>OW818029.2:68862781-70286531 GCA_942486065.2 Calliphora vomitoria | reverse complement strand
TCGGATGCCACAATCTCAAATAAGAAAATTACGATAAATATTACTCGATATCAAATGCGGTAATCGAGTTGAGTTTCCGTTTCCACCATACGCTAGCTCAAAGCTTATTTATTAGTACAATTTATTATTTGCTATGTATTTAACGAACAACTAAATCTATGACTCATTAAATCTTGGAATTTTTTCAATTATTTTAATTTTATATAATTTTTTGTTTGTTTTTAATTTTCAGTGAAAGTTCAATACATTTTCGGTTTAATAGCAAAAATCAAAAGCAAATAAACTTTTACTACAGATTTGTTAAACAGGAAAAATATTAAAAAAAAAGAAAGATCAAGTGACAAACTCTAACAAGATAATTTTAAATTTATATGCCATAAATTCAATTTTAACGGAAAATAATGTTCTTTTTTAGCAATTTTTTGCAAATGTAACGAAAATATGTTAATACAATTGTAATGCTTTAAGAGCATTATAGCAGGGACTTAAAAAGTCAAGTAGAAATTACAATGTTAAAATGCACTATGGGTTAAAGGAAAACATAATTTTAAATTTTTCCAACAGAATTAAGTTATTTTGGTCTCTTAAACTAATTTTATGACTACATACATACTTACATATATCTTAACTTTCAGTTTTGCGAGTGCAAATATGTCAGTCAATATTCAATACTGACCATAATTTATTTTATTATTGTATTATCATTACAATTTGTATCTTCCTTTTTTAAATGCAATGCGTATTAAAATACGACTATACATTGTTGCACTTGTAACGCAAAAACAGAAGAAGACATTGCAACAAGAAACTGCGTCGTGACGGCTAGAAATACCCATGCGCGCTTCCACACGCTTACTACACTTTTTCGCTTTCACTTTATAGTCAGAAAACGAAGATGGAGAAATGAAAAAGAAACACCTTCTTAAGCAGAATTTTCATTACAGTTGGAGAGTATATGTTTTCTGGGAAAAAAAATCCAATGAAAAAGTGGGAAAGATTATGGTTGTTTAAAAATGTAGTTTGTTTTTGTAAAAAATTATATTTTTGCTTTCATTTGTTACATATTGCATGCTGCAACTGAGACGCTTTTGGTCAATTAGGCTGCTGCATTGAAATGTAAAGGAAACGGCACTTTATTAAAATGCACGTTATGATGGAGTTTGTGTAACCAGTAAAGGATATTGACTAATTAAAGAGTCAATGTCAGGTTTAATTAAATGTTAATGAGAAAAAGTTCCGTTTTTTTTATAGTTTTTATTTCAAACAGGATTTTATGGTAACAGGGACACTGAGTATCATAGTAATTCACATTAATATTTCAACCATATATATGGTTACAGTAAACATATATATGTTTGTGACAACCATTTATATGATGAATAATTTTATCATAATATGTTGTTCTCAGATTATGATATAATAGCAACATAATATGGTAAATCCTTCATCATATAAATGGTTGTCACAAACATATATATGTTTACTGTAACCATATATATGGTTGAAATATTCATGTGAATCGAAAATTAACCATATTATTGTTACCACAATCATACATATACTTAGTTACTGTGACTATAATATTGTTAAAAATTTTGAAATGGTTACAGTAACCATGCACAAATGTTGAAATGGTTACAGTAACAATGCCCAACTATATTTTTTTTCTGCGTGTATAATAACAAACAATTGATCTGATTTCAGAATAAATAGTATGTATTACTTTGTAGCCGCCTTATTGGTTAGTGGTAATGTTCGAGTAACATCAATTTACTTATCAGAGCTGCATACAATTGTAACCTTAACATTAAAAACATTTTAAATGTTTGCCCTTACAGATGCTGCGACGCACCCACTATAAAGTTTTTCCGACATTAAGCTAAATTGTTATAACAACAAAATAATAAACCTTAATAATTGTCATCCGATTTTTGTTTTCAATGTTTATACATCAAAGCTATTAAGCGTATTGGTTTCACAGTAGAGTCGAAATTCTGTATTTTTTGTACTCATCACTATGGTTATGTATAGAATAGCATATTGGGCAAATGGCCTTTGGTTTTTCTGATACAATTGCACTCTTTTGTCCATCAATTCAGGGGTGGTTGTGGATCTGTTGGCTTTAACCTTCATTGGATCTTCCGGTAAAATTTTACCCATTTTGAAATATTAAAATTTAATTTGTACTGGTGTAGAATATAGACAAGAGACTAATATCACTCTATTAGTCGCAGAAAATGTTTTTTTTTTTTTAACAAAATGACAACTATTAGTTCGATTTAGAAATTTTCCTTGTTTCAGTTGAAATATTAGTTAATATTAATTGTTGTCCCGAAATTTTATAAATTTAATATTTCAACATGCAGTCGACATGTTGTCTTTCCCATAAGCTCACATTTTGCGTCTATTGAGTTGTGCTGTTAGATAGTTCAGGCCAGTACTCGTGTTTGTACCGGCCTGTAATTTTATGCTTGTATGTAAATAACACAAATTCATACAAATGTGAGGAGGGTCATTGACCACATTTAGTGTGTTGTACAATTCATTAACAAAACCTCAAGCAACAACAATATCAAGCCATAACCAGCACAAGAAATAAGCAAAACAAACACTTTTTCTATGAGTTTGAGTTTGTTTTCTTTCTATGCATTTGCTGTTTAAGGTGATGGAGTGGAGTACATAAAACATACACCTGGAAACACTATGTAGTATGTACTTGAATTGTCTTTATTACACTTACCCCACCACCGCCATCTTTTCACAATCATTGGCGGCCACACACAATAGACAGACCGACAGACACTCATAATAATAAAAATAAATTTAAATTAAAACAAGTATGAAAGTGCAGCCGGTCTAGACCGACCATATAATACCCTACACCTAGTATATGAGCAAAAACATTTTTCTTTAGAAACTGAAATTTACTTTCGTGATTGTCGTGCATCAATTTAGCGAATGAGCACAAAAGTAATAGTGATTTCAATTAGCGGTTTATGCTATTATTTCAGAAATAATGAAGTCTAAAAGTTTATACTAGTATAAAAATAATACATATGGATATATGGGAGCTGTGACCCATTTCATCTAGATATCATGACTTGTAAAAAATTTATTTAAGTTCTTTTCGGAAGTAAGGCTTATATGGGAGCTATGATTAATTACTATGGTATTCAATCGATTAAGCGATTAATTTTGGTCGATTAACTGCTAGATTAATTTAAAATTGCTGATTTTCAAATAACTAATAAACCGATTAATTTGTGTCGATTAATCGATTAACTGAAAAAAATCTTTTTTTTTATACTTTATATAAAAATACTAGCTGAACCGGCAAACGCTGTCCTGCCATACAAATTATTTCTAGTGAATATTTTGGTTGCTAAATAAAAAATAATGAATGTATTCTAAGTGAATTTGGCATTTTAGGTATTTTTGATGCCAAATGAAGAGAAATACAAAAAAAATTGTTGGCGAAAAATATTTAAAAAATGCTAATGACCTAGTGGTATGAAATGTACTTTACGATCTATTCTCGTACCTACTAAAAATATATAAACAATTTATAAAAAATTGTAAATATGTATTGATATTTGGATATTGCTCTTACAAAATACTAAAATCTCGGCTAAAAAATGGGTGGGTGAGGATGAAAATTTGGGATGCCAAATAAAAAAAATGTGAATAAAAAGTTTTTGTCAAAAAAATTGTAAATACAAATTCTGGATAGGGACACCCTCATGACCTAGCGGTATGAAATATACTTTACGACCTATTCTCATAGCTCCCATATATACATACAAAATCGGTTTAGTCGTTTAGGAGGAGTTCAAATAAAAACATTGTGACACGAGATTTTTATATATTAGAAGATACTTAATTTCAACACACAAATTTTAAGAAATAAAATGAACATGAACATTCCCTTCTAAACTGAAACTAAGTAATATGGAAATTACCTTTTTTCTAGAATGTTTGTCCTAATGAGTCGGAGGAAGGCATGACAATAGACGAAACTGAAGACATTACTGAAACGAATCTTTTATCAGAACAAAACTATTAAAAGTATTAAAAATCTAAAAAATCCAAAAAGAACTCTAATGGTATAATGCAGGATTTTATATGCTTAAAACAATTTAACAAAAAACTGAGAAATTGGATAGTCTTTATTATGCCTTACTGTCGATTTCTCCAACACCTACAATCAGTCAGAGAGTTTTTTTCAAGCCAAGTTTTATTAAAACTAAAAAAAAAAAATCGTTTAAAAGGAAAGCTTTTAAATTATATTCTTTTCTTACTGGCCTACCTAAATAAAAGCGTAAAGCGGAACGTTTCTTTACGCTTAGCTTTAACGCTGAAATGTCATACCTAAATAAAAGCGCCAACGCTACGTCAAACAATAAAAACAAGGTTATCAAAAAAATTAATGTAACAACCCGTACTATTTAAACAATAAAGTACCTTGCAGTATTGGTGTTTCGTGATTTGTAAACTAAAATTTTATCAAAGAAACTAAATATTAAAGTTTAAAAATGTGTTTCTTGCATATTTGTTTCTCCTTTTGTATGTATGTGTTTACATTTGTTGTGTTTTGCAACTAACTTCACTATTAAACGCGCTGTCAAAATCGGATTTTCCAATTGCAAAGCGTTGCCGTCGCGCTATTTCGGTATGCTGCATACAAATTGTATGAGCATGAGAATTTTTGACAAGTAAAAAACGCCTTACGCTCCAATTTAGGTATGCGTGTTAAACGATTATTTCAGAAGATTTCACAAAAATCCTAAAAAGAACTCACATGTGTATATAAAAAGGATCTTAAATTCCATATTTTTTTGCTACTATTTATTTTTTTCTTGAAATGCTTACATAAGTACACAAAATTCGTGGAATTATTTTCAATTTAAAATTGAAAAATAAATTATTCGGTTAATCGAATAATTTTATATTAACCGATTAAATCTAAACTCCGATTAATTATTCGTTCGATTAACCAATTAAACCAGAAACTAATTATGGAGCGATCGTCATCAAATTATGGTGGTATGATTTCTAACTTATTTGCATTGGATTTTATAAGGATACCAACATTTTATTAGAGTGAAAAACCCAGGGCAACAGAAGGTGAGATAAGCCCCGTAATACAGGGTGGCGCAAAATGAGCTATAATTCTTTAAAATTTGTTATACCCTTCACCATGAGTGGCAAGGTATATTAAGTTTGTCATTCCGTTTGAAATTTCCACATTTTTCATTATATACAAAGTATATTCTAGATTGTTATAGATAGCGAAGTCGATAAGCCATGTCCGTCTGTATGTTGAAAACAACTGTTCGTAGCCCCCGAATAACTTACAAACATAATTGATACATCAATATATCGGGAATTCTTCCGGCTCGGTTGCTATTTAAAATCGAGAAATCGGCCCACAAATGGCTGAGATACAAAGAAAAAACCGGGACTACCTCGATTTTTGGCCTATTTTTGATCTATATCTGGATTACTAAGTCATTAATATAGACAATATGGATATCTAATGATAAAAGTCCATTGCAACGATGTATATAAGACTATAGTAAGTTGGACCTACAATGGGTTAAAATCGGGAAAAATATTTTTTAAGCCGAAAATTTTTTTAACCAAAAAAATGTTTTGGCATACATTTTTTTTCACTAATAAATTTAGATTCCAAAATATTTTTAAGTTCGTATAAGTTTTTCAGTAAATTTGCAATTAATTATTTATTATCAGTTCCAATATCATTATAACTCCATTTCAATTAATTTAATATGTCCAAGGTATTTAGTAGTCACAAGGTTTATAAGATATGTTTCATAATGTTCTTATTTTGCTGTGTTAATCCTCCAAAGTCGATTGGAAAATGAATTAGAAAGACGTTTCTAATAATATTTCCAATGCAACCAACTTGGAATAATATTATAAACGATCAGAATTATTTCTTTAACATATATTTTTATATATACTATTTTATTTAATTTTAACTTGAAAGTAAATTTATTAGAGTATCCGATTATTCGAAAATTGTCGATCAAATAATTTTGTTGAACCTTTGCTCACAGTTTTATTTTATTTGGTGCACTTTAAAAAAGCATCAAACTAATTTGTGCTAAAAAAGGTGGTACTCATTTTTGAGTAAATATAATATCTATCGGTATACTTTAGACTACTATTTTAGGCCGTTACAAATATCAGCAGAATCGCATAATACCCTCCCCACTGGTGTAGGGTATAACAAAAAAAAAAAAAATATCACTATTTCAGTGAAAGTTTGACCGTGTGAATTGCATAAAGACAACTACTAACAACCACAACTACATACTTCAGCAATGAGAGAAAAATTAATAAAAAAAAAAGTAGCTTCTACCAGTTTATAAATTGTGTACGACAAAGCCTTTTATGCGGATTTGCCATATAAAGAAAAATTTCAGTTAAATACAATTTAGTAAACATCAAGCGAATGCAAGTAAGTGACTACGGAATGTTGATATCTGAACATTGCAGCCAACAACTGAAATATATTCCAATTAAATCTGCAAACATGTTGAACTCTACCATTTGTTTAAAAATATATGAGAAAAATGGCGCACTTTAAAAAAAAAATATATTTTTTTTTTAAGTTTTTTTAAGTTGCTTAAACTTTGGAGAAAAGTTTTATTAATTTAATTTTCTTGAATACACCACCATAGTGGGGAGGGTATAATGCATTTGTGCTGATGTTTGCAACGTTTGTTTGTAAAAATATTAGTCTAACACCCAAAGTATACTGATAGACTCAGAGTCACTTTCTGAGGCGATTAAACGATGTCCGTCCGTTTATATCTTCGGATTGTACTCGTTAGCTAGAATTAGCCAATAAGTCGTAGTTAGCCGATGAGAGCATAAGAATTTATATCCTAGGATTGCATCCATTACCCATAATTATTCGTTAGCCAACCGAGATCCGAAGAATTTACCTCGTCCTATTTTACTGAGTAACTAGTCTTAACTTATAGAGCCAACGAGTTCATCTCCTTGGATTGCATCCGTTGCATTTACTTTATAATAATATAAGTCATTAGCCGATCGAGAGCCGAATCGTTTATGTCATCGAATCCTCTATTAGAATCTTCGCCCATTAACAAACATATTCCAAAGATACAAGACAGCTCTGTGGTAAAGAAGATTTCAAAGGAAACATAACTTTGAAAAACTGGACAGACCCCGGATGGAAACAAAAACTGCATCACGGGATAAATAAAACGAAAAATTTAACAATAATGCAAAATTTTAACAAGTAAGAAGGTCCGTCAAGTCCGACCATATAATACCCTACACTAAGTAAATGAGCAAACACATTTTTCTTTTAAAATTTCAATAATTTATTTTCGTGAGTGATTTTCGGAAGTGGGTCTTATATGGGAGCTATTACCAATTATGGACCTATTACCATCGTGTGATTTCTGTCTATGAAAGTTATTTATGTTGAATTTTATGTGTAGACCTACATTGTTAGAAGATTTATGCACATTAAAGTGATTTTCGGGTATAAATTAAAAATTTATAACTGATAAAGTCCAATTTCGGGAAGACATTTGTATGGAGGCTATGTGAAATAATGTACTGATTTCAGCAAGTTTCAATAGACTTTGTCCTTGGGTCGATTATATGTACCAAATTGTATCTCAATATCTTCAAAATTGCGACCAGTACTTTGCGCACAAGATTTACATGATTCTAGTAATGTTTGTGAGAACCACTGGAAATTTACAAAACTAAATGTATTGCTTTCAAAAATAATGCTCATGTCATTCTTATGCTAATTCAAAATTCTTCAAATTTCATTATGAACCATGTCTCAGCCAAGCTTAATGTCATGTATAAACATGTTCATACTGTTCAGCTTTTTTATTTTAACATTTTCGCCAATTGAAATTTTGGACATTCAGTGTAAGAAAGAAATGTAAAAAAATTTTGCAGAATGAATGAATTTGCTATTTAATTAACTTTTTCTTTTATGGTGTACTCGTAACGTATGTATGTGTGTATTATTATAATTTAAAGTTCATTGTTGTTTGGTTTAATGGTGTTTTTTTTTGTATTTCGTATGGTGGGCTCTTTTCTTTAAAATATAAACATGTAGGGAGTAGTAATTTAATGTAGGTAAACAACTATTTACAATTTCAAACCATCAATCATGCACACAATTACAATATAATCATATTGAAGTGATTATTTTGTATGTTGGGTGATTTGTTTCTTTTGTAAATTACACCATGTTATCACACACATGTTTGTTGGAGACTGCATTTAAAGTTTTCCTTTTCAAGTTGTATCATTTTAAACATAAATTGCTTAAAGTTGGTTGCTACATATAGAATTTACGGTTTTTGTTTTCTTTTTTAATTTATCTTTCTAAAATATTGTTTGTACATGAACTGATATTTCCGGTAGGTATATTTTAACTGTCTGTATGTATGTAAGTATTTTTTTATGTTTTTATTTTTTTTCTGTTTCTCTTTTTTTTTTATTTATACCCAAAACTTTTACTTTCAAGGTAAGTAAAAGTTATTTTGTGTGCTTGAGCCTGCCTGCTTTTCTTTTTTTTTTTTTTGCTTTGGTAAGTACTTCTCGCACTGTATGAAATGCACGAGTTTCAACTTGAATAAAATTCGAGATTTTATGTAACCGGCTCACTGAAAAAACTCATTTAAATGCATCATTGGTTACAAGCACATATTTATTTTTGTATTCAATTTATTTCTGTTTTTAGTTTTTTTTTTTTTTTGGTAAGGGATCATGGGAACAAAGTGAAAAAAAACGTACGTAATAATTGTAAGGTTTTGCATAATACATTTTTGGGCATATGGGTGTAATTTCAAGAGCAATTGTGAGAGTTTATTTATTGTTGATGATTACGTAGTAAAATATATTCTGGGAAATACAAATTGTATGAACTTTTGTGTTGAAGATATAATTCGGATGATAAAAAACTAAAGTTAGTGATTAATTTGCGATAATGTGTGGTAAAAGTTTTTATTGGCATGAGAAAATTACAGAAAACAGTATAAAATTAAACAGAGAATATTTTATGGGATTCACGGAAATTATGTTTGACCGGTTTTCCGAATACACAAACAAGTTTGTGAATGATTTCTGCAATTCGATGCTGTGTGCGAAAATAAGCTGGACATTCTTTGTAATCAGTAGAGTAGAAGAAAAAAGTATTCTTCATAGAAAATTGTATTTCTAATAAGTAGTTATAAGCAACAGAACTACGCTACTATGACAATATTCCAATACTTTAATTTTAGTACCCTGAGTGTGAAGAAGAGTACTACATAAATTTGTCATTCCGTTTGTAATTTCCACAATATAATTTTCCGACCCTATAAAGTATATGGGGCATTTCACGTCAAGTGAACCAACTTTTGAAATCGATGTCTTCCGATCGGGATGAAATTTGCACCAATGTTAGTTCTATTGGATAGTAATTCGGACACAATTTTTCAACAAGATCGGTCAAGAACTCTCTGAGTTATAGGAGGTCAAAATTTGACATTTTGGCCAAACAGGTGTTTTTTCTTATACATATAACTTATTACCTATTGTTCTTAGCAAAATGTGTCCCAAATAGTTTAGATAGCTATTTATGCAATCTTTGGAAAAAAAATTAAAAAAAATAAATAAAATATTTTTGACTTTTTTTTTAAAAAGTCAAAAACATTTTTGACTTTTTTTTCAAAATGGGCCCTTTTTATTTTTTTTTTTTTATTTTTTTAAGAAAGCTCAGGTCTTTTCCTAAGCGACCTATATGGTCGCTTAGTGGGATGCGAGTGGGATATCTATCAAAAAAAATATTTTGTAATTCAAGATATAACATTTTTGACTTTTTTTTGCAAAATCAAAAACTTTGATGACTTTTTTTAAAAAAATGGACCCATTTTTTAATTTTTTTTTTTTGCTCAGAAGAAAGCTTATGTGTTTTCCTTTAACATCTTTTTTGTCGCTTAGTGGGATGCGAGTGGGATATCTATCAAAAAAATATTTTGTAACTCAAGACATAAAATTTTTTGATTTTTTTTTGCAAAATCAAAAATTTGTTTGACTTTTTTTCCGAAATGGACCCTTTTTTTATTTAATTTTTTTCTCTCAAATGAAAGCCTAGGTCTTTTCCTTTAAAACCTTTTTGGTCGCTTAGTGGGATGCGAGTGGGATATCTACCAAAATAAATGTTTTGTAACTCAAGACAAAGGTTTTTAAATTGATTTTTTTCATATTTGTGTGTAAGTGTTTCTAAAAAATTAAAAATAAAAACCACCACAACTGACCGATAATAGCCACTGGAGGGGTGGAATGTGAGGCCGACCGCTATTAATTTTCCACCCCCAAAATTTGTCGGAGTTTTGTATCTTGCGGCTTTTTTAGTTAATCCTATAGGTAGTTTTCAGCGCAATAATTTATATTCGTGATTGATTTTTGGAAGGGGGCCTTATATGGGAGCTATGTCAAATTATGAACCGATCACCATGAAATTAGGTGGTGTGATTAATGTCTATATGAAAGTTATTTATGTTGCATTTGATGTGTATACCAAAATTTTTAGGAGATTTATGCTCGTTAAAGTGATTATCGGAAGCAGGCATTATATGGGACCTATGACTAATTATGGACGGATCATAATAAACTTTGGTGACATGAATTCCGTATATATAAAACTTATTTGGAGAAAAACTTGTGTAGATACCTATATAAATTAAACATTTGTGACCGATAAAGACCACTTTCGGGAGGACATTTGTATGGGGGTTAGGTGAAATAATGGACCGATTTCAGCCAGTTTCAATAGGCTTGGTCCTTGGGCCGAACAAATGATATGTACCAAATTTTATCGAAATATCTTCAAAATTGCGACCTGTACTCTGCGCATAAGGATTACATGGACAACCAGCCAGCCAGACGGACGGACGGACGGATGGACATCGTTTAGTCGACTCAGATTCTCAGTGATTTTGAGTCGATCGGTATACTTTAAGATGGTTGCTAGACTAATATTTTTGGGCGTTACAAACATCTGCACAAATCCAATATACCCTCGACACTATGGTGGTGTAGGGTATAATAAGTGATTTTTATTCCTGAGGTTAACATATTATGGGTATTACAGTATTGAGGCTATGAAATTTTAGTTAGGTATGTTACATACCATCGGAAAGGCTAATGTGTCTACTTTCTCTGCGTAAGTTCAATTTTTAAGGTTTACACACAAATACGAAAAAAATCAAAATAGTGCATATGCTAAAAATTTAAAAGCCTTTGTCTTGAGTTACAAAACATTTATTTTGATAGATATCCCACTCGCATCCCACTAAGCGATCAAAAACCTCTTAAAGGAAAAAACCTAAGCTTTCATTTGAGAAAAAAAATTAAATAAAAAAAGAGTCCATTTTGGAAAAAAAAGTTAAACAAATTTTTGATTTTGCAAAAAAAAAGTAAAAAATTTTATGTCTTGAGTTACAAAACATTTTTTTTATAGATATCCCACTCGCATCCCACTAAGCGACAAAAAAGATGTTAAAGGAAAACACATAAGCTTTCTTCTGAGCAAAAAAAAAAAAATTTAAAAATGGGTCCATTTTTTTAAAAAAAGTCATCAAAGTTTTTGATTTTGCAAAAAAAAGTCAAAAATGTTATATCTTGAATTACAAAATATTTTTTTTGATAGATATCCCACTCGCATCCCACTAAGCGACCATATAGGTCGCTTAGGAAAAGACCTAAGCTTTCTTAAAAAAAATAAAAAAAATAAATAAAAAGGGCCCATTTTGAAAAAAAAGTCAAAAATGTTTTTGATTTTTAAAAAAAAAGTCAAAAATATTTTATTAATTTTTTTTAATTTTTTTTCCCAAAGATTGCATAAATAGCTATCTAAACTATTTGGGACACATTTTGCTAAGAACAATAGGTAATAAGTTATATGGATAAGAAAAAACACCTGTTTGGCCAAAATGTCAAATTTTGACCTCCTATAACTCAGAGAGTTCTTGACCGATCTTGTTGAAAAATTGTGTCTGAATTACTATCCAATAGAACTAACATTGGTGCAAATTTCATCCCGATCGGAAGACATCGATTTCAAAAGTTGGTTCACTTGACGTGAAATGCCCCATATTAAAAATTGTTTTTGTATTTCATTTATCCATAACAGTTTAAATATAAATTTTCCAATAAAACTGGATACCAAAAAATTTCGTGCATATCACAAATTTCACATTTTCAAAGTTTTTTTTATAAACAAACTTTCAACAAATTTAAAAATTTAATAAACAATAAATGAGAATTAAAAACGCTAATTACATCTGTTGTTCCTATTATGGGTTCCGGTTTGAACAGATTTTAATTTGGTTTGGATTTAGTTTTTGGTAACAAATTTGTTAAAATTACATTTCTGGGAGATTGAAAAATTGACATCTGGTGTCAAAATTGACATCTGCACTAAACATTATGAAAAATATAAAATAGATGAAATTTATTTGATAATATACATTTTTGTACTCTATTGAACCGTGATTACTTATTAGAAAAATAATATACAGTACAATGCAATACTTTTTTAATGGATAACTTTAACCGACAATATTTCTAATCATGTTTTTTATACTCGTGATTATGCCGGAATGATTATTACAAATAAATTTAATATATATTCCGGGTATATACAGGGTTTTCCAACAAGAGGTGTTATTTTGGTATTCAAAGATAAATGGAGTTTTTTGAGATAAATGATCGGATGTTTATTTCATAATAATGCCGTTAATAATGAAAAACAACATCAGCCAAATGGCCACCACGACCACGCTTACAGGACCATATCCTTTCCATAAAATTTTCCATAACCAAATGTTACTAACATATCAAATGTAAATTCTGAATTCAAACACATACTGACTTAACAGACATTTTGGTGTAACAGACTATACATGCAATATATGAAAAAATGTACAAATTTTCCAAAGGGGGCAAGGTTTGTGGAACTTCTGAGAAGTAAATAAAGGCTTTTTATATCAGTATTTGATATTGTTGAAAACCATAGGACTTGAAAATTGATATTTTAATAAAATTAAATAAATTTATAAATTTGTGGGACGTCATTTACTTTAATAACTTAAAAAATTATAATATGGAGATTTTCCATAAAGAAAAATATAAAATTTGAATTAATGTAAAATTTTAACGGTTAAAGATATCATAACAAAATTTGGAACTAATATAGATTCAATTATCCTTAAATCAACGACATTATAATTTTTGACAGTTTTTATTTTCAAATACTGAAATTCCTAAACCGGGCAAAATGTGTTCCAAAAACTGAGTTTTTTAGAAAAGTGCCTACTGTTACGTTATTTACCGTGTGATAGTAAAAAAACTTTTTAGATATTGAAGAAGCATATAGGGTTATACAAATATGAAGTTTTTTTGAGGATCGGTGCTTTGTCTTTTTAGAATTTTTTACTCAAATCTAATTTTTTTTTAAATTGGCCAAGTTTGGATAGTTCTATGGGGTGTTGTGTCCGCTTCAGTCCGCTACACGCTTTTGCATTAAATTCTCTTTTCGGATCATATAAAAATTGTATATAGTCCCGGTATTTGGTTTTTAGATGTAAATCTAGGAATTGCTAAAAAAGGGCCACGCCTAATGTTTATTGATGTTTGATCTAATGATTCAAGGGGGAACTAAATGAACTTGCTCGCAAGACAGATACAATGAACGGGTTCTCTAACCGTTATCAGGTTTTGCTCAAATATTCAGTATTTGGATTTTAGATGAAAATTCAATATAGAAAATCCAGGAATTGCAAAATAAGGGTCACACCCAATATTTATTGATGTTCCATTTATAAAATTTGATCTAATACAATAAACGGTTTCTCTTCAGAGCAAATTAGAGTACTAGTGTGCATTATAACAGAGCACTGTGACGTAGCTACTTAAACCATAAGAATGTTTCCCACATTCAATGCTTACTGCAAGAGTTGTGATGATGAGGAGGAGCCCTAATGCTTGCAATCACTATAATCCTTCATCGCATACTACTTAAACAATGGACCTGTTTTTAAAAGTTGTTGCCCATGAAAGTCTTCTAAAATACAATAAAGCCATTGTTAGTAATACGTTCTACTATTTCCTTTATGTTTATATTCGAAAAACATTATTAGTAACTATCCAAGGTCATACATAGTAAATGGAGATTTTATTAACGTTATTCTTATGTTTTAGCAAAGATTTAAAATTTTCACAATACTTAATTGCCTACATTAAACAAATATATGAGAAAATATTAAACATTAAATTTAAACTTGATCATTATCAATCACACTTCCGTTACTAAATATTTTTATTTTTAATTTCCCTTTTGCCGTAATTTTCTAAACGGAAAATAATAAAAAGATAGATACTTAAATGAAATGCTTTAATTTAACTTCTTTTTATAATTCAATTAAAACTGCTTGTTTATATGATTTGCTTTTATTTAAACACTTTTACTTTAAACCGTAAAACTTCTTTAATTTTTCAATTAACCTACATCATTAAGTATTTAACTTTTTCTTATCGCAATCTTACAAAAAAAAAAAAAATTTAATTTTTTACAGAACTTTTTGGTATTTCAGACATACATGTATGTATTTTGTTACTATTTTGAAAAAGTTATTTTGTTTAATTTGGCATGGAACATTTTGCCACACAGATGGAAGTCATATACACATACATGCACACTTGACTGTGACTGCAATGATTTTTACAACTTTCGCTAAAACAATAAACGTGTCTTACAAATGTCTGGCTGGATGACTGGCTATCTATGCGTCCATCAGTCCAGTTATTTATTTTGTCTGCCTCTCTGTCATTCCGCTGGCTTTATGTGTGAATAAAAAAGGGCTCACATGATTTTAGTCGTACTATACGAATCAAGTTTTAACTGGTTCTTATTTAAAGTCAACTTCAACGAATTGAAAAAAAAAAAGAAACAAAAGCTGAAAAAGTTAAATCAAATGATACATATTTTTTATAGCAATATCTCATGTGTGCAATGTTTTATACACTAAAAGAAAATCCGAGAAAACTTTAAAATTGATCAGTTACGACAGAATTTAAAAACGAGGAAATATGTTTTATTATTATTAAAAAACATTCACTTATGCTGTATAGAAATTCCCTAGAAACTAAAATGTATAAAAATCACTCTCTTGTAAAATAATTCGAATTCACTTAAAACTACACATTAAGTCTTAAACAATAGCATTTTATTCCATGTGTATTCAATATATCGCATCGTTACGCACTAGGGTGGCCCATATTTTGCACATTTTTGATTTTTGAAACTCTCTCCGTTCTCTGTCATCTAAAAACCAGATGCTTAACCCTTTAACGGCCATGGGGACACCGGTGTCCCAACACAAAAACATTGAATAACGAGAAAAAGAATGGGTTCCATTTTAATTTAAATTAGTTCGTAAAAGTGTCTCCTATTAATGTGTCTACATTAAAACAAGTTCAGTTACGGCATTTATTTTTTATTGTCTTTGAAAATTGACAGTTTTATTGGTACTGTGTTCAAGAATTGTTCAAAAATTAGTCTTATGATCGTGAAAGGTTCAAATTTGAGCAAAATCGAATAATGTTTAGACGTTTAACATTTTATTTGAAATTTCAAGTTTTGGTTCAAAGCAGGAATATTTAAAAATAAAACATTCAAAAATTAATTGTTGCAAAAATCCAATTAAAATAGTTTTTCTATTTCATTTTCTGACATCGATAATCCGTTATAACTTGATACGAAATAAAACTAATCTCAAATTTCACATTTTCAAAATTGCTTTTAAACGAAATTTCAAAAAATCGAAAAAATTCTTTTCGATTCTAATAAACGCTAAATGAGGAAGTTTTGCGTATTATAGATTAGCGTGGGACCGATGGTAAATCTCGAGGAAATTTAGTGTTTGGTCGCTAATTAATTAACATTATTTCTTCAAAATACATTTCGTAGTCTATTTTCTAATAAGTAGGTATTTCATTTCAGATTGTTTCTTTCGGTTCCTAATTTTAGGAAATGTTCAAATAATTACTGAAACAAGTAAGAAAGTATAGTCGGTCAAGCCCAACCATATGATACCCTACACTGGGCACAAGTGCGAAAACAATTTGTGAGTGATTTTCGGAAGTGGGCGACCGTCATGAAATTTATACGCATGATTTCTATCTATACGGAACTTATTAGTGCTGAATTGTATGTGGATATCAACATTTTTCAGGGATTTATACTAGTAAAAGAGAGAAGGGGGCCTTATATGGGAGCTATAGTCAATATGATGTATTTTTATATAAAACGTATATGTGGAGACATTTGTGTGGATACCAATGTAAATAAGATATTTATGAGAAAAAAGTCCATTTAGTCTATTATTTCACCTAGCCCCCCGATATATCAGTTTCAAAAGACTTTGTCCTTGGGTCGAAAAAATGCATGTGCCAAATTTTATCGAATTATCTTCAAAATTGTGACCTGTACTTTGCGCACAAGTTTACATAGACATCCAGCCAGACGGATATTTAAAAATCGCCAAAAATCCATTTATTATCTCTTTTAGTTCAAAAGATATTTAGGTTTAATTTTTTTTTTTAATTTTGCTCGATCTTTTTTTCGTATTTTATATATGATGGGCCTACGGAAGGTCGAAATTTTATTTTTAAATATGACGTATATTTGCAATAAAATTCTAAAGAAAATAAAACAAACCATATAGTAATTATCTCTACCCTATAAAAGTTACACGCATCCAAAGTTGAAGCATCTTTTTATATATTTCAACAAAAAACACACGCATAGTTTTTTAAGTTTTTTCTTTTATAGAAAAAAACTTTCTTCGGGACTATATACAACTTTTTAAGATCTGGAAAGAGAACTTATTGCAAAATCGTATAAAGTAAAATTTGACTCACTTAAGCGGACATTGTCCCCCCAGTCCTATCCAAACTTACCCAATTTTTAAACAAAATTTTAGGTTTGAGTAAAAAATTCTAAAAACGCAAAGCACCGATCCTCAAGAACTCTTCATATTTGTATAGCACTATATGCTGTTTATATACATACGAAACCTTTTTATTACCACACTGTAAATAACCTCACTTTTTGGAACAAATTTTCCCCGTTTTAGGAATTTCGGTGTTTGAAAACAAAGAAAGTCAACAATATATTACTTTCAAACTTTATTGTGATGTCTGAAACCGTTAAAATTTTACATTAATTCAAATTTTATATTTTTCTTCATGGAAAATCACCATATTAAAATCATTTTAGTTTTTAATGTAAATGAGGTAAAAAAAAAAAAAAACTCAAAATTATTTCATTTTACTAAAATGTCAAGTCCTAAGGTTTTCACCGATATTAAAAACTTATACAAAAAGTTTATATTTACTCTTCAGAAGCACCACAAACCTTGCCCACTTTCAAAAATTTTAGCGTTTTTTCATATCTTGCATCAAACCGATCTTGCGTGATCAAGATTGGGTAACGTGATGCGCCCAGATCATACCGATTATGATTTGCCCATTCTTCGTTATTGTAGCTCAATAGAAAAGTATACACTCGAACATACTTTTTAAGTGCCCAGATATGTTCAGATTGCATTGATATATTCCCCAAATTATTTCAGCTTTACCGTAGCTACAACTTTGCTGAAATATTAGGATTCCCTGGAAGTTATTATAAAAAAGTGATAAAAAAAGTGCACGAAAAAGGTACTTTTTTGGGAAAAAATGTTTAAACAATTTGTTTAGAGGACTATTAGCTATATTATTGCCATATAAAGTTAAGCGGTATCACCAAGACTGAATTATCTGTTGGCCAAAAACTGATGCAACCATTTGTTGAGGGCCCATAAAAAAAATTGGTCACCAAAATGGTTTTTCCAAAAGCCATCATTTGTTGCATAGTGTTATTAACATGTAGTCTAGGACAATTTTAACCCCAAACACTAGAAAGTTAAAATTAAAAAATCCTAACTTAGCTACCCAAAGAAACAGTATAAAAAAATTATTTTAGAAAATATACTGTTTTTAAAACAGTCTAGAGTTTTTTCACTCTTTTAATTTATTAAATTGGTTATGCAATAAAAAATTATGAATCTAAAAAAGCTACTTTTTTCCAACTAATAATACTTTTTAACTATTTTATAATACCTTATAAACCTAAAAATTAGTCACTCATGATTCTGAATGAGTTAGAATTCACAAAAGGTGACTCTAGTGGTACCTTTCTTTAGCATTTTCTATAATAATGGACCCAGAATCATGATGCTGATTCACCTTCGTGAGAAGGGTATATATAAGTTTGTCATTCCGTTTGTAATTTCCGCAATATAATTTTCCGATCCTATAAAGTATATATATCCTGGATCCTTATAGATAGCGAAGTCGATTTAGCCATGTCCGTCTGTCTGTCTGTTCTGTTCTGTCAGACATGCTTTCGAGAAGTTTCCTATTTCAAATCAGCAAAATCCGTCCATAAGTAACAGAGATATGAGCAAAAATCCGAGACAACCTATATTATTGGCCTATTTTTGATATATGTATATCTGGATTACTAAGTCATAAATATAGACAATATGGATATCTAATGATAGATATTTCAAAGTCCATTGCAACGATGTATATAAGGCTACAGTAAGTTGGACCTACAATGAGTCAAAATAGAAAAAAATATTTTTTAACCCGCATTTTTTTTCACAAAAAACATTTTTTTGTCATAAATTTTTTTCACTAATAATTTAAAAAGAAATAAATTTTTAAACTAAAAATTTTTTTTTAAAAATTTCGAAAGAAAAAAAATTTATGTTTTATTTTAAAGTATAATTTGGTGAAGCGTATATAAGATTCGGCACAGCCGAATATAGCTCTCTTACTTGTTTATTCTAATAATACGTTGCGAATGAGCTAAAATCCACATTACAATGAATCAATAAATATAAAACTAGAGACATGTTATCCTGAATTAGTATTAAATCACAAAGGGAGACTTAATAGTAATTAAGCGCACGGGTCAGCTAGTATTCCATACTGTTATAGGATATTTGAAAATAACTATGTCTTTGTTACAAAAATGTTGATTTTTTTTTTTTTTAATTAAATAAATAAACAGTCATTTAAAGTTTAATTGTCAGGAAATACTCGTATGATCAATATTTTTAAATGAGTTTGTGTCATTCTTTATTAACAGGTTTCCTTGCCTAGCCTGCGAAAGATAGTCTGCTACATCATTTGAAGCAATTATTGTAATAGTATTTAAACAATTTAAAGAAATCTTAAGATATTTTTCTTGAATCATTGGAGGAAAAAGTTTGTTTCTCATTTCTAAATTTTGAATTTTTCTACTGAAAATAGATTAAAAATTAAATAATTGTCGGTTTCGGTTTTAGGCCTTTAAAAACTGCGGTTTCGGTTAAACTGGCACTCTACTCTAACCGTTATCAGATTTTGCTCTAATTGACATTATTTGGTTTTTAGGTGACGGAGATAATTTTTAGAGCATTTTGGGAGCATTGCAAATCCAAATAGTACAAAATAAGGGGCACCCTATTACACATCAACAATTCACATCATCTGTAATATAAGTATAATGCGATCAAAGATTTTTATGACTATGTTTTTATTTGTTATTGTTGTTCTTTGATTAGTTTCCATCGTCATCGCCATCGTCATCATCATAAACTCAAGAGGCAGAGTAACATTTATGAGTGTCTCAAATTCATTCATTCATTCAATTATTATTGTGTGACTGCAAACACGTAATCAGAAATTTCTTACAAAGTGAAATTTCTTTAATTTAACTTGATTTCATTTTATACTTACTTACGTACATACATATGTATATGTTTTTAATAGAAAAATTTCATCACTGATTTTATTTGATTTATTTGTATTAAATCTCTAAAGTTTTCTTTTGATGTTGGCAACAACAATAATAATGATGATAATAAAATAAATAAACTGTGTTAATTAAATTAAATTTTAATTAAACAAAAATATTGTCATTTGTAAACACATTTTTAGCTAACTGTATTACATACACTTTATATGTGCCCTGAAGTTTTAAATATGACTACTAGTCCTTAATAATCTCAAGTATATTTAGTATAGTTTATAACCAAGGCAAGGATTTTCATGCACTAAAAAATTAAAAATATGAGCTTATAATATGTACTATAAAGAGACAAAATATGCACTAAAAATGACAAAAATATGCAATAAAAACAAGTTTTTTATTTGAAATATATTTATTAATAAAAGACAGATATAAATTTCGAGTCACATTTTCAATATATATGTACATATAAAGGAACATAAAAGGTTTTAAATATATTTTTTTCAAGTAAAAATAAGAAAATTCATGTATGTATGTAAATTATACAATATTTATATTAAAAAAAAATCAGTCAGTTAATTATTATCATGTTACAAAATTACTTAATTTAGATTTCTATTTGTATAAAGAAATAAATTTTTTTTTAAATTTCCAAAAAGAAAACTTTGTCTGTTCGGATGAAAACAGCTTTAATACATTGAAAATGTACGCTCAACGTCAACAGAAGTTAAAGGCGCATATTTAAATGAAGCCAGTTCAATTGTAGAATATTCATTTTCAATTTGATTTTCTTCATTAAAATTGCTATCTAATATGTCAAAAATGTTTTTTATTATATGAAATCCAGTATTTTTCTGTAAAATATTCTTTAGTTTTGTTTTAATTTGGTAAGAAATTTCTCCGTTTACATTATTAATTTTATTGGCAGCATCATCAATTAATTTTACTTGTGCATTCAGCGAATTGAATCCCTGTAGTTTAGTAATATTTTCAGAAATAAAGATGTAATTTGAGCACAGACATGCTAATTGGCTTTAATATTATGTGTCACAAAGAGAACAAAGTCGAAAAGTCGATATAAAAAATTTTTCGAAAAGTCGACAATTTCAAAAAGCTAAAAAATCGATTCATAAATTGAAAAGTTGAAAAGTTGACTTTTTCTTTCAACAATATAATTCTAGTGTCAATATATTTACTATTTTTACAACACTTAATAGAGTTGACAAATATATGTATGTACAGTGTACACTGATATTAAAATATGTCCAAAAGAAAATTAAATATGCAATGAAATAGAAAAATATGCTAAATATATGCATTTAAAAGAAAAATATGCAAAATATGCATTTATAACAAAATATGCAAAAATATGCAACAACAAATCGATGCCATTTTGTTGCAAATTCTTCGATTCGGAAAGATAAATTGTCAAAAGTGATTTTGAGTGACCTACTACAAACATGCATTTGCATAGAAATCCTAGCCCTGTTTATAACTAACCACTCAGCTAAGTATATGTATTTTATTGTACATTACGCTATTTGCTGCTGTTTTGTTTGACCACCACTAAAAGTAGATAAATATTTAGCAAGATTGGCTACCGTTATCCCTAAAATACCCTTTTAGCTAAGCTACTGTTAGCGAAATAACTGCAATTGCCGTTACTGCTAAAATACCGTTACCGATATAATGGTAAATACTTTACTATAAGTAATTTAAATTATAAAAATTTTAATTTTTGATTTCAATTATTTCAAAAATTAAAATATAATAAAATACCAGCTTTGTCAAATTATTTTTAATTTTTGTAAATTTTATTAATAATTTAATTTATTTAGGATGAAATTGCCGTTACCAAAATAATTCATATTAGCTTTACCGTTATCGTTTAACCGTTTCGAGAACCGTTACAGGGAGAACCAAATAACATGCCCTGCTAAACTTTAGATTAGATAGATAACCAATAAAAACAATCAGAGAAAGTTGGACACTAATAGAATAGTTGACAATTGATACCTTTAAAACTGCAGGGTACCAAACACTCACGGATAATACAACAAACACTATTATTTACTCAATAATTACATACTAAATATACTTTTGTACGAGTTAACTATAAGTACCACATGTACACATATGCTTCTGTTTATTAATTTAACATCAATTTACAGTGGGTACTTTTGCAAAAATTGTTTTGGTAAAAACTAAAATATGTGTACATACTTGATAAGACCTGCCTTTAACATATACATATTTGCTTTGGATGGGTTTTATTTTGGTATAAATCAGGCGCAGATCCAGGTGGGGTGAAATAGGAATTTTCCACCCAGAACCGAAAAGTTTTCATATAAAAAAGAATATTTGAGGACAATCGGATAACGAGAACTCGTACCGGAAATCAATTGAAAGTTGTAAAATTGGGAAGCAATGGTAGTTTCTTTGATTTCTTACAACATTTGCAACACACATACATTTTATATCCCACTGTGCGCTAGGTATCGATATCAGTTTGTAATCTTGTATTATTTTGGAAATAAATCTGCAATTTCTAACAGGCTGATCTGATGTTCGTATCAGAGGAGTATTCGAATTTATTTGTTCGTATTTTTTTTTACCGAATAACTGCTATTACTCTTTTCTTCCTAAAAAAAAGTATTGACTTTAGGCCAGTATTCTAAAATCCCAAGGCCACTATTCCAACATGTTTTAGATACTATGATGTATTCTAAATCATTCATATTACTCTTTTACCAGCACCGGACCAAATGTTGACTTTATGGACAAAATTCCAAGTCAATCAGACGTTTCTGCCCCACTGTGTCCTGGACCTTTATTATGACGACAGTTGGGCCGGCCAAAAACAAAAAGATGAGTTGTTAAATTATTAGTTTCATTAATAAAAAATTTCCATTTTGTTTCGTTATGACATTTATTAACTAATTAAATAAAACTTTACAATCATGTTAGTTTTTGAAGTAATTTTTTACACATAGAAAACCTGAATTTTTTTTTTTTGGGGAACAACATTTTTTTTTGGTTATATGACTAATAAAACACAAATGTTTAATTGCAAGTGAGTATCACAAGAAAGTATGAGTAATTTATTAGCAGCTTGTATAGAAATTTCAAAACAAGAGCGCACTGATGATTTATTGAATTTACGAAATGGATGAGGATGACTGGGTTTGGCACAAATTTTATTTTATTTGGAACTGTAATAACTGGTTTCTTCAAGTGAAGATTATTCAAAACATTTTTGTGTTTTTCAGGTAGATATTATGTTAACTCATGATTGGACGAAAAATATTTCTGCCTCATATTATTTCGCATGAAGAGATTAGCTTCAAATTCATATCATAGTCCTATTAGAAGAAAGCACAGATGGTTGCAGGTTAAATTGTCTTGCCGGTTATGGGGTATACTACAGGGCTCTCAATGTCGCTTTATCCTGAAATCGGGATAGATTATAGAGGTCTGACCTCTGTTTTCAGGATGGCCCATGATTTTCGCTCATAACTTAATAAGGTGACTGAAGAATTTAACATAAGGATCATTTCCAACCTGCGGAAAAAGGATATGCATTGAATTATAATGAGCTTAGCAGACAGGGCATTACTATATAAGTCCCACCAGATTTGAAATATGTGGGAACACCCCCACTTTTTTTTTCCAAACTTAGACTTCGGTGTAGGACAGAAGAGAGGGCGAATTTAAATTGGGCCCTTTACTAATCTCTAAAAGAGATTGCTGAACCGTTTAACATAATGATAATATAGGAAATGTCATGAATTTTGCCAACTGGGCATATAGGTGAGGTTCCAAGGGCAACCACTCTTAAAGCAGCATATTTGGGTCCATCGAAAATTTTGATACCATTTTTTACCCGAGAAATAAACAGCCTCCCAAGTCTCTCAATCTACACGTGGTATTTCCATGTTGAACCACGATGGTGGTTCATGTCAGGCCAAAGCCTGACATTGACGGAATAAGTGAGACAGCTCAGTATGAGAGCTTATACAATATTCGTTGAACCGTAGACCTAGTCTCATGTCATAAGTTCCGATAATACAGTGTCCTGAATTATTAAGATTATCCACTCGAAGACTCTTAATGTACGCAAATCGTCATCTAAGGGGACTTGGATCAAAAAGAGGTAATGATCAATGCGTCAAGACGTATTATGTGATAACCAAAGTACTATCTTCGATCTCCTTTCCAACTTTCTAAGTTACCCCACTGTTTGTTAAATACATATTTATAAAAATAAAAGAAATTCATCCTAGAATATCAAATATTAATTAATATACCTAAATAATTAATAACTATGAGGTCACACATGTGTTTCGACCTAATTGGGTGTATTTAATTGCTTAATAGTGAATAAATATAAACGTAACTCCTGCTTAACTTTCTTCTATTTAATTAAGTTAATTGCATAAATTAAAAACATTCTAAATATTATATTATACCTATGTCTCTGCAATTATGTATTTCTTTAAGTTATTTATAAAACAAACATATTTGTAGTCGGATAAAGAAATATATAAATACAAAAAAAAAAGTAATTTTCTTTGAATCACAGATTTAATAATTCATAAGTCCGATATAAGTACGTATTTATGTAAGTAATATTTTGCAGTAAATTGCTATAGTGTAATATAACTACAATAAATTCACATACTTATTTAATAAAAAAACAAGTAAGAAAGTATGGTCGGTCAAGCCCGACCATATAATACCCTACACTAAGTAAATGAACACAAACATTTTTCTTTCAAAATTTCAATAATTTATATTCGTGAACGAATTTCGGAAGCAGGCTTTATATGAGAGCTATGACCAATTATGGATGACCATGAAATTAAGTGGTGCAATTAATGTATGTATGAAAGTTATTTATGTTGCATTTTATGTCTATACCAACATTTTTAAGAGATTTATGCTCGTTAAAGTGATTATCGGAAGCAGGCTTTATATGAGAGCTATGACCAATTATGGACCGATCACCATGAAATTAAGTAGTGTGATAAATGTCTGTATGAGAGTTGTTTATGTTGCATTTTATGTGTATACCAAAATTTTTAAGAGATTTATGCTCGTTAAAGTGATTATCGGAAGCAGGCCTTATATGGGAGCTATGACTAATTATGGACCGATCATAATAAAATTTGGTGACATGAATTTCGTATATATAAAACTTATTTGGAGAAAAACTTGTGTAGGTACCTATATAAATTAAACATTTATGACCGATAAAGTCCAATTTCGGGAGGACATTTGTATGGGGGCTAGGTGAAATAATGAGCCGATTTCAGCCAGTTTCTATAGGCTTGGTCCTTGGGCAGAAAAAATTACATGTACAAAATTTTATCGAAATATCTTCAAGATTGCGACCTGTACTCTGCGCACAAGCTTTACATGGACAACCAGCCAGCCGGACGGACGGACGGACGGACGGACATCGTTTAATCTACTCAGAAAGTGATTCTGAGTCGATCGGTATACTTCAAGGTGGGTGTTAGACTAATATTTTTGGGCGTTACAAACATCTGCACAAATCCAATATACCCTCCCCACTATGGTGGTGTAGGGTATAAAAAACGTGCAGTACAATTAACTAAGCGTGATACAGAAATTAAGCCTATTAACATCATCATTATTTTCTATTACGAATATTTGCTATCATAATTTTGTAAAATAATATATATATATTGTTATTTACTTTAAATTGAATATGAGCAAAAATTTTAAATCATCAATATTTAAAAGAAGAGTTTATTGTTTAGTTAAGTGCTGCAAATAAATATTTTTATACCCTACACCACCATAGTGGGGATGTTATAATGGATTTGTGCAGATATTTGTAACGCCTAAAAATATTAGTCTAACACCCACCGATCGACTCAGAATCACTTTCTGAGTCGATTAAACGATGTCCGTCCGTCCGTCTTGCTGGCTGGCTGGCTGGCTGGCTGGTTGTCCATGTAAACCTTGTGCGCAGAGTACAGGTCGCAATCTTGAAGATACTTCGATAAAATTTGGTACATATCATTTTTTCTGCCCAAGGACCAAGCCTATAGAAACTGGCTGAAATCGGTTTATTATTTCACCTAGCCCCCATACAAATGTCCTCCCGAAATTGGACTTTATCGGTCATAAATGTTTAATTTATATAGGTATCTACACAAGTTTTTTTCCAAATAAGTTTTATATATACGAAATTCATGTCACCAAATTTTATTATGATCGGTCCATAATTAGTCATAGCTCCCATATAAGGCCTGCTTCCGATAATCACTTTAACGAGCATAAATCTCTTAAAAATGTTGGTATACACATAAAATGCAACATAAACAACTCTCATACAGACATTAATCACATCACTTAATTTCATGGTGATCGGTCCATAATTGGTCATAGCTCCCATATAAGGCCCACTTCCAAAAATCGTTCACGAATATAAATTATTGAAATTTTGAAAGAAAAATGTTTTTGCTCATTTACTTAGTGTAGGGTATTATATGGTCGGGCTTGACCGACCATATTTTCTTACTTGTTTTTTCTTTTAATGTGTTTCCAGGCGTATTCATGATCTAAATTGTTTAATGATGATGATTATATTGTTTTTAATGATTATTTAACAAAAACTAAAAATATATGAATTAGTTAAAAAAGGAAAAATACTACAAACAAAAACAATCAGTACAATAATATTTGTAAAATTGTGGATCTATCTACAATTTCTGTTTAATCTTCATTGCTGGACTTGGTATTATATATAGCTTAGATAAGTTGTGGAAAATTTCCGGGAAATAACTATTTCTATTAATAAGAAGTAATATAAAATGACAGTGCTCAGCAATAATTACGCAGACAAACAAAACAGTATTGATGTCACTTGAAAAGCTCATTCAACGAATTTACTAACAAATATAGAAAAATTTTATAGAAATGGAAGTTTCCTTTTAAATTTTCAAATGACATTCTAAATAATATCAATAATTAGGGTACTGTAACTTCTAGTTTAATCAGCAAAAGCTATTGGAATTCCAGCATAACCTTGTATCTACTTTAGAACTTCAAAGTTATTGGTAGAGTTATTTAGTTTTATTCTAGCTCAGATTGCTCAGTTGTAAAATTTTCCAACTGACGCAGGTAATGATGCAGAAATTACAATGCTGGTTCAAATCTAATGTCGGCCAATAGTTTCATTTCCAAAATATCTTCTTGGCGTTGAAATCTATAGTTTATGACAAAACGTTGGACGCACAAAATCCTTTGTCTCACAAAAACCAGATCAGGTATATGAACACGCTTAAATTGTGATACATGACAACACTGAACCAATTACGATCATCAACTCAAATACTTTTGATGTGCGTCAGTTTATATCTTAGTGAATCTGGATCAAAAAGAGTCCAACAGATTTCATTCCCAAAATATCTTAATTACATTGAAATCCATAGTTTGTTAGCATTTAAAACAATTGAACAATCTACCTTCAATACTAATAGTCAGACTGAGAAGTGAATACACAAGTTACAAAGAAGAACCTAAAGTTAAACACGTAACCATCCTGCTTGAGTACAGGGTGATCTGTAAATATAAGCTTATATACTTTTACACATGATTCATATTGAATCTGTTTCAGTTATGTATATTACTCAGAGTTATGTCCGGATACTTAGATATTCTGGTCCACTGTGCTATCACGGGATCTTATTCTTACACAATAGAATTCATAATACTTTTCGACATAGGTCAGATAGCTTATTGAAGATAGAAGATCAAGTATTTCTTTACCTTCGTCTCTAGGAAAAAAGCGAAATTCCGAAATAATATTACCTTTAAGTAAGACTGAAATTGTTTTTATCTGCGCAGTCGTTTAAGAAATATAATTTTATTTTGGCCAAAAAAAAATTTTTTTTAGCAAAATTTTTTAATTTCTGTTATTTAAAACGGCAATCAAATTTGCAATTACAGCTGTTCATTATTTCTACGCGCATAAAAAACAAAGAGTTTATTTAACAAGCTAAACTGTTTTTGAGTTACGCGAATATATGTGGAAAGGAGTGAATATATTTGGAGGAGTGCAACCTCCTCCATTTTCGAAATAACGGTATATGCCGAAAACAAGAGCTAACCTAAAAAAAAAAAACGGTTAGCACCACTGGATTCAGCGTACTCGAATCAGGTTAACCCGCCGGGTGCCCCGCTTGACAGAAAAAAAGTGTAAATTTCGAGCAGATTATTATTATCGACACCGACACAGATTATTAATAGGCTTACAGAGATGATTAGATCTTGAAAGTAATAAACAGAAGTTTCTTTACCTTCCCAATTGCTTTATCACAATGTTTCATTAATTCTTCTGTACAAAGTTTTTCTAGCTAGATGTAGATGAATTTAACACCCTGTAACACTCTTGTATTCTAACAGAATGGTCACAAGTTCCATTTTCTTAAACGCCATGTCTTCCTCTACGATTCGTTCATTCATCATTTTGCAATGGAACCAGTAGTTTAGAAGATTTATATTTATTACCACTTTTATTACCATCGACCCCACTGTGTGTTGATGTAAAAGAATACATTCATAGTCGTGGATCGAAGAACTCTGGAAATACAAATCGCATTCAGCAGAACCAGACTTTTTCTAATGAAATTAAAGAATAACCTTCCTCCCTTAATATCCAGAATGATACTAAGATATTTGGCCCTGAAGGTAACATTGATCTCTATGTTCTTCAAAACTATGTGTCGGAACCCCGTTATCTGTTACAGAGAACATGTTCCGGCTTGATAGATTGATTATACAGTCCTGTATAATGTCCCTTAAAGTAAGAAAATAGGCGTCACTTTACAGTCTTAAGTTTCAGGTTGTCATCACTGAATTCAGATTTAAGTTACGTAATACTAGGGTATTCAATTAATCGGATTTCTAGTTTAATCGGTTAATCGAGCAAATAATTAATCGGGGTTTAGATTTAATCGGTTAATTTTAAATTATTCTATTAACAGAATAATTTATATTTTAATTTTAAATTGTAAACAAGTAAGAGAGCTATATTCGGCTGTGCCGAATCTTATATACCCTTCACCAAATTATAATTTAAAATAAAATAAATTTTTTTTTTTTTAATTTTTTTAAATTTTTTTTTTTCAAAATTGTTTTTTAAAAGTTTTTTCCAATTTTAAATTTTTTTTTTTTTTAATTTATTAGTGAAACAAATTTATGACAAAAGAATGTTTTTTGTGAAAAAAAAATTCAGGTTAAATAATATTTTCCCGATTTTGACCCATTGTAGGTCCAACTTTGTATAGTTTTATATACATCGTTGCAATGGACTTTGAAATATCTATCATTAGATATCCATACTGTCTATATTTATGACTTAGTAATCGTGATATAGATAAAAAAATAGGCCAAAAATCGAGGTTGTATCGGATTTTTGCTCATATCTCCGTTATTTATGGACGGATTTTGCTGATTTTAAATAGGAAACTTCTCGAAAGCATGTTGGACAGAATTATTGAGGATTTGGATCCCGAAGATATCTAGGGTCTTCAGAAAATTATATTATGGAAATTACAAACGGAATGACAAATTTATATATACCCTTCTCACGAAGGTGAAGGGTATAATAAAACCACCAATTTTGTGTACTTATTTAAGCATTTTGTGAATAAAAAAACAAAATCATAAAAAATATACAACACATTGAAATTCAAAAAAAAAAAAAAAAAATAAGTAATAGCAAAAAAATATGATATCTGAGATCCTTTTTTATACACATGTGAGTTTTTTTTATGATTTTAGTGAGATTATTGGAAATAAGCTTTTAAAAAAGGAATATAAGTAATTGAATTGTTTTCCATTTAAATGATTTTTTCATTAGTTTTAATAAAACTTGACTTGGAAAGAACTCTCTCCCTGCTTGTAGATGTTGGCTAAATCAAAAGTAAGGCATGATAAAGAATATCTAATTTCTCATATAAAATCCTCAATTATACCATTTTTGCAGATTGTGAATAATTTTAATAGTTTCTGATAAAAGACTCGTTTCAGTTATGTCTTAGTTTCATTTATTATCATGTCGTCCTCCGACTAAGTTAATCTTAGACTAAGTTAATATTAGTACATTCTAGAAAAAAGTTAATTTCCTTAGTTTATATTTGTGTCTGTACAAACCTAATGTTGTCATATTATCTGCTGTTGCTTTTCTGAAGACAAAAGTAATTTTATTAATCAAGATTTTTTTTTTTTTAATTTATAACGACAAATAAATGCTATGCCAACTATTGAGACCAATAAGTGCAACTAATGAGATCAGTGTGGTTCCTGTACAGTACAACAATTCCTGGAAACAATTAACAAAGAAGGGCAATGTCAAATCAACAACACACGGTGTCAAATCGACAACTGTATGTAATTTCTTCATTGTCTAATTGATACCATTCATGTACGATTTATGCACATACACTATTTATACCAAATAATGTCAATTCGTTCACGGATTTTTTAGAATGGATCAATACAATTAGACTTTTAGGGCCTGTTTCAGTAAATCCAAACGAACTTTTTCTTTTTTACTTTATATTGAAAATCAAATGTCGTTTGTTCGTAATTGCAACAGTTGGGAACGGCTGACCGATTTTGAAAAAATTTTTTTTAAATGTTCGTCATAATCCAAATTAGGTTTTTACGGACAGAAAAATTTATCATGCCCACTATTTTCGATTTATCTATCTATATAGCTAATATTTTTTTAAATTTCCGTAGAAATCATATTTAAGTTTTTACTGAAAGAAAAATTGACCACGTCCACTTTTTTCGATTCATCTAAAATTGGAAATGTTTGTAGTAATCCATTTTTACTGAAAGAAAAATTTACCACGTCCACATTTTTTCGATATATCTAAAATCGCAAAACGCCTGAATCGATTTGGCTGATTTTTTTTAAATATTCGCAGTACTCCACAAAAGTTTCATACAGAAAGTTAAAATTTCAACGCCCACTTTTATTAAGTTGTCGGGTAATTTTATTTGTTGGATTGTTCCGTATTCGCCACTACTCTCCAAAACATTCAAAGCTCATATCAACCTCAAATCTTGCCATTCCGTGAAATCCATCAAATACATCTGCAAATATGTGACCAAAAGCAGTGACATGTGATTGCGGAGAATTTCAATGATGAAGTCAATCAATTCCAAATGGGCTGCTATGTTAGCAGTAATGTGCTTCATTGCTACTAACATTTAGAGAATTTTTTCATTTGCCATTCATAAAAGACATCCAACTGTTGTTGATTATGCCGTACATCTAGTAAATGGTTTAATAGTGTACTTTACTGAGAATAATTTATTACAACGAGTTGACCGAATGCCATCTACAACATTGAACGCTACTATACTCCGAAATTATTATACTTGGAATCAACCATTAAAAGTAATTCAACAGCAGAAGCAAGGAAATTCAGTTCCAGGTTTCCCCCATTTATTTTCCACTGACGCATTAGGTCGCACTTACACAGTCCATCCAAGAAACTATGAGTGTTTCTATTAGCGTTTGCTATTAGTTAACGTTAGTTGCCCAACATCATTCAAAGATTTGCGAACTATAAATGGTGTATTGTGTGACACGTATAGAGAAGTGTGTCAACGGTTACGATTGTTAGAGAATGACACTCATTGAGAATACACACTCGGATATGGTATGCTTTCATCAAATACGAACATTGTTTTCAATCATTTTCTCAACATGCTTCCCATCCAAACCTACTGATTTGTGGAGCAAATACAAAGATGCCATGTGAAATGGTATTTTGCATCAAATGTGTATTAGAACATCAAATCCAAATTTGCAACTGAGCTAGGAAATTTATAACGAGGCTTTAATATTAATTGAGGACATGTGCACGCAGACAAAAAAATAGTGCATGTTTACAGTAACCATTTCCACATTTTTAAAAGTTTTTTAACAAAATTATAGTCACAGTAACTATTTACATGATTGTGGAAACCATAATATGGTTAGCTTATGGTTTACATGATTGTATCAATCATATATATGATTAGAGTAAACAAATATATGTTTGTGATAACCATATTTATTATTAAAGTTTTAACATATTATGATGCTCTCGGCTAATTGATATCATAATCTGAGAACAACATATTATGATATAAAGATTCATCATAACAATGGTTGTCACAAACATATACTTGTTTACTGTAACCATATATATGATTGATACAATCATGTAAACCATAAGCTAACCATATTATGGTTTCTACAATCATGTAAATAGTTACTGTGACTATAATATTGTTAAAAAATTTTTTAAAATGTGGAAATGGTTTCTGTAAACATGCACAACTATATTTTTTCTCTGCGTGTGCTTAACGATGTCGAACAAGGTATTAACTAATCGAGAGTTGCGACGCAAAAAACAATATGATTGCGGTGCCATGAGGGAATCAGTTCTGACAAACGTTCCACTGTTGAATTGACAACAAAAATATGCGTATGGATAAAAAAGCATTTATATGCACAGGAAAAATAAGAGTTTAAGTTAATTTTATTGAAATAATAATTTTTTTGCTAAGAAAAATAAATTGTTTTTCCACTTTTCGAAATATAATGTCCTGATATTATAAATAAAAATGTCAGGACAAAAATAATTTGGTCCATTCAAGACTGACAAATCGACTGACATAGCGAAATTACTTAAAATCATAACATATCTGTTAATGATGAAACATTCTATAATAGAAAAATGTTAAGTGACTTGTTTGGCACAGACACCAAGTATTTAAAGTGTGTAATGCCAACAGAAATCATATGTCATCGATAAGATATTCAGTTATGTTTTTTATCGACCTTTGCGTAAATAGAAATAAAATGTAAATTAGCCGTTATATATAGATTTCAACATTTAAAATTACCTAATATCCGCAATAATATTTAAGGAATTTATAATCACTACAAAATGCTGTTGCCATGTTTGGTGCACGTATGTAGGTCATCTAATCGTCGATCTTGACCAACCGCAATTTTCTAACATCAATATGTTTTCTTTTTAAGTTGCTGTAGTGAAGTGATAGATTTTTGTTTGTATTAATAAATATTCATCTTTAATGAATTAGATAATGTTTAAATATTTAACTTAACATAAACAAATGAAAAATATAAGCAACAAAATCCATAAAAACGGTTAATAATTACAACAACAACAAAAACTGTTTAACACACTCCCCAAGTCCACGGAAACAGCTAACCAAACACTTACTTACTCACATACCCATGTATGCATACAGATTCGAAATTATAAAAATAAACTCATGATGAAAGTGAAAGTTTATCTTTCGTCGTTTGTGTTTTTTTTTTATTTTTTTTGTTTTTCTTTAATATTTATTTTTAAAATTTTACAGATGGCAATTCACAAGTGTTTGTGAGTGAGTAGTAGATATTTATGTGTATGTGTTTGCTATGTGAGTGTGTGTGATGATATTTAAGTTATTTTTTACATGCATATTTTATTTTAATGTTTTTTTTTTTCAGGCTGTAAGTATTTTTGGGAATTTGAGTAAGAGTAGTTGGGTGTGTGTGGGCTTATGTGAAGATTAATGACAGCCGTATGTTACTCTGGCTTGACTGTAAAAACCAAATATTACATAAGTTTAGAAGTTCAATTTCCAACAACAAAAAACTAATAACATCTTTTTTGGTTGAAGTTAAAGATACAGAAAGAAAAAACAAGTTCAAATTGTTTCATAATACTTTAATAATAAAAATAACATTAAGTTTGAATTCATGCAAATTTAGTAACGAAAAAAGAAATAAACAGAAAAAGAAAACCACATAAAACATAAATTGATTTTTATCAAAATAAATATTTTTGATATCATTCATAAATATTTATGTCAGCCAAACTCATGAGCCTCGAGTTTTAATCGATATAAAGATAAAGTTTCTAAATTATGAAAGTGAGGAATAGGTGTGAACATTAGGGTGGCCCTTATTTGGTGCTTTTCCGATTTTCGATGCTCACAAGGTTACAAATTGTTCTCCGTCATCTAAAAAACAAATGATGAACATTTGAGCAAAATCAGACAACTTTTCAGGTTGCAAATTGTATTTAAAGTTTCGAGTTTTGGGTCAAAGTAGCAATATTTTCCAAAAAAAAAAAAAAATAAGTTTTGAAATGCTTTTGTATGTCATTCAAAATGATATTCAAATAAAAAATAAATATTTGTTATAATTTAATACCATAAAATTGCATGCATACCTCAATCCCAAATTTTACATTTGTAAAATATATTTCAAAAAGTTAATAAACCCAAAATGAGTATTAACAAGTAAGAGTGCTATATTCGGCAATGCAGAATCTTATATACCCTTCACATTTGTTGTGGTTGCACTAATTAGCCTCTTTCAGCATATAGCATCCTAAATATATCAAGAAAACTTTTAAAAATTTTACATTTAATTGTTGACAAACAGATGATATTGGAGAGATGACAATCTTATATATGTATACCCTTCTCTCGAAGGTGAAGGGTATAAAAACAACAACGCAAAACAAAAACAAAATACACAAAGCAATGAAACCAACACACATCCAAACATACGTTTTGTTGCTTTTTTGTCAAAGCATGCAATAAATTGTCTTTTGAAATTTTCAGAGGTTGTCTCGGATTTTTGTTCATATCTCCGTTATTTATGGACGGATGTCTGACAGAATTATTGAAGATATGGATCCCGAAGATATCTTGGGTTTTCAGAAAATTGATTTCACCAGACAGTCAGACAGACAGAAAGACAGACAGACAGACAGACAGACAGACAGACAGACAGACAGACAGACAGTGTACACAGTACTTAGAAATAATTTATGAAAAATTTTATCAGGATTGCCGCATAATCAACAGATTTATAACTGCTCAAACAAAACTTATCAACACAGAGTATTTATGGAAAATGTCAGCCAATTTTCAACAGACAGACGGATGGTCGTAGCTAGACCGTATTAAAATTTCATAAGGACCCAGAATCGTAGCTGTAACTTGTGAAAAAGATAAAAAAAATATTTATATTTTTTTACATTATTTTAGTTTTTGTTTCCAATTATAAATATTTATTTTCCAAATTATTTATTAGTTAAATAAAGTATTTGTCTAATTTATTATTACTATTTACAGTTAAATTTATGCGTATTTGTATCTTTTTAAACCAAATAAATTTTAAGTAAAATCATTTTATGATATTTTATTTAAATTATATTGAGATTTTTTAGAAAATAGTTAAATTTTATATATTCATTTATTTACAATATTTATTCAAACAAAAAACTAAAATTATTCAAACAAATTATAATTATTTTTTTTTATTTCTCTAAAATTTTAAAGATATACATCTATTTTTTCCAAAATTACTGAACAGAAATAATTCTAATAAATCTTGACTAATATTTGTGTGAAAATTGCAAAGAAATTTATTTTTCCAAAAATTACACTTGAATGAACAAATGCTTTTATTATGCAAAAATATTAAACCACTAGCGTGTATAAAGAAATAAATACGTTGTAGGTAGGGTTCCAAATCATTACATCTATAGAATTTTTCGATACTACTTAGCAATAGAAAAAACAGCTAACTGCGAAGAATTACTATAAAAGTAACCAACGAAAATTTTTCAGCCGCAACATAAAAATTTGGTTTAAGATTGAATCATTTATTTATCAATAAACAAATGAAAAAAATTGTTTATTTTACCCAAGAAAATTAACATTTCTAGCAAGGATCTTTTTCATAATCATCAGAAGAAAAATCTTCATCTTATATTGAAATCATACACAAACATATTTTTTTATAAAAATTTTCAAAAATTGTTTGTTAAATATTTACCCCTTTATTTAAGTATAATCAATTTATAAAATGAAAAATCGAGTTTTGGTATGAAATATGAGTGGGTTTATTTTCCTTAAAATCACAGTATTTACAATTTTATTAACGATTTAAGATATTTGAGTTTTTTTAAATAAAAATCGATTTTTGGTATGAAATATGAGCTTATTTTTGCAGTATTTTCAAAGTTATTATCGATATAAAATATTTAAGATCACAGATTGAGCTAATATTTGGCACTGATGATAAGCGAATTGAAAGCATATTGGCTTAATGTTCTTCTAGATTGTTTTCCGACTATATCCTTGAAAAGGTTATGATACCTTTGCTTATTCTTCAAAGGTTATGTGACATTTAAACTTCTGTTTATTATCTGGTTCACTGTTTTATACATTTCTCTAGTACGATTAATTTCAGCCGTTTTGATTCACGGCATTTTTATTCATGGTTGAGCTGATACACTTATGTGAGTTTGCGCTGAATATTTCGTTGTGTTACAAACGGAATGACAAAGTCAATATAAGCCCTATATTTTTTGATGCTGGGTATATAAACACAAATTCTAACAATCGCCCTAGGGTTCCTATTTTACGGAAAATTTCGAGAATTTATTTACGAATGTTCCTTTAAAATTTGCAGTTTTATTTCTGCAGGGTTCGTTGTGATTTTGTAATTTTCGAATTTCGAGTGCATTATTAACTTTGTATTAGACTTCATTGAACATGTCTTAAAGCAATAATACCATTTATAATGTTACGAAATTGACAGTTAAAATGTATGTTAAAATTATTTTGTAATAGTAAGAGCAGTAAAGGGTTAATTTTTGAATTGCTTTGAAAAGTATTTTTTTACTGCCAGATGATTTGGGTCCTAAGTCATCAAATTTGGAGAAAAAATCGTCAAAATCATCAAAGTAAGTAGCATTCCAAAATCGTTAAAATAAAAAAAAAATGCTATTTTCCACAGGTAACATACATTATGTAATTAGTTTTCACTGAATTATTTGTTTAATTATTAACTCCATAAACATAAACTCAAAAAAGTAAAGTTATTTATACAATATTCGATTTCTCTATTTTCGACTCTTCGAACACAGATACCACGGTCAGTCACTTACTGTTCTGTTTTCGACAAACGTGAACTCAATCAAAAGAAAATTTTCGATATCTAGGACATGCATTTACCAAAAGTGTGTTTATCAATTTAATTTATCAAAATTGAATCACAATAAGGTACGAGTCTCCTTTGAGCACACCGTTTCTCCAATTTTTTTATCATTTCCAAAAAATAAGAGTTGTCGAGGTCATCAAAATATGAATTTCTTTGTGGGATGATTTCATCGTTGGAATCAAATTTCTTTCCGCCAAGCCATTTCTTCAGGTTTAAAAACCAAAAATAGTCACTCGAAGTTAAATCCGTAAAATAGGGCTGAGATGGAAACAATTCGTAAGCTAATTAATGTATTTTTGCCTTGGAAACTGCATATGGGCAATTCCACGAGAATGACAACCACGACTGAAAATACAAAAAACCCTTGAAACTTTTTTTCAAGATGATTTGAATAGGAAAAAACACTAAAATATTACTATGTAAAAGTATTTAGAGCATATTACAACGTTTTAAGTGCAAAAATAATAGTTTAAACTGACTATATTTAATTTTTTTTTTATTTAATTGGTATGTTTTAGGGTAAGACTGTGGCGAAAACTAAGCTCACAATTAGCATGTAGTATGAGATGAATTTGACTCTGAGTGTTTTTTTGCTATTCTCAAATTGTTTATTCAAACCGAATAAGTTTATATTTTCTATTATTTTTTTTTTAGTTTTTGTATACATATATTTTCAGAATATATATTGTTTTACTATAAGAGAAAAATCTATCACGTACAGTATGTCACGTGCGATATTACATTTTAGTTATTATAAAATCATCCAAAGATTATTTTTATTTAAATATGACGGATTATAAAGGAACAATATTTAGTTTAGTGTAAGAAATTAAAAGAAGACATAACGCCTCTGAAGATTTGCAAATTTTCGCATATTTCTACATGTACCTCAAAATGACTTCCGTTTTATATCACGTACGATATACCCTTATTTCGCTCGATATTTTGGACAACAATGTTTCGAAAGAACTTTTTATTTTTTTTTTAAATATAGTACTCTCTGAATGGAACATGAAGAACAAATTATTTTTCAGATACTCTTATTTTTAAAAAATCTATTCCACTCTATAGGCATACAAATGACATGGGATTGCCCATATGTTTGCAATTTTCATTGTCGTGATGAAAAATAACTTTTTTCTTGGACAAATGCGCTCATTATTTTTAAATCCTCATTAAATTGACCCAATAAGTTGGTATCGTTGTCAGAAATTGTTTATATTTTAAACTTAAACATCTATGGGTAAATACAAATAAAATATTTTTAATTTTAATTTGTTTAACATATAATTACTAAAATATTACAACTTTGACCCAAGATATTTCATTGATTTTAAGATGATAAAGAACAATTTAAGACCATGCTCCCGAAAACCCAGTGATAACCGCTTTAAAATATAACAGTTAATTTAGCGGAATATTCGTCAGAGATATAGATGGACTGTAATTTTATAAAATTAGTCTCTAAAGAACATCACGGATGCGTTCGATTGAAAAATCATATGATGGTTCGGAAATCTAAAGGACACGATCGTTTCCGATTGATCATCCCAAATTTTTAAGAAATAATTTTAAGAAATTTCTGACAAAAAACGAAATTTCATTGAAATTCGCCATCATAAATGACAACTGATAGCCAAAACATATTACTGTTGTCAAAAACATAATTCATGAGAATGTATTGCATGTATTTTGTTATTGTATCACCCGTATGTGTGAAAAGAGAGTAATGTTTCTATTGATATTACTCTCTCCTTCCATTCTATGCTTTTATTCTATGTTCGCCATTATTAAATATGTTCCCATCCTGATTTTATTTAATTTTTGGATTTTTTACTTTTAAAAAGATTTGAAATTGTAAAAATTGGGAGATTCAAGAAATTGTATTATTTTTTTGGGTATCAAGTTATGTTTCTTCTATATATATTTATACCCTACACCACCATAGTGGGGAGGGTATATTGGATTTGTGCAGATGTTTGTAACGCCCAAAAATATTAGTCTGACACCATCTTAAAGTATACCGATCGACTCAAAATCACTTTCTGAGTCGATTGAACGATGTCCGCCCGTCCGTCCCTCCGTCTGGCTGGCTGGTTGTCCATGTAAACCTTGTGCGCAGAGTACGGGTCGCAATTTTGAAGATATTTCGACAAAATTTAGTGCATATCATTTTTTCTGCCCAAGGACCAAGCCTGTAGAAATTGGCTGAAATCGGTCCATTATTTCACCTAGTCCCCATACAAATGTCTTCCCGAAATTGGACTTTATCGGTCATAAATATTTAATTTATATAGGTACCTACACAAGTTTTTCTCCAAATAAATTTTATATATACCGAATTTATGTCACCAAATTTTGTTATGATCGGTCCATAATTAGTCATAGCTCCCATATAAGACCTGCTTCCGATAATCACTTTAACGAGCATAAATCTCCTTAAAATGTTGGTATACACATAAAATGCAACATAAATAACTTTCATATAGACATTAATCACATGACCAAATTTCATGGTGATCGGTCGATAATTGGTCATAGCTTCCATATAAGGCCCACTTCCGAAAATCGCTCACGAATATAAATTATAGAAATTTTGAAAGAAAAATGTTTTTGCTCATTTACATAGTGTAGGGTATTATAAGGTCGGGCTTGACCGACCATACTTTCTTACTTGTTTTAAATATAACCTAATATATTACACCATTCTGGAATGAAATAAAAAATATAGAGGAAGTCGGTTTTATAACCAAAAGTATGAAGTATGAATTGTTTCTATTTGAATTTGTTATAGATTATATTTCAAAACCAAAATTCATTTAATATTCTAGTAAGACTACCACTGTAGTATCATATTTTCCAAATGTCATTGTTACAAGAGTGAAAAGCTACGCATGTTCAGTCTGAAGATCGACTTACTGTTCAAAATGATAAGTACTAATTTGTTTTTTCAGATATTTATATTGATATCGATATTGTTCAAAACTTTTTTCTTAGGAGAACAATATGAGATGGTTTATGATAAGTCCACACTCGAAAGTTCATTTCGACAGTTTGACAAAACATCCCTGGATAATGAGCGATCTGACTAGAGTTAGATTTTTATTATAAAGGAATTAATGTGGCAATTATCATGAACGGACTGTTAAGTGTTCTTGTAAGTCTAGTAATGTTACACCATCACCTTAAGTATTCACTGTTTTCAATACAAATGTTTCAGTTGATCAACTTATTTTATTTGAGTGATGCGGTGCGGCTACATTTATATTTGCTTCAATTTCCCAGAGTAAATAATAATATACCATATTTCTAGTGGTTTTCACCCAATTATTGTATTGTTTTGTTTAATATCTCAAGAAAATCTGTACCATTTCTAAAACTTGGGTGGGTTCATAGAATTTTTTAACAGATCTGGATCTTAAATTAAAGATTATATTGCCGTCAGAGACTCTGATCTCTTTCACTTGCAACAACTAACTATCGCGGATAAAGCTAAGAAATTGCACTGCTTCTACCGGGTTAATTCATAAATCCATTGTGTGAAATGAGTGTCATGATCACACATACCATAGGCTAAACATTAATTGGGGTCGGCTTCTCTATAAAGAACCAATAAGTCTTTTGCTCTATCCCGACCTCAGTTATGGCAGAACTGCATTTGTTTGTCTGCTCCATGCACCTCTGTATGTCCTCCTCGTACATAAATGGGATTGTATGATGTTTTAGTGGGGATAACACCTCCAGGATGAACTGCTATCTCAATATGGAACAATTATGACTGAGAGAACCTTCATTTGCTCGTGTAGATGGTGTTTCGATGTAATTTCCATTTTTCCAAAGGAAACATTATGAGGAATACATTTGGAACTCAGTAAAGTATATGACTATTAACTTCATTTGACGAAAACTAAATAATAAATTGTACAGGGCTGAGTTTTTCTAATGTCCACAAGTACTTTTATCTTTGAGATAAATTATGGTCTTACTTGCAGAAATTTTGACAATCACACACAGGACTAAGTGGTTGAAGAATAATGATGGACCGATATCGGACTATAGACTACATGCGGAGATTTGAAATTGTCTGGGTTTCTGGCCGTCATGGCATCATGGGAAACAATATGGAAGTATTTATGATAATATTATCCTAAGATATCTTTAACCAGAACTAAGGCATTTAGGCAGTTTAAGAAATATATAAATGAATGGGTATTTAATGTCAAACATTGGAATTGGGTAACTATCGTACGCAACAAAAAGAGAATTTATTAAATATTGAAGATCTGAGGAGATTAGTTGCTGTGATACAATATTGAATATTTTATAAATTGTCTTGTAAAAATTGATTAAGAAGAGATAAAGATCTGAGACCTGTCTAAGGGTATCTAAATTTTATAAATTTTTATACATGTAAGTTACCTTTGCTATAGGGATGTTGGTGCCCTTCAACACATATGTAACTGTAACTGCTCGTGGTTTTTGTGTACGCTGAATAACTCAAGTTATTGTCCATCTAAAGTTGTTGATTAGCAAATACAAGAAGAGATTTGAACATTAAATCACTAGCACCTACCACTTTACAGCTTAGATAATTCTCAAGAATCTTCAATATATAATCAGAAAAGATGTCCATTTCTAGGACATTTGAAGAGGAGGACGTTACTTTAGAACAGTTTATGTGTTTATATCCCGCGTTTAATTGTGTTACAAGTATTTAATTGTATTTGAATATTGATGTAGAGGAGGCTAAGCTATTACCCTAACTGACATCGAAACTGAAATCCCAAAACTGTCATACTAGATGAATGACTAAATAAACTAACCTAGTTTTCCTATTATCAAGTGTTTAAAAAAAAAACATATGTACCTTCTAATCTACTATTTTTAGACCAATTTCAGCTAACTAACTAATTTGTTTTTAACTGAACAAAATTAATAACAAAATTTTCAAAATTTTATAACGACTACAGCCAAAATGATTTATTGGAAAGCTAAAATAAATTAACCAATAACACGAATAACAATGCTTACAAAAAAACAAAATATGATCAATTAATTTGCATACATGGCGTTCATGCAAATGATGGGCCCTCTTAACAATCATTTGACAAATGATCGCTGTAATCTTTCATTCATTTCATGTTCATACACTTGGAACAAATATAAAAATCTTTGGAAAAAAGCTAAACATATTTTGTTAGTTGACATTATTTAGCTGATTGTTAATAACTTTCTACAAATTTGAAGTGTCAAACATACAAACAAACTACCAGAAGTCACAAAACTTGTACAAAGCAAATAATCCGCTAAAAAATATAAAAATTCAACACAAATCTTAATAATACTATTACCAAAATAAAAAAAAAAATAAAAAACAAAATAAATACTAAATCCAATCATAACAAGTTGTAAAAATACGATTAATGAAAAAAGTACATTAAACTGACTCTAACGCTGCAGAGCAAAGACAATAAGTTTGTTACTCCGGCTGCTGGTTGAACCATTTGTCGTGCATGCTGCTGGTAAGCGAAAACAATAATCTTCATGACAATGACCACAAGTCAGTGAACGTGTGGAAGTGTTAAAGGAAAAACACGATTGAAATTATATATAAAACAAAAAAGCTCTTGTGCAACGAACTGGTGTGGCGGGTTGGTGGCAGAAATTGTATATCAAAAAATTGTATTCGTACCGACAAGCTGACAAATCTATTTGAATTAATGAAAATTACAAATGGAAAATTTCACTTTACACTTTTTAGTTATTTTGTTTATAAAAGAAACCACCAGCAGCTATTGATAAATGGAATGAAATTGAACTCTGTTAGAAGTCAATATTTTCCGAAAGCAAACAATATGTTACATACATACATATATACAAATATGTTTAAATATGTATGTAGTATAAAAAACGGAAATATTTTACGGTTTGACAAAAAACAAACCATTATTTTAAATAATGTATTGATATCTTAATAGCCATATTAAATTAATTAGATTATATGCATTTTATTTAAAAATGTTTAAAGGATATGCAAAAGTACGGAATGTGATATAAAGTAGTAACATGGGAATTGGGTAAAGAGAAGGAATCTTCAATAGGGACTTCGAAACCTTTTCAGTTGATTGCGACCATTTTGTTGAAGTTATATATGTCGAATACACCTTGGACTGATATAGCGTTCAACAACATGTGCAAATTATAAACTTGTTTTATCAAAATTGATGTTCTGTTCGGGCAATGTTGCGCGAGGTTCGCCCATTTTACTGTTGCCATAATCGTCCTATCGAGAGGACTATTCGCAGTGTGGTGGATATATTTGTGTCCACTGGTTCAGTCAACAATGATCCAACACTCATAAGATGACGAAACGCAAGATCTGGCGAAAATATCATCGCTGTCCGTGAGTGTGTGCAGGAGAATCCAGGGCTGGCAATTTTGCATCACTCACAAAAACTCCACCTTTCGCATACCACAAATTGGCTAACCCAGGAGCTGAAGGTACACGCCCATATGCAACGACGTGTGTTCTCTGAATGGGCCCTAGAGCAGTTGAAGATTTACCCTAATTTTCACGAAAAAATAATATTCAACAATGAGTCCCTTTTCTGGATGAATGGGTACGTCAACGTTGGCCAGGCCATCACCGTCAACGGCGAGCGCTATAGGTCGATGATTACCAAATTCTTTCTGCCTGAATTGAATAATATAAATGCAAATGATATGTGGTTTCAACTTTGGACATGTGGCCTGCTGCCACATTAGACATTCTGCACTAGCGAAGCTGGGGAGACATTTGCATGATGTTATATTCCATACGATAGGCCTTCACACCAATAACAAATTTCCATGATATCATACACACTTTGTTTTATTTAAATTTAAAGATAGAAAGCACTAATTGAAAGACCCTTTGTATTACTAATGCCCTAATTTATTTAGGGCAGGTCCAGCATTTCTAATTTCCAACTTTTCTCAAGTAAATCTGCTTCGTGAACATTTTGTTGTTAATTAACGGATTGTCTGTCGAGGTTGTCAAAAGATCCCCAATTCCGAGGAGGATTTCAAGATCTAAGTCGATTGACCATGTAGGTGGGAAAGATTTCGTGATTGGGTAGATTTCTTTTTGGATATAATTTATTCATATTTTCTATTCTCCTTTTAGGATGTATGTTACTTATAACGGAAGGAATCTTGATGAGCCTGAGGATACAGTACCTGTTATTATACGCATTAAAAATATTCTACAGCAGAATATACCAAATGCAGATTGTTGACAGGTCATTATGTTGATGCATATATGTATTTTAAATGAAAATGTTCTGTCCACTATTATGGCCAGGTATTTAGGATCTAAAGTTTTGTCTCAAAATTTAAACTTTGTCTAAGCATCAGCAATAGGCTGCCTTTAAATTCTCAAAAGCGAATAGTTTTTTAAATTTTTTCTGGAAACCATACTAAATATATCTCTATAATAATCGCTTAAACTGCACCTTGATATGTTTGATTCTGTTCAATATAAGAGTGTCTTCATAACATCTATCAGATTAAGCTAATTTGTTTTAGAGTGAGGATTTAGTGATCAGAGAGACATGTAAAACACTTTAAAATTGAAACATTTATGAGATCATTTTCTACAGTTGTTCAAATATTATACTTATTTAACTACATTAGTGATAGACACTACATCTGACATTACTATAGTTTGGGATCCTATGCGTAGAGAATAGTATGGAAATTAGCTGATAAACGTTTTGTAACAGAATTGGTTTCCACTGTGGTATAATTCGAGGATAATGACAGTGTCATTGGATTGTCGACAATCGTACAGACTTTCGTTCAACTATTATTGTTGCAGCTACCGAGATCGTGAAAAAAGGGAAACAGTTGTTCATCTTCTCTGGGAATGCACAGTGGGGCAGAATCAAAATTTTTTGGAAATTAATCTGGCATTTCTAAACGGATGACCCGATCGGGACAAAATTTGACGTAGGAGTAACCACCCTACCCTACAAATGCTCCAGGCGCGGCGCTATGGGGGCTCAAAGTAGGGTACCTTCGACATGTAAAATTTTTAAACACGTGCCATTTTTTTGTTTCCCATCCGATTTCAAAGATTTTTAAATTTTTGGGAAGCGCTCGGCAAGGTGTTGAAAAAATATGCTTGTGTGTGCTATTTATCTCTTATAATTTCCGAGTTATAAGCATTTCAAAATTTACATTTTCAAATTTTGCCATACCTTGGTCCGATTTTTTAAAAATATAGGGCGTACTTTCATTAGTTAGATAATTAATTACCAATAATATGCAAACAATTTCAGATTCAATTACGGATCCGAAAATAAACGATTTTCAATTTAAAAATTCAAAAATTTCTGGATTTTTGCTGTTTTTTGGGCGAAAAGGTGACTTAACTCTTTTTTTATTAAAATATAAACTTTCTTTAAGAACATATAACAGTTTTATGTTTTTCTGTAGGACATCTTTACGAAGAATATTTTGGTATAAAATACATGTCATATTTTTCGAATATGTCGCCCGTACGCCCTTTGCAATTTGACCTATTTTTTATCAAAATTTTAACTTTGGACCACATGTTCTAAAATCCCAAAGCTGGGATCAGAAAACGGAAAGCAGCTTTGGAAACCTTAATGTGATTCCTATTTATTTTTAAAGCCTTTTCCCAGCCCCGAAGGAAATGTAGGACTTGTGGGCAAAATTGTAAAAAATACCATTTTTGGGATTTTTGCTCCAGTTTTTAGGAATTGCGGGATTACCTTTGACAATTTTTTTTACACTTTGTTATTTAGAATGAAAAATTTAAAAAACTTTGAAAATTTTGTTTAGTTTTGTTAATAAATAAAGATTTTATTACATATTTATTGAGCTCTAAAACTAAAATTTCTATCAAAATTTTGATAGGATTGCAAATATTGGGAACAATTTGGTCCACATTTTTTCCGAACTAATCTTTTTTGTTTAGATAAGTTAATTTCTGATATTACAAAAAAAATTTCAAGTCAATATCTCAATTATATTCAAAAATATGCCACTTTAAAACTCCGTCCTTCAAGAATATTGCACTTGTAATAAGTTGCTGATTTCTCCACGACCTATATGAGGTTACAACTTTTACAGATCCCTCAATTGTACAATTTTCTTTGGGTAGCGGAGTCTTGACAAAATGAAGTCTCGTCGGCTCTACTGAACAAGCTTTGTGTAACGGAATTTTCTTGAATTTCAATCGTATTAAAGGCACTGTGACATTCATGTACTGACCAGTGTTTGTCTTTCATTTTGTTACAGCTTGACTGTCGAAAAAGTGGTTCAAATTTTGAAGAATTTTACTGAAAATATGCCATTTTGTACACAGAGAAAACAGATTCGTAATAGCAACCGAATTTGTTACCAATCGCATGATTCGGTTGCACACAAAGAATTTCTCGGTTCTAGCGACAGAAAATCAGTGGATAAAGAAGAAACTTTTATTAACACTTGTACAATTTTGTAGCCATAACTGTAACATTCGGTCACTAAGTCGAAATTATTCGACTGACAACAAATTCAGTTGCTATTTCGAATCAGTTTTCTCTGTGTAGTTATAAGCGCTAAAAAAATTTCTCATTTTTTTTTAAATGTACGGCAATTCTTAAAATCAGCCATCAACAAGATATACCTTAAACGTTTGCACATTTCAATATCTTTTAAATGCTACACAGAGAAAACAGATTCGTGATAGCAACCGAATTTGTTGCCAATCGAATGATTCTACCTTAGTGAGCGAATTTTAAACTTGTGGCTACAAAATTTTGGAAGGGATAACAAAAGTTTGGTTGCTTCAACCGAAGTTCTTCTTTATCAACCGACTTTCTGTTAATAGAACAGAAAAATTCTCTGTGTGCAACTGAATCATTCGATTGGCAACGAATTCGGTTGCTATCACGAATCTGTTTTCTCTGTGTATTGTTAAAATTTTAATTGACTAAAGCGCGCAAATGTTATTAAAAAAAAACTAAAACATTTTTAAAATTGGTAAATTTTGGTTTCACTTGTCACTATCCGCTAAGAAGTACTACCATTATTATTTATAGGCTATAAAAATAACCAAAATCTAGTGACCCTAATTTTTGTTGGATTTAATTTGTAAGTTAGAAACTATTAGTCCAGATATCAGATTAATGAAAAAACTCTCGTAAGTTTCAGAGAATATTTTTAAATGTTCATATTTTAAATGTTTTTTTTCTTTCTGTGATCTACTGTTATGTAATGTTTCTCTGAAATACAAGTCGCCTGAATTCACCAACTTTGTTGATTTTCCTAATATGTAAACCAAATTAATTATTTTGTGCAAACCCGTTATAGATTTTGAAAGGCACTACTTAATTTTGACACTATCAAAAGTCATATTACTTAACAAATTAATTTAGAACTTTCATTTATAGAAAAACGCGAATACCATTGAAGTTATTATAATACATTTTAAATGTTAATGCTTAAACATTACAAAATAGTACTTTAACTGGCCAAAGCAATAAATTCTTTGAGACATCTGGCGATAAATGCAAACATCTCAACTGACAACATAAAAAGCTAGTTGGCAGCAAGGTATGTATGAAGCATGCAAAATTTCTTTTTATTTGTTTCATATTGGAACAAAATAAAAAATCAATTAAAAATCAACACAAATATTTTACTCGTCTATTTTTTTTTTTTTTTTAGATACAAATTTTAATATTTTAAATTTTTATGCCATACGCAACGCAATACACCACACACAAATGTACCATGAGTACGAGTCTTGTATGCATATATGAATAATTTTTTTTTTCTATTAAAGAAATTCATGATTATGAATTTCAACAAAAATTAGAAAAAAATTCAAAGAAGAAGAAAAAGAAAAAAACTAAGCCAACAGGTTAACAGAGAAAAAGTTTAAAAAATATACATGAAATAAAGACGACTATAAAAAAAATCTTTATATGATGATGCATAAAGACACAACGGTATTTTACTCAATATCAGATACTTGTATTAGATATTTTAAAATCTTTTTTGTTTATACTTTTTTTGTTGTTGTTTTGTATGTTAGACACGCTTTGGCAAAGAGTAAGTAAGTAATATTTACTGCTCTGGCATTAAACTTTTATACCATGATCACACGTTTGGCACATTGCTAACAAAACATAAAAATACCTATAATACATGCCACAATCTGAAAGACAACAGTAGATAGGTAGGTAGTAAATAAAACTCTTTTTAATATTCAAGTGCATTTTGTACATTAGAAGCATTGGCAGATTGTCTCTCACCGATGAAGATGTGCCAGAGGTTCGAGTAAAATAAATTTCATTTCATACCTCATATAAATTATGATTAGTTTTCTATTTTGTTCATATACTTATATAGGAAAATAAAAATAAGTACGTATGTAATACAATTAAATCCGATGACGGTATCCATGTTATTCTTTTCTTGACCCTTTCACTAGCTTGTGGGTTTTTGTTCAATGTGGTGGATTAGTTTGTGAACTTGTAGATTTTTTTAAAGTGATATTTTTATGTTTCTCTGCTACTTATGTACTTTCGTCTATATGTTGTAAAAGGTTCATTGAGAAATTCATAGAAACAAAATTGAAATTTAATCACTTTTACCAAAGTCTAATAACTTAACCGTTTTATGTATTTAGTTTCTTTATAAATGCTTAAATGTTCTAATATTTCGAAAATGCGATATGCTCCTTCTTGAATAGGGGGGGGAATTTTAGTGCGGTCAACTTTGTCGACATGGCCCTTGATTAGGTAATATCGAATTTTCTCATAGACCCACAACTACAAAAAAAAATCTAAAGAAAAAAGTCTTAAGTGGAACTTGAAGGCCACTGTAAATTGTCAAAACATTGCATATGGTGACTCGGAATCACATCTTTCAAAATGTGAACAATGTGCGTGAGCAATGCTTTAAGTTTCAAGAGGAAGACAATAAACTTTTGGTTATCTCTAAGTAGAATAATGAACTGAGCAAATCATTGAGAACATCGGCAATGCTATATTGAATAACGGTCCTACACATCACAATGCTGCTGATGGCTAATGGCGAATGGCTAAATAATTCTGTTATTCAACGCCATGGAATAATAAATATATCCCTCATCTCATCCCCGAGATCTGCGTGTAATTATGCTCTCATAATTATTAAGAATTCCATAGTTTGGTATCCAAGTTTCACTATCCAAATAAGCATCATTAGACTAAAAGTATATTTGTTAGGAATAGTTTTTTTAAAAAGGGAATATTTTCGTCATAGGAGTTCAAGATTTATTTAGATGTACCGAAAGGTCATGTTCGTTCTCATACACTATTTCATATTTATGTAAGTACACGATATCCTATGTCTAAACATCACTTTCTATCGGAGATATTCTGTCATTTTATTCACCACTTTGGCGAAATAAAAGTAAATTATATCTTTATATTTCCCAAAAGAGTCAGAGTTCGACGTTGTGAACTTCTATTCGTGTTAGTAATAACTTTTCTGATACACTACATCAAGATCTTGTGACAATATCCTTCATCTATATTTATGGGTGGTATAAATATTAAGGAATCATATGTTTTTGATAATCAGGACAGTACAATTCAGAGAGGCATAAGCTAATCTACTTTCTATTACAACACTATCATACTGAAAATGGAATACAACTATGGTTCAATGTCTATTATGGTGTTTCTCGATAGAAGAGGATATAGAATGTTATCTAACTCTATTGAATAATAGATCATCAAAATGTGGGTTGTATTTCCATATTCTACAGTAGATTCTACAATGGATTGTTTAATGATCAGAGATAAAAAACATTTACAAGTACTCCGGTGATGCATACGTACAAATAATGTTCAGTATTTTATACAAGATGACAAATTTACACAAACCTATAGATTCAGAATGCATTTCCTTTGCATATTTTCCAGTCTTTGGGAGATTTCATTTTGTTTTCTTTCGTTTTCATTTAATTTCGTCATATTAAAAAGAAGTGAGTCACTCAACCTTAAGAACAATTAAAAACCTGCTTAGTTTGAGGTTGGATTTTAAGATTTTTGTATAACAGTATTTTCTATAGCCGATTAACTACAACATACTTCTGCTAATATGTGGGTAAAAAATATACTACTATTTGAATAATAAGGACTGAGATGGAAAAATTCTTAACACACGTTTTTCATTAAAACTTTTAACCCAAGTATTGTTTGATTTTTTTTTTTTTTTTTATCAAGTTACCTTTGTAAAGCATGAAAGTTATTATGTTTAATGTCAATTGTGTTCATTTGTTGTTAATCTGATTAAAATGAGTGACCAGAAAAAAGTGCGTACTAAAATTATTAAATTTTTTCAACAAAACCCAACCTGGTCCTACAAAAGTTTGGCCAAGCAATCAAAGGTCTGCTATCAAACTTCTTCCAATGTTATTAATCAGTACCGGGAGAACTTGTCCGTTCATATAAAACCTGTTTCAGGTAGAAGGAATGGTCCACATGATGTTTCTAAAGCTAAAAGAATAGAAAGCATTTTCAAAAGATCTCCTAACACCTCCGGTAGGAAAGCAGCCCGGTTAGGTCAGTACTCGGACTATTTGGTACGAAAAGTTAAAGCCAATGAAGGTTTAAAAGCATACAAGGCTCACAAAGTTTCTGACAGGAACTCTGCTAAAAATTTAGATGCCAAAGACAGAGCACGGAAATGGAAGTCAAGTTTTATACAAAAAATATTCTTGCTGCATAATGGATGACGAAACATATGTTCTGGCAGATTTTTCGCAACTTTCTGCTCAAAAATTTTATGTTGCTGATGCTTGAGGGAATTTTGAAGAAAAGTTTAGGACCCAAAAGCAGACAAAATTTCCCAAAAAGTTCTTGGTATGGAAAGCAATATGCAGTTGCTACAAAAGAAGCCAATCATTTGTTGCAACGGGCTCTATAAATACCGAAATTTACATCAAGGAATGTTTACAAAAAAGAATGTTTCCATTCATAAGACTTCTTAATGTATTCACTTATTTTTGGCCTAATTTGGCATCTGTCACTATGGTAAGAAAGGTCTTGAGTGGTAAAAGAACAATAATGTGGTATTTGGTATAAGTCAGGCAAATCCTCCAAACTGGCTGAAGCTAAGGCCAGGAGAGAGATATTGGGCTCTTGTTAAAAGAGAATTAAAGAGCAAAAAAGAAGTGTCCAAAAGTGTGGTAGATTTTAAACGAGGATGGACAACCTGTTCGAACAAAGTGACAGAAAGCTCAATGAAAACAATAATGGAAGGGTTTTCGAAAAAGGTTCAAAATTTCATCATTAGTGATTAGAACTATAAAAGTAAGTTTTTTTTTGTAAATTATAACAATAATTTTGATCAAATAAAAAAAAACTGTAAGTTTAGTGGTTTCATTTTTATTAACATATATGTATGTTAAAAATTTTTCGATCTCAGTCTTTATTCTTATACCGAAAAAAATGTTTGTTACTTGTAATTCGTAATTTCGTTTGTCACAGATTGTAAAGAAGGTGTCAATATACCCCTTCTAAGCCAACGCCAATTAAATAACTGAAAGCGATCTCTTCCCCCGAGAAACTAATCATGAGTCTAGTTATTTTTCGTACTCAAATCTTGAACTATCTGTACGATGTCTGGCGATCTGCAATATCTGACTAAAATTTAAAATTGTTTTTTCGAGGATCTCCATTATTGTTCGTTCCAGAGCAACCAACATAATAAATGGAAGCATCTGGTGGATTTTCTTCATCATTTTAATATGCTATAGAAGATTCAGTAACCATGAGTGATATTGGAACAATTAAAGAAATTGCGAACAATATTTTATATTTAATTGACTTAGTTAAGGATGCAGTGCTTTTAGAAATTTGAGTGGACGAATGTGTCGTAAATTATCCTAACTATATTTTTTATCTAACAATTCGTATTTCTATACATTTTTCTCAAAATTATTTATCACTTGCAGCATTATTTAGTTCCCATTTATTATTCGTTAAAATGTCATGCATGTGCAGTACGAGTGTAATGCCAATCACTTCAGTTAATCTTTTTAAATATTTTTATGACATTCAACGACTTTCAACATTCATTCATGAAATAAAATCAACTATGACAGGCGATTAAATAACAAAGAAACACAACAACAAGATGATGAAAAGAAAACATAAGTTAGAAATTTTTTAAAATGAAATAAATGTATTCAAGTCATAATCATAACCATCAACAAAAACATTATATCCATTATGACAGGTCTTTACAACAGCTAAAGATGTTGAAAGAATTTTTTTGGGTAGGCAGGCAATATAGAGTTATATGTTGTAATTTATGGCATTAAACTAAATTCCCAAATAAAATTGAAACTTTTTATTCCATTTAAATTGTTTTTCTTGTTTCAGCGCAATCACCAACATAATCAATTCCATATGTATTGTACAATTCCAACATAAATATTGGTTATTTCTACCTTTCTCATAAACAAATTTTTCAAGAGTCTTTTAGTAGTTGATGACCGGTTTGTGGCATTTCTTGCCATCTTTCTTTTTTATGTTTGCTCGTTTCCATTCCAAGGTATTATGATCTTCATCCGTATGCGATGCGATGATCATGGTCGTCATTGGTTTTGTCTCATGATTTTTAAACAATATTGTCTGCCGTTGTTGTTTTTTTAAAACAGATGCTACAATCTTGTTGAACACGCATCTTGTAAAAATAACAAAAACAAAAAAAAAAAAAAAAAAATAAAGATTCGAAAAATATATAAAAACACAAACGGCCAAGTAACGAAACGCAAGACGCAAAAGTGATAGCATTTAGTTAAATATGTAACTTTCCCTTTTTATTGAAATTCGAATATGAAAATGAACGTACGAGTATGAATATACAAACAATCAAATGAACAGAAAACAAATCAATGAAAATAAAACTAAATAACAAAAAAATGTCATCATAATATTGATTGGAATTTTTATCCAAAGATTTAAAAAATACAGTCTTAAATAAACTTGATAATATTGGGCGGTTGGATGGTCGGATGTTTTAAAGTATAACTTTTTTTTAACAAAGATGCAACCTAATTTAAATAATTTGATATAGATATTTTAAAATTTATAAGAGAGTTTAAATTTTATTGCAATACGGCCTACATACAGATTTCCATTTCCGCTTTAACATGTAGCAACAGTTTTCTTTGACATTCAAATAAGTCTGCACATTAGGTTGGTAACGTTTATAAGGAGGGAAATCATTTTACTTTCATGTTATTGCAATAGCGCGTATATGTTTGCCGTATGTTAGGTTATCTGTCATGGACAAAAACTTTTTTCACTGGAGTCCGTTATATATGGATTCCATTGTGGATAGGTATGGGTTAATCCTATACAGATAACCCAAACCAAGCTTAGTCGGGTAGATAATTGTTATTTTTCTCTTCTCCGTCTAGGCCTTGCAATGACTATATACACCCACTCAATGTGCACAAGTAGTCTCATCTGTACACAACAGAACCCAGCGATAAAGTTATGCGACATCTATAGTTGGGTCGTTGTTACACGTCATGTGGATCTATATTAGCTGTCCGTGTAACTTCACCTCAATCCTAAGATTACATTGTACCAGTGGAATACCAATCTATTCAGCTTCGAACGTCGTCTATCTATATTACCTAAAATACAGTTACCGTGGAATGTTAGCCGTTTTGCGAATTTTGGGAAAATGATTTGGATAATAGGCCAATACATAAATTACGAATCATACCAAATTTAAATCATATTCTAAGCTTATGAAAAATTACTAAATAAGGACTGAGATCAAAAAATTCTTAGCACTCGTTTTTCATTAAAACTTTTAATCCAAGTATTATTTGATTTTTCTTTGATCGAGTTACCTTTGTAAAGCATGTCAGTTAATATGTTTAATGTCAACGATATTCATTTGTTCTTAATCTGATTAAAATGAGAGTACTAGAATTATTAAAAACTTATTTTCAACAAAACCCAACTTAGTCCTACAAAAAAATGGCTAAACAATCAAAGGTCAGCGTCAAACTGATTACAATGCTATTAAACAACGAGAACTTTTTCGTTGATAGAAAACCTGGTTCATGTAAAAGAAATGATCCACATGATGTTTCTGAAGCCAATAATTAGAAAGCATTTTTAAAACAGCTCCCAATACATCCGGTAGGAAAGCTGTCCGGTTAGCTCAGTACTCGGACTATTTGGTACGAAAGGCTCAAAAATTGTCTGGCAAAATCTCTGCTAAAAATTTAGAGACAAAGACAAAGACAGAGCATGTAAATTGAAGCCAAATTTTATAATAAAACAAGTAAGAAAGTATGGTCGGTCAAGCCCGACCATATAATACCCTACACTAAGTAAATGAGCACAAACATTTTTCTTTCAAAATTTCAATAATTTATATTCGTGAACGAATTTCGGAAGCAGGCTTTATATGAGAGCTATGACCAATTATGGATGACCATGAAATTAAGTGGTGCAATTAATGTATGTATGAAAGTTATTTATGTTGCATTTTATGTCTATACCAACATTTTTAAGAGATTTATGCTCGTTAAAGTGATTATCGGAAGCAGGCTTTATATGAGAGCTATGACCAATTATGGACCGATCACCATGACATTAAGTGGTGCAATTAATGTCTGTATGAAAGTTATTTGTGTTGCATTTTATGTGTATACCAACATTTTTAAGAGATTTATGCTCGTTAAAGTGATTATCGGAAGCAGGCCTTATATGGGAGCTATGACTAATTATGGACCGATCATAATAAAATTTGGTGACATGAATTATGTATATATAAAACTTATTTGGAGAAAAACTTGTGTAGGTACCTATATAAATTAAACATTTATGACCGATAAAGTCCAATTTCGGGAGGACATTTGTATGGGGGCTAAGTGAAATAATGAACCGATTTCAACCAGTTTCAATAGGCTTGGTCCTTGGGCAGAAAAAATTATAAGTACCAAATTTTATCGAAATATCTTCAAGATTGCGACCTGTACTCTGCGCACAAGCTTTACATGGACAACCAGCCATGGCTGAGGTATAAGGAAAAAACCGGGACAACCTCGATTTTTGGCCTATTTTTGATCTATGTCTGGATTACTAAGTCATTAGTCCATTGCAACGATTTATATAAGGCTATAGTAATTTGGACCTACAATGGGTCAAAATCGGCAAAATTATTTTTTAACCCGAATATTTTTTTACCACAATTTTTTTATAATTTTTTTCTTTACTAATAAATTTAAAAAAATTTTTTTTAAAAAATTTTCCAAAAAATTGGAAAAAATTAAAAAAAAACTATTTCAATAAAAAAAATTTAAAATAAAATTTTTTTTTTAAATTTTGAAAAACAATAAAAAAAAAAATTTAATTTTGTTTACCTAAAAATATTTAAAATTTGTATTTAAAGCATAATTTGGTGAAGGGTATATAAGATTCGGCACAGTCGAATATAGCTCTCTTACTTGTTTTTTGTAAATTGTAATAATAATTTCAATCAAATAAAAAAAAATCAAAACTGTAAGTTTAGTGATTACATTTTATTAACACATATGTATGTTAAGAATTTTTCGATCTCAGTCCTTATGTACTATATGGGCAATTCCACGGGAATGACAACCACGACTGAAAAAACCAAAACCCTTGAAACTTTTTTTCGAGATAATTTGAATAGGAGAAAACACAAAAATGTTACTATGTGAAAGTATTTAGAGCTTATTATAACATTTGAAGGGTAAAAATAATAGTTTAAACTGACTATATTTAATTTTTTAATTTAATTGGTATGTTTTAGGCTAAAATTGAGGCGAAAACTAAGCTCTCGATTAATATGTAGTATGAAATGAATTTGACTCTGAGTGATTTTTTGCTATTATCAAATTGTTTATTGAAACCAAATATATATTTTCTATTTATTTTTTTAGTGTTTGTATAAATACATATATTTTCAGAATATATATTGTTTTACTATAAGAGAAAAATCTGTCACGTACGATATTAAATTTTATTTATTATAAAATCATCCAAAGATTGTTTTTATTTAAATATGACTGATTCCAAAGGTAAGATATTTAGTTCAGTGTAAGAAATTAAAAGAAAACATAAAGCCTTTGACGATACGCAAATTTTCGCATATTTCTACATGTACCTCAAAATTATTTCCGTTTTATGTCACGTATTTTTTAAAATATAGTTCCCTCTGAATGGAACATAGAGATCAAATTATTTTTCAGATACTCTTATTTTTGAAAAATCTATTCCACTCTATAGCCGTACAAATGTCACGAACGATGACACGGAATTACCCATATGATACTTTTTGGTAATTCGTGCCTTCAATGGGTACACATTTTATGTATTTTTGTTAGTTTTTTTTATACAAAACCCCTTTAAAAAGTACCTGCATACATCTAATAAAAGTAAAGATAGGTGCTTAGGATTTTTTGCAGCCTTCTGTAGCTTTTAAACCAATATACAGTGAAATAAAATTCATTTTAGGAAATTCCTTCCATTAAAGGTTACAAATTTTATAGATTTTTGGTATTGTTTTTATATAAAAAAAATTCTTTCATCTATATATATAAAAACGAAATGATCCATGTATGTAATGGCATCACGTGAGAACGGCTGTAACGATTTGGATGATTCTTTTTAATTCGATTCGAAATTTTCAGAAGATGGTTTGTAAAGAAAAAAAATTAAAAAAATTGGAAATTAAAATTTTTAATATATTGCCTCCTTTTCACTTCTCATTTTTCTTAATAAGAGACATTTTTGAAACTTGAAGGCCTAACATTAGTAAATAGTTACCGAGTGAAGCCGGGCGGTCAACTAGTTTAAAATAAAAGGGAAACTGGTTCAGGGTATAATTGTGTCAAAACAGTTATTGAAAATTTAAATTATTACTTTGTAAAAGTATCTCATAACATCAGAGTCATTACGTTATAGTCCCAATGCTTTCTCAGTCTAAGAAAAAAAAATTCAGTAGGCGTTACTGCTTATAGCTTGAAGTTTTTTTACTACATAACTGTCTTTTGGTGCCCAGCTGAATTTTACCAAAGCTTGAATATGTATTTCCAAATATCACTGAAGTAGAAACAGCATATTTCATACAGCAACTGTAAATACAATTTAACGCATCTGTTATACCCTACTTCCTGTAAAAATTGCATTGATTACTGGTACCCATATATTTATCATAAAATCAAAATATAACTTCTAAAGTTAGCTGAAAGCTGAAAACATAGGGTAGAACTAGAGACGTAACTAAGAGTAAGCTGAGAGTAAAAGACTTAGGTTTTTGTTAAAATATTGAAAAATGTCATACAAATTTTAAGTTTCTCAATATCACTTTTCATTTTCTCAATTTCTGTTTTCTTAATATTAATTTTCATTTCTCACTTTAGATTGTTTTGTTTTTTTTTCTTAATATCAATTTACAATAGTTTTTAATTTCAATTTGTTTTTTCTCAAAATATAATTGGATTTCTCATGTTCAATTTGCATTTTCTGAATATGAATTGATATTTCTTAACTTCAATTTGTATTTTCTCAACATTAAATTGAATTTCTCATCTTCAGTTTATATTTTCTCAATATTTATTTGAATTTCTCAATTTCAATTTGTTTTCATTTGTATCAATCAATATAAATTTGGATTTCTTCAATTAAAATTTAAAGAAAATAGTTACGTGTTTTTCTTAAAGAAAAAACTAGTTCAAAATAACAAAATAAATAAAATTTCTACAAATATAGTTCCAGATTGGTATATTTCTAGCATTTTGTGCAACTCCTGTTAAAAGAAAATGAATTTAGTTTGGTTTTGAAGCAAAATGTCTATAAAATATTAGCTCAAAACATGCTTAGATTCCTCATTAGCGATATACCAAATACAAAAATCTAAATTAATGTGTCACCATTAGTATAGCTCCGCCATGCCACACACCACCAACCATGTAGGGTATTTAATCTCGGCTGTGAATCTAAAAATTAAACAAACACTTGCTGTCAGGGCTAAAATATGTTGGTATATAAATATTCTTTTGTCTTAACGCTGCTAAATAAAATGCATTTCTGTTTTGTTTTAAACATGTGCAAGATAAACCTGCATTCAAAAAGGAGAAAACAAACAAATTTATGAGAAATTATTATACAGATAACAGCAACAGCAACAAAAAGCACCGACAAGACTTTAAAGCCAACCAGCAACAATACGAGTGAACGAACAGCAACTTAAATAATCATTAAATATGACCCAAAAAATAAATCTTCAAAAACTGCACCCCTTTGAAAGACAGAAAATTTCTGTAATTACTTTATTTATTTAAAGAAATTCACACAGATTGTATGTATATAAATTTGATGTATCTTAAGCAAGTAAGAAACAAAAGAATGAGTGAAAAAAATATAAAATGCATTACAGTTTTATGAATTTCTTTAAATTCAGTGAAAAGAAATTAAAAAACTAAGAAAGTAAAAGGGAAAAATTAACAAGTGCAAAAATTATATTTAAATTAAAATATAAATCTTTTTATGCCAAGTAATAAGTAGTAGAGTAATAAAATTATGAAAAGTGTTATAAACTCAAGGACTGAGATCAGACAAACTCTTAACAGTCAAATACATACGTATTGCTCATTTTCGACATATTTCAAAAGGCATTCTTAGTTTCAAGTAAAACTACAGATTTAATTATTCTCTAAATAATTTTAAAAACGTTCACTTTCGAAACTAAATTAGAGATATTATGCATAATTCATTCAAGGAAAATATTTTTTTGACAGATTTTAGTGTTTGAGTTCTATTTGGTATCTGGGAGCTTCCAAAAGTTATTTTTGGGTAAACAATTTTAATAGTCGTTGTTGTTATAGCAGGTCTATTTATACTACTCAAGTAAAACTACAGATTTAATTATTCTCTAAATAATTTTAAAAACGTTCACTTTCGAAACTAAATTAGAGATATTATGCATAATTCATCCAAGGAAAATATTTTTTTGAAAGATTTTAGTGTTTGAGTTCTGGTATCTGGGAGCTTCCAAAAGTTATTTTTGGGTAAACAATTTTAATAGTCGTTGTTGTTATAGCAGGTCTATTTATACTACAGATAGAAAGACTTACATTGAAAGCACATGTTGGTCCATAGATTATCTGGGAGCTATGTACAACATATTTCAACCATCAAACCGAATGACAAACTTAAATTATTGTGTAAATAAAAATATTGAATGTTCTATATATATTTTTTATACCCACAACCAAAATGATATGGGGTATATTGAGTTTGTCATTTCGTTTGTAACATATCGAAATATTGGTCGTGGGACCAAAAAGTATATATGAGGCTATCAGTGCAAAAGTGGTGTAACCCCAAACTATTTATTTAGTGGTGTATTCAACTTACACCACTTTTACTTTTTTATATTATGCTTTGTTTAGAAACGATTTTTTCAGCTCCATCTGCTTTTGAATACCAAAAAGGTAGCTTACCCACTTTTGCATTGATATTGGTAATGTATTGTGCGTTACACTACTTTTGCGCTGATGGCCTCATATATTCTAAGTCCTTATAAAAATTTTGTGTTAGCTTTAAATATATTGCAGATATCATGAAATTTTGCGCACATTATTCCCGTGATAAAAGAGCAAAATCTATTGAAAATGTTAAGAATCGGTCTACGATTTCTTCCAGTCTCCATACAAAATATTACGTATACGCTTACAACACAATACTGAGTAGTGTTTCTACTGGCTGAATTTATTTGAGTACTGCGAAATAGTATGTAACTTCATAAGTTCTGTATGTAGTACCCGGCTACTCTGTCACCCTGTTAAATATGTTTTTTTGTCACACACATAAGGGTTAAACATGTAATGAAATATTTAGATAATATTCCGAACTATTACATCATAAAAAATATTTTTTTTAATAAATTAATTTTTTATGTATTTCTTAATCTAACCACAGCAATAGAAATACTTCATTAGCATTTAAATATCGCAAATATTGTATTTACGTGGTTTACAGCGTGAAATAAAGTGAAGGTGATTATAGTCTTACCTTTCTTTTGTATTTTCTATAATAATGGACACATGATGCTGAGTAAGAATACAAAATGTGGGTCTTTATGGTATTGTTTTTATTCTAATAATACGTCTAGAATGAGCTACAATCCACATTACAATGAATCAATAAACATGAAACTAGATACATGTTTCCTGAATTAGTATTAATTTACAAAGGGAGACTTAATAGTACTATTTCTTTATTCCAATTGAGGTGGCGAAGCGCACCGGTCAGCTAGTACTCCATACTTTTATCGGATATTTGAAACTAACTAAGACTTTTTTACATAAATGTTGCATTATTTAGCCTGCTACATCATCTGAAGCAATTATTGTAATACAATTTAAAAAATTTAAACAAATCTTAAAATATTTTTACCGATCTGTGTTTAGAGATATTGGATGAATAATTGAATGAAAAAGTTTGTTTTTCATTTCTAAATTTTAAATTTTTCTAGTGAAAATAGATTAAAAGTGAAAACCAAAGAATAATTGTGGGTTTTGGGTTGAAGGCCTTGAAAAACCGCGGTTTCGGTTAAAACCGAATTGGAAACTCTAATCTTACTAGCCATAATGACATAATATAATGAGAGAATCTACATTTATAAAAAAAAGGAAATTAAAGCAAATAACCGAAATATAATTTAAAAAAAAAACTCGGAGATATTTTATGATCACGCTAATCTACAAAAATAAATTTTTAATTTAAGTATAATCATGCAGGTGTTAAAAATATACATTTTTTTCAGGCCAAGGACGAAGCGTATTGAAACTGACATTTCATCTAGCCCCCATACAAATGTCCTCCCGACTTTATCGGTCATAACTGTTTAATTTATATAGGCATATACACAAAATTTCGCTCCAAATAACTTTTCATGTCACCTAATTTTATGGTGATCGGACCATAATTAGGCATAGCTCTCATATAAGGCTAACTTCCGAAAATCACTTTAACGAGCATAAATCTCTTAAAAATATTGGTATCCACATAAAATTCAACAGAAATAATTTTCATATAGACATAAACATACGACCTAATTTTATGGCGATCGGTCCATAATTAGTGAAAGCTCCCATATAAGAACCACTTGCGAAAATCATTCACGAAAATATATTATTGAAATTTGAAAAGAAAATTTTTTTGCTCAATTATCGACCGACGTATAAATGGTTGTCACAAACACATACATGTTTACTGTAACCGTATATATGGTTGATACAATCATGTCAATCGTAAATTAACCATATTATTGTTACCACAATCATATATATAGTTACTGTGACTATAATATTGTTACAAATTCTAAAAAGGTTACAGTAAACATGCACCAATGTTCAAATGGTTACAGTAACAATGCACAACTATATTTTTTTTCTGCGTGTATGTAGTTTATTTTCAACGAATTTAAATTTTTTTTAATATAAATTAGTTTATTGTTATTTTTATTGTATATCGCGAACAAATTTTGAACTCTTTTACCGTAGGTCAAACTTATAAGGATAAAACTGAAAAAATTTAATTTTCAACATCGTTGCAATATCACCAATATAATCTGGAACTTAGATCAACAAAATTGATGTCAAAGAAAAGATAATTTTGTGTAAAATACCAGTAAAAAAATGTTTTTTAATATTTTATCTCCAATATGAAAAAAATATACAGAATAACTTAAGAAAATTAAAATCGCGATATTTTAAAAACAATAGCTACACAAGAAAAGTAGAGATAGTTTAATGCATCATATGTGTTTTTTCAAAAACATTTAAATATAACAAAAGTAAAAATCGTATTATTTTATTGGAAATCTAATTTCTAATTTTTTTTTAATTTTGAAAAATCTTCATTAAAAATTAATATATGTCGATACGAAATATATTTCATAAAAATGAATATAAATATTACTTAGTTGGCCAAAAATTCAATTATATTACTAGTTGTGTTTAAATAAATTCTCCATAAAATTTATCCTAAATCAATAGAAGTAGGAAAAATGGCATGTTACTTGTCTATGCAAATAAATAATGATAACTTGGGATTGATAATACTAATAAAATTTTTAATCATTATTTTGGCTGCTTATCGTCCTAAACATATTTTTTATTAAGCGTTAAAAATTGGAAGATTTATAAAATTTAGGGAAGATTAAGTGAACATAAGATTTTGTGTTTTTATATTTTTACACATAGTAATAACAACTATAACAACAGCAATAACAACGATAAACAATTACAGTTACAATAATAAATAATAAATAAAAAAAAAAAACAACCAATTGAAAGTTGTTAATGTAACATGAACTTGTTGCAACAAAATTATGAACAATTACAATAACAACGTCAACCACAATGAAAACAACAAACCAATTTTTTAGCGAAAGCATTTTTTCGTCATCTTCTGCTGCTGCTGCTGCTGGTGTGCTTAAGCTTAACACTTAAGACTTAACCAGAGAGAAGAGCATTTTAAACAGGTTTTATTTTGGCAAAACTTAATACATAAATGGAAAAAGTTTTTTTGTATTTTTTTTTCTTTTCTTTAATTCTTGTTGTTGTAAATTGGGAGCAAACAGAAGAGGCAAGTAGAGTTTCAAAGTTAAGCAAAACAAAAGACTTAAGACATAAAATTGCTCTACTACAACTACTGTTTGTTCGATGGACGGACATAAGTATGAACAAACGAACGATATGTTTGTTTGACTAAGTTGAATGATTGTTTTACTACGGTGTAACATGACTTAAGTTGGCTGGCTGGCTGGGCTGTTTGTTTGAAAATGAATGAATACATGAATGAAAAAGAAGAAAATGTTGTTGAGCAAGTCTTTGTTGTATGTGCTGCAGCATATTATTATTGTTGTTGATGTTGTTGCTGTGTGTGTTTTGTTTTAACCAGCTTCAGCAGCATTTATGAGCCATAGAGAAGACAACGTATGGCTTGAGTGTTTTCTGCTGCTGTTGCTGCAGCTACTGCTGCTTATGTTGTGTTAGGCTTTTGTATATAAATTGTTAAGACCATGGGGAAATTGTATCATTTCATCCTTACTCGTTCAAACGTTAACACAAGCGTTTCGGCCAAATCTATACAAAAATATTAAATTAACCAAAAAAAAAAAAAACGAACGGTGGTGTTTTATCGTAATATTTACGGTTTAAACTCAACTCAACAAGAAAAATATTTAAAAAAAAAAACGAAAAAATATATATTACACAAAAAATATATTTAAAATACAAAGTGTAGTGTGTTGTTACTAAGACAAGGACTTTAATGAAAATTTAAAGAACTTAAAACAAACATAAAAGAAAATACCAAAAAACTAATTAAATTTATATTTAACAAAAGATAAGAACAAACAAAAAACAAAGCAAAATGGCTCACAAATTTGTTGCAATCAGTGTTGTGTGTTTAGTTTCACTAGCTGCTGCCTTACCTGCTGAAGAAACACGCGGTCATGCCCGCAATGCCGTGGGGTCCGACAATGATATTATGGATAGTATATACAGCGATTGTCTGCGCAAAGATTCCGTGTCCTGTGTGAAATATAAGCTCTTCAATTTTGTGGATAAAGTGTTGGGAGCACGCGATCAATTTGCTCTGACCGAGGGTGTTACCGTAGTCCGTTCCCCAGATGCTCCTGTGCAAGAGGCTGCCCGTGCCATTTCAGGCGATGAGTCTTTCGAATCTTTGGCCATGAATCGTATTGCTGGTTTCTTGAACTCTCACACCATTAAGGTTGAATTGAAGGGTGCTGATATTGTGCAAGCTGTCAGCTCTACCGGCCGTGCTTTGGAAGATGTCTCCGAGTCTTTGTTCGGCAATGATGACCCCAATGCCCCCGAAGAAAGCCGTGGCAAAAAGAAGAAGGCTGCCAAAATCTTGGGACCCATCATTGCCTTGATTGCCTTGAAGGCTGCCGCTCTCCTGCCTTTGCTTTTGGGTGCTATTGCTTTGATTGCCGGCAAGGCTTTGTTGATCGGTAAAATCGCTTTGGTACTTTCTGCCGTCATTGGTTTGAAGAAATTGTTGTCTCAAGAGAAACATGTCACCTATGAAGTTGTTGCCCATCCCCATCACAGTGCCAGCCACTCAGTCAGCCATGATTCCTATGGCAGTGGCTACAGCGCTGATGTCGGTTCATCAGGATCATACGGCAGTTCTGGTCATGGTGGTTGGGGCCGTTCCTTGGATGCTCAAGATTTGGCCTACACTGCCCAAAAGCCCAAGGCTTAAACACAAATATCCTCAAGCTACTACTACTACTACAACAACTACTAACTTTAAATCTTTTACTTTAACTAGTACTACTACGAGCCGAACATTACTTTACAACCCAACGACTGTTAAAATAGTTAAAACATTTTTGAATTCTAACACATTACGCCAACACAAACAACGACTTTTAATGACCTGGGGTTAAGGAGACTTTAACAAAGTAACCGAATCCATTGCAAAAGGGTTTAATTTATTGATAAAACCTAAAGAGCTTAAAGTTTTGCTTGTTACGAAACTTTTAGAGTCTTTACGTCAACTCTGTGCAAGTAGATTCATTGAAAATTTGTTATGTTTCTGTCATTAACCCAAAAACGAGACTTTTTCTTTTATTAAGTTTAAAATAACAAAAAACACAATTTAACTTATTTTTGTTAATTAATTTATTTAATTTATTTTTAATAATTTATTTAATTTATTTTTTTTTAGTTTTTTTGTTTTTGCATTATCATTTTCTTCATAATTTTAAAACTAATGAGATCTAAGGATCTCCAAAAAGCACAAAAAAATATATAACAATAACGAGCAACAAACCGAAAGTTGTAAAAAACAAAAAAAAAAAAAAAAAAAATCAAACCATTTAATACAGATAAAAGTGTGTGCATTTGTGAATACATACAAGACAAGACAATACATAGTATACATATATAATATTTATATAACAGTTTTTATGTATTATATAATATTATATATTAAGTAATATATAAAAGCTAAAGAAGGAACACAGTAGTGGCTTATTGCCGTTCAGCAGGAACCACCAGCAACAAAAAAAGCAAGAAGTCAATTGATATCTAATAAATAGTAATTGCACCAGATTTAAAACGCAAAAAAATACTCAACATAACAAAGAGAAATCTATTTTCTCTCTACTTACTTAGTCTATTTTAAAATCTATAACTTTCTCTTTTTCTTTTCTTTCCACAACAGAAAAAAAAAACTTTCTCTTTCACTTTAAGTCAATTCTCTAAATCCTGTTTACTGCTAACTAAACTAAACTCTTAACTATTTTCTTTAAACTCTTTTTGCTTTTCCTAACTTCTATTTCTTTAAATTTCTTTTGTTTCATATTTTCTAATTTTCTCTTTTAATTCTATACGCTGTTTGTTTCCTATCTAGTCTCTTATTCATTACTAATTTCTTTCTACACTACTACTTTCATTGTTTCCTACAGTACAAATCTGTTTAAATTACTTATATGAAATCTTTTTTCTATTTTTGTTTAATTCTAGTCTTAATTATAACAATATTGTTTTTCTTACAAACTTCCATAGCTTTATTACGTAACTGCTATTTCAACTATTTTCTCTCTCACTTGCTAAACTGTCTTATCTATCTTATACGCTCTCTATCTTTCTATGACTTAACAGTTTTATATTTTCAGTTTTACACAAATTATATCATTCTCGCTCACTCTCTTTTCAACATTTTGCTATTCTTTAGCTTTAATTTCTCATTTCTCATCTCTTATTTAGTTTTGTTTTTAGGCAACAAAACGCCATAACTTGCCATAGTTTTTTCATCGTCTAAAAAAACTAAACTCTCTATCACTATCACTCTCTATCACTATTTCTCATTTAAAAGCTTTTTTAGCTAAGCTTTTCTCAAAAAAGTATTCATTTATTATAAATTCTTTAATCTTTGCAGCACAACTTTTATTTCATAAAAACTTTTCCTTTTCATTTCAAAAACTAACTCTCTCTGTCCCTTTAACTCTCTATATTTTCTGTTAAAAAAAAAGTATTTTTCTCTATTTACTCTTCATTCATTTCTATTCTTTAACTGAAAAAATTTCACAACTTTCTTTTGCCAAACATATCACTCTACTTTCTCTTCATTTCCAAGTACTCATACTGTTTACGTTTTCAATTTAATTTATTACATCCTTTACTTTCTTACTCTTTCTCTCTTTCTCTCTTTCAATACTGTCCCTATCTTTCTCTTTTGACTGACAACTCCCATAGCCGCACAAATACAAAATAATAATTGTATCAATATTTGTTTTAAAATAGTTGTAATAATTTATTTATTTATTATTATTATTATTTTATTATGTTTTTTAAATAATATTAGTTGTTAAATTATAACAAAAACTAAACCACTCCAATACCACATACAGAAACCAACCACACACTCAACTCCACATTTACTTATTGACATAAAAAAAAAAAAAACAGAAACAGAAAAAATCATAATGTAAACCGAAAAAAACAATAGTTAATACTTAAGTTATAAAAATTTTGTCATAAACAAAGCATTTCATTAAAAAAATGAAAAAAAATCATCACAAAAAAATCTAAGAAATAAATTTTACAAAAACAAATAAAGTAATTTATTAAAAAAAAAAAATCAACGTTGATAAAACTGTGTTTTATTTAGATCTATTAAAGTGCAAACAATTCTAACATATCTTTAGTGGTCACTGCTTACAAAAGGCATTATATAAACACTCCCAACTCAGCACGTGTTAAGTATCAACAAATTAATTTATCACTAAAACAACTGGGTTTTTTTAAAAAATTTCCACTAACTAATATTTATTTTCTAAAACTTTCGTTGAAACTTTTTGTAAAATGTTCAAAAAAAAACTTCATTAATTTTTTTTGCAAATCTTATGACAACACTTCATCTCACTCGCAATCAACAACAACAGCGTCATTACCAGCATCATTATCATGATCATCAAAAATAATGATGACAGTGAAAGTAGTTTTGACACTTTAAGCAAACCAAAAAAAAAAAAAAAATACTTCAATAAAAATAAACAAAAATCAACCTATTAAACCTGACTACAACCAAAATACCTCACTCCCCTGAAGCTAAAATAAACCAACCAACCAACCAACCAACCATTCACACACTTCTCTGGTGTAACAATTAAAAGGTGGCCGACTGACGGACTAGCTGATGGCCTATGGTGTCGTGTTCGGCAGTAAAGTAATCACAACTAGTCTCAAGTCAATTATAATTATAAGTAAAAATTGTAGACATCTTTTATATGGAAGAAAATAAAACTAATTTCATCTAGTTTTTCTACAAATCGTATCTTGGACACTGGCTGCTGTTAAATAGATTTGTGTGTTATTTCCATTTAGCTCTGCTTTGTTCTTGTTTTTTAATTTTATATTTTATTTTTATTGTTTTTTATTTTCTGTTAGAAACGTAAAGAAACCATGTCAAATGTTTAAGAAAGTTTAACATAATAGATTTGTTTAATACAAAGCATTATTTATTATTATAAATAGTTTTAAATATTTTGAAAAAAAAAAAAAAAAACTATCACAGTTTTTTGTTATTTGACAAGCGTTAGTAAATTATTCATTAGCTAAAGAATAAACTGGCTATACAGTTTAAGAATGTGGTGTTTCTTTTAGGCTTTTTTTTTTCTTGAGAAAAATAAAAACTAAAGATGACCTGTCCTATTAAACTCAACTAACCTCATACAAGCCCCGTTAGCTGTTAGTTAGTTCAGCAAATTGTAAACATCTTAATACTAATCAACAAAACTATGATTTTTATTATTAAAAAAAAAAAAAACACTTGACTATATCCCAGAGTATCATGAGTGAATATACTAAAAACAATTAATTACACGCCCACATTTCTGCATACTCTATGAATAAGAATCAAATTACCAATCATGTTGATTTGGACATCATTATATACCATTTTTATTCTTTAACTAAAGTATATACAGAGTGGCGTCAGGAAGCTTAATACGATTCTATGAGTCCGCTTTATTGAAGTCAATGCAGCAATTCCATACAAGGATTTCTTATGAAATCGGACGTATTGGAGATGACGTTCCGGGAAACATGGACTAATTGGTCACTATATATATACCGATAAATGCAGCGTTAAATCTTGACAGGGAACGAAAAAAAGTTCAGGCGTCGCTGAAAGCTTTAAATACTTCCAATATACTGGGGAACTATAAAATTGCTTTACATGGTCTAATAGGTCTATAAGTTATGTTGGGTACCGGAACACTGTAACGATTATGGAAATAAGGTCTCTGAGTGGGGTTTGGTGGTAAAGACAATGAAGATAAAACCTTCAATCTGTCACTATAACTAAGTACAAGGGTATTCAATTAATCGGGATTCTGGTTTAATCGGTTAATCGAGCAAATAATTAATCGGGGTTTAGATTTAATCGGTTAATAATCGGTTAATTTTAAATTATTCGATTAACCGAATAATTTCTATTTTAATTTTAAATTGAAAATAAAACCATGAATTTTGTGTACTTATTTAAGCATTTCAACAAACAAATAAATAACAAGAAAAAGTGTGGTATTTGAAATCCTTTTTATATACACATGTGAATTTTTTTTTTAGGATTTTAGTGAGATATTCTGAAATAAACTTTTAAGAAAAGAATATAATTTAAAAGGTTTCCTTTTAAACGATTTTTCTTTAGTTTTAATAGAACTTGACTTTGAAAAAACTCTCTCACTGATTGTAGATGTTGGAGATATCGAAAGTAACGCATGAGAAAGACTATACAATTTCTCAGTTCTTTCTTCTGGTTTTTTTAAGCATATAAAATCCTTCATTATACCATTGGAGTCCTTTTGATATTTTTTTAGATTTTAAATACTTTTAATAGTTTCGTTAAGTTCTGATAAAAGACTCGTTTCTGTAATGTCTTCAGTTTCGTTTATTATCATGTCTTCCTCCTACTCATTAGGACAAAGTTCATCATGAAACATTCTAGAAAAAATGTCATTTCCAAATTCCTTAGTTTCAGTTTTTGAGCTATACTTTAAAAATCTATTGCTAAATGGGAATGTTCATGAGTTAAGAAATAAAATGTGTGTGTTTAAAACTATATTTTTATATATTAATTACAATAAAAAAAGAAATTTTGGTTAATCGGTTAATCGAATCAAATTAATCGCTTTATTTGTTATTTGAAAATCAGCAATTTTAAATTATTCGAACAGTTAACCGACCAAAATTAATCGGTTAAACGATTAACGGTTAATCGATTGAATACTATCACTAATTAATTTTTGTAAGATACATGAATTAAAAAAATGTCAGTAAAATTACAATAAATACATATTTTGGGATATATAAATCTGGGATTGATTGCTGAATAATCTACCATCATAAACTCATTTTCATGGAAATCTAAGATAGAGGATATTGAATATACTCCCTCGATATTTTTACATGATGGGCGGAAAATTTAAAGGAAGATCGTAGGATCTTCCCAAAGGACTTGCGTTTGTTGGATTTTGATAGAGCTCTTTATCAAGCTGCTACTCCCTACATAATATTGGGGCACAACAATCGTCTCCAAGTCCTCCCATTGCATTTTTGTATGCAAATTTTATCACATACTTAAGCTTTTTAAAAAGCTGCACCACACAAACCGTTACCATGCTAAGGCCTACCAATATGATAACTTGTTCTAAATTGCATTGTCTGTTAAATATGTATTTTCGTTTTGTTGCTTTGCGTACAATAGAAAAAAGTGCATTTTTTACATTCAATAAAATTAACAATCGTTTTTCTTTTTTAATTCACCACTTTTTCGCATCGTTAATTTTGGTTTGGCTTTTTATTTTCTAAACAATTTTACTACTTGTTTTTCTGCTCTATAGGAAATAATTTAATTTAAATAAGTTTTTATTGTTTGTACGTGTAGCTGGAAAAATTTATTTCTGATTTTAATTATTATAGGTACTAATATTGTTCACATTTTTATTATTTTTTTGTTAAAATTGTTTATTATTAATAGCTGATTATACTGTTGAGTGATTTTGCAATGTCAATATCAAATAGTTAATTATATTATGAGCTGACATTTAATCCTTAAAAACTACTAAATTGAGTGGGTAAAGTCATTTCATTGTAATTTTTTATTCGAAGATTTAATGCAGGCGAATAAATAAATTTAGTTTATGTTACATTTAAATAATATTTTTAAATATACAGATTTGTATCTCTAGTTTAGAGTAAACATTTCAAGAATGATGCTAAAGAGATAACATTTTCTAAGAAGATGTTGCAAATCATTTGAGATTCTTCATTCAATAATAATAAGTATTACTAAATAATGATTTGTAAAATGTTGCACACAAGTTAAGGTAGTATGAACTTAAGGATGTAAAATGTTCTTAGAAAATCTTGCATATCAATAATCGAGTTCAAAGAATTTAATCTATATATATAAAAATGGATGTTTGTATGTATGTGTGTATGTATGTATGTGCCGAATAAACTCAAAAACGGTTGCAGCTAGTACTCTTTATAAAGTACTAGCTGTACCCGGTCCGCGTTGCTGGCCTTAGAAAACATCTGTTTTATATTGCATCTCGATTTTAATATACAGTGTCGGACAAAGTCGGTGATCCAACCTTCAATGTTAATACATGTGGTGGCAGTCCGGCTGGTTCCAATGAATTCAAAAATTCAGTGGATAATCTACGGTTTGTTCTTCGTTCATTACTGTGTCAATCGATTTCTATTTTATTGTTTTGCCAGGCAGTTTCAATTTTATTTGCTTATTGAGCTTGTTCCCACAGCCAATCCGAATTTTAGTAGTTGGTTTTTGTTTACAACAATCACTGACCTTGTAAGCCCATATATAGGAAACTAAATAAACTATCTATAAGAATTGAAGAAAAGGTCGATAAACAATTATACAATAATCTTCTTTTTTATGTCATTGGCGATATAGTATAAAAATTTGATTTTACCACTCCGTGCACTGACCGAAAATCAATAATCTGACTTTACAGTGTTACCCGCTAGGCTATTCTAAAGATTCCCTGAAAAATTGATTAAATATATATAGATAGTATAGCGGAATAAAGTAAAAATTTTATTTTGCCACGCCCCTCCGTCCACAGACCGAAAATAAAAAATCTGAATTTACAGTGTTACAGTGTCAAAATCGGTCTAATCATTTTTGAGTTCATTCGGAACATACATACAAACATCCATTTTTATATATATGGGGCATTTCACGTCAAGTGAACCAACTTTTGAAATCGATGTCTTCCGATCCGGATGAAATTTGCACCAATGTTAGTTCAATTGGATAGTAATTCGGACACAATTTTTCAACAAGATCGGTCAAGAACTCTCTGAGTTATAGGAGGTCAAAATTTGACATTTTGGCCAAACAGGTGTTTTTTCTTATCCATATAACTTATTACCTATTGTTCTTAGCAAAATGTGTCCCAAATAGTTTAGATAGCTATTTATGCAATCTTTGGAAAAAAAAAAATTAAAAAAAATTAATAAAATATTTTTCACTTTTTTTTTAAAAAATCAAAAACATTTTTGACTTTTTTTTCAAAATGGGCCCTTTTTATTTATTTTTTTTATTTTTTTTAAGAAAGCTTAGGTCTTTTCCTAAACGACCTATATGGTCGCTTAGTGGGATGCGAGTGGGATATCTATCAAAAAAAATATTTTGTAACTCAAGATATGAAATTTTTTGACTTTTTTTGCAAAATCAAAAACTTTGTTGACATTTTTTAAAAAAATGGACCCATTTTTTAAATTTTTTTTTTTTTTGCTCAGAAGAAAGCTTATGTGTTTTTCTTTAACACCTTTTTTGTCGCTTAGTGGTATGCGAGTGGGATATCTATCAAAAAAATGTTTTGTAACTCAAGACATAAAATTTTTTACTTTTTTTTTTGCAAAATCAAAAACTTTTTTGACTTTTTTTCCAAAATGGACCCTTTTTTATTTCTTTATTTTTTTCTCAAAAGAAAGCTTAGGTCTTTTCCTTTAAAACCTTTATGGTCGCTTAGTGGGATGCGAGTGGAATAACTATAAAAATAAATGTTTTGTAACTCAAGACAAAGGTTTTTAAATTGATTTTTTTCATATTTTCATATTTCAAACCTTAAAAAAAACCACCACAACTGACCGATAATAGCCACTTGAGGGGTGCAATGTGAGGCCGACCGCTATTAATTTTCCGCCCCCAAAATTTGTCTGAGTTTTGCATCTTGCGGCTTTTTTATTCAATCCTATAGGTAGTTTTCAGCGCAATAATTTATATTCGTGAGCGATTTTTGGAAGTGGACCTTATATGGGAGCTATGTCAAATTATGGACCGATCATCATGAAATTAGGTGGTGTTATTAATGTCTATATGAAAGTTATTTATGTTGCATTTTATGTGTATAACAACATTTTTAGGAGATTTATGCTCGTTAAAGTGATTATCGGAAGCAGGCCTTATATGGGAGCTATGACTAATTATGGACGGATCATAATAAAATTTGGTGACATGAATTCCGTATATATAAAACTTATTTGGAGAAAAACTTGTGTAGATACCTATATAAATTAAACATTTGTGACCGATAAAGTCCACTTTCAGGAGGACATTTGTATGGGGGCTAGGTGAAATAATGGACCGATTTCAGCCAGTTTCAATAGGCTTGGTCCTTGGGCCGAACAAATTATATGTACCAAATTTTATCGAAATATCTTCAAAATTGCGACCTGTACTCTGCGCACAAGGTTTACATGGACAACCAGCCAGCCAGACGGACGGACGGACATCGTTTAGTCGACTCAGAAAGCGATTCTGAGTCGATCGGTATACTTTAAGGTGGGCTAGACTAATATTTTTGGGTATTACAAACATCTGCAAAAATTTAATATACCCTCGCCACTATGGTGGTGTAGGGTATAAAAAGTGATTTTTATTCCTGAGGTTAACATATTATGATTATTACAGTATCGAGGGTATGAAATTTTAGTTAGGTTGTTACATACCATCGGAAAGGCTAATGTGTCTAGTTTCTTCGCGTATGTTTAGTTTTTAAGGTTTACACACAAATATGAAAAAAATCAAAATAGTGCATATCCTAAAAATTTAAAAACCTTTGTCTTGAGTTACAAAATATTTATTTTGATAGATATCCCACTCGCATATCACTAAGCGACCAAAAAGGTTTTAAAGGAAAAGACCTAAGTTTTTTTTTGAGAAAAAAAAAATAATTAAAAAAAGGGTCCATTTTGGAAAAAAAAGTCAAAAAAGTTTTTGATTTTGCAAAAAAAAAGTAAAAAATTTTATGTCTTGAGTTACAAAACATTTTTTTGATAGATATCCCACTCGCATCCCACTAAGCGACAAAAAAGGTGTTAAAGAAAAACACATAAGCTTTCTTCTGAGCAAAAAAAAAAAATTAAAAAATGGGTCCATTTTTTTAAAAAAAGTCACTAAGCGACCATATAGGTCGCTTAGGAAAAGACCTAAGCTTTCTTAAAAAAATAAAAAAAAAAAAATAAAAAGGGCCCATTTTGAAAAAAAAGTCAAAAATGTTTTTGATTTTTTAAAAAAAAAGTCAAAAATATTTTATTAATTTTTTTTAATTTTTTTTTTCCAAAGATTGCATAAATAGCTATCTAAACTATTTGGGACACATTTTGCTAAGAATAATAGGTAATAAGTTATATGGATAAGAAAAAACACCTGTTTGGCCAAAATGTCAAATTTTGACCTCCTATAACTCAGAGAGTTCTTGACCGATCTTGTTGAAAAATTGTGTCCGAATTACTATCCAATAGAACTAACATTGGTGCAAATTTCATCCCGATCGGAAGACATCGATTTCAAAAGTTGGTTCACTTGACGTGAAATGCCCCATATAGATAAATTAATAATTTTGTTTATACGTTTATTACTTATAATATTACTTTTGCCTTTAATGTCTAGGCCTTACAATATGTAATTAAATCGTATAACCAAACAATTATCATTCTCTCAGTGGAGAATCATATTTGGCAAATTAGTCTCAAATAAGATGAGTGGTAAATCAGCTATACGCAGCCTTGATATGTCTTGAGTTACTGTAAGATGCCTTGAGAGCGGGTTAGGATGATGATGTAATTCCGACAAATAAGCAAAAGGTACATTTAAGTCTATGTGAATGTACTCATTTCTTATGTACCATGGAGCTCCCGTCATGGTTTTAAGAATGTTGGACTGTTTCCTCTATTGCTTGCTGTTCCCCATAATTGGATTCCGTATGTCCAAATGGTCTTAAGACTGTCTTTTCTATTAAGGCTTAGTTTCGATTGATGGTGGATTAGCCAGTGCAAATTAATAATGATTTATTAAACGTTAAATTAGAAGTAAAGGTAGCACAAAATTTTACCAATTTTTGTCAAAAGGTGTTAGCTATTGCAAAGAATACTTTTCACTTCAGCTAACACCTTGGTCTAATAGTTATAAAGAAAAAATGATTTTGTATTGATCATGAAATGTAAATATATTTTGACCTACAATTAATTTTGTCCAGCTAGATTAGAATCTCGAACCACAGTATGTATAATACATCGTCAGTGCTGTTGCACAAGTATTATGATGTTCTAATATAATAAGCCAGTATGTAAAAAAGAAAAACTGCAATTGACAACGATACAGCATATATAATATTTGGATGAATGAATACATACATCATATAACTACAATAGTTTGCAATACATGTACTTTTATATTAGGGTAGTTTATAAATTAGTTATCGCTGAACAAAGAGGTAATAGAAAAAATCCAATTTTCATACTTCAATAAAGAAATCCTTTATCCTACAAAATCCTAATACTTTGTTTTTTTATTCTTATTTTATTTCCATTCAATTTCCTATTGGGGTTCCTTGTTCTGTACTGAGAAAACAAAATAATATTAATTATTTTGTTTATTGGCACTGAGAATAATTTAACCATTTCCAACCAGATTCCCATTCCCATTCTCCACCTCAACACCCTACACCACCAAAAGTGTTGTGTGAGGGCATATATAAATGTATCATTCTGTGTTTAACATTGAGAAATATATGTATTCTCACGTACAAAATTAACAATATTTACACCAGAATATTTATAATTGTCAGCAAACTCGATCCAGTAGAACCACAGTTATGAACCAAAATCTAAGACAACCACCAGAAAAGTTAATTTGTTGCCATTTTGTGTTAATATGTTGCAATTAATACCTTGACATTTTGCAAGTTTTTCTTATGAAAAAGTGACAAACCTTGTTGAATACAGTAAAAATCGGTCCATTATTTCACCTAGTCCCCATACAAATTTGTTCACGAAATTATAAATTGAATAATTTTATCATAATATGTTGTTCCCAGATTATGATATAATAGCAACATAATATGGTAAATCTTTCATCATATAAATGTTTGTCACAAACATATACATGTTTACTGTAACCATATATACGGTTGAAATATTCATGTGAATCGTAAATTAACCATATTATTGTTACCACAATCATATACATATATAGTTACTGTGACTATAATATTGTTAAAAATGTTGAAATGGTTACAGTAACCATGCACAAATGTTGAAATGGTTACAGTAACAATGCCCAACTATATTTTTTTTCTGCGTGTAGTTTTGGGGTTTTAGAACAATTAGGGAAAATCCAAAATTTCAACATAAAATGGCTTAGATTTGGAAGAACCTGTAAAAAAACTAATATAAAAATTGGACACATTTTTTATGTTGGAATAATTTACGTAATAATTTCTTTAAGAAACTAATAAAAAGAAATTGTACATTTGTAAACATTTTTTCCATAGGCGTAATATGTGGATTTTTGTTTAAAATTTAAAACTTTTGTAGTTTTGGACACTAAAATAACCTATTGCAGAGACCAATTCCTAAACAAACAAAATAATTAATTATAAAACAAATCTGAGTAAAATTGTCTCCGATATTTAAAAACTACTGGCCACAAATTCTGAAATTAGAGAATTTAAAAATATTTAATATATGTTATACATGTGGCAACCCGACCACAACTGACAGGCGTTACAGGATCGAAAAAAGAGAACAATCTGGCAACGCCTTAGAAATCCAGACAGTCCACGTTTTTTATTGTAACATAAAAGACGTTAAACTGTGTCATATTTAATTAAAATAAAAAGTTAATAAAACCTGAAATTATTTAACTCTACAATTGGTGACCCTTCGACGCTAACAATTTATTTTTTTATTCTACCCTACGTGAGGTATGTCGCTATAAAAGTGTCCCATTGATGCACTTTTTGATAGAAAATAGAACCAAGTATATGATTGAGGAAAATCAAATCCCGCAATTTCCAAAAAATTCAAGAAATAATAATAATTATGATACTTTTAAGAATTTAGCCCATAAAGTCCAAATTTGGCGCGGAACTGGTAAAAGAATAATATTCTAGATTTGGAATACATCATAGTAACTAAAGCTGTTATCTGCTTCTGAATTTTAGAACAATTAGCCTGAATGCAAAATTTCGAGAAAAATACATAATTCCTTTACAACAGATATGAGAAACTCCTTAAAAAGGACTGACATTATTTTTATCGGACTACCCTAATGAACACAATGCCATCAATTTTTTGTTTTATACTTTCAAATATAACATGACTACAAGTTTAGTTTTTATTTTTGTAGTTTGTTCTCCTGACATAGTTTTATTTTCCTATACTCTACTTCATATCTACTTGTGGTTATTAATATACGTAGTGGCAGTGTGTTGTGTTGTTTTATTTAATTTTATTTCTGTGAAAAATTTGCCACAATTTGTGGCAATGTTGCATGTTATGAGGAAGTAGCTGATTGAGCTAGCTGGAAGTAAATAACTAGCTTCAATTGTTGTTACAGTTTTTGTTGTTGCTCTTATTGTTGTTTGCTGATGAGATTTCAAAACTGATGTATATGTTGCATGCAGTTTTGTATTGAATTGTATTGTCAGTGACAGTGACAGTGAAATTGTTGGCATTCATTTAAAATTTACTTTTTAAACTTGAAAAAAAAAAAAATGCTCTATTAGCAATTATATTTGTATGTCGTGCTTTACAGGTACAATATAAGTAGAAATATGTGGTTTAGTAAAAAGTGATATTTTCAAAGAAAAACATCTAGAATGTGATATTAGTTATAAAATTAAAATCAACTGAATTACTCGTATCTTAATATAACAACAGCACACAACATACAAAAAAACCTCTTCAATAATTATATTTTATTGACATTACACCACATAGCCACAACGTCCGTCATTGGCTTATCAGTGCTGTAACAGTTATAGACCGATACTTCATTTGCTGAATAACATCTAATTGCTCCATAAGTTATTATCTGTTCAGTGGTTTGAAAACCAAACCTGTTCAGCTTTTAATTTCATTAAATAAGTTTTTTAATATAAAAAACTTCTTTATATAAATTTCGTTTAATTTTTGAACTAGTCAATTTTTTATTGTCTTTTTGTCATTTAAGTTTCCATGCTTTTGTTTCTAAAACTAACTTCTTGCAATTTCATTTTGTTTGCACTGTAATTTTACTCGATGGTTTCATTCAATCTTCTTCTATTTTTTCAATTGATGATAATGAAAATTTTTTTTTTTTTTTTTTGTTTGCAACTAACGTGATAAACTTGATACTCCTGTTGTCTCTGTTATACTACTTACTATTTGTTCAATTAATCTATTGATGGGTTCTGTATTGACACACTAACTTGCATTAGAGTTTACATGAGAATTGGTTGTTCTACGTCTACTTTAATTTTTGTTTTATCTTTCTCTTAATGAAATTGCTTTTACAGCGTATTTTAATCACTATTAAGAACTATAGTAGTTTTTGTTTAGTTTATCGGTAGATATGTCATTGTGTTAAGTTCAATATTGGTAAATTGAAAAATGTTATTGGAAATGTAATAAATTGTTGTTTCCTAAAACTTTTTCAAATAGAGATAACTTAGAAAGAATTGATAATTTGATTTTAACTTCTAAAATCTCATACAATTGGTATTCACACGGTTTGATATTAGGTCATATTGTCATAATGTTTAAACAAATTTTTGTTGTGTTTCAAACAAAAAAGGAGCATTGCTGTGGGATTCAAGGTTTAATATTGAAATTTTTTTCAAATATATCCCGAAATTTCAATTATCTCGAGATCCTCCATTGGTTCCATACTGAATTTTATATATGTTTTTGATCGAGCAATGACTCATATTTAAGGAAAATCTAAAATGGAAGATGCTATTTTTGAGCTATACTTTGTTCAAAATCGATTTTCTGTACTAAAGAAATGGATTTCTTTAATATGAGATGATAAAAACTGACTAACAATTCTAAAATTAGTTACAGTATTACAGTATTATTATTTATTTTGGACTCATCTATTCACAAATATGAACTTTGAACCAAACTAAAGCGAATTTCGAAGTTTAAATTCTGTATGGCTATGGAAATCATATATACTAAGGTTGTCAGTTATTCGAGTTTAATTTTAATCGAATAAAAGTTTATAATTTTTTATTGATTCAAATTTTAAATTTCCTCGGTTATTCGAATATATTATTCGAATAATTTACTATAATGTATTTAAAGCCAGTTTTTTTATATTAAATTTGTTTGCTGATTAAAAGTTTGTCAACAGTGAAAAAAAATATAAAATTTAAACAATTTTTAAATTTATAAAAGGTTTATAAAACAAAATTTCCATAAAGATTTCTTAAATTTAAAAACTGATTATAAATAAGGCCTATAAAATATACATGCAAATAATAAGAAACAAGAAACAATGTACATTTATAAATTATTTATAAAAAATTTAACTTCCTTATATAAGTACATATCTAGAATCTGTGCTAAATTTTTAACTGATCCTAATCATATTGGTATTTTGCTTTTTGTTCTAACAGGTTTGTCATAAATTAAATATTCTACGATATACTCACACATCATTTTGCAATCGGACCAGTAGATTATTCTGATTTGTTACCAGATTTTTTTTATAGACCCCACTGTGCGCTAGGTGTTGTTAACTTGATCTAAATATGATCGTCTGTAAAGCAGAAACGCCAGCTAAAATCAAAAGCACTACTTAGCCACTACGCATTTAACGGCCATAGGAGGATTCCGTTTACAAATGAAAAAATGTTCAGAGTGGAGTAGTCTTTCAAAAATTACACCTTCTATGTCATCTCGACAAGTACCGGAAGTAATTCCTAGACACCACCAACAATTGTTTAGTAATCTGACCTATTGAAGAAAGTTGTGAATCCACTAAACACTAAACATTGATTAAAAATTAACAATGGACCTTTCAGCACGACCCTGCTACAGCATAAAAAGCAGAACCAAAAACAAATCTGGGGCTGAATTACAGCACGTAGAGGAAAAACATGGAATGATAAATAGGCAAACATATTATATCATATGCAACCATTAAATGTTAAGTTTCTATATTTAATTTGTTCTCACCATTTGTAGAATTCTATTGCATTAGTGTTTATTGTTAGCGTTTGTCTAAGCTATGATATTTTTAAAAGTAAATTTTTGTGTAATTCTCAATCGCTCTATAGTTTTATTTGCATAATATCTTTAGCTTTCCTAAAGCGAATAACAATGAATTTCAGTGAATTTATCAACTATATTTTAACTGGGAATTTAGCACGTCAAAACTAAAACCTAGTAAAATTTAATTTTTTATTCCAAAAAATAAATCTTAACAGTAATATGATTAATGTCGATCATATTATGAATACTTCAGAACTATATGACTATTTTTGATCATAATATGATATTTAATGATACTCATATGGAGCATAAATCCAAGGATCTATATAGCATCAATGTCTGGAGAAATCTTTTCGAATACCAGATCGCTGAGAAACTCCGAAGGCGAAAAACCAACTGGAAATATGGTAACAGCATTATTCCAATATGATTTCCTTAACAACTTCTGACCAACAAGATATATGTTCCAGTGTTTCCCATGAAATAAGGCAAGATATCTCCATTGAATGCCCAGATATCGCAGAAGTTAAAAACGAATAATACATCTACCCCCATACTACAACAAACATATTTCTTCCCCTTATTTAGAACCTCAGGCTCACACATGAATTTGATTCAAATTTGAAGCAAGGTTTTATAGTAAATATCCTCTGAAAAACTGCAAGAACTGGCAGGGCATCCTTAGTGCAGTGAATAAGATCATAGCGCAAATCATTAACCGGAGAATATCCGACAGTGTACTAATGGATCTAAGGCCCGAACAAGCTGGCTTCCAGCCCCAAAAATGCTGTGTAGACCATATCAACAGTCTACGAATAATTATAGAGCAATCTACAGAACTTCGCTCTCCGCTTTACCTGTTTTTTATCGACTTTGAAAAAGCATTTACTTGCAAAGCCTTACTCTATAATGCGATATTAAATGTAGTCCACAATAACACTCTGAGCAGTAATTTTGATGTTGCTTTTTAACATCGTGCTAGATGTTATAGTTCGTAATTCTACTCAAGCTAATAGAGGTTTAAACGTCGAAACAGAGGTCAAGAAAGCTTGTATAAAAATAAAAATAAAAACTCAGGTGGCTCCAGCAAAGATGTAGCGTACCGATTCTCGAAAGCCAACCAAGCATTCGGTACCCTTCGGTCAGTATGGAAATCTTCTGCCATATCGAAGAACAAGTGTTTATTAATCGATGTCTCCATAGAATATTAAAAGTTTTCTGGCCTAACAACATATGTAATACGGAACGCTAGAGACAAACAAATCAGCGGCCAGTTCATATTTATATCTTGAACCGCAAATGACGCTGGCCTTCAGATGGCATAACTAAAATTGCCATTGACTGCAACCCACAGGGTAGGATACGAAGAGTAGGCAGACTGTTACACACATGGCGTCGGCAACTGAATATCAACTGGAGAGAAGTAAAGCAAGTATCATCAAACCGAATCGAATGGAATAGATTCGTTGTGGCCTTTTATTCCCAATAGGAACCGCAACAGGTTTTATTTTTAGTTTTTAGTTTTTTTTAATCATGCACGATGAAAATGAATTTTATTTAAGCTTAGAAAACCGGTACTAATATTTCCTTTCTATCAAAACTCGTTATAAAGTTATGTGGTTTTAAAAATTTTCAATTAAGGCAAAATAATAAAAAAATTCCAAAATTTTTTTTAACAATTATTTTCTTGTTATAAAATAACTTTGAAGCCTTATAACTTTTTAATAGTTAGTGATAGAAAGGAAATATTGGTGCCATTTTGCTAAGCATAAAATGCCTTTTCATCATGCATGTTTAAAAAACCTAAGATTATATATATATTTTTTTTAATTGAGATTTGCGCCCCCTGTTGTGGGTTTTTGGAACTTTTTTTAAGGATTCAAAAAACGTCAACTGTATTAATTCTTGCTGTAGAATCGGCTGGTGAAATCATATTTGCAATATATTCAACCGCTTTTGCTCTACAGAAAAATGTGCTCAAAATCCTCGTTTTTAGGTGCGTTGAACCACCACAAGGAGTGAAAATTTTCAAAAAAAAAGGACGCCATTATTTTTATTTACGCAAAAACCTTAAAAAAAATGCTGATACCTGAAAAACAAATGAAGTAACCTGGTCACAAAGGAACTCTAATATATATATTGATAATCGATATCGAGCAAGAAATCTAGTACATTTTTTTTTAATTTCGCTATTGAAAATATGTTTCTATACGGAAGCTCATGCCATTACGAATGTGGTAACGTGGCCCCTATTTAAAAAATAATTTGGGAAATTTTATTTCTACTAGATCTGAATACAGAACATATTCTGCACTCGTCAGCCAAATTTGGAAACTCTAAAGCATGTCCTTATCCGTGCAGTAGACAATTTTCCTATAGATTTTGTACGTACTGCAAAGACAGCTATCTTGTCAGACTTCGGTTGTGCAGGAAAACGGCGGCCACTTTGAATAATCTTACTTTTCTTATATCCTAAAACAAAGAAATGTTTAGAAAAACAGTTTCATTACGATTTTATTATGAGCAAACCGTGTACCAAAACTTATGATACTACAAGGCATAACTTAGTTGTCAAAAACCTAAGAATGTGTTAGTAAAAAAAATTATGTGAAAACAAAAACAACTTTAAAACTTTTTTGAATAATTTCTATTGTTTGAGGTTTTTTAGTTTCCGCTCTATATATATTTTCTCTATGCTACTATGCTATTAGAAGTATTCTACAATATGTACAATATTTTTTCAATTAGCTTTGAAAAATTATATCCTGTAAGTGATGGTAATTTTCTGTTTCGCACATACGTGCTCTTTTTAACATATTTGACCTCGAGCTCGAGAAATCTTTTTATTTAATTATAATCAAAAGGTCGAATAAAACTATTGGATTAAATATTTGCCATAACTTTTAGCAAAGTTTCGGGTGTATTAATTCCCTAAGTAATTTTCACAAAATGCTGGAAAAAAAACAAAGAAAAACTGAAATTCTTAAATTTGGGCGCCTCGAAAATGATTTTTTTTCCTCATGCTAAAAGCTATCGAAAAATCGATGGCACAATATCGATTGCTAAAATGACCCACCTAATGTGTATCCCATGATTTGGTTTAAATTAACATATTACAGGGTAGTGCTGAATGAGGGAATTCTCAATAAATTTTTTAATTATAAATTTTTCTTTGTTTTTTTTTCAATGTCAAAAAAATTATGGCCTTAATATGTGAATTTTTGTATACCTATAGGTATAGTTGTTTGGCATTTATATTTCCCTTCAATTTCTCACGGACATGAATTTAGCTTCGTATGATAACAAAGCTGCAAAATCAGAAGAACTGAAGATGGATATTTTTGTGCTATGACTCCGCCTAACAACGCCTAATGCTAGAAGAAACATGTTATTAAATAAACTTAATTTTCAGTATACTTCCAAAACAAAAAACATACATACATGACCATGATTTTATGCTTCAAAATTTTTAAAATTAAATTTAAAAAAAAGTTAATAATTTATTTGTACTGTATAAAGTAGATTCATGCAATGGTTTGTGTCTCAAATCTTTTGTTTTACCGCAAACCAATGAATATCGCCTGAAGATATGCTACATAAATTTGAGAAGTAAACTAAAACTTATCTACCACTCTTTATGGAAACAACAACTTTCAGGCACACACTCTCTCGCTCATTAAAATTCCTACCACTACACTCGCATACTAACAACAAAAGTTATAAGAAAGAAAAAAACCAAATAACTGAATCTACAAAATAAACGTGCATAAATGTATTTCAATTTTAAATGGCTTTGAATTTAACACTTGTTTGTTGTATCAACCAACTACTTAATAAATAATTACAGGTGTGAGCATTTTTATGTGCATTTGTTTATGTACGAGTATTTAAACTCTTAACTATTAATCAACTTTCATTTTCATTAACAACCAAATAAATGGAAAATACAAAACGATTTAATTACACAGGCTTGTAGAAACAAACAAACAAAATAAAACGTTTTTTATTTCCAATTACTTATATGTAACCTTTGCATTTGTGTAAGATAATAAAAAAGTTAAATCCTTTCAATTTATTATAACTTAATAAAGTAAATAGTGAAATTTTTGTTTTTACAAATTTCAATTAGTTCTACTCCAATTAAAATTTCACCTACAATGAAGTTTTCTTATTTATTTATTTATTACTCAGTTTAAACTAGAACAAACTTTTCTTTAATTTTTCTTAAAAATAAAATATTTTTTGAGATGATTGTTTTTACGGGCTAAAATAAATGCTGTAGTTTTTCTTATATGTAAGAGTTTGTATGTACTTACTTATGTTTGGATATTGAAAACAATTACGATAAACGTTTCAAAAACACGCAATTATGATGAATTTGTTCAAAGTTTTTGTTTTTCTGAAATCTTCTGTAGCATTGGCATCAGACATGAAAATTCAATAGATTGGAACCGAAAAAAAACATCACACTCACACATATGTACATTCACAAGTCCATGATCATACTCTTAGAGTATAGGGAAAAAGTGCATAATTATAAATTATAAACGAAAATTGATCATAAAAAATAGAAACTTACAGCAGAAGAAAATTTACAAAAACACTTAAGCTTGTCTGATAATAAACACATACTTTTATATGTGTATGCATATATATTCAACAGGTTGTTTTTTATTTATATATATATATCAGTCTTTCTGTTTCTCTCTGGTTTATGATTTTTCTTTATATTCTTAATGGGTACGAGGGATTTGCTGTTTTTTAAGCTGTGATTGTATGAATGTTTAATCACAGTCTTTATATACTTTAAAATTGTTATTAAGTATAGAAAGAAAAATTGTCTACACTGCGAAAAATTATTATTTTTATAGCTATTTATATATACTCCAATTATGGCCAGTTGCTGCATAGAGAGGATGTTCAATATAAATAATTTTGGATGCGAATTGAAGCTAATATTTTTTGTTTGTTTTTCATGTTATTTAATTAAAGTCCTTACATACTAAATATTAGTTTAAATAATTATTTTATATAAAATATTGTAATATTTAATGCAATTAATTCTTTATATTTATTTTAAGTTATATTTTATAATGTTAACATTTAAAGAAAAATTTCGATCCAAATTTGTTAAGACTTGGTACATGGGTTTTTATGGTCATACACAATTTAAAATAGCTCCAATATAAAAGGATATAAAATCACTCAATTTTTAAAGTGTATAAGTCTTTAACCGCATATGGGCATTTCCTCCCATTAGTCAACCAGGATCGAAAAATAAAATGTTGATAATCATCGTGTTTTATTGAAGATTTTTCGATATAATTTGGTACACATAATTTTTTCGGCCCAAGGACGAAGCCTATTGAAACTGGCTGAAATCGCTCCATTATTTCACATAGTCCCCATGCAAATGTCATCCCGAAATTGGACATTATCGGTCTTAAATGTTTAATTTATGTAGGTATCTACACAAAGTCGGGCTTGACTGATCATACTTTCTTATATTTATGGGAAAATGAATGGTGATAATAATAAAAAAATCATATGGAAAAATCGTACGTTCTCGACCGGTACTTAAGTCAATTAAACAAAAACCAATAGAGATATTTTATTGTGTAAGTATCGGATAGAGACCTACATTAATACACTTTTAAAATAAATTAATCGCTTTTAAATACTCCGTTCCATTTCGCAAATTTTCGCATTTCACTACTGTCAGCCAAAGTAGACTACTATTTTGCGTACGCACAGTGGTTTAGAAACTTTTTTTTTTGGAAATAATTCGGTATCTCGGGAACTATTGGAGATATTATTACAAAATTTCACATGGTTAGAGCTGAGGTGTTTTTGAGTTGAATTACATTTGTTCAGCTTCCTAGGGGTAATACGGGCCAGTTTGTGCCCCCTCAAAGTTGGTCACCTCGGGTCTCAAAATTTTTAAAAAAATCCCCAAAAATTCATTTATGATCCGAATGAGCTGAAATTTAAAATATAAATAGTCCTTGAGAAGATCTACAAAAAATACGCTTACTTGTGTAGGTTATCTCCTTCAGTTGAAGAGATATTTAGGTTTATTTATTTTTTTTTTTTTAATTTTGCTCGATTTTTTTTTTGTTTTTTAGATATGGCGGCCCTACGGAGGGTCGAATTTTTTTTTCAAAATATCAGCTATATTGGCAATAAAATTCTAAATAAAATAAAAGAAACTTGGTAACAGTTATCTCGTCCGTGTAAAAAGTTACACGCATCCAAAGTTGGAACATGTAAAATGGGCCTAATTTTTTACGATTTTTCCTAAAAAAGTCCCTATATTTTTTCTTTTGTAGAAACAAATTTTCTTTGGGACTATATACAATTTTTATATGTTCCGGAAAGAAAACCTAATGCAAAAGCATGTAAAGTAAAATTGGGCTCACTTAAGCGGACACAGTATCCCCCAGACCTATCCAAACTTGGACAATTTTAAAAAAAATATTTAGGTTTCAGTAAAAAATTCTAAAAAGGCAAAGCTCCGATCCTCGAAAAAGTTCCGTATTTGTATAACCCTATATGTTGTTTAAATACTTAGAAATTTGTTTTACTATCACACGGTAAATAGCGTCACAGTAGGCACTTTTCTAAAAATACTCAGTTTTTGGAACACATTTTCCCCGTTTTAGGAATTTCGGTATTTGAAAATAAAAAATGTCAAAAATTATAATGTCATTAATTTAAGGACATTTGGATCTAAATTAGTTCCCAATTTTGTTATGATATCTTTAACCGTTAAAATTTTACATTAAATCAAATTTTATATTTTTCTTCATGGAAAATCACCATATTATAATTTTTTTAGTTTTTAAGCTAAATGACGTTCAAAAAATTAATTAAATTCTTTAATTTTATCAAAATATGAATCTACAAGTCCTACGGTTTTTACCAATATCAAATACTTATATAAAAAGCATATATCTACTACTCAGAAGCTCCACAAACCTTACCCCCTTCGGAAAATTTGTACATTTTTTCATATATTTCATGCAAAATGTTACTAACATATCAAATGTTAATTCTGAATTCCAACACACACTGACATAACAGAAAGTTTGGTGTAACATATTTTGCACGCTATATATGAAAAAACGTACAAATTTTTCGAAAGGGGCAAGGTTTGTGGAACTTCTGAAGAGTAAATAAAGACTTTTTATATAAGTATTTGATATTGTTGAAAATCTTAGGACTTGGGGATTGATATTTTAGTAAAATTAAATAATTTTATACATTCTTGGGACGTCATTTACCATAAAAACTTAAAAAATTATAATATGGTGATTTTCCATAAAGAAAAATATAAAATTTGATTTAATGTAAAATTTTAACGGTTAAAGATATCATAACAAAATTGGGAACTAATTTAGATCCAAATGTACTTAAATTAATGACATTATAATTTTTGACATTTTTTATTTTCAAATACCGAAATTCCTAAAACGGGGAAAATGTGTTCCAAAAACTGAGTTTTTTTAGAAAAGTGCCTACTGTGACGCTATTTACCGTGTGATAGTAAAACAATTTTCTAAGTATTTAAACAACATATAGGGTTATACAAATACGGAACTTTTTCGAGGATCGGAGCTTTGCCTTTTTAGAATTTTTTACTGAAACCTAAATATTTTTTTTAAAATTGTCCAAGTTTGGATAGGTCTGGGAGATACTGTGTCCGCTTAAGTGAGCCCAATTTTACTTTACATGCTTTTTCATTAGGTTTTCTTTCCGGAACATATAAAAATTGTATATAGTCCCAAAGAAAATTTGTTTCTACAAAAGAAAAAATATAGGGACTTTTTTAGGAAAAATCGTAAAAAATTAGGCCCATTTTACATGTTCCAACTTTGGATGCGTGTAACTTTTTACACGGACGAGATAACTGTTACCAAGTTTCTTTTATTTTATTTAGAATTTTATTGCCAATATAGCTGATATTTTGAAAAAAAAATTCGACCCTCCGTAGGGCCGCCATATCTAAAAAACAAAAAAAAAATCGAGCAAAATTAAAAAAAAAAAAAATAAATAAACCTAAATATCTCTTCAACTGAAGGAGATAACCTACACAAGTAAGCGTATTTTTTGTAGATCTTCTCAAGGACTATTTATATTTTAAGTTTCAGCTCATTCGGATCATAAATGAATTTTTGGGGATTCTTTTAAAAATTTTGAGACCCGAGGTGACCAACTTTGAGGGGGCACAAACTGGCCCATATTACCCATAGAAAGCTGAACAAATGTAATTCAACTCAAAAACACCTCAGCTCTAACCATGTGAAATTTTGTAATAATATCTCCAATAGTTCCCGAGATACCGAATTATTTCCAAAAAAAAAAGTTTCTAAACCACTGTGGTACGTTCGTTACCACATGTTTATAACTATCATTATGAAAACTTAAACTTGATGAAATCCATATTTTTTACCAAACATAGAGCTACCAAAATGCTATCGAATCGCAAAAAAAATGCTAGGAAAAGTTTTGTTTTGTATATTCTTTAGACATCAAAAGAGTACGAACGTACGTTCGTGACCCCAGGAAATGCCCATTTCCAATTTTTACAATAATATTCTCATAGTTTCGTAAATTCAATATATTTCCCTAGGTTAGGTCAATAGGCAGTCGTCGAAGTAGAAAATGACAGCACACATGGGTCCATATAGTAGGTCCCTTTGTATTACCTGAAAATAGAGAACTCGAGAGGGTCAGATAGAGATGAAAAGAGAAGAGGAAAGTCAGATAGAATAGAATTGTAGCGGAAGTAAGATGGAGATAAGTAGACCTCATTCATTGACTATCAGTATACGAATATCCCTGCCTGATATCTTATTATAACTGAGCCAGTATGCCGCCCTTTTAATAGCCGATATTAAAAAAAATAAAGTTTCTCAATAGGAAGCGCCTGAGAGTGCAATAATCAATATTATCTGGAAGATTCTGTATACTTCCGATTATGCTGGCGTGACCGTATGATCCATGTTTCCATGCACCAGTCGGATTAAATCTGAGGGCTTTTGTAAATTCCATTTTTCTGGTCACAGAGATCCAATTTAATAATTTAAAGAGCAACTTTGTTGGAGTCGTTCTTAAAACTTTCTCGAAAAGCATGCAATTAGAGCCTTAATCTAGTGCTTTACACCAGACAGAGACTCCATAAAATAATATTGGTTTGGTGACCGCTTCAAATAGCCAATTAACATACTGGGGTCTAAAACCCCATTGCGTACCTATGGCTTTCCTGCAGATATACATTGCCGTCATGGCTTTCGATGTCCTTGATGAATGACGCCCAAGTATTTTCTGTCTCAACAGATTTCTCTTTCATGTAGGCATGTTGAGAATAAGATGGTTGTCGATGATTCTTTCAAGGGTTTTCAATAAAAATGATGATCGACTCATTGGTCTAAAATCGTTTGCTTTAGTGTGTACGTTTCCCTCCATGCGGAATGAATATCAAATCCTATTATTTTGAACTGTTCTTGATCAAAGGATATTTAAAAAAAAATCTTGCATTTTCTAAATGCGCTCATTAAAGCAACATAATAACCTTCTAATCGAATTCGACATTGCTAATTTTTTTCAAAATATCCCAACATACTTATAGTGGATTATTAAATCGTAATGAACAAACCATTCTTTTTGGAGGATCTGGTACAAATGAAACATTAAGCAAGACTATACGTGTTTTTATCCTCGGTATATATCTCTTAATAATTAAAATCAACCATAAAAGGGAAGTAAATAATCGCTTTCCAAAATGCCACGTAATATATATGTAAATATCGTACGAAGATCAATTTGAAGTTCAACAAAATTCCAAGATACATGATTTTGTTAAACAACTCTAGTTAAGACTGAAAAAGTAATATATCAACATATAAATGCATATGTTTACATTTCATTAGGTTTACCTTCATTAAGTTCCTTTCTGAGGATAAACATGCAACTTAGAAATATTTACCCAGCTATTGCCATCAAAACAATATCTAAGGAGGGCATTTTAGCATTCATTATTGTAAAAGCATCACTTAACATTACTATTATACATTTTTGATTATATATGTATTTTCTTTCTATATGCTTAAATATGTATACATATATAATAAAAAAAAAACATCAACGTAGAAAGTTTATCAGAGAGGTTTTATTATCTTTGGAGACCGATCGCTGAAATAGCAGAATGCTGCTAACTCTTCAGTTCGAAAAAATGGAAGACTGCTAAAGAGATTTAACTTGAAAGAGGACACAAATAATCTAGATGTGTGATTTATAGTTAGTTTTTATCATAATGGTCAAGTTTTACTTTTATTTGCGAACATGAAAAACAAATCAGAACAATTATCAAAACATTAATGCCAAATTAAAACAAAATTCTCATTTCAATTCACAAGGTCTCTTATCAGTCATATTGTCGAAAATGTCCTAATATATCACGACTCGGCGGCTCGGCTTAACCGACTCTTAGGCATTCGGCGTTGGTCTCTGCTGGTTCGTTACGATAACACAATAAAAATAGCATTAAAAGTAGTAGTATTTTAGGACATTTTTTGCTTAAAAAGCAATAAAAACCATTGTGAAATATTAGGACATTATGACAATATGACATGATACGATACCTTGTGAATTGAGCAAATATGTTATTGTATGTTAATAATATAGAAAGTAACAGTTATTAAGATCAAGAACAATTGAATTGTTTGTCTCACATCAAACCATTAAAAATCAACAAAAACTAATAAAGATCATACCAAACCATGTAAATAAAAATCATCTTATAACTGTTATTTTGAGTAATTTATTTGATCACAAAATATAAATCACAATTTGGGTTTTTTGGTATATGGACGAGTTATTTTCGATCTCTGCTTAAAACAAGGTGAATATACGGGAATAGGCTTCTAAGGACTAAGCCGAACATATAAGTGAACACTTTCGTCACCCAGATCATAATACTTTTCTTCAAGGCGATTATAGTAGGTATTAAAATATTGAAGAGGTTGTCAAAATATTTAGAAATAACAGAAATAAAAACCTCTCAAAAGACATTGTGTGTTACTGGTCTAAGTATGCGAGGGAGGAAGATGACAAAACTCTGGAAACGTTCATATGAACACTATGACAAACTTGGAATATTATAGGGATTCAAATTGTAAGTTACTAAGAAATTATATTGAGGGGACTATGTTTATAACGGGAAAAAACACTTCCATTTGCATCAGATAATATAGAGAAATACGCGTGTGTCCTGTACTCAACCTAATCTAAGTTGTTCATGTTCATTGGAACCAAAATATAAACACAGTTATCCCTAGGAGAGAGATAACATGAGGTTAATACTTCAGAAAAAATCAATATTACAGGCATTTGAGTATATCGTAAGAATATGGATATTAGAAGCAATTTAAGACTGAATGTCACATACAATATCTAACACGCTGATATAGTTAAACGAAGTCACAATATATGTACGCATGCGTATGAAAGTTTAATAAAACGTAAACTTAAAAAATACGTAAATTTATTTAAATATTGTACAAATTCATTAGACATTAAAGTATTGACATATTACTCGGTATTTATAAATGTATCCACTTTTTCCGGAAAAGTGCTTCCTTTACCTTTTTGGACGAGGTGGTCCACTTACACTTAAAATCGGACATGTCCTGAAATACCTTTCCTGTGTTCTTTAATTATATTTTTACAACAGCCCAATACCTTTCTACAGGCCGAAGTTCTGGACATGCTTTGACAAAAAAGCAACAAAACGTATGTTTGGATGTGTGTTGGTTATTGGTTTGCGTATTTTGTCTTTGTTTTTATACCCTTCACCATGAATAGCAAGGGTATATATAAAGATAGCGTTATTTATAATGAGTTCTCATATGAGCAATTCTTTCATACGTAAACACCACACACACCCAACATCAACATTCTACAATGTGGAATGAGACGAAATTAATAAGAATTATAAATCAAACATACGCATGCATAATTTGTATGTATTTGAGTGCGTTTCGTTTATTTTCATTTATGTTGTTGTGTGTTGTTATTTTTTCAACATACAATTGTGCAATATAATTGTTGTGTTTATTTGGTTAGTTATCAGTGAGCACTCAACGTGTGAATATGATTATCGAATGTTTTGCAATTGCTATATGAAGAGTTATGCTTGGGTAAAGGCAATGTACGTAAATATGTATACTTTGGTGAAGGGTATATAAGATTCGGCACAGCCGAATTTAGCTCTGTTACTTTTTTTTATAAAATTTTACCTCAATTCTTTCGCTCGTTCTTTTGCTTCTAAGTTCTTTACAACATTGTCTGGAATTTTATACGACTTCAACCCAGCATTAGCTTTGCCCCTGTACAGAAAAGAATCAGAGCATTTAACTTTACGATCTGCTTTTTTGATAGAAGTGTTCGGTGCTCTTCGAAAGGGCTGTTTGACTTCTTTTGCCTTACCAATATCTGTTAGACATTTATTTGTTCCTATGTGTATAAGTTTGGTTTGACTCACTCTTTACTTTAATATTTTATAATATTTTGGGACAAAAATAGAAAAAAATTCAAATCGCTGAAACAGATTTTAAATCTCCATTATTTCTGAAATAATACAATATAATATATCGGAACTTAAAACCTCCAAAACATTTGTGTTCCTTCGTCTATGTAATGCACGACAACCTCAAACAAATAACATTTTAAATGAACAGTTTTAGCATATACTCGGTGTAGGGTATTACATAGTTGGGCTTGACCGACTATACTTTCTTAGTTGTTGTTATTACAACTGATTTTTTAAAATTCCTATGTAAAATTATTGGTTACTGTAACTGATATATTTTTTTATACAATAATCTTTTTGATTGTAAACGCCAATTCACTTAAATTAATGCTAATCATACACAAACTGCTAGATAAACCAAATTAACAATTGTAGGAATGACTGTAAATATGGAGAAACATTTGCATTAAGTCATCATAAAATTTTAGCATATAGAAATAAATATTCATAGTTCTAACCATTTTCCAACCCATCTATTTACTGTGTGTACTAATTTTCTCTAATAAAAAAAAAAACTCAGTCATCTTGTTTCTTTCAGTGTACTCTTATATGTTTTAGGTGATTTAGAGTAAAACAAACGATTATGTTTAAGTTTATATTTTCTTGTTATTTTTTTGCACGATATGCACTTGAAAAAAAAAAACAACAAACACAAAATTGTAGTTAATTTATCAGATGATGATTTTGGCTATTATTAGTTTTAGTTTTCTGATTTTTTTCATACAATGAAAAACGTCTAGCAGAGATTTTTTTTAACCAAAAATATTGTTTAAAGAGCTGCAACAATTATGAAGACACAAAAATGCAAAAAGCGAAAAAACGCATTCGATTGAAAGAAAAACTGAAGGAAAATTCACAAAAAATTAGCTAGATATAATATAATTATTTTTAAAGTGGTATAAAAAACACGAACAATTAAAATACAAGATCAGTTTATAAGAAAACGCCGAACAAGTGAAAGAAATGTTTCATTGAGGGAGTAGAGCAATAACAACACAGCACCCACCTATTGCCAAGCCAAAAAAAAAGGATACATTAATATTGTGCTTAAAATCAGAAAATAATTATAAACGAATAAATGATCCATTAGAGATCATTTGGAATTTGTGAAATTTTTGCCAACAGTGACTAATTAAATATTGCGTTACTAGGGAATACATACAAACCGCAATATGCTTAAATACGTGTGGCATGTGGCAGTGATATCAATAGTATTCTGTTGGTTACAAACGGCAACGGCACGCAGTGCCACAAATTCCAATACGAATAATTATCAGCATGCAAACAGCGTTACTGAAGAAACCGACAGCCCCCAACACTCACAAACGAGCAGTAGCTCTAGTACGAGTCCATCAAATGTCTGGAAAGATCTATCTATGGTTTACCGATTGTATCAGCAGTGTTCGGCGGAAAATTTGTCAATCTGTCTTAAGGTCAAACTGTTGACGGGTCTGGAAAAGGTGTTCCGTTCGGCCAAGAAAGTGAAAATCATGGAGGGCATACAATTTGTTAAGGCTGATGATTCCGAACAGCCAACAAAACCTTTGTTAAGCGAACAAGAGCTAGAAGCGAATTTACCCAGAGCATTGGAGGCCAAAGAACAGGTTTTGACCAATATGATTTTTAAGAATTTGGCCGGTTTTTTGCAGCATCATACTTTACAGGTGGGTTTTTTTCTTTCTCTGTCGAATACAGTATTAAAGTATGTTATAAATCGTCTTTCAATTTCAGATAAAATTCCCTGATATACGTCCTGATGACTCGCTATCGGCCAATACCGTAGAAGGCCGCAAGAAAAAGGATAAAAAAGGTGGTGGTGCTTACATAATGATTCCTTTGCTTCTGGGTGGCACCTTTGTACCCATTGCCTACGGTGCTTTAGCCATGTTGGCGGGCAAAGCTCTAATTGTCTCAAAATTAGCTTTAGTCTTGGCCTCCATTATAGGCATTAAAAAATTGTTAAGTGGTGGCGGTAAGGAGTCTTCTCATGAAGTTGTTGTATCTTCTGGCGGCCATTCTGGCTGGGGTCGTGACTTTGATTTGGCCTATAGTGGTTGGAAACCAAAAGATGCGAAAAAGACTACTTAAAAGTATTTTGTTGTTCTTTAATATTGTTTGTAATTAAAACTAACAGTCATTTAACCGTAAGGGACATTCCGGGGGAGATATTTTGGACTTAAAACATTGAAAGTGGCAAATGATTCGTAAAAAATTTGACAAAGAAAATAATATTAGAAAAAATTAAAAAAAAAAAATGTTGCGAATGATGAACTTACTTGTTTACAAATTAAAAACAAATTGTGTGTGTTTTTTATAGATTTTAAGTAATATGTTAATTTATTTATTTTATTTTATTTAGTTTTAAGAAAAGAGTTAAATGAATAAAAGAAATTGTTAAAAAAAGTAATACGTTTTAAATACTTGAGAGGATTTACTAAGATTTTAGTGGGATATGGGAAAAATTTTCCATATTTCAAAGCTGAGTTAACACTGCACAGTCGAGGGTCTATATTCAAAATCCTCTATATTAGAAAACGCTTCTTTTCAGGATAGAAAAACAACAATTTTCTTCTTTAATATTCCGCGTTCTGGAGCAGTGTAGCGTAACATTGTTTATTAGTGTGTATTTCGCATGTGTTTACTATACAAATGTCAAAACAGAACTGACATTAGGGGCCAATGGCAAAATTTATAGCATTTTCTGATAGGAGGATTACTTTTGCGTATGAAACTTTGTTGACGTTTTTTTTTTTTTCAAAATGGGCCCTTTTTTAAAATCTTTTTTTTGCTCAAAAGAAAGCTTAGTCCATTCCTTTAAAAGCTTTTTGGTCGCTTAGTGAGATGCGGGATATCTATCAAAATAAATATTTTATAACTCAAGACATAAAATTTTTGATTTTTTTTTTTTTTTGCTCAAAATAAAGCTTAGGTTCATTGCTTTAAGAGGTTTTCGGTCGCTTAGTGGGATATCTATCAAAATAAATATTTTTTAACGCGTCATAAAATGTTTAAGATTTTTTTGCAAAATCGAACTCTTTTTCCTAAATGGGCCCCTTTTAAAATTTTTTTTTTTTTGCTCAAAAGAAAGCTAAGGTCTAGTCCTTTAAGAGCTTTTTAGTCTCTTAGTGGGATACGAGTGGGATATATTTTATTTATTTGTAACTAAAGACATACAATTTTTGTGTTAAAATTTATTTTGATATATATCCCACTCGACCAAAAACCTCTTAAAGGAGTGGACATAAGCTTTCTTTTGAGCAAAAAAAAAAAAATTTAATTTTGAAAAAAAAAAAATAACAAAGTTTTTGATTTGCAAAAAAAGTCAAAAATTTTATGTTTTGAGTTACAAAACATTTATTTTGATAGATATCCAAATCGCATCCCACTAAGCGACCAAATAGGTGTCCAAGGAAAATATATAATCTTTCTTTTGAGAAAAAATGGACCCATTTTGAAAAAAAAGTAAAAAAAATTTTGATTTTGGAAAAAAAAATTAAAAAAAAATTTTATTTTTCATTTTTTTTCCGAAAGATTGAAGAAATAGCTATCTAAACTATTTGGGACACATTTTGCTAAGAACAATAGGTAAAAGTTACATGGATGAGAAAAAACACCTGCTTGACCAAAATGTCAAATTTTTACCCCCTCTAACTCGGAAAGGTCTCGACCGATCTTATTAAAAAATTGTCTCTGAATTACTATCCAATATAACTAACTATGGTGCAAATTTCATTCCAAGACATCGATTTCAAAAGTTGGTTCACTTGACATGAAATGCCCCATATACAAATATATACATAAGGGGTGTTTTTTAGAAGCATAGAATTTGTTTTAAAAATAAAACAAAGCAAATTCAATGGAATGGACAAAGTTTTGTCTTAATTAGCTCACAAATTTCATGGCATTTAATGTTTAAAAATAATATATGGCCTCCGGCACAGCGTCTTATGAACGCCATCCTGTCGGTTCAATTTTGCACCACGTTTTGGAGCAAACCTGATCTTATTTCGTCAATAGTGCGTCGAATGATCAATCGTTACTGGTTTATCAGCATAGACCAGAGATTTGATGTGACCCCTCAAAAATTAATTCAAAGACGTCAAATCACACGAACGAGGTCGCCAATTCACAGTTCAATTTCTAGAGATAATTCAGTCACCAAACCTTTGGTTTAACAAAGTGATTGCTTCACGCGCTGTATGACTGGTTGAGTCGTCTTATCATCCAAATGATTTACAATGACATGAAAAATCACGAATCGTTTGCCTCTAGCGTTCTACATTCACGGTACAGTTGGCACTGGTTTCAGATTTGGCATGTAATAAATTGTGCACTCTCCACGCGTTAAGCCAGAAATGAGCCTCATCGCTGAAGATAATTTAACTAAGTGCTCTATAGGTTTGGCGAATATTTGGTCAGATTCGTGATGTAATTACAGTACATCTAAGGAAATTCATATCTCAGAACGACTCTTGAAATTTGTTGGAAACATTTTTGAAAAAGTAAAGTCGATATTCTTGTTTGTATAGTTTTATAAGAAACTTAAATTATTATCGAATTTATGACTGTTGCGCAATCCTGAACAAAACGTAAACCGAAAATTTTTTTAGTTCAAAGAGTCGGAGATATAATTTTCTATAAGTACCTTTAAGTTTTAGTGAAAGTTATCGTTCAAATCATCGTTTGCATCAGGTTTACTTTTCTTAGAAAGCGAAATTGATCAAATTAATTTGTTTATCTTTATATATATAATTATTCTGCACGATGAAATTTAGTGTGTGTTTGAGTTGGTCCATGGATGGGTTAGATTCACAATTGGCCTATATAGGTGCAATGGGCGTGGCACCTTGTGTGAGCTATGGCAGAACAACGGTTGCCGAGACAGTTAGTACTTTATAATTAAAATGTTAGTTGAAAAAACTGTCACAAACCGGGGGCACCCGGCGGGTTAAACCAATTCGAGTACGTTGAATACAATGGTGCTAACCGTATTTTTATACCCTTCACCTTCGTGAGAAGGGTATATATAAATTTGTCATTCCGTTTGTAATTTCCACAATATAAATTTCCGACCCTATAAAGTATATATATTCTGGATCCTTATAGATAGCGGAGCCGATTTAGCCATGTCTGTCTGTCCGTCTGTCTGTCTGTTGAAATCAATTTTCTGAAGGCCCCACATATCTTCGGGATCCAAATCTTCAATAATTCTGTCAGACATGCTTTCGAGAAGTTTCCTATTTCAAATCAGCAAAATCCGTCCATAAATAACGGAGATGTGAGCAAAAATCTGAGACAACCTCTATTTTTGTTGCCTATTTTTGATCTATATCTCGATTACTAAGTCATAAATATAGAAAGTTGGACCTACAATGGGTCAAAATCGGGAAAAATATTTTTTAACCCGAATTTTTTTCACAAAAAACTCTTTTTTCACTAATAAATTAAAAAAAATAAATTATTAAATTAAAAATTTTTTTTAAATAAAAATTGGAAAAAATTTCGAAAATTTTTTTTTTTTTAAATAAGAATTTTTTAAATTTTATTTTAAAGTATAATTTGGTGAAGGGTATATAAGATTCGGCACAGCCAAATATAGCTCTCTTACTTTTTAGGTTAGCTCTTGTTTTCGAGATATACCATTATTTCGAAAATGGAAGAGGTTGCATGACATATATTCGCGTAACTCTAAAAGCGTTTGGCTTATTGAATAAACTAAAAAAACAAAATTCCGCAATAAAATTAGTTTTAAGCTAGCCTGAAACTACTTTTAATCTGCGCAGTAGTTTTAAAACGGCATACAAAATTGGAAAATGTAGCTACGCTGCTAATTTAAGCGCATAGAAAAAAAAGTCACAAAAAACAAGCTCTAAACTTTTCATTAGTTCACAAAAGATAAAATTTATTGCGGAATTTCGTGTTTTATAGTTTATTCAAAAAGCAAAACCATTTAAGAGTTACGCTTGACAGAAATAAAAGTGTCAATTTCGAGCACAGTGTAATCGATGAACTCAGGTTGAGTATCGTCACAAGGTACCAAAATTGACCAGAAGCATTGAATTTAACAATGTTTGGCTAGCGGCATAGCGGTATTAAAGTACTAATAATTCAAATTCATTCTTACTAAATACAAACCTCTATATGAAAACTATTCCAAACCAAATAACACTTCCTAAAAATAACAATGTGCTACACAAAAATATACAACTCGATCGCTTTTATTTTTTGTGTCACAGTGTAATTTAATTACAACCCATTTTTAATTACAAATATCACCAACATGGACAGTCAAGGTCTGTACAAATTACCTTAAATGGTGTTTAAAACATTTTATGACATTCAGCGTATGTCAAAAAAATTCCTTTCATAACTTTATAACCCAAAACTCAATTTACACACCTTAATTTAACGTATTTTTTTATTTTTTATTTTTATTTTTTTTTTTTTCTAAGCAAACATTAAATATTTCTTTAAGAAAGTAACAAGTACGTCTAAGTAGCGGTAGCAACAGCAGTAGTTAAAATTCGTATTTAAAAGTGACAACTTCTTTCTGCAATAAACACAGGCATATAAACTCGTATATCTAGCTATTAAAATCGAAAAAAAAAAATAACATATAGAAAAAAAAATGCATGATGATAATTTCAATTTGCTGCGGTTGTATGCAAAACAAATATTTAACCAAAAATTGAAAATGTGGAAATATTCATACGTAGATGGTTCGTTTGGATGTGTATTAACACGTACAAAAATATTCATCAAAAACAAATAGAAAGAAAGATTGTCAGTCAGTTAGTCGTATGCCTCAAAATGTACGAGCATGAAGAAAATATATGTACATATGTATGAGTGTTGGTAAAATAAACGTTAACTGAATTTATTACAATTACCAAATACGTGCGTGCTAAAAAGCTAAACAAAAATTTATGAATTTTATAAATGGCTTAAACGAATTATGTAGACACTACTGCTATGTTATATTTTGAAATCGAAAAAAAAAATATATATATCTCAACATTATGAATTTAAATATCAAGGTTCATTCACTAATGCTGTGTGATATTTGATTACAGACGCGGATAATGCTAATTCGAAATGAATTATGTAAATGTAGATTCTTTATGAAGTGTCCGTTATAAACACTTTTGGTAGGTTTCAAAACTGTTGTTAACAAATTCAATATATATTTCAGTACATTACAAACATAGCGATCAACAAAAATGTCTCTTCCCATAAGCATAGGGCAACAAATGCTTACAATAAATACAGCAGCAATAACCGGTAAAAAATTCGCTTTCTTTAACAAAAGGTGGAAAAAATTTAATTTTTTTTTTTTTTTTCTTAGCATAAAAATATTTTTTGAAAATTTTGGTATTACCAATGTGTGGCACTCCAACGGAAATGGGGATTCTTTAACAGGTTGCGTATATACAAAGACGATGAATGTTTTTCTTTGTAAAATAGAAATTCTGTGAATTTAATCCATTTGTAAAATATTTGAAATACTTTTGGTTTTACTTTTTTAAAGATCTACACATATTAAAGACAAAAAAAAGTGTTTCAAATGAGACAAAGTTCGGTCATTATATCCAGAAAAATCGTAACTATGCGAAATCGCTGTTCGATATAGACCAACATTTTAAAACCTACAAAGCCGAACACCTGAGCCTATACTACACCATTTACAGTTATATTTCAGAATTTTTCAATTGAATTTCAGAATATTCCAATTATATTTCAGAATTTTCCATTTATATTTCAGAAATTTCTATTTATATTACAAAAATTTCCAATTCTATTTCGGAGATTTCCATTTGTATTTCAGAAAATTCTAATTGCAATACAAATGGAAATTTTTGAAAGACGATTGGAAAATTCTGAAATAAAATTGGAAATGGTGTAGAGTAAGAAACAATTCCATCCAAGCAAAAGGTATTTACGCCAGGGAATATGTATGTGCTGTACATATTTCGAAAATATTTTCTTTCGAATCGAATTACACAATAAAATCCTTGGAAATCTTATTGTATGATACTTATGAACGCGTCATAAGTCCATTGCTGTTTTATTTTTTAAGAAGTACGTCATATGAATTTATGATACTTTTTATATATCTATATATTTGGGGATTTCATGCCACCAAGGTTAGTCCTATTGTATAGTAATTCAGACAAAATTTTTCAACAAGATCAGACAAGAACTCTCTGAGTTAGAGGGGGTAACAATTTGACATTATGGCCCAACAGGTGTTTTTTATAATCCATGCAACTTATAACCTATTGTTCATAGCATAATGTGTCCCAAATAGTTTGGACAGCTATTTCTTTAATAAAAAAGGTTTGATTTTTTTTTCAAAATCGAAATGGTCCCTTTATTCCAAAATCGAAATGGTCCTTTTTTTCTCAACAGAAAGCTTAGGTTTTTTCCTTTAAGACCGTTTTGGTCGATTAGTAGGATATATATCAAAATAAGTGATTTATAACTCAAGAACAATAGGTAATATGGCCAAAATGTCAAATGTCTCTAACTCAGAGAGTTCTTGACCGATATTGTTGTGTCTGAATTACTATCCAATAGTACTAACCTTGGTGCAAATTTCATCCCGATCGAAAGACATCGATTTCAAAAATTGGTTCACTTGAAATGAAGTCCCTCATATAAGGAGATTGAAAAATGTTTAACATACATATATGTTAATAAAAATTAAACCACTAAACTCACAGTTTTTAATCTTTTTTTATTTGATTGAAATTATTGTTACAATTTACAAAAAAAAAAAAATTATTTTTATAGGTCTAATCACTATGTCTAATCATTTTTAACCTTTTTCGAAAACCCTTCCATTATGGTTTTCATAGTGCTTTATGTCACTTTGTGAACAGGTTGTCCATCTCCGTTTAAAATCTACCACACTTTTGGACACCTTTTTGTGCTCTTCAATTCTCTTTTAACAAGAGCCCAATATCTCTCCACTGGACTCAGCTCAAGGCAGTTTTGAGAAATTGCCTCTCTTGGTACAAATACCACATTATTGTTCTTGTACCACTCAATACCTTTCTTGCCATAGTGACAGATGCCAAATCAGGCCAAAAATAAGTGGACACATTAAGAAGTCTTATGAATGGAAACATCCTTTTTTGTAAACATTCCTTGATGTAAATTTCGGTATTTATAGAGAAATGTTTGGCTTTTTTACCGCAACTGCATATTGCTAGCCATACCAGGAACTTTTGACCCAGAAGCTGCGAAAAATTTTCCATACGTACATTTCGTCATCCATTATGCAACAGGAATATTTTTTGTATAAAATTAGACTTCAATTTCCGAGCCCTGTCTTTGGCCTCTAAATAGGCTTTTAAACCTGCATTGGCTTTAACTTTTCGTACCAAATAGTACTGACAACAGGCAGCTTTCCTACCGGAGGTGTTGGGAGCTCTTTTGAAAATGCTTTCTATTTTTTGGCTTTAGAAACATCATTTGAACAATTCCTTCTACCTGAACCGGGTTTTATATCAACGGACAAGTTCTCCCGGTACTGTTTAATAACATTGGAAACAGTTTGACGGCAGACCTTTGATTGTTTGGCCAACTTTTTGTAGGACCAAGTTGGGTTTTGTTGAAAATATTTAATAATTTTAGTTTGCACTTTTTTCTGGTCACTCATTTTAATCAGATTAACAACAAATGAACATAATTGACATTAAACATAATAATAAACAAATGTAACTTGATCAAAAAAATAATCAAATAATACTTGGGTTAGAAGTTGTAACGAAAAACGTGTGTTAAGAATTTTTCGATCTCAGTCCTTATTTCATTTTCAATCTATCGTATAATTCATCATATGTCCCCGTCTCCAAAAAATAGGGTACATCACGGATTTAAATTATTGTATCAGTTTCAGTATCGGCAGTTGTGGTGTTTTCTTCCTTAGTTGATCATTAATTTAACACACTCATTATACCATCTTGGAAGTCTCGTTTTGTTTTGCTGCCGATTTTATTTATTTATTTTTTTTTTGTTTTAATAAAATAATCATAAAATTAAAGAAATGTTTTTAAGTAAAAGTGATTTTTGTTTTTATGTTTAAAAGAAGAAAAAAAGAAGACACTCCACAACTTGTTGAACATCTCTTTAATGTCCGTATTGTCAATGTACATACGTTGTTTTTAACAGTTTCACTTTTTTGTACGTTTTATTGTTTTATCTGAATAAATTGTTGACAAAAAAAAAAAAATAAAAAATAAATAAAATATTTAATCTGGTAGGTAGGCAGAGAAAGACCGCCAGACAGACAACCATTCAGATAATGAGTTGAGCTTTAAAATCAATTAACACTTGTTAGTTTTTGCTGCTTACAAGCGTCTTTTTTTATTTATGAGGACAAACAAAACATGACAAATTACCAGATATTTAAGAGATGTTTGCACATGTCACTTTTTCTTAATGTTTATTTGTGTTTTTCTGTATACTATATATATTTCATAATTATTCAATTACGATCATACAAGTAATAAGTGTAAGAGTATTTTCTTACACAGGAGTGTCCTAAACATTAACATACATAATTTACATGATATTTACACTGAATGTCTATTTCTTTTTTTGGAAATAATGTTTTTTTTTTCTTTCTTATTTACTTGTATGAAGGAAAATTATGTTAATAAATTAAATTATGTCATTATAAGAAGTGCTTTTGATGTTGTGTTTACTTGGTGGTTTTGTGGCCATAATTAAATTTTATTTACTATGGGGGGAGTTTTTAAGTGAATTACATGAATAACATCCTTATCACAATGTCAACATTATAAAGCGATTAAAATGCGGATGTGTAATTTATATACACTAGGGTGGCCCTAAAACAATGGTATAATAAAATTGTTCATTATTTCTCTCTCTCTCATTCCATACATTTTCTAAAGAAGTGACAAATATATCACGAATAGTGTATATCTGCAGCTGTTCTGACATTTCAGACATCTAGGATATTTTTGTGACAAATATCCATGTCAAATCGCATGAATCGGACATTTCTAGAAAACCTGTTGTTCGTTAACCGAGTTCGAAAAAATCGGTTTAACCGTTTAACTGACACATTCATATGAAAAGAAACATTTATATTTTATAAATTGTCGTTTTTGGTAGTGTGGACTGATTAAACCTATATTTAATAAATCAAAATGTTTAAATTTCACAATATATATTTTTTTTAATTAAATTAAATTAAATTAAAAGAACCAACCACACTAATCAAATCATCAGTAAGTTTTTAATGAATAATTAGTAAGATTTAGCCAAAACTCCTTGAAATATGAATTTCAATACATCAGAGCACGAATAATTTTTTATACTTTCATTACTTGTAATTGATGCTGATAAAGTTTTTAAGCAAACTCTTCATTCTCGACTATTTAGAATCATTGTAATGTCTGAAAATTTGTATTGATAATCAACAGTTTAGATTTTTAATCAGACTATATGAGTTGTATAAGTACATGTATGTGCTGGAAATCGATCGGTATCATAACGATCGATTTGAAAGAGTGTGATGAATTTCGTTTGATTTCAAATACAAAAGTAGTGGGTTATTATTTCTTACCAAAGCTAAATTAAGTTTTTGTAATTTAAAATTTATAGGATATCGTTAACCTTTATATATCTATAAATTATACACTAAAAGTTTATAAAAATATAAAATACATACATGAAATTTACTTGTTTCAAACACTTTCTGTATTCTATTGGTATATAACCATAAAAACAAGTAAGAGAGCTATATTCGACTGTGCCGAATCTTATATACCCTTCACCAAATTATGCTTTAAAACAAAATTAAAAAAAAAAAATTTTAAATATTTTTTTTCAAAATTGTGTTCTAAAAGTATTTTCCAAATTTAAAAAAAAAAATATTTTTAATTTATTAGTGAAAAAAATTTATGACAAAAGAATGTTTTCTGTAAAAAAAAATCGGGTTGAAAAATATTTTTCCCGATTTTGACCCATTGTAGGTCCAACTTTGTATAGCCTTATATACATCGTTGCAATGAACTTTGAAATATCTATCATTAGATATCCATGTTGTCTATATTTATGACTTTGTAATCGAGAAATAGATTAAAAAAATAGGCCAAAATTAGAGGTTGTCTCCGATTTTTGCTTATATATCCGTTATTTATGGACGGATTTTGCTGATTTTTAAATAGGAAACTTTTCGAAAGCATGTCTGACAGAATTATTGAAAATTTGGATCCCGAAGATATCTGGGGTCTTCAGAAAATTAATTTTAGCAGACAGACAGACAGACAGACAGACAGACAGACAGACAGACAGACAGACAGACAGACAGACAGACAGACAGACAGACAGACAGACAGACAAACAGACAGACAGACATGGCTAAATCGACTCCGCTATCTATAGGGATTCAGAATTATATTGTGGAAATTATAAACGGAATGACATATTTATATATACCCTTCTCATGAAGGTGAAGGGTATAAAAAGTATGTTCGATCAAGCTAGGTGAAATAATGGACCGATTCCAGTTTCAATAGGCTTAGTACTTGGGCTGAAACAAATGAATGTACCAAATTGTATCGAAATATCTTTAAAATTGCAACCTGTACTTTGGGCACAAGGTTTACATGGACAGCCAGCCAGACGGGCGGACGGACATCGTTTAATCGACTCCGAAAGTGATTCTGAGTCGATCAGTGGTGTAGGGTATAAATATATTTTTTTACTAGAACCTCATTTACTTAAATTAAATTACAAAAAGACAGTTTCAAAGCAATTTCGAACATCAATTAGGCTATTAAACTATGAAATTAATAACAAAAATAAATGATAAAACTATTCCGTTTAATACTATGAAGCATTTACATTAATTTTGCTTTAAAACATTAAAAAAAAAAATATTCAATGCAACAAAATTGCGTTCTGCACCTAAAGGGTTAATTCTTGTATACCTAGTAATTTAGAGGATGATAGGGACCAGTTCAAGTTGCTAAATTTTATATGAAGAGTTTATCGCTTTCTCATAGCATTATACTATGACCGAAAATCCAAGAAATATTTCTCGACAAGCTAGCGTCATTAAACGAAGAAAGCAAACTTTCTCTGCCAAAATATATAATTTGAGAAAAACTGGTTTGTGCACGCCCCTTTTTTCAAGTGGCGCGCCCATTTGTGAAACAAATTTATGTTCTCAAAGATACATTTACTAAAACTCTCCCTTGCTACAGATATTTCCATGAATCGTAGAAATAGTTTTGAAAATTGTGCACTGGTCTAGCCAGCTTTTTTGGAGCTCCTTTTGTAAAAGACACATTAATTTATTTCAGAGCTGTAAATGAATCATTCATTTTTGATTTCAATTCGTTCGAATTAGCTAAATTTTGATTTAATTCATTTCACAACAAAAAATAATTGAATGAAGTTTGAAAAAAAATTTTATTTTTTTTTTTAAACATACACAAACAGCGAAGCTTTTTGCTTGTCTGCAGATATACCCAGAGTGTTAGGCAGAAATGAATTTCAATTCATTTTCAATTTAAAGGAATTTGTAAAAATGAGTTGCAATTCGTTTTCAATCCATGAATCTGTAAAATGAATTGCAATTCCTTTCCAATTCAAATGAATTTGTAGAAATCGTTTCTAATTGAAATGAATTCGTCAAATTGAATTGCAATTCATTTCCAATTCATTTCCATTTCCAATTTGAATTGATTTTGAATTAATTAAAATGCTCATCAAATATGAACATTGTTTTCGATAATTATCTCAACATGCTTCCCATCCACACCTACTGATTTCTGAAGCAAATACAATCATGCCATGTGTGATGAAACAAACTTTACACTGTTGAATCGACAACGAAAATATACGTACCACACTTCTATGAAAGTTGTGAAAGATGTAACTGGAGAGTTTTTTATTTTGGTTGGACTGGAAAATCTTTTTTGATCGAGTTGATTTTGGCAACGATACGCTCACAGAATGATATTTCACTTGCTTCACCAGGAATTGCAGATACGTTGTTGAAAGGCGGGCGAACTGTTCATTCAGCACTCAAGGTGCCATTGAATATGCAAATCAATGAAAATACAACATGCAACACTTCCAAGAACAGTGCGATCGCCAGAGGATGCATTAGAAAAAACGTTGCAAGATTTACGAAACAATTAAAGCCGATTAGGTGGTGCGATGATTCTGTTGGCAGAAAACATTGCCACTGATTACATGGTCAATGCCAGCCGATGATGTTAATGCATGTTTGAAGTCGTCCGTTTTGTGGAAACATGTCAAGAAACACAAATTGACTGTGAACATGCGTGTAGAGCTGCGGCACGATCAATCTGGAGACGTATTTTTCAAACAATTGCTGGACATTTGCAAGGGCAAAATCCCGGTTGACATCACCGAATCAAAATCCGAACTCATCCGAAAGGTGTTTCCAAACATTGCAAAAAATTACAAAAATCCTGATTGGTTGAGTGAACGTGCTCTATTGGTTGCGAAAAACATTGATGTCTTCGAATTGAATTTTAAGATTCAAAGTGAAATTGCAGTTGAATTGATGACGTACGAAACATAAACCACCTGACTTGCAGTAAAAAACCTAATGAATAATGTCATCGAAGCAACAATACTTAAAGGAAAGTACAAAGCTATGACTGTTTCCGGTACTGCTTGCATTCGCAATGCCAATTCACAAATCTCAAGGGCAGTCATTGCGTGTTTGCGGCATTAACCTTAAAAATCCATGCTTCTCGCAAGATCAATTGTATGTCGTGTGTTCCCGCGTCGGAACACCATCAGCTTTATTTGTTTACGCGCCAGACAACAAAACAAAAAATGCCGTGTATCATAGAGCTTTGCGATGAACTAAATTATCCCAGCAAAAAATGGTGCTTCCTCGGAAGCAGAAATGTAAGGCAGAGAGCAGTTGCTACTGCTTCCAATTGTCATGAAAGATTACATGATTTTTGTATGGGATTCCTCGCGTAGAAGCTCTGCTTAAGAAATCCGGAATGTGCATTTACGAGCACATGGAAGAATTGATAATATCATGCCTCCGAGGTGCATACTTTAGGCTGATTTTGTAAAAAATCCAGCAATAAAAGTAGTAATTGCTTGACAAATAGTGCTGCCTTTTTCTAATTTCTGCACCACATACAATATTTGCTGAATGTATGCCTTCCAAAAATCAGTATCGTAAGGCAATAATTGAAGAAGCAATAAAGGAAGCTGTTAAAGATGCAGTAGTCATTTTTATTGCATCCAAATCAAGAATAATTTTTGCTGGGATGATATTACAGCAAAGCAATCGAAAAAAGTATTTCTTTATTTTAATTGGTTACCTGAACATCGACATTTCAATCAAAATGTAACACCATAAGCTTATAGTAGTAGAGACGCAACTGAGAGAAAAAGTAATTACTCTCACCCAAATTTTATGGCTGACACAACAACAACAAAATACATATATCAAACGTAACCCAAACCTATACGAATAAAAATGATCATTCAAAAATACGTTTTTTTTTTCTCTTTTTAACTATTTTTACACATTTCACACAGCTTCTTGCAAATGGAACACAAACATCTTTTTTTAATTTGGACAGGACAACGACTGTCGTGTCAGCTAGTTAATAATAACTTTAACCATATAACATCCTTCTTTTATACAATTTAGTTTCAATTTATATTGAACATCAAAATAAAACTTTCACTTACTTTCAATACCCTTCAAGAAATTTGAAAACAGAAAATATCTTAGAAACGCGTGAAAGTATTTGTTTTTGTTCGGTTTCAGTTGGCAAAAATAAAATATAAATTAATTTACGTTAAATTTCCTCACATAAACAACACGTACTATTATTATACACAGTACTCGCTCTGGTCCCATCAAATGAAACGAAACGAAAAGAAACAACAAATTTCCCATAGACCTCAATCAAAAAGTAATTCATCACCCAAAATACTTGATGTGCATACACAATTAAATATTCTTCGTATTCTGTTGCTGCTGTTTCAATTTCTAAGCGTTTTTTGCTTCTTAAATACTTACACTCTCACTCAATGCCAGTAATTTTGTAAAAAAAACCCATTAAATTTATTTTAACTTGTGTCACATGTTAGACAAATACAAACATTAAATGTTCGAAAAAAAAAACATGCTACACATTACTTTTAATTGCCCTTCTAGTTGCCCCTTCTTTCCTTACAAAAACAAAAGCAACAAATTAAGAAAAAAGGCCAAGTTAAGGCACATTAATTTTCTGAAAAATTTACTAGAAGAAGTGGCAACAACAGCCATATCAACAAATACTGAATACTCTAGAGATTTTTATTAATTTGTATTTAGTATGCAAGTTGTTGTATTAGAAACATTAAAATCTATGTCTTCATATGTGTGTACGTCATTTTGAGCCAACAACAAATGTATGATTGCGTGTGTGTATCAACAGTCTGGGCAATAGTTATAAGGAAACATGAATTTTATTTTAACTTTTTCCAACTTTTCTCATCTTTTTGGTTTTCGAAAACCGATTAGCACACAAAAAGGGTATCAAATCCTTCGTAAGGAAATATACACGAAGCAAAGATACAAACTTACTCGGAAACAAATTTCAGAATAATAGTTGATAATTTCGATGCCGATAAAAGAAACTACTATACATATGAAATGAAAAGTGCAAAAGGTTTGACAGTAGTCATCAAATGTATAGCTAGTATAGAGCCAACTGAAAATATAAAAAAGCGCAAGAGTCTGAAGGCTATGTAGTGAAGTCCATTTACAATACAATTAATAAGGATAAAAATCCTCAACCACTTTTTAGAGTTGAGATTACTTTCAACCCTTCTCAATTAAAGAAAAAGGGTACCACTCATTCAATATATGATTGGAGATATCTCCTCAATCGCAAAATAGTTGTAGAGGAACTTATTGAGCGCAAAGGTCCATCTCAGTGCGTAAATTGACAAGAGTTCGGTCTAGGTTCAGATTTAAATACTTATTGTAAATTTCAATAAAGAATAACAAAATAATCCTGTTCGATCAGATCGTCTGCCAGAAGCTTTGGTCCACCGACCATTTAAAAAAAATTATTAAGGAGTGTTTTATAAAGGGAGTTTTTTTAAGCCCGATTCATTGTAATGTGCATTCAGCACCATAAAGACCCACATTTTGTATTCCTACTCAACATCATGAATTTCAAATTTCATATTTCTGTGTCCATTATTATAGAAAATACAAAAGAAAGGTACCACTACAATCTCCTTTTGTGAATTCTAACTCATTCAGAATCATTTGTGCCTAATTTTAAGGTTTATTATTATAAAATATTCAAAAAGTACCTTTACAATAAAGAAATAATACCATTATTATCCCTTTTGAATTCGCGTTTCAAGGTCGATCGTTATAAAATATTCAAAAAGTACTATTAGTTGGACAAAGTACCTGCAGATCCCTTTTTTATATTCTAACTCAGACAGGATCATGTGTGTTTAAATTCCTGCTTATAAGTAGGTTCATTGTTAATATCATTATGCCCTCTATCCTTGATTCTTTCTTTACTCAGAAGCAATATAATTTAATATAATAATAAATACCATTAAAAGAAAAAGTAAAAATGTTCCACACTTTCCACACTTTCCACTGTCAAGTTTGAAATTTCAAAGTTATTTCCTGATTATAGGTTCAATATTATAGAAAATTCAAAAAGTACTATTTGAAGAACGAAAAAATACTTCTTAGTTTATTTTAGTTCTACATTTTTGGTATCATAATACAATTGAGGACTCTATTCTTGATTATTTCTTTACTGAGAAGCATATTAGCCAATTTTAATGTATATAAGCTAACTATTTAATGTATTAAAAAGGTACCATTAAAAGAAAAAGAACCAATTTTCCTTTATCCTGTTGAACACTCGCCAAGTTTAAACTTTAAATTTTGCATAGCATTTCCTATATTATAAACTGATTTAATAGTTAATAAAATATCACAAAACCGAACCGAACCGAAACCGATCGGTTTTCAATTTTTCAAAACCGAAACCGTGGTTTTGAAATTCTTCGGTTTTTTGAAACTCTAGTCCATAAGTTGCGCGTTGTTCAAACGTTAATCTATTTATAACGATATGCCACTGATCATAATCATCAAAAAGTGAGCGCATTATGACAGTTCGTTTGACAGTTAACTTTTTCGCAAGAGCTATCGGGCTTAAATAATCACTCTTGTCCTATTTCTGATTCCGAAGCCCGTTTCTCTATATTTTGTATGCTTTTTGAATTATCAAGCTTAATCAAACCTAAAACATGCTTTATGTATACAATTTTAATGAATTTTGTTTGTTTGGGTTTTATATGGGAGCAATGAACAACCGTCATATAACATTTATCGCAATATCGATTTTCAGAAGAGATCTATTTACATAAAAGTGATTTTCGGATTTGGACGTTATATGGTAAATTGGTAGTGTAATTTTTACTAATTTTTTTACAATTTTTGCAAATATCAGAATAGCCCTAGCATAGTCGAATAGACCATTGAAAGTTATTTAAAAACAAGTAAGAGTGCTATATTCGGCTATGCCGAATCTTATATACCCTTCACCTTTCTTGTGGATGCATTAATTGCCCATTTTCAGCGTATAGCATCCTAAATATATCAAGAAAACTTTTAAAAACTTTACATTTATTTGCTGACGAACAGATTATATTGTAGAAGTTACAAACGAAATAACAATCTTATATATATCCTTCTCACGAAGGTGAAGAGTATAAAAACAACAACGCCAAACGAAACGAAATACCAAAAAAAACAAAAACAAAATACGCAAAGAAATGATAAACACATCCAAAAATATGTACGTTTTGTTGCTTTTTTGTCAAACACCAAAAAACAAAAACAAAATGAGCAAAGCAATGAAGCCAACACACATCCAAACATATGTACGTTTTGTTGCTTTTTTGTCAAAGCATGCAATAAATTGCCTTTTTTAGATGAAATTTTCAGAGGTTGTCTCGGATTTTTGCCCATATCTCCTTTATTTATGGACGGATTTTGCTGATTTTAAATAGGAAACTTCTCGAAAGCATGCCTGAAAGAATTATTGAAGATTTGGATCCTGAAGATATCTGGGGTCTTCAGAAAATTGATTTCAACAGACAGATAGACAGACGGACATGGCTTAATCGACTCCGCTATCTATAAACATCCAGAATATATATACTTTATAGGGTCGGAAAATTATATTGTGGAAATTACAAACGGAATGACAAATTTATATATACCCTTCTCACGAAGGTGAAGGGTATAACAATGGTATCGCTTTTTCGCGGTTGTCAAAAAAAATTTACCCACAAAACGCGGTAAAGTTTGGAGATAATTTTTTTATCTAAAAAACGCAAATAATTATTTTTATAAATATATCAACCTGCCTCAAATCTACACGCAGAAAAAAAATATAGTTGTACATTGTTACTGTAACCATTTCAAATTTGTGCATGGTTACAGTAACAATTTCAAAATTTTTAACAATATTATAGTCACAGTAACTATATATATGATTGTGGTAACAATAATATGGTTAATTTGCGATTCACATGAATATTTCAACCATATATATTTACAGTAACCATGTATATGTTTGTGACAACCATTTATATGATGAATAATTTTATCATAATATGTTGTTCTCAGATTATGATATGAGAGCATCATAATATGGTAAGTCCTTCATCATATAAATGGTTGTCACAAACATATACATGGTTACTGTAACCATATATATGGTTGAAAAATTCATGTGAATCGTAAATTAACCATATTATTGTTACCACAATCATATATATAGTTACTGTGACTATAATATTGTTAAAAATTTTGAAATTGTTACTGTAACCATGCACAAATTTGAAATGGTTACAGTAAAAATGTACAACTATATTTTTTTTCTGCGTGTATTTTTAAAATTTGAGGTAACGGGAAAAAATCCGGTGTTTTACTATAAAACAATTTGGTTATAGCCCTAACCGACACACAACACCATTATTCCAAGAGGATATTCGTATCATGGCTATGTGAAATCATGGACCGATTTTAACAACTTTCAACGGATTTCGTAATTGAGCCGAAAAAAAGCTTACGTACCAAATTGTATTGAAATATATTCCTTTACTTTAGTTATATCATACATTTCGAGATATACCGATAGATGCAAAATTCAGCAATATAATTTCTGCATACTTGGAACTAATTTATATGGCCGATCTTCATAAAATTCGGTATATAGATTTTTATATTATGAGGGTCTATTATGACGAATTTCATCATATATATAAGATATTTAAGTGATTTTTGGAAGCTATGGTCAAATATGGACCGCAATTTACAAAATCCAGCGGAATGATTTCTCCATAAATATAACTAATATGTGATAATTTCTAGTTCCATATCGATCTTTATAAGATATGGCAGCACAAGATTAGGTTCGGCAATTTGTACATAAATATATGAAGATTATTTTTGTTGAATTTAAATTTATATTACAATGTTTTGTAATAGATTTATGGGTATTTATGTGATTTAATAATATGGGTCAATTCACCGGATATTGAAATTTTATAGAAATGTTTATGGGTGCTAAGAGAAATCATGGACCGATTCGTGTGCAAAATTGTATGTTATTAACTGTAACATATTTAAACAAAATAGCAGAAAAATAATGAAAAATATTTGGTAGTTTGAACGTGAAAGTGTTTTATAAAGACAGATCGACTTAGAATTTCACAAGGATCAATAAACAATATACTTTGTTATATTATATATAGAAATATAAATGAATATTTCTCAATATTACACAAGGACAAACTTATATATACTCTCTTTCACCACTTTTGGTGGTGGAGGATATTTTTCCAATTTCTACCATGACAACCTAAAAATACATTTTACTTCCCACTCGGATGTTATTAATTTTATAAAAAAATATTTTCTGCTGCACTTCCTCGTTTCATTTTATTTATAGCATCAAGCACAATTATTTATATATTTTGTTTTATTAATATTAATATTTTGTTACATCGCACTATGTGTCCAAAAGCCAAACTTGCGGCAAAAATTAGTTCCAAGGGAGCTAGCAACATAAAACTTTGTGTAGAGACCCCTGTTGCTAAAATAAACATTTTAAAAAAATTGGCAATAACCCCTCCCCTCTCTTCTGATAACAATATTGAATATGGATATTAAAGTGTTTATGCCAATGTTTAAGATTCGGCACGGCACTGTTACTTGTTTTAAGTGCATACCTTCCGTATTGTGATCCATTTTGGTAAAGTCTCTGTTATAACTAATTTAAAAAAAAGCAATTTTTTTACTTTTTTCAGAATGAAAACTTTATTTAAAAAATGTAAACTTTCACACATATTTATATACAAGCTGAGTGACCAATTGACATACATTTTTGGCATTTATGTCGTCGAAGTGTTAGGAATTGAACCATATTTTTTTTTTTTTTTTTTCAAAAAACGAAAGTTGAACATTTGAACTTTTGCTGCAAAAATTGGAAATGAGTACATAGTGCATCGGTATGAAAAGTTGCACAAATAAAATTAGAAACTTTTTTCACGGAAACTCAATAGTTAAATGGAAGTTGAATGTAAAACAGCAAAGGATGGAGTAAAAATAGCTATCGGAATTATGTGTTTAAAAGTCATGATATAAAATAGAACTTACGAAAACTTTTACGTTCATAGAAAATGGAAGAAGAACTTACGAAAAACAGTTACGTTCGTAGGAAATGGTTTTGCAAGTATAAATAAGTACATTGGATGGTAAGTAAAACTTCGTATTCTGATTGAAGATTCTCAGTTTCGTGTTTGGCTTGATCTCCAAAAGTTATGCCAAATGTACTTTTAGCCTTATATATTCTTCTAATGACACACAGTGGTGCAGAATCAAAATTTTTTTGGAAATAAATCTGGCATTTCTAAACGGCTGGTCCGTTCCGTTCCTTGGGCGTAGCCAAGGAATATTCGAGTTTAAGTTATTAAAATGGACACTACAAATGCTCTAGAAGCTGCGCTATGGGGTCTCAAAATAGGGTACCTTCGATATGTAAATAGCACACATGCTTGCGTGTGCTATTTATCTCTTATAATTTCCGAGTTATAAGCATTTCAAAATTGAAATTTTAAAATTTTGGTACGCTTTTTTAAAAATATAGGGCGTACTCTTGAACGGAATGGACTCGAATTTTTTTCATTAGTTAGATAACTAAATTAGAATTAATATGCAAAAAATTTCAGAGCAATATCAATTACGGATCCGAAAATAAATGATTTCAATTTAAAAATTCAAAAATTTTTGGATTTTTGCTGTTTTTTGGGCGAAAAGGTCACTTTACTCTTTTTTATTAAAATAAAACTTTCTTTAAGAACATATAACAGTTCTATGTTTTTCTGTAGGATATCTTTACGGGGAATATTTTGGTATAAAAAATGTCATATTTTTCGAATATATTCGCCCTACGCCTTTCGGAATTTGACCTATTTTTTATCAAAATTTTAACTTTGGTCCACATGTTCTAAAATCCCAAAGCTGGGATCAGAAAACAGAAAGCAGTCTTGGAAACCCTGATGTAATTCCTATTTATTTATTAAGCATTTTCCCAGCCCCAAAGGAAATGTGGACGTAATGGGCAAAATTGTAAAAAATACCATTTTTGGGATTTTCGCTCCAATTTTTAGGAATTGCGGGATTCCCTCTGACTTTTTGACAAGTTTTTTTACACTTTGTTATTTGGAATGAGAATTTTAAAAACAAATTTCGTTTAGTTTTGTTAATAAATAAAGATTTTATTACATATTACATATTTATTGAGCTCTAAAACTAACATTTTATCAAAATTTTGATAGGATTGCAAATATTAGGAACAATTTGGTCCACATTTTTTCCAAACTAACTTTTTTGTTTAGATAAGTTAATTTACGATATTACAAAAAAAAATTTCAAGTCAATACCTCAATTATATTCAAAAATATGCCACTTTAAAACTGTGTCCTTCAAAAATATTGCTCTGATGGCTAGGTGAATTTATGAACCGATTTTAACCATTTTCCATAGTCCTCGTCAAATGTTATCAAAATATCTTCCCACTACGGTGGTCTTTTGTTTTTCTCAATTCCGAGTTTTTGGATATTTGCCTGTTTATCACAAAATTAGTGTAACTATGAAATTACTTACTATAAGGCATAAAATAAATATAATTCATATTCCATCACATGAAATTATTCCCTTAGCCACTACTGTTGCCTCATGTCGCCTGAGTGCTTGCTAGTCATGTTTTAAATTTTGTTTTTCTTTGGTTTACTAGAAACCATTCGAAAAACTGAAGACATGTTATGTTTTGAAAACATGTCTGTATGAAAACAAAAAAAAAAAAAGCAAAATTCTTACATACGCAAATATATAAAGTTTTTGCTTTTTGTTTTCCTTCTGGTGTCTGATTTTAAGATTTTTGGCATGCAACACATAATTGTACGAACGAATGAATGTAAACACATATGAAGCAAATCCCAAAGTTTAAAAGGACATGTATGTAAATTTACATCTAAAGACTCCATAAATTCATTATATCACACAGTGGCATACGAACAGGGGGAAGCAAATACTAATAATAAAATGGTGATAATTTCCTATAGACTCTGAGGAGATTTAACTAATAAATTATACTGCAGAATCGTGCCGCAAATTCCAATATATAACCCCTGAACCATCGGTTCATCATGCAGTGACTGTTACTGGTGCCCGATATCGCTATAACAGAGTACTTTCAGTTTAAATTTATGGTTGCTTCAAATAATATTAACTAAATAATCATATTAAGACTTTGCAATGATGCGTTAAAATTTTTATAATTCATAGTAAGCTGTAGTGTACACTATATATTCTTTCGGAGAACATTTCGAGGCTGCGGGAAGTATTAGCGGGTCTTTGAACGATCGGCAAATATACATAGTAAACTCCGACACCCTTTCAATTAATACCTGCCCTGTCAATATTCAGTTCATTGTGTAACCAGATACTTATAGATTCTTGGACAAACAATTGCTAGAGGACCTATTAAAGGTATCGGAAACTGGACTTTGTTAGATACTTAAATGTCAAAGGTTGAATATAGTATTATTATGTTTGTACTAGAAAATAAAGTAAGATCTCTGGCGAGTGGTATGGACTAATAAAAATGGGGTCATATCCCCTTCACTTGAATGTTAACCTTTACTAACCACCATATTTGCCAACTTTTCTATGATGGCAGTGTTGAGAATCTGTATTAGTATTTGTAAATTTAATAAAGAAACCCTTAGCCATCTTATATTTAATGTTTTCAACAATCGTACAATGTCCTTTCATTTTAGAATTTCATATATATTTTTTTTTATCTGCTTAACCGAAAGTTGTGTATAACAATATTTTCTTGTTATATGCTTGAACATAAACAGTATTTTTATTAGAAATATTAATATATACTAACTGCAATGACATAAGCATGTGGTAAATGTACTTCTAAATAATCCAATTTACCCAACAAAAAAAAAAAAAAAACTTGCACTAGGGAAACTAACGTCTTAGCTGGAGAAGAAGTTTTAATTTTCTTTAAAAACATGACAACAGCTGTTCGTGGCTTCTTCTTTTTCAACAATTTTCGTGACAAACTTTAATACTCTAGAGCAAAAGAAGAAACAGAAAAGAATAAACTTCGCCAAAAAAAAAAAAAAAAAAAATAATAATAATTTCGCTTGTTATTAGTTTTTGTACTAAAGAAAAAAAGTAACAAATATGTATGTACTATTAACAACAACAAAAACATAATCCATGGTTCATGAAAATAAAAGCCAAACAAAATTTCTTTCATTACGTGACTGTATTTTATATGCAGTGTTGCTTTTAAGGAAATTAGATTATTTCGCTCAAAAATGGCACATTACCAGCACCAACAATGTGACAACAACGACCTGCCACTGCCGCCAATTATAAACCGTTATAATAAAGAAATATCATTATCGTGTCAGTTTGTTGCTATTTTCATTCACTGCGTACTAAATACTTAAAGTTCGTACTAAATGCAAAAATTCAACGCAAATTTAACTGTCTTTATCTCTTTATTTTGAATCATTTCGATAGTTGTATTCATTTTAGTATCCGCTTTATATATGATCAAATATGGTTCGTTTATTTGATTTTCTTATTTACGAGTAGTACGTACACATTTAATAAATCAAATGAAGAAAATAATATCAATGGATTTCCTTTTTCGAATTGTGTAATTTTGTATCTACTTACCACGAATTGTTTACGATGGATGGGTGGGCGAATGACTGCAATGAAAAGAACATATAAGAAAATATATTAATGCGTTTTATTTATTTATTTATTTTTTTTTTTCATGATAAAAATAAATAAAACCAGAGAAATAATATCAATGGATTTCATAAGAAAATGAATGAAGAACTTGTATACAATACGCTTATCTTATTTTTATTTGGGTCATCAAAAAATAATGCCATTTATAAAAAGGATATATGGGTGGCCCTTATTTTGCACTTGTTCGATACTACCGTTATCTATAAAACCAAATGCTGAAAATTTGAGCAAAATCAGATAACGTTCAGAGGTTGTATATTTTATTTGCAATTTCTAGACTTGGGTCAAAGTTAGAATATTTTTCATAAATTATAAAAAATCATTTAAAATAATTTTTGTATTTAATTTAGCCATAGATGTTAAAATATAAAATATATACATTTTCTTGCCTCGATAACCCATTATAACCTGATACCAAAAGAAATCATAAAATGTTATGCATAATTAAAAATCCCAAATTTCTCATTTTCCAATTTTATTTAAACGAAAATTAAAAAAAATAAAAATCGATTATCTAATGGGAAGGTGTGAAATTTAGTTTTTGGTCCCAAATTTATTAAAATTATTTTGAAAAACATTTTGCAGCCTATTTTCTAATATTTAACATGAAATTGTTTCTTTCTGTGGCTTATTTGACATTTCGTAATTTAAAACTTAATTAAATTTTAAAATGCATGATGTTTGTTTGTTAAGAACAATTTTTGTATTCTATTTTGCATTACCAATTATTCTCTTCACAGTAAAACAATATTCCGACCATATTTTCTACGAAATTTTTAAACTGTGATAGCCAAACTTTCATTATTTTGAGATACAGTTCAACAAATAAATGTTTCGTGTAATGTTACATTTTTACTAACAGTCAGCTGTCAAACTGTTTTCTAAAACTTTTATTTAACTTAAAATGTTATTTAGTTTGTTTGTATGTCAGTTTAGTTTAAAGTTTGTTACTGAATTTTGAACAAGATCTCGTAGTCTATTACTATTTGTATGTAGCCTATTCGCAATTATTTGTTTATAAGTCACTTTGGTTACGGAAAATTCTGGTTTTTAGGTGATGCCGTATGGTAAACTTTAATAATTTGGCAGCAATGGTATTGGAAAAAATATGATACATTTTTTATATTTTTAAATGCAAAAATTAAAGAATCTAAAATTCTTGTTTGTCTTACAATCCAATTAATGCAAAAACACTATGAGATATTTAAACAAGAGTGCTATATTCGGCTATGCCGAATCTTATATACCCTTCACCTTTGTTGAGGATGCATTAATTGCTCACTTTCAGCGTATAGCATCCTAAATATATCAAGAAAACTTTTAAAAATTTTAAATTTAATTGCTGATGAACAGATTATAATGTAGAAGTTATAAACGAAATGGCAATCTTATAAAAAAAACAACAACGCTAAACGAAACGAAACACTAAAAAAATAAACAAAATTCGCAAAGCAATGAAACCAACACACATCCAAACATACGATTTGTTGCTTTTTTGTCAACGCATGGAATAAATTATCTTCTTTTGATGAAATTTTCAGAGGTTGTCTCGGATTTTTGTTCATATCTCCGTTATTTATGGACGGATTTTGCTGATTTTAAATAAGAAACTTCTCGAAAGCATGTCTGACAGAATTAATGAAGATTTGGATCCCGAAGATATCTGGGGTCTTCAGAAAATTGATTTCAACAGACAGACAGACGGACATGGCTTAATCAACTCCGCTATCTATAAGGATCCAGAATATATATACTTTATAGGGTCGGAGAATTATATTGTGGAAATTACAAACGGAATGACAAACTTATATATGCTCTTCTCACGAAGGTGAAGGGTATAAAAACGTCTTAATAAATTAAAATCGTTAAAACCATATGGCAATGTTTAAAATCTTATTTGCAAATACACCTATACCTCGATTTACACCATTTCACTTTTACACGATTTTTTTGGTTTTCGTTTAAATCGAGAGGTGTGGAAATTACCTCAATTTACACGATTTTTTTAAAACTATTTTAGCAAAAATTAATTTTTTCAGTAAATATATCCTGCACAATTCTCAGAAATAGTTATCTATAAAAAATGAAAACGTAATAGGGAAAAGTGTAGCAGCTGGAATCAAAATGAGCCTGTGTACAACTTCATGCATGCGGGATATTACAATTGAAAATTTGGAAAAGCCACTAATGATCTGGATAGAAAATTAAACTCAAAAGCGAATCCCATTTGATACCATTGCAATTACAAAAAAACTTAATGATCAGCTACTATCAAGTCATGGTTGGTTTGAAATATTTAAGCAGACATTTCTTACATAATCTATAATTAAAAGTTAAACAAGCTTCTGCTGATGTGTCTAAAGAATATCCCGAAAAATGTACTGAAATTAATACATTCCTGATAAAGTCTTCAATACAGAAGAATCGGGACAGTTTTGGAAAATAATGCCACACCGGACTTTAATATCAAAAGCTAATACAATTTTTAAATTTAAACAACGTTTTAAATTCAAATTTTTTATGGAAATTTTGCTTTAAAACATTTTTTAAATTAAAATTTTTTTATGAATATGGGGGAATGTATTTACCGTACTTTAAAATAAATTAATTTTCTAAACAAAATTTTAAATTTATTCGTATTTAGGTCTTTTTTCGATTTACACGATTCTCATACAAACATTTTTCATTTCGATTTACACGATTTTTTCAGGAACGCATCTAAATGTGTAAATCGAGGGATAGGTGTAGTGTAGTTAATCAGAAATTGTTTTCGTGAGTTAGCTATTCAGAAATAAAAAACAAGTAAGAAAGTATGGTCGGTCAAGCCCGACCATATAATACCCTACACTAAGTAAATGAGCAAAAACATTTTACTTTCAAAATTTCAAAAATTTATATTCGTGAGTGATTTTCGGAAGTGGGCCTTATATGGGAGCTATGAAAAATTATGGACCGATCACCATTAAATTTGGTCATGTGATTAATGTCTATATGAAAGTTATTTATGTTGCATTTTATGTGTATACCAACATTTTAAGAAGATTTATGCTCGTTAAAGTGATTATCGGAAGCAGGCCTTATATGGGAGCTATGACTAATTATGGACCGATCATAACAAAATTTGGTGACATAAATTCCGTATATATAGAATTTATTTGGAGAGAAACCTGTGTAGATACCTATATAAATTAAACATTTATGACCGATAAAGTCCAATTTCGGGAGGACATTTGTATGGGGGCTAGGTGAAATAATAGACCAATTTCAGCCAATTTCAATAGGGATGGTCCTTGGGCAGAAAAAATGATATGTAGTTAATTTTATCGAAATATCTTCAAAATTGCGACCTGTACTCTGCGTACAAGGTTTACATGGACAACCAGCCAGCCAGACGGACGGACGGACATCGTTTAATCGACTCAGAAAGTGATTATAAGTCAATGGTGCCCATTTCATAGCACAATTATGCAAGCTAACCACACACATATTCTTATTCTCTTTGGTTTAGTAGTCACTGAAACAGCGACGAATGAACATGCTAAGCGGGTATATTACTATTATTTAATTTTTCACTGAAAGAAATATTTGGATTGCTTAATATATTCAGAACTTAAAATATTACTGAAGTGTTGTCTGGTTTTTCACCTCAATTTACTTCTGTAAACAATTTTTTTCAGATTTGAAATGATTTTAATCAAAACAACTAATAAAATAATAATAAAAAAAATATTTTACACATTTTAAATATTTTCAAATTTGTCGAAAATTATTAATATCGAACTCTCAATTAATGAGCTATGATAATATGTCGCCAGACAATTTGATTAATATTGTTGACTTGATTATTGTTAACAAATAAAGCGTTTAAAATATTGACGTCTTTTATTTAGTTCACTAAAATTTTCTTTCAGTGGAGCTCTCTTTCGCTCACCAACACAAATACAGCTTTAGCTTTGGGCATCTCTGTTCTAAGTCGATCGGTATACTTTAAGGTGGGTGTTAGACTAATATTTTTGGGCGTTACAAACATCTGCACAAATCCATTATACCCTCCCCACTATGGTGGTGTAGGGTATAATTAATTCACTGTTTATGCGGCAAATTTTTCTAATTGCAATATTTTGATTTGCGAATAAGCTGGGCGTATAAAAGTAGTATATGAAAAAAAAAACGTATCGCGAGCATTTAAATAAAAGTTAGTTTAAACAATTTTTTTTTATCATTATTAATTTATTTTTGGTTGTCAACCAACCTTACCGCACAGAGCCTCATTCAAATCTTACGTAAATTCAGGGACTAACTTATATTGTGATGCATAGATTTCAGTAAAATATTTTAAACATATTTCAATTACTTTGAAAACATTTAATTGTTTTAACAATGTCTGCAAACGTATTTATCGCCAAAGCTTTTCATCTGAAATTTATTTATGTAGCATTCACTAATTGTAAATTACACACTTTAAATTCGATTTATAAAGAAATCAACAAGAATTAATACCATTCCATCCATGATAACTAGACTTCAGCATGTGTAATATTATATAAAGGAAATTTTAATATATATGGTAGTAACTAGATTGACCCGGTGCGCTTCGCTACCCCTGTCGATGTAAAAATCGGTTCAGCAGTTTAGTAATTATTGTTTAAAAACTAAAGGTACCAATTTTACCCGTTTTTCCCACTTTTTATCCCTTTCTGGTCCAAGTATTGAAAAAATTTATAGCCTATTGACGCTTCCAAGTAAGGATCTATCTACGTTCCAAATTTCAATAAAATCGGTTCAGCCGTTTAGGCGTGATGCTCAAACAAACAAACAAACAAATAAACAAACAAACTTACAAAGACATTTATATATTTATATAGATAGATTAGCAGCATACACTTTTTAATAAAAAATTTTCACTTTGTTTTTATTTTTATTTTTTCAAATGAGAACAAATTCCGCTAAAATAACATACAATACCACTTCAAAGATGCACTGGGCAAAAAATTATCAAATTTAAATCTCTCACACGGTATGTATTGTATGTGTTTTGTGACATGTATTGGAACATTTTTCCACATGTAAACATGTACATACCGTGTGATCCATATGAAACTCTGTGTATGTAAAATACACGTGTATGCCTTCCCAACAGTTAAGCATGTAGTCAATGTATCCCTTATAGACAGTAATCGTCACAAATGTCTTATCACTTGGCTGACTCCAATTTATAAATTTTGGTCATTTGGCACGTATGTGCTCTTTGCAGTGCAGAGATAAGATAATTGGTTACTTTATACATTCCAGGTAATCTAGCGTGAAGACAATTATCACTTAAGTGTCTCTAAGTAATCTGGAGTATAGTCACTTTAAACGTGTTGTGTGATAATTCGTTCAAACTCGTTTTATACAAATTATGTTGATATAATTCTCATACAGTTAATTTTTATTTTTCCTTAAGTATACTGATATCCCAGGTAACATAGCATGAAGACAATAGTCACTTTAGTGTCTCTTAGTAACCTATAGTGGAGTCACTTTAAACGTTTATTTTGTACTGCACTTTCAAAATGAGTTATTTAACCAACCAGAAGCAATCCATTGGAGAGTTGTCGAAGAAAGGTTTGTTTACAAGCTATCGTTTATTGGACTGCCTATGATATGTCTTTTTAACTGACTATTTGAGACCAATTAGCACCCGTACATGTTGGTATAACTAGTTATGAAGCTGATCAAGTTACCAGTTAGGTGGCTAGTAAGGTAACTGACGTTTTTTAACCAGTATGTGAATCCAATGCGTTGACTACTTTGAACCGGATATTATACAGTCTCATTGTAGTCAAGGGTCAATTGACCACCTGCTTAGGACAACCACGTGTTAAAATAACTAGTCACGTAGCTATTGAAGTAACTAGTTCTTACCCTAAATTATGGGTAAAATCACTAGTTCGGGACTGTCTCCTAGAACTGCTGGGTTATGATATTTTTGGGAATTACAACACTGTGTTAGTGCAAAATAAAAAAGAGTAGAGAAAAATCATAACACAACGAGTTTCATTGCATTAAATATATTTATTGTGATATAAAAATGTTTTAAATATAAATATAGTTAAAAACAACAAACATATAAACTAATAGAGGTTATGTCACATGCAATTACATATGTACGTGTGAACATGGAACTTATGAATCGTACGTATAAGGTGAATTTTGACATACACATGGAATTCCATATGTATCGAATACATATCCCAATACATATGGAATACATGCCGTGTGACCCCCTTAAATAATCGCTTTAATGCTTTTTAATATCGTATAAGTGTTTGTAGTATCGAGCACAAATAAGTTTCATATAAATATATATTTTATCAATGCACTAGAAACTATATTCATATAAACATAGATTTGCGGATGATATGCGAGCATTTATTCTAAGGTTTCTTTCTCTCGGGTACATCCGTAGTACTCGATGTTATTATTGTCATACTGGCTTTATCTTCTGGTAGTGTTTATGAATTTGAATGAGAGGTTTTTTTTATATATTTGCTTTATCTTCTTTACATAAGCCTATACAACCAATAGGTTCAAAACCTAGTCCCCTAAATTTAGTTTCTTAACGATTTCCAATTTGAATCCCTAACATATTCCAAATTTCGCATGGTATTCATATAAATTATTTTGTATCTAATTTGACAAAATTAAGGACATTAGCAGAGGTTATATTTCAGTATTTCGCCTTCATTTACACACGCTCTATAGAACGTATTTTGTTTTATAGATCAATGGAAGTCATATTAGTCTTCATCTCTGAATATCCAGTTAAATTCACTCAATAGTCTTCTAAGTGTTCACCTTTAAAGGTTCAGAAACTTTATTGTTGAATTTGGGTTTTCCCATAGGAATTCAGTAGTTCTGCCACCTGTAGAGTTTTGCCAGTTTCTAATATTTTCAATATTTTAGTTCACTTTTAAACTTTGAGAAGTAAGGACTGAGATCGAAAAATTTGTAACATACATATATGTTAATAAAAATGAAACCACTAAACTTACAGTTAGGATGTTTTTTTATTTGATTGAAATTATTTTTACAATTTACAAAAAAAAAAAAAATATTTTTATAGTTCTAATCACTAATGATGAAATTTTGAACCTTTTTCGAAAACCATTATGGTTTTTATAGTGCTTTATCGTTCGAACAGGTTGTTCATCTCCGTTTAAAATCTACCACACTATTGGACACCTTTTTTGTGCTCTTCAATTCTCTTTTAATAAGCGCCCAATATCTGTCCAAGCGCCCAATATCTGGACTCAGCTCCAGGCAGTTTGGAGGTACAAATACCACATTATTGTTCTTGTACCACTCATGACCTTTCTTACCATAGTGACAGGCTGCCAAATCAGGCCAAAAATAAGTGGACATATTAAGAAGTCTTATGAATGGAAGCATCATCTTTTGTAAACATTCCTTGATGTAAATTTCGGTATTTGTAGAGTATTATTGCGTATCATACCAAGAACTTTTTGGGAAATTTTGTCTGCTATTGGGTCCTAAGCTTTTCTTCAACATTCCCTCGAGCATCTGCAACATAAAAAAATGACCCAGAAACTGCGAAAAATTTTCCATACGTACATTTTGTTATCCATTATGCAGCAGGTATATTTTTTGTATAAAATTTGACTTCAATTTCCGTGTTCTGTTTTTGGCCACTAAATTTTTAGCAGCGTTCCGGTCAGGAACTTTTTGAGCCTTGTATGTTTTAAACCTGCATTAGCTTTAACTTTTCATATCAAATGGTCCGAGCACTGAGCTAATCGGGCTGCCTTCCTGCCGTATGTGTTGGGAGCTCTTTTGAAAATGCTTTCTATTTTTTTTTTTTGGCTTTAGAAACATCATGTGGACCATTCCTTCTAACTGAAATAGGTTTTAAGTCAACGGACAAGTTCTCCCGGTACTGTTTAATATTATTGGAGACAGTTTGATAGCAGACCTTTGATTGTTTGGTCAACTTTTTGTATGACCAAGTTTAGTTTTGTTAAAAATATTTCAAAATTTTAGTACGCACTTTTTTCTTGTCACTCATTTTAATCAGATTAACACTTAATGAACATAATTGACATTAAACATAATAACTGACATGCTTTTCAAAGGTAACTTGATCAAAAAAAAAATAAAAAAATCAAATAATACTTGGGTTAAAAGTTTTAATGAAAAACGTGTGTTAAGAATTTTACGATCTCAGTCCTTACTTATAACGATTTTCAGGGAGATCTTGCCTGACTTCTTGTTTCAGGGTGCCCTTTAAAAATTTTGAAACCGAAAAATTATTGAGTCATATCGAGTACTTTTATAGTGCTTTCTTAAAGCTTTAGTGACATAAATAAAATAATTGTAAAAGATTAGACAATTATTTTTATTACCCAAAATGTTTTATTCGATCAGAGAAAGTAATTTTTATAACTTTGAAATCTTTTAATAAATGAATAACATAACGACCATCTATCTCTTCTATCGCCAAACTATTCTCCAGAAAATGTCATTTGGTTCCAAGGTTCTCAAATAGATTAATGTTAATATTTGTATATGGATATTTTTTAGTGGATTTAAACATTTCTCTCCCACTTCGTTATATTAATAGAATGATAATTTCTTCATTCGAAAACGATCTACCCTTATCCGTTTCTGCCACAACCAATGATGAGCTGTTTGATTTGTATATTTAACGAAACTATCTACAAATGAGTATATGAAAGGTATTCTAAAAAGGCATATTATGCATTCATGAACTTATACAAATAGCTAAAATTCGATTGCTCATTCATAATTACTTTAATTATACACTACACCACCATAGTGGTGAGGGTATATTGGATTCGTGCTGATGTTTGTAATGTGTCCGAACACCCACCTCAAAGTATAACAATCTGATCAGGATCTCTTTCTGAGTCGGTTAAGCGATGTCCGTTCTGTCTGTCTGTCTGTCCGTCCATGTAAACCTTGTAATCAAACTACAGGTCGCAATTTTAAAAATAATTCAACAAAACTTGGTACAAGCTTTTGTATTGAATTTCGTTAGAATCGGTCCATTATTTCCCCTAGCCCCCATTTCGGTCCATAATTAGTCATAGCTCCCATATAAGGCCCACTTCCGAAAATCGCTTTAACTAGCAAAAATCTCTAAAAAATTATGGTATTCCAATAAAATATACAAAAGTAATGTCACCAAATTTTGTAACGATCGGTCCACAATTAGACATATATAGCTTCGATATAAATTTTAAAAGAAAACTGTTTATAATCATATTCTCGGTGTAGGTCGGGCTTGACCGACAGTATTTTCTAACTTGTTTTTTAATTGAAAATATTTTTTCAGTTAAATTTAACTTTCTTTGGGAAAAAACAAAATATGCTCTTTAACTGACAGTTAAAATAAGTGTTAAATTTTAACCGAACTTGTTGAAAATTATAAATTTATTTTAACTGTAAAAGATTTAATCCAAGCGTTAATAAACAATGATTACTTAAAGTGTTGAAATAAATATCTACTAAAGAGTTTATACCATCACAATTGAGCATAAATGTACAGTTATTGGCATTTTAAAATTAAGATAAAAATTTTAAAGAGTTATAGGCACATTGCAATTATTTTAAAAGACAAGTTGATGCTAAAAGATAAATATAAAAAATTATACCACATAACTATTTGAATCATGTTTATGAAGCAGAAATGCGTAGAAATGAAATAATATTTTACAATTTTTTAATTAAAATCAGTTAATTTGGCACATTATTTCATAGTTGTATTGTTTTAAGTAGTATACGTTAAATCTTCTACCATATATAAAAACCAATTAAATGAAAGCGAAAGTATATGCTTTTTCAGTCATGAAATTTGGCCAAGAAATATTTGTGTTGAATTTTGTTAAAATATTCATACCAATACCAACAGCACCACGATTTTTAATTTTTTGCCATTTTAAGAATACACAAACCTCTCTTCTCTATTTTTCGTTAACTACTGCTGTCAAGTACAGCGAGTAGTTGTGTTAGCAATTTTAAATGTGTCACTGACATTTATTTCTTGATAACGCACAGCTGGTGATATTGCCATAAAAATAAAATATTTTTGACAAGGGTCTAGAGGAAATAGGCTCTTTTTGTAGATTAAATAAAAATAATAAACAATTTATATATAAGTAGTACAGTAAATTCTTAAAATCAACAGTTTTTTTTTAATTTTAAAAAATTATACAAATAGTTAATATTAAAATTAGATAGAGATAGAGATAGAGATAAATAAACTACCAAGTATTTATATATAAATTATGTTTACAACATACATGGTACAACAATAAAATTAAAGTGAAATTTTATAGTTTATATAGCAATGACATACACACATATTTATTGATATCGCTGTTAAACTAGTTAATTTTCTATTTTACTCTAATTTAATATTTAACACATTCAGCCAGTTAGTAGTCTGGTCTAGTCCATCACTCAATCAGTTATTTATTTAAACATTTCATTATTTATTCACTTATTTATGCGCGAGTATTTATTTGTTCAGTTAGTTTTGCCAGTTAGACGTTCGACTATTATACATAAATACACGTAAAAATGTATATTTGTCCACATTAAATTGTTTAAAATACATATAAATATTATGAGTTGTTGTTGTTGTTATTGTTTTTAATGTTATTGTTATTATTTTATAACAACCATAACGACAAACTGTCAGTTGCAATGTAAAATTGACTTGTAGTTATAAATTTCTTTAAGAAAACTGTGTAACGCATATAATGATGGTTATATGAATATTAGGAGGGTACATGAAATTAGCCAGCAATATGTTTCCAAGATAATGCAAAATGCTATCATTTATAGTAAGTGATCTCAGATTAATAGTCCAGTGAACCCTCAGATTAATAGTCCAGCACACAAAAATCATGAATTCCATAAGACAGCACTAACAAATTAGGTCTTCCGATTTTAATAATTTCTATTTTTTTCTTTTTCAAAATTGTTGAAAAAACATTTGCTGAACAAATTTCTTGTTTGAAAAACAAGCATACCACAACCTTCCTGTATGAAAGCTAGTTAGTGCTTTCATTTTAAGTATTTAAAACAAAATATTTTATATTTATACTTCATTAGTTTCGTTACCCATATTAATTGGTATTTTTTATTTATACAAGCTTACAGGAACCTTAAATTTTTATTTATTAAATAATAAATATTTAGTTACGAAATTCTTTTTTTTTCATTAGTTAGGTTAGGTTTCCAGGCAGCCGCGAAGTTGAAGAGTAGAAGAACAGCTCACGTCGGTCCATGCAATGATCCCTCTCTGTTACCTGAAATTGGAAGTTAGAAAGAAAGAGGGGCAGATAGATATGAAAAGAAAGAAGTGGAAGATTGAGTAGTTAAGAACAAGATGTTCAAGGAAGAGAGAAGGAGATTTACAAAAGTTGCATATCAATAAGATAGCGGTTATTAGGTTACCCTCGAGAGTTTCCCATATCGGGTCCTATTAACCAATTATTACTCCTTATAAAGGCGTTGATGCTCTCAAGCCTCATATTCGAGAGCTCAGAAAGACTATTTATGGAACGGTGTCCCAGAAACCGTAAGCGTAGATAACCTAATGCCGGACAGTGACAAAGAAGATGAAAAATGGTTTCATCCTCCTCCTCGTTTTGACAACTTCTACAGAAGTGGTTGTAGGGCAAGCCAAGTCTCCTCGCGTGGTTGTCAAAAGTGCAGTGTCCGGTAATGACCGCCACTACGCCACGCAATTGTGAGCGTGACAAGCCAAGAAGATATGTTGTTCGCCCACAATTCAGTCGGGGCCATATCATTCTGGTTATAGTGCAAGTGGGTTTACAACCCCATCTTGTCTGAGCGAGCTCATAGTAGAAATTACTAATTTGTAGCTTGCACTTGGATAGCGGAATTCCACATAGGAAGTCTATGTTTCCGTCAGGTAACATGGCGCCTTTTTTCGCCAATTTTTCATTAGTTACTCATATTTAAGTATGATTCTTGCGGATATATTGATGTACCAATTATGTATGTGAGTTATATTTGGGCTTTAGAAAGTTGATTTCAACAGACAGACGGACGGAGATGTATACCCTTGCTACTCACGGTGAAAGGTATACAAATATTTGCTTTCCAAAAATGTATTCATGATGCAATTGCAATTTTCAGATATACTTTTGGAAATGTTTTCCACATATGGACAAATGTTGTTTTCACCATACTTTACAGTATAATTTCAGAGTAAGTAAAACTAATTTGCTAACAATTTTATCAGGATTTCCTCATAATCAACATATTTACGTCTGCTCAAGCAGTATTTCGGGGGGACATTTGTATGGAGAAGTCTGGAGACTATCATTGACAGCTGCAAGGCTCATGGAGTTAATTGAACTGAAGTTTGGCGAGTGTAATTGGATCAATATTGGGGCTGACTTATCTTATTTAAGTAGTTTTAAGATAGTACAGTCACAGGTTTGAGACTTTTCTCTGATTTCCTCGGCTATTGCTATCCTTCAGACTACTCTGTGCCGTTTTACATGCGGAAATCTCGGCTATTATTAAAGCTTGGAAGAGGCTCCGTGAACTATATTCGGAGTTGCATAGGAAGTGTGGTTACCATTTTTCATGGGGTTATTTGAGCTTCAGAAACTTGATGTGGAAATGACGACCATTGGCTTCACCACAAGGCACTTCGTTTCTGTGGATTAAGCATTTACTAAATAGTTTTTTTTAAGTGAAATAAGCATATGCAACTTAACTTTTGTTTTTGCATATGAATGAGAAGCTAATTGTACAGCGAAAAGTGAACTGTATTATACGTACCGACTTGGCTTTTATTTGGCATTTATCCATCTGTGATTTTTTATGCATTCCCCATTACTAGTTTCCCTTATTTGAACACACGAGAGTGGAGTGTACAAGACATGGACTACATGGATTTCACGTCTGTAATGTGAACGGGTATTTTGATGATATAATTACTAAGGTAACAATAGGCAAACAAATTTGATCGGACCCATGTGTACTGTCACTGATTACGACTTTTATTTTCACCATTTTTAATTATCATGCTGTACTTTTCACGGCTTTTTTCATGAATAAATTGTCATGCTATATGTAATCTATGTTGCTGGTAATAAAGCCAAAGTTAACCTCAATATCGCAGCATATTACACTACGTTTTTCCATTACCAATGTTTGTTCAGTCTGTTTCAAATAAAAAAATGATCTGAATAAGGTTATGGTTAAAAATATTATTCTATTGGAAATGATAGCGGGCGCTACCTAGAGCTCCCCATATTAGCCAATATGGTTTATGGTTCGAAGCTTTAGGAGTACTTGGATTACAGTGGTAAACACCCAGCTGTCAGGCTGAATGATGTCCTCGTAAGAAGTATCCTCTTTCCGAGTAATTTTAGCAAATCACAACAAACATACCTGAAGAAAAGTCAGCTATGTTTGTTGTGATTGTCGAGGAGACAATTGACAGGATAATATATAGGGTCTTCCTATATGCACTTCCGAACTTTGACAGTTAATAGCGGTCATATTATTGAAGCCATATCTGTCGAATTGGCTGTCATTTATTCAGTTTATTTTGCAAATCACTATGGACGGATAAAGCTTTCAGTAAGACGTGCAAATCATAAAATTGTTTTATTAGAATGAACGTTCTGGTCGTTTTTCATCAAAACATTATCTTCAGCGATGAGGATCATTTCTGGATGAATGGGTACGACAACAAACAAAATTGTGGTTTTTGCATACCGAAAATGTTCACATTAAGTTGAGAACGACGTTGGTTTGTTAGTTCGATGATTACCGACTTCTTTTGCCCTGAATTGGATCTACATGCCACAGAGCTCATGCAACATTAGACACTCTGCATGAGCGATTAGAGCGCTACCGAGATCATGCGATTTGACCCCGTTAGATATTTTCAGAGTCATGCGGAAGAGCAGTGCCATAAATTCAACTTTGGGCTAGAATAGAACAAGGAAAATTACGATAGGTATCACTCCTAAAACATCTCATAGGATATATAGTTTGTAGTAAATAAAATCCTTTTAAAGCATTGTAAGAATCATCGATGATGATGCGATTGGCTTATCAGATTTGAATATATTCCTACAATATTTGAATGGATGAGTCGAACTGAACTGGTTCTTTTTACCAGGAGATAAAAGTTTCATGAAAACCGAAAGTATTGGAAACGTCACCATCCATAGAACAGACGGGCAAATCTTATGGCAATATTTATTATCGAACGGGTTCGATGCATGACCACTTAATTAGATGGAAATGAAATGGTTGATCTGGAAATATCTAAGATTATCTTGATCTTTGATAAAAATTTGAAGGCATGTCGGTGTAGATAATTTTCCCACGTAATAGCTACTGCAAAAGTTGCTTGGAAGATTTGGAAGAGAATACCATACACCCCTGACTAAAATATTTTGGTGCAAGCTCAGACTATCTCAGAAATGTCTCACTGTCGTGTCTATTCATATTTGTCAGAATATGAATAGACAAGTAATTCCTATCATTTTATGATAGGCTCATACAAATTAAACTATCCTTGTATTTAAAAAAAAAATGGATCAATTATTAATTCATTGAAAACTAAAGCTGATGCTGATTTGAGTTTTCTGTAGTTCTATAGGTTTTTCGGAATATTCCAGAGTTAGTTTGTAGCAGCTCGAAAATAAGTTATACCCTAATTTACTTCATTCGCTTTGTTACACCTAAATAATACTGAACCCAATACTAAAGGCATTCGGTAGGAATACATCATACATATTGTGACAATATATTCAAAACCCTCTATCTGAGAAAACACAAGTTTTTAGGAGAGCATATAAACTGTTTAATTCACCTATTTATGAGGTATTTTTAAGGCCACTACTAAATTCTAGATATAATTTATTTTTAAAATTTTGAATTAGCAAATTATATTAATGATATATGGTTTTTTGTAAGAATTAAATTTTAGTTTGGATATAAATTTGGATATAACACAAAAAATTGGTAGAACAATTTTCCGTTATAGACTCTGAAATCATCTAGCCGATGAGCTCAAACTGGTTTCATTAGAAAGGCAGTTTTGTTAAGAGCATTCATGATGCTGATTTTAGAATTTTCCCATACAAACATTTTTCCCAATTTTGCACATTCGAAAATGTATATGTCTTGAAATTTATGTATGTAGGCATCTCTCCCAATATGTAGATCCACTAATGCCCGTAATTTCAACAAATAGATATCTATCAGTGTTTAGTTACTTATGGAGTAAAAATATTTGGTAAATTTTACGCGTAGATATTGATTTGAAACTAATGTCAAGTTACCTTTTAGGTAAATTTATCTGCTGGGTACTTTACACCGTAGATATCTATTTGTTGAAGTTACGGCCATAAGAAGTGATTTTTGCAAATAAATGGGTAATATCGGTATCTTAATCTAAATTTATGCAAAAAGTAAGTGGGGAGGTGTGTGGTACTTTTTGATTATTGTACTTTAAGGGGATACAACGAGAGAAAACCGAGTTTTAGGAGTTTTTGGTACCTCATATCCCAGAAATTAAACTTAGATAGAATTGAACATTAATATGGTAAACAAATGTTTATTATAAAACTCCTGCATTCATAACGACTTTTTATCGTAGTACCGCACTCCAAATATCCGATAGTTTTAAAATAAAATTGAATTTATTAACAAAAAAAAAATTAAATTTCATGAAATATCAAATTCAAAATTACCTCATATAGTTTAAAAAGCAAAAGTGTAATGCACTAAAAAAGTAGTTCTAATATATTTTGTTTTAGGTTTCAGATAAACTGCTCTTTTGCTACTTTGCTAGAGAAAGTACTCCACATTGTGAATACCGCTATTTTCATGAAAATCTAAGATAGAGGGTATTGAATATAGTCCCTCGTTATACTAAGTATATGTGTAGTACGTGAACATTTGAAAACAAAATACAATAATGATGGTAGTAAGTATATTAAAAATACTCGTATATAAGTACGTACGTATGCATATAAAGGCATATTCATTTATCACGTGTCTGCAATACTTAATCATGTGCGTCAACAATTTACGCTTGTTTCTGCCTTTTTCTCTTTATGACAATTTGTTTTTTTTTTCACTTTTCATTGTCATTTATGATGTTGGTCATTGGTTTGTAACGTTCGATTTGAATACGATTTTTGATCGATAGATTTCAATTGACTCAATGAATGATCACACTATCCTGTATCTATATCTTATGCGAGAGCTTACAATAACAAAACACATTTTAAATTTTCACTCAAAGTACACATTTCAATCAACAAAGAATATCTTGAATAATTATTCAATTACTATAATATTGTGTAGTATTGTGTATTCTTCAAAATAGGATGGATTGGATAATATTTTAAATTTGAAAAGTATTAATACTCAGTATTGTCATCTGCAAATACATTTCTCAGTACATTATGGTCTTATCGTTTTGTTTGCATAATCTTAATAAAAATATAAACTCAAATGACATATAGAACTTAAATTATTATATGGTAAATACAATTCGAATAGTATTCATGTTTACTATTGCATACTTTGTTGCTTTACACATCATTTCTATCACTCAACATTAAATTTGTTGAATGAATGAATTAATGAATGATTGAACGAATACACCCCATAATTACATGAATTTCTTTTGTACCTTAACACAGCACTGGAAATTTAATATTTTTTTCATCTAACTATTGTCTGATACACGGCAGGCTGTTTTCTTCAGTCAACATTTCAAGTTTACAAGAAATAAAAACGAAGTTTTAATTAAAAACTCTCATTTTATATATAAATTATGTTTGTACCTCTTCCTTATGTGTGAAGTTTTTATTAAACATTTATTTATAAACATTTTTAATACCATTTATTTTTACAAGTTTATTGGCAAATAGGCAAGTATCGGGTGTTAGGGACAATATTTACAAATATCTTTTAATATTTAAGACATATATAAGTATATTCCTACATTATCTGCGCTTCTCTACTGAATTACTTAGTTTCATATTATTAATATTTATTATACGCCCCAGTGTACTGGCTAATACATAATACCGTTATCAGTGAAAATTTTAATTTTAATCCAAAATCAATAATTATTTTTATATCGTTTTAATACACACAATGAAAGTTGTTGGAAGATTAAAAATTAGCAATAAAATATTGCTGCAAACTACTGTTTTGAATAGTAAAACCAAAACGTACTTAAAATAACAAGTAAACAAACACATATTTGAGTAGTGTTGTAAGCGTATTGTCAAAGTGTTTTAATGTTGGTAAACATTGGTCAAGGGCATAAATAAATTCTTTAACGTCACTACTTTTTTAAGTTCCAAAAGTTGAGTTTCCTCAAATTTGTTTTGTTATAAACATAATTTTCATCATTTTGCTGTATTTGCAGTTGTTAACAATTTTTTGAAGAATAATAGAGAGACCTATAAAAGAAAATAATCTTTGCACCGAATCATTACGAAATCATCATCATCATGAAAAATGGATCCATTACGAATTGACACCAAAATTCTACAAATATCTCTCCATAAAAAAATTTCAAAAATATCTCTATCGATTCAAAAGTTACAGATTCTGAGCCACTGTGAGTTAGGATATGCAATCATACTATGTAATTTAACAACACAACAATAGCAGTCATCAATGTGGTTTTTCAGTTCTGTCCAAATCATAGGTACACCAACCTTTAACAACAAACTTTACACACAATGTTTGGAACTTACGTCTTATTTAGGGCCTTAATCTCCATCTTAAAGTAAAAGACGTAACCACAAAATAAAATATATTTGATTTATTTTATTTATTTAAAAAATATATTTTACTTAGCATGTTTCAAAACAATTACAATGCTAATTAAAGTGGTCCATGTAAAAAACTATATTATTATACCCTTCACCATGAGTGGCAAGGGTATATATAAGTTTTTCATTCCGTTTGTAATTTCCACATTTTTCATTTGCGACCCCACAAAGTATATATATTCTGGATCGTTATAGATAGCGAAGTCGATATAGCCATGTCCGTCTGTCCGTCTGTATGTTGAAATCAACTTTCCGTAGCCCCCGAATAACTTCCAAACATAATTGATACATCAATATATCGGAAATTCTTCCGGCTTGGTCGCTATTTAAAATCGAGAAAATCGGCCCACAAATGGCTGAGATAAAAGGAAAAAACCAGGACAACCTCGATTTTTGATCTATATCTCGATTACTAAGTCGCTTATATAGACAATATGGATATCCAATAATATATATTTCAATGTCCATTGCAACGATGTATATAAGGCTATAATAATTTGGAACTATAATGGGTCAAAATCGGGAAAAATATTTTTTAACCCGAATTTTTTTTTTACCAAAAAAAAATTTTTTTTCATAAATTTTTTTCACTAATAAATTTAAACATTTTTTTTTTTAAAATTAAAAAAAAAATTTCAAAAAAATTAAAAAAAAATTTTAAAAAAATTTAAAACAATTTTGAAAAAAAAATTTTTTAAATTTTGGAAAACAGTTTTGAAAAAAAATTTTCATAAATTTTTTTCACTAATAAATTTAAAAATTTTTTTTAAAAAATTAAAAAAAAAATTTTAAAAAAATTTAAAACAATTTTGAAAAAAAAAAAAATTTTAAATTTTGGAGAACAGTTTTGAAAAAAATTTTTTTAAATTTTAGAAAAAAATTTTGAAAAAAAAAAATTAATTTTGTTTATCTAAAAATATTTTAAATTTTTTTTTCACTGTAAATGTGGATGAATTGAGATGCTTGGGAGCAGTGTTGCCAATTATTGGTGAACAAAAAGGGCTAAAGACTTTGAAAAAAGAGGCTAAAAAAAGGCTAAAAAGTGGCTAAAAAAGGGCTAAAATTTTTGAATTAAAGAACACATGCATTTTACACAAAAACCAACTTAGGGCCATTATTACAACTTGCCTTTATGATCGTAATACTAAAAGGTAACTTTAAAGCTACACAGAGAAAACAGATTCGTGATAGCAACCGAATTTGTTGCCAATCGCATGATTCGGTTGCACACATATAATTTTTCGGTTCTGTCAACAGAAATTCAGTTGCTAAAGAAGAATTTCTGTTGAAGCAACCAAACTTTTGTTACCCCTTCTAAAATGTTTTAGCCACAACTGTAAAATTCGGTTACTAATGTAGAATCATTCGGTTGGCAACAAATTCGGTTGCTATCACGAATCTGTTTTCTCTGTGTACCTTCTTCTATTACTTAAAGTTACCTTTTACTATTACGAACATAAACGCAAGTTGTAATAATGGCCCTTAGAATATTACATTAGGTTATGCCGAATAGACAAACAAAAATGTATGAATATAACAAACGTTCAAATGGAAGAAAATAAGAATATTTATTCTTATTCTTGGCCACACTTATATCATATGCCAATGTTTTCAAAATCTCGTATTTATCACCTGGCCTGCAAAAGCTTCAATTTTTTATATGAAACCTAAATTTAAAAGTAATGCTTTGTGATAAATTTAAAATCGATGGTGAATATTTTGATAAGTGAATATATGCTTCTCAAGTAATGCAGAAAAAAAATATTTTAAAAATTATACACGTCGTCGGAGAGAATTGATTTTCATTGGTCAAAACATAAATTTTGCCATTAGTTAGTAAACATATCAAAACTAAGGTAGCCAAAATATTTGGTCAAAATATTGGAAATTACGGGTTTGGCATGATGGTAATCATAAATATTTAATTTAATTTTAGAAAAAAGTTAATTTTTATTATTTGATCAGATATAAATGATCATAGCTAAACTATTATCGATAATGGACTGAAATTTTTTTCTAAATTGGTTGGATTGTAGTCTTTAAAATACATGGTATACATGGACTATGTAAGGAGTTATAAAATATTTTTTAAAGTACTATATTTACGTCAAAATTTAATTTTAGAGGAAAGTAACATTAATGGATCAAAAAATACATCGGCCAGATAAAGTTGAAAGTGTTCTCTTGAATCCTGTATATACTTTTATAAACGCCATTAACACTTTTCCTTCAAATAACGCTCATATTCTCTATATTATTTATGGCATTTTAATTTAAATTTTTATTTGAATCTTTGTAGTCGTTTTCATTTTAACTGCTTATATTTATGAGTCTAATGCCCAATTTTTGACTTCGTATTTAAATACGTATTTAGTTAATTTTTACTTAAATTTAAATGGTATTTAAATACAGTTTGAGTTTTTCAGTGCAATATAATTTTTCTTATTTAAATAAGATAAAAGTGTGGTAGCACTACTAAATATCAAAAAATTATCGATAGTTTTGTATAACACAGCTGTTCAAGCAAAACAAAAATTGATACATTTTGCCAAATAAGAAAAAAAAAAGGTTATTAAACAATAAAATATATGTAGGAAAATGCACAAAAGAAGCCCCAACTTCACCGCATCGGAAGTGTAGTTTTTGTTAGATGTCGTAAAAAAATACAGCGCTACAATAGAGTGAAAAAAAAACAGACAACAAAAGACAGCTGTTAAAAACATATGGTAGTTTATGAAACTTAAATAGAATTTAAATGGCCAACGTTGGCCACTTAAGTATCATTTAAAAAAGCACTGAGAAACCCATTTTCGTATTTAAATAGAACTTAAAAATAATTAATATTTAAATACGAAGTCAAAAACTGGCTCTAATATACGCGAAGCTTTAACTTTGGGAGTTCAAGATGTTATCTGCACATTAAAAAATACTAAAATATCTCAATCGTTTCAAAAGTTACAGAGTTTTGGCCGATGAAAAACAATTCTGAGCAACTGTGCGTCCCAGCTAGAAAACAACATGTATTTTGAATGCGTCCTTGATGCAAATAATAAAATAATCGAGCAAAAATTGAATGATCTAATTTGAGAACTAGAGCAAGTTTGAAGAATATATGGAAGGTTCCAATAATTTGTATGTGCTTAAATTGTTTACTGGCTCAACATTTTCAGTTAATTTTAGTCATAATATTCCTGCCAATTTTTTTGAACTGATTTTACTAATTTTCAACAGCAAACAATTTTATATTATTAGAGAAAATATAAAAGTTTTAATTTAGCCATAAAAATGGCTAAATGATAATAAAAAAGGCTAAAAAAGTGGCTAAAGGCTAAATTGATTTTTTTGAGGCTAAACAAGATTGAAAAGGGCTAAATTTAGCCAGAAAAGTGCTAAATTGGCAACACTGCTTGGGAGTCATTATTGACAAGGGCATATTGATGCCCTGGCCCCAAAGATTTTACTATGCGCCGATTATTTAATTCGGATATTTATTTACCTTTACGTATTCGTCGTAGTGTGCCTCTGGCGCTTTTATCATCGCAATTGTATTATTGCATTGAAGTGACATCTGGTACTATTACTACATGGTTTTTAAGGTTGGAGAAAATCCTGAACATGATTGTCCGTTTTGTTTTTAATTTGGGGTTAAGAGAACATATAACTCCATATGTTGTAAGGCTCTTGGGATGTACATTCCGTAAATTTGTGAGTTTTAGGCTATTGATGTTCTTGTACTGACTTATTACTACTTCGATACCACCTAGCCTACGAGATAACATTTGCTTTTCAAAGTCTACTAGGAATGCACAAATTATACTACCTCGTATTTCTACTCCCGTTTTTGAACGTTCATTCCTAGTAAGAGTATCTCGTCTTTGGAATAGACTGCCCAGAAATTTAAGAAATTTTGCCGATTCAAGTATTGTTTTTAGGAAAAAACTTCTTTTGCATATTTGCGAAAATGCTTAGTTTCCAAGTATTTTCATAAATAATATAATTATTCCATTTAATTGACTTATATAGTCTTTTTTTTCACTAACAAGGACTTTGTTTCTGAATATTTTATATTTATATATCTTTTATACATATCTCTTTTTTTGGCTGGGGGGCCATAGTTTTTAGTTTTTAATTTAAGTATGTTTTGTTCTCATAAATAATTTGTTATACTCTGTAATATTTACTATTAGTATTGATATGAATGTATTATTATTAATATTATTGGCCAAATGTGGCTTTCAAATATTACAATAAATGAAATAAAATGAAATAAACTTAGACTTTAGTGTAGGACTAAAGAGTTGGTGATTCGGAGATGGCCCACCAGGAATACTTGCAAAATAGCCACCTGCTTTATTTGAGAGACATATCTGAAGAAAATCTAATCGTTGAAACTGAATTCAGATGGCTTGTATTTATTTTGTGTTTTCACATGAACAAATCAGTCATGCATTGTTTTTAAGGTGTAATGTAGTCAAAGAAATAACTTTCACCCCTATCCAACGTCAAATTTTTTCGACAAGAGTCTTGTGAATGAAAAACAAAAAACTGCAACTTATTTAAATTCTATGTTTAGGCTACGAAAAAAAATGTGATAAACAAATAAACACTAACAAAATACAAATAAATATTTTTACTCTAAACCAGACAGACACACATACACTCATACTAGGGTTGCCATATTCAATTATTAAACAATCTTGACATTCGGGCAAAATAGCTAGATTTTTAAAAAGTAACTTGACAAACACACCCATTGGGAAAATGTTAATTTTTCTTTAATTCATGACATTTAAAACAATCCAAATCAATTTGTATAAACTTAAACATTAACACCCAAAATTTTCATACAAAATTTATTTTATAAAAACCTTTGAAAAATTTAAAAATTGTTTATGCATATGGGGGTATACATTCGAAGTCTGTTGTTTACTGCCGTTAATGCATTTTTTTTTATTTATTTGACTTGATTTAATTTATTTCTGTTTTTAGAACGAGTAAAAGCAGAACTTCAGATTCAGATGATGTCACAACTTCTTCTAGATCCCATTCTAGGAAATAATATTGTGAAGCTAAAGTACTTATATAGACTATATTGTGGATTTGTACAGGATTTCATCAATGTTCGAATTTTTTCCAATATTTCCAACAGGTTTTCCTAATGATTAAAATCGAATTAAATTACTCTTTAATGAATTCAATAAAATTACTCGTCAGTCAAAAAGGGAAAACATATTTTTTGTATAATTTTGAGATTCTATATGTATCTTAAAAATGCTATAGAGTCTATAGTATGACAAAAATGCTAGAATCGTAGATATTTTCACTTTTCAGTTTTTTCGAAATATTTTCACTTTTAGATTTTCACTAAACCCCTGTTTTTAGCAGTTTCATATGAAGAAAGTGGAATTTAACTGAACTTTTTAAAAACTATTTATGGATTTAAAATCAATGGAAGCTAAGCTCTTAACAAAGTACAATTTGTTATTTCAATATTTAAGCACGTTTGTAGGTTTATGCAAGTAATTGCAAAATTTGTATTTTTCAGTTAATTGTCAGTAGTTAACACAACTAATTTATTTAAGTTTTTATACCCTTAACCTTCGTGAGAAGGGTATATATAGGTGTGTCATTCCTTTTGTAATTTCTACAATATAATTTTCCGACCCTATAAAGTATGTATATTCTGGATCCTTTTAGATAGCGGAGTCGATCAAGCCATGTCTGTCTGTCTGTCTGTTGAAATCAATTTTCTGAAGACCCCAGATATCTTCGGAATCCAAATTCACTAATACTGTTAGACATGCTTTCGAGAAGTTTCCTATTTAAAATCAGCAAATTCCATCCATAAATAACGGAAATATGAGCAAAAATCCGAGACAACCTCTGAAAAGTTCATCAAAAAAAGGAAATTTATTGTATGCTTTGACAAAACGTATGTTTGGATGTGTGTTGGTTTCATTGCTTTGCGTATTTTGGTTTTTTTTTTTTTGGTGTTTCATTTCTTTTGGAGTTGTTGTTTTTATACCCTTCACCTTCGTGATTGCAATTGCGTTTGTAACTTCCACAATATAATATGTTCGTCAGCAATTAAATGTAAAATTTTTAAAAGTTTTCTTGATATATTTAGGATGCTATACGCTGAAAGTGGGCAATTAATGCATCCACAAGAAAGGTAAAGGGTATATAAGATTCGGCATAGCCGAATATAGCACTCTTACTTGTTTTGATTAATGAAGAAATTAGATAATTTTGCGAATAATATTTTGCATTAATACTGGAAAAACATTAAATATTTCTTCAAATATTAGAAATTAAAACTTAATTCTTGACAAAAAAAAATAAAATTTTTTAAATTACCCATTTCGTGCAGCAAAAGGTTAAAGATTAAATTTGTAAAAGGGTATATATGTACTAAGCCTTAAATATGTCTGAGTTGCAAATACTAATAAAAATAATAAATAAATAAATAGTGGAATTAAACTGAAAAATTAGAATTTTTCACTTCCTTGCATACTTCTGCAAATGCCCTTTAATATTAAAATAACAAATGGTACTCAATTAACAGCTTAACTTCCATAGATTTTAAAACTTTCAGTTAAAAAAACATAGGTTGTAATGAAAAATTATCGAAAACTGCACGATCCCAAAATTATACAAAAGAGATATTTTGACCGACGTAACCTTTACAATTTTTTATACCCTACATCACCATAGTGGGGAGGGTATAATGGATTTGTGCAGATGTTTGTAACCCCCAAAAATATTAGTCTAACACCTTAAAGTATACCGATCGACTCAGAATCACTTTCTGAGTCGATTAAACGATGTCCGTCCGTCTATCCGTCCGTCCGTCTGGCTGGTTGTCCATGTAAACCTTGTGCGCATAATTGTATTTCAGAATTTTCCATTTGTATTTTAGAAAATTCGAATAGCTATACTAATGGAAATTTCTTGAAAACAATTGGAAAAAACATTGTTTCGAAATAAGAATTTTAAACAAAAATCATTAGTATTTTTTTGAATTAAAATATATTTATTAGCTTAACGAATTCTATTTAAGCCCTAAAATAAATTGACAATCAAGCTCATACCAGACCATACGGCAACACTAACTCATACTTAAATTAATAAAACAAAACAAAAAAAAAAAAAAATAACAACAAACTCAAAACGAAACACATACTTACTACTCGTATGTGTTTGTTGCTACAACAATATTAATTGTACTCGTAGAAATGTTGTTATTATTGTTGCTACTTTAGCTGGTTGATATTGAAATAAGTCAATGAATTATGGAGAAGCAACAACTAAAACAACAACAACATAACTAAAGTAGTAGTACCTGCTGATTTAAAGCAGAAGGAGAAGAAAATGAGTTAACAGAAGCAGACGAAGCTAAACAGCAAATGATTTTACTATGACAAACAAGCAGTAAGTATCGTTAGTGTTAGTTGCTGTTAATGTTTTGGCTTTCTCAACAGCAACAACAAAGACAATTGCTACGAGTACTCGTACAACTATTTAAAGTTAAAGCTCATTTTACGTAGTAATATCTGTTGTTGTTTAAAATTATAAAAAGTGTCTGCATATACGAATGACAACAACTATTTTCTTTTCGTGTTGCTCAACTTGACTCTTGGTTGGCTTTTTGTGGCTGTGACTGTGACTTTGGTTGGCTCTGTTGTTTTGAGTTGTGTTGTGCATGCGCTTTTGCTGTATATGCTATTTTGTTTTCTTTCGCTTCGTTTTGTTTTTGTAGTGCGTATGATGATTTTAGTTGTAAGTCGGGAATAAAACTCGATCAACGAGCGTCTTCTAGTCACAGTTTACCGGTTGCCTTCTGACCGATCAATCGATCGTTTTGAAGTGGTCTGACTATTCAAGTGGAATAAAAATTAAAATAATAAAAAAACAAACAAACAAAAAGAACCTTGTGCCAAAGAAACAAAAGGATATTTTGTGGATTAAATAAATTAATATAAAAAATATTAAAAAAAATAGTAATAACTTTAAAAAACATGTTTAAGTTTGTGTGTTTATTCGCCCTAGTGGCAACCTCTGCTGCTGCCAGCCATCAGGCCACCGAGGCTGATAGTCTCTTGACAAGTGCCTTAAGAATGGTCAAAGACTGTGGTGATCGTTCAGTGGTTTTATGTTTAAAGGTAATAAAACAAACCATTGTAATAAATATTAAAAAAAAAAAAAAAAATAGTAAAAAACCAAATAACAAGGATAATTGTTTAAATTAAATAGTGCTTGTTACCATCATAATGCTCATCATCAGGATAATTTAGCATTCTTTCACTTTTGCTGTTACTTCTTTTTTTTTAATGGTGTTTTATAAAGTGCTAATTCATTTTAAAACTTTATAGACAACTTTGAGAGAATGTTGTTAAGAAAGTTGTAAAGAAAATCTGCTAAGAAAATCAAATGCATTGCATTGTGGAATAAATTTATTAAAGTTTCTAAAAAAAAAAAGTGTACATATAAAGTTTCTGAAGGATTTTACAAACAAAATAAAATTTAAATAGTTAAAGCATGCATCTAATCGTTCCATTGAAGTTAGAAAAAATGTATAGAATACAACATTTTGCAATTAATGCAGAAAGTCAAGAGCATGGCTCTATGCTATCTAATGCTATAACCATGTTATTCACATTTTAGCTAACTAAACTGTATGCCAACTTTTTCCTTCTCAAACCTGAAAGTTAGCCGGTATTTGTCCTGTTTCTTAAAAATTTATAAACTGCTAGTGCTTTCTATTTTCTCTCATCCATTAGTCGAAATATGTTTATAAAAAACAGAATGAACTATTTTTTCCTCTTAATCAGTTAAGCCATGATTTTTCGACATTCCCTATTTCTTGAAACAATTTGATTTCATTTAGTTTAAGGATTGGCTCACTTTGGTGAGAGTTTGATTTCCAATTAACTGTGGATTAGAGAGCTTACAGAAATGTATGTCAATTCTAATTAGTACATTTCACAAAAATTCTGAATAAGCGATATTTTTAGATTTTTTCACATTATAGAATTTTTAAATTTTTAAGTATTTTTTTTTAATAATATACAAACTCTCATTGTTGTCAAACATATTAAAAATAATTAAAAACAAACAAAAAAATGTCCATATTTAAAGGACATTTAAATTGTTTACTATTGTTTATATTATGTAAAATATGTAAACAAAACTATTTGAAATATAAAATACACGCAAGCACACTTAATATACTTTTAGCACATTTTACATATTTTACATTGTTTAGAATAGGTAAATAATATACATGTAATTCAAAGTAAATAACATAAAAAAGCAAACGTGAAAATTTTAATAACTATTTTCGAATTCTTTATTTGACTTGATGTAAATAAACATTTTTGATCTGATTTAAAATAATTCTCAAAAAATTAAAATCAAACTCAGTTTTATTCACTTTTTAGAAATATTTACATTGTTGACATTGTGTAATGTTGTGTTAAAATATTAGAAACATTTTGCAAATCATTAAAAATTGTTTAACTGACTTTTTTTAGTGGTTTACATCATGGAAAAAAAGTAAGGAACGTAATAAATAATACGTAAATAGCATAAATACTGATTTGTACATGCATTTTAAAATATGTAAATAGTATATGATTTCTAAATAAATAAAACACAAAAGACATTTGATTTTTTTTTTTTGGCATCTTGAAATTATAAATAATAAAAAATTTTAAATTATATACAAAAATTTAAAGCATTTTTAAAATTCTTGACACATTTGACATGATGTCAATAATACAAAAATTAAAAATAAATGATAATACACAACAGGCATAAAAATCGATAGTTATACAAATTTTTTATTTTTGTACATACATATGTATTTGACATGATGTAAAAATTTAAATAATACAAAATAATAATGCTCAAATTATTAAACAAAATATAATTTTTTATAATTTTTTTTTTTTAAATATTTGTTTTTCTGACAACAAGTCAGAATGTAAATAATACAAAATATCAAATACAAATGAATTAAAGATGTTTCTGAAATTTCTACATATGTATTTGACATAGTGTAAATAATACAAAAAATTAGAAAACAATCAGAAACAAAAAGCATAGACGTGTGTTTTCGTAAATCTAAATGTAAATATTACAAACAATATTAATAAGTAAACGTAATACTTGGTTATTAAAGCTTTTTTGGGAGTTTTTTACCTTTTGAACATCATGTAAAAGTGTAAATAATACAAAATTTCAAATAAGTAATACACAAATATCATAACCATTGGCTGTTAAGGCTTTTGGCAATTCTTTACATAAGTATTAGACATGAGTAAGAAGTGTAAATAATGCTAAATTTAATATAAATAAAACATAAAAAGTAAAAAAATTTTCTACATATGAGCAATTCCATGTCATCGTACGTGACATTTGTACGCCCATAGAGTGAATAGAATAGATTTTGTATAAATAAGAGTATCTGAAAAATAATTTGGTTTTTATGTTCCATTCAGAGGGTACTACATTTTAAAAAAATAATAAGTCCTTTCGAAACATTGTTGTCCAAAATATAGAGCGAGATAAGGTTATATCGTAAGTGACATAAAACGTAAGTCATTTTGAGGTACATGTAGAAATATGCGATAAATTGCGAATCGTGAGAGGCTTTATGTTTTCTTTTAATTTCTTACACTAAACCAAATATTTTTCCTTGACAATCCACCATATTTAAATAAAAATAATCTTTGGATGATTTTATAATAAATAAAATTTAATATCGCACGTGACATACCGTACGTAACACATTTTTCTCTCATAGTAAAACAATATATATTCTTTAAATAAATGTATACAAAAACTAAAAAAATAATAGAAAATATATATTCGGTTTCAATAAACAATTTCACAATAACAAAAAAACAATCAGAGTAAAATTCATTTCATACTACATGCTAATTGGGAGCTTAAAAAAGCCTAAATCATACCAATTAAATTAAAAAATTAAATATTGTCAGTTTAAATTATTATTTTTGCACTTGAAATGTTGTAATAAGTTCTAAATACCTTCACATAGTAACATTTTAGTATTTTCACCTATTCAAATCATATTGAAAAAAAGTCATTCTGGTGAAATTGCCCATATGTGACATGGTATATATAATGTCAATTTAAAAATACATATTACTAGATGATTCTGTGAATCTGTACATATTTGACATGATATAAAATTTAAGCAATCTATTTAAGAATTCATAGATATTGCTTTATAAGTTTAAAAAATTACGTGTACTAGAGTCAAAAAATTTATTGCCTACAGATTTTTATAATCATTCAAATGGCAAAACATTTAGCATGAAAACTTTACATTGTAAAGTCCTTGAAATAATAAATTAATTAGTTAAAAGGAATTTCCTTATCTCTTTTGTCTATTTTTCAGTGGAGATTATTCGACGGAATGATTTATATATATATATATTTACATTAAAATAAAATTATTAACTGTAATTGATAAATTCTTTGTATATTCATTACATTTACATTGTGGTACCTTGTAAAATCGCCTTATGCAAATCAGTATTTATGTTAAATAGAATTCAAAAGAAAAACAAAATCTCCATCTTATAGAAAACACGTATTTAACGAACTAATTTAATTGTATTTATGTTTTTATAGTTAAAAACTGAATACAACTTTTATAATACCTTATTTTCTCTATTTTCCACTTTTTGATAGGAACGTGCTCTACATTATTTCGATAGTGAGAACGGTGATGTCAAATTGACTGATGGCATTTCCCTAGTGAAAACTGATGATATACCCGTTGGACGTTCTCTTAATGACATTGTCTTGCCCGAAGAAAATGATGCACGTGAAAACGAGGTTGATTCATTGTTGGTTGAACGTATTGCACGTTTCTTTGGCACTCACACTCTGCAATTCAAAGTACCCAAGGATTCCGTTCAGGATATGCAACGTGCCTTAGAAGAATGTAAGTACTAAATACAAATAATATTTATTTAAATATGAAAATTTTATAATACTCTTGAGCCACGTGTCGCATTCCCCTGCACTTTTAACAGTCAGTAAATTTTAAGAAAACGACATGATGGCCTCATGAAACATGATAAATTTTATGTTCAACGTAAACAAACAAAAAACAAAAAAAAAAAACTTTACTATTGAAGCATGTAGACTATCTGTGGCAGGAAGCTATTTGCCACTCGGAGAGCACACAAAAGAGAGAAATACAGAGAAATTTGTATGTTTGTTTTGGCGGTAGTTTTATGTAGGTTAAAAAGCAATACATACTGTCTAAAAAGAAAAAGATGATTGTAAAAATCCTGTTTTTATTTATACTTGTGGGTATTTTAAACAGCTTTGAAATATGTTACGATTAAAGCCTGATTTTTCTTTCTGTAAACATTTTGCGATGCTGCGGCATCTTGTTTGCTGTAGAAATTTTGAGGTCAGTGTAACGGATAAAATCATTGCTTGGCTTTCATCTCAACGAGTTACATATTTTTTTTTTTTTTGTTAATAAAACAAATCTGTTGGAGACTTAAATAAAACGCTTTCTTTGACTCTGGTTTTTAATTTATTAATTAGAGTTATTTCCAATTAAAAATACTATTTACACAAACATACATGGAATGAAAGAAAATGACACCAATTTAAAGTAAAAAATGTCAAACAATGGCCAAGAAAATTAAATGTTCACTGAAAAAAAAAAAAATTATTAGTGAAGCAGTCATGGAAAACATATAAATTACTACAAAAAAAATATATATATATATTTTCACGCTCACCTTGTCTTTGTGACATAATTGTCCATTTTAAATACTAATTTGTTGCTCTCCACCAAAGAAATAATTTGCATTTATATTGCTTGCAACATTAAACTTGACAATACATCAAAGCTAAGATTTTTTGGATATAAAAAAATAATTTTTTTTTATTTTCTTCAAGATTTTACAACAATTAATTGAATCCATAGGCAAGCAAGCATACAAATTGTTTTACATATTGCTAATTTATAATTTCTAGGAACAAATGAAATTAAAATTTTAAGTCATTGTCACTTTACGTGAGGTAAATAATAAAAACTAAAGACAAATTATTTAAAATGTTACACAAAAGCTAAATTTACTTAATTTTTGCAATTTTTTAAAAAATCTTTACCTTATGTAAAATATGTAAACAAATCCGTTATGAAACACATAATTATACATTTGTGCCAATTTACAAATTTAAGGATACAATTTTAAAATGATTTACTTTTCTGAATTCTTTACATAATGTAGCATGCCAATAATGTAAAGTAAATATATACATTTGTAAAGGTTAATTAAACGACTTTTAACTGTTATTGCAGACATATTTGATTTTGAGTATGTAATGTATAAACTAGTTAAATTAAATATATAAAAACTGCATTACAAGTGCCACAAATATTTTTAATGTTTTTGGCATTATTTACATTATGTAAAATATGTAAATGTTGTAAAGAATGTAAAGTATACCAATATTTTTAAACCTTATAATAAATAATATTTTTGTTTCGAAAATTCTGCGTTAAACTCTCTTTTTTTAATTGTTTACACTTTGTAAAATATGTAAAATGAATTCAATTTCTTAAAAAAAAAAAAAAATTATGCCAAACCTTATTTACATTGAAAATATTAAATATAAATAAAACAAATTTTAAAAGCAAACTAATGTTGGTAGCATTTTTTATAATTTTTACATGACGTAAAAAATGTAAAGTCAACATTCTTTCATGCGATTTTTGAATTGTTTATACAAAATTCATTAAAAATTTATTTTTAACTTTAATTTTCATGATGATAACATAAATTAATTGAAATATGTCGTATTCAGGGAATTGTTTACCTCATGTCAAATATGTAAGGTAAACATTTATATTTTCAAGGCAAATATATAGGTATATATGAAAACTGAAATTAAAATTTAGTTATCAGAAATTGTAAACTTAAAATATTATCTTAATATATTTTTAATTTTACTAAAGAAATCATTAATTTTCTTGTCTATTTCAAGGGAATTTTATTAAGACTTTATTCTACTAGCCTTCATGTAGTAGCTTAAGATATATTTTAATTAAAATCAATACCCTGTATTATGTTTAATACGATTTAAATTTCGATTTTGGTTTTTTGTTTAATACTCATACCAAAGTCATAACGAGTAAATCACCTAATTTCTAATTTAATACAAGAAATATTTTAAATGTAGTGGTAATTTTAATTAATAAAATTCCCACAATATGGTAAATGTTAAGTAATTTCTTACAGATGTAGTTAAGTATTAAAAGGAATTTTGCACTATATCTTTTAGTTTTGCACACATTTTTTTTTGTACCGAATACATACAAGATTTCTAATGTGTTTTCACAACTCATAAAAGCTTAAGAAGTTTGGAAAGTTTTCTGTAAAAACAAAACAACAGTTTCTGCCATAATAAGCAAAATTTTAAAAGAAAACTTTTGCAATAATATTGTAAAACTCAGATAAACTAGAAAATAACAAACAAATTTTCAATAGATAGAAAAGTAAAAAAAACTTTAAATAGCTTAATAGTATTAAAAAAATGTGCAATATTTGGTACACATTTACGACTCCTTACATGAGGTATTCTGTTTTATTAAACAGTCATAGTTTCCCTAAAAATAAAATATTATGTACTTAAATATGAGTTAAAGGCCAATTGATACAATCAGCATAAACATGACATGTACTTTCTGATTATCATAAGTATTTCGTAAAGTCTACTACATACAGTCAGAATTACTTAGACTTTATAAAGAAACAGCTGGCGTTAATCTAATGTATAAGTACTTATTTATTAGCGGCCGTATCTATAACGAAAAATTAGCCGTTTAAAGAGTTAGCATAGAATTTATTTATAATGCATTTTTGTCTGTCAAAAGCTAATTTGAAAATCAACTCTGAAAAGTGTGATGTGTGGCCAACTATTTAAAAAAAATTTACTCTGATGTATTTGTTCATATCCCCCAAATCATAAAAAGAAGAACAAAATGTGGAATTATAATTAATTTTACTTTTTTTTTCCATACAAAACTTTTATAATACTGGTCCTCATGTAAACGCTTAAATGCCCCACAAACTGTGCAATCTGTGCTTTTTACACTCTCGCAAATGAACTGTCTAAATTTGCGCGAAAATTTAGACTCGCAAACTTGAATTTATTGTGCATTTAATAAGAAATAAAAATCAAATAAAATACAAATATTTTGTACATGTGAAAATTGTGTGACTTTGCAACAGAATGATTGGATTGAATAACATTGTGTATGGAAATATTAACCAACAGCTGGAACATAAGCAAAATCTTCCAAACTATGTTTACCATTGTTTATTCCAAAGACTTGTCTTTCATTAGAAATTTTTTTGAATTTAAATTTATACAATTTTCAAAACTTTTTTTTAAGCATTTGTTTTATTTATTTTTGTTTGACATTTTTATTAAATAGACATTTTCTGTATAAAATTGCACAAAATTTAAAAGGTGGGTTCATGAAACACGTCGCTCAAATTTGCACACTTGCACAAATGGGAAACTTAAGCGTTTAAATGAGTACCCTTATTTACAAATTTAATTTTACACAAACCAGCTGTTGTTTAATGTCATTGATTGTTCATTAACATGCGTTTAGCTAGCGAATAAGAGATACTTTATAAATAACTCGTATGTTGAATTCATACTAAATTTTGGTTACAAATATCTACAAAGTATATTAGATTCTCAAATCACTGCAATCACAAGTAGCCCTAAACTATCAGTTCGTATTAGATTTTTGCAGTTTTACGATCAATATGTTATTATATTCCTTACATGTAGCCAGCGAGCCAGAAATTACATCATATGCTAATATTCTACATCACTACAATATTGTAATTGCAAAATTTCGACTCTTTCTATAAGAAATTATGTGGCACAGGCTAATTGATGATAAACTGTTTTCAAAAATTAAATACAAAAAGTACGAATCTACGGCTGCGTCCAGAGTACAACATTGAAAACAAAAGTTGAGGCGTTATCATTTCGATGTTCTGTCTGTGGCAGTTTTTTTTACCTGGAAAGTGGTTTCCTAAAATTTTAACATTTCTAGAGTCTTATTGGACATATTTGCAGAATTATTGTGGGAGTTGACTTTCACTTTTATTTCGTTAGAGACTGAAACTTATTCAGGCAGTCTGGTAAGCTTTTCATAAATTAGAGCAGACTAGCTCTGTAATAAATAGTCTTAAAATAGTGAACTCCTATCAAAGTAAATCACCTTAATCCACATGTCTGATATCCCTTTGTGTCTGAGGATGTAAATGATCGTAGAATTAATTTGTGTTTGTGATAGAAGATTACAGCTTTCGCATTGTCAAGAAGTCTAGGATCTCGTACAAGTATTCCTAGAATGGGTGCAAAAGAGCAGATTGAAATAAGCTTGAATCGAAATGAACCAAAAAATACTCATAAATTAGGCTTTGTCAAGATCATTATAGGTGATAGGAGTAGTTCAATTCTAACCCGTATCCTTATAAAAAATGGCATTTCATTCACAAGCAATTAGTCTTATTATCTAGTGTGTATAGACCTATTAAACCTCTCAAAGGCAGTACTATCGAAGCTTAAACTTATGAAGTATATATGCTACATCTTCTTACTAAGAGTTAACACAACAGTCTAATCTCTTTTCTATATTTAAGACAGTAAAATAATCTCCCATAAACAATAAACTACCATAGCAACAATAATTTGAAACATTCTCTCCCCAAATTATTTCTAATACGTTTAAAACCCAGGCAAAATTCTCAAAAACGTTGTTAACTATTTATGCAAATTGAAGAAACTGGGGTAATTTTTTTTCTAAACAACACTTAATTTATATTATTAAAATAATACAGAAAACTTTCTCAACTAAATATAGCGTTTAAAAATAAGTTTATTATTCTTTTATTTCTATATTTACTTAAACGAATAACAGTTTTAGAAACTATTTGCCGCCATAAAAATTAATTATGCCAATATTTATAGTAATCAATTGTGTTTAGTTGGATAAATGATAAAGTTTTATTTGGCATCAGTTAACTAAATATATGTGTGATTGAATGCATGAGTGCCTGGCAATTAACATTCATTGAATTCACATTTTATTGTTTTTCTGATGGCTAACAGTAGTAGTTGTAATCGATAGTTAGTGTTGTAAACTTTTAGATTCTTAATATACTCCTAGCTATTTATTCGATTTATTACAAATTAACACTAATTTAAATTACATTCGTAATTGAATCAGAAAATTAATTTAAACCAAATAAATGAAAATGTAATTTGACTAACAGAATCAACAATTGCCGTCATTGTTTTAAATTCAATGATGACTATTTTTCTCATTTTTCATTGAATTTTGGTTAAACGACTACCAAGAATCCATAGCTCTTAATTTGTTGTCTCTGTGCTGTGTTCATATATTATGTGTGCCAATTAAAAACTTCTATGGCCTTCGTAAATATGATGATGGTGATAATAATGAACGTGAATTGAGTTAATGAAATAGTGGACATGTATTGCGAATATGGCAGAGTGATTATTTATACATTTATTGGTAATATTTCAAAAGTTTAATGTTTGGAAAGTGTGTTAAATTCTTGAGAATTTTTTGGATAAGAGAAATTATAACTGATTACAAATTTATGTAGTTATTTTAAGTGTCGAAGTCTCAAAATATTAATAAAATTATTAAGTTATTGCTGTTGGATAGGATAGAACAAACACACAATATTGAGATGAATTGAGCATAGACTTTGTTAAGGATTCCATAGTACGGGCGGTAAAAGTTTTAAAATAATTTAGTTAGTACTAGGGTTCGTTGTTGTTAGATTTATTCTCCATTCATACTAAATATCATATTATATGTTATAAAGTATCCTTTTACAACTGTCATCAGACCTCATAATATCGCATCTAAAGTCTGCTTTCTATCCACGAGGCTGTATCTTGCAAGCTACGTGGAAACACAGGAATTGTATTTCGTAAACAGTGTCGGCACACAGCTAAAGTACCATACAACGTATTTACATAAAAGATCAGATCGTATTAGAGAGCAATTGTGATCGATAATTCAGCATAAATTCGAAAAGTATTTTAGAAACTATTGCATAATACGGATCGGAAATCAACTGCGATCGTTTTGGAATATAGCTAGGCACACTCATATTAATATTTGTAACAATGTGTGTCAAAGAGAAATGGTTCACTTTGAGGAACACAAAAGTGACGACACATCCCGATCGTATGAATGATCAAGCCAGACCGACTGAGATCAAAAGACACTATGCCTCGGTTTTTCCTGTCTGCTCTATTTTAGATCAATCAGATTCAGGATTTCTCATATTAAATAATAGAATTTAAAGTACTGGCAATTTGTAAGCTGCTTTACTCTTTCAACACAGGTGAATAAGATTTATAGTTTGATCTTCATCATTTGTTATGGCACTTCAAAGATTTCAGAGTTGTTATGGCATTGGGATTTGTCGATTTTGCGTGACACTAAATTGTTTACTGCGGTTTAATATGTAGATATTTTATAGTGAAATTGTAGCTAAGTATGTTACCACTAATATTCGAATAACCGAAGTTTGTTTAGTTTTGATCAGGCTTTGGATTAAGAGCATTTGTATAACATCTGGAGAGTATTTTTCAATATGCTTTCAACAGCCACCATTCTTTACAACTTCCGTTTCAAAGAATAATTTTTCTTGGACTGCCGCGCAATAATTCGTAAACCTAATGTAAACCTAATGTATGCAGAAGACATTTCAATATTCGTATACAATTTCATGGATCATTAGTTGACATTTTGGGCGCGACTTGTACCAAAAACTAGGAACTTAGTCAATTGTTTCAAATTCTTCCAAAAAGCAGAATTCCAATCTGTTAAATAAATAATATCGAATTTTTTCTGACACACATAAACCAAATTTATGAAATTATAACAAAATACATTAAAATCTTCAAACAACCGACTTGAGACCATTAAACTTTATAACCGCATTTTAAGCAAAATTAGTTTTGCAAAATCTTTTATAACCTTTTCAAGTATTGTTATTCATTTCTCTTATTTTTATTTTATTTTTTCGTTTCTATTTGCAGCTCGTGGCAAGAAGAAGGAAAAGAAGAAGTACTTGATGCCCTTGTTGTTGCTCTTCAAATTGAAAATGGCTGCTTTATTACCCTTGGCCATTGGTTTCTTGGCTTTGTTGTCCTTTAAGGCTTTAGTTATTGGCAAGATTGCTTTGCTCTTGGCTACTATCATTGGCTTGAAGAAGCTGTTGGAGAAGAAGGAAAACTATGAAGTTGTCTCCCATCCTCATGCTGCCCACTATGATGAACACAGTTACGGACGTGCGTTACGTGATGCTCAAAATTTAGCCTACAGTGCCTACCAGCAATAAAGTGGGTTTCGTTAACGCCAAACTCCAATTTAAAGCTATTAAAAATCCCTTTAAATACCCTCAAAACAAAGAGTATTTATCAAATATTCTATGTTTTGTTTGCTAATCAAAGTTGATTTAACGCTGAAAATAATTTATTTATTTTTTGCGTTAAAATCTAAAAGCCTCTGGGAGTGCAATACATCCTGATTTAATTTATTTAATAATTTTTTTATAATGTATTTATTTATTTATTTAATTTATTTAGAAGAATGAAAAGGAAAGTGTGAAAAACAAAAAAAAAAAAAAAAAAAAAAACATAATTTATTTATTTATTGCAAGACGAAAAAAAACAAATAATCGCAAAATGAAAATAATTTAAACAAAAGCCATGAGTTTTCAATAGTTTTAAAATATTTTTGTAGCGTTGTCACTACCAATCAATAGTATTTTAAGTTTCTACCAAAACTATTTTTTAAAATAATTTAATTTGCAATATACTTACTCTTTAGACATGCTGACTGAATAACACTTTTTCTACACACCATAGACTTCTACTTTCTATACTATGTCTTCAATTTGTTATCTTTTCCTTTTTACCTCTCCCTCTAACACATACTATTTGTATCTAACTATTGATACTTATAAAGAACAACAAGTACAAAATAAATTTCGTTTTCTTGCTAAGTACTTTCTTTGCTCATTTAAATTGTATCTATGCTTATACTACTGCAATTCTACAACTATCTTTACCTATACAATTCTTGAGTGATTTCCATTTTAAACTAAAAGTATTTTTCCTCTTTTCCGCATCCTAGATCTTCCATCTACTTTTTGTATCTATTGACTTTATTCTTGAATAATTCATAAACTACCAAATGCAAGTTATTTAAGCTTTTCAATTCTTAATTTCCAGGTATTATCAACTGATAAAATACCTTTAAGAAATACTAGTGTATTCATATAACATCCATGTATATCATTCTGTTCAATACTTAAAATAGACAAATAATTTCTCCTTTTTTAAGACAATACTGAAAAAATAACATAAATACAAGTATAAATAAAATCATAGTAAGAATTTTGCATTTAATCTGAATAATTTATTTTATAAGTTGTTTTATTCTTTTTTTTTTTTTTTGTATGGCAATAATAAAAAAATGTTAAAAAATGTTTAAATTACAGTGTGTATATTATTTTAATACCGAAAAATCTATGTTCATAGAATTTATTGTCGATAACCCAGTTATAAATTGGGAATGACATGTTACAGCGGATCAACATATTTTGTAATAACTTCTACGCATCGCCATCCAATACTAAGAAGTAGTTTAGTAATGACAAGCTTATATATAATTCTGATTTAGTTAAGAATTTACACATACATACATATGTATATATTTGTTGTCATCAATAGTGTGAGGAACGAAATTCAGATTTCAGTAAACATTTTTACACATTCTTGGAAGCACGCAATAAAAAAAGGATTTATTTCACGTTCTTTCTAAAGGCACTTTAAAGATGTAGTAGAGTAAGGGAATAAATGATAAATTGTAATCGTTAAAAGCTATGAACAAATTATAACAAAACACACACAAAACTCCCTTCTAACATAAAAATCATGTCTTCTGTAATAGATAACACAGGGAAACAAAATTGGCATATGGGCAATTCCACGAGAATGACTACCACGACTGAAAAAATAAAAACACTTGAAACTTTTTTTCAAGATGATTTGAATAGGAGAAAACACTAAAATGTTACTATGTGAAAGTATTTAGAGCTTATTACAACATTTCAAGTGCAAAAATAATAATTTAAACTGACAATATTTAATTTTTGAATTTAATTGATATGTTTTAGGCTAAAATTGTGGCGAAAACTAAGCTCCCAATTAGCATATAGTATGAAATGAATTTTACTCTGATTGTTTTTTTGCTATTATCAAATTGTTTATTGAAACCGAATATATATTTTATATTATTTTTTTAGTTTTTGTGTACATATATTTACAGAATACACTGCCGCTCATTTGAATAGGTTCACTTTTCTCTTCACTTTCAAATTATTTTTTTTCAAAAATAATGGATTAAATAGTAACATTAAAATTTTAAATAGTAAAGTGATGTCTTATATAACACTATGATAATAAAAATTAGCGCAATACCTAATAGCCGATTTTTAAGATTTTTTTTTTCTAAAATACTACGTTTTTGAACCACATTTTTTTGGCTCACTTGATTAGGTTCATTCTGAATAAAATCAGTTTATTCTTGGCAGAGGATTAAATTCATTAAAATTTTAGTGTCTGTGAATATAGAAAATATTTTTTTATAAAATTAACTCACGGTAAGCCATTAACTGAAGAAGAAAATGGCAAAATTAAAGCATTTTTGAAATTGTCCAAAATCACTGGAATTTTGCAAAAAAATTGGACGAATTCAGATTTTTTTTTAGAAATTTTGTAAGAAAACAGTCTGAATATGAAAAACACATAAGAAGACGTACACATAAAGTCATAACAAAAGCGATCAGATGAGCTGTCGTAAGATTTGCATCCAACTCGACAGATTCTTGCAGCAAAAATTTAAGAAAAATAGGTGTTCCATCAATCCTAACTACAGTAAAACGTTTTGTAAGAAGGGCCAAGCATTTGGAATGATTAAAAATTAAAAAAAAATCACTCTGAATGCCCCACTTTATGAAAAACGCCTTCAGTTTGCCCATAAACACATGGGTTATAAAAAGGTATGGAAACATATTTCGTTTTCGGATGAAAAAGTTTAATGTGGGAGGTCAGATGGATATACATAATTATTATTCCAATGATTTACGAAAGGAAGAAAGTTACCTGAGTCGTCTGCATAGCTATGACGGAAGTGTGATGGTGTGCGGGACAATTTCATGTTATGAAACATTTGTAGTCATATAGTATGAATTCTAATGATTGTAAAGCCATACTTGAAACCACTTTTCCACAGTTTTCTAACATATTTGGTCCAGTGCCGTGGACATTTGAACATGATAATACCCTAATCCATATCGTAGTACCCTGATAGTTCCGTTAAAGGATGGACTCGAAGTCAAAACGTAAATATTTTGGAGTGGCCCATATGCTCTCCTGACCTATTTATTGTTGCAAATGTTTGGGATATTCTTTCCCGTTAAGTGTATATGTCGGGAGGACATTATTACACAAAAGAAGACTAAATTGGAGGGATTAGAAAAGCTTGGTCCGAAATTTCCTTGCCATTAATTCAAAATCTTTATAACTTTTTATTAACTCGAATTTTCGAAGTTGTATCGAATATCGCGAATATACTCATTACTAAATCTTTTGTAAAACCTTATAAAATGTCCATAAACATAAAAAAAGTTCTTGAAAATTGCATTTTGCTGTTGTTTTTTGTCAATTAATGATGATGAACCTATTCAAATGAGCCAAAAATATATGGTTCAAAAACGTAGTATTTTAGAAAAAAAATTATTAAAAATCGGCTATTAGGTATTGCGCTAATTTTTGTCTTTCTAGTGTTATATAAGACATCATTTTACTATTTAAAATTTTAATGTACCTAATTAATCCATTATTTTTTGTAAAAAATTAATTTGAATTTAAAGAAAACAGTGAACCTATTCAAGTGAGCGGCAGTGTATATATTGTTTTACTATAGAAAAAAAATCTGTCACGAACGGTATGTCACGTACGATTTTAAATTTTATTTATTATAAAATCATCCAAAGATTATTTTTATTTAAATATGGTGGATTGTCAAGGAACAATATTTGGTTTAGTGTAAGATATTAAAAGAAAACATAACCTCTCTCACTATTAGCAAATTTTCGAATATTTTTACATGTACCTCAAAATTACTTCCGTTTTATGTCACGTACGATATGCCTTTATTTCGCTCTATATTTTGGACAACAATTTTTCGAAAGAACTTATTATTTTTTAAAATCTACTTACTTAGTACCCTCTGAATGGAACATAAAGACCAAACAATTTTTCAGATACTCTTATTTTTGCAAAAACTATTCCACTCTATATGCGTACAAATGTCACGTATGATGATATGGAATTGCCCATATATGGGACATTACATTTTCAAAACTAACTTTAGTTTTTTTGGGCAGCTCTTGTTTTTAAAATATCGTGGTTTTAATTGTTTTGGTTATTCTGTATATTTCTTCTTATTGGTTGAATACTGCATAAATGGAAACTAAAATTAAAAAAGAATTTTTGTAATTTCTTTGACATCAATTCTGTTTATCTTAATTCCAGGATATATCGCAAGCATGTTGAGAATTAACTTTTTTTAGTTTCATCCTTATAAGTTTGACCTTTAGTAAAAGTGTTTAACATTTTTTTACGATATACAATAAAAACATATGAATAAACTAATTTATATAAAAAAATTTTTAAAACCGCTGAAAATATGCTAAACTATTTTGTAAATATTTTTCGTATGTTTTTCGTATTAAAAAAATTATACAAATGTTCGTAACGTGAATGTTTAACACCTACATGATTACATTTCAACTAAAGATTTATTATTGTAAATTAGCTTGATTCTAAAATATCTCCGATTTTCTTTTAAATTATAAGAAAAAACTACTTAAACTATCAATATTACTGTTAGGTAAGGGTCTGTTTTTCTGTAATTAACAGCGAAGGCCTCAAAAATAAAAAATTGCTTTAATTTTCTGCTTTTTTTATAAATATAATTTCTCTTATAATATAATTTCATTATGGCTAGTAAGATGATATGCTGTATTGAAGATCCTAATATGTTTTATTACATTTGTGACGAATATATGTTAAAAGCTCAGCGAAAATCAATTATGCGTAATTGTTCAAGATAGCTTCACTCAAGAAAATCACTTAAAAGACAATTTCTTGACATATAATGTATAAATCAATCTATATTTATTTTATAAAATAAAAAGAAAACTGATACAAAACAAGTAAGAGTGCTATATTCGGCTATGCCGAATCTTATATCCCCTTCACCTTTGTTGTGAATGCATTAATTGCCCACTTTCAGCGTATAAGTAGCATCCTAAATATATCAAGAAAACTCTTAAACATTTTAAATTTAATTGCTGACGAACAGATTATATTGTAGAAGTTAGAAACGAAATGAGAATCTTATATGTACCCTTCTAACGAAACACCAAAAACAAAAAAAAAAAACAAAATACGCAAAGCAATGAAACCAACACACATCCAAACATACGTTTTGTTGCTTTTTTGTCAAAGCATGCAATAAATTGTCTGTTTTTGATGCAATTTTCAGAGGTTGTCTCGGATTTTTTCTCATATCTCCGTTATTTATGGAAACTTCTCGAAAGCATGTCTGACAGAATTATTGAAGATTAGGATCCCGAAGATATCTGAGGTCTTTAGAAAATTGATTTCAACAGACAGACGAACATGGCCTAATCGACTCCGCTATCTATAAGGATACAGAATATACATACTTTATTGGGTCGGAAAATTATATTGTGGAAATTACAAACGGAATGACAAACTTATATATACCTTTCTCACAAAGGTAAGGGTATAAACATTTATATATACCCTTCTCACAAAGGTGAAGAGTATAAAAATAGTAGTGTTTTTTATAAAAATTTTAAGATATTTTCACCAAAACCGTAAATACAAAATTTGCGATATTTAAAAAAAAAGTATTTCTATTGCTGATGTTAGATTTAAATTTATATTAAGAAATAAGACTAATAATGACTACCAACAAATTTATTTCAAATAAAAATATATTTTCTTAAGATGTAAAAGTTCGGAGTATTATTTAAATATTTCATTACATTTTAACTAACTTTTAATTTTAATTAAAAACTGTTTGCGCTATAATGCCTTGAACGTGCAGTGTTAAATTTTAATTTTCGGAATACAAAATTTTATTAAATATAAAGCTAAAAGAGTAAAATTTCAACATTCTTGAAAAATCAGACAAATATACCAAAACATCCACCAGAATTATTATACTCAAAAGAAACATATGTTTACGTAGATCAGTTTCCAAAATTTTTAAGAAAATCACCAAAAAATAGGGTATTCAATGAAAATATAAAAACCGCGATATTTCGAAAACGCGAGCTGACTGGAAAAAAAGTATAACATAGTAATGAGGGTTCATCAACTTCTACAAAACGTAGTTCAAATCTCGGACACCAAAATGTCTGTTCCGCCGTGAAATCTAAGTATTTAAGTAAATTTGCGGAAGCCACAGAGCCAACGTTGACATTACTCCCGAATCTCTCTTGTAATTGTTGTGATAGTAAAACGGGTAGAAACTCTGATTGCAAGATCTCCTCTTGCATAGTTAGAGTTAGCTGCATAGTACCAAACTGATCTATTATCCAAATATTTTATTTACCTCTTACCAGAGGTAAGAACGCGTCATATTAATTCAATAATGTTCATTATAATAGATTATAATACAAAACTTATATTAAAATACGATAAATGAATAATTTTCAACTTTTAATTAATATTTTTCGATATTGAAATAAAAAATGTTCAACCTTACTAGACTTTCGTTAATGTTTCTTATTGATTCAATATGGTTTTTATTGATTATAAGTTGTTTTTTCTCTGGGTGTACCTATTGGCTGCAACTACAACCATAATTATGTTTGGTACTTGTCAAAAATTCATAGGTACGTATGTTTATCCCTTAAAGGGGATACAAATATCCCCTTTAAGGTACTTGAGTACTTGAGCAAATTCGTATAACAACTTATATGAGGTAATTATACGAATTCATTTAAATGCTTTCCCCAGAAAAGTACTCAACAATATCTGCAATTTTGATGAGGTAATTAACCTGGATTTATTGTATTTGGTTTTTCCAATGATATTTATGATTTTCGATGTTGGTTAACTCAGCGTTAGTGTACTGGTTGTATTATTTTGACTCATAGTGACGAAACAGAATTCAATCACTCCTAGCCAACATATGCATTAATTTCACTTGAGGTACTTTAAAATACCTCAAATACGCCCACTCTAAGAACCATGTATAACGAATGTTCAATTCGGAATAGCGATTGTGCCTTCTGGTCTCTGTAGAAGTTAGCAAAATCAACAGCCAAACACATATCTAGCACTATAATATTACAGTTCAGTTTAAACATGAGACTCCAAATTGGTTTTAAAACGGTTTTATACATGATAACCTCATACTGAAACCTTATTTTTTATAACCAAACATTCATGTCCCTGTATATATATATCTCACATACATATTTAGCGCCATGTGGATATGGCAGATATGTGAGTTAAATAGATGGCTTTACAATATTAAGATCATGCGGAAAGTCGGAAGTCTCGGTTTCAATCCGAATGGAATGTTCGTTTTACTTTTTTTGAATTCCACTTCGATCGAAATGGAATTCTATGACAGGCCTAATAATCGTGGAAATTGCATTCAAAAGGCAATCGGAAACCTTAAGGAAATGATAGGTTAACGCAATTACTGAACTAAAAACATGAAAGAGATTATCGAATAGTTTTGGCTTAACCCAGAGTATAACAAGTAGTCAAACTCTTTGACAGCAGTACCTAACTCTAAACATGTGTTGGTGAAAAAGTACCTAAGTCTAAATATGTGTTAGTAACAAAAATGTATATGTGTTGGTGCCTTTTTAAGTTTCACCAGACCTACAGAGTTTTATAAAATTGTGTTAAGTTTAAATTTTTTTAATTTCCAATACCAAAAATTTAAACTCTGTTCTATAATTTAAATTCTACCACTAATAAAAATAAGTGTCAAAAATTAAAAAAAATTAAATTTTTCATTTGTTAATAATGAAAGCTTTTTGGAAATAAAATTGTGTTGCGAAGTGTTCAAAAATATCATAAAATATTTTATAGAAGTGTAAAAACGTAACTCGGCCTTTAGTTAGTCGGTAAAACGAAGTTAAAATTTCAGGTGTTTAATTCTCTTACAAGCGTGTTGAATTCACATGGTACCCGTATATGTGAGAGAGTAATATTGAAAAATAGAGAGTCGGACTACTTGGTATACTTTGGCTTAAGCATTAAAGCGAATGAGTGTTTTGATAAGAGTATATTAAATATATAAACCAGGGACCGAAAATTATAATTATTCTAGAAATTTCTAAGGAAAAAAAAAAACACCACAAAAAAAATTATAGAGCCAAGTCAAGCATACCAGTTTGATCGTTTACAACTATGTTTTCATAAAATAACATGCTTTTTATTTTTTTTTTTTTTTTGTCAGAAATAATTGTTATTTTCTGATTTTTTTTTTTTTGTCAGAAATATTTGTCACATTCTTATTTTTTACTTCAAATGAGTTGAAACCCATAGAGAATAGACATAAAGCGGAAACTCTCCTGTCAAAGACCTAACTCAGTTGTCAGAATCCTAAGTAGTGAGAATGTATTAGTAGAAAAAACTATGTGAAAACAAAAACAAGTAAGAAAGTATGGTCGGTCAAGCCCGAAAATATAATATCCTACACTAAGTAAATAAGCAAAATCATTTTGATTTTAAAATTTCAATAATTTATTTTAGTGAATGATTTTTGGAAGAAGGCCTTATATGGGAGCTTTGAAGCTATGAGTCTATATGAAGGTTATTTTTATTTTAGACTAATATTTTTGGGCGTTACAAACAACTGCACAAACGCAATATACCCTCCCCACTATGGTGGTGTAGGGTATAACAACTCTCGTATGTGTGACAATTTTGATTAATTTTTTTGATTGGGTTTTTTTCTAGTTTCCGCTCTAGGTTTATCTATGTTAAAACCTATTAATAATAAGAAAACGTCATTATTTTCATTATGAAAGAAAATTTTAAAAGTATTTATTTAAGTGCTATTAGATCCAATTTTGAGTATTTTTAATTAAGGGTACTCATTTAAACGCTTAAGTTTCCCATTTGTGGAAATTTGCGCGACGTGTTTCATGAACCCACCTTTTAAATTTTATGCAATTTTATACAGAAAATGTATATTTAATAAAAATGTCAAACAAAAATAAATAAATAAAACAAATGCTTAAAGAAAAAGTTTTAAAAATTGTATAAATTTAAATTCTAAAAATTTCTAATGAAATTGAAATCTTTGGAACTAACAATGGTAAACATAGTTTGGAAGATTTTGCTTATGTTCCAGCTGTTGGTTAATATTTCCATACACAATGTCATTCAATCCAATCATTGTGTTCCAAAATCACACAATTTTCACCTGTCCAAAATATTTGTATTTTATTTGATTTTTATTTCTTGTAAATAAAGGTAAACAAAAGCAGCTGATTCATCAAATGCACAATAAATTTAAGTTTGCGAGTCTAAATTGTCGCGCAAACTTATTGGAGTTGTGCAAATGAATTTCCATAAAATTTTTGACAGTCCATTTGCGAGAGATTGCACAGATTGCACAGTTTGCGAAGCATTTAAGCGTTTTTAACAATTTTTAGTTTTAATATTCTTAAACTTCTTTCTTGGTATAGCATTTTGAACTAATATTTCTGACAAAAAATAAAAATCAAAGTCTGACAATTATTTCTGACAAAAAAATAAAAATCAGAAAATAACAATTATGTTGTGATTTTTATTATAAACAGCCACATGAATGTTTGTTTATAAGGAATAAGGAATAAAACCAATTTGGACATATAAAACACAATTATGGGCAACTGTCAAAAACACAATTATTATTTTATAAGGAAAGACTACTACAAAGGCTTAGGAGTATGATGTGAGCACCATGGTATATAATAAGGTATAGGATAAGTTTAATAAGGTTCATAAAAAGTGCATACTAAACATACAAAAATCAGCTTGCAAGACTTCACGAACAAAGCCAAACGGGACCTAGAATTCTTACAGCCAATCTACCACACCAATAAAAAATTGAAGAATGATATATAAGAGTAATTTTTTCTATTAACAAATATATAAAAAAACACTGAAAAAAATTCAATCATTATCGTGAATACTCTTCACCCATAAATAGTTTTTGTAAAAGTCAAACTATATTTCACATAGAATATTCATGCTCATATTTAGAAATCTAGATATTTTTGAAATTTTCGCCAATTAATGAATATTTAACAATAAAAGATAATAAAATAATATAAAAACAAATAAAATAAACATGCTAGTTTTGTTTTTTTTTTTTTTTTTTTTTTTGCATTGTAACTAGTTTCTATTTACAGAATTGATAAATGAATTGTTTGTACTCGACATGAATGTTGTATTGAAATTTCACAAAACCAAAAGGTGATTAATACAACATAATAATTTTGCCAAACGAAACGCACTCTTCTCTATACCGCATCACATGTGCATTAGAAATTCTACACCTGGTCACGCAACAGTGCTAAAATGTGGTTTTATTTTCTATACCACCATCATCGCCAACACCAGCACCACTACCACTGACTAGTACGAGTATAAACCAACCAACAGAATGTAGTTTAAACATTGGGGTAGCTCGATTTAAAATGTTTTTGTGGATTCATCATTTAAATATGTAAACTTTGGCATTTTTTGAAAGGATACCCTATAATTGTTTCTATAACTTTCAATGATCTGGACCATTTGAAAAAATATATTGGTTGTATAAGTTAAAAATGCGGATCTTTCAACAGATGGCGTATCTTTTGAACGGGGTTTTTTGTCTTTAATAACTCATATGTCATTCTGAAGGCTACATATCTGTAGTATAAATAACAAAGTTTAGACTATTTTGTGCCAACAAAGCGGCAATGCTGTATAAAATAAAATCATTACTTGCGATGAAAAATATATTCATTACGATAACCCGAAATGTATCCATTACGATAAGCCAAATCGACACCAAAGCCAAATATCCATGGCGCTAAGTTAATTCTCTGTATTAAGTGGGAGTAAAAGGGTCCTATTATGAAATGCTGAAATCTGGCCAGACCAACACAGGGAACCTTTACTGAATGCAACTGATTCGTTTGAAGCGAGCATTGTCCGAAAAACGCCCAGATTTTAGTTATATAGATATGATATAAAATTTGGTAGTAAATGCTTGGAAACAGAGAAAGTAAAAAAAAAATATCCCTTTACATATGTCAAACGTTGTAAGTAGACCCACCCTAATTATAATTTGTGTGTATTGTTGGTATTTTTTTTTTTTTTAAATAAATTAGAAAACTCTTACTGCTAGTACTCGTATGTAAGAGTACTAAAGAATAATGCACATGTTTTTGTTGCCTTCCACAAACAATTCAAAGATACTTATACGTACAACGCAATTGCAATCAAATGCAGAGTATGAAAAGAATAACTTTTTGGGTCAAATAAAACGTGCAATGATTAGAGGTACATTTTTTGATACCTCTCGTATGAGTGCCTGGAGATGCAGATATGCATAAAAGTTGCCCTACAATTTTTTTAATTAAATTGAAAACACAGTTTTATTTTTAGAATAGTGTTATGTATGGAATAGCAAATCGGCTAAATTGCCTACATGGCGTTGCTAGCATATATGCACTCTTTTGTCTAAATTTTCCAAGACCATTTTGAATAAATTTGATTGAAAGGCCTTCTTCAATGCTCGGTTAGTTGTGGGATTGTTGGCATAGACATTTAACTTCAAGTGACCCCATTATTGCATTAATTTACACGATTTATCACCGAAACATGAGTGGAGCATTCCGCTAGCCAAGCAACCACTCATATGCTAATTCGACAAATGGTGGCCATCATGAATCGGCTTAGTGATGCAATATTAGTTGCACCCATTAAAGGCACGCCATTTGACAAATGGTCGCCATCATTAATCGGCTTAGTGATGCAATATTAGTTGCACCCATTAAAGGCACACCATTGAGCAGGAGGACTGCGAATGACGCTTAGGAAGATTGACATTTGACAATTAAAGTTTAAGCGCCATTACAGTTTTGCGAAAACTTATAGCGTTTTGGAAAATAGTAAATATTTTATTTTGATACTCTCGATTTATACACATTTTAACATCCAAAGTGTTTTAAAAAATAAAAGTGTGTAAAAAAAAATCATTTATGTTTTTTTGCAAAACTTTGCCTCAGGGAGCTGTGGTTAGATAAATATATTAATTTGCAAATATTGTAAACCACAGTTTTTTTTTTTTTTTTTTTTTTTTTTGTAAAATTTTCATTTATTTTTTCTTGCTTTTTATAATAAACTAACCTTGATTGAAGTAAAAATGCAATGGTTTTGATTTTAAACTTATACACATAACACCATGGCTGAAAGAGTTAAAAGATAAGTCATAGTCATAGGCTTCGGCGGTCTATTGTTTTGGTACTCTATATAATATTATTGTAATAAATGTTTTAAAACATGGTTTATTTGAGTCCCAACTTCAAAGGATTAAAACACAGTGATGCCAAACATTTATGACCAAAATCCGACGTACAGAACCTCTAAACGTGCTAAAACTCTCACTCGCATAAGATCGTTTGTTAAAAATAGAGTTCTAAAGTAATATTTGGAAAATAAATTAAAATTAGAAACTGTATTTTCCTCTGATTTGATTTTCCCAATTTATGTCATTTCTGTTTCGAGTATAAGTTAACTACACGCAGAAAAAAATATAGTTGTGCATTGTTACTGTAACCATTTCATGGTTGCCACAAACATATACATATTTACTGTAACCATATATATGGTTGATACAATCATGTGAACCATAAATTAACCATATTATTGTTACCACAATCATATATATAGTTACTGTGACTATAATATTGTTAAAAATGTTGAAATGGTTTCAGTAAACATGCACAAATGTTGAAATGGTTACAGTAACAATTAGGGTATTCAGTCGATTAACCGTTAATCGGTTAATCGATTAATTTTGGTCGGTTAACTGTTCGAATAATTTAAAATTGCCGATTTTCAAATAACAAATAAACCGATTAATTTGTGTCAATTAACCGATTAACCGAAATTTCTTTTTTTTTGAACTTTATATTTCTTATCTTATGAACATTCCCTTCTAGCAATAGTTTTTTAAATATAGATAAAAAACTGAAATTAAGGAATTTGGAAATGACCTTTTTTCTAGAATGTTCCATAATGAAATTTGTCCTAATGAGTTGGAGGAAGACATTATAATAGACGAAACTGAAGACATTACTGAAACGTGTCTTTTATCAGAACTTGAGGAAATTTTCCAATGATATAATGGAGGATTTTATATGCTTAAAAAACTGAACAATGAACTGAGAAATTGGATAGTATTTCCCATGCCTTACTTTCGATTTCTCCAACATTCACAATCAGTAAGAGAATTTTGTCCAAGTTAAGTTTTATTAAAACCAAAGAAAAATCGATTAAAAGGAAACCTTTCCTATTCTTTTTTTAAAAGATTATTTCAGAATATCTCACTAAAATCCTAAAAAAACTCACATTTATAAATAAAATGGATCTAAAATACCGTATTTAGTTCCTATTATTTATTTTTTTGTTGTAATGCTTAAATAAGTACACAAAACACATGGTTTTATTTTCTATTAAAAATTAAAATAGAAATTATTCGGTTAATCGAATAATTTAAATTTAACCAATTATTAACCGATTAAATCTAAACCCCGATTAATTATTTGCTCGATTAACCGATTAAACCAGAAACCCGATTAACTGAATACCCTACTAACAATGCACAACTATATTTCTTTTCTGCGTGTAGTCATAACATTGACAAGCCTAAAATAGGTCATTAAATATGGAATATTCACAAATTATACCCTCCCCACTATGGTGGTGTATTATTATTAATAAATTCACAGAAATTTATTGTTGGGGAATAAGCTAGTTCCTATGCGCATTTCACTGGTTGTTGAGGCCAGATCATCAGGAAACCTTTTCCCAAAAGGCTTTAGAAAAACTAAAGATATTATACAAATAAAACTATAGAGTGAATGAAAATTACAGACACTCAAGCGTTATTTGTAAAAATATCAAAGCTTAAACAAAACACCATCGATTCTTGCTTGCTTTGTTTATGATTTTCTTAGATGTCTTATATTAAAATTCACATAAACTATATCAGAAATATTAATAACAATATACTAATAGATATTGTATTAGTATTAATTATGTTAAGTTGATGGATTGACTTTTGTAACTGCACGTTACACTATAGTGAAAACTAAACGAACAATTAAAGAATGTTCGAACGAACAATTAAACAATACTAGCAAACCATGTTCACTTCGCTACACCAATCATAGTAAAACTATGAAACAATTTAGTTTATTAATTTATTTTACTTATTTAACAACGATTTTTTGTCGGTTTTTAATGATATACCATTATATGTGCTTTTCCCATCGAAATACCCACTGTTCTGATCTTCCTTTTTAGACTGTAAAGAAGAATAAAGAAAGACTACCAATAACTTTGTAGAAAAACATTGATTTATGAAAAAGTACCTAAAATATATAAAATGTTTACCACTTTTTTTTCGAATTTACAAAAAGTACCAAACTTCTATTAGTTATTTTTCAATTTATTTTCATGTTTATTGGTTTCAAAGATACACTGGGTAGCAAAAAAATACCAAAATACAGTTTTTACCCGTTTTCTCTACTAAAATGTTTGACTTTTCAAAAACACATGTCTGCTGAATTTAAAATTTTGTTTGTATCTTTATTAGTTAAGATGGTAAGTTATCGAATTAAGACGTTTTTACCCCCTAAACTTTAGAATTTTCAAAAATTCCTTTTTAGAGAATCTACATAGGAAGAAGGGAAGGGAAGTATAAATTTCATGATCCTACCATTTGGTGGTTGTTCTGGGCGATGTTGAATCAGTCAGTCACTCTGTAACGCTACTCTTTTATATGTTTTGGAAGATGTATATTGTAGATGGATGAGCAAAATAAATTTACTTTTAAAATTTCAATAAGTTCTTTGTCGTGAGTAATTTTCGGAAGTTGGACTTATATGGGAACTATGGTCAGTGTTTAATTTCTATATGAAACTTATTTATGTTGAATTTTATGTGGAAACCAAAATGTTTAAGAGATTTATGGTCGTTAAAGTTAATGCTATTTGGACAATAATTTCGTGAGACAGTCCTGATTATAGAAGATAATCACAGAATCATCCAGGACTTGGACAATTCGGTCTAAGTATTGCGCAAGTTCGGAAGCCGATGCACAGAAGGATTTTGGTGTCAAAAACCTAATTTTTCGACCACTCAAAATCAAATGATGCAGTTTTGTAGAGAATTGTTTAAAGATGAAATGTGCACTTATAGTTTTAAGAAAAATTGCATTTTATTTAAAAAAAATTTAAGTAAGGTCCATGCAAGGGTGTTAAGCGAAAATTTACTTATATTTTGACGCAATTCAGTGGTTTATATATGAGGGATTTCATGTCAAGTGAACTAACTTTTGAAATCGATGAATTCCGATCGGGATGCAATTTGCATCAAGGCAAGTTCTATTGGATAGCAATTCAGACATAATTTTTCAACAAGAATGGTGGAGAACTCTCTAAGTCAGTGGGGGTTTTTCCAAGCAGCTGTATTCTCTAATCCATGTTCTCAGCAAAATTTGTCCCAAATAATTTCAATCTTTCGAAAAAAAAAATTTTACATTTTTTTCCCGAAATCAAAAACTTGTTTGACTTTTTTTTAAATGGACCGTTTTTTCTCAAAAGAATGCTTAGATATTTTCCTTGAAGAGCTATTTGGTCATTTAGTGGGATGCGAGTTGGATATTTATCAAAATAAATGTTATGTAACTCATAAAATTAGTTCTCGGATGTTTTCGGAACAGGATGAAAACTTAAAAAAAGTCACGAAACTTGTCATAGAATTTTTGCAAAAAACAAGATTCGGCTATGCCGAATCTTATATACACTTAACCTTTGTTATGGATGCATTAATTGCCCGCTTTCTGCGTATAGCATCCTAAATATATCAAGAAAACTTTTAAACATTTTACGTTTAATTGATTTCAACAGACAGACAGATAGCCAGACAGAAAGACAGACAGTATCTTATGCCGGTCATTGTTCATAAAATAGTTATACATAAATTATAGAAGCAGCGATTGTTCCTATTGGTATGCTAAGTGAAAAAAAGACTACAGGAAATACAAGTTAATGTTTTCTAGGAAATTTAATAGAGTTTTGACAAACACCGATCTTTTTCGCAGCTTACTGATTTCATCAGACTCTTTTGTAACCAGCTTAAGATATGAGCCATCCAAACAGGACTTGACGATGTAGTCAAATGAATACATTTTTTGTCGAATGATAAACTAAATTTCCAAAAAATTCTTATCTATGTATGGGTTTCATGGGCGGTGGTCGTGACCGATTTTATTGAAATTCTAGAAAAAGTATGTACCAAATTTAAAAACTTTTGTTTGGATAGAAAAAATTGTATGCTATTTGGATTGTATGGTCAGTGGGCGTGGACGTTTTTGATAAAATTTAATTTTGTTCTTATATAATTCTCGGTTCCAAATTTCAATGCTCTACGACCACTCCATATATTTATAAAAATATATGAAGCCATCCCTATATGCAACGCCAGCAACATTATTGAAATCGAGTAGCTAAAGTAATGCAAGTGTTTTTTCATTCATTGTTAAAGCTAAAATATTGTTATACCATTCTTTATATGAAAACCTACCACAACATATTACAGGTATTATTTTTGAAAGTGAAATTGAATTGCTTACAGGTATTAATTGCATTCTTTCAGAAACCTGGTAACATCTTCTTTTACAAATAAAATAAAAGAAAACAAAAAAATATCCGGTGTCGCTCCAAAAACCAAAAAACGTTGAAAGTAACGACAGTGACCTTCTTTCTGGATGGTTAACAAAGTTGTTAAAAGAGGTTTGTAGAATTAGCTAAAAATAAAACAATGGCGGGTATAAATTAAGCAGATATCAAAGGGTTTTAACAAGACTTGTAATGATAAAATTCTTAAAATTCTTTTCATCAAAGCTTTCGAGAAGTAATGAATTATTTTACCTTGTCTTCTTTTTGGAGGAGTTACCATGGCCATTTAAAGGAGCTTTATTGATTTTTTCACACTAAGCATAATATTGATTCTTCCTTTGTAGTATTGTTCTTATTTAATTAGGATATGACTTCTTAATTGACTTACAATTGCTAAAATTTTCCCCACCAATGTGGAAGCAGACATTTTCTTAAAGCAGAGAGGTATTGATGTCACTGATATTTGGCTGACATGTGCATTGTTGTGCAAACTGCATTCATAAAAACGTGATTGGAGAGAGGGAAAAACATGCAGTCACTCACAATATAACAATAATCCCGGTGCACAAAATGTCATTGACTTTCAAACTTTTGAAAAACAATCTTTTTTTTTTCAAAAAAATCATTTATCAACAACCAAAAATAGTTTGTTTGTCTTTCTGTCTAAACAATAAAACAAATAATAAAACGATTTACTTTGTTGCAATCCAAATACATAAAAATCTGTCGGATTGTTTCAGTTCAATTGAAACGCATTTTAATTAAGGCAATAATAACAAGGCTAATGATAATGAACTGGTTTCATTTTTGCAATTGCAAAATATAAAGAAAGTTTTTTTTCTTTTATTTGCACTCCATATTTCTTTACTTCTTATTTTGCAATTGAGACGAATTATTGATGGATATTCTGACAATTATTGTTATTGTAGAAAATGACAAGATAAAAGATAACACAACACATACCAGACAGACAGATATAGAGATATACAGTGAAGGAAATGGAAAAAAAAATAAAAGTGTTTCCATAAATATAAAATTGTTACCATTTCTAAATCGAAGTGAATCTTCTTCTTGAGCAGTTTTTAATGAAAAAAATCAAATTTAATTTGCAGAAATTTATTGGAAATGTAAAAAAAAAACAAAACAAAGAAAATCCAACAATGGTTATGACCACTTTTGCATGCAGAGGAGTGAGTTTGTATCTGTGTGTTTGTTGCAGCAGTATTGCTGTTTTGTTTTATAGTCACCATGTGACCATCATTGGTGGTGAAAGTGTTTTTTTCTTTTTTTTTTTTTTCTATTATTTATTTCTTTTTTGCCTTTTGTTTCTTTTTTCAAAGTCTTCTTCTTAGTTGGCATTTAAAAATAAAATATCAGTGAAGAAAAAAATACAGAAATCGACATGAAAAAACATTTAGTATTTGCAAATACATGCATACATATAGCTATAGAAAATTTCTAAAAAAAATACAAAGGGGTTTTACTATATATGTATGTATGTGAGTGTGCACATACATATGTATATTGTTTATATGCTACTAAAGTTTTTAAATAAAGCCATGCATTTATTATATCATGTTAAAATTCTGATAATAATTCTTCAATTATGGACTCTACATCACCATCTAACTTTATGCGAACAAACGATTCGAAAAATGTTCATCAATCCTTGAAGGTTCGAGAATGATAGCAATAACGAAACATTAACAAAGTCAAACGAGATAGGTTGACTATTACTAACATTTGTTATTCTAAAAATTCTCTACATTTTCTCGAATTTTCCTTTTGAAAAATTCTACTTTTACAAAGATCTTGAAACAACTCATTCCTGTGTTTAAGAGCTAAATAGCGTTAAATTACTAGCTGATAGTGAGAACTCTGAACACTATATTACACCTTGTCCCAAAATATCCACACTAGTAGACCAAATATACAGAATTCAGCTATCAGCTTGCATTAAGATCACTGGTGCTTTACACACTAGTCCGTCAGAGTCTCTGAACACTATATTACATCCTGATCTACCAACATATCTTCTATTATTTGGAAAGAACGACATCATTTGGTCAATCTCACACAGGATTTGAACAAGGTTGGTTTTAACACTAAAACATATTCAATATGAGATGCGATCTTATCTAAGGAATAGCATCTTATCTAAGGAATGAGATATCATTGTTCCTGATAAGATATCATGTTTCAGGTGGAGACATTGAAGATGAAGGGTGTTGTAGATTTTGTCAGTTCATGCTAGTTACATTGTTTCATCTTCTGTTAATATTCCTGGTTTTTTATTTTTTAGGAAAGAAAGACAAATATTGACCGAGCTTGATTTTTCAAACCACTTTCCCAATTTAGACTCAGATCGGTTTTAGCATGAGTCTAAAATGAGTTGTAGTGTGGGATCTGGCATCTTCTCTGAGGAAAATAGGATCCTTATTCCTTCTTTCTGATGAGCTAGCATGCTTCAGATAGAGATTCATATAGGTTGTCAAGAAGACAATTCATGCTAGTTAGGTTTTTTTTTTTTTGGACAAATGATTTTGGGGCTTCGAACTTCCTTCCTGACTCAAACTTCTGAATCAGACAATAACTGAAGCAGGTTAGAGTTAACACCAAGGCGGATCTAAAATGAGTTGTACTGTTGGCTCTATCATCTTCTCTAAAGAACATGGCATCCTCGCTGCATCTTTCTGAAAAGCTAGCGTGTTTCAAGCGCAGATACAGGTGATGAGGAAAAATGTACTGGATTTCACTATAGGAATGTTTAGAGGTAAATGCAATAAATACAAATTGCTATGACAAGTTATTTTAACATCATATGAAAAATATATTATTACTCTTATCAGCAGTCAAGCGGCAGTACTGTCACCTAACTCGTATACTACTTCTTCTATTCAAGCCAGACTGTTTTGGATACTTTCGGCTAGGTAATAAGGCGATCTAATATTTGTAGTGTAGGGTACAAATAAATGCCAGGAATTTCATTGTCACGTCTTTTTTTGTATGTTTGATATGCCACAGCTGCACAAAAACCAAAAATATTAACAAACACCAAGACATTTCTTAAAACTCCAAAAAAAAAAAAAAAAAAATACCCAGCAGTTAAGCAAGTAGTCAATATATCTCTTGTAAACAGTAATTGTCACTAATATCTGACCACTTGGCTGACTCCAATTTATATATTTTGGGTAATTTGTCACGTATGTGCTTTTTGTAATGCAGAGAGAAGTCAAGTGGTTACTTTATACATCCCAGGTAATCAATCGTGAAGACAATTGTCACTTAAGTGCCTCTAAGTAATGTAGAGTGTAGTCATTTTAAACGTTTATTTTGTACTACACTTTAAAAAGTAGTTATTTTACCCAGCAGAAGTAATCTTTTGGAAAGTTGTAGGAGGAATGTTTGTTTACAAGCAATCGTTTATTGGCTGTCTATGAGTTATCTTTTTAACTAGCTATTTGAGGTCAATTAGCACCCAGTTAGATAGCTTGCAAGGTAACTGACTCTATGTAACCGGTATGTGAATGCAATGTGTTGACTACTTTGGACCAGCTAACAGCCCCTGCTTAGTAACGTAACTACTTATGTAACTAGTTCTCCCCCTAAATGATAGGTAAAATCACTATTTCTGGAAAGATTGCTTGAACTGCTGGGTATCTTTAAAATGTTTTCTCTTGTTTTTATAAACATTGCAAAAGGTTACGGTTATAATATGCATGAAAAAGATAAAAAAAAAATAACAACAAAAAAGTGTATGCTAAGGATTTGGCTTTTCGTACAAATGAAAATGAAAGTAATGGAAGTTAAAAAAAAGTCACGGATTTACATGCAACAACAGAAAACAAAGCTAAATATACAATAATCTTTTAAGTTTTATTAAATATTTATGCCTTTTTTGTTTGGGTGGTGCATAAAGTCCTTTAGGGTTGATATGGTTGTAAAAATTTCAACTTTATGCAAAAGTGAATTTATGTATTGTAGAATACAGAAAAGAGAAAGAGATTTTTATCACTATTTGAAAGTTTCTGGGATTGTTTTTAAAACACAAGAAGGTCATTTCTTTTTGATTAGTGTGACAAAAATAAATGGGGAATGAAATTATTTAACTGTTTAAATATTTATTTATTTGTATGAAAGCTGTACAACTGAATTCAGTTTTTATTTCAAATTTGCTTGTGTGCTTAAGTTAGAGACTTTATTTCTGTATAAAAAATAAAAATAGAAAGAAAAAACATAGTTGTTTAGACAATTTAACACATAAGATTATTTAAAAAATAAAATTTTACATGGATAACATTTCCAAAAGTGCATTTGTACCATGAATGCATTTTTTGAAAACAAATATCTTTTTATTAATTATTTAGTCAAAAGAGGATTGAGATATAAATATTTAAAATAAATTATCTTGATTTCAACAAAAATTTAAACGGTGATGGCGATTTTTTTTTGGAAACTTAAAAGAATAAAAATTAAAATGTCGAAAAACTTGTTTTTTCTTTGTGTTCTTTGGTGAAATTCATGATACATATATCCAGTGTTTAAAAATCTGGACTATAAGTAGTAGTAGCAACGAAAAAAGATAAGTAGACAATTTTAAAAATAGCAGAGTAATTTCATTTCTATGCCTACCTTAAAAAAGTAAAAGTTTTAAATTAGCAGAGTTATTTGTTTTCATTTACTTCTGAGACTTTTAAATTTTAGTAATAATAGAAGTAGCAGTTGAGGTAGTAATTGACGCAGTCGATGACGAGTAGTTGATGTACTTAGCACTTAAAGTAGCAGTTAATATAGCATTAAGAGCAGTAAAAAAAATCTTCAGCCAACAAAAATATATTGGGTGGTGTTAGTCTTTGCGTTCTGTAATGTTACTGCACAAAGTATACAGAGGTGTCACGAGACAAAAGATAACCAAGTTTTATGCTTCTCTCTTTCTCTCAGAACTGCCTTTTGTTTATATATTTGCTGTATGTAACAAAATTCTGTGGTTTCTGTTCTGTACCGTAGGCTGTTAGTTTTTCCGTAAGAACGTATCAGCTGTTTTACTATTTTTTGTAACTTAGGCCATCATAACACTATTGTGAGCATTTTTAAGATTCAATATAAACTAAATTTTTCTTTAGAGTGTTACAAATATTTTTCAAATTTGATCAATAATTTAAAATGATATACACAAATACGAATATTGCATTTATTTATATACATCAATACAAATTTTTTGAAAACTTTATATTTTTTGCCCTTTGGTAAATGTTAAATATTTCCCTTTAAAAAAATGTTGGCACCACTGCCTTCAAATTGTTAGCATTTTTGTCTGTTTATGATATCAGCTGTTTTTGCTGTCACTTAACATAGCGAACAAAATTCTGTTTTCAACAGATTCATCCGCAACCAAAGCGAATTCATACAAGGTGGTGGCAGTTCTACAAAAACAACAATTGGTCTTAACAAATGTCAAAAAAAAAAATGAAAAAAAAAAAAAAATTTGAAACTTAATATAGTGTAGATAATTGAATAATTTAGGCTTTAGTTATTTATGTAAAAAATAAATATTTTGTTAGTAAGCTTAGAATTAGTAGATATTAATCAACTGTTTGACTGACTTCACCTTGTATAAATTCGCCTTGTCCGCAATGTTACAGAAAAACTAACGACATATACAACTTCCCATAAGCTGATTCCTTACAGAATGGAACGTACAAACATATTAGGCCTTAAGATGTTCGTGTTGTAAACAAAAGTTCGGCTTTTTTTGTTTGTATGCACAATAGGGTTATAACTTTTTTAAATAGTCGAATAGTCCATTGAAAGTTATTTGAAACAAATAAGAGAGCTATAATCGCCTGTGCCGAATCTTATTTACCCTTCGCCAAATTATACTTAAAAATATTTTTAGGAAAACAAAATTATTTTTATTTTTTTTTTTTCAAAATTGTTTTTCAAAATTCGGGTTAAAAAATATTTTTCCCGATTTTGACCCATTTTGGTCCAAATTACTATAGCCTTATATAGATCGTTGCAATGGACTTTGAAATATCTATCATTAGATATCCATATTGTCTATATTAATGACTTAGTAATCCAAACATAGATCAAAAATAGGCCAAAAATGTTGGCCCGGTTTTTTCCTTATATCTCAGCCATTTGTGGGCCAATTTTCTCGATTCTAAATAGCAACGGACATGTAAGATTTCCCGTTATATTGATGTATGAATCAAGTTTGTAACTTATTTTGGGTTCTTCATTTTGTTTACTTTTTTTTCCAAAAAACGAAAATAGTGTTTTTTTACCAATATATCAACCTGGCTCGAATCTATATTTAAAATTTGCGATAACGGAAAAGAATTCGCTATTTTACTATAAAAAAAGAATATAAAAAAGTAATCATTGGTAATCATTGTTTTAATAAAGAAAATTTCGCAGCTTTAGAACAATCCTTAAAACGATTTAAGAACGTGAATGCATGTTTTAAAAGACACACAAAGCTTCAATGCACCAGCGAAGCAACATATGCCCAGAACGTTGTATTAAATTAGTACAGGACATTTATCGATTATGCAAATCTACGTTTATGTATTTTAATAACACTGTCCAACAAATTGAGACTTTTTGATTGGAACAGAATAGTGACCCTATAATTCTGAAAGGGCATGTTGAGTAGATCATTTCTGTAGAATAAACTTATAATCCAACTGGTCTGAGTTTTTTTTATAGATCGAAGGCAGCATTATACTAAATGAAAAAAACAAGTAAGAGAGATATATTCGGCTGAGCCGAATCTTATATACCCTTCACCAAACTATACTTCAAAATAAAAATTTTTAAGTAATTTTAGGTAAACAAAATTTATTTTTTTCCAGTTGTTTTTTTTTCATTTTTTGGAAAAAAATATTTTTCGAATTTTTTTTTTTTAAATTTAAAATTTTTTTTTTTAATATTTAGCGAAAAAAACTTTTGGTGAAAAAAAAAATCTGGTTAAAAATTTTTCCCGATTTTGACACATTGTAGGTCCAACTTATATACGTCGTTGCAAAGGTCTTTGAAATATCTATCATTAGATATCCATATTGTCTATATTAATGACTTAGTAATCCAGATATAGGTAAAAAAATAGGTAAAAAATTGAGGTTGTCCTGGTTTTTTCCTTATATCTCCGTTACTTATGGACCGATTTTGCTGATTTTAAATAGCAAACTTCTCGAAATTATGTCTGACAGAATTATTGAAGATTTGGATCCCGAAGATATCTGGGGTCATCAGAAAATTGATTTCAACAGACAGACAGACGGACATGGCTTAATCGACTCCGCTATCTATAAGGACCCAGAATATATATACTTTATATAATTTATTGTGGAAATTACAAACGGAATGACAAATTTATATATACCCTTCTCACGAAGGTGAAGGGTATAAAATGTTGTAGTTAATGTCTGAGAGAATTGTACATGTTCCAACTTTTGATTCATGTAACTTTTGCTAATAAGTTATTTTGATTTTATTCAGCATTTCATCGCAAAAAATAGCTGATATTTTTAAAAAAGACCCTCTATAGGACCGCCATATCTAAAAAACCAAAAAAGATCAAGCAGAATTAAAAAAATATAAATAAATAATAATAATAAAATATCTCATGAACTAAAAGAGATAACTTACATATGTATGTATGTTTTTTGTAGATCTCCTTAAGGACTATTTATATTTTAAATTTCAGCTCATTCAAATCATACTTACATTTTTGTTTTTTTTTTAATGTGAAGCGTAAAAAGCTTTATTTACAACTTTTGTATCTTTGGTGACCCCCACTGAAATTTTCCAGAAAAAATTTTTGTAGAATATTTTAATCCTTAAATGTCCTTTTGGAATAGATGTTTTTTTTTGATTTTCTCGAAATAAGGGTCAAATTAACCCCTAAAGAAAGGAGATAGAGGGTTAAGATCTTCCACAAAAATAATCCCTATAAAATTCCGCAATAAAACTCTGACAATAAGAATTCTCTCAGATATTATTACTTGAAATAAATAATATGAAAACAAATGTAATGGTTTTAACTAGAGTTTCCAAAAAACCGAAGAATTTCAAAATCGCGGTTTCGGTTTTGCATTTTCTATAATAATGGACACAGAAGTATGAAATTAGACATTCATGAAGCTGAGTAGGAATACAAAATGTGGGTCTTTATGGTACTGTTTTTATTCTAATAGTACTATTTCTATCTTCCAATTGGCACCGGCTCAGCTAGTACTCCATACTTTTAGCGGATATTTGAAAATAACTAAGACTTTGTTAAAAAATTTTGCATTATTTTTTTTTAATTAAATAAATAAACAGTCATTTGAAGTTTAATTGTCAGGAAATACTCGTAGATCAATATGTTGTGTCATGCTTTATTAACAGATTCTCTTGCCTAGCTAGCTACATCATCTGAATCAATTATTGTAATACAATTTAAAATTAAACAAATCTTAAGATATTTAACGATCTGTTTTTAGGGATATTGGATGAATAATTGGATGAAAAAGTTTGTTTCTCATTTCTAAATTTTGAATTTATCTACTGAAAATAGATTAAAAGTAAAAACCGAAGAATAATTGTCGGTTTCGGTTTTAGGCCTTGAAAAACCGCGGTTTCGGTTTCGGTTAAAACCGAATTGGAAACTCTAGTTTTAACGTTTTTTTTTTAAATATCCTTTGACTAATGACGAATTTATATGCTGTGTTGCTAAGAAACGGATATCAAGAAAAAAATAAACATTGAACTCTATCATTTATTAGCTTTAAATGAAATAAAATCTGACTAACAGTTCTAAAGTTATTAAGAGTTTTACTTCGGGTGTTTCGCACGCATCTGCTAAAAATGTGAACTTTGAAACAATTTAAAGCGAATTTAAAAATACAGAAGAACTTTAAATTTTGTCATGGTATTTTCCATGACCATACACAATTTAAAGTTCTTCTAAATTTCGTAATTAGATTTAGTTTGTATACCAATTATAACTAAATTCAGAAGAGAAATGATTGAAAAATTCATACCTTTTATCGAAGTATACTGTTTCGTATGTCCATTAGGGTGGCATTTAATAAACGAAAGTTGGATTTTTGCAATTCTCACCCCCCAGTTTGGTGAACATTAGTAAAAAAAATCATCATGAGCAAGCCCTCTGAAGTTTTAAGATGCATTACAAGGGGAAGAAATGCATTTTTTCAGTTTTCGTAAAATTGTTGCCGTTAAAATATTACTTTTGCAATTTAATTTAAAAGAATAGAAATGTGTATGTAATTGTCGTTCTAATGAGATATAAAAAACAGAAATTGGTAAAAAAATGTTAGAGTTATTAAAAATTCCCCAGGCCACTAGAACAAGAAATGTAGGAACAAAATTAACATATTTTGATAAATATTAAAATGAAATCTAATTTTTACTTAAAATATATCCATATTTACTTGTATATGAGTTTTTGTCTTCGTATGATACCGTTAACCTATTTGCAAGTATGACCAAAAAAATAAAAATTTTTTAACGGCAGGTTCAAAACTCCATTTTCAAATTTTCAGAATTTTTCACAACCCCAAGTGTCATTAAGAGTTGATTTCCATTTTTGTGGTGTGATTATAAATACTAGACTTCATTTTATATTTTTCTTAAGTTTCATCAAAATCAGCGCAAAAAATTAATAACATTCCCTATCTTTAAATTAGAAATTCCAAATATTGAAAAATTTTACCTATGACCTTCACGATTTAAGGTTTAACGTTTTCTAATTTCAGTAAAACTTTCAGAGTATATTTAGAATTATCTGGACTATAATATTCTGAATAGGTTTTACATAAAATTCCTAACAGTAAGGTAATAGAGCCAAAAAATGGCCAAATAATTATTTTTCTCGATTTCAAAATTGAAATCACAGGTAGGGAAAAACTATAAGAGATATTTTCATAATTTTTTCATATTTTTATTCCCTATTATATTGTCAATAAGTCCCAATAAGATGATCAAAAAATTCTGAAATTTGTTTAACAAAATTTTTAAAAATTTTTAAATGGTGTTTTGAAACTGCCGTTAAAAAATTTGTATTTTTTTGGGCATACTTGCAAATAGGTTAACGGTATTATACGTAGACAAAAACTCATATACAAGTAAATATGGATATATTTTAAGTAAAAATGAGCTTTTATTTTAATATTTATCAAAATATGTTAACGGCCTGGGGAATTTTTAATAACTCTAAAATTGTTTGACCAATCTCTGTTTTTATGTATCATTAGAACGACAATTATGTAAACATTTCTATTCTTTTAAATTAAATTGCAAAAGTAATTTTTTAACGGCAAAATTTTTACAAAAACTGAAAAAAAATGCATTTTTTCCCCTTGTAAATGCATCTCAAAACTTCAGAGGGCATGCGGCACGTCTTAACCCCAACCGATTTACCTAAAATTTGTTCAGGATGATTTTTTTTACCAATGGGGGGTGAGACTGGCAAAAATCCAACTTTCGTTTATTAAGGGTCATCCTAATGTCCATCTGCAAAGACGTTTGAGAGAACATTTGAACCAAATTGGCAAAAATGTTTCGACCTAGTGGCATAATATTCCGACCCACAAACTCGCTCAGTATTTTAGTTTGCTTATTGAATATCGTTACCTTAATACAGAATGGACCTAATTCGTGTTTTTTTTTTTTTTTTTGTAAGCCCATATTTTCGTTTATTTCAGCGAAAGGCAAACTCACACCACTACAGTTTTTAAATATTGTAGTTGTATGAGTTGAGTAAAAAGTTGAGAAAAAAACAAAAACAATAACTGAAATAAACAAGCATAAAAAGCGAAAAGCGTAAAACAACCTGCTTCTATCAATGCGAGACTGACTGGTTTTGATTGTTTTTATACAATGTATGTGCTTGCGTACATGTGAAAACAAAAACAAGAGAGCTCATTTGAGAGCTCAATGCCTTTCGCTGGTTTATTTCGATAAATGGTCCGCTCATATATCATAGTAAGCAACAAAATCTCGACTTAAAAAAGCACGATTTAGGGCCTTTCTATATTAAGGTAACGATATGTATACAATTTATTTGTTATTTCTGTATGACGATTTACTTCTTTAACTCCATTTTAAAATTGTAGTAAATAAATGTTTCTATGGAAACAAACTATGGTTTTTTGAATTTTTTTTATTCTATAAAAAGCATTTAATTATATTTTGTTCTTTAGAAAGAAATACAAAACAAACTTAACTTTTGCAAAAAGAAAACTTTCTATTCCTGCGGAAGCCATTACCAGCACACCAAATTTAACAATTTTGCTTTAGTTTACAGTAACTGTAATCAAATTTTCACCATCACACTTTATTAAACAAATGATGATGTAAATAATTTGGCACAAGAACGAAAACAAAAAAATAGTTTACTAAACTTTAGCGTTTAAATACATACATACATACATACATACTTCTTACAAAGTAAAAAGTTGCAAATACAGTCACTAAAATGAGAGAAGAAATGCCAAGAATAACAAACATCGCAAATTTTTAATATAACGCAAACAAAAGTGTTACTTTGGAAATGGTGAGTGAGTGTCAAGATGGAAACAACACAGAAATAAAGGATTTTTATGAATGAATTTATTATACGCTTCTGCGTTTTAAGCTGAGAGTCGTTAACTAAAGTAAAACTTTTATGCCCAAAAAAAAACTTTTTATTTGCAAAAAACAAAAACACATACTAAACTTCCTCATTTATAACATTTAGAGGTTGAATTACTGCTTGAAGTTGTGGCCAATTTGGTATTAGAAATAAATTTCAAATAATGAATTCCTGAGAATTGTTCTAATGAGTAAGAATGATAAACTTATGAAATATATATATAATTGAAATGTTGTCCAATTTAAATACATACGCATGTATTCTCATTTTTATTTAATTTATTAAAATAGCTTTCATTGATTTCAGAAGCATTTAATTTAACATTCCTTTACTTATCTGTGTAGTTTTTTAGTTTTTACATTCTCATCAAAGTTATTTATTTGTTGAACCCAAAAAAAAGAAAAAAATTGAAAATAAACTTTATTAATAAATTGTTTTTCTTTTGTAACAAGCATTTGTTTAATGTATTTTATGTTTTAACTATTAAAATGAAGGAAACAAGTTAAAGGAAATGTTACATAGCTTATTTTTAACTAAATCACATGGCACCCTACACTAAACTCTATAATTTATTATTACATTGTGGATTTATATAATTTATCGGCATCAAATTTTATGCGAATTTTTGTCTTATAAACTTTCAAGAATGATTCATTAGCAATATCGATCAAGTTTTGATTAATTTTACAAAGATTCGTTAAAAATTAGAAAAATTCTCTATAATTTTACCAACGTTGTTTTATAATTATTCGCCTTTTCGAAGTCGAGCGGGCACATTGACAATTCATCCTTCAAAATTACCCACCATGCTTTGTAGCAAAATTATGTAATTAGATTCGAAAGAAAGCATTCCAATTCGAACAATTTCCTTTTCGAAACAAATTATATAATAGAGAGTTTAATAAGTATTTTCACTTTTACGTTTTCACTAAAAACTATAAGGGTTTTCATTTCAAAAAAAAATGGAATATTACACTCTTTTTTGTGTAAAAGTGTAAAAAAAATCAAAGTGTAATTTTCCATTTTTTTATTTTTTTTTAATTTTTAGGTTAAATATTTAAGGATGTTTACAGCAGAATTCAGATACACCATTGAAACCTTATTTCAAAGACCTTCCACATGATACTAATATTTTATATGAGCACTCGCTGGTATGTAAGCCCTGTACAAGAATGACACTTACAATGTGTTTCATGAAAAACAGTTGAGCAACAAGATCAGAGTAAAAACTAGAGTTAGACATAGTTGTGTTTATCACCTCTACTATTTAACTGCGTCCTCGATGCAGTGATGCAGAAGGAAACAAGCCATCATAAGAGAGGTATTATGTGGGGCTTACATGACGGTTGGATTACTTAGATCATTGATGCCTTATGCAAGATATCCACACACATATTCTTATTCTCTTTTATATAGTCATCACTGAGACAGTGACGACTGCGCATGCTAAGCGGGTGTATTGCTATTTTATAATTTTTCACTCAAAGAAATATTTGGATTGTATAATATATTTCGAACTTAAAAAAAATCATTAAAGTGTTGTGTGGAGTTTTCACTCAATTTACTTCTTTGAATAATTTTTTTCAGATTTTAATAAAAACAGGTAAGAGAGCTATATTCGGCTGTGCCGAATCTTGTATATCCTTCACCAAATTATACTTTAAAATAAAATGAAAAAATTTTTTTTTTTAATTATTAAATTTTTTTTTTTTTTCAAAATTGTTTTTTAAAAGTTTTTTCCAATTTAAAATTTTTTTTTTTTTAATTTATTAGTGAAACAAATTAATGACAAAAGAATGTTTTTTTGTGAAAAAAAAATTCGGGTTAAAAAATATTTTCCCGATTTTTACCCATTGTAGGTCCAACTTTGTATAGCCTTATAAACATCGTTGCAATGGACTTTGAAATATATATCATTAGATATCCATCCAAAATAGGCCAAAAATAGAGTTTGTCTCGCATTTTTGCTCATATCTCCGTTATTTATGGACGGATTTTGCTGATTTTAAATAGGAAACTTCTCGAAAGCATGTCTGACAGAATTATTGAAGATTTGGATCCCGAAGATATCTGGGGTCTTCAGAAAATTGATTTCAACAGACAGACAGACGGACATGGCTAAATCGACTCCGCTATCTATAAGGATTCAGAATATATATACTTTATAGGGTCGGAAATTTATATTGTGGAAATTACAAACGGAATGAAAAATTTATATATACCCTTCTCACGAAGGTGAAGGGTATAAAAAGTAATAAAATAGGCAAAGAAAAATTATTAACACATTTCTATATCCCTGATCGAAACATGAAAGCAGTAGCTATGAAAAATGGTTTACGTTTTGATCTATCAGAACGAATAATTGTAAATAATGGCCTTTGAAAGTATATTCCTTTCACATCCTTCAAAGCACTGCTTGAAACATACATATATTTCATTTAACTCTCAAAGTTTTAAAGGATACAATTTTCAAAGGAATTTTTTTAATATTTTTGTTGTCCTGATGAATCAAAGCAAAATTTGTTTGATACACTTTGTTTGATGTTCATATTGTCATAAAATAAAGTGAAAAAATATTGAAATTTTTATTATTTTAACGACTATATCCTTAAAATTTTGACGTCCTTTAAAAATTAGAAAATATATAGATTTGAAAAACTGAGTAAGAAGTTTTTTTACATTCGTCCTCTTTATAATGGGTATAAGGTTTCGTGTAAGTGCAAGAAACAAATTTAAATATGTGATATGTTACACCATTTTAATAATACCGTAAATTGTAAAATAAACAAATTATTGTTTAAATTTTTTTATCATAAAAGGCAGGCGCAATTCGCATGAAAACACTGACTTTTTTCACATTACGTCACCATCTTTAATTGCTTATATTCTAGAACCTTTTCTACTTTTTTACTAAATTACTAAATATAAACCTACTTACGTTCCTTTGCGAAAAATTAAAAAAATATATATAATAAAAGCCTTTAAAAATTACCTTTTTATCCTTTGCAATAGTGACGCCAGTAAAAACATTTCATTTTAATTGGGACACATAATTTTCCCTCCATAAAAACGGCTCACCCTAATGTACATATGTTTGTGTGGTTAATGGCTTTTTTCTTTCTCTAGCTTCTTTAGGTATTTTCAATGTTGAAAATGTTGGATAGTCGAGTCAAGCATACCATTTTGATCGTTTTCAACTATATTTTCATAAAATAAAATGCTTTCAAATTCTTGATTTTTTTTTTTTTTTTTTTGTCAGAAATATTTGTTATTTTTTTGTCAGACTATGATTTTTATTTTTTTGGCAGATATACAAATTAATTATTGAGTTTTATTTTCATATTTGTCAGACTCTACATATATGTAAATAAAACTCAATAATTAATTTGTATTTCTGCCAAAAAAAAATTAAAATCATAGTCTGACAAAAAAATAACAATTATTTCTGACAAAAAAAAATAAAAATCAAAGTCTGACAAATATTATAAATGTCATAATTGTTACGGTCCCTGGTTTTAACAGTACAACACAGATAATCTTCTTGAAAATTTCATGCCTTAATGTAGGCTGTCTTTTTTGGGCAGACAAATGATCAGAAACAAAAACTGTGTAGTTTCAGTGGTGTTGCCAGGGTCACTATAAATTAGTGCTATTAGAGCGTAAGCAGTTACATACTTGAGTTTTTTTTTTTTTGTAGCAAATCTCCACTATTATTGTTGTGCTCCTATGTTTATTTTCTTTTTTCATAATTGCTGTCGACCAGAAAAATGTCAAAATGAAAAATGTAAATGTAAAAATAAACAAAAACAAGTAAGAAAGTATGGTCGCTCAAGCCCGCCATATAATACCCTACACTGAGTAAATGATCAAAAACATTCTTTAAAAATTTCAAAAAAATTATTTTCGTGTTATAAGCAATTATGGACCGATCGCCATGAAATTTGGCCGTGTAGTTTATTTCTGTATGAAACTTATTTTTGTTAAATTATATTTGGATTCCAAAAATTTTAAGAGATTTCTGCTCGTTAAAGTGATTTTCGGAAATGGGACTTATATGGGAGCTATGACCAATTATGGACCGATCATAATAAAATTTGGTGACATGAATTTCGTATATATAAAACTTATTTGGAGTTAAATTTGTGTAGATACCTATATAAATTAAACATTTATGACCGATAAAGTCCACTTTCGGGAGGACATTTGTATGGGGGCTAGATGAAATAATAGACCGATTTCAGCCAATTTCAATAGGGATCGTCCTTGGGCAGAAAAAATGATATGTACCAAATTTTATCGAAATATCTTTAAAATTGCGACCTGTACTCTGCGCACAAGCTTTACATGGACAGCCAGCCAACCAGCCAGCCAGCCAGCCAGCCAGACGGACGGACGGACATCGTTTAATCGACTCAGAAAGTGATTCTGAGTCGATCGGTATACTTTAAGGTGGGTGTTAGACTAATATTTTTGGGCGTTACAAACATCTGCACAAATCCATTATAAAATATAACTTAACTTATTTTTACTTAAATTTTATCGAAAATCATCATCCATTAGAAGATGTTGGCACAAGGTTTACATGGACAGCCAGCCAGTCAGACGGGCGGACAGACGTACATCATTTAATCTTTAAGGTGGGTGTAAGACTAATATTTTTGGGCGTTACCAACATCAGCAGAATCGCATAATACCTACCATCCCACTATGGTAGTGTAGGGTATAAATATGTACATATATACGTTATATTATAAACACCCAGTTTAACCCAGTTTTGTATTCTGAGAAAAACAAAATGTCATAACAAATCTACAATGTTTTGTAGTTTTACTAAATACTTATCAAGGCCAAAGTAAGGAACTTTTCATGTATGTAATAATTTTCTACTACTAAAAATGTCAATAAGAATAGTTGAAAATTAGATGTTTTAAAAGGAATTAAGGATAGTAGCTGCCCAAACCAAACCGGAAAAAATATGATTCAACTCAATGAACTGAAAGAAGAAATTCTTCATTTCCCAATATCATTCTTCCTATAATGGATAATGTAAGATAATCTTGCTTTGAGATAAGTTGCTACACATATAGCTACACACCCACCCACTATTGCCTCGTATCCTACAATAGTGTGGGGAGGGTATTATGCGTTTGTGCTGATGGTTGTAACACTCAAAAATATTAGTCTAACACCCACTTTAAAGTATACCGATCGACTCGGAATAACTTTATACATTAAACTATGAGCATAAATTTCTTAAAAATGTTGGAATGCCCATAGAATTCAACACAAACAAGTTTTATATAAACATTAATCAGTTCAAAATCAACTGTTCTTTGATAACTGGATGTTCATTATTATATAAGTTGAAAATCTAAAAAAAAAAAAACGGGAATAAAACATCAGAGAATAGGCTACTATTTGTAATTATACCCTTCACCTTCGTGAGAAGGGTATATATAAGTTTGTCATTACGTTTGTAATTTTCATAATATAATTTTCCGACCCTATAAAGTATATATATTCTGGATCCTTATAGATAGCGGTGTCGATTAAGCCATGTCCGTATGTCTGTCTGTTGAAATCAATTTTCTGAAGACCCCAGTTAACTTCGGGATCCAAATCTTCAATAATTCTGTCAGACATGCTTTCGAGAAGTTTCCTATTTAAAATCAGCAAAATCCGTCCATAAATAACGGAGATATGAGCAAAAATCCGAGACAACCTCTGAAAATTTCATCAAAAAAAGACAATTTATTGCATGCTTTGACCAAAAAGCAACAAAGCGTATGTTAGAATATGTGTTGGATTCATTGCTTCGCGTATTTTGTTTTTATACCCTTCACCATGTGTGGCAAGGGCATATGTAAAGAGAGAGTTGTTTATAATGAGTTTTCATATGAGCAACGACACCACACACGCCCAACAACAACATTCTACAATGTGGAATGAGCTGAAATTAATAAGAATTATAAATCAAACATACACATGCATAATTTATATGTATTTGAGTGCGTTTCGTTTATTTTCATTTTTGTTGTTGCTTGTTGGTATTTTTTCAACATACAATTGTGCAAAATAATTGTTATGTTTATTTGGTTAGTTATCAGTGAGCACTCAACGTGTGAATATGATTATCGGATGTTTTGCAATTGCATCTGATATGATATTATGATTTTTTCTTGTTGTTGTTGCTATATGAAGAGTTATGCATGGGTAAAGGCAATGTACGTAAATATGTATACTTAGGTGAAGGGTATATAAGATTCGGCACAGCCGAATTTAGCTCTGTTACTTTTTAATTGAAATTTTTGTTCAACTTTTAATTTTTTTTGCTACTTTGACCCAATACTCGAAACTTCAAACAAAATGTGCAACCTATATAGCATGTGGGTGTTTCGATGACGGAGAACAGTTTTAGACCCTGTTAGCATCGAAAATCCAAATAGTACAAAATAAGGACAGCCATAATAATATTATAGACTAGCTTGACCCGGTGCGCTTCGCTACCCCTGTCGATGTAAAAATCGGTTCAGCCGTTTAGTAATTATTGTTTAAAAACTAAAGGTACCAATTTTACCCGTTTTTCCCCCTTTTTATCCCTTTCTGGTCCAAGTATTGAAAAAAATTATATCCTATTGACGCTTCCAAGTAAGGATCTATCTACGTTCCAAATTTCAATAAAATCGGTTCAGCCGTTTAGGCGTGATGCTCAAACAAACAAACATACAAACAAATAAACAAACAAACTTACAAAGACATTTATATATTTACTAGATTGACCCGGTGCGCTTCGCTACCCCTGTCGATGTAAAAATCGGTTCAGCCGTTTAGTAATTATTGTTTAAAAACTAAAGGTACCAATTTTACCCGTTTTCCCCCCTTTTTATCCCTTTCTGGTCCAAGTATTGAAAAAATGTATAGCCTATTGACGCTTCCAAGTAAGGATCTATCTACGTTCCAAATTTCAATAAAATCGGTTCAGCCGTTTAGGCGTGATGCTCAAACAAACAAACAAACAAACAAACAAATAAACAAACAAACAAACTTACAAAGACATTTATATATTTATATAGATATAGATATAGATATAGATTAACACTTGAATGTAAACCATTAATTTGTAAAATGTTCCATCACTTTTAACCACTTCAATACATTAAAGTTTAATTGGCAAAGTCAAGTATCTAAAAAGATGTCTAAAATTGAAATGATAAATAGCACATTTATTTACTTACACTTTGTTGTAGAGTAATTATGACGGCAAAAGAAAGTTAAAATGTCACCTTGTCTCACACACGCATTTTATATTTATATTATATATTTTTCTTTCACAGCATTTAAATTAAAGGGAATTAACAAAACAGTTAAGTAGTGTTAATTTACAAGCAATTACATTATAATTATTTTTAGCAGAGGGTAATTTTTAGTAATTTCCTGGTTTTTATGAACCTAAAATTTACTTTAAGTATCTGCTGTTAGTTCATTATGAATTACTAATAACACCATGAGTATTTTGTTTTCAAATTTTACACTTGGTTGGCTGTAATAAAGTAGGCGTTTCAAAATAAAATAGAACAAAATAGAAAAGTGCAGTTTGTTAGTGGGTCAGTTAAAATGGGGAAACAAGTTACAATAACCATTAAGCTTCAATTTCGTAGAAATTGTAAGTTATATAATGTGCAAAAAATAAAGCAATTTTGTTATAAGATTTATTTGGAAGTAAAATATTAAATAACAATGTGTGAAATTGTAAGATGAAAAACAAAGAAAATACATTGGAAACAAAATACGAAATACTTAAATGTGTGCACTGACCATGGCAATGGAGTACAAAGACTGTAATGGCTAATATCAGCAAGCAGTAGGGCTGAGATCAGACAAACTAGTGTTAGTATTTTATAACCTCCACCGTAGCTCATAGCCAATATCTCAGAAATGTATTTAGTGTTCGTCCGGACATATGCCTGTGTCAATCAAGCTTATGTTCAACAAATAAAACTGAAATGAATAAGATTCATCTAAAATTTGTTACCATTGTCATTTTGATAGCTGCTATAGCTTGCCCTATATATAATTTGTCATATCTATGGGAGGTACCACGCCCTCTATTTCTAGTTTGGCCAATTTAGGCCTAAATAAGTAATTCATACAAAGTTTCAAGGCTTCACATATAACAACTATACAGATACTTATATATGAATTTTATTATTTAGTTTGTATGGGAGGTGCCACGCCCACTATTGATAGTCCGCCGTAAAAATGTATGGGTTCTATCTCTTATAGTATCCTATTAGATTATTTTAATTAACACAATATGGGAGATGCCACACCCTCTGTGGCTACTACTCCCATTTATGCCTCAAATATTTATACAAACGGATATATTAATGCATAAATCTTGTATGTAAGTTATTTGGAGGCATAGGACAGTTGATTTGAACTACGAGTATAACGATCCAGAATATTTATACTTTATGGGGTCGCAAATGAAAAATGTCATCGTGAAGGTATAAAAATGAATGTGTGTATGTTTATTTGAAGTAATTTTTATCTGATTTAAATTATTAATCAAATTTACACTATGTGAACTGATCCCAGTCCATAACATATGATATATTATTTGTTGTACATACTCCACTTTAGCTCATTTCAAGAGAATTGTAGTGGCAGTTACTCAAATGTTACACATTTGTTTTGATGATTTTTTCTTCCGCCGTTAATGTGGCTTTTGTTGACTCTACAGCCAAGCACTTGCCATTTTTACCGGCTTTTGTATGCTGCAAATTACGCACTCTAATGATTTTTGGTCAAAAAGCCATCACATATATACACTGTGTTAAACACATACACTCACTCTAGCACCCTCACGAAACATTCACAAAACTTAAAATGTTTTGCATTTAACGGTAATGATGTAAACTTTTATACTACAGCTATACACAACTATTATTTAATATCAGTTCAGTTAATACGTTTTATGTTTTGTTTTCTTTTAAACATACTACCATTATCTCCACCATTCCCAGGTCACCATTAGTATAAATTTGTGTATTTTCATTGGAAACTGTTTTAGTTGCTTCAAATAGTTCGTTTAGTTCAAATGACAAGTTTTAACGGGAAAATGTTCAAATTTCATTGGGTGTCATCGATTATAGTTTTACTACAATTGTTTGACACTAATTTGGCCATAACCACAGATACGAATTTGGAAAGTGTTCACGAATTTCAATATTGTTTACGAGAGTCAACACATCCCAATTTAAGGGAGTGTGTTGGTCGTACGGCTATTAGTTTTTTGCAACGTTTCGATGAAAAGGATAATTTTACATTTGTTGACAGTCTAATTGCTGCGCGGGACGACAAGGTGGCATCTAGGTCGTTAGTGAATTTTTTGGATACTGATCCCATGGATTTTAGGTAAGAGCTAAAAGGAGGATGGTTATATTGTGATGGCTACATTAAAAGTGATTTCAATGAAAAGCATTTTGTGATGTGATAAATATGGTTAAAATCCAACAAACAGACAATTAGTAAGAGTGTTTCATATTACGTACAACCATTTTCGTGAACAATAAAAAGAAAAAAAAGTATTATTTCTGAAATTATCTAAACTAGCAGTTTATGCAACTTGGGAGTTCGTGTAAGAAATCGATTTACAGTGGTCATATATACCCACTGTAAAAATCTTACATAATTTTCTCTACTCTTTCGCCAAAAAATACAGTTGAATCCGTCTTCAACTTTCATTGTAATGTATTAAAAAAACAGTTTTTAGCCTCTACTGAAATTTTTTAAATTTTGAGTTGACTCTCCTTAGAGGAACATAAAAAAGTATTCTGGTCTTATTGGTATTTATATCAGCACCTGATGGTGTAAAGCAGAATGGAAAACTTAAGCGGCCCGGAGACGATAAAGAAACATGTCAAATATTACGTATGTGCGAATATTGCGTGCTTGTCGTTTAAACGGAGACGAACAAATAAAATCGTCAAAATCTATTTGTATTGTGACTTCGATTCGTTCGATTATGGCTTTAAGTCATGACTTAAAATCATGGGCTTTTTTTGTACTAGCAAATTGTGAAGTCTACACAAAAGGCAAGTTTTCAGTTTTTCATGACTTTTTTTAATATTCAGCTTTGAGCTCTTTTCTGATTGGTTGTTGATACGATTATATGACAAAAAAAGGCAAGCATGGTTGAAAAAAAGGCATCGTATAAATGAATGGAGATTTTGGTAGGGGTTTTAAAAGAGAAACCAAAAAAAAGACATGACTTTAAATCAACGTGTAAATGTCAACTAAGCATGTTGTCGTGGTTACTACAATATATGCTTCCAATTTTACATTCCATAAAGATGGTAAGGCTTGGTAATGTTTCAAAAATCACAAAGCAACTGAGATAGTTTTTGTCAATTACAACTGGGGGCGATCAAATAAAAACTCATCAAATAAAAAAAAATATATATATTTAGGCGAAGAAGCACTACGCACACACACACACTTATATCACACTTTATTGAACTTCTCCAGACAGCTTTAGTTTTAGAAATGATCAAGCAACAAGAGTTCTTTTTGAAGTACTAAATTATTTATTTGTATTCTACGAACACAAAGAAATCTTAAATGTATTTTGAATGATGATATAATTTGAAGATCCAAAAAAGTATTTCGATAAAAATAGGACTTCATTATTATACCCTTCACCTTCGTGAGAAGGGTATATATAAATTTGTCATTCCGTTTGTAATTTCCACAATATAATTTTCCGACCCTATAAAGTATATATATTCTGGATACTTATAGACAGCGGAGTCGATTTAGCCATGTCCGTCTGTCTGTTGAAATCAATTTTCTGAAGACCCCAGATATCATCGGCATCCAAATCTTCAATAATTCTGTCAGACATTCTTTTGAGAAGTTTCCTATTTAAAATCAGCAAAATCCGTCCATAAATAACGGAGATATGAGCAAAAATCCGAGACAACCTCTATTTTTGGCCTATTTTTTCATCTATATCTCGATTACTAAGTCATAAATATAGACAATATGGATATCTAATGATAGATATTTCAAAGTCCATTACAACGATGTATATAAGGCTATACAAAGTTGGACCTACAATGGGTCAAAATCGGAAAAATATTTTTTAACCCGAATTTTTTCCACAAAAAACTTTCTTTTGTCATAAATTTTTTTCACTAATAAATTGAAATAATTTTTTTTTTTAAAAATTGGAAAAAACTTTTAAAAAACTATTTTGAAAAAAAAAAAAATTTAAATTTTATTGTAAGGTATAATTTGGTGAAGGGTATATAAGATTCGGCACAGCCGAATATAGCTCTCTTACGTGTTTTTGCTATAATAAGTTTAGTACAACGTATTTAAATTGTCGATTTTATGATGAAGCTAAGAAGGGTAATGTACAGTTATTATACTAATTTTTGATTAATTTGATATGGCTTTCAATAAAAAATTTAAAATTTATTGAAAAACACATAGATCTTTTTGTAAATTACAATATTCTCTCACATGCTACTTCAATCCATAGTGCAGTTATACCATTTACTAGTATATTTATAAAGGTGTCTACTTGTCTAACCTTATAGAACTAATGTCTAATTTAGGCCTTGGAAGTTTGTAGTCCGCTGTGCTCTCCCAAATATTACCATATTTGGGGACTAATCTCACCTCCAAGTATAGTCACGAACATTGTATCGCAAGTTCTTTCCCGATCTCATTAACTTGCCCGTTACAGTGCCCCTGTAGCCAGCACAACCTAACTTTAAACAGTTCCATTAGTTCTCATAGAGCCCTTTAACTTAGACACCTTAATATCCAATGTTAGCCATTACCAATTCCGAGGCTTTTAAGATTTTCAAAATTTTAGCTTGTAAGACTCTGCAGTCGTCGGGAGGTCTATACTACATCTGAGTGTCAATCTCATGATACATAAGCTATTGGAAAGAAGGAGACTTTTTAATTAGTCCCCAACCCATTGAAGCTGGAGTTCCCCAAGGCAGTAACCTGGGATCATTTTTATTTGATATATTCGTCTGATATGCCAACTAACAATCGCACTCATACATCAACATTTGGTGATGATACTGCTATTCTAAGCATTCATGAAAACCCTCAAGAAGCGTCTCGTTACTTACAAAATCACATATTTGAATTAGAAAAATGGTTAAAACAATGGAAAATTAAAGTCAACGAACAAAAATGTACACATATAACATTTACATTGCGTAGAGAATCATGCCCCCCTATTCATATCAATAACCAAACAATAATCCAACAATCGGAAGTTAAATACCTCGGAATACATCTTGATCGTCGTCTTACATGGAAAAGCCATATAGATGCAAAGTTAACTCAAATGAAATTGAAATCAATTCAAATTAATTGGCTCATTGGCAGAAACTCTACGCTTAGTTTATATTGTAAACTTCTACTTTATAACATGATCATAAAACCGATATGGTGTTATGGCATACAGCTATGGGGCACGGCCTCAGCGTCAAATGTAGAAAAAATCCAAAGACGCCAAAACAAGTTTTTAAGAATGATCGCAGTTGCCCCCTGGTATATCAAAAACGCGAATATACACAAAGATCTAAACGTGCCCCTTGTAAAAACTGAGATCACGAAAAATGTGGAAAAATATTTAAAAAAATTTGAAATTCACCCAAACCCACTGGCCCGCAACATATTAGATAACCGTGGCCACACTCGATTAAGGAGGAGGAACACAGCAGACCTAATCCAAAGACTAGAAGGAAGAATGCCTATTTAATCAAAGCAACAATGAATAAACAATTTTTCGTCCGGCACTGGCTGGACTAATTAAATTATAACTATTAGATATAAGATTTGAAATACTTGTTGTTAGTTCATTAAATAATGAAGATACAATAAATAAAAAAATAAAATTGGAAAAAAATGTATGAAGACACCAGCTCCTGTCCCTAACTTCATCTTATCTCTAAATACTGCTCTACCTTTAAACAGTATTTCGGATCCAAGCCAAGTCATTCCGGATCGGATTTTCAGTCTTCTCTATGAATTCACTAGTTCTGTCCCTAACTCCACTGCGCTCTCTTTAAACAATCTTTCGGATCCAAGCCAAGTCATTCCGTATCCGAGCGCCAGTCTTCTCTATGAAGATATCCTTCAAATAGCCTTTCGAAACCAATCATTACGGATACAAGTGTCCGTCTCCTGTCCCTATCTCCATTATGATTCATCAAATAGTCTTACGGACCCACTCCAGTCATTATTATCTATAGTTACCAGAATACTTGAGATTTAGTTTTTCTTTCACATTACACCTTAGGCTGAAGAACTGACAGAGAACTAGTTATGTGACTAGTTCTTTGGTGGTAAGGGCCGGTCACGGAATTTGCCCTGATGAACTTGTTTTGGATATTAAAATACTGGTAATAATGTTGGAATAAAATTTACTGATCACATTTTTTGCGAAATTTGTTTCCAAAAATAAACAAGTAAAGTGATATTTACGTTTTTATATGACGATAGTAACATTTCTAATTGTATTGTATTTCATAAGTTTGTTTTTGTTATCATTACTTGTTTATTATCTTGATTTTAATTTGTATTTTAAGAATTTCCTAAAGATGCCAACCGAAATATTGACAATCAAAAACAAATTTTTTAATAAATAAAGAATTATTTAAAAAATGACCCTTCAGCACGACAATATCTTAGTATTATTGAATAGAAAAAGGTCGACAATGACTATTGAATATTATAATAATAAAAACTATTATTTACTATTAAAATTTACAAACAATATTTAAAAAAATTAAAACCAAAATAAATTTTCTAACTTCCAGAGGCATTTTAGAAAATGCTGGAGCCGTATTTAGTCAACGAGCTCTTGAATTCCACATGGATGCCATATATCCCGGTCTAATGTTTAAAATTGGACCCTCAGCAGATTCCAATAGTGTGGCACAATTTATGTTAGATCCTACAGTAGATGAAAGAAATTTCAACTATGAAGAACCTTCAACAGGTAATTGTTATTTTTGCAAGTCATATACATCTCAAAAGCTAAGCTTAAGCTAAGACATTAACCATATATATATTTTTTTTCTTGCAGCGCGCATCCTAACCAAACATTACGTGTTACCATTTTTACTTGGTCTCAAATTCAACTTGGTAGCACTGGTGCCCATACTATTCACCGTCATTTGTCTGCTTTTAAAGAAATCTCTTTTTATAGCCAAGTTAGTAGTTTATATTAGCAGCATTTTAGGCGTTGGTGGTATTGCTGGTGCTTTGGGTACATTTGGTGGAGGTTTGGGAGGTTTCTTTAGTGGTCATGGTTTTGAGGGTGGTATTCCACCTCAGCCTCCTCATGGACATGCATATGGTGGTGCGAATTTTGGTGCTGTAGGTGGTGGTGTTGGCGGAGGTTTAGGTGTATATCCTGGTAAAAATACTGTCTATTCCCAATACGAACAAGATGAATTACAGCACATTTCACCATACAAGAGACAAGATCGTAAAGTGGTTTTTGAGAAGACAAGAGAAAATACTGGACGTATTAGTAGTAGCAAAGGCCATAACAATCATAATGTGCGATCAACTCCAGCACCCGTTGTTTTAGCCACTCCTGCTACAGATCGATTCTATGAATATGAGAAACAGGTGCTTATGCAAGATCGTAGTGGTAAATTGCGTCATTCTAGTGGTAAATTGGGACCATCGGCTTATGGCGAAGATGAGGAGGAGGTGGCTGGTGTTATAAACGTTGCACCCAGCCATCGCTTTCAGACTAGTGACAATTCGGGTTGGAAAGTGGTAAATTTAAGAGTTTAAATTAATTCGATATAAACTGTTAAACTATTTTAAGATTAAATTAAATTTAATTTAAATTTGTGTTTTTATTTCCTAACTTTTTGTTAAAAGGGTTTGAAGTAATGATAAAAAGTAAACCAAAAGACTAAACTTAAAATCGACTGAAGTTGTTTAAAAGAAAAACATGGAGTAAAAAATATTAACGTTTATAAAACCATCTGCAAGACTAATTAAGAAATGTCAAAAGTCTTTAGAGAAAAATTGTGTCCTTTTGCAAAGTATTCAAACACCTGAATGTATCCTTTTTTTTTTTTTTGTGTGGAATTACTTTTTCCAATCAACTTCATTGGCAGACACAAAATAACACCTTATGCCAGAAAAAGAATTTCTTTTGTTTTAATTTCTCCTCATTATCAGATAAATTTATAGCTGTTAATGTTTTTCTATTCTTTTGAAAATATTGCGTAAGGGCATCATTTAAACTTGATATAAAAATGATATAATTTTTTTTATTGTGCGTATACATACATATTGTTGAGCTGGCATTGTTTGAAGCCTAAAACCAATAAGCTTTAGGCTTCTAATAAAGTATTTTATAACAACATCTGCAAGAAAGGGAAATTCTTTTGACAACTTAAATTACTTCCACAACACTTTGAAGCAACAACAGCAATACTTACAGATATACTGCTTCCACTACAGCCGCGTAAGCTCTCAAGAAAATGAATGATAAACACCGAAAAAAACATTAAACTTTAAGATGAAAGTGAAAATTTTGTGTTAAAGTTTTGAAAAATAAAACAAAACAGACAAGACAAGACAAGACAGGAAAAGACAAGTACAACTACAAGAGCCAGTAATTACAAAATAAAAACGTTTTCAAGGTTCAATAACCCACCCTAATATACGCATATATTTTTTAGTTAAAAGAAATTGTATTTTAATATAATTTTTGTAGGTGGGAACGTATTAATATTTGGATTTTTACTACAGGTGTTTTCGACAAGGTACAAAATGTTAAAAGAAAATTGAAAAACCACAATGAAAGTTAAATATTTATAAAAATATCACTGATTTGATGTTAAACGATGCATATTTTTTTGTGGGTTTATATTTGAAAATACTTTTTTTTGGGTTATGAGACCATAACCCAGTAAACAAATTTAAAAAAAAAAATAAATTAAATTTCAAGTAAGAAAAAGCATAAGACTGTACCGAAGATTGTTAATCCAAAATAATTTTCTTATGTGTCGATTATTTCAAAATACATACATTTATTTTCGATCAATTAAAATGTTCACCATAGATAAATACACATAGATCGGAAACTCTCCTGTCAAAGACCTAACTCAGTTGTCATAAACCTAAGTGGTGAGAATGTATTAGTAAAAAAAACTATGTGAGAACAAAAACAACACTCGTATGTGTAACATTTTTGAGTAATTTTTTTGTTTGAGTTTTTTTCTAGTTTCCGCTCTATGTTTCTCTATGATATTCACCATAGAGAAACATAGAGCGGAAACTAGAAAAAAACTCAAACAAAAAAATTACTCAAAAATGTTACACATACGAGTGTTGTTTTTGTTTTCACATAGTTTTTTTTACTAATACATTCTCAGCACTTAGGTTTCTGACAACTGAGTTAGGTCTTTGACAGGAGAGTTTCCGATCTATGTGTATTTATCTATGATATTCACATTAACCCTTTCACGACCATTACACTAATTTGTGAACAATTATTGAACACAGTACCAATAAAACTGTCAATTTTCAAAGACAGTAAAAAATAAAAACTGTAACCGAACTTGTTTTAATCTAAACACATTATTTTACGAACTAATTTAAATTAAAATGGAACCCATTATTTTTTTCGTTATTTAGTTATTCAGTATTTTTGTGTTGGGACACCGGTGTCCCCGTGGTCGTCAAAGGGTTAAATGCAATTTAACCCTTGACGACCATTTTTTTCATTCTGTTTAATATTTTTTGAAGCATACATTTTATTTTCCGCAAATTTTCATTATCGAGACCACTATTAATTTGATATTAATTTGATTTTGGGGATTTTTAAAAACAGTCAGACGGACGTATTTACTTTATCTTCAAATATCATAAGATCAATATTTCGATGTAAAATAAAGAAATGAAAAGAATATTTGCTCCGTTACGTAGGAATGTATCTCATAGCTCATTGCGATACCAGGGTTCATGGTATGCACATTATTACTTCAGTTTAATGTACGATAGGTCATGCTGTTTATCAAAGGGAGCCAATCCAATGATGATCATTCGTTTCATCGACAACGCATATGAATTGATCAAGTGTTATTCTCTTCCATCTTATTTCCATAGATCGGACATAAACCATTGTATTTAATATGCAGACACTGCGCTTGTCACTAAATTCGAGCTTGTCATTGAAAGTAATGACAACTGCATTTAGAAGTGGCTTCATTTGTCTGGCTATCCTGCAACAATTTTTAGTGACTCATTTTTGCTAGAGTCTAGTGCTACCAGGTTGAATTTGGCAATGAAAATGATTTTTATATTAAACTTACATCTTGTTAAAAGATACAAATAGTATTGATATTAAAATTAAATATTAAGTAAAATGCCTGTTGCTCAAACGTTGTTTGCTCTCATTACACCCTTCACCATGAATTGCAACTTGCAAGAGTATGTATAAGTTTGTCATTCTGTTTGCAATTTCTACATTTTTCATTTGCTACCCAACAAATTATGACTTAGTAATCCTGATATAGATAAAGAATAGTTCAAAAATAGAGGTTGTCGTGGTTTTTTCCTGATATCTTTGTCATTTGTGGTCCAATTTTCTCAATTTTAAATAGCAACCGAACCGGGTCTATAGCGGATATATTGATTTATGTATCATGTATGTAAGTTTTTTGGGGGCTACGGAAAGTTGATTTCAACATACAGGCGGACAGACGGACATGGCTGTATCGACTCCGAATATATAAAGTCATAATTTGGTGATGACACAGCCGAATATATCTCCCTTACTTGTTTGATTACTGTTAGTTCTATTTATAAACCAAAATATCAAAAATATGCATTTGAAGTGACCTTCCATCATATTAAATTTTGTTTTGTCTAAATGGCCTATTATACAGAAGAAACTCAACTTACTATTCATAATTAAACCCAGATATTTATATCTGTCGATACGATTGAACTTGGTATTATTCATAAAAATGGGTAGAAAGTCAGTTACTATAGTGTTTGCTACTTATGATTATAGGCAAGACTGTGTTCCTTAACCCAACAAATTTTCTAGTTAATTCTAGTTATTTCAAAAGTTCTGTAGTACTTATGTCCCTAAAATAGGAAAGAAGTTTGTCTTTGATCGCTAAGCCATAGGCGATAATTTTACAGCCATGTTGCATCATGATTTTTAGCACGAAATACAAAACCAGATTCCATAAACGCAAAAAATATTAGGGAAACCCAAAATTTAGACTATATGTCTCTAAAACACCACTCGTTAATGCTTCAAGATGTTACGTAGTTTTTCTCAATTAACCATGGTCGTCATTTGCTCCAGATTATGTTTCGCCCATTGTGCTACATGGGTCTTAACCATTCATATATTTAGTACCTTAATAATATGGTTGCACCTAATAATATAATCTAATACTCTGAAATTTTTTCTAGAATTATTTAGAATTATGCAAACTTGCACTTTTAAATTTTAACTTACACGTACAAAATTTATAATGACTTTGGCAATAAATAAAAAGACAATAAACAATTTTAAGGAATCCTTGGAATTGTTTACTAATAAATGGATCACCAAACTAAATTTTTTGCAACTCCACTTGTTTTTGATGAATACAAACAACATCGATAACTTATTTTCTTTTGCATGTCCGTTCGCACAGACGAAATTACCAGTAATTTTGTCCCAAACGAAACAATTCATCAGAATTGCAGCAATAATTTTGCCATTGACACTAGATGCAAATTAGATAACAGCTGATTTACAGAATTATTGGTCGTGAAAATTTGCAAAAAGTTGTTTGATTATTTTGTGAAATTGTTTTTAAAATGCCATGAAGCAGTGCAAAAGAAAATATTATCGAAGCATTAGTTGAAGACGTTGTCCGGGAAATAGTTCTGACCGATGGTACATACTTATATTCATAATTTGGTTGGGTTTTTCTCTTTATAATTATACCCTACAGCCCCATAGTGCAGATGTTTGTAACGCCCAAAAATATTAGTCTAACACCACCCTCAAGGTATACCGATCGACTTAGAATTACTTTCTGAGACGATTAAACGATGTCAGTCCGGCTGGTTGTCTATGTAAAACTTGTGCGCAAAGTACAGGTAGCAATTTTGATGATACAGTGTTGGAAAAAATAATAGAAACGAGAGGAACACCCCCATATCATGATGGATACACCGCCGTGTTTAACGGTCTTCTTGGGCTGTGGTCAGACGAAACCAAGATAAATTAGTTTGGATCCGATGGGAAGCATTGTGTTAGGCGCCCAGATAATAAGGCATATAATCCAAAATACACCAGGAAGACAGTAAAACACAGCGGTGGATCCATCATGATATGGGGGTGTTTCTCTTCTTCTGGTGTCGGTCCAATATATTGGATAAAGAACAAAACATGCGCCCCGGACTACGAAAATATATTGCAATACATAATGCTACCATTTGCTGAGGAAGAGATGCCTATGAGACGGGAGTTTCAGCAAGACAATGATCCGAAGCACTCCTCAAAATTGGCAAAGGACTGGTTTGCTGTCAACAAAGTACCTCTTATGGAATGGCCTTCGCAGTCACCGGACCTTAACCCAATAGAACACCTTTGGCAAGTGCTCAAGAGGAAACTGGAGGGTTTCAGTCCGCAAAATAAGGACGAATTGTGGGGAAAAATCCAGGAAAAGTGGTTTTCCATTGACAAGGAAGTTTGCAAAAAAATTGGGGGATTCCATGAGTCGCAGATGCAATGAAGTTGTGAAAAACATAGGCAGACCAATAAAAAAAAGTAAAATTTTTTTTTAACAAAAAATAAAAAGATGTGCCTCTAAAACTTGAATCTTTTTACGAGTTTCCATTATTTTTCCCAGTAAAAATAATGACTTTTTACATTGTTAGTCATATAATGTATTAAAATATAAATGAAAAGTGGAATGATTATGTTTTTTCTTATGCTGTATGATTGATAAACAAAACTGCATATACATTTTTTTTTATAAAACTAAACTTGACTAATATTCTTACAAAATTTTAAAAAAAGCTCTCGTTTCTATTATTTTTTCCAAAACTGTATTTCGAAGCCTTCTGAAACTGGCTGAAATCGGTCCATTATTTCACCTAGCCCTCTTACAAATTTTTCCTTCCGCAATTTGACTTTATCGGTCATAAATATTTAATTTAAATAGGTATCTACACACAATTTCGCTCCAAAGTTCTATGTATACGGAATTTATGTCACCTTATTTTAGGATGATCGGTCCATAATTAGTTATAGCTCCCATATAAGGCTCTCCTTCGAAAATTATTCACGAAAATAAATTACTGAAATTTGAAAAGAAAAATATTTTTGCTCATTTACTTAGTGTAGGGTATTATATGACGGCTTCATAGCTTGATTTTTGTTTGACGATTTTAAATTATTACTTACAAATGTCAGCTGTTCGAGTATCACTGATGTAAACGCAATATACGTAGCAAAAAAAAAGCTATACATTTTTAGTATTGCGCAAACGCAATGATGTGACAATTGCAATTCTGTGTATTTTGTTGTTGGATTGCAAACAAAAGCTACAATATTTTGCATTTGTACTTTCACAAGACCATATGCATCAAACACTGAACACCGCTTATGTTTTCAGCATCATGCTATTAGAGAAACTTAGAACAATCAATTCGGAATGATGGACTACAATTTGTTTGTCAGAAGATGGGAGAAACAAGAAAAAGCTAAAGCCAAACTCATATTATTCTAAGAAACACAACTTCGATCTCAAACAGGGTCAGTTTAAACATATACGTTTTTGAGCACTTTAAACAACTTCGAATTGATAAGTTTTCCGCATAAGAGTCATGACTTTGCACCCAATTTTCACATATAAAACAAAATCTACTTTGTCAGCATTAATTAATGAATACAAATGACGTATTTGAAATTATTCTACTATTTATTTGACTTTATTTATGACTAAGATGAAAGCTCTTTCTTTTTATCATAAAAACCAACAAAATTGTTTACTGGGTAATGTTTGCTTAGATTAGATATTTACAGATAAATAGATTAGTAAATGTTTGAAAAGCCACTTAATTACACGATATTGAAAAGTTCTTTCTTTTCAGTGATTTTTGTAGCGAGTGAAAATGAAAAGTTTCATTTCCCCCATCCAATTAAATGTTCATAAAAATACCATTTGTAAGAAGTAATTAAACAAAAACATTTGCATATAAATTATGCTTAATAATACAAAAATTAGTTTAGTATTATTTTATAGTTGATAGAGTTTAGATGTAAAAGAAAGAATAACATAAACGGTTTACAAGAAACAAGAAACAAGAAAACAAAATAAAAGACTTTGAATATACTTTTAAAATAACAAAAACAAGAAGCCATAAATAAGGATTTGAGTGCTACAATTAATTGTGTAAAATGGTGAAAATAGTCTTATCACTTTTTGTGATTTTCACGCTAAATTGTAGTTTAAGTGTTGCCATAATAAGTACACGAGAAAATACACTTTCCGCGCGACAAATGGGCCAAGCTATGGCTCAATGTTTTGGCCAGTCTGAGATAATAAATTGTTTAGAAAACAAAATATTTGAAACATTAGACATAGCTATTGCCAATAATGAAACATGGCAATTTAGTGATTTTTTAGTTATTGAAAAAAATGATGCCTCTCACAAGGAAAATCACGACAAATTACAACATCTATCAAATGAACGCTCTTTAAGTGATACATTAGCTATGAAAATTTTACAATTGGCTCAAACGCGTTCATTAAAATTACAATTACCCACATCCATCAACAATTTGTTTAATAAACGCAGCACTTCCACGACTTTAGATGATTTTAATGCGGATGCCAATGCTGTGGAGAGTGATGAAGATGCTGGCGCGACTGAACAACTGGAACAGGAAGAAGGTACGCTACGTAAATTGAATGGTCTTGTAGATGATAAAATTTCAAAAATAAAAAAATCTGGTCGAAAAAAACCTTTTAAAAAACCCAAACCCTCTTATTCTTCTCCTCTCGATTTTGCTCTAACTCCACTGCCCTCGCCCACTTATCTGATCAAAAACAAAAACAAACACAACAAAAACAAACAAAAACATAAATATAAAAATAAATTTAAAAAAAAATACAAAAACAAACATAAAAAAAATAAAAATAAAATCTGGTATTCGTTGTTTAATATCAAACCACCCAAAGGTCGCAAGAAAAAGGACAAAGACAAGAACATGGCAATGATGGGCGGTATGGCGATGCTGGCAATGGTTGCACAAATGTTTTTGGGCAAAGTGATTCTGATAGCGGGTGCTGCATTTGTTATGGCCAAGGTGGCTTTGCTCATCTCTGTACTGGTGAGTAGTTTTCAATTGAGTTTGTGTCAAATTCACACATACTTACAATAACTTTAAGGATATTTCAAATATTTCACTATGGATTAGAGGAGGATTTTTATAAGACAACATTTTAATTTATGTTTACTTTTAGTTTATGGCAAATGTTTGTTTGCTTTTATGGCATGCCACTTCTACATTATCAGATTAAGACATACAGTTGTGATTGAGTTTAAATTACATTGCTTTCTGTTGTCATTAAATAGTTAACAATGTTTATACCGCTATAAAAAAAATTAAATAAATTCAAGGATTTTTTGACAGTTTTTAAGGGTTACCAAATAGTGGACCCCTAAAAAAGAAATTTGGCATTTTGTATGAGGATTTCCAAAATATTTAATTTTTTGCAGCAATCGTTAGTGAGCTGTACCATATTGAAAAAAAGTATATTTCTAAGGTTTTTCGTGGATCTTGACTTTTTGTGAAGAAACAACTAACAAACTAACAAAATAACTCACGAACAATTTTGAGAATTTCACTATTACACAGAGAAAACAGGTTTGTGATAGCAACCGAATTTGTTGCCAATCGATTGATTCCACCTTAGTGACCGAATTTTACAGTTGTGGCTACAAAATTTTAGAAGGGGTAACAAATGTTTGGTTGCTTCAACCGAAATTCTTCTTTGTCAACTGGGTTTCTCTTGATAGAACCGAAAAACTCTATGTCTGCAACCGAATCATTCGATTAACAACTAATTCGGTTGCTATCACGAATTTGTTTTCTCTGTGTATAATTATTATTTTTAGCCAAAGACAAAGATTTAAGTCTCTCCCAATTATAGTTCTTCAGATATTCTAAAATAACTTATTATTTGGTATGGGAGTTGAGTTCAGGCTTTAACTGTTGTAGTTCTCCAGATATTCAATAACAACTATTATGGAGGAGGTCATGCGCAATAATCCCACCCATCTCATTCGGACAAAGTTTGAAGGCAATAGTTCTTTAGAAATTCGAAAAATAACTATTTGTATTCTAAACCCGCACATTTATAAACTATTTTCGTGCAGATATAGGAAATTTATTTGTTCAAAGATTGAAGACTTTCCTAATTATGGTTATCCAGGTATTTGAAAATAACTATTTGTATGGGAAGTGTCACGCCCACTAATCCAATACCGTCCGTTTCCAGCTTAATTAAAGTTATCACTATTTCAGGTACGAATCCAGGCCAACCACTATTCTTTTAATACCCTGTCCGACTGGCTGACCATGTAAAACTTGTGAGCAAGTACAGGTCGTAATTTTGAAGATATATCGATAAAATTTGGTACATTTGTTTTAGGTCAAGGACGAAAGCCTGTTGGAACTGACTGAAATCGATCTATTATTTCACCTAGCTCCATACAAATGTCCTCCCGAAATAGGGCTTTAGCGGTCATAAATGTTTAATTTATATACGTATCTACACAAATTTCGCTCCAAATAAGTTTTATTTGTACGGAATTCATGTCACCTAATTTTATGATGATCGGTACATAATTATTCATATCTCCCATATAAGGCCTGCTTCCGAAAACCACTTAAACGAGCAGAAATCTCTTAAAAATGTTATTATACACATACTATTGAACAAAAATAACCTTCATATAGACTCATAGCTTCAAAGCTCCCATATAAGGCATTCTTCTGAAAATCATTCACGAAAATAAATTACTGAAATTTTAAAAGAAAAATATTTTTGCTCATTTACATAGTGTAGGGCTTGAACGACCATACTTTCTTACTTGTTTTATATTAATGCTTTTCGATTTTGGTGGGGGCGGAAATTGCCTTTGTCCCCACCTGAATCTACGCTTGCACTATTAAAATTTGCTTGATATTCGCGAATAAGTAATTATTTTGTATGGGATGTGCCACGCCCACTTGGAATTCCAAAATAAGAAGTAGCCTATACTTTTTATTTTGGAAACAAACCAAAAAACATACACTCATTAATTATACCCTTCACTTTCGTGAGAAGGGTATATATAAATTTGTCATTCCGTTTGTAATTTCCACAATATAATTTTCCGACCCTATAAAGTATATATATTCTGAATCCTTATAGATAGCGGAGTCGATTTAGCCATGTCCGTCTGTCTGTCTGTCTGTCTGTTGAAATCAATTTTCTGAAGACCCCAGATATCTTCGGGATCCAAATCCTCAATAATTCTGTCAGGCATACTTTCGAGAAGTTTCCTATTTAAAATCAGCAAAATCCGTCCATAAATAACGGAGATATGAGCAAAAATCCGAGACAACCTATATTTTTGGCCTATTTTTTATCTATATCTCGATTACTAAGTCATAAATATAGACAATATGGATATCTAATGATAGATATTTCAAAGTCTATTGCAACGATGTATACAAGGCTATACAAAGTTGGACCTCATGGGTCAAAATCGGGAAAGTATTTTTTAACCCGAATTTTTTTTCACAAAACACATTCTTTTGTCATAAATTTTTTTCGCTAATAAATTAAAAAAAAAAAAATTTTAAAAATTGGAAAAAAGTTTTAAGATCAATTTTGAAAAAAAAAAAAAAAAAATTAAAAATATTTTTTTTTTTAAATTTTATTTTAAAGTATAATTTGGTGAAGGGTATATAAGATTCGGCACAGCCGAATATAGCTCTCTTACTTGTTTTTATATATAATGATTTTGGTAGTTGAAGTAAAATTTTTAATCCTAAATAATAATAATAATAATAGACAAAGGCAGTAAATTCGCTTGTATCTTTAAATCTGCTGAAATAAGGTAAAATTGTTAACTTCAGAAGCAAAACAACTATTTTCTAGTATTTGTTATTCACATGTTTATATGCAGATTGTACTCATCTTAACATCATCAACAACAAATTAATACGAACAAATTAGTAGAGTCCGAACAATGCACGATTAACGGTAAATAAAAATAAAGTTACTGCTTATAAAAATCGCACAAAATATTTTTCAAAGTGTGTTTTGTTCGGGATCGCAGTCTATCTCTACTCAAAAACAAATTCATTACCAGTAAGCTTGTTTAGTTTAAGTTACAGATGAAGTTATGGGATTACTATTTATAAAGTATGTCGACTAGTTCGATATAATAAATGAATATGTATTAAATACAAAGCTTTAGCTGAACTAATCCTATTACAAATGTGATGGAAGAATATAAAACCAATGAAAATATTTAATTTAAAGAAGTAACAAAGCTATATTCGGCTGTGCCGAATCTTATATACCCTTCACCAAATTATACTTTAAAATAAAATGAAAATTTTTTTTTAATTTTTTTTTTCGAAATTGTTTTTTAAAAGTTTTTTCCAATTTTTTTAATTTAAAAATATATATATATTTTTTTTTAATTATTAGTGAAAAAATGTATGACAAAAAATGTTTTTTGTGAAAAAAAATTCGGGTTAAAAAATATTTTTCCCGATTTTGACCATTGTAGGTCCAACTTACTATAGCCTTATATACATCGTTGCAATGGACTTTGAAATATCTGTCATTAGATATCCATATTGTCTATATTTATGACTTAATAATCGAGATATAGATCAAAAATAGAGGTTGTCTCGGTTTTTATATCATATCTCCGTTATTTTTGGACGGATTTTGCTGATTTTAAATAGGAAAATTCTCGAAAGTATGTCTGACAAAATTATTGAAAATTTGGATCCCGAAGATATCTGGGGTCGTTAGAAAATTGATTTTAACAGACAGACGGACATGGCTAAATCGACTCCGCTATCTATAAGGATCCAGAATATATATACTTTATAAGGTCGGAAAATTATTTTGTGGAAATTACAAACGGAATGACAAACTTGGGTATACATAAGTTTCACGAAGCTGAAATTTAGTCGCGATTGAATCCAATTTCAATCGCGACTAAATTTCGATCGCTGTGTTTTTTAAAGTAAAAGCTATTGTGAAGCTTAAATATTTCTATATCTAGATTTGCAATAAATTATATCAATATGTAAGTTATTAAGTTAATTTTTTCAATATGAAAATTAATATTGAATAACTTCTAATGAAATTATTCTTTAATGATTTCAGCAGTCTTACCGACTTTTCTTCACTAAGTATAAGACTTTTAATACTTATTTTATAGTAGAATCAAGGAAATAACAAAATTTTCTCAACTGTTTCTCGAAGCTTGCTTCAATCGAGATAAAAATGGTTAAAAAACATTAAAGCGGTTACAAATTAGACAATTTCAAGCAAAAATTAAATTGATTAAGGAACTAGTATAAAAACCGTTAAAAAAAATAAAACTTTTTTCTTAAATATACTAAGGTGAATGATATTTAACACACGACATTGGCGAATACAGCACCCTAACTTGTTTATAATTATTTATCTAGGAATTTTATTTAGTACTTTTCTTTACCCACAAAACAAAACCAATCTAAGAGTGTTTACATTTCAGGGCAGTCTCAAAAAGGGATCGGGTGGTAGTGGAGGCGGTACCGATCACGTCATTGTTACCGGCGGTGGTGGTGGCGGTAGCAGTGGTGGCCATAGCCATGAGCACAGCTCGGGTTGGCATCGTAGCATGCCCTATGAATACAATAAACACGAAATATTAGCAGCCGATGAACACAAATTCACTGAGCCGGTAACGTATTACGAAGTTGCCGAACATGATGAATTCAAGCGAAGAAATCAATATCAACAGCCGCCAAAACAACAAAATAATTTGAATAAAGTACATTTTTAAATGAAATTAAAGTTGATTGTTTTATTTAATTAACATTATTATTTATTTGATATTTATTTGCACTTAAAATCTAAAACAAAAAAGAAAAACAAACAATTTCTTTTTTTCAAATAACTTAAACTTAAAACACTCAAAAAAAAAAAAAAAAAAAAAAAAAATTAATAAATAAATAAATAAACTAGATTAAGTTTCTCATGCTAAAGAAGATGATGCATGCAACACACGCTATTTATGGTTTAATGATTCGTTTTGGTAAGTAAATTGTGAAAAAAAAACTAAAATTATTTACTTTGGTTTAATAATGGAATAAAAAAAAAAAATCTTTGGTATGAATAGATGGATTTAATGATGAAAATGTTTTATTGATATATAAAAATAATGTTTAAATTATTGGTGGCAAGTAGAAAGAAATTTAAAGTAAAAACTTTCACCATTTAGTTGAGATTTTGTATGCAAGATTAAGGGTTTATTTTTTCTTTCATTTATAATGTATGTCTTTTATGTATATGATCGCTAAATGAAAGGAAATCGCAATTAAAATATAGTATATAGAGAAACAGTTTCATTCCGAATTTCTTGCGTTTCAAGTCACTTTAGTCTGCATGACCGATTTTTCCAGTTGTAGCTGCAAAATATTAGACGGGATGATACATTTGGTTGTTTAAATCGTTAGTCATTCAATATCAACAAATATGGTTGTCACAACGAATCTGTTTTCTCTGTGTAGTTTTTATGTTCAATCTCTAACCTATATTTTGCTGTCACTAATTCTTTACTCTACCACCATGTCACCGAATTTCACTCTGATCGAAAGTGACAAATTTAAACTAAAATTTCTCTCAATTTTATAATTGGAATTGATATTAAATTGTAATTATTTCTTTTTTTTCATATTTTTAAACAATCTATTTACCAAAAACTTGAATTTTGTTTTTGTTCCAATTTAAATTTGGAAGTTCAGAATAATAAACTATATTGGAAATTGATAAAATCAAACGGAATCTGAAGAAGCTAAAAGAAAATCGATCGGAGTAATAACTATGGAATTGAAACCAATTACAAAGAAATGAGTGACAGGCCTGATTGAGCCGAAATCTGTGTTATTGTCACAACCGAATACGTAGCGAATGAAAAGCTTTTATATGGGCAACCAAATTTTTCAGTTATATTTACACATTTTTTTCGTCACTTTTGCAGAAATTAGTTTTAATTAAAATCATCCTGATTCTATGTAAATGGACTGATATTGACTCTAAGAAATTATGAAAAATGTAGCTTTATGTCTTTCTGTCTAACACGTATTTTTCTTTCACTCAGTTCATATAATTTCCTATACTATTACAATAATAATTTTGCCACTTAAAACTCCTTAACTGAAATACTAAATAAATCTCCTTGAAAGTTTTCCTTGCACTCTTTCTCTGTTTGTCATTTCTTCTAGTTTGATTCCAAAAATTGTTTCTATAAAGCATATTTTGTAAAATATCTAACTTATCATTTATCCAAATAGTTACTACTTATACATTTTATATAACTCTGTCTCTCTGCCTGGAATAGTTGACACTTTTACTTAAACTAGGAGAGTGTATTTAATAGTTCTCTTTAGCATTTACGCATTGGAAGGCACCCAAGCATTGTAGGCCTTGTCCTGCATCATCATTTCATCATCCATACTGCGATGGTAGGAGGAACCACCTTCATGACCGCCTTCATAATCACCCGCATGACTCGATGAATACGTATGACTTTGCTGTACCTGTGGATGTTTAACAATTTCATAGGTGGTCTTCTCGCCACCCTCATTCGAGACCAGTTTCTTCAAACCAATTATAGCACTAATGATCAGAGCAATTTTACCCACTATCAAGGCCTTGCCCGCCACTATGGCGATTGAGTGATATGCCATCTTTAAAATGGCAGCCTTTAACATTACAGCAGCTATAAAAGGACCCAAGTATTTCTTGTCATCCTTTTTCTTACGTCCTTCAGACTCCTCACTAGCGTCACTGTTTGAGGTGAAAAAGTCCATGATTGTTTGCCATAAATCCTGGCTATTCGTTTTGCCAAAGGCCAACAGGCGTGGCATGTTCACTTGCAGTTGTCGTGAGCGTATGAATGAGAGAAATCTTTCCATTAACAATGAATCCAAACTTTTCATCGAGAGATTCTCTAAGTCTCTATTGTTTAATTTAAGATCCATAACACTCGAACGGCCCGATCTCAATTCACTGTCATTTTTCTTCACTAAGGCCACGCCTTCGATGATATTGATGTTTTGGAATTTTAAAGCGCGACCCAGCAGCTTAGCTCCTTGTACTTTGAAACACCATACGACATCATCTTTACTTAAACATTGATTTAGTATGTGATGTACGGTGCGCGTTAAACCATTGTCGGTTAAAAAGCCACGCCCACTATGGGTTGCAATCGTTTCTAATTCAGCCGTAGTTGTACAACTACACACAGCCACTATTATCAGCAGATTTAACAATTTCAATTTATTACACATTTTTAAAGGACTATTTTTCTTCGCCAATTTGAACAGTCCTTATTTTTATTTTTATTGAAATGTCCTAATGGACTGTTAATTTTAATATTTAGTTTTTGTTTATTTTATCGTAAATCGTGTGTTTCAATTTAATTTATTTATTAACAAACAAACCACTTCAATTTCCTAACAAAATGCAACTGATCTTCAGGCTTAGCGTGGCTAAGAAATTTATACATTTTAGTTTGTTTTAATTACACCTCAGCAACAATTTTTGTTTTTTTCGTGGCAAAAATGGACCTAGTTAATGCTTTTGCAGCACAACCGTATGCATTTAAAACTAGACTGCACACTATTGAATGAATATTTAGAGCATGTTAGAAAGATGCAAAAAAACTATTTTTTTTTTTTTCTTAATAAAACTTTTTCCACAATCTTGAAAATCTTACATGTGCCAGCGAGAGATTCTTTTTCATTGTTTTACTTGTCTTCTATTGCAGCCATCTTTAAGACCAATCTCAAGCTTGGCTGCTAATTTGGCTCATTATCTTTGCGCTTTAATAGACCCCTATAAATTTTGAAGTAAATATTTTCCTTTTCGCTAATAGCAAATTAATTTTGCAGTTCTACGCAGTAATTAATTATTTATTTTGTTTAGATTTGTTTTGTTGTAAATCACAAAAAATCATTTTCATTTGGTCTCTTCTTTTTGTTGTTTATTTTTATTGTTGTCTATGATAAAATTGGTAACACTTTCTTGTGTTACCATTTCTCCCAACACCCACTTTCTTCTTTTTATCCATTTATTTTTTTCTTATTACTTTTTTAGTTAATTATTTCTATGCTTTTCAATTATTTTTGCAAAATTACATCTCATAAATTTTTGTAACTAAATTTAGTTTAATCATGTATATTTTGTTTTGTAAAGTTGAGGTTTGTTTTTGTTGTTGTATTTAATTTACGTTGACGTTTCGCCTGTCAGTTGTATTTCGACACGCGAATTTTACATTGAAAGAAAAATCGTCAGAAATGTAGTGAAAGCTAAATAAATCTAGTGTTGGATTTTAAATTAAAAAAAATCCGGAAAGATTCGGATGCGCTATTAGAAAATTTTGACTTTTTTGGAATTTGGTTTGACCATCAATTCTAATTATTATATTATGAAATGTGTACACAAAATTAATCATTTCATAAAAAGAAACATCAGAGACAATTTTTTTTTTTTTTTTAAGAAAGTTCTTGTTAACTGTTTTATCATCCAACTATCACGCCCAGATTATTATGGCGTTTTCCAACGCCCTTCAAATTTCAGACTTTCTAAAGTGAAAAAATTTCCCAATTTTTTTAAATTAAAACTAATTTGAGAGTTTTTGGACCTTTTTAATTAGAAGAGTTTTTGTAGATTATCTATATATATAAAAGTGAATGTGTGTCTGTATGTATATATGTTTATTATTATTAGTTTGGGATCTATAGACGGCTAAACGGCTGAACCGATTTGCTTGAAATTTTTACAGTATATTTATGTATGTCTGGAAGGAGCTATAGGCTACTTTTTGTTGTGAAATTTTAAGTGGGCGTGGTACCTCCCATATAAAGTTAATTTTAAAAATCAAATATTTAGGAAACTATAATAGCTATTGTCCTCAAATTTTGCATGAGCAATTCCACTGTTTGTTTAAATATTTGCGGCAAAAATGGGAGTAGTAGCCACAGAGGGCGTGGCACCTCCCATATGATGATAATGAAAAAAAATTATATAGTGGAAACAATAAAATATATGGTACGGTTATTCTACCACGGACTATCAATAGTGGGCGTGGCACCTCCCATACATATGATGACAAATTATAAATAGGGAAAGCTATATCATCCATCAATATTAATATTTAGGACATAAATGCGCTGACTACCAACAATATTAAGTAAATGTTAAAATTTGTATACATTTGAAACCCTTATCTATATATGAAAGTGAATGTGTGTTTGTTTGTATGATTGTTTGCTTATTTGTATTTTATACGTGGAGAAAAATCATGATCAATCAATAATGTTAAGTTAAAATTAGTATACCTGTGAAAGTATATATAAATACTAATCTTCGAAATTACATGAGGTAGAATCTTTTATTACCATATTTCCTGTACGAAGTAAATATTATTTATTGCTTATTTAGGAAAATATGTAGATTCTACATTTTGTGTGAGCAATTCAATTACTAGATATTTGGGCCATAAATGATCGGTTGTGGACATATGGTCTTAGTATTTAGGTAGTAACATTTCGTTGATAATTTATACTAGCATTTGCAATGACAATTAATAAAGCTCAAGATCAGTCTTTGCAAGTTTGTGGACTAAATCTAGAAAATCCATGTTTTTCACATGGACAGCTTTATGTTGCATGTTCGCGAGTGGGAAAACCCATAGACTTATATGTATATGCACCAGAAGGAAAAACCAAAAATATTGTATATCCTAAGGCATTAGAATAAAAAATAATTAATAAAAATAATTTATATATCAAACATTAAATAAAAAATGTTTTTCTATAAACTTCTATATTTAACATTAAGGTTATAAATAAGAAACAAATAATGTACTACTTATTAAAATAGAAACTACTTTTAGAAAAACTAAATACGTATATTGTAAATCATAAGATAATATAATAAGAATTAATTTAAAAGAAAAACTGTAGATTTTAATAACTTAATAAATATATTTGTTTAACTCTAAACCTTTTATTTCATTACGATACGGGTAGCGAAGCACACTGGGTTTTAGCTAGTTTAAAATAAAAATCGAGAAAAATAAGACCATGAAACTCAAATAGGAGCTCAGAAAAGTCCAAACATCGGTATTTTCAACACCTGTATATAAATTTCTTCATAACTGCCACAAAAGTACATGAATATGATACATTTTTAGTTTACATTAAACCAACACAATGGGCTATTTTAAGGTTTTATATGTGATTTGTTTTAACGTTGGAAACAAATGTAGCGTTTTCTGTTTTGTTGCAATTTCATTCCGCATACGTTATATGTTTAGAAATTACAGATTTATGTTTGGCTGCATTGATAAGTAAAGCGTTTTTGTAAGATGTGGTTAAAAATTTTGTGAAAAGAGCGTACGTCTACCGACGTACTATAAATGAACATTAGGGTGGAGCTTATTTGCACTTTTTGGGATTTTCGATTCTCGCAAGGTCTAAAATTCCGATTTCGCTCTATTTAGCAAAACTTCGTAAAGTGATGAGTAATATATCCGTACTAGGGATGCCAATCCCGAAATCCCGATCCCGAAAATCCCGGGAAAAATTTCGGGATTTGTAAAAAAAAAATCCCGGGATTTTTCGGGATTAACAAATCCCGGAAAGTTACGAGATTTTTGATATTTTTGGTACGAAATATGAGTGATCACAGATCGAGCACCTCTTCTCGATTAAACTCTTATAAACAAAGTTATTAGGGAGTTTAGAATTTTTAAGTTTTTCGTATGAAAAATCGATCTTTGGTCAGAAATATGAGTGATCACATATCGAGCTTCTTTTCTCGATTAAACAAAGTTATTAAGGATTTTAGATTTTTGAGGTTTTCAGATAAAAAAAGCGATTTTTGGTACAAAATATGAATGATCACAGATCGATCTCTTTTTTCGATTAATCGCTTATTTACAAAGTTATTAGGGATTTTAGATTTTTGACTTCTTTCATATTTTTTCCGATTTTCGCAATACTTTACAGTATAATTTCAAAGTACTTAGAACTTATTTAGTGCAAAATTTTATAAGGATTGTCGCATAATGAACATACTTATGACTGCTCAAACAGTATTCCGGGGGACAATTGTATGGAACTAGGGGAAATCATGGACCATTTTCAATTCCAAATAAACCTTATCAACAGAGAGTATTTGTGGATAATTTTAGTCAGCCCTAACGAGTTTTAGACATACGGAAATTTTTTATTATAAAATAAAACAATACTTCAATATTTTATTTTCAATATTAATATAGGGAGGAACAAAAATTTTTGACAAAAATTGTGCGGTTTTAATTGCAAATAACTTTTAAACTGCCTTACCAATTTTTACACTGTTAGTCTCATAGTAACGTTCGCTTTCCTAAAAATGCTTTTACTATGAACTACCATATGTACTCAATACAGTTTTGTGTTTCTCACTGTTATAAAGTTCAGAATACGGGTATATATATGAAATATCGTTTGTGTAAAATTTATTTTAATTCAATGCATTAGTTTTTTCTTTGATATATTTTTACATAAATATATTAACGAAAAAAAATTGTTTTTATTGTTGAATTTTATATTTTTTGACGTTTAATTAAAATCCCGAAGTCCCGAAAAATCCCGAAAAATCCCGGGATTTACATTTCTAAAATCCCGAATCCCGGGATTTGTAAAACCCAGTCCCGTTTGGCATCCCTAATCCGTACTAAACTTAAAGATTTTCACAATTATTGTTCTCCAAATATTCGAAAATAAATATACATATATGTGTGTTATATATGAGAGGTGCCACGCCCACTAATACAATACAATCCGTCACATTTTCAGCCAACTACATAGTAAAGAACTAAATCTTTCAAAGTTTTACGGCTTTCACTAAAACAGTCAGTTCAGAAGATATTTGATAACGTTAGTGTTTATAAAAAACGACTTTTAAAAAAAAACGGTTTAAAAACCAGTTTTTCGGTTAACCGATTTCGAAAAACCGGTTTATCCGGTTAAGGACAATTTTTAAAAGTTTAAACAATACTCTTTATATGTAGAAAACATAAAAGTATACATATGTAATGTAAATCATAAATTGTTTAATTAAATACTTGATAATTTTGAAATTTATTATGATCTCGACTTTCTTATATGAAATAGAAAATGTTCCAACTCCCAAAAAGGACCTATAAGATGCAAACGCACTTATTCTTAACTATGATTATTTGTCATTATAAAACATACCAAATATGTAGTGGTCGGATTTATATGCAAATGCATGTTTTTTTTCGAACGTCCCAATACAATGTAGACTAATTATCTATCCGAATCACATAATTTGCTTTAAAATGGCTTCGATTTCTTAGGGCATATTTTTGAATATTTTATTGTTACTGTTATATTTTACTTCGAAATGCATATTTTTATAAAAACAGAATTTTTTGTCGTGAATATATTGTCTCGAGAAAAAGTTTTTCCTTTAGTCGACGTCGAGAAACTGGCAATTGAAAATGATCATATCAAAACATTTTGATTCAAAAAAGTTTAGAGTGTCAACAATATATTAATTGTATTAAAAACATTCATATTTGTTTTCACTGAAAGTACGATTTATAAGAAATCGTTACCGAAAGATTTTGTAACTTCACGTACACAGTTACCGCTTTCACAGTCATTTATTAAAAGATAAAAATTTAGGATTGCTGCAACTTTATAACGCTTTTTGTCTCTCCTTTAATATTTCTGAAAAGGAACTTAGAACATTTGTATACTAAAGTTACGAAATGATCAAAGAATCAAAAAGTTGCAAAAACAAACTACACTAATGAAGACAAATTTATTGAAAGAATGTATGTATATGAAATTCATTTAAACGTTTGGTAAAATCATCACTAAGATTTTAATGCATCGCTAGTAAGATTTAGCCTAAACTTCTAGAATTATGCGGAATTTAATTTTAAATTTTAATAGTTTCATTATGTGCAATTGATTCTGAAAATGTTTTTAAGTAAATACATCGTCTACTATTTAGAATCATTGTACTTAATTCTTAAATATTTTTATCGAAAGAGGTTTATTTTGTATATCAGCAGTTTAGGTTTCAACTCAGACCAAATGTTTGATATAATGTCTATGCAATGAATGTACAAAATTCACCATAACATGAGATTTATTTATTTTAGTCCCAAATTCTAAAATCGGTTAACCGAGTGCTATAAACCGGATAAACTCGGTTAACCCAAAATCAACATTTTAAATTAACCGGTTCGCAAAAAACCGAGATTTCGAAGAAAACCCGGTTTAGCTAAACTTCAAAAAGCAGTATCAAATTAGTTCATGCAAAGTTTAAATACATTTACAATTATGGTTCTCCAGATATTCGATATTAACTTGTACTTACTTTCTATCGTAACAATTTCAAGCCAATATCCGTACTTTTACGATTATAGTTCTTCAGATATTCGAAATTAACAATTTACATTGTCTGGGATACAATTAGAGATGCCAAAAAGGGAATCCCGTTTCAGATTTCTTAAATCCCGAAGCCCGGGATTTTTTAATTTTAAATTCCTGGATTTTTGGATTTTTCTAAATCCCGTTTTTCATAAAAATAGGGAAAATTTTAATTTTTGTGTGCCTTTTTCATGCATTTTGACAAACTACATGACCGAATATCGCAACATATTTATTAAACATAGTTAATAAAGGAATTTTTGGTTTTCCTTGAGTGGGGCCCTTGAAAATCAATTTTTCATCATTTTTTTTTTTCATAAGTTATCTAACAAAACTCAATTAAAATCCTCTTCAAACGAAATTGATTTTATCTCAGAACATAATTAAAATATTTCGATTGCTCAAAGACTAAAAGATATTATTAATAAATGTAAATTATAATGTAGATTTGCAACATGCAAAAGAATTATATTATTTTATTTCTGAAGGAACAAGCGGAAAATACTTGCAGATCTGTTACAAGTATTTGGAAACGGTTTTGCCAACGTGAAAGATGTTTTTCGGCAGCAGCATATGTCAGAAAAAAAATTCATTTTATAATGGAAGATCAAAACATAGTATTCTTAAGAAGCTATTTAAAATTAACACTAATTTTACTGGTACTGTTTTTTACCAGTATGTACAATAGCTTTTTTACATTTTTTGCGAATATTTTTATCAAAATCCCGAACCCCTGAATTTTCAAAAATCAGTCCCCATTCGCATCTCTAGGTACAATACAATACCGTCCATTTTCAGTCAAACTATGTAAAATAATGAGGGTGCTAATTGGGTCAAATTTGAAGACTTTTACATTTATAGTTATCCACATATTCGAAAATAACAATTTAATTTGAATAAACTTCATGCACTGATCAACATTCATTCGAACAAAGTTTGATGATTGTAACAATTACAGTTAAATGAGCAGCGTGGTCCTTAATGCTATTGTATTATCGGCAGCATTTGAGGTATCCATAAAGGAAGCTAGAAACAAAAATATCAGTGGTTAGCTATACTGATGTAGTATTGGCAGCTCTGCTGAGTGATATCCTTAAAAGAAATATAGAAGGCATTAAAAATGCTACCATCAGAACCAACTACGGGCTACTCACAATTGTCCTCTGAAAACCATAACCGAATTTGGATGCGTGTAAGTTTTTATAGGGACCAGATAACTGTATGGAAATTGTTTACATTTTAATTGGAATATTATCAAAAATACAAGATATTTTATAGTTTTCTGACCTCAGGTAGGTCCTTCGCATCAAAAAATGACGAAAAAAAATCAACACACATACATATGTCTTAAACTAAAATATAAAAAAAAATAAAATTTTTTGTCAATCATATAAGAACTGAATTTTCGGTAATTTTTTTTAATATTGTATGCCCGAAGTGAGCAACCGCCCACTAGACCGCCCACTAGCCCCTATTCCAACTATAAAACAAATCAACTAAAAAACACCTCAGTTGTTATTGCTTTATATTTCGTTCACGTGCTACAGAATTATTTCCAAAATAAAAGGTTTCTAAGCCACAGTGCATTCTTGAACTAATTTTAATGAAATGTAGGAGTATCCACTCACAATCATTTATCCGAGGGACTTGTGATTTTATATTACAAATTTAAACCTTTGAACATGTTTCACCATCTCTACTCATTTCATATACATATAAAGGGAAAGCAAAAGAACTTTAATTTTATTTTTCTAAATTCAGAATATTTTTAACTTAATTAATAATTAATTTTTAATTTAATTAAAAATACAGCTGCACAGAAAAATAAACTTCTAGCTTATACAAAAATAAATAGCATGTCAGTAACAAAGTTATAATACCTCAAACTAGGGGAAGAGTAACAAATAATCGTGTGCAGCAACTAATTTAAACAATATACTACATCAGGTTAAAACTTACATCTACCAAAATGTATATTGTTTCAAAATAAACTTTTGCTATACTATTTAGTACAAAAAAGATTTTGTTCAAAAATTTGCTGCGGGTGTTGGTGGTGCAGCTACTGCAGTTGTTGCCAGTATTAACTTCTTAAACAGAGGTCAAACTGTTCAAAACGGATATAAAAAATTGTTGCATGTTGTGGTGGTAAGGAAAGTTGTTTGAAACAAGCTGCTGCAATAGTGATAGATTGTGGTCGATTTTGTATTAGTGTTTATGTATATTACTGGTAATGTAGTGCACCAACTTTTATGTGACTGACTTCTTCAACAGGAGCTCAAATATCTTGGCAGATTAGGATATCGTGATCTCAACTGTCTCAAGTCCATCAGCGATACGATCTGATCCGATTCTACAGCAGCACTGGAAGGTTCTTTCAGGAATTGAAGACTCGTATTTATTAGCGTGGGCGGTTTTATCATATTCCTCCGTATACCATTCAAATATATTAATTGGTTTCGTAATGGGTCAAGTTCTGAACCGTATTCCAAATTGTCGAAAAAACCCCTAGCTCCAAGATCACAATATACACAATTATTGTTACATTCGTCTTTTGTAGAAGTTGAAACTACGAAGGAGATGTAATGAGAATTGAGCAGATTTTCCGTCATAGTCCGACATTTGGGGACTTAAGACTTTGAATTTTGGTAAATAAATACTTATTAACAAGACATGTAATTTTAAGGTAATTTGGATAAAATCTACACCTTTATTTAATCAACAGCATAAGAGGTGAGATAACTACATACTTAGTATCAAATTAATAATAACCTAATCATGACTAGTGTTAAGTCAATTCCTGGATATTTTTCGAAAACGCTTTAGAGTTGTGTGACCCTTGGCAATACATTATCAGTTAACTATTTATTACACGGCACTAAGTAAGTATTGCATAATCCGACTAGTACAAATCAAAAAACTTTAATACCACATAGAACTAAGTACATGAAAATCGAAACAATACACAATGCAATTTAATTTCAATGTTATTTCTTTTCTTTGGTTCCGTGTAACAATAACAACTTATAAAAGTTTTGTATAGCAAAAGTAAGAAAATTTTAAACAAGAAATCTGAAACAAAATTTTGCAACAACAACTGAAAAAACACTATTCAAATGGTGGCCATGGTAATGAACTTTAAACCAACCGTTGGCTAAAAGGAAAAACTTACAAAACAATAACAAAATGCTGCCAGTAGAATCTAAAGGAACCATATTGTTTGTTTTTTATTTCTTTGTTTGCGGTTGAAAACATCGACATTACCAGCACCACCAACTGTCAGTCAGCCAACAACATATTGTTGTTTGCTGCTGCTGTTTTTATACCCTTCACCATGAGTGGCAAGGGTATATATAAGTTTGTCATTTCGTTTGTAATTTCTAAATTTTTAATTTGCGACTCTACAAAGTATATATATTCTGGATCGTTATAGATAGCGAAGTCGATATAGCCATGTCCGTCTATATATTGAAATCAACTTTCCGTAGCCCTCAAATAACTTACATATATGATTCATACATTAATAATTAATAATTCTTCTGGCTCGGTTGCTATTTAAAATCGAGAAAATCGGCCCACAAATGGCTGAGATATAAAGAAAAAACCGGGACAACCTCCATTTTTGGCCTATTTTTGATCTATATCTTGATTACTAAGTCATAAATATAGACAATATGGATATCTAATGATAGATATTTTAAAGTCCATTGCGACGATGTATATAAGGCTATAGTAAGTTGGAGCTACAATGGTCAAAATCGGGAAAAATATTTTTTAAACCGAATTTTTTATTCACAAAAAAAATTTTATTGTCATAAATTTTTTTCACTAATAAATCAAAAAAAAAAAAAATGGAAAAAAAATTTGGGAAAAAATTAAAAAAAATTTAAATTTGAAAAAAATATTGTTTAAAAAAAAACTTAAAAATTTTATTTTAAAGTATAATTTGGTGAAGGGTATATAAGATTCGGCACAGCCGAATATAGCTCTCTTACTTGTTTTTATTCGTTGCAGACAAAAAAGGTTGATGTTTTTTTTTTTTTTTTTTGGTTTCTTTTTGATTTTATTTCTTTACAAAAAGTGAAAGTAAATTATTCACAAACAAATGAAACCAAACTGAAGTGGGAAAATTATTGTTGTTTGATGAAAAAAGTAAAAGATTTTAAGTAGCTGTGTAAAATTGACAACAAGATGTTGATGTCTCTTGCAAAAATATTTGAGTTTAAAGGCTTGTTAAAATATTTTACATTGTGGGATTTTTTTTTTTTTTTTTTTGATTGGCAAAACCAAACGTTAACTTAAATTCCTAGCTGATTGATATGATGTGAATACAATATCAGAAGTCATACTTTAGATACAAGTCGATTAAGTCCTCTTTACGACATTTCAGAATTTTGTCAGCGCCAGACTGAATTTTTGTGAATTTTGTATTCAGTATTATAACAACAGAAATGTTTCATGTAAAGAAAACTTGGTATAAAATTTTTCTGATTTTTTTTTTTAAATTTTCATTTATGAAAATAATTTATGCCACTGGATCTCGTCTTACTTAATATGTATTTGTATTTGTACCAGGTAGAACGGAGATATACTTAAAGACACTCACACTATTTACAGGAAGAAAGTATGATTTAGTAACTGACAGCGAAAAAAGCTTAAACAACAGTATATGTATTGCATTTTCCTTTTTTTTGAGATCCTTTAGATTATCTGTCACTTAAAACAAGCCTAAGACGTGTGTTTTAAATACAATTGCTTCTCCTGTATGTGCAGAAATAGCTGTGAAAGTACATATAAATAGAGCTATCACAGCTTTACCAGAATACATTGTTCTACATCTATTTACTATCCAGCGCATAGTGTTTAAATATTGGAACAGAATTGTAAAAAATAAAACAAAAAATGCCAGAAAAATATTTTGAAAAGCATTAAAACACTTATATTATTTAATTTTATTATTGTTCAAAACGGTACCGTGAAATAACTCCCAAATGAAATAACTCCCAATGAAATAACTCCCAATGAATTAAGTCCCATCAAAAATAAAATAATTTCCAAACTTGCAAAATGAAAGAACTACCAAAGGGTAAAATGAAATAACTCCCAATAATCGGCGGTTTCATAATTTTAAAAATATTAGTTCCAAAAAAAGCGAAATAACTCCCAATGAAATAAATCCTAATAGAAATGAAATAATTCCCAATCCGAATCAATTTACTTATGTAATCTAACTCCCAATGAAATACTGAACTACAAAGATGGTATTATTCTTCGCTCACCAAACATTTTTTGCATTGATGGCCTATGGCGTAGCGCAAAGGTTTCCTCCTCTGGGGTGTATCAAAAACTGGCTTCGCTCAGAAAAGTTTTTTGCATTGCCGGCCTTCGGCCGGGCGCTAGGGTTTTCTCCTCTGGGGTGTATCAAAATCTGGCTTCGCTCAGTAAAGATTTCTTTCATTGCAGAAAGGTTTTATAATATTTCAGAGAGCAGATTTTCATTTCGCACCAGAGTAAGCAATCGTTGCGACCTGACAAAGGCCGACAATGCAAAGATAATATTTTCTGAGCGAAGCCGGTTTTTGATACACCCCAGAGGAGAAAACCTTAGCGCCCGGCCGAAGGCCGGCAATGCAAAAAGTTTATAGTTTGCGAAGCCGGTTTAAAAATTACAAAAATGAAATAACTCCCAATACAGTGAAATTACTCCTAATTCCCAAAGTTAAATGAAATAAAACCCAACAAAAATTTCATTGGGCGTTGTTTCATTGGGTGTTATTTCATTATGAAATAACTCCCAACAAAAAATTATGAAATAACACCCTACGCGTTAGGAGTTGTTTCATAATGAAATAAGTCCCAAGTTGTATGAAAAATTTGTTGGGTGTTATTTCATTTTTTCGTGGGGAGTTATTTCATTTGGGAGCTATTTCACGGTACCGTTCAAAACATCTTAAAACATGTAAATTAAAATAATAATTTATATTTTTGGTACTTTATTTAAAAAGTAAATGTTTTGTACTTTTGTGAAAAGTGTATTAGAAAAAGTAACAAAAGGAAAAAGTCTATTGTATTACAATTGTATTTGTGAAAAAAAATGTATTGGTAAAAAAATGTTTGTATACAAATTTTTGGTGAAATATTTTTATTCCAAATATGACGCATCGTCGGTTCCAATGGAGTTATATTCATCGTTGCACAGGTCTGTTGAAAAGCCTTTTGTGTGGTATCCACATTGTCTATGTACAAGACTTAGTAATTGAAATATAGGAAAATAATTGGAGTAGCCATTTCGACAGGACTGAGATCGAAAAATTCTTAACACACGTTTTTCATTGTAACTTTTAACCCAAGCATTATTTGATATATTTGATATATATTTTGATCAAGTTACATATATATAAATATATATATTTTGATGTCAGTTATTATGTTTAATGTCAATTATGTTCATTTGTTGTTAATCTGATTAAAATGAGTGACCAGAACAAAGTGCGTACTAAAATTATTAAATATTTTCAACAAAACCCAACTTGGTCCTACAAAAAGTTGTCCAAGCATTCAAAGGTCTGCCGTCAAACTGTTTACAATGTTATTAAACAGTACCGGGAGAACTTGTCCGTTGATAGAAAACCTGGTTTAGGTAGAAGGAATGGTTCACATAATGTTTCTAAAGCCAAAACAATAGAAATCATTTTCCTACATCCGGTAGGAAAGCAGCCCGGTTAGCTCAGTGCTCGGACTATTTGGCACGAAAAGTTATAGCCAATGCAGGTTCAAAAACATACAAGGCTCAAAAAGTGCCTGACAGGAACGCTGATAAAAATTTAGAGGCCAAAAACAGAGCACGGAAATTGAAGTCAAATTTTATAAAAAAAATATTCCTGCTGCATAATGGATAACGAAACGTATGTTCTGGCAGATTTTTCGCAGCTTCCGTGTAAAAATTGATGTTGCTGATGCTCGAGGGAATGTTGAAGACAAGTTTAGGACCCAAAAGCAGACAAAATTTCCCAAAAAGTTCTTGGTATGGCAATATGTAGTTGCGGAAAAAAAGCCAAACATTTGTTACAAAGGGATCTATAAATACCGAAATTTATATCAAGGAATGTTTACAAAAAAGGATGCTTCCATTCGTACGACTTCTTAATGTGTCCACTTATTTTTGGCCTGACTTGGCATCTTGTCACTATGGTAAACAAGCCCTTGAGTGGTACAAGAACAATAATGTGGTATTTCTACCAAGAGAGACAAATCCTCCAAACTGCCTGGAGCTAAGGCCAGTGGAAAGATATTGAGGTCATATTATAAGAGAATTGAAGAGCACAAAAAAGGTGTCCAAAAGTGTGTTAGATTTTAAACGGAGGTGGACAACCTGTTCGAACAAAGGACAGAAATCACTATAAAAACCATAATGGAAGGGTTTCCAAAAAAGGTTCAAAATTTCATCACTAGTGATTAAAACTATAAAAATGTTTTTTTTTTTTTTTTTTTTTTGTAAATTGTAATAATAATTTCAATCAAATAAAAAAAAAAAATCAAAACTGTAAGTTTCGCGGTTTCATTTTTATTAACATATATGTATGTTAAGAATTTTTCGATCTCAGTTCTTATTCCTGATATATTGATGTATCAATCATGGTTCTAAATTAGTTGGGGATTTAAGAAAGTTGATTACAACAGACAGACGGACATGACTATATCGAATCTGCTGTTCTTAACGATCCAGTCCCTTGTCACAATTTTTACACGAGACACAAAGAACGTTCTCAAATCGTTTGTACTAAATATTTTTGAAATCTGTTAAAGCAGTTTAATTACTTATTTCATGTGATTTATAACGATTAATAAAAATTCACAGTCTAGAAGAAGAGCGTTAGAGACTTATAACTCCGTTTTTTTGGACTTAGCACATTTTCTATTAAATATTTTTAAATTATTAAATATTTCCTAAAAGAATTTATGATTCTTGATCAAAAACGTATTGGCGGCTATTATATATTTAATAATATCTGAAACATAGATGACTTTAAAAAGGGACAAACATTTCACTATAATATGATCCTTAACATTTTTCTATAGAAACAGATTTCAACAATTTCCATCGTTCATGTATCAAATTTTAGATTCCTTAATGCTCTTACAATAAATGCGTACATTGATTTTCGAGAATTTTACTCCATAATTGATTAATTGTCTTCCACTAATCTAATACATATTTAACTCGTGTCATCAGTAAACAATAGTTTGTAAGTTTACTTTGTTGTAAGAAATAACAAACACAAATCTTCAAGTTCATTGAACACTCCTGCAGATGTTGCAAGAAATACATAAGATTTATGTCTGTGCATTAATTACACAAGATAGTTTTTGGAAACAAATGAAAACATAAAACAAATTTGACACTTAATGCACAAATTACAAGGAATTCTACATGGAATCGCTTGTAATTTACAAGGTAAACTTTTAATTTGTTTATAACCAGCGTTGCCACAAATAAAATATTTTTCCTACTACATTGTGCATTAGAAACTATTAAATTTTAAATATTTCCTAAACTCAAATATTTAGAATTAAATTATTTCTGTTGGCATAAATCACGATCATAACAATAGCCAGTAGAGAGTCCCTACACGCAGAAAAAAATATAGTTTTGCATGTTTACTGCAAGCATTTCAACATTTTTAACAATATTATAGTCACAGTAACTATTTATATGGTTGTGGTAACAATAATATGGTTGATTTACAATTCACATAACATGTATATTAGAGTGACAATCAGTTGTATGAAAAAAAATTTGAGTTCGATTTTTGAAGAGTGCCGGGTTGAATATTGTGACACTAGGTCTAAAAGATAAGTATTGAAAATTTGAGCCAAATCGGACACCGATTTCGGGACGCGCATCGAGGTCAAAGGTCAGATATATGTAAAATTTTACTATTTATATGAAATAAATTTGTAAAACTCCTTAACTTTCTGCATTATGTTACAGAAATATGTAGATTTATTTATATCAATGAAAATTACAGTCAAAAAAATATTTTTCAGATTAAACCTATATCTCCTTTGGGTCAAATTGACCCACAAACTGTATTATCGTTAAAATTCGGAAAAAATGCAAATTTTTCAGTTTTTGTAAAAATTTTGCTACTAAATAATTATTTTTGCAATCGAATGAATAAGAATCGAAATGTTACGTAATTGTCGTTCTAATGAGATATAAAAGATAAAAATTGGTTAAAAAATTTTAAAGTTATTAATAATTCCCCAGACCATTAACGTGTCTCAGGCCACTTGAACAAGAAATCTAGGAACAAAATTAACATATTTTAAGAAATATTAAAATAAAAGCAAATTTTTACTTAAAATATATCCGTATTTACATTCGTATGAGTTTTTGTCTTTGTAGAATACCGTTAACCTATTCACAGGGATGGCCAAAAAAATTTATTTTTTTTAACGGCAGTTTCAAATCTCCATTTTCAAATTTTTAAAAATTTTCTTAAACAAATTTCAGACTTTTTTGATCATCACATTGTAATTTATTGAGATTATAATAGAGAATAAAAATATGAAAAAATTATGTCAATACCGCTTACAGTTTTTCGTACCTACGATTTAAATTTTGTGATTTTCGGGAAAAAATATTTTTTTGGCCATATTTTGGCGAATGAGAGCAATTTCCTTACTGTTACGAATTTTAAGTAAAACCTATACAGAATCTTATAGTTCAGATAATTTTAAATATACTCTGAAAGTTTTACTAAAATCGGAAAACTTTAACCCTTAAACCGTGAAGGTCAAATGTAAAATTTTTCAATATTTGGAATTTCTAATGTAAAGATGCCGAAATGATATATATTATTGGGCCGATTTCAATGAAACTTGAGAAAAATATAACATAAAGTCTATAATATACAATAACAGTGCAAAAATGAAAATTAACCCTTAATATAATTTGGGGTCCAAACTTTTAAAATCGCGATAACCACAGTCAAATATAGAGTGATTTTGACCCCAAGTGCTTTTAAGGGTTAATTTCCATTTTTGCACTGTTATTGTATATTTAAGACCTTAAGGTATATTTTTCGTAAGATTCGTTAAAATTTGTTCAAAAATGTATAATATTTCGCTATCTATAAATTAAGATATTCCAAATATTTCAAAATTTTTATCTTTGCCCTTCACCATTTAAGGGTTAAAGTTGTCCGATTTCAGTAAAACTTTCAGAGTATATCAAAAATGATCTGAACTATAAGATTCTGTATAGGTTTTACTTAAAATTCGTAACAGTAAGGAAATTTCTCTCAATCGCCAAAATATGGCCAAGAAAATATTTTTTCCCGAAAATCACAAAATTTAAATCGTAGGTACGAAAAACTGTAAGCGGTATTGACATAATTTTTTCATATTTTTATTCTCTATTATAATCTCAATAAATCCCAATGTGATAATCAAAAAATTCTGAAATTTGTTTAAGAAAATTTTTAAAAATTTGAAAATGGAGATTTGAAACTGCCGTTAAAATAAATTAATTTTTTTGGTCATCCCTGCGAATAGGTTAACGGTATTCTACAAAGACAAAAACTCATACGAATGTAAATACGGATATATTTTAAGTAAAAATTTGCTTTTATTTTAATATTTCTTAAAATATGTTAATTTTGTTCCTAGATTTCTTGTTCAAGTGGCCTGAGACACGTTAATGGTCTGGGGAATTATTAATAACTTTAAAATTTTTTAACCAATTTTTATCTTTTATATCTCATTAGAACGACAATTACGTAACATTTCGATTCTTATTCATTCGATTGCAAAAATAATTATTTAGTAGCAAAATTTTTACAAAAACTGAAAAATTTGCATTTTTTTCCGAATTTTAACGATAATACAGTTTGTGGGTCAATTTGACACAAAGGAGATATAGGTTTAATCTGAAAAATATTTGTTTGACTGTAATTTTCATTAATATAAATAAATCTACATATTTCTGTAACATAATGCAGAAAGTTAAGGAGTTTCACAAATTTATTTCATATAAATAGTAAAATTTTACATATATCTGACCTTTGACCTCGATGCGCGTCCCAAAATCGTTGTCCGATTTGGCTGAAATTTTCAGTACTTATCTGTTAGACCTAGTGTCACAATATTCCACCCGGCACTCTTTGAAATCTTAAAAAAAAAATCGGCTGTCACCCTAATGTATATGTTTGTGACAACCATATATATGATTAAGGAGTTACCATATTATGTTGTTCTCGGCTTATGGATATCATAATCTGAGAACAACATATTATGATAAAATTATTCATCATATAAATGGTTGTCACAAACATATACATGTTACTGTAACCATATACATATATGGTTGATACAATCATGTGAATCGTAATAAGGCCCACTTTAACATGAACAAATATTTTACAAGTTTCAATATCGAGATAAAATTTAACTTAACTTCCTGGTCAAAAATTTTATGTTGCTGATGCTCGAGGGAATGTTAAAGAAAAGCTTAGGACCCAAAAGCAGACAAAATTTCCCAAAAAGTTCTTGGTATGGCAAGCAGTATGCAGTTGCGGCAAAAAAGCCAAACATTTGTTACAAAGGGCTCTATAAATACCGAAATTTACATCAAGGAATGTTTACAAAAAAGGCTGCTTCCATTCATAAGACTTCATAATGTGTCCACTTATTTTTGGCCTGACTTGGCATCCTGTCACTATGGTAAACATGTGGTATTTCTGCCAAGGGAGATAAATCCTCCAAACTGACCGGAGCTAAGGCCAGTGTATAGATATTGGGCTCTTGTTAAAAGAGAATTGAAGAGCACAAAAAGGTGTCCAAAAGTGTGGTTCGAGCAAAGTGACAAAAAGCACTATAAAAACGTTAAGGCAAGGGTTTGCGAAAAAGGTTAAAATTTCATCACTAGTGATTAAAACTATAAAAATATTTTTTTTTCTAAATTGTAATAATAATTTCAATCAAATAAAAAAAAAATCAAAACTGAAAAAATCAAATCAAAAGTTAAGTGGTTTCATTTTTATTAACATATATGTATGTTAAGAATTTTTCGATCTCAGTCCTTATGTCAATTAAATTTATAATAGGTTAAAAGCTTCAAATGAAACTAAAATCTTGAAACAGTAGCAAATAAAGATTATTAAAAAAAAGAGTTTGGAGAGCCCTTTGGCTACATAAATATGTACATATTAAATTTCATATTTAACATACAAATTCATTATTTTGATATAACAGAGCTTTTGCTTCATGATCTTCATTATTTTGCTCTTAAAAAAGCAAAACTGCGACAAAATTTGGAACAAACCAATTAAACTACCAAAAGTCAATTGTCCCAAAGCGTCAACGCTGATTGTAACATATTTTCCTTAAAATTAAGTTAAGTTTACAATGTCTATTCTTCAAAATTAATCTATACGTGTGTATTCGAAAAAGAAAAGTAATAAATTTAATGGTATTTGGAGTAGTGCTAAATACTCCCATTGACCTTAATAGGAAAAGTAGCTAAGTGACAGTGATTTTATGTGTATGGAATTAATAGAACTGCTTCTATATGCCCTACAACAAACTTTTATGATAAGTTTATGAGCATTTAAAATAGACATATAACTTAGCTTGGAATTAATTAATTGAATTTAAACTTAATGCACTAAAATAACTTCTTTTCTTCGTGGGAAGCTACTGATAAATGCAAGAGAGTATTGAAGAATTTAACGTCGAGATTGCTTGTGAAAGAATCAAGATTGGAAATTCAACCGTTAAAATCTATTTACTAATAGTCAAAAAAATCAAGATAACAAAATTCAAAGAGATAAATACTTTATTTGTAAGCAATTTGGGTATTGGAAGCGTGATTGACCCTATAGAAATCGCAACAACAGTGGTAAACATATGTCTCATATGAGAGAGTGGTTCCAGAATTATGTTAAATTTGAAACCCCTGACAGTAGTCTAGTTGGTAATGGAAACATTATTCCAGCGGTTCGTATAATGTATATTTAGTAGTTAATAAAGGTGAATGAACAACATTCAAAAAGTTCAAACGTTGATTTTTAGATATAACTCTCGAAATTACAATTTTCTTTGTAAAGGAGGTCTCGCCCATTTTTAACAAAACTTCGTGCAATGGTAAGGATTACAGCCGTACTAAGTTTAAATACTTTGTCAATTATAATTCTCCATATATTTAAGTATTTACTTTGCATGAGAGGTGCCACGCCCACTAATCCAAGCCCGAGGATTTTTCCCCGGACAAAGTTTGAAGAATCTCGCAACAATAAGTAGTTCTAAAGATATTGTTACGAATGTGCAATAGCGATTTGAATTTAACTGTCTGTAACGACTGCCTGCAACATTCACGTCCATCAGTAGAAGCATCTGGTACCGTGAAATAGCTCCCAAATGAAATAACTCCCCACGAAAAAATGAAATAACACCCAACAAATTTTTCATACAACTTGGGATTTATTTCATTATGAAACAACTCCTAACGCGTAGCGTGTTATTTCATAATTTTTTGTTGGGAGTTATTTCATAATGAAATAACACCTAATGAAACAACTCCCAATGAAATTTTTGTTGGGTTTTATTTCATTTAACTTTGGGAATTAGGAGTAATTTCACTGTATTGGGAGTTATTTCATTTTCGTAATTTTTAAGGTGTATTAAAAACCGGCTTCGCATACTATAAACTTTTTGCATTGCCGGCCTTCGGCCGGGCGCTAAGGTTTTCTCCTCTGGGGTGTATCAAAAACCGGCTTCGCTCAGAAAATATTATCTTTGCAATGTCTGCCTTTGTCAGGTTGCAACGATTTCTTATGAAAATCTGCTTTCTGAAATACCTTTCTGCAATGAAAGAAATCTTTTCTGAGCGAAGCCAGATTTTGATACACCCAAGAGGAGAAAACCTTAGCGCCTGGCCGAAGGCCGGCAATGCAAAAAACTTTTCTGAGCGAAGCCAGTTTTTGATACACCAATGCAAAAAATGTTTGGTGAGCGAAGAATAATACCACCTTTGTAGTTCTGTATTTCATTGGGAGTTAGATTACATAAATAAATTGCTTCGGATTGGGAATTATTTCATTTTTATTAGGATTTATTTCATTGGGAGTTATTTCGCTTTTTTTGGGACTAATATTTTTAAAATTATGAATCGGCCGATTATTGGGAGTTATTTCATTTTACCCTTTGGTAGTTTTTTCATTTTTCAAGTCTGGGAGTTATTTCATATTTGATGAGATTTAATTCATTGGTAGTTATTTCATTGGGAGTTATTTCATTTGGGAGTTATTTCACGGTACCGAAGCATCTACTTATCAACAATATTGAGAGCATGCGGTAATTAGCATTGTTTGTAAGTATGGCAAGCTGCTAACATTAACATCGAAAGCTCTAGAATTCGAATGTACTAGTGTCCGTTAAGATCATTGTAGAAGATTCACGAAAGATGGCGTGTGTATAAATAGTGGCAGAGGTTGCAGTCGTGAGTCTAATTTGAAGCATCATTAAGAAAAGACATCAACTGCTTTGCCAGTATATACTTATAAAGTGTGTGTGTTTATTTCTGGGAGTTGATAAACGTGTATAAAAATACTGAGTGGGTATTTGAACTGTTGTTGTTGTACATTTTAAATAAATAAAGAGTTGTTACAATTTTAAACTACCAAACGGCTTTTATTTGCAATCAAAAGTATCCGGTTTATTTAAAGGAAATAAAGAAACGTTTTAAAAAGTTTAAAACGTAACAATATTAATAAATAACTATTTACTTTGTATGTGATGTGACTCACCCCTCGTTTCGAATACTCACCCCCCGTTTCGAATACTCACATTGTTTTATTCATAGGCTCCTATGAGGCACAAACAAACAAATAAACAGACATATGTACATTAATTTTTATATATATGTAGATGAAATAGATGTAAGTAAAGATAGGATGACAAATTATTATTGAATTTGATTAAAAAATTTAATTGGTTTTTACTAATTGATGTCAACCTTTAGGTTGTGAAATGTATAGTGCTTGCAGTAGAGTACCACAGGGATTAATGACTTATAATTATCATTTAAATGTGAGGATTGTAGGTATCACACAACAATTTACTTTTAATTTACTGCAGTGTTGCAGTAAAAATGTCATTTATTAATTTTAATTATATAGATAGATGTTCTTCATGCATGTTTTATGTTGCACTTATACATTAATTGGTATGCACTATAAGCGGCAATATAGGCAGCCTTATTAATTCAGTACTTTCTAACTATTTAGTAAAATAAAAGAATATTATAAGTAGTTATGGGCATCAAGCAATTGAGTTGTTTCCACACAAACGTATAAGTAATTTTCTAACAATCTTTGAATTTTTTGGTTACATGTCCCAAACAAAAAATCTTTTTCTTACGTTTTATATTGTAATGTATTTTATGGTCGTTGTTGACTTTTTGAAATTTTCTTTTACTTAAAGCCAAAAAGAAAATGGAACAAACACCTGCAAATGAAATTTAATGAACAGTTGTTTCTTCATTTAATTGTTACTGTGACCAACTGCACAAGAAAAAGTAAAAGTGTCACTCAATTACACATTTAATGAACAAGAGACTCTTAAAGAGTTTGAACCAAAAATACTTAGTATGCCCCAATATATATACAGTGCAATCGCTGTAATGTGAACACCGTCTAACATGAAGAAGCTTTTATTTACATTAACTACTCTGTAATGTGAACAAACTCAAAAAACTCTATAACGTGAACAATTTTTATTCATTGTACATCGCTCATTTGCTGCAACAACGTCATAATTCAAAAAATGTCGTTTCGAGAAAAACGGCTTTGAATGTTTTATGACATTTTACTATTTCTTAAATAAATTTTCAACAAATCATGAGATTTCAGAAATAAAACTTGATTTAAATAGTAGATGTTAATATCCTTCTAATCTGTATTTAACCCGCATATTTTATTGTCATATATGCGAGAAAACATGAATTTTGATTTTGATGTTTACAACAAAAAAACACTTTCACGGAACAAATTATTGACTTTTTTGAAAACTGATAAAACTATATAAAAGACTATAGAACTGTGCATATTTTATATTAATCAGTTCAAAAAACACGGATTTTGAGTTATGACGTTGTTGCAGCAAATGAGCGATATGTTTTCTAAGCATGTAGACAACACTGAAATGCATACATTTAACTAGATTTTTAAAGCTTACGGAATCCCCTTATGTGTTTGTATCCTCAAAATTCAATTTTTTGTATGACAACGAATGAGTCATTTTATTTGCTGTGTAATTTTATTTCAATGGATATTTTCTCGTGATCTCGTTTTCGAATTTAAATTAATTTAGTTTTATATTTTAATAAAGCAATTAATAATAAAAGAATTTTATGTGCAAGCATGTAAAACACATGTTTATATTGTAAAATTTTATATTTTTCTTATGAAATTCGACAATCGCTAACGTGAACAATTTTGCTAACATGAGCGCCCTTGGTTTTAATTAGTTCACGTTACCGCGAGTGCACTGTAATGATAATAAAAACGTAGTTCAGTATTGGAAAATTGTTTAGTTTTTTGTGTGCATTTTGTCATTGAATAGGTATTATATTGTTGTTCATATTTTCAATGTTGGAACTATTGGGAAGAACACAAGCGCGTCACTCTGTGGTAATGACTATCAAATCAATCACAATTGAGCAGAAATAGAGTCATGTGAAAACATCAAAGAGATGTTCTGCGTATTTGTATGGACTGTTATCAATTACCACATTCTACAGTTTTAGGTAACTTGTGGCAACTTCAAGGTAGACACTCGTTTAATTAAGAAGCTGTGATGACTCAACCTATAAAATCAGTCATAATTGAGCAGAAATAGAGTCATGTGAAAACATCAAAGAGATGTTCTGCGTATTTGTATGGACTGTTATCAATTACCACATTTTACAGTTTTAGGCAACCTATGGCAATTTCCTGTTTCGAATCTAATGAAAATGAAGTCTAAATAAATAAAGTCTTAGAACTAAAGATGAGCAATATAGTATCAACATAGTATCTTTTATATAGTATTAGTATTTATCCGAATACGACTGAAACCGGTTTTTTCAAGTTAAAACCGAACCAAATATTCACCCAAAACTACTACTGATATATAACGGAAGTCGGTTCTCAGTTCTCAATTCTATAATCAAATGATAATTACTTTGATTTATACATGTGGTAATATGAAATAGACATCTAGAGCGACACCCAGTAATATCATTTGTCATACAACTTTAAAAAATCTACTTTACACAGGATTTTGCTATTGATTTGCAAATTTGTTAATAAAAATTATTTGTCTTTAAAAATTATGTAAATTTTGTTTTTAGAGCATATTTTTAAATTTGTATGAGCATATTTTTTTTTATTGCGCATAAAACACTTTAGAGCATATTTCCCTAGTTATGAGTATTCCGCGTACTCATGTATTACACTACACAATTTTGGCCACCTTGTATTCACTAATGCCTCCCCATAATGAAATAGAAAGTCTTTTTCGGAAAAACCACACACATTTTCTCCAATTAAACTATCCAAACTTTAACTTTTTCTTTTTTAATTTAACTCACATACAATTATACAAATCTATTGTGCACAACTTTTGACAAATTATTTTACATAGTACATTTTACTCACTGCTACTTGACCATGACTTTCGTTCGGCAATTTGTGGTTGTAACAAACAAAAAACACAAGACTAAAACCAACAAAATTAAAAGAAATTCCCAAAGCCTACGATGCACGGTGGCTCAGAACTTAATTTCATCGGACAAAAGTCAATTTTTTTTGTTAACAACGTTTTCCAAAATTTTAATGCCATTTAATAGTAAACATATTGAAACGAAGGTAGCCAAAAAATTAAATAATAATATTGGAAATTGTGGCCGTGACATGCTGTTAAAGGCAAATATTTTATGTTATTTTATTAAAAAAATGTGATTTTTGTAAATTTTATCAGAATTAATTTTTCATTAAGCGCAAGCCTGCATTTTTTTATTATGTTGGTAGGACCATTTATACCTGCAGTGTTATTAAATGTTTTCAGGTACTATATTTTAGTCAAATATTAATATTAGTGGAATAGAATTTTTGAGAGGGGTTAAACAAAGTGTCCTCTTTAGGTACCATGAAATAACTCCCAAATGAAATAACTCCCAATGAAATAACTCCCATCAAAAATGAAATAATTAACAAACTTGAAAAATGAAATAACTACCAAAAGGTAAAATAAAACTACTCCCAATAATCGGCGATTTCATAATGTTAAAAATAATAGTCCCAAAAAAAGCGAAATAACTCCCAATGAAATAAATCCCAATAGAAATGAAATAATTCCTAATCCGAAGCAATTCATTTATGTAATCAAACTCCCAATGAAATAAAGAACTACAAAGGTGGAATTATTCTTCGCTCACCAAACATTTTTTGCATTGCGGGCCTCTGGGATGTATCAAAAACTGGCTTCGCTCATAAAAGTTTTTTTGCATTGCTGGCCTTCGGCCGGGAGCTAAGGTTTTCTCCTCTGGGGTGTATCAAAATCCGTCTTCGGTTTTATAACATTTAAGAAAGCCGATTTTCATTTTGAACCAGAGTAAGAAATCGGTACCGTGAAATAACTCCCAAATGAAACAACTCCCAATGAAATAATTCCCAAACTTGAAAAATGAAATAACTACCAAAAGGTAAAATAAAATTACTCCCAATAAACGGCGGTTTCATAATGTTAAAAATATTAGTCCCAAAAAAAGCGAAATAACTCCCAATGAAATAAATCCTAATAAAAATGAAATAATTCCCAATCCGAAGCAATTTATTTATGTAATCTAACTCCCAATGAAATAAAGAACTACAAAGGTGGAATTATTCTTCACTCACCAAACATTTTTTGCATTGCGGGCCCATGTTGTAGTGCATAGGGTGTATAAAAATCTGACTTCGCTCAGAAAAGATTTCTTTCATTGCAGAAAGGTTTTATAATATTTTAGAAAGCCGATTTTCATTTCTCACCAGAGTAAGAAATCGTTGCGACCTGACAAAGGCCGACAATGCAAAAATAATATTATCTGAGCGACGCAGGTTTCTGATACACCCCAGAGGAGAAAACCTTAGCGCCCGGCCGAAAGCCTGCAATGCAAAAAGTTTATAGTATGCGAGCCGGTTTTTAATTCACTTCAAAAATTACAAAAATGAAATAACTCCCAATACAGTAAAATTACTCCTAATTCCCAAAGTAAAATGAAATAAAACCCAACAAAAATTTCATTGGGAGTTATTTCATTATGAAATAACTCCCAACAAAAAATTATAAAATAACACCCTACGCGTTAAGAGTTGTTTCATAATGAAATAAGTCTCAAGTTGTATGAAAAATTTGTTGGGTGTTATTTCATTTTTTCGTGGGTAGTTATTTAATTTGGGAGTTATTTCACGGTACCTCCTCTTTAACCCCATATATACATCTTGACCTGTTTGGACCTGTCAGTAGAAGATATTTCGATAAAATTTGGTACATGCTTTTTTCGGCCCGAGGATGAAGCCTATTGAAACTGGCTGAAATCGGTCCATAATTTCATCTAGCACCCATACAAATGTCCTCCCGAAATTGGACTTTATAGGTATCTACCTAAACTTCACTCTAATATAAGGCCCAGTTTTGACAATAACTTTAACGAGCATAAGTCTTATACAAATATTGGTACAAACATAAAATTCAAAATAACTTTCATAACAACATAAATCACACGACCTAATTTCATGGCGATCGGTCTATAATTAGTCATAGCACCCATATAAGGACCTCTTCCGAAAATCACTTTCACGAGCATAAAATTCAAGAAAATATCTCTCCATATAAAAAATGTCTAACATATCTCTAACGGTTCAAAAGTTACAGAGTTTTGGCAGATGAAAAACGATTTTGAGCCACTGTGCAATGTAGTATGTTATAAAAAATTTATCTGGAAAATGATGAAGAGTGATTAGGTCAACAACAGGTTCATGCTCATATTTAGTAACACTCCCAAACAGCAAGGCACATAAACAAAAGAAAAACGTGTAAAGAAAAAATCATCACATTATATTGAATTACAAACATTAAATCATTTGCAGCAAGAGCTGATAAATATTAAGAATGTGACGTTTGTGGAAAATTGCAACATTAATTTGGAACACGCAGCTTTTCTGTACAAGCAACAAACAAATTAATGGTTGTGAACAAACAAACAAAAAAAAGAGAACCTGTCATACGATTACAGGAATGTATGTCAATCTTCAACTTTTTGACAATAAATCTTAATTTTTTTATGTGTAAGTAATATTTCTCACCTGTTGGAAATTAAAATTCATTGTTGTGGATAATAAAGGATTTTCTTTTCATGAAATAAAAAATCGTAAATTTTTAAGAAAAAAAATTTTGAAAATATTTTTAAAACATCTCTATTTTGGTTTCATACATACATTCGTATCAAAACTTCACATTGGTTTGGCAATGTAAGTGAAAACAATTATTAGCTTCTTTAGCATGATTTGATGACTTGTCTTGAATGTAATACCAAATACAAAGGAATAACTCCCATCGTGTTACCACCTACCACAAAAGAGTTTTGTTTGATTTTCTTTGTCTGCCAGTCAGTTGGTTTTCATTTCAGTAGCACAAACATGCAAATGAATATCAAATATGTTAATGCTAAAAACGAATGCTCTGCGGTAAATAAATATTTGAATGCTTATTCACATACATTCAGTTGAATCATAATGGATAAAGAAATACACAGAAGCATATAGAGACACTCACTCTCATAATCATAGTTATATGTACGCTACATTCAATATTATTAAAACATCATAAAAAAAACAAGTAAGAAGGCATAGTTGGCCAAGCCCGATAATATCCTATACTGATTACGAGCAAATCATTATTCTATTAAATTTTCAATAATTATTTTTCGCCAGTGATTTTCGGAATTGGGCCTGACCAATTATGAACCTATCGCCATGAAATTTGCTTGAGTGTTATTGTCAATTGAAGCGTTTATTTCAAAAACCAGTCCAGGGACAAATTATTGATTTCGGGTAAATCAAAGAAAACTTTCCAGAAACCAAAAAAAAAAAATATATACTTTTACAAAATTGATATCTTTCCTATGAAAGTTATCCATTTCTGTAACTGTTTGATAAACATAAAACTTTTTCTATTTATATTTAAAAAATAATATAAAGTTTTCACTTGACTGGTTTCTAAAGCAAACAACCATCACTATTGGAAATTTCATACGAAATATTCTAATTTTATTAGAAACTTTAAAAGTAAGTAAAATGGCAAATGAACTTTTTAAAGAGTTTAACATCATATTCATATATACATAATTGTTCTGAAATAACTATTTGTCATCATACACTCTTTCTATAGTGCATTCTGCTTTCGTTGTAGGTCATTGAAAATATTCTCACAGAGCTTGTAAATCTTGTATTTTTTCAAATTTTTTGATACCTACACCATTTATGAAAAAAAAATAGATTAGGGCTTAGTGTTACATAGTATAAAACCAGTAAAGCGCTGTTACTTGACTTCTTTCTCACTAATCACGGATTTCTCGGCTTTGATTCACCATAATAGGGAGCAGTATTTAATTTTGTTTGTGAGCGGGTACAACTCTCTGTTCCCTAAATTCCATAACCTATTTGCCTAGTTCCAACACAATGATTTTTATGAGCCTGAGTGCTGGTCAAAGAAAGACAACCATATACATATATACTTACAACAATATATATTTACTTATTGCATCTTCTTCTACTATTTCAATCTCTCGAATCTCAAAACATAGGATTATTGCATAAGGAGAATTACATATGACAAGTCGTGTATGACGCGAAGTATATATTTAAAGATTAAATTTTCATCATTCCTATTATTTTCTAATTCTTCTTATGTAACCTATATGTTACGTTTTAAGTTGTGGGAATCTGTGCAATTTTCACTCTCTTCGGATTCTTATTTTTTCATTCAAGAGCCATTCGACATCAGCTGAATTACTTGAATCCGCAGGTATGTTATTAACATGATATAGAAATTTTTTAGAATTAAACCGATCAGATGCTGCACCCAAGACTTTATGTTCAATGCCAAGATAAACAAGCTTAGCATGAATCGATTCTATGTGAGACAGAAAATGAGCAGAGACAGTGGTGATTCAGATTTAATATCGTTGGTTATTATATATCAGTTTGTCGACTAACGGTAAAAACGATATGGCCCGGATATAGGTCTGATTAATTCACTTGTGTACTTTGTCTGTTATATGGAACGGCACTCTCTACCATTACCTTGCCCGCAGGAGATTTTAAGATAGTTGCTTTTGAGTTGTACAACTAATAAACGGAAAATTAATTAATAAATTTTATTTATTTTTATGTAATAAAACAATAATGTTTTTCTCAAGTAATGTGAACAAGAACAACCAGATACGTAGTTGCTTTTACTTTTGATATATATCAATATTTATATCCTACACTACCTTAAAGGGGAGGGTATTTTGCGTTTGAGCATAATACACTCCCCACCCTCCCCTCACTTTCCATTATATGTTGTATCCCAACAAACCAAAACGATTTCGAAATAACTTGTAACAAGCTTACTAACATAAGCCTTACCTAGCCTTTACACATGCAAGTAACAGTTCGAAAAACAAGACACATTCATACTTTTGCACTAACACAATCACACATGCATGTGTAAATTTACACACGCATGTGTGATTGTGTTAGTGAAAAAATATGAATGTGTCGTGTTTTTCGAACTGTTACTTGCATGTGTAAACGCCAGGTAAAGCTTAGAAAAGTGTTGTGATTATTATTGTAAAAGGCATATTAAAAATTGATTAATAATGAAAACTGAACCCTTGAGATAATATTACTTGTCTGTAGTATATAATAAGCTTGCATTCGTATTATTTTTGTAAGCTTAGGAATATAACCAAATAATATTTATACACGTTTTTCATAAGAATTTAATTTTTCTGAAATTTATTTATAAATTATTTATTAAGTTTTATTAATTTAATAATTATTTTTTTAAAAGTTTTAAACTTTTTAAAACACTTCACTCTTTGAACAAAACACTAACCCCCATACAATTTTTAAATTTATAAAAGGTTTATAAAACAAAATTTCCATACAAAATTAGTTTTATAAACCTTTGATCAATTTAAAATTTTTTTATGCATATGCGGGTAAGACTAAAAACTTCAACAAATAATACGAAACTCAGGCACGCGTCAAATAACGGGATATTATTCTCAAAAACACTTGGAAAACTATTGCGAACATAAGTCATTTGAAATCATATTTGTTAAATTGTTATTCAGTGCAAGATCGGTATTCGCGACTACCCATTATCTCGACGACATTGCAGGATCTATAATCGCGACAGTTTACGAAAAACTGGTTCTATTTTCGCGACTTTTATCTGTTTGTTTTAAATTTGATTACAATGTCTATAACCAAAAAAGGGAAATCCCCGTCTTTTGGTATATTAACCAGAGATCGAAAATAACTCGTCCATATACCAAACAACCCAAATTGTGATTTATATTTTGTGATAAAAATAAATCACTCAAAATTACAGATATAAAATGATTTTTATTTACATGGTTTTGTATGACCTTTATTAGTTTTTGTTGTTTTTTAATGGTTTGATGTGAGACAAACAATTCAATTGTTCTTGATTATAATAACTGTTACTTCTCTTTTATTTGCATACAAAAATATATTTTTTGTAATTTTTAACAAATTATAGAAAAAATATGATGAATATGAAAAACTTTGTCAAAAAATTTTACATTCAATGATTTATAAATTTAATATATTGTTACGAATGTGCAACAGCGATTTGAATTTAACGGTTTGTAACGACTGCCTGCAACATTCATCATGTTTACGAACACGTCCATTAGTGGAGGCTTCTACTTATCAACAGTGTTGATGGCATGCGGTTACTAGCATTGTTTGTAAGTATGGCAACACTAAATGTATAAGCAGCTAACATTGACATCGAAAGCTCTAGAATTCGAATATTCTAGTTTGTCCCTTAAGATCATTGTAGAAGATTCTTGAAAGATTGCGCGTGTATAAATAGTGGCAGTCGTCAGTAGAGTTGATCATTGGCGCTGTTAGAGTTAACATCAACTGTCGTGTACATTTGAGATTGTCATTATAAAGTGTGTGTGTGCATTTCTGTGATTTAATAAACGTGTAAAAAGACATTGAGTGAATATTTGAATTGTTGTTGGTGTACATTTTAAATAAATAAAGAGTTGTTACAAATCTTAAACTACTAAAACTGCTTTTTATTCGCAATCAAAAGTATCCGGTTTATTTAAAGGAAATATACCCCGTTTTTGAAAGGTAAAAACGTAACAATATTTAAACGTTGATTTGCATCAAATGAATTTCTGCGATTTATTTTTCATGTTCGCAAATAAAAGTCACAAGCTGACCTTTACGAAAAAAACAAATTATAAATCACTCATCTTGATTATTTGTGTTTGTTTCTTTTATTTTTCTCTCAACCCCTAACCTAAAATGTTCTCTAATAAATCACTCTCTCAGTGATATAACACAAAAATTATGGCCGCGAATGAGAATTTACCATTGAAATGAAAGTGAACCCGTTATTTTCGGTCTCTGATATTAACTTTTTTGATTGATTTTGATCTTAAATTTTGTCAGTTTATTCGTGTCATTTGTTGTGTGAATACATCTTTTAATATAGGAAAAGTTCAACATATTGTAAAACCAACGATTTCTCAAAAATTAGAGATTATAAAAAAATTTAAAAGTGGAGATTCCATAAATTCAATTTGCGCGAATTACAAGTTACATAAGCAAGAAAATTCAATAAAAAAAGTTCATACGTACAACAGAAAGTGGCCCTGGCAAACGTTGCACCTTAAAGAAAGCTGAGAGTACCCAAGAATGGAAAAAATGCTTTATAAGTGGTTTTTAAAACAAAGAGAAAAAAAAATCGATTTTACGAACAAAAGCCATTTGTTTTCAAAAATTTATCAAACCAATTCAGTGAAGGATGGTTGAAGAAATTTAAGCGTCGACATGGAATTAGATTTTGAAAAATTACGGGCGAGAAATTGTCTTCGAAAACTCAACTTATTGATCCATTTGTGAAAGAGTTTAAGGATTATGTTGATGAGCATGGGTTGACTCTTCACCAAATCTACAATGCCGACGAATCTGGTTTATATTATAGGATGCTTCCAAATCACACTCTTGTCACATGTAATGAGAAAACAACGCCCCGAAGAAAAATATGTAAAGAACGAATAATTTGTTTGCCCTGTTCAAATGCGAATGGCACAAACAAACTGAAATTGTTGGTTGTTGGAAAATCGAAAAACCCACGCGCCTTTAAAGGCTTTTTCAATAATCCTGTGATATACAACTCCAGTAATAACGCCTGGATGACATCATTTATATTCAAGGACTGGTTCCATCACGAATTTATTACCCACGTAAGTTAATTTTCACCAATTAAGTAGTAAAAGTAAGTTGTTCATAAGTAAAAATTTTTTAGGTGCGAGCATTTTTGGCTTTAAAAGGTCTGACGCAAAGAGCAGTATCGTTTTTAGATAAGGCGACGCGTCACCCAGTTGAGGAACTAAAAAGTGATGACGGTTTAATTATAGCAATGAATCTACCACCCAATTGCACTGCGCTTATTCAAAAGTTAGATCAAATCGTTATCAACTTGGTCAAATTAAATTATAAAAAACAACTGCTCACCCACTTGCTTGACCAGAAGGGAACTAAAAAACTTCAATCTCAAAAATCCAGTTCAGATTCCTGGGATAATACGTCCTGGGATAAAATATCAGTGTCCAATACCCGAAAATGCAGGGGGGTTTGAAATAAATTAATTTTTCTCTTTTTCTTTCAGATTAGTTGAAAAATATTTTCTAAAATCATTAAAACTTTGTAAAAGAAAGATACATCTAGATATAAGATTTAAATTGTATGCCATATATATTGTACCGGTTTATTGGCCCTAAGGGCTTAAATAACTACTGAATAAATAAATAAAATAAAAATCCTGGAAAGCCCTGCTCGAATTCGGTACTGAATGGTGTGAAGAGGATAACATACCCTTAAATTTTTTACAAAATATAATTCAGGAAGAAAACGAAGATCTTTTTACTATTGGTATACTTGTAGCCTAATTGATACGGAACATCTTTTCACGAATGCTGACATAAACAACTGGATTCAAGAAGAATTTCATGTGGAATGTAATGAGGAGCAAATGGAATTTTCAGATACGGAATCGGAGGATTTACACGATATATCGCGATAGTGGTCTTGAAAAAAAAAGTGAACGATTGTATAACATCGATAAACATATGCATACAATGGGCTTTGAAAAATGATAAGCCGACAACAGCACTATATGAACTACGTGATTCAGCTGTTGTTTTAAAAAAATAATTTGCCAAAAAAGCAACTCAAAATCTCCAATTTCTTTAAAAATGTTTAATATGTTATATGTATATCAATAAAAAGGATTCTAATTATAAAAACTACATACATTTTTTCAATCAAATTTTGGGTTCTGTTTTCGAGAAAATTCAGTTTTCGCGACAGGTCTGGTTTTTAAATAAGTCACGAATGCCGAGTTTGCACTGTATAAAAAAAGTGTATAGCAAGTATTATTGTAAAAAGTATTGTCATGTGAAGCATTTTCAAAACACTACTAAAAAACATTTAACTTTTTGTACTTAAATAGGCTTATAATAAATATGCTTATAAAAAGTTGTAGGAAATGATAAGCTAGCTTATTATACAATTTAGTTACATTTTGCTTATGAAATGGTGTGTTGGGATATATTTGGCTTATTTTAAATACAACCACAAAAAAATTATTGAGTTTTTCCATGAATAATAAGCATGCTAGTGAGTGGGTTATTGTGAAATCAAAAATTTTCCTAGAAGTTCATACCTACAACTAAAAACATAAAAAATAACTGATATATACACGTTCTTTGTTGTGTAGTACGGATTTAATGTGAAAATAACGCTGCCAAAGAAACTGCAAATGAAACAAACAATTTGGGTTAAATGTATATGGATATTTACAAAGGAAAATTCAAGTTTTTTAAAACAGCATTTAACTCTTTATTTGTTGCATTTTTTAATAATTTTTACTTTTACTATAAGCAATATAAACTTTACGTTTAATTAAATTTGTGTGGATCAAGTGACTTTTATAGTTGCAAACATTTGTTGGCACTGGAACATATTAAAATTATTATTTTTATGTTAAACTCTAAGGGAGGTATTTAAATGAAACGAAAAGTAACTAATTTTCAAAATCTTTGCTTAATGGTGGTTCAATTTACACAGAATTGTTTTGAATGACTGAATAAATAAATTGTTTTTATATACATACATATTATAATATAATTACTGCCAGTTGCTGTGATAACGTACCTGAAAAGAGAAATAAATGAAACTCTTAGATTTATATATACTTTAGAAAAAAATATTACAAAAAATTTTTGGTAAAAAAAATATGCATAAATGGGATGAAACAATTAAAGAGTATACAAATTTTAAAAATTTAAAAAAAAACTTTTTTTAGATATTCATACATACAGCCATCAATATATTAAGTTTCAGAGATATAAGCGATATAAAGTTTGCTTAGTTAATTTTAATGGAATTCGGAGTAAAACTGTAAAACCGGAGAACACAAAGATATAATAATATCAAATTATATGTTTGTTTTGTTAACATACGCAATGAAATTTTTTAAGTAGCACCGGTGGTGCAATTTGAGTTTTTTCGTTGCAAAAATCATAACTTTTGAGCCAAATGAGAACAGACATTTTGGTGCCCGAGATTTGAACTACGTTTTGTACAAGTTGATGAACCCACATTACTATGTTATACTCGTTTTTTTCCAGTCAGCTCACGTTTTAATAATATCGCGGTTTTTATATTATCATTGAATACCCTATTTTTTGGTGTTTTTCTATAATTTTTTGGCATGAAACTGGTCTACGTAAATATATGTTTCTTTTGAGTATAATAATTCTGGTGGATGTTTTGGCATATTTGTCTGATCTTTCAAGAATGTTGAAATTTGACTCCTTTAGCTTTATTCTTAATAAATTGTCATATTCCGAAAATTCTAAATTAAAATTTAACACTGCACATTCAAGGCATTATAGCCAGATTTATATTCAAAACATTTTGATTCTGCCCCACTGTGAGGTCTAAAAATAGGTAAAATACGCTAAAAAAAGTTAGTAATCTTCTATCTTCTATATAAATAAAAATCAATTGTCGTTCGTTGGTAATTGCATCAGTTGAGAACGGCTAGACCGATTTGGACAATTTTTTTACTGAAATGTTCGTCATAGTCCAACTTAGGTTTTTACGGAAAGAAAAATTGACCACGCCCACTTTTACGCCCACTTTTTTCCATTTATCTAAAATCGGAAAACGGCTGCACCGATATGGCTAATCTTTTATTTAAATGATCGTAGTAATCTAATTTAAGTTTTTACTGAAAGAAAAATTTACCACGCCCACTTTTACGCCCACTTTTTTCGATTTATCTAAAATCGGAAAACGGCTGCACCGATTTGTCAAATTCTCCTTATTTTTCGGCTTATTTGTAAGTAAAGTTTTTGCTGGGATATTCTTATGTTGTAAATAACTCATTTGTTATTACTTTTGTATTGTTTCGCGATTTGTCCGAAAATACCGTTACTTTTTTATTTACATTCCAATTTATTTGTGCAAATGTTGATTGACTGCTTATTGTCAAATTGTTGATCAAATTAATCGGTGGACGAAAAATAAAATAAGTGCAATTGTTAATTGTGAATTAAAAAAAGTTTAAAGTGTTTCTAAAAAAGTTAACTAACGGTGATAAGTTTTTTTTTGAATTAAGATTCCATTGTAAGTACATTGCAATCAATTCATTAATTGAAATAAGTTAAATCGTGTTACCTCAAACAAATTTATAGATTAACCTACTATAGACTGTGGGTTTTGAAGTTATAAACGGTTAAAAGGTAAGAGCAAAGTCAATAAATTCTATCGCATTGTAATGCCGCCAATAAGAAGGAGCAATTTAGGTCGCAGAACTCGCAATTCTTCAAATCAAGCGTATTTTCGATCTAATCAAACTGCGGAACAACTCGAAGAGCGAAATGAAATTTAACGAAATCGATTATCACAAACACGTTCTGCACGTACACAAGAAGAAAGAGAATATGCAAACGAAGTAGATATGCATCGAATGAGACACAATCGTTCTATAGAATCCAACCGAGTGATAATTAATTCAAATGTACGTGCAAGAAGAGAAACAAATGTTGCGTTAAATACTCATCGAGCTGCATTTCATTACAACAGGACAGTCGATTACAGTGCACACCATTCCGTTGCTATTGGTTCGATGAGCGTTGTGTGCCCACATTGTAAGGCATTGAAATATAAAAATGAAACTCCTGGATTGTGTTGCGCAAGTGGCAAAGTGAAATTGACACCGTTGATTCCACCACCAGAGCCATTGCTCTCATTGGTTTCTGGAACAGGAGCTCATTCCAAGCATTTCCTAACACAAATCCAGAACTACAACAATTGTTTCCAAATGACTTCATTTGGCGCAACAAATGTGATTCGGGATAATTTCATGCCTACTTTCAAGGTAATTTCACCACTTACAGCATTTTATTTTGTTTTCTTATGTAAATTAAACATTACAGATTCAAGGTCAAATATATCATCGAGCAGGTTCGCTTTTGCCAGTTCCGGGTGCTGACTATAAATTTCTGCAGATTTACTTCATGGGCAATGCTCCACAAGAAGTAGAACAGCGTTGTGCATACAACAGTTCGGTAAAAAGACCAATTGTTGAGCAACTGCAAACTTTTTTCCATCAACACAATCAATTGATTGCATTGTTCAAAACCGCACTAGACCGCATGCCCTCTGATAATCACAAAATTGTTATCAGAGCCGATAAGACTCCTACGGGAGAACACGCAAGACGTTTCAATGCACCAACAATTGATGATGTCGCCATTGTCGTCGTTGGTGAAAATTTGGAATCACGTGATATCGTTCTACATCGACGAAATAATCAGCAGCAGCGTGTGTACGAAACTCACCGATCATATGATGCGTTACAATATCCAATCATATTTTGGCAAGGTGAAGACGGTTATCATTTCTCGATCAAAATGATAAATCCGCTTACAGGTGAATATCAAATCTATATTTTTTCTATTATAAGATCAATTAATTTTATTGACGCGAAAATTAATGTACAGGCGCTGAAACAAACAAAAAAGTAAGTTCAATGAACTATTATGCATTTCGACTGATGGTTCGTGAAAATGAGGACAATCACATATTGAAATGTCGTCGTCTTTTCCACCAATATGCTGTCGATATGTATGTAAAAATAGAAACAGAAAGATTGACATTCATTAGATTGAACCAGAAAAAACTGCGTTCCGAAGAGTACATACACCTTCGAGATGCCATAAATGTGGACGGGAACGCACACAATATCGGCCGGATGACGATTCTCCCAGCAACGTACGTCGGAAGTCCTCGCCATATGCATGAATATGCTCAGGATGCTATAACCTACGTTCGACACTACGGTACAGCAGATTTATTCATAACTTTCACTTGCAATCCACAGTGGATAGAAATTCGACAAGAATTATTCCCTGGCCAATCACCCATCGATCGCCATGACGTCACCGCGAGAGTCTTCAAACAAAAATTAAAATCACTGATGGATTTCATTGTGAAGTATCGCGTGTTCGGCGAGACGCGCTGCTGGATGTATTCAGTAGAGTGGCAAAAACGCGGACTACCACACGCGCATATCCTCATTTGGTTGATTGAGAAGATAAGACCGAATGAAATCGATGATGTGATATCAGCTGAAATTCCTGATGAAGTAGAAGATCCAGGCTTGCACGAGGTTGTTACTAAAAACATGATTCATGGTCCCTGTGGATCATTAAATATCCTTTCTCCGTGTATGGTCGACGGCAAATGTTCGAAGCGTTATCCAAGGCCATTAGTAGCTGAAACAATTACCGGAAATGATGGTTACCCACTGTATCGTCGCCGTTCAATTGCTGACAATGGAAGATCAACAATGGTGAAAGTGAATCAGCAGGACATTCAAATTGATAACCGTTGGATTGTTCCGTATTCGCCACTACTCTCCAAAACATTCAAAGCACATATCAACGTCGAATCTTGCCATTCCGTGAAATCCATCAAATACATCTGCAAATATGTGACCAAAGGTAGTGACATGGCTGTGATTGGAGTTAGTGCGGAGAATTCCATCGATGAAGTCACTCAATTTCAAATGGGCCGCTATGTTAGTAGTAACGAAGCAATTTGGCGCATTTTTTCATTTAGCATTCATGAAAGACATCCTTCTGTTATTCATTTAGCCGTACATTTGGAAAATGGTCAAAGAGTGTACTTTACTGAGGAGAATGTATTACAACGAGTTGATCGACCGCCACCTACAACATTGACCAGATTTTTTGAAATGTGCAGGAACGATGAATTTGCCCGAACGTTACTATACTCCGAAATGCCAAGATATTATACTTGGAATCAATCGACAAAGAAATTTCAACGACGGAAACAAGGAAATCCTGTTCCAGGTTTCCCCAATTTATTTTCCACCAACGCATTAGGTCGTATTTACACAGTTCATCCAAGAAACGATGAGTGTTTCTATTTGCGTTTGCTATTAGTCAACGTTCGTGGCCCAACATCATTCCAAGATTTGAGAACTATAAATGGTGAATTGTGTGACACGTATAGAGAAGCATGTCAACGCTTGCGATTGTTGGAGAATGACGCTCATTGGGAATGCACCCTCGAAGATGCTGTGCTTTCATCAAATGCTCATCAAATACGAACACTGTTTTCGATAATTGTTTCAACATGCTGCCCATCCAAACCGACTGATTTATGGAGCAAATACAAAGATGCCATGTGTGATGATATTTTGCATCAGGTGCGTATTAGAACATCAAATCCAAATTTGCAACTGAATGAGGAAATTTACAACGAGGCTTTGATTTTAATTGAGGACATGTGCTTGATGATGGCGAACAAGGTATTGTCTGAGTTAGGCATGGCAGTTACCAATCGACCAATGCACGACGTATTTAATCAAGAGTTGCGACGCGAAATACAATATGATTGCGATGCCTTGAAGGAATTAGTACGAACAAACGTTCCACTGTTGAATCGACAACAAAAATATGCATACGACACTCTTATGAAAGTTGTGAAAGATGGAACTGGAGGAATTTTTTTTTTGGATGCTCCCGGTGGAACTGGAAAAACTTTTTTGATTGCGTTGATTTTGGCCACGATACGCTCGCAGAATGATATTGCACTTGCACTTGCTTCATCAGGAATTGCAGCTACGTTGTTGGAAGGCGGTCGTACTGCCCATTCAGCACTCAAGTTGCCATTGAAGTTGCACATCAATGAAAATCCAACATGCAACATTTCCAAGAACAGTGCAATGGCCAAAGTTTTGCAGCAAAGCAAACTAATCGTTTGGGATGAGTGTACAATGGCGCATAAAAAGTCTTTGGAGGCATTAGATAAAACTTTGCAAGATTTACGAAACAATCAAAGCCGTTTTGGTGGTGCAATGATTCTGTTGGCAGGGGATTTTCGGCAAACATTGCCAGTGATTCCACGGTCAACGCCAGCCGATGAACTTAATGCATGTTTGAAGTCGTCCGTTTTGTGGAAACACTTCAAGAAACTCAAATTGACTGTGAACATGCGTGTCGAGCTGCAGAACGATCAATCTGGAGAAGCATTTTCCAAACAATTGCTGGACATTGGCAACGGCAAAATCCCGGTTGACATTTCGACCGGTTGCATTCAATTTCCCCCCGGTTTCTGTCAGTTCACCGAATCAAAATCCGAGCTAATCCGAAAGGTATTTCCAAACATTGCACAAAATTACAAAAATCATGATTGGTTGAGCGAACGTGCTATATTGGCTGCGAAAAACATTGATGTCGACGAATTGAATTTTAAGATTCAAGGTGAAATTGCTGTCGAATTGATGACGTACAAATCGGTGGATTCCGTTACTTCCCAAAATGATGTTGTCAACTATCCAACCGAGTTTTTAAACTCGCTGGAATTACCCGGATTACCGCCTCACAATCTCCAACTGAAAGTCGGATCGGTAATCATAATGTTACGAAACATAAACCAACCACGTCTTTGTAATGGCACCCGACTTGCGGTAAAAAACCTGATGAACAACGTCATCGAAGCAACAATACTTAAAGGAAAGTACAAAGGAGAAGACGTTTTGATACCACGGATCCCAATGGCTCTGACCGACATACCATTCGATTTTAAACGATTGCAGTTTCCGGTACGGCTTGCATTCGCTATGACAATTAATAAATCTCAAGGGCAGTCATTGCGTGTTTGCGGCATTAACCTTGAAAATCCATGCTTCTCGCATGGTCAATTGTATGTCGCCTGTTCCCGTGTCGGAACACCATCAGCATTTTTTATTTACGCGCCAGGCAACAAAACTAAAAATGTCGTGTATCATAAAGCATTGCAATGAAGGAAACTACGATATCACTGCAAAGCAACAGAAAAAAGTATTTCTTTATTTTAATTGGTTCCTGAACATCGATCTTTCAATCAAAATGTAAATATAACACCATATATTGTACATATTTTCAAATCAAATGTAATTTAAACACACCTCAAACCTACATAAATAAAAATTATCATTTAAAAGTACGTTGTTTGTCTCTTTTTACTATTTTTTCATAATTCAAACAGCTTCTCACAAATTCACAAATCGAACACAAACATTTTTTCTAATATATGGACAGGACAACGTCTGTCGGGTCAGCTAGTAAAATAATAATTAAGATAAGTACCTAAGTATCATAACTTATAGTGCTTGGTGAATTTATATTTGAACAGAATATTTGAAAATAAAAATAGAAAAAATTTTGGAGAGTAAAAGTGTTCTACAGACGGTTCCAGACAGGTACAAAAGTATATATGGTTTTAAACTACCTTTCTTCTGGTGCTCCTGAGTAGAATTTGGGGTACTTTTTTTAAAAATTAAACTCGATTGTTACACCTGTGTTCAATTCCATGCAAATCCGATCAGCCAGTTAGAAATCGCAAATTTATTTCCAAAATATTTTGATTTTGCCCACTGTGCACTGCTGGAGCTTTTATAATGAAAAATTGTGGAGTACAGTAATTTTTATTTTAAAAAGAGAAGTAACACTCAGGCAATTAATATGTCTATATATTAATTGTGTTACTTTCTTTGGAAAGGGGTTAGATGGTAAAAGGAAAGGTGGTGAAAGGAGGAGAAAGGTTTTTATTGACAACTCTGCAATTGCGCGTTATGTTCGTTATTAGTGCAGGCTGCAGCGCCTCTGGTGGTGAGATGGCGCATAATTCAAGCCAACAACCTTTATTTATTTATTTTACTTCGGTGGCGTGATAAATATTAGTTATTAGTAAACTAATAATTATTATAAACTGATGTTGTTGATTGGTAGCAGCTGGGAATCGAACCCAGACCACAAATACTATATCATGCTTAATGATCAAACGCGCTAATCAATTAAGCCACAGCACCCTATAAATGCGCCTCCTGTGCCATTACAAGTGCCCTCTTTTATCATTATCATATTCTGGAAAATTTTATGTCAGAACATCATTATGTACAGACACGTAACTAGTGTTTAGGTTAATTTAGAATGTTGAATTTCGGTTAACCGGTTTATTTCACTCGGTTAACCGAAGTTTAGAAAACACATTATATCAAAGCTTTGGTCTAATTTGAAACCTAAACTGCTGATGTACAAATTGTTATACCCTACACCTTCCTGAGAAGGGTATAAGTTTGTCATTCCTTTTGTAATTTCCACAATATAATTTTCCGACCCTATAAAGTATATATATTCTGGATCCCTATAGATAGCGGAGTCGATTAAGCCATGTCCGTCTGTCTGTCTGTTGAAATCAATATTCTGAAGACCCCAGATATCTTGGGGATCCAAATCTTCAATAATTCCGTCAGACATGTTTTCGAGAAGTTTCCTATTTAAAATCAGCAAAATCCGTCTATAAATAACGGAGATATGAGCAAAAATCCGAGACAACCTCTGAAAAGTTCATCCAAAAAAGACAATTTATTACATGCTTTGACAAAAAAGCAACAAAACGTATGTTTGGATGTCTGTTGGTTTCATTGCTTGGCGTATTATGTTTTCTTGTTTTATTGGTGTTTCGTTTGGTTTGGCGTTGTTGATAAGATTATCATTTCGTTTGTAACTTCTACAATATAATCTGTTCGTCAGCAATTAAATGTAAAATTTTTAAAAGTTTTCTTGATATATTTAGGATGCTATACGCTGTAAGTGTGCAATTAATACATCCACAACAAAGGTGAAGAGTATATAAGATTCGGCATAGCCGAATATAGCACTCTTACTTGTTAAGAATTACAATGATTCAAAGTAGTAGAGGGCGATGAGTGTTTTGTTCTAAAAATTTCATTTTATTAATCATTTTGTTAGTTTAGTGTACAAAAGTGCTAAATTTTCAGAAATATTGCAGGAGAGACAAACAATTTTATCAAATCCTTGATTTTATATATTTTTCAATCTCTTAATGCAGTTTTAATACTTATTTGGTATGATTTATTATAACAGAAAAAATAAGTGCGTTTGCATCTTATAGATCCTTTTATGCGACTGGCAACATTTTCGGTTTCATATCGAGGTGATAATAAATTTCAAAATGATCAAATACAAATACAAAAAGACTTTTTTGAAAAGGTTTCCTGATGATCTCTGGCATAAGCAAACACTGAAATGCGCATAGGAACTAGCTTATTCCCCCAACAATAAATAGCAGTGACTTTATCAATTATTGGGAATGCAGCACACTAATTCTTACCAAAACAAAATTAATGATTTACATTTTTTTTTTTTGAAATTTAATGAATAAACCAATAATTAAAACTAGTATTATATATGTAGTAACATAGTTATACTCAATTCTATTTTTCTGAGATAATAATTTTGAAAATTTTACAAAATTAAATGAACTTAGCACTTTTGCATATTTATAGTTAATAAATATTAACTACTAGATTGATCCGGTGCGCTTCGCTACCCCTGTCGATGTAAAAATCGGTTCAGCCGTTTAGTAATTATTGTTTAAAAACTAAAGGTACGAATTTTACCCGTTTTTCCCCCTTTTTATCCCTTTCTGGTTCTAGTATTGAAAAAATTTATAGCGCTTCCAAGTAAGGATCTATCTACGTTCCAAATTTCAATAAAATCGGTTCAGCCGTTTAGGCGTGATGCTCAAACAAACTTACAAAGACATTTATATATTTATATAGATTCCTGACTACTAAAAACTAAAAATTTTAAAGCTGGGTATACTTTATTGAATATTTTATATTTTCTACATATAAAAATGTATTGCTTAAACGTTTAAAATAATTCCTTTTCGGTTAAACCGGTTTTCTAAAACATCACAATTTTTGTAACACGTAAAACATAGAAATTGCATAGTATCCATGAAAGTTATGACTCACATAAACTGATGCATGAGGATATCTGTATAATAAATGACATGGTATACAGAAAAACCTTAAACTATCTTAAACATTACAAATTCAGTGTGTCATAATTACGTGCAACAAATAAATAAAGAAACTTGCCTTTAACACAAAACTCAGATTTAATTAGGAAATAGTGTTCTGAAGACCAAAACTAATAAAAAAGTTTCTCAAATATTTTGTATCTAATATAAACTTCACACATAACATCCTTAAAATCTATTCTTAGGAAAATCAATACAGTATTGAATACCTATTTGATTTTTGCATAATGTTATGTGACACAATTTTGAATTTGCCATTGAAATAGGAAATTATGTGTGCTCGTAAATATGATTTGTTTTCAGCATCTCATCTCAGTTAATTAATAATCGATAAAAGCTTACAAATGTCAAGTGTCAGTCCAATGTACATTAGGGTGGCCCTTATTTTGCACCAAACGCTGAACATTTTAGGAAAATCGGATAACGTTTAGAGATATTAAACATTTTATTTGAAATTTCGAGTTTTGGGTCAAAGTAGCAATATTTTCAAATTTACGATATTGGATATGTAGTTTGACCCTAAATGTAACCAGTACAGATACGGATCCAAGTCAATCATTTAGGGGTGCGGAAATAAACATAAATTTATTTTACTTTTTTCATTTTTATTCCCTTTACCATGAGTTGCAAGGGTATATATAAGTTTGTCATTCCGTTTGAAATTTCCACATTTTTTGCATTTGCAACCCCATATATTCTGGATCGTTATATATAGCGAAGTCTATAAAGACATAAATTTAAAAACTTTTTTTAAAAATTGGTAAAAATAAAAAACAATTTCGAAAAAGAAATTTTTTTTAATTTTTTAGAAACAATTTGTAAAAAACTTTTTTTTGAAAAACAATTAAAAATTTTTGTTTACTTAAAAATATTTAAAATTTGTATTTTAAAGTATAATTTGGTCAAGGGTATATAAGATTCGGCACAGCCGAATATAGCGCTCTTAGTTGTTTATATTAATATTTTTCATTTTTCACCCCCCTAGATCCACGCCTGAACAAGTACAATTGTTATTAAGTAATTAATTAATAATAAATTAAGTAATTCACAATAATATATAACAATTAATAAATTTAAGTTACAATATCTATATATATAAAAGAGTAACGTTACTGACTGACTGATTCATCATCGCACAGCCCAAACGACTGAAACTATAATCATTACACACGTCGTCGCAGGCAAGAATAAAACATGGAATTTGAATGCGTCCTTGTTGCTAATAATAAAAAAAATTCGAATACAAATTTAAAGATATATTATGAGATCTAGAGAAATTGTGAAGGATGTACGGAAGGTACCAACAAGTTGTAAGTGTTTGAATCCATTATTGTTTACTGGTTTACTATTTAGTTAATTTTTGCCATAAAACAAGTCAAATCCGAAAAGTTTAAATACAGATCATAAAAAAAGAAAAATGTAAAATAATTTTTCATATACTTACACACCCCTCGCCGCCAAATGGTTGACTAGGATTCGTGCCAGTACTAACATATGCCATTTTTAAACAAATGGAATGGCAAATTTCAAGAATATTAAAGGATTAATGTTTTGAAGCACATTTTTTTATTTTAATAAAGTAAATCACATAGAGATGTCAAGATAATCCTCTTACATTTGATAACCATATTGCCATACTAGATCAAATGTAAGTAAAAAAAGTAAGAAATTAAAATTTCACGATATGAAAAACTGAAAATACAGTTTATCTATATGAAGGTGTAGTTTCAAACGTATATGCTGTTCAGGGTTATAGTAAGTTATCCATGCTCGATTTTTTTTTATATTTAAACATTTTGAGTTAATTAAATATAAAAACTGTTTTAATTGGACTTTTTTCAAAATGAAATTTTTAATTTTTTTTTGGAAAATACATATTGATACAAAACTTAAAACTTCAAAAAAAAAAAAAAACCTTACAAATGTTATAGAATTTTGCTGAAATTTTCAGCATTTTCTAAACTTGGGAGGATCGAAATTTCAAAATGTTTAATTTAAGGGTCACCCTAGTGTACATACAGTATCGATAAAAACATATTTAGCGAAACTCATGTTATAACTTTCTTTCCAATACCAATGTAAGTAAAGATTTTAGAAAACAACAAATGCACTCTAAAAAATAAATATATCCTCAGTAATATTAGCAACGAAATTTAATTATGATATTATTAAAACAATTTAACGAAAAGTAAAAGAAAATAAACGACAAAGAGTAAAATATTTTTCCGATATAGGGGTGTTATTATGGACCGATCCTCACAAAAGTTGGTAGAAAAATTTAGATTCATATACAACTTATTGTCCAATTTCCTCACGATAATAATTATTATGCATCAATTACAATTGTTCAAGTCGTTTTCTGAGGGGGACCTTGTATGGGGACTGGAGACTAGGGACAAATTTTGCCGATTTTTGCCATACTTTGCAGTATAATTTCAGAGTACTTGGAACTTATTTGTGTTGGGGCTAGGTGAAATCATGGACCAATATTAACAAAGAGTATTTGTGGAAAATTTCAGCCAGCTAGCTTTTTTCTTTTGGGCCCTATCGTTTCAACAGACAGACAGACGGACGGAGATAGTTAGATCATCTTTGAATTTCATGAGGACCCAGAATATATATACTTTTGTGGGTCTGAGATGAATATTTCGTAGTTCTACAAACGGAGTGACAAAATTTATAAACCACCATCTTTTTTGATGTTAGGTATACAAATCATACGATATAATATATTGGAGTATATAACCTGGCGTTTACACATGCAAGTAACAGTTCGAAAAACTCAACACATTCATACTTTTGCACTAACACAATCATTCATGCATGTGTAAATTTACAAACGCATGTGTGATTGTGTTAGTGCAAAAGAATGAATGTGTCGTGTTTTTCGAACTGTTACTTGCATGTGTAAAGGCTAGGTAACATATACTAATATTTTGTAGCTTAACCGCAATTTTTCAAAACTACCGCACATCTTTTAGGCATATAACAGATAAGATTCTATATTGTTGCCATTGGCATCATTTATAGCTTCGTACAATTTGCTTGGATCTTGATATGCCAATTCTCGATTTATATTTCCATTTACTATTTCCCATACATTTTCTATGACTGTGACAGTGCTGGCCTCTGCATGACTTTAATGCCTTTCTGTTCTAAAAACCCCTTTTCCATTCTTGATGTGTGTTTAGCGTGAAATATCCATTTGGCATACACAGTAATTCGCATTATTCACATATTTGGTTCATTTCTCCTTTATACACTTTTATTATATTACGGGTACTCATTTGAACGCATAAGTTTCCCATTAGTGCAAAGCGACAATAAATTTCTATTGGATAAAAATGTCAAATAAAAATAAATTCAACAAAAGCTTAAAACAAAGTTTCTCATATTATATAAATTTAAATTCAAAAAAAAAGTTAAATCATTAGAACAAGCGATGGTAAACATAGTTTATAAGATGTTGCTTATATTCAAGCTGTTGCCTAATATTTCCATACACAATGCCATTCAATCCAAACATTCTGTTTCAAAGTTAATTGTGTAACTTTCACATGTATACTTATTAGAGTGGGTCAATTTGTATGGATAAAAAAAAAATCACCAAGCTGGTATCAAAATCGTAATCTTCGACGAATTCTAAGAAGATTTGCAGAACGAATTCTAAAAAGGTTTGCTGAAGAAATCATGGGTCTAAAGCACAAAGTATACAAAGGCGTCACGGCAAAAAAAAGTATTGTCTCTTTCACTCGAAACAATTTCAACTGGTTTTGTTTTGTGCTTATTTTTTATTATTATATAGTGTTGTTTGTTTTAACGCACTGTATGTATTAAACCGCAAATTTGTTTTCTCTTTCTAGCGAAACTATTTCAAAAAAAGCTGATTTTAGTGTTTTTGAACTGTCAAATTTGTCGCCTCTGTATACTTTGTGGTATAAAGCTTCCCATTTTTAACGCGAAACTTTTCCTTTCATCTATATAAATATATAAATGTCTTTGTAAGTTTGTTTGTTTGAGCATCACGCCTAAACGGCTGAATCGATTTATTGAAATTTGGAACGTAGATAGATCCTTACTTGGAAGCGTCAATAGGCTATAACTTTTTTCAATACTTGGACCAGAAAGGGGTAAACAGGGGGAAAACCGGTAAAATTGGTACCTTTAGTTCTTAAACAATAAATACTAAACGGCCGAAACGATTTTACTGAAATTTCCAACATAGACTACGACAGGGGTAGCGAAGCGCACCGGGTCAAGATAGTATTTTATATTTTTGTTTAAATATACTAACATTTTATTGAGCCTTTTAAAAAACTTGACTATGTTTGGGCTTGTTCAAAATGAAAGAAAGGCAGATAAGATGAATCTTTGCAAATGGCTAAGATTAACAAAAAACTTCACCCAAGGATGGTTAATAAATCTAATATCGTGGTTGTGCGAGAACCTAAAACCCAGCTTTTAGGTCACAGTGGGGCAGAATCAACATTTTTTTAAAATAAATCTGGCATTTCTAAACGGCTGGTCGTTCTTGAAGGACGGAGTGGCATATTTTTTAATTTAATTGAGATATTGACTTGAAATTTTTTGTGTAAGAACAAAAATTAACATATCTAAAAATTAGTTCGGAGTAAATGTGGATTAAATTGTTCCCAATATCTGCAATCCTATTAAAATTTTCAAAACAAATTTTAGTTTTAGAGACTTACAGCCATATGCATAAAAATTTTCAAGAGCTTTATAAACCAATTATAAGCAAATTTTCATAAAGTTGTATTCATAAAATTTGATAAACCTTAAATAAGTGTACAAATTTTAAAGTTCGTTCGACCCTACTTTAAACCTACTATAAAGTATTCTTTTTACATTTTATCCTGAAAAAAGGTAATTTTAAAAATAATTCTTTATAAATTTGCAATAATAGATGATACTATTGCAATTGACAAACATAATTTTAACTCCGCTGGGATATATAATAATATAAGATTTTGTTCCATATTTCTCCGGCAGTGAACTACATGAGGTTCGCAAGTGAGTTTTATTGCCATTTTTGTAATTTATTGTTAACCTGTAACGGCATGTAGTAACTAAATGTGTAAACAGTGTGGAAGAAGGTCCACAGAATCTAATATACCCACTCCGGAATTAAAATTATATGTTTCCACATATAAATTCATTTAATTTTGTTAAAATTTAACAAAATGACAATAAAAATAAATTAATAAAACAAATTATAAAACAGTGATGTTTATTTTATCACAGAATATTCGTCATTCGAATACTTTTAATAATAATTGAACTAAAATATATAAAAACGTTTGTATATTAATGCATTTTAGCTTCGGATAAATTTACAAGAATCAAATATATATTTTTTCTCTAAATACTTTAGTTTTTTTCTTCAAAAATATATAAAATTGATATATGTTCTTAAAAAAAGTTTTTTTTTATACCCTTCACCTTCGTGAGAAGGGTGAATGACAATAAGTTTGTCATTCCGTTTGTAATTTCCACAAAGCAATTTTCCGACCCTATAAAGTATATATATTCTGGATCCTTATAGATAGCGGAGTCGATTAAGCCATGTCCGTCTGTCTGTCTGTTGAAATCAATTTTCTGAAGACCCCAGATATCTTCGGGATCCAAATCTTCAATAACTCTGTCAGGCATGCTTTCGAAAAGTTTCCCATTTAAAATCAGCAAAATCCGTCCATAAATAACGGAGATATGAGCAAAAATCCGAGACAACCTCTGAAAATTTCATCAATAAAAGACAATTTATTGCATGCTTTGACAAAAAAGCAACAAAACGTATGTTTGGATGTGTATTGGTTTCGTTGCTTTGCGTATTTTGTTTTTGTTTCTTCTCTTCACCTTCGTGAGAAGGGTATAATAAGATTGTCATTTCGTTTGTAACTTCTACAATATAATCTGTTAGTCAGCAATTAAATGTAAAATTTTTAAAAGTTTTCTTGATATATTTAGGATGCTATACCCTGAAAGTGTGCAATTAATGCATCCACTACAAAGATGAAGGGTATATAAGATTCGGCATAGCCGAATATAGCACTCTTACTTCTTTAATAAAAAAAGAGTTAAGTCACCTTTTCGTCCAAAAAACAGCAAAAATGTACTATTTTTTGAATTTTTAAATACAAAATCGTTTATTTTTAGATCCACAATCGATATTGCTGTGAAATCTTTTGTATATTCTTGGCAATTTAATTGTCTAACAAAAGAAATTGGAGTCCATTCTGTCCAAAAAAACGACCTATATTATTAAAAAAGCGGACCAAGGTATTGCAAAATTTAAATTTTGCAATTTTGCGGAAATTAATAGCACACGCAAGCGCTTTCCAAAAGTATAAAAATCTTTGAACTCGGATGGGAAACCAAAAAAGGCACGTGTTTAAAAATTTTACATTTTGAAGGTACCCTACTAGAAGAGACTAAATTTCAATAGTTGGTTCACTAGACATTATAAAAATGGCTGAGACAAAGTCATGTAAATGCTTAAATGCCTCGCAAACTGTACAAGTTGTTTTTTACTTTCAAATCGCAAATACTTCAATACTATTTTTTAATTTACCTCAAAATTTTCTTAAATATTTAAAGTTGTTCTTAATGATAGTTTAACGTTCAACGATGTGCAATTGAAATTTTTTATAGAAAATTTTAAAAATGTATTCAACATTTTGTTTGTTTTTTTAGTCAACCCTAAAACTTTTCGTATAATTTTTTGTATGTATTTTTTGTTCTAAGAAACAAGCATGTTTGTTCAATGTGTTTTGATCTACACTATATGTACACACATATGTGTTTTAGCACAAAACATTCAAACTATTTATAATAACTAAACTAAGAAAGTTAGTTGTAACCACAACCAACAAACCTCAAATGACAGTTTGCATGGCTCATATGTAATAACAGCTATCATGGTAGAAATAGAAATACTTAAACAAGTTAATATATTCACAATTGTACTTGCAGTCGTATTTCTGTATATATAGTACATAGTAAAATTATATTAAACCCCCGGAACATGAAACAATTTGTAGAATAAATAAACTTACAAAAGAAGACAAAAACAACCGAATAATTAATTTGTTTTTAAACAAGTACTCGTAATTGTATATACACTTACTTTATACACATTGTGTCCACTCAACAATATCATTGCATGCCACATTGTAACAATGTTTCGTGACTTTAGGAAGTATTTTGGATTTTTCAGCTATAAAGGTGTATTGGTTTTAGTATTTAATTTGTAACATTTTGAGCTATATCTTCTCAATCTTATTGGATCTATTGCAAGTTGGAGGTAGGCTAAATCTTAAACAATAGAACTTACGTAACCTTTCTTTAAGTATACTTGATGCATAAGAAATACTATTAAAAGTATACAAAACCTGTTCAACATCCAAATTTTATGTATCTATAAATGTCTTTTTCAGGGTATTTATCACATGAATTTCCGTTACATATTTCCCGAGAATTTTTCGAATTTTTTACTATCTCGGGAATTTAAAACTGATGAATATACAGAAAAAACAAGTTTGAACGCTAATTTTCTCAACAAAACAATATGAAAGGGACTTTTTACAGCTTTTCGCTTATACATATTATCGGCAATAATGGACCACTTATTATACCCTTCACCATGAGTGGCAAGGGTATATATAAGTTTTTCATTCCGTTTGTAATTTCTACATTTCATTTGCGACCCCACAAAGTATATATATTCTGGATCGTTATAGATAGCGAAGTCGATATAGCCATGTCCGTCTGTATGTTGAAATCAACTTTCCGTAGACCCCGAATAACTTACAAACATAATTGCTACATCAATATATCGGGAATTCTTCCGGTCCGGTCGCTATTTAAAATCGAGAAAATCGGCCCACAAATGGCTGAGATATAGATAAAACACCGGGACAACCTCGATTTTTGGCCTATTTTTGATTTATATCTGGATTACTAAGTCATTAATATAGACAATATGGATATCTAATGATAGATATTTCAAAGTCCATTGCAACGATGTATATAAGGCTATAATAATTAACCCGAATTTTTTTACCAAAAAAAAATTTTTTTCATAAATTTTTTCACTAATAAACTTAAAAAAAAAATTTTTAAAAATTAAAAAAAAAATTTCAAAAAAAATTCAAAAAAAAAATTTCCAAAAAATTAAATCAAAACAATTTCGAAAAAAAAAAATTGAAAATAATTTTGAAAAAAAATTTTTTTTTTAAATTTTGAAAAACAGTTTTGAAAATTTTTTTTTTAAATTTTGAAAAAAAAATTTAATTTACCTAAAAATATTTAAAATTTGTATTTTAAAGTATAATTTGGTGAAGGGCATATAAAATTCGGCACAGCCGAATATAGCTCACTTGTTATTTGTCATTTGGAATGTTAATCTAAACAGTAAAATTCTATAAGTCGATTGTTCGAACAATCGATTTTTTTTTTCGGAAACGAAATCGATTACGTTATTTTAAAAAGACGAATAACTGCAAAATTCATCCATAATTTTTCTATAAAAACTAAAAGTTTTTAGACATATGTATCGTACATAATCGAATTGCAGAAGCTTTTAGAAACTTGTTTGACATGTCAAATCAGTAATGTAAATTTATTTACTATTTAATAAATTTAAATCTAACTATTAGAGACAAAAGTGATTATTTTATTTAATACATTGTCGTCTTGATCAGAGATCAGTAACGAGAAGTGACAAAGTGAGTAGAGTTTAATCATGACTCAAAATTTATTGTACTTATACGCATTCATATTTACTATAATGTCGTCGAGACTCATATCCATTCGTAAAGTTTGAGGTTATCATCATACTCAAACTTAACAACATTTATGACGTTGTTGATTTCGACTTTACCGTACTCAATTTGTATAGACGATGCAAAATAAGTATGATTCGAATACGAACATTAAAATACTCATTATGAGGTTGTGTGTTGCCGAATTCTGTATAATTACACAAAAATAAAAAACATGCATGAGTCGAATGAGTTGAATCAATAGTGAGTATCATGAGTATTTTCCTAAAATTATAAGTCAGGCTGAGGTTATTTATGAATCAAACAGATTTGAGTTCGTATGAGTATGATGTCGATGTCGGATTCATATTTAATTCAATATTACTGTAAGTATTAGTACGTCAGACTAGTTTAATTGCTACTCATTTGTAGTTATAATTTCATAAGTGCGTATGAATAGCAAAAAAGTAATTCATTGCTGATCTCTGGTCTTGGTTTGATGCATTGAATTTTGATTCCCAAACATTGCAAAAAATAAATGTAGAAGCCTTGCATTTTTACACTAATATGTATTAAAAATTTTAAAAAAGTCGACTATTCAAAAATTTAAAAATGTTGAAAGTTAGAAAACTCGACTTTTTAAAAATCGAAAACAATTTGACTTTATGTTTCAACTATAGAACCCTATTGAACAGACAGACGGACATCGCTATACCGACTTCGTTAAATGAAAGTGATATGGATCGAAAACACGTTTTATCCAAAATTTCATAGATGCTTAGAATTTATTCATGGCGCATTTTTGGTTAATTTTAATAATTTTTTTTTTTTACAAAAATGGAATAATTAAGTTTTAAGAGAAACGCCCTTTCTATATTAAGGTAACGATATTTACCCTGTTAAGACACTTTAGTAATGTTTCGACAATAAAACTGGAAAAATCTGCATATTAATAGCATTACAAGAAGAAATTACATAAATTTCAACTGCACATGTGCAGTTTTCATGGCTAAAATCCATGAATTAGGCTAAACCCGTCCTATTCTTCGGTAACTATTTCTTGTTTCCAAACTTGAAAAAATATCTCGTCGGAAAGGGGTTTAGACTTAACAATGAAATCATTTCACAAACAAATACCTATTTTGACGACCTCGACAAATCTTACTTTTTGGAAGGGATAAAAAAATTGGAGAAACGTTGGACAAAGTCCATAGAGCCCAGTTTGTTTCATATACATTCTTTTTGCTCACGTTTTAGTGTAGGGTTTCTACAATGCATCGTTGACGACTATAACCAACACTCTTGCTTGTACATATTTTATTTAGGCAGTTTTCATTGAAGTGACACTATAGAATTTTATTAGAAGTTTTGACAATAAATATAATTACATTCGTGTGTATGTAGTTTATTTTTGGGTCTTCATGACGAGTATGAAATATGTGGTGAAACAAAAAGCGATCATGATCATAAAAACCATTGACACGGTCAAAGCACTTTTACTTTAATTTAATGTTTCAATTTTGTTTGCTTTTTGAGGCAAAACCACGATAACAAACACTTAAACTTTAACTTAGACTTGAGAAATTACACTGCTATGTTTAACCCTATAAATATGTGAGACAGTAGTAATTAAATTATTTTTTTTTTTTTTAGTTTACACTCACAACTGTGTTAAGAGTAGCCACACTTTAATTTAATCAGCACAAAATTTACACGAAAATTCTTCTAACCATGTACATATGTATGTATCTTAAAGTATGGTCACACATTGCAAATATTTACTCAAAAAAACGTAACCACTCTTTTAGCACAAATTTGTTTGACGTTGTTTAGTGATTTGTTGCAAGTGATTTGTAAGATCATACAGCGTCAAATAAAATAAAACTAATTATTTGTTTTGAATTTTCTTAAGTAAAGAGAGATTATGAAATAACATAATTACAATAAAATACATTTTATTTAGTGTTACGTCTTTTCCATCAAATATTTGCCATGTGTGACCTTTAGAATCCAAACAGATTAATGCATATTATACAGAACAGGCTTTTGGTAAAGGCTAAAATATGTTTTTAAGATTGGACATTAGGGTGACAGCCGATTTTTTTTTTTAAGATTTCAAAGAGTGCCGGGTGGAATATTGTGACACTAGGTCTAAAAGATAAGTACTGAAAATTTGAGCCAAATCGGATAACGATTTCGGGACGCGCATCGAGGTCAAAGGTCAGATATATGTAAAATTTTACTATTTATATGAAATAAATTTGTAAAACTCCTTAACTTTCTGCATAATGTTACAGAAATATGTAGATTTATTTATATTTGTGAAGATTACAGTCAAAAAAATATTTTTCAGATTAAACCTATATCTCCTTTGGGTCAAATTGACCCACAAACTGTATTATCGTTAAAATTCGGAAAAAATTCAAATTTTTCAGTTTTTGTAAAAATTTTGCTACTAAATAATTATTTTTGCAATCGAATGAATAAGAATCGAAATGTGTACGTAATTTTCGTTCTAATGAGATATAAAAGATAAAAATTGGTTAAAAAATTTTAAAGTTATTAAAAATTCCCCATACCATTAACGTGTCTCAGGCCACTTGAACAAGAAATCTAGGAACAAAATTAACATATTTTAATATTAAAATAAAAGCTAATTTTTACTTAAAATATATCCGTTTTTACATTCGTATGAGTTTTTGTCTTTGTAGAATACCGTTAAACTATTCGCAGGGATGGCCAAAAAAATTAATTTTTTTAACGGCAGTTTCAAATCTCCATTTTAAAATTTTTAAAAATTTTCTTAAACAAATTTCAGAATTTTTTGATCATCACATTGTAATTTATTGAGATTATAATAGAGAATAAAAATATGAAAAAATTATGTAAATACCGCTTACAGTTTTTCGTACCTACGATTTAAATTTTGTGATTTTCGGGAAAAAATATTTTTGTGGCCATATTTTTTTTGGCGAATGAGAGCGATTTCTTTACCGTTACGAATTTTAAGTAAAACCTATACAGAATCTTATAGTTCAGATAATTTTAAATATACTCTGAAAGTTTTACTAAAAACGGACAACTTTAAATGGTGAAGCTCAAAGGTAAAATTTAGCAATATTTGGAATTTCTAAATTAAAGATAGCGAAATATTATACATTTTTGAACAAATTTTAACGAAACTTACGAAAAATATACCTTAAGGTCTTAAATATACAATAACAGTGCAAAAATGGAAATTAACCCTTAAAAGCACTTGGGGTCAAAATCACTCTATATTTGACTGTGGTTTTCGCGATTTTAAAAGTTTGGACCCCAAATTATATTAAGGGTTAATTTTCATTTTTGCACTGTTATTGTATATTATAGACTTTATGTTATATTTTTCTCAAGTTTCATTGAAATCGGCCCAATAATATATATCATTTCGGCATCTTTACATTAGAAATTCCAAATATTGAAAAATTTTTCATTTGACCTTCACGGTTTAAGGGTTAAAGTTTTCCGATTTTAGTAAAACTTTCAGAGTATATTTAAAATGATCTGAACTATCAGATTCTGTATAGGTTTTACTTAAAATTCGTAACAGTAAGGAAACTGCTCTCATTCGCCAAAATATGGCCAAAAAAACATTTTTTCCCGAAAATCACAAAATTTAAATCGTAGGTACAGAAAAACTGTAAGCGGTATTGACATAATTTTTTCATATTTTTATTCTCTATTATGATCTTAATAAATCCCCATGTGATGATCAAAAAATTCTGAAATTTGTTTAAGAAAATTTTTAAAAATTTTAAAATGGAGATTTGAAACTGCCGTTAAAAAAATTAATTTTTTTGGCCATCCCTGCGAATAGTTTAACGGTATTCTACAAAGACAAAAACTCATACGAATGTAAATACGGATATATTTTAAGTAAAAATTAGCTTTTATTTTAATATTTCTTAAAATATGTTAATTTTGTTCCTAGATTTCTTGTTCAAGTGGCCTGAGACACGTTAATGGTCTGGGGAATTTTTAATAACTTTAAAAGTTTTTAACCAATTTTTATCTTTTATATCTCATTAGAACGAAAATTACGTACACATTTCGATTCTTATTCATTCGATTGCAAAAATAATTATTTAGTAGCAAAATTTTTACAAAAACTGAAAAATTTGCATTTTTTCCGAATTTTAACGATAATACAGTTTGTGGGTCAATTTGACCCAAAGGAGATATAGGTTTAATCTGAAAAATATTTTTTTGACTGTAATCTTCACAAATATAAATTAATCTACATATTTCTGTAACATTATGCAGAAAGTTAAGGAGTTTTACAAATTTATTTCATATAAATAGTAAAATTTTACATATATCTGACCTTTGACCTCGATGCGCGTCCCGAAATCGTTATCCGATTTGGCTCAAATTTTCAGTACTTATCTTTTAGACCTAGTGTTACAATATTCCACCCGGCACTCTTTAAAAATCGAACTCAAATTTTTTTCCATACAACTGATTGTCACTCTATTGGACATATAAATAAGAAACGAAGATCGATTATCCATCCTCATCATGAATAGCTTATTGTCAAACCTCAAACATTATAACGAAATAAAATGCTCTTAAACTTACTCATGACGTAATTTTGGAAAAAAAAAACAAAATTCATTTTTTAGTTTTAATTATTGATAAATTCACTGAAATTTATTGTTGGGGAATAAGCAAGTTCCTATGCGTATTTCTCTGGTTGCTTAGGCCAGATAATCAGGGAACTTTTTTCCAAAGGCTTTAGGTAAGCAAGATATATTATAATACAAATAAAACAATAGAGCGATTGAGAATTACAGACACTCAGGCTTGATTTTTAAAAATATTAGATAAAACTCCAATAATAAACAGTGATTTTGACTTTTCTCACATTCCCGTCAACAATTGGTTGGCTTTTTTCCGACTCGAACTAACCCGATTTGGTTAGTTTTATAATTTCTATATCTGTGGTAAATATCACATTGCACTGTGGTTTAGAAACGTTTTTATACCCTTCACCTTCGTGAGAAGTGTATATATAAGCTTGGCATTCCGTTTGTAATTTCCACAATATAATTTTCCGACCCTATAAAGTATATATATTCTGGATCCTTATAGATAGCGGAGTCGATTTAGCCATGTCCGTCTGTCTGTCTGTTGAAATCAATTTTCTGAAGACCCCAGATATCTTCGGGATCCAAATCAGCTAAATCCGCCCATAAATACTGGAGATATGAGCAAAAATCCGAGACAACCTCAATTTTTTGACCTATTTTTGATCTATATCTCGATTACTAAGTCATAAATATAGACAATATGAATATCTAATGATAGATATTTCAAAGTCCATTGTAACGATGTATATAAGGCTATAGTAAGTTGGACCTACAATGGGTCAAAATCGGGAAAAATATTTTTTAACCCGAATTTTTTTCCACTAAAAACATTTTTTTGTCATACATTTGTTTCACTAATATATAAAAAAAATAAATTTTTAAATTAAAAAAAATTTTTTTTTTAAAAATTGGAAAATGCTTAAAAAACAATTTCGAAAAAAAAAAATTCTATTTTATTTAATAGTACAATTTGGTGAAGGGTATATAAGAATCGGCACAGACGAATATAGCTCTCTTACTTGTTTTTTTTTTTTATATTCGTTATCTCGATATATTCAGTATTAGAGATATTTTTACAAACTTTCACATGGTTGGAACTGCGGTGTTTTTAACTTGATTTACGTTTGTCGAGCTGTGCATATCCCCTTAAAGTTAGTCACCTCGGGTGTCAAATTTTTTAAAAAAATCGCCAAAAATACATATACGATCCGAATGAGCTGATATAAATAGTCCTTGAGAAGATCTACAAAAATACGCTTACATGTGTAGGTTATCCCTATTAGTGGAATAGAAATTCAGGTTTATTGATTTATTTTTTTTACTTTTGCTCGATCTTGTTATGGTTTTTTAGATATGGCGGGCCTACGGATGGTTGAAATTTATTTATAGCCTAACAGCTATATTGGCGATAAAATTCTAAATAAAATAAAAACAACTTGCTAACAGTTATCCCGTCCCTATAAAAAGTTATACGCATCTAAATTTGGGACATGTAAAAAACGACGTATTTTTTAAGTTTTTTACCAAAAAAGCCCGTATATTGTTCCTTTTGTATAAAAAAATTGTCTTCGGGTCTATATACAATTTTTATATGATCCGGAAAGATAACTTTATGCAACAGCTTGAAAAGTAAAATTTGTCTCACTTAAGCGGACATAACACTCCTCAGACCTATCCAAACTTGGCCAATTAAAAAAAAAATATTTATTAAATTATTTAGTTATACGAAAGTAATGTTGGAAGATACAAAAAAATGGTAATTTTTATATACTTCGAATAATTATTCGTAAGAAATTATTCGATTAATCGAACGATCATTATTGGAATGTATAATCTAGAGTTTACTAAATATGGTCAAATCGGAAGACCCAAGGATAAAAGCTTGTACTTTTTCATGTTATATTAAGCGCATTGTTAAGCCTGGCTAATTAGTAATCATAGATGTTCCCCTTACACCACCAGAGGGTTAATTTCAATTATTAATTTTATGTCTTATTTGTGGCCTCTAAAAAATTTTCAATTGTTGTTTGTTGGCCTATTGTTTTTTTTTCTTCCAATAAATTTCTTTTATGTCTATTGTTTTCAGGCCTTTGGGTATAGTTTTCCTCAGCAAACAACCAAAAATAGTTGTGTGCAACAATAATAACTGCAAAAACAACAATAATACGAAATTGCGTGTCAAGTTATACGAAAATTGTATAATTTTGAACTTTTCTCTAGCTCTAAACTCAACAAACGCAAAAGCAAACGCAAACGCAAAACGAACTTAACAGATAGATGGTTGATGATGCTCAACTTCTTACTGAGTTTTTATACTAGACGACCCATCTTTGGCACATTAATAACTTTGTGTTTTCATGATTGTGTGTGGAAATTACAAATTTCACTTAATATTTGAGGTTTTTATTTTTGGCATATAATTTCACTTTCTTTACACAAACAGCAATGTAATTTTCTTTCACTTTTTCTCTACTAAGTATGAGAAGGTGAATCCAAAAAAAAATAATCCATAAGAAAAAACTTATTTTTGCAGCACCACCGCCACCACAAGCGACTAAAAAAAAAAAACCAAAAAAATAACTGAAAACAAAAGAATTACGAATTACTGGTCATATTAAATCACTTGCGTTTAATAAATAGCAGTGAATAGAAGACAAAAAAAAAAATATCATAAATAAGATTTGTAGCTAGAGCTTTTGATAAGAAATTGCAAATGTCTGCTTTAAGAAAGAATGTATTTAATTTTTCTTATTTTTATTTACAACAAAAACATTACACGAGCATGAACTAATCAAAACATGTAGATTAGATCCAATCATTTGCTGTTAAAGCTTAACATTTTAAATGAAAATACATTTATTTTAACCTTAAAGTCAGTGCATTGACTTTTGTCTTGATTTTGATAATAATGTTTGCGTTTTCCAGAGATTCGTTTTCTTATTATTTTCTTGTAGTGTTTTCATAATGCACGTTTTGTGTAAAGCCCTTTTTTGAAAAAAAAAACACAAAATCAGCGAAAAAATAATAAATAAAATACACTTAAAAAAAACAATTTCAATTGAAATAACTGCTATTTTTTTCTTAAAAATTTTTATAATACACACACGTAGGTAGACCACATTTGTTTGTTTGTGTTGTTGCTGGTTGGCATCTAACATTGCTGAAGAAGACAAATGGCAAGAAAGTATTATCCACAAAACGTGACATATGAAATGAAAATAAAAGCAAAGAAATTAAACAATAGAGAAAGTCTATAAATACTCATCCCACAGTATCCTTGAGTAATAAAGCAGGGATTTAAAGTAATCATGTTATTGAATGACTCACATGGTATGGAAAAAAATAAAGTGGGAAACAAATCTGTAACTGAACCGTTAGTGCGGTTTGAATGAAATTTCACATGCGCAAAAAACTAACATATCGTTATATAAAATCAAAAAAGTCATAAGTTACACTTTACAAATTTAACAGGAAAAGCAAAAAACTTCCTAAAATTAAAAATAAATAAAATTTTTTCAAAATGGCTTTCAGTTTAAGGTTGTTTTTTTATTATAAAATTAATATTTAACGAAAATTTTCCAATTTTTCTATTATTTATAGAAATATGAAACTTACGCCTTTGAGGATTAGTTTTTTCTGAAACCGAAAAGGGCGTAAGTCATATTAAAACAAGTAAGAGTGCTATATTCGGCTATGCCGAATCTTATATACCCTTCACCTTTGTTGTGGTTGCATTAATTGCCCATTTTCAGCGTATAGCATCCTAAATTTATTAAGAAAACTTTTAAAAATTTTACATTTAATTGCTGGCGAACAGATTATATTGTAGAAGTTACAAACGAAATAACAATCTTATTATACCCTTCTCACGAAGGTGAAGAGTATAAAAACAACAACGCCAAACCAAACGAAACACCAAAAAAACAAAATACGTAAAGCAATGAAGCCAACACACATCCAAACATATGTACGTTTTGTTGCTTTTTGTCAAACACCAAAAAAAAAAAAAACAAAATACGCAAAGCAATGAAGCCAACACACATCCAAACATATGTACGTTTTGTTGCTTTTTTGTCAAAGCATGCAATAAATTTTCTTTTTTGAAAGAAAATTTTCAGATGTTGTCTCGGATTTTTGCTCATATCTCCTTTATTTATGGACGGATTTTGCTGATTTTAAATAGGAAACTTCTCGAAAGCATGTGCGAATTAGAATTAGAGAAGATTTGGATCCCGAAGATATCTGGGGTCTTCAGAAAATTTATTTGAACATACAGACAGACGGACATGGCTTAATCGACTCCGCTATCTATAAGGATCCAGAATATATTTACTTTATAGGGTCGGAAAATTATATTGTGGAAATTACAAACGGAATGATAAATTTATGAGTATATACCCTTCTCACGAAGGTGAAAGGTATAAAAATGGTTATAGGCATTTTGTGGAAATGTTTTCTTATTTTTCGACATCGTTTGCGTTTTCTTTTATCATGTGGTCAATTTCTGACCTGTGACTGCTATATTGATCCCGAGTTATGTTTTTTGCTTCGTATGATACACAAGTATCACACATATCATTCCTTGGTTAAATAAAATAAGGAAATATTTTGTTATTTTATTGTAAGCATAATGTTTTGATAAGATACTGCTAAAACGTCATGGCGAATATTTTCAGCAAAGTGGGAGCAATGACGCAATGAGCTATTTTCACATTAAATTCATTGTACGAGACATTCGGTAATTGTCATTTAAATGTTTCTTATAAACTTTTTTTTATTCAGTGACTTTTAATTTTTAATTAAAATACTTTAATCGCGATTTTTTTCTCTATTTAACATTAATAAACTGCTTCCTTCAAGACTAGGCATTCGAAGAAATCCTAAGAAGATATATCTGCTCTGCAAGGCTTCACTAGAATTAGTTTTGAGTTAATCAAAATCAATCTCAACGACAAGAACAAGGTACTTTTAGTTTTTTTTTTTTTTTTTGAAAAGTAACGTTAGTCAAGCTGAAATCGTATTTTAGGGATTATGGTAGCTTAGCGGTAACAATAGTCAACCATGATTTTAACAAATAAAACTACTACAAAATACGATAAGGTTTTAAGAAAATAACAATTGAATTCATTCAAACCCTGCTTGACTGCTTTATTGACATTTGTCACATAAACATAAGAAAAGAGTTCATGTATTCAGCATTTAACATTTGTTGTACGATTTTTGGAAGTATGTATGTAGTTGCTTAACAAATCCCAATATACACGATTCATACATCAATATCTCCGGAATTCTTCCGGCTCGGTTGCTATTTAAAATCGGTCCACAAATCGAGGACAACCTCGATTTTTACCTATTTTTGACCTATATCTGGATTACTAAGTCATTAATATAGACAATATGGAAATCTAATGATAGACATTTCAAAGCAACGACGTATATAATACCATAGTAAGTTGGACCTACAATGGGACAAAATCGGAAAAAAATATATAAAATATTTTTTAATCCGATTTTTTTTTTCACCAAAAGTTTTTTTCGCTAAATATTAAAAAAAAAAAATATTTAAAATTAAAAAAAAAAAAATTAAATTTAAAAAAAAAAAAATTGAAAAAACAATTCGAAAAAAAAATTTCCAAAAAATGAAAAAACAACTTGAAAAACAACAAATATTTAAAATTTTTATTTTGAAGCATAATTTGGTGAAGGGTATATAAGATTCGGCACAGCCGAATATAGCTCTCTTATTTCATATGCACAGGAATACAATATACGAATAATACAATAAATACCCACATACATATATTAAGACATAGCTACACAAAAAAAATATATAAAGGTTTATCTCAGAAGGAATCCATATCCTATAAGGATCTGCCTTTTTGCAGATCTTTATTCTGTTGGTGGAACTTAAACAGAAACTTGTAATCATTGAGCAACTTCCTTCTAGAATTACTGTAAATCGATTATTTCAAAACGAAACAAATTTCAAGGCAAATAGTCACTTGTAACGTTAGATTTTGAATGATACATCAACATTTATTATCAACAAAACTATAAGGAAATACTTCAAAACTCACATCGTTCTACCTCTCATTACTGCTCAAATACGAGACTTTTTGACAACTACAATCAATTAATTTTTGACTCAAACGCCGCATATCAATGATTTGACACGAATACAAAAGCTATTTTCGGATTTTAAAAATGTTTAAAATAGATTACCACTATTTTTTGATACGCTCTCTTTTAAAAACGATAAAAGATATTCTTAAATTTGTTATGGTTTCAAATACTTTTACTTATTTCAATCTTGCATATATCTTCTTATTATATACTTTTTGTTAAACATTTATACAGTGACCAAAAAAGACGATACCGCCCCATCCATGGGGTTTATACACCAATGGGATGGGGCAGAATTGTCAGAAGTAAAATATATAAACATATTTTATTGCTTTTATACATTAATTAATTGAACCAAAAAAATTTTAGAAAAACAATTAATCACGTCTGTCTCTGATTATATGTAAAATTAAACTGTCAAACTTTTGTAATTTATCAAAATTGGAGTATGCAAAACCGATCAACCGGTTTTTCATCTTTGTAAAACCGACCGGTTTCGGTTTTCTTTAACTTTTCGGTTTTTTGACAAACCGGTTTTTTTAGAAAATATCTGCATTTGACAAATTTTGGAATTTAATACACAATTCTTAACATATATCTTATTAGTTTCCACAAAACTGAAATAGGATGGCAAAACAATAACGATTAAATTTTAATTATGTAAATTAGAAATCAAATTAATGGTTTATATGAAATTAAATGAATGGAATTATAATCATTTATTTGTTAATTATACATATAACACCTTACCAAAATTGTATATAAATTTAAATTGGAATTTTTTCATATTATATACAAATTAATATAAAACTGGTTTTTAGAATGACAAAACCGAAACCGTTTTTTTTAGAATGAGAAAACCGAAACCGGTTTTTTTGATAAAATACTCTTTTCGGTTAAACCGGAAACCGGGTTTTTGAATTTGCCGGTTTTTTGGACACTCTAATCAAAATCGATTGCTCTGTTTTCAAGTTAATCGATGTTGGCAGATTAAAAACACCCGAAAATCGCTTTCACGTGACTCAAACTCAAAGAACTTTAATAAATTCCTAAATCAGACTGCCAAATTGTATAACGATCGGTCCATAATTGGTTACAGTTCCCATATAAACCCGACAAACAAAATACGTTTAAATTGTGCAATAACGAATGTTTTATGTTTTATTATGCTTGATATCTCATAATGCATACAAAATCGAGAAATAGGTTTCAGAATCAGAATGAGGAGAGTTAAAATACATATAATATACTACGAACTCAATTTTGATTTAAAATGGTCGGTGGACCATTTTACAATAATATGCTGACGATATGTTTATTTAGTCAAATACTAAAGGCCAAAGCTACAGATTCTGCCCCACTGTGCAGCAGAATCAACATTTTTTGGAAATAAATCTGGCATCTCTAAAAGGATGGCCCGATCGGGACATAATTTGACGTAGGGGTAGCCAAGGAGTATTCGACTTCAAGTTATTAAAATGGACCCTACAAATGAACCCTACAAATGCTGCAGGCGCGGCGCTATGGGGGCTTAAAATAGCGTACCTTCGACATGTAAAATTTTGAAACACGTGTCATTTTTTTGTTTCCCATCCGATTTCAAAGATTTAAATTTAAATTTTTGGGAAGCGCAATATTTTTGAAGGACGGAGAATTAAAGTCGCATATTTTTGAATATAATTGAGATATTGACTTGAATTTTTTTTTGTAATATCAGAAATTAACTTATCTAAACAAAAAAAATTAGTTCGAAAAAAATGTGGACCAAATTGTTCCTAATATTTGCAATCCTATCAAAATTTTGATAAAAATTTTAGTTTTGGAGCTCAATAAATATGTAATATGTAATAAAATCTTTATTTATTAACAAAAATAATCGAAATTTTCAACGTTTTTTAAATTTCTCATTCTAAATAACAAAAAGTAAAAATACTTGTCAAAAGTTTAAAGGGAATCGAGCAATTCCTAAAAATTGGAGCGAAAATCCCAAAAATGGTATTTTTTTACAATTTTGCCCACAGGTTCTACATTTTCTTCGGGGCTGGGAAAATACTTTAAAAATAAATAGGAATCACACCAGGGTTTCCAAAGCTGCTTTCCGTTTTCTGATCCCAGCTTTGGGATTTTAGAACATGTCAAATTGCGAAGGGCGTAGGGGCGACATATTCGAAAAATATGACATGTTTTTTATACCAAAGTATTCTCCGTAAATATGTCTTACAGAAAAACATAAAACTGTTATATGTTCTTAAAGAAAGTTTCATTTTAATAAAAAAAAAGAGTTAAGTAGAAGAGATAAATAGCACACGAAAGCATGTTTTTTCAAGACCTAGACGAGCGGTTCCCAAAAATTTATAAATGTTTGAAATTGCATGGGAAACAAATGGCACGTGTTTAAAAATTTTACATGTACCCTACTTTGAGCCCCCATAGCGCCGCACCTGGAGCATTTGTGCGGTTCATTTTAATAACTTCAACTCGAATACTCCTTGGCTACTCCGTTTGTCCCGATCGGGCCATCCAGATTTATTTCCAAAAAATTTTGATTCTGCCCCACTGTGCAGGGTGAAGACAAAATTCATGATTGGCGGATATTGTGTCAAACTGCTTTCAGTGCTGTGTATGATTCTACTGAAATTGTGGAAATTCTCAACTATCTTTGGAGCTTTATCAGTAAGAAAATTAAAGCTGAACTCGATGTAATTAGCAGAATAAATAATGATAAAGGTACATTAGGAATAACGTATGGAGATCATGCCAAACACGAAACTGAGAATCTTTAAGTAGTGTTATATTAAGCTAGTGAAACATTAACGATGAGCTGCATTCTGCAAATTATAATGTGAGTGTGGCAATAACAGAATAAGTTACAAAAAAATAGTAGAGGATATATGCTCCAGTGGGAGCATCCAATGTACATATACAATACATATTTGCAAAACCATTTTCTACGAACGTACATGTTTTTCATAAGTTCTGTATCCTACAATGACTTTTAAACACATAATTCCGATAGTTATTTTTACTCAATCCTTTTGCAGTTATACATACAATTTCCATCTAACTACTGACTTTCCGTGAAAAAAGTTTGTGATTTTATTTGTGCAAATTTTCATAGCAATGTTCTATGTGTTCAAAAGCCAAAATTGCGGCAAAAATTATTTTGCAAGGGCGTTGTTAGCATCATAAAACTTTGTGTAGAGACACCTGTTGCTAAAATAAGCATTTTAAAAGAATTGGAAAAATGTTAGTATGTTTCTAGGAAAAAGATAATTAAGTATTTGCTTAGGCGCAAGTATGTGCTAAAAATTTGAGTATGACATGAAGCCTGACCTTCCCACGAATTACCACATATGTATCATACCTTAAGCAAATGCAGGCAATGTAAGTTCTATACTATAGAAGACAAACAACAATTTTACACATAATATAAATATTTAGTAAAATATTTTAAGTTTTTTTAAGTACACTAATTTAAAAAAAAAAAAAAAAACTTTTTCTTTAATGCAATTTTTTTTACTTTTTTCAGCTTGAAAACTTTATTTAAAAAAATTTAAACTTTCATAGCTGAGTGGCCAATGGGCATACATTTTTGGCATTTATGTCGTCGAAGTGTTAGGAATTGAACCATACATTTTTGGTTTCCAAAAAGCGAAAGTTGGACACTTGAATTTTTGCTGCAAAAATTTAAAATGGGCACATACTTAGTGCAATGTTACAAAATATTAATATTTATAAAACAAAATATATAAATAACTTGGCATTGATGTTATAAATAAAATGAAATAAGATGGAAGTGCCGCAGAAAATATTTTTTTATAAAATTAATAGCATTCGAGTAGGAAGTAAAATGTATATTTAGATTGACAACGTAGAACAGCAAAAGCGTGTAAATATAAGTTTGTCATGCCTTGTGTAATATTGAGAAATATCCATCTAAAACATTTATAATTTTCCTATACTGTGTGGTATTGAAAATCACCAATATCGCTAAAGTTATGGACCAAAATCGACCCAGTAAGTTCACATAATAATCACCATTGATTGTTTTAACCGTTTAAAGGCAGTCCATGTTTATTAACTGCGTGCATACCAAAAACGATCGCCATGACTTTATTAGCTGAAAATATGGCGCTGATTCATCCCGATAAACCCACTGTTTTGACTGCTGTTTGTTCACAGGTTTCGTCCACGGTTACGAAACGTCGCAAAAACTTGTCCATATTGCGGTTCAGCAACGCAAAACACTCCTGCGAAGTTGTCACACGATTGCGTTTGTGGACGATTGTGAGCAATTGCCGCAACTATCTTGCGGAAAGCTTTCTCATACCAAAGTGATCATTCACAATTGAAACCACTGAGCCATGTTAGATGCCTATGGCTTCTACAATCTCTCGCACTTTCAATCTCCGATTGACCAAGAGCATATCGTGAATATTTGCAATTGTTTCGGCTGTATACCCTTAACTGGGCGTCCAGAACGTTCGGCATATACCACTTTTTTACAATTGAAATTGACCAAAGTATTTCAAAAATTATTTATCAAGATTTTTTCCGCAAAAACAAAATGACCACACGAAGTTCACTTTTTTCCATTTTCTCCTCAAGTCACGCTGTATTCTGCTATCAATGGCTGTCAAACACAGTGGTGTTAACCGTACGGTAATTACCGTACTGTACGGTAATTCAGATCTCCGAACGGTGGCAGGTAATTTCTACATTTGTACGGTAATTTGAAAAAGTTTAAATTTTTAAGCATTTGACCCCAAAAATTATATTTTCATAATGTGTCTACATATAATATATGTATTTGATGCATCATGGCTACCTAAGTACAAAAATGGTAAAATTTTTCAATTCTATGGATATATATATATTTTTTAAATGTTTAAGTAAAATTATAAATTTTGTTAGACGTTTCTCCACATAATTGATGATATCGCAAAAAGTGTCAGGGTCAGTCCATTGTTATTAAAATAAACTTCGAAAAGTTGAGATTTACATAATCATTAATCCTCTGATATAATGCGCTTCAATCGGCGCAGTACTTTCGGAGTTGTATTATTTAAGCAAAAAATTTAATTTTTATCAATTTTTTTTTTGTTTTAAACAAATCGTGAAAAATCGAAAACGACAGAAATTGTTCAGATTTATGACTTTATCGCAAAGCCACATGTAATAGGAACAAAATGATATATCGATCATAAAAATCGATGGATGCTTTTCGAATTTATTCACAATTAAGTGAATTCGCTCATTTTCACAAAATTGTAAGAAAATATTTTTATTTTTGTACAAGATTTTGTATGCGGTAATTTTTTTAGGGGTGTACGGAAATCGATACAAAAAAGTTAACATCACTGGTCAAACACAAATTAAATGACTCAGCTTGTCCAAACTTTGACAGGAGTCAACTGACAGAAGAAAAGATACGGACTTATTGACCCACCCAGGAAATTGACGTACCATCGTATAATTAAAGGTAATTACTTACTCATGCTACGATTTCCGCCCTATATTTTGATTAGTTAGTTACTCATATGCGAATATCGCAGAATTATTTACTCAATCAAGTGTAAGGTACATCCAATGATAAAGAAAGTGGAGACACGTCAAACAAAAATAATTGTAGATAATTTGACACTTTTAGGGCCGTTTTCTCATTATCTTTTTGCCCAACGAAAAACTGCAGATTAAAGAAATTTGGTTTTCTGAATGTCTCATTTGCTTCTATTAGGTCACAACGCTAACCCGACCTCATCTGCCAATTATTTATTTATCGTACAGATAAATTCAATCAGCTGACTGCTGTTCATAGTTATACCCTACACCACCATAGTGGGGAGGATTTGTGCAGATGTTTGTAACGCCCAAAAATATTAGTCTAACACCCACCTACCGATTTACTCAGAATCACTTTCTGAGTCGATTAAACGATGTCCGTCCGTCCGTCCGTCTTGCTGACTGGCTGGTTGTCCATGTAAACTTTGTGCGCAGAGTACAGGTCGCAATTTTGAAGATATTTCGATAAAATTTGCTACATATCATTTTTTCTGCCCAAGGAGGCTGAAATGGGTTCATTATTTCACCTAGCGCCCATACAAATGTCCTCCAGAAGTTGGACTTTATCGGTCATAAATGTTTAATTTATATAGGTATCTACACAAGTTTTTCTCCAAATAAATTTTATATATACCGAATATATGTCACCAAATTTTGTTATGATCGGTCCATAATTAGTCATAGTTCCCATATAAGACCTGCTTCCGATAATCACTTTAACGAGCATAAATCTCCTTAAAATGTTGGTATACACATAAAATGCAACATAAATAACTTTCATATAGACATTAATCACATGACCAAATTTCATGGTGATCGGTCCATAATTTTTCATAGCTCCCATATAAGGCCCACTTCCGAAAATCACTCACGAATATAAATTATTGAAATTTTGAAAGAATAATGATTTTGCTCATTTACTTAGTGTAGTGTCGGGCTTGACCGACCATATTTTCTTACTTGTTTTTTTTTGTGTTTGTGTTTTTGTTAACGAAAGTACATATATAGATTTTATAAAAAAAAGTTTAATAGAGGAATTAACATTAATTTGATGGAGAACGAACTCGAAGAACATGAGTTCCAAGTGAATGCTGAAAGAGTTTATCATGCCAGGCCTAACTACCTGGCAGACATGGAGGATAATGAATTTTTCAAAAGATTCCGGCTGTTGATGGCCACATTAAACAGCTGATTTATGTCAACATGTTGTCACTTGAAGGCAGGGTTCCCAACTTTCACATCTACTTTGAGAGGTATTGCCAACTGAAAATAATGTTTTTTGTCGGTATATTGAGAAAACCAAAATCGGTAACGGACAGTTTATCGGCCTAATAAATTTATGTCGAGGTTTAGTAACAGGCAGTTTGTCGATACATTGAGAAAATGGGCCTTAGTATTTTCGAGATTCCTAATACATCACTATATATGGTTAGCAAATCAAATCTATTATAAAATATATTCTTATATTTTCTGTTTTCACGTATATCGCGATTATGTTCCAAAAACATGAAATTTTCTTGGGATTGTGGTGCATAAACCAGATAAGTCACATAATTATTTTTTGATTTTTTAAACAATTTTAAAAATGCCTAAAATCCATACAGAAAAAACACTATAATATCAAAAACATTGACATTTTCACACAAAATTCTTTTTATTTTCTTGTAATTTAGACCAATCATCAATTAATAATTGTTAAATTGCACACAATATTCCTAAGATAAAAGGATCAAATCGGTACAAAATGGTAAGAATCTGTAATTACATCATTTATAAATTGTTAAAATAAGATAAAATTTGAAATAAACTAAGTATGTTTGGCGTAAACTTGTATTTTTAAACATATATAACATAACAATATAGAATAAAACAAACTAAAGCTATTAATGCACGGTTGTCAGGTCTTACAATATTATCAGAAAAATGTTCAGTAAATGGTTAACCAACCACATGTTTCAACATAAGTTCACATGGTTTGTTACCATTTGCTGAATAATTTTCTGACAATGTTGTAAGATCTGACAACAGTGTATACATAGCTTAACTTAAATACGTTGCTTCATTCCATATAAGTAGTGCTAAAACCGAATTTGAATATTCTAGCATCTACATCAATGTAGTTTCTCTAATTCTCATTATATTTAGGTGGAGGGTATTTAAGATTCGACACAGTCGTATAGGGCAATCTTCTGTGTTTTTTTTTTTTTGTTGGTTCCTTAAAGAAATTGTAAATATTTCTGTTTAAATTGTCACGATTTATTTTACTATTTGTTTGGAGATATAGTTTGTTTTTTAAAACTTAAGTTGTAAATGGTGTCAACAAGAAATGCGTGTATTTTAAAAGATATGTATATTGAAAAGTGAAATTTATATGTAGCAACAATTTGTAATCATTAGCTAACTATCGACATTGTTTAAGAACTTTCATTATATTAAATTAAATCATGTCAAAAATAAATAAATGCATTAAATATACCACATTAGCTTAGAGAATCTGTTATATTATCCTGATCAACCATAAAATTTCCCCTCGTACTTTTTCAAACACTTTTATTTATACAACCAACACACCAAACTGGTAATTTCAAATGAAATGAAAAAAAACAAGTAAGAGAGATATATTCGGCTGGGCCGAATCTTATATACCCTTCACCAAACTATACTTCAAAATAAAAATTTTAAATATTTTTAGGTAAACAAAATTTATTTTTTTTCCAGTTTTTTAATTTTTTGAAAAAAATTTTTTTTCGATTTTTTTTTTTAATCTTTTTTAAATTTAAAAAACTTTTTTTTTAAATTTTAAAATTTTTTTTTTTAAATTTAGCCAAAAAAATTTTTGGTGAAAAAAAATTCGGGTTCAAAATTTTTCCCGATTTTGACCCATTGTAGGTCCAACTTACTATGGTCTTATATACGTCGTTGCAAAGGTCTTTGAAATATCTATCATTAGATATCCATATTGTCTATATTAATGACTTAGTAATCCAGATATAGGTAAAAAATCGAGGTTGTCCTGGTTTTTTCCTTATATCTCAGCCATTTGTGGACCGATTTTGCTGATTTTAAATAGCAAACTTCTCGAAAGCATGTCTGACAGAACTATTCAAGGTTTGGATCCCGAAGATATCTGGGGTCTTCAGAAAATTGATTTCAACAGACAGACAGACAGACAGACGGACAGACAGACAGACAGACAGACAGACAGACAGACAGACGAACATGGCTAAATCGTCTCCGCTATCTATAAGGATCCAGAATATATATACTTTATAGGGTCGGAAAATTATATTGTGGAAATTACAAACGGAATGACAAATTTATATATACCCTTCTCACGAAGGTGAAGGGTATAAAAATACAGATTATTGTATGTTTTACTTTTAACCTCTACAAAGGTCAGTTGTTACTAACAGCCACTAAAGTTTATAAAAAGTTTCTTCATGGAATAAGTTATTCAATCTTTTATTTAATTTGTGCTTCTTTTTTTTTGCATTGAAAGTGAAATTTGTTTTCTAATGCAGGCAGGCAGGCACTTTCGGTAATGTTGTTGGCTGGTTACTTAAACAATAAAATATCGCCATTAAAAATGATCTTATCCCAAATAACTATTATTTATGTTCAAAGATTTTTCCAAATAAAAAACTTAACCAAATTATGGAAATAATCATTTTTATTACCGGTCATTTATACATAAAATTATTTTCTTATTCATTTCCTTAGATAAAACAGAAGTGGCCGTTAAAATTCCCAGGCCATTTAAAATTTACATGTGAGTTTTTTACTCTTTCATTCATCACCTCTCACCATTAAACAATTAAACTGGCTTGTTAAAATGAGCCCTCCCAAACATTACCGCCCATAAATAAAAGCCAACAATAAAAAAAAAACTTATTTTAATGTTAAATTTTTTCAACTATTTTAAATGATTTTTTAAATGGCCGTAAAATGTTGGTTTTTAACACTTTTTTCCAGTTTGTTTATAATTAACAACTTTTAGTTGTAAATTATTTAGGTTTACACTTGCATCTTACTCGTATAATGTGTTTTATTTATTTTTCTTTTTTTGCTTTTTATATTTTTATTACCTTTGGCTTTGAATTGTAAATGAAAATATATGCAAGAAGGCCTATGAAACTGTTGTGCTGTTAAGTTTAGGTGGTGTAATTGTGGAGTTATTTAAGAGTAGGGATGATCCATTCGAAAGCAGAGAGCAGTCGGTTATTATGTATTGTCCATAGACTTTTCGATTCTAGGAAATTTGCACAAATACATAAACCACTTTGAAAATATAATAACGGTCCTAATGTAAACGCTTAAATGCCTCGCAAACTGTGCAATCTGTGCATTTTTAAACTCTCGCAACAATTTAGGCATGCAAACTTAAATTGATTGTGCATTTGATGAATCAGCTGCTTTTGTTTACTTTAATTTATAAGAAATTAAAATCAAATAAAATACAAATATTTTGTACATGTGAAAATTCATGAAACACGTAGCGCAAATTTGCGCATTTGAGCCGTTTTCTCATTAGGTGATTATCGTTTTTCCCAACGAAAAACTTCAGATTAAAGAAATTTGATTTTCTCAATGTCTCATATGCTTCTATTCTGTCGCAAAGCTAACCCGACCTCATCTGCCAATTATTTATTTACCGTACAGATAAATTCAATCAGCTGACTGTTGTTCATAGTTTTTTTTTGTGTTTGTGTAAACGAAGTTAAATAGATTTTATAAAAAAAAGTTTAATAGAGGAATTAACATTAATTTGATGGAGGATGAACTCGAAGTATATGAGTTCCAAGTGAATGCTGAAAGAGTTTATCATGCCAGGCCTAACTACCTGGCATCTTTTTCAAAATATTCCGGCTGTTGATGGCCACATTAAACAGCTGATTTACACATCTATTTTGAGAGGTATTGCCAACTGAAAATAATGTTTTTTGTCGGTATATTGAGAAAACCAAAATTATTAACGGACAGTTTATCGGCCTAATAAATTTATGTCGACATTTAGTAACAGGCAGTTTGTCGATACATTGAGAAAACGGGCCACAGAGTTGAAAACGATTTTTTTCGGTGTATTTCTGTAAGTACAACCCCTTTCAACATCAGTTGACCGTAAAAGTGGTTTAGAGTCACTCTATATTCCACAATTTTGTTTGTTTACATAGACATTTAGATCAAAATGGGACTCGTTAGACATAAAAATGCGGTTCAACATCTTTTCGTCCTCAGCCAAGATTTGAATGATATTCGAGCAAAATTCCAAGCGAATCGACAAGTCTGCAATGTTCAGTTTGCTTGTTATTTAAATTTCATAAGGAAGTTAATTTAAATCCTTATGGAATATTGTCTGTAGGGACAGTCTGCTGAAACCCATTGGAGCAGAGCAGCTGCTTGGGGAAACTGCGGAATCAACTTGTATGGGAGCAGCTACATCAGTTACCAGAGCCCGATCTAAGGGAACCCGATGATAGGTACATCTTGTGACTATTAACATTATAGTTCATCTGCTCTCTTCGGAAGAAAATTACAGGCTCCAATGTGTGATAGCGTCCCACAATCCATATTCTTGTTTCATTATCCCATTAGAAAGAACACTCTTTGAAAAAAAAAAAAAATATAAACAGATAGATTCCACCTTTTTTTTTGGTAGCAGCTTTTCAAGATATTGAATCAGTTTTTTCTACAGATCTAACAATAAGTATAAATAAAATTGTAACTTTTTGCTCTCATCTCATTTAGGTCGGACAATAAGTCTGTGATGCGAGTTTGGATAGTTTTGTAGTTTTACAATATATTTTTACAGATATTCTTCAACACGCCCTTTACCTATGGTACTTCCAAGACCTCATGGTTATTCTCACTTTTTATGTACCATGCTCCCTCCATGGCCCTAAGAAATTTCGAGTGAACCCTATGTACAAGATCGATACTCTTATTATGGGTCGTGCTCCACAATTGAATTCGATATGTCCAAATTGGGTTTTAAAAGGTTTTATAGCTACCCAGTAGCGGATAGAAGATTTTAACATCACGAAACTCTCTTGGTTTCTTGCTCTCTTTCTCTTTACAGGGGTTTTTTGTGTAATTAGATTCGAAAGAAAACATTTTCGACAATTATTCCCCGATTCCAATCATAAATGTAATAAAGTGGTTTTCAGCCTCAGAAATTTGGAAAATCTATCGTTGTCCTTAATGACATCCTTAATTCTCTGCCACATTTGGTGAGTGCATTCTTTTAAGTGATCCAATCGCCTGTTTCCTGTTTCTATTAAACAAAAGACCTGGTCTTCAGTTTTCTAAGTTCAATAGGGTGCATTCCTCTTAGGAAGTCGAGTTTATGTATCCGTGGCGTGGTCAACAGGTTCCAAAGTTGGCAATCCTGCCATGAGAAGTATTATTAATTTTTTTTTTTTTTTTTAAAAATGATTAAACTAATACTTTCTATTTGCGACTTCTAAAAGATAAATATGTGTTCATAGTAATTATCAAACTAACCACTAAACACAACGCACAATTAATATATAAACTCTATGTAGCTTAACTGAATAATAAAATAGAAAAAAAAAGTAATAATTTTCACTTTTTATAACGAATAAATTTTGAAGAAAAAAAATATAAACTTAATAAATAAAAAAGGGGTGAATAAAACTTGCAATGAATTTCATAAAGTTACACATATACTTGTATATTTCAATATTTTTGTATATATTGATTTACAAACATGCATAAAAGTAAAAATATATGTGTATTTTTCTATAAAATAAAATCGATATTAAAAAAATCAAATAGTATTTAAAGTCCTATTTGAACATTTTAGTCATACAATTCATTTGAATGAGCGAGCTCACACACAAAAGTACTATAAAATTTAACGGCCCCATAAAAAAAGGAATTGTTTGTTAACACATCATCTAAAGTTCTAACATAATAATAGACCAACATGGAAATTATCTAAAGATAATTTAAATAAAATAGACATAAAATTATATAATAAATATATGCTAAACCGACTAACCCTCTGATAGACATTAAAGTATAAATGTTATTTGAAAATTAGATATTTTAAATGAAACAAGTAAGAGTGGTATATTCGGCTATGCCGAATCTTATATACCCTTCACCTTTGTTGTTGATGCATTAATAGCCCACTTTCATCGTATAGCATCCTAAATATATCAAGAAAACTTTTAAAATTTTTACATTTAATTGCATACGAACAGATTATATTGTAGAAGTTACAAACGAAATGACAATCTTATATATGTCCTTCTCACGAAGGTGAAGGGTATAAAAACAACAACGCCAAACGAAGCGAAACACCAAAAATCAAAAACAAAATACGCAAAGCAATGAAGCCAACACACATCCAAACATACGTTTTGTTGATTTTTTGTCAAAGCATGCAATACATCGTCTTTTTTTACGAAGTTTTCAAAGGTTGTCTCGGATTTTTGCTCATATCTCCGTTATTTATGGATGGATTTTGCTGATTTTAAATAGGAAACTTCTCGAAAGCATGTCTGACAGAATTATTGAAGATTTGGATCCCGAAGATATCTGGAGTCTTCAGAAAATTGATTTCAACAGACAGGCAGAGGGATAGACAGACGGACAGACAGACATGGCTTACTCGACTGCGCTATCTATAAGGATCCAGAATATATATACTTTATAGGGTCGGAAAATTATATTGTGGAAATTACAAACGGAATGACAAACTTATATATACCCTTCTCACGAAGGTGAAGGGTATAAAAGGTATTAAATACAACTCAATACAATTGGCTGTGACGAATCTTGAATACCCATCATTAGTAAGTAGTTTTGACCTTCTATGATCTTGAACAGAGCTGTAAATGAATCATTCTTTTTTGATTTTAATTCATTATGAATTAGCTAAATTTTGAATTAATTCATTTTACAACAAAAATGAATTGAATGAAATTTGAATCGATTCAAACGAATTAGGTAGAAATGAATTGCAATTCATTTCAAATTTAAATGAATTTGTAAAAATGAGTTGCAATTCGTTTTCAATTCATTTGAATTGAATTGATTTTGAATTAATTCAAATGAATTTGGTACAAATGCATTGCAATTCATTTCCAATTCATTTGAATTGAATTGATTTTGAATTAATTCAAATGAATTTGGTAAAAATGAATTGCAATTCATTTACAATTCATTTGAATTGAATTGATTTTGAATTAATTCAAATGTATTAGAAAAAAGAGTTAGCAATTCAAATGAATGAAATCAAAAATGAGTTGCAATCAATCAAATTCAAGAGCAGATCCCTAGGGGGAATGAAAAATTTCTCATACCAAAATGAAAATATTCAGTACAAAAATTGAAAAGCCTTGTCCTGGATCCGCGCCTGTTCAAAGTAATATGATGTTTGGAGTTTGTTTCTTCAAGAAGAACTGATTTTATTTTGAAATACGCTTTACGATAAAACAATATTGTTTTTTTTTTTTTTTTTGATCAATCACAAGAAACTTTAAACAAAATATTGACTCTCGATCACAAACAATAAACTTTAATCAAAGCCACCCTTTGACGAATCAAAGACATTATAATCTTTAAAATTCGATTGAAAAGTTTTCAAAAAAGAAATTTTCCACAATATTCAAATATGATATTATTTAAACAAAAAATTATTGCTAAAGTTTAAATCTAAGAATTTTTTGTCTTTGGATTATATTAGGTGATATACAAAACGAGATGATTGATGTCTTTTACATAAAAAATTAGTTGAATAACAAAACAACAGTGATGCTTACTGTAGATTTACTTACAAAATCAATTCAAATTTCAATCAATTCAAATGAGTTGGAAATGAATGGCTAATTCTTTTTTCTAATTCATTTGAATTAATTCAATATCAATTCAATTCAAATGAATTGTAAATTAATTGCAATTCATTTTTACCAAATTCATTTGAATTAATTCAAAATCAATTCAATTTAAATGAATTGTAAATGAATTGCAATTCATTTTTACCAAATTCATTTGAATTGATTCAAATTTCATTCAATTCATTTTTTTGTGTGAATGATTCGCGAATTAATTCAAAAATGAATGATTCATTTACAGCTCTGGTCTTGAATCAGTTATGTTCCGAACTGTAAAGAATTTTATAGAGTGATTAATTTCTTACCACTTTAAATGACTTATGTTGAAATCTATGTTGTAATTATATATAAATTAGTTACTGGCAATAAAATCTTTTTCTGATATAAGGCTAGATAAGCAGTTAGATTTTCGCCATACCTTACAGTACAAATTCCGAGTAGTTAGAAATAGTTTTATCAGGATTGCAGCATAATCAACTTATTTAAGACTGCACATTTGTATGAACGCTATGTGAAAAAATGGACCAATAGCAAAAAAAACCTTATCAACTGGTTACCTTTGTGGAAAATGTCAGCCAGCTAGCTAATTTCGGTTACAACTTATCAGGTTTTCAACAGACAGACGGACGGACTTAGCTAGATCGTCTTAGAATCTCATGATGACCCAGAATATATGTAATAATGTGGGTCTACGACACATATTTGAATGTGCTACAAACGGAATGATTAAATCAATATAGCCGCCATCTTTTTTAATAGTGGGTATAAATAGTGAAGAATTAAATTCATATATTGATAACTCTCTCTTTAGTGTTTCTACCTTGTGTATTATTGTATCATGACTTTAAGAAAATAATGTTTATTTTCAACATTTATATATTCATTTAGAAATTTAGTTATTCGTGTTTATTATTATTACAGTTTTCGTTTTAATTTATGGCTTAACAAGTTTTTTAATTATTTTCATAACTTTCATATTTTGTTCTTACAAGCAAAAATGTTCTTAACCTTCACCAAATAAAAAGATAATAAAATTTATAATTTTACATAGTGAAAGTATATATTTCTTTAATGTGATTATAGTGACCTAATTAGTGAAAAGAAGATTTAATACAAAATTTAATTCATTTGAATGTTAAAAAATAAAAAATTTTGATTTGATACGCGTAGCTTTAAGCCTCCCCTAGTTACCCACCAACCAACCAGCAGGGCTTTCGATACACGAGATGGTCAATAGACCTTATCTGTACAACCACGTCGTGGTCAAACTTTCAGCGAATGTTGGCGGTAACTTCAGGTTAGTTTCAAAACAATGAAAGATTTGCGACTTTAATAAAATAAAGAACTTTAACACAACTTAAATTATTTATTAGTGCTTTAACCCTTTGACGCATATGGGACACCGATGTCGCTTCAGTTGAATATGGGCAATTCCAAATCATCGTACGTGACATTTGTACGCCTATAGAGTGGAATAGATTTTGCAAAAATAAGAGTATCTTAAAAATAATTTGGTCTTTATGTTCCATTCAGAGGGTAGTATATTAAAAAAAAAAAAAAAATAATAAGTTCTTTCGAAACATTGTTGTCCAAAATATACAACGAAATAAATGCATATCGTACGTGACATAAAACGGAAGTCATTTTGAGGTACATGTAGAAATATGCGAAGATTTGCGAATTTTGAAAGAAGTTTCTTTTAATTTCTTACACTAAACCAAATATTTCTCCTTTACAAGCCGCCATATTTATATAAAAATAATAATCTTGGGATGATTTTATAATAAATAAAATTTAATATCGTACGTGACAGATTTTTCTCTTCTAGTAAAACAATATATATTCTTTAAATAAATGTATACAAAAACTAAAAAAAACAAGTAAGAGAGATATATTCGGCTGGGCCGAATCTTATATACCCTTCACCAAACTATTCTTCAGAATAAAAATTTTTAGGTAATTTTAGGTAAACAAAATTTATTTTTTTTCCAGTTGTTTTTTTTTTTCATTTTTTGGAAAAAAATATTTTTCGAATTTTTTTTTTTTTAAGTTTTTATGTAAAATTTTTTTTATTTTTTTTAAATTTTAATTTTTTTTTAATTTAATTTTTTTTTTTTTAATATTTTGCGAAAAAAACTTTTGGTGAAAAAAAAAACTGGTTAAAAATTTTTCCCGATTTTGACCCATTGTAGGTCCAACTTACTATGGTCTTATATACGTCGTTGCAAAGGTCTTTGAAATATCTATCATTAGATATACATATTGTCTATATTAATGACTTAGTATGTTTTAATAAGCTCTAAATACTTTCACATAGTAACATTTTAGTGTTTTCTCCTATTGAAATCATCTTGAAAAAAAGTTTCAAGGGTTTTTGTTTTTTCAGTCGTGGTAGTCATTCTCGTGGAATTGCCCATATGTTTTTTTGTTTTTTTCAGACAGAGCGTTGTTAGTTACTCTACTAACTGCCGTATGCATAAAAATTTGTGAAAGGTTTATAACCAATTATAGACAAATTTTCATAAAATTGTATTCATAAACGATTAATAAACCTTGATAAACTTTTGTTAAGTGTACAAATTTTAAAGTTGGTTCGACCCTACTTTGTAGTATTCTTTTTACATTTTATCTTAAAAAAGCGAATTTTAAGATAAAATACTATTGCAATTGCTAAAAATAATTTTAACTCCGCTGGGGAATATGTTCCACTATAAAAATATATGGTTTTGTTTCATATTCCTCCGGCAGTGAGCTACATGAGGTTCGCAAGTGAGTTTGATTGCCATTTTTGTAATTTTCTTTTATTCTGTAACGCCGTCTAGTAATAAAATATGTAAATATCGTGGGCGAAGCTCCACACAATCTAATACACCCATTCTGGAATTAAAATTAACTGTTTCCTCATAGATATTCATAAAATGGTGTTAAAATTTAAAAAAAAATTACAATAAAAATAAATTAATAAAACAAATCATTAAACAGTGATTTTTATTATACCACAGAATTTAAATACTTTTAATAACAATTGAACAAAATATATAAACACGTATATTACTACATTTTAACTTAATATAAATTTACTAGAATCAAATATTGATTTTTTTTCTCTAAAAACAAACAATTGAATAAAGAGAATTAATGAATATTTTATCCTAATTGCATGCAACACTAACAACGAAAAATGGGAAATAACTGAGAAGCATTGCCAGCTTATACAAAAAACAGTAAGGGTACTCATTTAAACGTTTAAGTTTCCCATTTGTGCAAATTTGAGCGACGTATTTCATGAACCCATCTTTTAAATTTTATGCAATTTTATTCAGAAAATGTCTATTTGATTAAAATGTCAAACAAAAATAAATTCAACAAATGCTTTAAAAAACGTTTTAAAGTTGTATAAATTTAAATTCTAAAAATTTGAAATGAAAGTGAAATCTTTGGAACAAACAATTGGTTAATATTTCCATACGCAAGCCATTCAATCCATTCATTCTGTTCCAATGTCACACAATTTTCACATGTTCAAAACATTTGTATTTTATTTTTATTTCTTATAAATAAAAGTAAACAAAAGCAGCTGATTCATCAAATGCACAATAAATTCAAGTTTGCGAGCCTAAATTGTCGCGCAAACTTATCGGAGTTGTGCAAACGAATTTCCGTACAATTTTTGACAGTTTATTTGCGAGAGTGTAAAATTGCACAGATTGCACAGTTTTCGAGGAATTTAAGCGTTTACATGAGGACTAGGGTATTCAATTAATCGGGTTTCTGGTTTAATCGGTTAATCGAGCAAATAATTAATTGGGGGTTAGATTTAATCGTTAATAATCGGATAATTTTAAATTATTCGATTAACCGAATAATTTCTATTTTAATTTTAAATTGAAGATAAAACCACGAATTTTGAGTACTTATTTAAGCATTTCAACAAAAAAATAAATAATAGGAACTAAATATGGTATTTTAGATCCTTTTTATTTATAAATGTGAGATTTTTTTAGGATTTTAGTGAAATATTCAGAAATAATCTTTTAAAAAAGAATAGGAAAGGTTTCCTTTTAATCGATTTTTCTTTGGTTTTAATAAAATTTAACTTGGACAAAATTCTCTTACTGATTGTGAATGTTGGAGAAATCGAAAGTAAGGCATGAGAAATACTATCCAATTTCTCAGTTCATTGTTCAGTTTTTTTAAGCATAAGTTCTGATAAAAGACTCGTTTCAGTAATGTCTTCAGTTTCGTCTATTATCATGTCTTCCTCCAACTCATTAGGACAAATTTCATCATGGAACATTCTAGATAAAAGGTCATTTCCAAATTCCTTAATTTCAGTTTTTGATCTATATTTAAAAAACTATTGCTAGAAGGGAATGTTTATAAGATAAGAAATATAAAGTCCAAAAAAAAGAAATTTCGGTTAATCGACACAAACTAATCGGTTTATTTGTTATTTGAAAATCGGCAATTTTAAATTATTCGAACAGTTAACCGACGAAAATTAATCGGTTAACCGATTAATTTTGGTGAATTGACGGTAAATCGATTGAATACCCTAATGAGGACCCTTAGTATATTAGTTATTGTGCCTTTATCAAACGTTTATGAACACAATTATTTTATTAAAGGTTTTCATACACTTCACCTTCGTGAGAAGGGTGTATATAAGTTTGTCATTTCGTTTGTAACTTCCACAATATAATGTTCCGACCCTATAAAGTATATATATTCTGAATCCTTATAGATAGCGGAGTCGTTTAAGCCATGTCCGTCTGTCTGTCTGTTGAAATCAATTATATGAAGACCCCAGATATCTTCGGTATACAAATCTTCAATAATCCTGTCAGACATGCTTTCGAGAAGTTTCATATTTAAAATCAGCAAAATCCGTCCATAAATAACGGAGATATGAGCAAAAATCCAAGACATCTATTTTTGGCCTATTTTTGATCTATATCTCGATTACTAAGTCATAAATATAGACAATATGGATATCTAATGATAGATATTTCAAAGTCCATTGCAACGATGTATATAAGGCTATAGTAAGTTGGAAAATTGGAAAAAACTTTTAAAAAACAATCTCGAAAAAAATATTAAAATTTTTTTTTTTTAATTTTATTTTAAAGTATAATTTGATGAAGGGTATATAAGATTCGGCACAGCCGAATATAGCTCTCTTACTTGTTAAAGCTAAATTGTTTGTTAACAAATGTGTGTTTTAAATCTACAATAAGTTTTTTTTTGGCATAAGACCGTACAAACAAATCGTAAATGTTATTTTGGTTTTGGTGGCATTACATGCTTTAAAAAGCTCTTAAAAAAGGCCCCATTTTGAAAAAAAAAGTTTTTTATTTTGGAAAAAAATTATCAACAATTTTTTATTTTTTTTTTCCGAAATATTGAAGAAATAGCTATCTTAGCTATTTGGGAAACATTTTGCTAAGAGCAATAGGTAATAACTTACATTAATGAGAAAAAACTCCTGCTTGGCCTCAATGTAAAATGTTGACCCATTCTAAGTCAGAAAGTTCTCGACCGATCTTGTTGAAAAATTTTGCCTGAATTACTATCCAATAGAACTTACCATGGTGAGAATTTCATCTTAATCGGAGGAAATCGATTTCAAAACATGGTTCACTTGACATACCCCTAAATACAGTGTTTAGCTCATTCATATCCATAAAAACGTCAGCGGTTTTGTTTTGTGAGTGAAAGGTATGAATATTTATATAATCGTAAAACTTTAGTAATAACATAAAATGTAGTAAAAAAATGATTATATTTAAGAGGGTAATTTTAAGATCAGAACGGATTAAATCACTAAAATTTAAGGGTTAAAGCAGCAATCTATAGTGAAACGAAGTACACATTTAATGTTGTTTTTTTAGTAATTGGTACTTTAAATAATCCTAAAACAATATTAAAACTAATATACACAATACCACTTTTTTTGCCACATCCATTACCACGATATTTATACTATGTATTTGTTTAAATGCATTTCACTTTCAATCACATCAATTTTTAAATGGCATTCATTGGAAATCAAAAGTTTGCACAAAATGTGCCAAAAACAATTTACATTTATTTTCCTCACACAACAAAAACAAATATTTATATCGACGATGTCAGCTATAAACTATTTAATTAATTATTTTGTTATATTTTTGTATAGCATACTATAAAAAAACTGTACTTGTATTTCAATTGATCTCAATATATATAATAAAATTAAAACTAGGTTGGTTGGTTGGTTTACGTGGTAGTTCACTGCACGCGAACAATCAAGTAGAGTCGAAGGGACTCCGTTTTGACAAGACCACACCACTCGTCAGATGTAATGTCGTTTACATCGCAATTTATATAGAATGTATACAAAAAAATGTCCAGTTTCCTAGACCCAACCTGTAGCTGAGAGATATCTCAGTAGGTCATTGAGTTTAGACCCAGCTAACTCACCAAGGTCGGTCAGTATATGGTTGCCCAGGAATTTATGTCTCTTGACACTCAGGGCTGGGCATTCGCAGAGAAGGTGGAAAATTGTTTCCTCTTTTTCCCTATCCTTACAGCTACGACAATGGTGGTTAAAAGGGAGTCCCAGGCGATTTGCATGCTTGCCTAACGTCCAGTGCCCTGTTAATACTGCCAGCAACCTTGATATATCTTTCCTATTCCGAGTTATCAGTTGCATAGTTCGTTTTTCGTTAAAGGATGGCCACATCAACTTGGCTACCCTACATGTGTCTAAATTACGCCATCTATTCTCGGCCTTTGTAAGAAAGTGTCTGAAGATTATACCTTTAATAGTCCCCAGTGGAATTGCTACTGAGACCGCATTGGAGATATCTAAGGCAGATCCCATTCTGGCTAGTTCGTCTGCCTTTTCATTACCGTAGTGGTCTCTGTGCGCAGGGACCCAAACCAAAGTAATGTCAGATAGACGACCTAGCCTTGACAGAGAATTCTTACATTGCCTGACTAGTGAAGAAAATTAAAACTAAATTTCATAAATTATTGAATGAATGAATGAATAAACCAGCGAGAAGACCACAAATGAAAAGCATATAATGAAATACATAAGTAGTTGTATTTTTATCGTAATTATCTAATGAAAACATTAACAGTTTTATTTAATTTAAGTTACGAGAGTGGCTAAAAAATCTTTAACAAATTTGCCGCCTATACTAATGAAGTTGCGATTGCAGTCAAGTGGAAATTTCTTCTTCTGTGTGTCACAACTACTATAAATGCAACTTTTTTCGCTTTATCCAAAGTTAAGGACATGATCTGATCAAAGTTTTTATAGAATATTAATGTGTTATAATATAGCATATCTAAAAAAATATTGTTTAAAGTTCTCGCTTGTGATTTGCGATAAATATGGCACAGTATATTTTCCTTAGTGTTTCATAACTATAAACGCACTTTATGTTATATGGATGTAGTGTATTTAATTTTGTTATTACTTTGAATTGATTAATCTGTTAATTAATACAAAATATATCAGATAAATCGAAAAATATAAATTTTTGACCTATTTAGCACAAGTTTTAAGGTTTGCTTGAAAATTTAACCCATAACGACACCTTTTTTTTTAATTTTTAAAAGTATCAATGATGATATTTACAGTGGATTAGATAAACTTAGTATTTTTAATATTGCAAACTATTTTATGAAACAAATTTACAAATATGGACAATTTCACGAGAATGACTATCACGACTGAAAAAACATAAACCCTTGAAACTTTTTTTCAAGATGATTTGAATAGGAGAAAACACTAAAATGTTACTATGTGAAAGTATTTAGAGCTTATTACAACATTTGGAGTTTAATCTGACTATATTTAATTTTTTAATTTAATAGGTATGTTTTAGGCTAAGATTGCGGCTAAAACTAAGTTCCCAATTAGCATGTACTACGAAATGAGTTTGACTCTGATTGTTTGTTTACTATTGTGAAATTGTTTATTGAAACCGAATATATATTTTTTATTTATTTTTTTTAGTTTTTGTATATATATAGTTACAGAATATATATTGTTTTACTATAGGAGAAAAATCTGTCACGTACGGTATGTCACATACGATATTAAATTTTATTTATTATAAAATCATCCAAAGATTATTTTTATTTAAATATGACGGATTATAAAGCAACAATATTTAGTTTAGTGTAAGAAATTAAAAGAAAACGTACGATATGCCTCTCACGATTCGCAAATTTTCCCATATTTCAACATTTACCTCAAAATTACTTCCGTTATAATTATATTTTGGACAAAAATTTTTCGAAAGAACTTATTATTTTGTTAAAATATAGTACCCCCCTTTGAATGGAACATAAAGACCAAATTATTTTTCAGATACTCTTATTTTTGCAAAATCTATTACACTCAATAGGAGTAAAAATGTCACGTACGGTGATATGGAATTGCCCATATGTACATTTAATTATTGAGTTGGGCATTTAAGTGTGGAAATCTACAGAATATAGGACATTAAAGAGTCCAAAAGACTTACAAAATTAGATCTCTAACCCAAGCATGCCCTTTTGGTGTTGTAAGGAAAGTTCTTTAAACAAACTGGAAAGACGTACGTCAACATACTTGATGGTTTTCCATTACTTATTTTTTTATTTTTTATATGATTTTAATAAGAATTGGAGAGATCTGTGGTTTTCTTTAAGAGTAATTTTAATAGTTGCTACATGATGGTAAGCTTCTCATAGGATTATCTAGAACTGGGTTGAATTCGTTGGCATATGTGGAGGTACTGGTTGCAAGTTACTACATTTTATGGAAAGTTATAATTACTAAGAACTTACAACTACCGATACTACAATGGTATGGGCTCTGCTGAAATTGGGGAACTTGTTCCCGAAACCCTTAGTTTGTTACGCAATACATGCACAACACATTACAAAGAAAGTTCGTTCTTTAGCCGTACTGTCCGTATGTGGAATGTCCACAAACACTACTCCCTCTATCCTCCCTCCCATAACACAATGCATTGCATGAGTAGGGGTCATCCCCTGAGAGCTGGTCCATGCAAAAAGAAATACTTAAGAGAGGTTTCGGTAAATAAATATTAAACTTACTTATAATGTTTTTATTGGAAATATATGTTCTTAAATTTAAATATGAGTTTATAGTTGTGGCACGCAGTGTTTGTCTCATTCAATACTGGCTATGGCTACAAAATGTATAGCGACATTTCAATTAATAAAACCTGGGTCATAGATTGCAGGTATGAGCCAATTGACTTGACTATCTTATTCAGTCGCCAACAGGCTCTGAAGGCTGTAAAAAGTCAAGCCCCAAACAAAGATCATACTGCTAAAACGGGGAATCAGTGTGGCCACACTTATTGAGGTAGTTGAGGCACGGCGAAGCGATTTGCTTGTCTCCAGATACACCCAGAAGCTCTAGCGGGAATCGAACCCGCAACTTTCAGATTAATAGTCCAGCACACTATCGACTAGCTTATCGGGACACTCTTGAGCAGAGTATAAACTTCATAAAGATATTTTATGGCAAGAGTTCGCAGATGCAATCCAGGTAAGTTTGAACGATTGCAAAGGAAAATGGAGAAATCTCCGCACCACTTTCAATTCAAATTTGGAAAAATTTAGAAGAAAAAAAGTCAGGTCAAGGCAATGATGAATAAATTTAAATGGTTTGTTTCAAATTATTTAACAGTTCTGGCAATGTCTAACAGCTGATCTGGCTATTTTTGCCATACAACAATTTGACAGCATTGTGGGCTGACAATTTTTGCCGGAAGATAAATTTATTGTCTGGTTTTCTTACAATCGTCTAAACTGACATTTACCTTTTGCTAACAATTTATCACTCCTAGCTAGTACTTCTTGAAATTTTATAATACTTTTGTAGGTCTATGTCTATGATGTGTTACAACAGAATGAAAAAATCAATATATATCCCATCTTTTTGGTGAAGGGTAATAAAAAACCACCGTCTTTGGAATTCATATGAATTTATTTTCTACATTTAAGCTATTCTTCATTATAATTATTTAGTCCCGCTACTACACTTTCTGTTTTATCCTCGTATTATGATAAATGTCGAATGAAGGCTTATTTTTTTAATATTTATTTGCGAAAAACAGGCAAATGATAAAAATTAAAATGGATGATGTGTGAAGTAGCAAAACATAATATACATATCGTTAATTTACTGCAACGTTGTCATAACTCGAAAAATTCCTATTTATTTTTTTTAAATTTTTTTTGAGGAAAATAACTTAACGATGTTTAACACATAAACGGCAACGCACAACTAAAATAATACGTTATTGCAAGTAATAGACAATAGGCTATGAAATTAGGATAGGGATCCTGCGTGTAATTTTAGAAGCTAGTTCACAGGACTTTGTCAGTTATTAAAACAACTTATTTACTATGCATACTGCTATTAACTCGATATGTGGGTTTTTTGAATTATGACGTTGTTGCAGCAAATGAGCAATATGTAATATAAATATGAATAATGCAAATCAGAAAAAATAAAAACAAACTACACTTGTTGTTTTGTATCTGTCTGGCAGTATTTATCCATACTACTCAAACTCCCGTCAATATTGTGGATCACCGTCATTATCAACACTATTTGCAACAATATAACGAATTGGTCTAGCTGCAAACCTGGTTGTTCGAGTGTTGTTATAAGTTAAGCTACTTAAGTTATTGTAACTTCAAGATCTATGTAATATCTAACAAAATGAAGCATAAAATCTACTGCAAATGTAACGGTCAATAAACAGTAAATGTAAACGAATTTTTTAAACTTTGAATGAAAAAAAAAAAAAATAATTTGTATTTCCATTTGATTAGTCTCAACAACCATACAATTGTTTGGTAAAATACTGATTTCCTTTCATTATCATTTTTTTTTTTTTTAAATTAATATTTGTCTGCACTTGCAACATAAGTAATAAAAACTTTATTGCTAAAGGTTCATATAAGTTTCATGAAAACATTCTTCATTAAAAAGTTTAAAAATATGTAGTTTGTTTTGTTTTTTTTTTTTTTTTGTTTTTCAAATTGAAGTTTATGAGAAAAGAAAAATGGAATACATACTTTATATTAACTACTTATAAGTACTTATTTTACTTATGCTGCATTTAATTTTCTATTGTTTAATATTGTTTTTGTTTATTTTTTTTTTTCTTTTTGTTTCTGAAACGAAAGCCAATTATCTTTATTGAAATATCTTTAACAGAAAAAAATGTATATTTAATGATATACAGACTAAAGGACTTTCCCTTTTTTTTGTAGAGTTTTACATAATAACAGGTGAGTTTTTCATTTAATGTGTCTGAAATATTAAAAAAAAATTTTAACTTTAAAGTATGATTGAGCTGTAAATTATAATTTTCAAACTGATTAATAATTTATCTATTTTATGAAAGGCCAGAAAAAGCACTGCAGGTATGTATGGATGTAGTTTTCTTGGAATATGTAATGGCAAATATGTAAGTAGTTGAAATTCATACGAGTACGTGCTTGTAATTATTAAATATGTATTACTGATGAATGTTGTTGAAATCCATTTAAAACTTTGGATTTTACTTTTTAAAGGCGCAGTGCCTTTACTTACTTTTGGTTGATTTTGTTGACAGAAACTTTTTTGCTGTTTTTTAAAGGGTCATCTTAAAGTTTTAATCTGAAGTTTGTGCAATTTTGTTAAATTTATGTTTTTAGTAAACTTTCTAGGACGCATTAGAGTAATCCGCATTTCTCTAGTACATGGCTAAGATTCGAGGGCCACCTAAAAATTTTATAAAATCGTTATATTGTACGTTTTATGTAAATACTTGCTACTGATTAGTTAGAACTTAATAATTTCAAGCACGCTGGCAAAATGTTTAGGAAACACTTGAGACATTCAGCATTGTGATACCTGAAATACGTTTCGGAAGGAAGTAAGCCCAACATAAACACTGGCTTTGACCGTTACGAGATCTTTGCTAAATCATATCAATCAATCAATCAATCAATCATACCATCAAATTGCCAGGACTAATCTGTGGAGTAATGCTTGACTTAATGCAGACCTTACCATTTAAAGTGACGCAATATCTTGGCCTTTAGTTTCAGAACTCTAGAATGGAAAATTATATACAGCTAGATGTTACAATAGCAACAGAAAATCGGTGCTTTCAAATTAAAGTATCTATCGAAATGTATGGATCGTTTTGATGTGCACAGGTTGTAATATAATTTTGTTTGATCTTCATTATGTTTTTATGTTGCACTGATCTCATGACATGTAAACATTGACTATTGCACACCCTCACCCTTACTTGACAGACTATTTTCTGTATCGATTGTGGGTGGGTTATCCTCTTCTAGGGACACGTTTGTTATGTATACAGATGATACGGGGGTGGCTGGAGGCTTATATATTCCCCGTTTTGTTGCAGGCTACATGATCAATGTAATTTAATCCAGGCTGAGACTTCGGCCATTAAAAGAGCGGTACAAAGGATGATGTAATACAGGTTGTTCGGATTTGTACCGACAGAAAAACTTGCAATTAACTCTCTATCTGGTGTCTACTCGATATCCAGATTACTACATAGATGCCGGGTGTCTCTTAACGAGATGGCGAGATTCTCTGGTGTACATGGCAACATTATCGCGGATAAACTGACCAAACCAGGCTCACGCCTGCAAGATAATAAAACTACTTAGGAAACTGCAATTCTAAAGATGGTGGAATCAAATCCACTATTATTTGGAATAAAACATAGAAGGAATGGGAGCATATTTAAGAACATTGGTCTATAAATACAGATTCACAAGATACAAAAAAATTATTGGAAACAGTCAAAGTACTACATTATTGCAATTTTGTTTCAAAAATGCGTTCCTTTAACTCCCTCTGAATCATATTTTTCTAAAGTCCGTGTTCGATATTCATAGGTCATTATCATGGGTTCCGAGTTCATATTAATTGATATTTGGTTAAGTGACCATATAATCCCAAGACGTAGAGATGTACTCCGATTAATAAATCCTTCATGTTCGCCTTTATAATCTATGAAGTTTTTGCCGAGTGGCCGAGAAATCTATTGCAAGAAGAATCATTTCTGGCCACTCTTAAGTTAATACCTATTAGAAACATTCCACTAAACTGAGAAAACTGATGATTTAAGGTTCAATTAGTCGCGACTTACCATATCGTCATAGCCGTAACCATAGCCATATCACAAGCATTTTACTGTTATGGCTATGGCGTTATGGCATGTCAGCAATAATCAAATACATTGTTGCCCATAAGCTTGGTTCGAACAGCTGTTTTATATGGTTACGGTTATGGCACGTCTAATTAAATCTTTAGTATTCATGACCGAATCTACCAATTGTGGCTTCAAAATTATACAAATATATGAATGTTTCAATCGTAATTCATCTTTACCAACTGACTTTCTGTGGCTAGAACTGAAAAAATCTGTATATACAATCAATCAATGCAATCATTCAATTGCCAACAAATATAATTGCCACAACAACATATGGATCTTGAATCAACAGACACAAGACTCGAAAACAGATGCTTTGGAAATTTCGCAAAGGGCAATTTACCAAAATGTAGTTGTTCCTAAGATACCTACAATCAAATGGAAATTTTGGTTTGCAGCACTGATGTTGAAGAATGATAATTGAAAAAATTTACAAATTTTAAAGATGTAATAAAAATGAGGATCCACCTATATTTGGTCAAACAAACTATCATCACCTTTGTATTTGTTGGCACATAATAACTATGCACTTTTTTACAAGATCGCTCAATATTTCAGCAAAACACTCCTCAGCAATTGTTGGCATATAATGATTATGCACTTTTTTACAAGATTGCTAAATATTTCAGCAAAAAACTTTAACACATACTCAGATATTTATTACTAAAAATTAAGCAAAACAAAGAAATAAAAAAATAAAAAAAATGAAAATCACGATCCTTATAAAACATATGAAAAGTCACGGTGTCAATGTCAATGACTTGCTAAAATAGTGAAGAAACGCTGATGTTGAAAATAAAAGAAAACGCGTGGGGTTTCTAAAAAGAAAAACATAAAGTTGAATGGAAACAAAAAAAAAACTAATTTACCAAACAAGATAAAAATATTAAAATAAATGCAATGAGTAGAGAAAAAAAAAACAATAAGTAAATAAAGAAATCAATCATAAATATTTACAAATTACTCTGCAAGTACGAGTAATAATAAACTGGCATATTGCATGCAAAGTACTTATGGTGAGATACATAAAAATACAAATGAATTACAAGTTAAATATTGCACACACAAGTTGCAATATGGTAAGTGAGGGGAAGACAACGACTAGGAGTGACTGTATGGAATGTGAAGAAATATTTGAATTGTTTGAAATCAATAAACTTCAATGGATTCTTTGAACTTTAGCCTAATGAAAATGCATATTAAATAAATGCATTCGAATAATCGAGACCAAAAAATAATTTTTATTCGAATGAATAAAATTTCTCAGTTTAGAATAAAAAATTATTCGAGCAAAAATTGTCAAATAATTGAATACTCGAATAAATTTATTTTAAAAATTTAAAAAAAAAAATGTTTATATAAATACAGTGCACTCGCGGTAACGCGAACACCGTCTAACATGAACAAGCTTTTTTTACGTTGACAACTCTGTAACGTGAACAAACTCAGAAAGCTCTATAACGTGAACAATTTTTTTTCACTGCATATGTTTTCTAAGCATGTAGAGAACACTGAAGTACACACATTAAATTAGATTTAGAAGTTTAGGGAATACCCTTATATAAAAATGTATTTCTATTCTCAAAATTAATATTTTTTGTTTCAGTGGATATTTTCGCGTGATCTCATTTTGTTTTGTAATGAATTTTAATTACTAAGTTTAGTTTTATATTTTAATAAACGAATTTCACGTTCAAGCGTGTAAATCACAGGTTTATATTTTAAAATTTTATATGTTTTTCATGAAATTCGACAATCGCTAACGTGAACGATTTCGCTAACATGAACTCCCTTGGTTTTAATTAGTTCACGTTACCGCGAGTGCACTGTATGTACATAAGAGTTCGCTTGTGACCAGGTCACTTCATTTGTTTTCGGGTATCATAATTTTTTAAAGGTTTTTGCGCAAATAAAATGTTCACTCCTGGTGGTGGTTCAACGCACCTAAAGACACGGATTTTAAGCACATTTTTCTGTAGAGCAAAAACGGTTGAATATATTACAAACATGATTTCACCAGCCGATTCTGCAGCAAAAATTAATACAATTGACGTTTTTTGAATCCTTAAAAAAAGTCCAAAAAACTTACAACAAGGGGCGCAAATCTGAATTAAAAAAAAAAAAATAATTATAATTTTAGTTTTTTTGAACTTGCACGATGAAAAGGCATTTTAAGCTCAACAAAACGGCACCAATATTTCCTTTCTATCAGTAACCATTAAATAGTTATGAGGCTTCAAAATTATTTTATAACAAGAAAATAATAATTGGAAAAAGAAATTTTGGAAATGTTTTTATTATTTTTAAATCCACATAACTTTTTAACGGGTTGTGATAGAAAGGAAATATTGGTGCCGTTTTGCTGAGCTTATAATGCCTTTTCATCGTGCATAATTAAAAAAAACTAAAACCAAACAATACAAATTTTATGAGATTTGCGGCACCTGTTGCGGGTTTTTGGGTTCAAAAACGTCCATTGTATTAATTTTTGCTGCAGAATCGACTGGTGAAATCATGTTTGCAATATATTTAACCGTTTTTGTTCTACAAAAAAAAAACTCAAAATTTGGAGTGAACATTTTCCAAAAAAATAGGACGGCATTATTTTTATTTACAAAAAACCTTCAAAAAAATGGTGATACCCGCAAATCAAATTTTTTAAATTAACTCTAATGTACATAAATAAAAATGTTGATGAAAAAATGTCAAATAAACTAAACCAAGTGGATAATTTAACAGTTTCTACATTTAGTTTCTATAGATTTCGGATTAATTATCAAACTTAACTAACACAAGAAATCCAATTTTAAACATAACAATATGAAATTTTTCTTTTGGTTAAAAGTTATCTCCGTATTGCGCTAGAAAGCTAATAAATACGTTAAATACACTAGAATCATTATAAAATTTGCTACAAATTATATTGTTAGATTTGGTGAAAATAGTTCCTGGTCCAAGTCCCCTTATAAAGCCGAAATAAATTCAATAAATATCAGAATAAAATTCATATAAAAAGATTGCAAAAAAGTCAAAAATTTTATGTTTTGAGTTACAAAACATTTATTTTGATAGATATCCCACTCGCATCCCACTAAGCGACCAAATAGCTGTTCAAGAAAAATATCTTAGCTTTCTTTTGAGAAAAAAATGGGCCCATTTTGAAAAAAAGTCAAAAAAGATTTTGATTTTGGAAAAAAAAATTAAAAAAATTTTTTATTTTTAATTTTTGTTTTCCGAAAGATTGAAGAAATAGCTATCGAAACTATTTGGGAACAATAGCTAATAAGTTACATGGATGAGAAAAAACACCTGCTTGGCCAAAATATCAAATTTTGACCTCCTCTAACTCGGAAAGTTCTCGACCGATCTTGTTGAAAAATTGTGACTGAATTCCAATAGAACTAATATAACTAACTATGGTGCAGATTTCATCCCAAGCGGAAAAGATCGATTTCAAAAGTTGGTTCACTTGACATGAAATGTCCCATATTTAAACTGGTTTATAATCCCATCCATTATATACATAAAAGTACATACTTACAATTGAATTTTCTTGTTATTGTTGTTGAAACAGTTGTAAATCTTGCCCTGGTTCTGTTGAAGTTGTTGAGTATAATCAAATTTGTTTCCCTACGATTTTCTATAAAAAAATCTATAATTTTTGCTTGATGAGTTTACTTTTTTTAAATATTGGACATATAAAGATCTAATTTAGTTTAGATTTTTTGAATTTGTAAAATTGTCGACTTTTGACCCGCTGATTCCTAACCAAGACATGACCCTATATGATTACATATTTTTTATTGACTAGTGCTATTCGTCATACCTATGCTATTACATTTATTTAAATTTAAAAAGTTATTACTTTTAAATGTAAGCAAATACTATGATTTCTATTTTAATATTTAGAATGGTACTGTAAATATGTATTGAAATTCACTTTCAGTAGGGCACTTATAAAATGTGAGAAAAGTACTCCACTGAAATGCCACACAAATTGATAAGCTCTTTTAATGATAATGAACAAATTGATGGCTGAAAGTAAAAACCGAAATATGTACTGTAAAAAAAAACCACACCATCAATGACAACTCTCTAGGGGAGCTGGAAGTTAAATAAGCAATCAGTAATTCCTTTAAAAGACATTCGGTATAAACAATTCAACCATGCGCCGATATATGATGAATTTCACATAAAAAACACCAGCAACAAGTAGCATATGTTGGCCATGAAAGAAATACTTCAACAAAAAAGAAATAAAACAAAAAAACACTGAAAATACTCGTAGTTAATATAAGTGTCATTACCACAATTGGAAGGAAAATATGTTGAGTTGAGTCAAACAAACGTAAAAAAAGCCAGATAAAAAGTGAAAAAACAATTAAATTAAGCAAAAGTGTTTTAGCCGAAAGATAAATGATCATTACAACTTAACATCAACAACAAATAAAAAGAAAAAAAAATTAAGGTAAACAACAACAGTAGCTTTAGTAAACAACAAAACAACAATTTTGTTTACCAACCTAAACCTCAACAGCTCAAACTAACTGAATGTTGCAAGCCAACTTGTTACAACCTCACAACCGATCATGCCTAAGACATGTTGTTTTAAAGCTTGCAGCCCAGTTTGAAAGAGTGAAAGAAATATGGCCTTTGCTGTCTTTCTTTTTGGCTGCAATCAAAACAAAACCAATGAAAGAAAGACTGAAATGAAGTGAAGAAAGAAAAAGAATTGAAACAATTTTCAAAAAAAAAAAAAAACGTAAACTAAACAAACGCTCAGAAAACTTATGAATGGGATGTATAAAAGTATAGACAACAAACCAAATTGGCATTAGTATTATAGAAGAATTTATATTGTAAGCACTACCAAAGTTGTAACTAAAAAATAAAAATAATCGTAATAACAAGAAAAAAAAAAAAAAAAACAATAAATAAAAAATCTCATACAGTGCTTACAAAAACCAAACAGAAAAAAAGGACGAAATTCCATATAAACCCAAATACACCAAGGATTATTACACAAATATTAAAAAAAAGGTGCAAAAATAACACATAACAACAAAACAAAGTTCAAATAAAAGCAACAAGCTAACAAAAAAAGTGCTAAAATTCTATAGCTAAAATGTGGTCAAAAAAGACTTTTACAATTTCTCAACTACTAATAATAGTGTCCATATCCTTATGTATCTTAACAACTACCACAAGTGCCAGCACTGAAAATATCTCCTCTTCTTCGGCAACGTCAACAACATCCCTGCAAAATGCTGGCACTCGCACAGTGTTACGCATCTACGATGAGTGCAGCCGGGCCGAAGGTGGTTTTGTGCCATGTCTTAAGAAAAAAGCTATTTCTTTTATTGATCGCATTTCGTATATTGATGCCATTACCGTGGCCGATGGCATTAAAGTAGTACGCCTACCGGGCACTTCGGTGAGTGATCTACCAGCAATACGTCCCATGTTTAGTGAGAATGAAGTGGAATCATCGTTGTCGCGTTCCGGTGAAGATCGTGACACCAAATTAACAAATATGTTGGTGGAGCGTTTAAGTCATTTCTTTAATGGTCATACGTTGCAAGTTAGTTTTCCGAAATTAACTTCAGATGAAATTGGCCGGGGATTGGAAGAAGGTATGTAGTAGTGCTATTAAAGGGTTGAAATTTAAATATAAAATACTGCTGATAAAGTTTTCGATAAATATGAAGGTCAACATTTAAAACTATTAAAGAAAAAATACAATCTTCCTGTATGAAATCTAGTGCAAAACAAACAATATTTTGTTTATTTTTGCATAATGTACGTATTACAAAGTGAAAACAAATTGAGCTTATCGTGCTTTAATGCTTATATCTCAGCCATTTATGGGCCGATAGCATGTACCAATCATGTACATAAGTACTTTAGGGGCTTCGGAAATTGATTTAAATAGAGAAATGGGCAGGGTTATCTATATATCTCTGGCTTAACATGCAAAGGTTCTAAGTCCACTTTTTTAGAAATTGAGATTTTAATGCAGTAAAGTACAATAAGTAAAAATATATTGATTACAATTAAAAAAAAATGCAGTTATGTCGTTGTTTTGTAGTGATGAGCAAAAGCGCTTAGTCCAATTTTTCACAAGAAAAAGCTCTAAGATCCTATAAAAAGTACAGTTTCTTTTATCTCGGCAAATACATAGAAAACAAAGAAAAATATAAAAAATTGCGTTTACAGAATTCAAAAATGTTTACTCAGAAACAAGTTTTATTGTTTTTTGTCTCTCCTGTAATATTTTCAAATATGGACTTACAGCCTTTGCTTTATGGGGTAGCAAATGAATGAAATCTGGAAATTACAAAAGGAATGATAAACTTATATATACCATTGCCACTCATGGCGAAGGGTATAATAATAATAATAACAATAATTGTAATTGTAATTTAAATTTGTTTATACTAACTACGCATGTTTTCCAGAAAATCTTAATTCGTTTAATAAAACAATAGAATGTATTAATTTTATACCGATTATAACTACTGATTTTTAGCTTAGTTTATTATTTTATTGAACGATTGTCAGTTTTAAACCAACGTAGATTTTTACTTAATTTTAGCTGGAAAGCGAAAGAATTCGTCCGAAAAATAAAATTAAAGTTAATATTTGATGTACATATTTTGAAAATTACTAAATATGGAATAAATGTTTTAATATGCGCTGAATTGTTATAATTTTAATTTCATGCTAAAACTGTTGGCGTTAATATCTGTTTACATTACAGCTTTTGCTTAATTTAAATTATAACGATACCAGTTCATATAACTCTCTAGTAACTATCAGCGTGTGTTAATATCTTTATTCCATATTTATTTATTTTTAAAATCCGCCGAAAATAAAAATTTTTAATTTTTTTTTTTTTTTGAACAAATACAAATTTCAATGTATGTTTCAACATTTTATACCTAATTTGAAATGCGTTGCTAAAAAATTAAGTAAATATCTATGTTGATTAAAAAGTTAAAATCGCTCAAAACTTGCTATTCGTGATAAGTTTCCTACATATTACCTGAAACTCAAGTGATTTAAGTTTTTCAAAAAGTAATATTTCTCCGATTTTAAAATGTTAGTATGTACAGGGTTTTCCAACAATATGTGTTATTTTGGTATTCAAAGAAAAATGGAATTTTTAGAGATAAATGATCGGATGTTTATTTCATAATAAAGAGGAAGGTATAAGGTTAATAATGAAAAGGCACTTTGGGCTACAGCAGCAATATTTTCAGTTGTTCTTGGGCGACGTGCACGGGTTTTATTCTTCACATCACTAACTTCTCCCAACAGCTCGAATTTTTCCACCAATTTCTGTATTGCGGTCCACCAAGGTGCTTCACGACGCACAGAGGGGGAAATGAAAAAAAAAAGTGGAAAAATATTTTAATAAAATTTCCCATGGCAATAGAGGAGGTGTTGATATGATTAAGTTTTGAATTTGGGCTTATAACACCTAGGGGGGACCGAGCCACAGTGCCCCAAAGTAGATCACCTCGGGTATATCAAAAATTTAAAATGATTGAGATCCGATTTGAAAGATATATACGGAATCTACTCGACGATATCTACAAAAAACATTGCTTTAGCTATATATTATCTCTTATAGTTTACGAGTTATTCGCATTTGAAAAGTTAAATTTTATTTTTTAACCTACCTTTGTCTGCTTTTTTGCTAATATGCCTTTTCAATAAAATATGCAAAAATATTCAACCGACCCACATTAATTTGTTAGCCTTGTTTAAATCTTACAACAAGTCTGCTAAAAACTATTTTAATATTTGAAGTTTACAAATTTATATAATTTAAACGATTTTTTTTATAAGAAAAAATTCTATATGGCGTCAGTATGGATTAAGGTTGAACAACCAATAACAAACCGACACTTTTTATTATTATGCAGCGCGTACACGTTTTAAATCTAGCTATTTTCCAACTGTTTTAAAATGTGTCCCGCTTTATTGAAATATATAACTGACAAACCCATATTATTTTTCTGGTAGGTGTTGTCGTGAATAACAGCATATGTTTTTAAAATTTCTCAAACATCTCCTGGAGGTATCACTTCCGAGGTATTTATACTTACTTCATTATTATACCCTTCACCTTCGTGAGAAGGGTATATATAAATTTGTCATTCCGTTTGTAATTTCCACAATATCATTTTCCAATCCTATAAAGTATATATATTCTGAATGCTTATAGATAGCGGAGTCGATTTAGCCATGTCCGTCTGTCTGTTGAAATCAATTTTCTGAAGACCACAGACATCTTCGGGATCCAAATCCTCAATAATTCTGTCAGACATGTTTTCGAGAAGTTTCCTATTTAAAATCAGCAAAATCCGTCCATAAATAATGGAGATATGAGCAAAAATCCGAGACAACCTCTATTTTTGGCCTATTTTTTATCTATATCTCGATTACTAAGTCATAAATATAGACAATATGGATATCTAATGATAGATATTTCAAAGTCCATTGCAACGATGTATATAAGGCTATACAAAGTTGGACCTACAATGGGTCAAAATCGGGAAAAATATTTTTTAACCCGAATTTTTCTTCAAAAAAAACGTTCTTTTGTCATCAATTTTTTCACTAATAAATTAAAAAAAATTTTTTAAAAAAATTGGAAAAAACTTAAAAAAATATTTTGAAAAAAAAAAAAAAAAATTTTAAATTTTATTTTAAGGTATAATTTGGTGAAGGGTATATAAGATTCGGCACAGCAGAATATAGCTCTCTTACTTGTTTTTTGTATGACTGTGTTATTAAACTATATAGCGTTCATAGATTCAGGAAATCTTTACATTTTTATGACAACTGATGTAAATTCAAGTTATGTTTTCAATTATTTTTTGATTAAACTGTACAAAGTCAAACTCAAACTCTGTATTTCTGATTTTATTAAGATTTCTGAATTTTATGTATTTTATCGTCCTTAATATGTATGTTTTTGTTATTTTATTGGTGTATAACGAAATTTATTGGAAAATTTCCAAAAAAAAAAAAAACTTCCTTTGATCAGAGGTAAATAGATTTGTTTGTGTTATTGTAAATAGTGTAATAAACTAATGAAAAACATACAAAAAAAAAATATTCTAAAAATAATATTGAAATCAAGTTATTATGTCACAATAAGTAGGCAGAAACAAACAGGTGGAAGGAATAACCATAATAATAAAAGAAAACAAGTCCATGTAAATATTCTATTTTTATGCCAGTATTTTTTTGGCTCTTCATTAAAAACAATTTAATTAGAAAGTTAATAAAGCCAGTCGGAGTATCAGTTGGTAAATAAAATGTCAACAAGAATGTTTAATGAACGTGTTTAGAAGACTAGAATATTTAAAATTCTTTCACTTCAATGTATAACAACCAAGTACTACATATTGTTCTTCATTGTAATCAAATTATTAACATTTTTCTGGTGTTCAAGTTTTGTGTGCGAGTTTTATTTTTATTTTTTTTTTTTGCCAGCCATTATAAACATCTCGTGACAAAGAAACCATGTTAAATAAAAACAAAATAAAAGAAATCGTATAAAAAGTAAGAGAAATAAATTTTATGACATCTTTACATGAAATAGTTTTAGTGGGAAAATAAGCAATTGTTTTTCTTTTTTAACTATTTATACATAGATACATAGTATTTAGTAGTAAGCTGGGCCGAACTTTTTATGCCTTTCGCAATAGAAATAATAAAATGTCTCAAAATATCAAAAATATATATATTTTAAGAATTTATAGCTCGATATTTATACACAAAATCACTTGACAGCCACACGTTCCAGTAATATGAGAACAGAAATTAATCCACAATTGAGGACGTTTAGGTTTTACAAACGAAGTGATACAATAATGTGGCTGTTTTTTGTAAATAAAACAAGTAGAAAAGCATGGTCGGTCAAGCCCGATCATATAATACAAAAACATTAGCAAAAACATTTTTAATTTTAAAAATTTATTTTCATGAATGATTTTCAGCCTTTTATGGGAGCTATGACTAATTATGGGCCGATCGCCATGAAATTAGGTCGCGTAGTTTATGTCTATATTAAACTTATTTCTGTTGAATTTTATATAGATACCAATATTTCTAAGAGAAAGTGATTTTCGAAATCGGGCCTTATATGGGAACTATGACTAGTTATGTACCGATCATCATAAAATTACGTTACATGACTTCCGTATATAAAAAAAGTTAATTGGAGCGAAATTTGGGTAGATACCTATATTAATTAAATTGTTATGACCAAATTTTAATTAAATTCTCGACTCGACTCAGAAAATGATGCTGAGTCAATCGGTATAGTTAACGCATTATACCCTCTCCACTATGGTGATGTAGGGTATAAATACCATAAAGGGAGGACTAAAGCGACAGTGTTTTTACAAATCATTTGTGAGTATTGTAGAGTATTTCACCATTTTTCATCAATTACGGACCGATCCTCACACAAATTGGTAGTAAATTTCCATTTTCACAACCAAATAAACAAAGTATTTCTGCTACCTTATTTTCGTGGTCCCTATCGTATTTTCAACAGACAGACAAACAGACGGACGGACATAGCTAGATCTTATGAGGTCCCAGAATATATATACTTTTCGGTTTTACAACCGATATTTCGATATATTATAAATGGAATGACAAAACCAATAAGCCCCCATATTTTTTGATGGTGGGTATAAAAAAGCTAGTGTAATTGTATTTCATTTATATAGTCTGATAATGATTAATGCAAATCAGAAAGCAACATCTTTGAATGCGAACGAATTTGTTCATATAATTTGTTTGCCCAAATTTAAATTGTATTTGTTCAGTTTCAAATTCCATAAAATTTGTTCATATAAAACTACTACAAATAAATATTGGCTACCGATTCGAAACATTAAAAGATAACGGTAGTGATTATTTGGATTATTTAAGTAACGGTATTTCATGAGTAACGGTAATTTCAGTCTCACTTAAATTATTAATAAAAACATTTTTGTAGCTTTTTTAAATTTAACTATTAATAATAGGGATTTTAATGTCATTTATTTATAAGTATTTGTAATATAATGGTAACGATTATAGCAGTTGTTTCGGTAACCATATTTATTTATTGCCAAAAATTAATGCTGTGCAAATGTTATGTTCAAAAATTCTCAATAAAAAAAGTATTTTTAAGAAACAATATTAGAAAAAGATTGAAAACAATTTTGGTTGAAAAAAAAAAATTTGTGACAACAATTTTTGGTGAAAACAAAAATCGATTTTGACCCATTCTCGGTCCGAATTTCAATATCCATATCGTCTATTTTAACGACTTATTAATCCAGATATAGATCAAAAACCCCCGTTTAGGCCCTATCGTGTTTTCAACAGACAAACAGACGGGCGGACATAGCTAGATCGTCTTAGAATTTTATAGGGACCCTGAATATATATTTTTTAGGTTTGCGATGAATATTTCGATGTGTTACAAATGGAATGATATCAATAACCCCCATCTTTTTTGACGGTGGGTATAAAAATTACGATAAATGCTATCGCTAGTAACTGGCTTATATGTGTTTTGTTCTGTTTAAATCATTGCTTTTATTTTCTCGGTTACAATTGACGTTAATCCCTTACATTACTGCATCTAAGAAGCTCCTTTTTTAAGTTCAATAAACAATTAATATTTTGTTAGGTGCTTTCAAAAATATGTATGAATTTCTCTGGAGCCATGGCAGTCTAATTAATAGGCTTCAAACTACTGAGTTGGTTCAAACAATTTCGATTTATACTGGTCTTTATAAAATCAAAATCACAGTTTTACATGTTAATACTTACTTAAATATAAAATAAATTATTATTATGTTTTTAAACATTGTTAGTCCACCAAGTCTCCTCAACTTTCCCCTAGAACTTATTCGGTTTTGGCACATTTTTCAACTTGTACATCACTTTCCTTGGTACGAGAAATAAATAAAAATAATACAACGAATACTATAAAAAAGTGTATGTCAGTTTATTTTATGATGGAATTTTTATGTATGTCTATTTGAGAAAAATAAATGCAAAAATAAATACTTACATATATGCGTCATTTGAAGTAAATTTTTAAAGCTTTTGTTATTTTTTGTTTGAACTTTAACAATTTATATTTCTTTCCAATGAACACGAGTGCTATTTCGTATTTGTAAAAGCATGATAACTGTTGGATATGTGTAATAATTGATTTATTAATGTTCTTACTACTAAATATTAAATGTAGCTGGAAAAAGATGCAGTAAATAACCCTGCCTACACGCAGAGAAAAAATATCGTTGTACATGTTTACCATAAGCATTTCAACATTTTTACAAGTTGTTTAACAATATTATGGTCATTGTTGTAATTATGTAGATGTTTGTGGCGACCATTTTTATGATGTATACTTCACACAATATGTTCTCGGATTAAGGTTATCCTGTTTTGAGAACAATATAATATGATATAATAATTCATCATGAACATGATTACTACAATTATGTGAATGGTAACTTAAACATATTATAGTGGCCGTAATTATATAGACAATTACTGTGACAATAATATTGTTAAAAAACTTGTAAAAATTTTGAAATGGTTATGGTAAACGTGTGCAACTATATTTATTTTCTGGGTGTAAATGCTTTTTCGGAAGATACAAGGACACCCAGCTGAATTGCAAAATCTTTTAAATTTTAAACGCCGCGACGCCGTGAATTATTTATATGAGATAATATTGACGATGAATTGTAGGCATTTCCACTGCTAATTGTGATATACAAGGGAAGTCCTTATTTTAAACTTTTTTTTCAATTTTCGATGATCCTAATGTCTAAAAACATCTAAAAACCAAATGCTCAACATTTAAGCAAAATCGGATAACGTTTAGAGGTTGCACATTTTATATTATTTTATTTAGGTCCTAATTTTGTAAATCACGTCACCAAAGTGATATTTATGTGGAAAGCAAAAACAAAATTTAAAAAATTTTAAAAATTTGTTTTAAAAAATAAAAAATCATAAAATTGCATCCATATCTCTAAACGCTAATTATACATTTTCAAAATTTTTACAAATAAACTTCAAAATGCAGGATTTTTTTTTAATTTTTAGCTTTTATTTTGAAACGTTTATACAATATGAATTTACTCAAAGTATTGGCCATTGTTAGCTATGACCTTTTCCCATCTTTCTGCCAAGAAATGGATTCCGAGCCATCTTTTGAGGCAAAGAACGAATCTAACCAATTTTTTATACACAGTTCTGAAGTGTAACTTATCCCAGAGAGAGTGTTCCGCAGCGATCGAAAAAAAATAGTAGTTGAACGCGGCAAGGTCTGGACTATAAGGCGGGTTAGGCAAAACTTTCTAACCACTGCATTCTAAATAGTTTTTAACGGGTATTGCATAATGTGGCCGAGCGTTGTCATGATGGAATTTTATGGTGTTATGTCCAGCTGCATATTTAGGGCGTTTTTCGGCAAATGCTCGCTTCATACGAATCAGTTGCGTTCGGTACAGGTTCTCCATGTGGTGGTCTGGTCAGATTTCAGCAGCTTGTAATAGAAAATACCCCTTTGTTCCCACCAAATACTGAGTAATTGGTGTCGATGCTTCACGAACGATCTCTTACGCTTCGGGTTATCGTTGCAAACATGATTTTTTTTATAGCGTTCAAACATCATTTCGATCATGCAAAATCGTTTTTCAAGGACTCTTGTCTTCAATTCATATGGTACCAAACTTCCATGTTTTTGGATGAATCCTGCTGCTCGCACGTTTTGAAAATGCTCCTTGACCTGTGCTATCTTTGTGGCTGGCCTTGGCGAACTTTGTCTTCTGTGTCAAGATGGTCCAACAAACCATATGTCCCACGTAGAAACCGATATACAAGTGAAACCAAAATTTACCGATTTTTAAAATTTTTCAGTTTTTTTAATAGATCGTTTTTTTAATAGTCAAATAAATTTTGACAATAGCATTTAAAATATGTTGTAATGTGGGTTGAAATTAATTTTCCGAAGCCCTCAAATAACTTCCATATATCACTGATACATCAATATATCCGCTATAGTACAACTTAGATTGCTATATATAATCGTAAAAACCGATTTATAGCAACCGCACAGGCGGTTGAGGATATCGTAAAATACTTAAAACTAAAAAACCGTCGATGTATGAATACTGTCAAAATTAATGTCAAATGAAAGCTTTGATTTTACTTAATACCAAAATCTTATAGCTGTTAAAATATTTGAAAGACTTACTATTTTACTACAACCTCAAAATATACATATTCTTAAATATTTCACATTATATTTCGAATTTTAATGTATTGAACACTGCCAAATACTAAGTAATTTTAAAATCGGAGAAACATTACTTTTTGAAAAAGTTAAATCACTTGTTCTTTAGGTAATATGTATGAAAATTATAATGAATAGTAAGTTTTGAACGATTTTAACTTTTTAACCAACATAGATATTTATTTCATTTTTTCTTCAAAGCATTAGGTTTAATATTACCTGAAATGTTTAAACATATATTGCTATTTGTAGCAAATTAAAAATGTTTATTTTCGGTGTATTTTAAAAATGACTAAATACGGAATATCATTTTAATTAACCTGTATTTCATTTTCAACTTTAAACCAATATTATATTTCCGCTCAATGAGTTTCAGCATGCAATTAATATTGTAACAATTCATATTATTCGCGTATTAAAATATTTATTCCATGTTTAATAATTATACCCTTCACCTTCGTGAGAAGGGTATCTATAAATTTGTCATTCCGTTTGTAATTTCCACAATATAATTTTCCGACCCTATAAAGTATATATATTCTGGATCCTTATAGATAGCGGAGTCGATTAAGCCATGTCCGTCTGTCTGTCTGTTGAAATCAATTTTCTGAAGACCCCAGATATCTTCGGGATCCAAATCTTCAATAATTCTGTCAGACATGCTTTCGAGAAGTTTGCTATTTAAAATCAGCAAAATCGGTCCACAAATGGCTGAGATATAAGGAAAAAACCAGGATAACCTCGATTTTTTACCTATTTTTTTACCTATATCTGGATTACTAAGTCATTAATATAGACAATATGGATATCTAATGATAGATATTTCAAAGACCTTTGCAACGACGTATATAAGACCATAGTAACTTGGACCTACAATGGGTCAAAATCGGGAAAAATTGTTAACCAAAATTTTTTTTTCACCAAAAGTTTTTTTCGCTAAATATTAAAAAAAAAATTTAAATTTAAAATTTAAAAAAAATAAAAAAAAATTTACATAAAAACTTAAAAAAAAAAATCGAAAAATATTTTTTTTCCAAAAAATTAAAAAAAAAAACAACTGGAAAAAAAATAAATTTTGTTTACCTAAAATTACCTAAAAATTTTTATTTTGAAGTATAGTTTGGTGAAGGGTATATAAGATTCGGCCCAGCCGAATATATCTCTCTTACTTGTTTTTAAATTTCATTGAATTAATTCGCTTTCCAGCTAAAATTAAGTAAAAATCAATGTTTTTTTAATCGTTGAAAACTTACTATTCATGATAAATTGCCTCCACACAATAGTTAAAAAGCACGCTATTTAAGTTATTCAAAAATATATATATTTCGAAGATTTTAACAAAAGCAGTATTCAAATACATATTCATAAATAATATTACCATCATTTTCTCAGATGAACTATTATAATTTTAAAACTTTAAATATTTTATTTCTGGTTTAATTATGAAATTCATAATTGCTGGGAATACTGTTGTGTATTTTTTAGACATTGCGCGATCCATAGTTAATTATTTTTTGTTTCTGCACAAAGATATAAGTGCATATTTTTAAAATTTTTAGGTTATATTTTGATTTTTTTGAAACATATTTTCCAATAATAAATGCATGAAAATCCGCCCTTACTTATAACTCATACGACTGTACAACGTCAGTTGGGAATTGAACAATTACATTTCGAATTTTAAGGTATTGAATACAGACTCCTGCATAAAAATAACATTTAATCCAGATACATATTTTAAAATCGGCGAAACATTATTTGTAGAAAAACTTAAATCTCGAGTTTTGTGTGTAATGTGAAGGAAAATTATCAGGAATAGTAAGTAATTGTTGTTCGGTTGTAACTTTTTAACCAAAATTTATATTTTTCTTGAAAGCATTGCAATTACGTCTAATATTACCTGAAGAATTTAAATATTTCTTGAATTGACGAATTTGCTCAGAAAAAATGAGAAAAATTATTAGCGCGACTTACAACTACAAAATGGCATTCATGTCATAAGAAAAAACTCATTTTAATTGCTTTCTTAACATTTAATTTTTAAAAATTTGTTTGGGAAATATTGCTACTATGCTAAAATGTGCAATATCTAAACATTATCCGATTTTGATCAAATTTTTAAAATTGGCTTCATAGATGACGTAGAACAATGTTAGACCTTGGGAGTAAAATCACAAAAATATTTCTACTTTCAATGTCACCAGTTCTAAAACATATGTAACCTGTTCTAAGACTAACTACCCGAAAATTTGTGAAAAATAGGATAACTCTTAGCTAGTTTTTATAAAATCAGAATTTGAAGAGTTTTTTATTGAACTCAATATATACTTAAGATATTATTATTCAGGAAAATCAAAAATTTATTTTTTTAGTTTTTTTTTAGTGCAGCCAATTTGACTTAAATGACTTAAAAATTAATGATTTACAATAAATAGAATATCTTTTGAACGCGCCTTTTGTTTTTAATAACTTACATATATGTCATTTTGAAGGGTAGATAGATATCTGTTATTTATTTTCACTTAGTTATTGAATATTATAATGTAAACAACATAGCTTTTTTAGCTTGGAAATGTAAAATTTTGTACCAACATTACAATAACCCGAAGCGTAAGAGATCATATGCGAAGCCCGTCCAACCAGCAGCAAAGGGAGCAAACGGGTCCTATCTATTACGAGCTGCTGACCAGACGATCACAGAGAACCTGTACCGAACGCAACTGATTCGTTTGAAGCGAGCATTGGCCGAAAAACACCCATAATATGCGGCCAGACATGCAACGCTATGCAATACATGTTAAAAACTATTTAGAAAGAACTGCTTAAGAACTTGCCGCTTCCGATTACAATTTGTTTCGATCGATGCAGAAAGCTCTCTCTCTCGGATACGTTTCACTTCAGAACAGAAATTGGCTTGGTTCGTTTTTGGCCTCAAAAGATGAGCAGTTCCCTTGGCTCAGAATCCATATGTTGCCAGAAAGATGGGAAAAGTTCAAAGCTAAGAAAAGCCAATAATTTTAATAAATTTATATTGTACAAATGTTTCAAAATAAAAGCTAAAGATTTGAAAAAATAAACATTCCGCATTTTTAAGTCATACACCCAATATTACCAATTATTACTACAGTGGCAAGGTCCCTTGGCTACTAACAAGATAAATGTTTGTTTCGTATATCCCTTAAATGCATATTGTTGCCAATTGTCTACATTCCAGTTCCACTTAATTTTAGACTAACATAAGCTTGATACTAATTCAGATAAGTTTCAGCTAAAGAAATTCTAAATCAAACTAAAGCTATAGGAAATATACTTTATAGAAAAATAAAAGAAAAAATCATGCATTTAAGGGATATAAGGGATGAATTGAAAATACTAGACATTAGCGGAGTTCACAATCTTGCTTCATTGTACATATATGCATTGCATTTTTACTTTACACTAACAAAATATACAGAAATACACCATTGCATAAATTTACAATACAAATGCACAAGATTGTGAATACCGTTATTGCATTAATTATTGAAGCATAGAAGCAAAACAGGTAAATGGGCAATATATAAACTGTTTAATATTGAATTCATATCTTACCAGAAGACAGAGAGCAACAAAAACATCAATTTATATAAAATTTAAATACATAATTTAAAAATATTTAAAAAATATCTAAGTTTGTGGAAACATTTAAAAGCAGTTCTAGCAACTTTTGACAGTTTGACCAGGTATTCTTTTAGAAGACTTCTTTAAAATTTTACATACACTAACTCTCGAAAATAACAGAATAAATTTTGTTGGTGCTTTTGAGTTTTTCAGATTTTTGTCAAAATATTAATTGTAGATCCAAGCTGCTTTATTATCAAAATATTGCTTTTAAGCCACACAGCAGGCCTTCAAACACTTACAACTCTTACGTCATTTTAGATTCATATTTTTTTAAAAATATTCATTGCCGCTCCCATAAATATTAGGTCTGTTCATTTACTTTCCCAGTAAATACTTGCAACGAGAGAAAATAGTAAAAAGTAAATGAACACTTTTCCAGTAACAATTGGATCCAATTTGGTCCCAATATCTTACAAATCTTGCTGGCCTGCACTGGATCCTAAATTTATACACATAATTTTCTTATTTTATTGCTCTTAAAATATATAATTACTCACATTTTCTTAAATTTTGTTGAAAATTCTTTTTTTTTAAATTTTTTCACCACAAAAATAAAGTTGTAAATAAATAAACAATAACACAAAACATATGATATATAAGCTGCTAACTATTACTAGTTCAAAATAGAACTTGTAATAGTTTGCAACGAGAGAAAACTCTCTATAATTTATACACTCTTGATTTTTTCTCTACTAGCAAGTTTTTTGAGTTAATGAACACTTTTCCAGTAACAATTGTTACTAACTAGTAACAATTTTTAGTTATTGAACAGAGCTATTATTTCAAGTTTTCGCAACAATGGCTCTCAAAAACAAGTAAGAGAGATATATTCGGCTGGGCCGAATCTTATATACCCTTCACCAAACTATACTTCAAAACAAAAATTTTAAATATTTTTAAGTAAACAAAATTTATTTTTTTTTCATTTGTTGGAAAAAAAATTTTTTCGATTTTTTTTTTTTAAATTTTTTATGTAAAATTTTTTTTATTTTTTTAAAATTTAAAAATTTTTGTTTTTTTTTAAGTTTTAAAAATTGTTTTTTTTTTTTAATATTTAGCGAAAAAAACTTTTCCCGATTTTGACCCATTGTAGGTCCAACTTACTATGGTCTTATATACGTCGTTGCAAAGGTCTTTGAAATATCTATCATTAGATATCCATATTGTCTATATTAATGACTTAGTAATCCAGATATAAGTCAAAAAATAGGTAAAAAATCGAGGTTGTCCTGGTTTTTTCCTTATATCTCAGGCATTTGTGAACCGATCTTGCTGATTTTAAATAGCAAACTTCTCGAAAGCATGTCTGACAGAATTATTGAAGAATTGGATCCCGAAGATATCTGGGGTCTTCAAAAAATTGATTTCAACAGACAGACAGACAGACAGACAGACAGACAGACAGACGGACATGGCTTAATCAACTCCGCTATCTATAAGGATCCAGAATATATATACTTTATAGGGTCGGAAAATTATATTGTGGAAATTACAAACGGAATGACAAACTTATATATACCTTTCTCACGAAGGTGAAGGGTATAAATATATGAACAAAAATTAGCATAAATATCGATTATGTTGTCAGATTCGCTATTATGCTACCGCTACATAATGAATAATTCAGATTTTAGCACCCTAAAAAAATGGTTTTTGTTTTGTTGCGCGAATCGATGACTGATTTTCAAAGTAAATATGGATAATTTGGTAGCGTCAATCCATTCATAATGATTTTTGCCAGAGTAACCCTTCCGTAAGTCCTATCGTTCTTAAAAAAATACTCTTCAGTTGTTAGTTTTTAAAAATTTGAACAAGTAAGAGAGATATATTCGGCTGGGCCGAATCTTATATACCCTTCACCAAACTATACTTCAAAATAAAAATTTTAAATATTTTTAGGTAAACAAAATTTATTTTTTTTCCAGTTTTTTTTTAATTTTTTGAAAAAATTTTTTTTTCGATTTTTTTTTTTAATTTTTTTTTTATTTTTTTTAAATTTAAAAAACTTTTTTTTTAAATTTAAAATTTTTTTTTTAATATTTAGCCAAAAAAAACTTTTGGTGAAAAAAAATTCGGGTTCAAAATTTTTTCCCGATTTTGACCCATTGTAGGTCCAACTTACTATGGTCTTATATACGTCGTTGCAAAGGTCTTTGAAATATCTATCATTAGATATCCATATTGTCTATATTAATGACTTAGTAATCCAGATATAGGTAAAAAAATAGGTAAAAAATCGAGGTTGTCCTGGTTTTTTCCTTATATCTCAGCCATTTGTGGACCGATTTTGCTGATTTTAAATAGCAAACTTCTCGAAAGCATGTCTGACAGAATTATTCAAGATTTGGATCCCGAAGATATCTGGGGTCTTCAGAAAATTGATTTCAACAGACAGACAGACAGACGGACAGACAGACAGACAGACAGACAGACAGACAGACAGACAGACGGACATGGCTAAATCGACTCCGCTATCTATAAGGATCCAGAATATATATACTTTATAGGGTCGGAAAATTATATTGTGGAAATTACAAACGGAATGACAAATTTATATATACCCTTCTCACGAAGGTGAAGGGTATAAATATAGAAAATAATATCGAATCAATGAACTTTATTAATATAAAGTGAAATGTTTGCGAATTCGTCTGCTAGATTAATTATATCGGGGAAAATTGAAGTGGCCTTAAGGATGATTTAATGATATTATGAATTGGAATTTTATTTACACTTACAAAATAATGATAACATTTGCTAGACATAATACCATAGAATAATATATCCATAGAAGCATTACTGAGATGTAAAAAACCTAAGTCTGTTGTCAAAAACATAAGTCGGGAGAATGTATTAGTAGGTATATAACTAATTTTAGCATACCACCACGTGATGGCCAATGTTGTATAAGTAATGAAAATAATTTTTTTAGGTCATTTGGAATCAAAAACATCACGCACCAATTTCTAAGATAAACCAAATTTTTTTTTCTCTAAAAAATTTATTAATAATTTCATTCTTTTTTTTTTGCAAGTGTGAGGGATACTTCCCGTATTTAAAAATTATCTTTTGAAGTATGTCCGCTGTTATTATTAAAATAAAATATATTGTATATCAAAAAAAATTAAAATATTTAATGAAAAACTTTATTGCGTTTGGTGCGTGAACTTTTTTAACAACCTCGAAAAAATAATACCGTGGTTTTTCATGTCTGTCTGTCTGTCTGTCCGTCTGTTGAAATCAATTTTCTGAAGACCCCAGATATCTTCGGGATCCAAATCCTCAATAATTCTCTCAGACATGCTTTCGAAAAGTTTCCTATTTAAAATCAGCAAAATCCGTCCATAAATAACGGAGATATGAGCACAAATCCGAGACAACCTCTATTTTTGGCCTATTTTTTGATCTATATCTCGATTACTAAGTCATAAATATAGACAATATGGATATCTAATGATAGATATTTCAAAGTCCATTGCAACGATGTATATAAGGCTATACAAAGTTGGACCAACAATGGGCCAAATATGTTTTAACCCGAATTTTTTAATGACAAAAAACCTTCTTTTGTCATAAATTTTTTTCACTAATAAATAAAATTTTTTTTTTTTTTAAATTAGAAAAAAAAATTTAAAAAACTATTTTGAAAAAAAAAATTAATATATATTTTAAGGTATAATTTGGTGAAGGGTATATAAGATTCGGCTCAGCCGAATATAGCTCTCTTACTTGTTTAATGCTCTATTCGACTATGTTATGCCAATTTGCAAAAATTGTCAATAGTTATATCCCTAATGTACATAGTTTTGAGGTTGTATTGGTGCCTTTTTAATTTTGACCAGACACACAGAGTTCTGTAAAAATGTTTAAATTTTAATTTATTTAAATTTTTTTCTATTTTCAATACCAAAAATTGAAACTCTGTTCCATAAATTCATATTCTACCACAAATAAAATTAAGTGTATAAAATTAATTAAAAAAAAGTTTTTCATTTGAGCAAAATTAACGTGTTTCGGAAATAAAAGTGTCCTGCTAAGTTTTAAAAAAAATTGCTAAAAATTGTGTAGAAGTGTTATAAAGTGGTTCGGTCTGTATTTAGTCGGAAAATCAAAGTTACAATTTCAAGTATAATACCATAACAGTATTCTAGACCAATCTATTACTTATCTTCCGAAATTAATTTATTTCAGTTGCAGATACAACATATTTGCAATTTTCAACAAAAAAAAAAAAAAACTTTTTTCTAACCTGCCACGTTTAGAAAAAATTCACTATATGGCGAGTGAAAGAAAGCAAACCGCAATTTATGCTCATTTTTGTCGTTCCGAAAACGTTAAAAAATATTTAGAGATGAAGTCACAAATATTTTGATCACATATGAAATGGCATAAGAATTGTAAAAATAAAAACCTGAATGATCGCAATTAATATTTTGAGAAAAATCTGAAGGATTCAAAACAACAACAAAAGATTTCTATTTGTCGCCATTTATATGCCCCTTGACTGGTCTCAGATCTAACCTCAACAAACTTGTTCAGTCATGGCTTTAGTTTTCCATGGTTTTTTAAATTTTCAGATTGTTTTAGTCTTGCTCTTCTACATCATTATATGTTTTTAGGGATCCTTCAGGGTTATTATCAGGGTAATTTTTTCAAACATATTGACACGATTTAATCTATTCTAGGACATATCTGATAATTTGATAAATGTTGTTAGAAAATCTTCTGCTTAAAGATACAATGAAACAACAGATATTTATAGTTTCATAAATAATCTTATGAATTGTTTACTTACCCTTCTGTAATACAGAAGATAAAACTTGGCCATCTGTTTGTGTATTTTGTGTATTTTTCAAAAAATGTTAAACAAATTTAAATTTCTTACGATCAACATAATTTTCTGTAGGTTGGAATCACTGAATTTGCTTCATGTTTGACTTTAATGACTATTTAATGAATATTTAGTAATGAAATGTGAATGGTTACAATTCGGTTGCAATTGCCATGTTTATTTATATGATTTTAACCACACGCAAATTGATTATTCGATCACTACAATACACATTTAACTGAGTTAATAAAGTTTTCATTATTGCAACCATTTTTCAACCGATCTGTTTTCTGTGTGTATGGACGCTGAGAATGAAATTAGATGTGTAAAATAAATTGAAATTGAGAAATCTACATTAATATTGGTAAAATACATATTGAATATGTGAATTTCATTTTAATATTGAGAAAAATTAAAGTGAAATTCAGAATTGCAAAGTAATATTGAGAAAACCCCAATTGAAAATGTGGGCTTTTCTTTCAAAGAAATGGGTCAGGGGGCCGTGCACCAAAAGCTTGTGAGAACCCCTGTGTCAGAGCATTATGTGCAATAAAGAATTAAATAATCCGTTTTATTTGGTTAAAAGAACTGCCCAGCAAAAACTGGGTAATAACTACAATGACTACTACATACTGTTTACTTCCTATTATTTTGCATGAGCACATTCTGTTTTTACTGACTAGGTCTTCTGTGAGACCTAACTGTCAACGGGTTATTTAAGTCATTACATGTAACTATTTTTTAGTGATATTAAAGTAATTACTTATTTATAAGCGCTGGTGGTAAGTACTTGCCCCAAAGAAATAAGCGTGTTAAAATAATTAGTTAATATGAGAGTAAAGCGCCAGAATTTAGCATTTTAACTGATTACTTGGCAATGAAAGCTTAAGCTGGGTGGTTTCAGTACACTTCTGGTAGACTCAAACACTTAGGCAATAATATGGAAGTTAAAAGCTAAACAAAACTACATGTTAAAAACTTCAATAAATAAGCATTTATTCTTAACTGCAATACACAAACAGAACCCAGCAGTTAAGCAAGTAGTCAATGTATCCCTTATAGACAGTAATCGTCACAAATGTCTTATCACTTGGCTGACTCCAATTTATATATTTTGGTCATTTGACACGTATGTGCTCTTCGTAGTCCAGAGAGAAGACAATTGGTTACTTTATACATCCCAGGTAATCTAGCGTGAAGACAATTGTCACTTAAGTGTCTCTAAGTAATCTGGAGTGTATTCACTTTAAACGTTTTGTAAGTAATTCGTTCAAACTGGTTTTGTACAAATTGTGTTGAAATAATTCTCATTATTATCTCTTCATTTTTATTTTTGCTTAAGTATACTGATATCCAATGTAACATAGCATGAAGTCAAGAGTCACTTTAGTGTCTCTTAGTAACCTATAGTGAAGTCACTTTAAACGTTTATCTTGTACTGCACTTTAGAAAGTAGTTATTTTACCCACCAGAAGCAATCCATTGAAGAGTTTTCGAAGAAAGGTTTGTTTACAAGTAATCGTTTATTGGACTGCCTATGATTAGACTTTTTAGCTGACTATTTGGGGTCAACTAGCACCCGTACTTGTTAAATATCTAGTTATGTAGCTGATTAAGTTACCAGTTAGGTAACTGATGCTATTTAATCAGTATTTGAATCCAATGCGTTGACAGGGGGTCAATTGACCCCCTGCTTAGGACATTCATGTGTTAAAATAACTAGTCACGTAGCTATTGAAGTAACTAGTTCCCACCCCAAAATGATGGGTAAAATCACTAGTTCGGAACTGTCTCCTAGAACTGCTGGGAATGGAGAAAAAAATTTGAATTGATTAACTTAAGACAATTAACATAGGACAACAGAAATCACCACTTTAGGATATCATACAATTTGCATAGCTTGCATTGGTGTCAGCCAAACATAAATTTCTCAAAACAAACTACATTAATCTTACGCCGAAGATGGCGCAAACAAATATGTTTTTGAAAATTTCTTGGGTGGTTTACTTACACATGATTTTGAAATTTATTGAAAAGTAAAAAATTAGTCATATCTATTTCAAAACTGAATTTCATTTTTTTTATGATATTCAGCCACTGTTTCATGACCAAAATAATTTTTCACTCAATCAAGCGAACCATATAAATCAGTTGAAAATCATGTTGCATTTTTTAAACATAAAAAACTAAATAGCTGATTAAAATCAACAAAAAGAAAATGAAAGTATTTATTTTCTGCCTAATGGAAAATTTAAAATAATAAAAAAAAAAAAAATTAAATAATGTTGAAATATATAGCTACATTCATACATAGTTTTAGAAAACGCAATTTTTCCAACATATTTACTTGGAATTACATTAAATAATTTAATTGCAGACAAATTTCTCCCCTTAATTTGTTAATTAAAAACCAAAACCTTGTGTTTCTTTTTTTTGTTTGTTTCGTTTCTTTTAAGGTCGTGGTAAAATGAAGAAAATGATGAGCATGATGATGATGGGTATGGCTATGAAAATGATGGGTATGCTGCCAATTGCCATGGGAATGTTGTATATGTTGGCTGGCAAGGCTTTAATCATTTCCAAGATTGCATTGTTGCTGGCGGGTATTATGGGTCTGAAGAAACTACTCTCGAGCAAATCATCGGGCGGCAGTACCGGTTGGACTTCGGGTGGAGGCGGTGGTGGTGGCGGTTGGTCATCTGGCGGCGGCGGTGGTGGTTGGGATAGAAGATCACTGAATCAGGCTCACGATTTAGCCTATCGCAGTTATACAAAGCAATTGCAACAGCAACAACTGAAACTACAACAGCAACAGCAGCAGCCACAACAACAGCAGCAGCTACAAAAGTCATCAACAGAGCAAAAATTATAAAAATTAGAAGATTTATTTAAAATTGTTTAATTATCTTATAGATAATTTTCACATATTTTCTGTGTCTTCTTTCAAATGACATTTTGTAATTAAAATCTTCTTCTTATTCATTATTTCAATCAATTTCAGCTTTATCTCTTATTATTTTGTATAGAATAACTTATCTTAATCTTAATCTCTAGTTTTCAACAGAATTTCCATTTGCCACATTCAGTTTCTATCAATTTTCATTTATATTTTAATTTCCCCTGTCTTTTGTCATGTTAGTTTAACAATCTATATTTCTATCTAACTATTGTTTTACCGTAATTTTATAATTTCTTCATTTAACACTTCTACATAATTTCTAATTTCTACTGTTATTTTTATAGTATATCTTGTTGCTGCTGCGTAAATTCTATTATAAACTTTAATTAAACTTTAACGTTTTTCATTTCATATTCCATTTGATTTTCTCCAAATCAACTTTGAACTTCATTTTTCATTTCATCCAGTTGGAAAAGCTCAAACTCATATAATAGAAATACAATTTTTTTGCAATTTCAAATACAGTTTGTTGCATGTTGCAAAATTCTTGTAAATTGTAAACGTGCTTCCATTAACATTTTCCTACATTCATACTAAGCTGTAGAAATATACTGGAATTATATACAGACTGATTATGAACAAGTATCTATCACTTCTCATTTATTCAACATCCATTATTTTATCTTATTTTTCACTATAATAACTGTATTATTGTTAGAATTTTTATTTCTATTTTTTGCATTTCTTTAGAAGACCGCTTATTTCCGCATCCATTGAGTTTCTTTTGTTCCGTTAGCGTTGTTAAGTTCTTTAAGTTCTACATATTTTTGTATTTTGCTTTAATGTATTTATTGAATTTTAATTTATAAGTTTCTTATTCGAAGTATGTTTTATTTTTTTGTTCTTTTATTTTATTGAATTTATTTATTTTTATTCTATTCCTTTGAAAAGTGCTAAATATTTATTTTAATTTAATTTATTTATTTAAACTATTTATGTATGTTTAATAATTAATGTGTTTATTTATTTTTGAGCAAAAAGAATAAAAATTCTGCATTTATATAAAAAAAATATATCAAATGACATTGTCTTGAAAATTGTTTTATTTAATAAAAATACACAGTTATTTTAAAAGAGACAATTAAATATATAAATAATTCTACCAACATAAACATTATTTTACTCCCAAAAAATATGCAGAGGTTCTCATATAGCAATTATGTTTTACTAGCTGACCCGACAGACGTTGTCCTGTCCAAAGTAGAAAAAATGTTTGTGTTCGATTAGTGATTTTGTGAGATGCTGTTTGAAGTATGTAAAAATAGTTAAAATTTTTTTACATTTTGATTGAAAGATCGATGTTCAGGTAACTAATTAAAATAAAGAAATACTATTTCTGTGATATGATAATTTCGTACATTGCAATGCTATATGATACACGACAAACTAATAATGCTGATGGTGTTCCGACACGGGAACAGGGAGCAAATTCTCGCACTCGTAATCGAAATAAATTTTGAACGCTTATTAGCGTTCGAGTAAAAACTCGTTCGTTTTCTATACATTTTATTCGATATCGAATAAGAGAATCTCAAAAATAAAAAAAAACTCGCACGTTCGAATAAGTGTTCGACTGCGGTAATTAGCCCCCAGGATTTTTAAGGTTAATGTCGCAAACACGCAATGACTGCCCTTGCGATATGTTAATTGTAATTGCGAAGGCAAGCCGTACCGGAAACTGCAATCGTTTAAAATCGAGTAACATGTCGGTCGGACCCATTGGGATTCGTGGTATCAAAACGTTTTCTTCTTTGTACTTTCTTTAAGAGGTGGGTGGTTTATATTTCGTAATATTATGATTACCGATCTGACTTTCAGTTGAAGATTGTGAGGTGGTAATCCGGGTAATTCCAGCTAATTTAAAAACTCGGTTGAATAGTTGACGACATCATCTTGGGAAGTAATGGAATCCACCTATTTGACAGCAATTTCACATTGAATCTTAAAATTCAATTCGTCTGCCAATTGTAATTTTGTGAAATGTTTGGAAACACTGGCAGAAAGCGACGGCAAATTGAATGCAACCGGTCGAAATGTCAACTAGAATTTTGCCGGCGTGTTTGGATACGAATGTTTATAGTCAATTTGAGTTTCTTGACGTGTTTCCACAAAACGGACTGGTTAGCGTTGACTGTAGAATCACTGGCATTGTTTACCGAAAATCACCTGCCAACAGAATCATCGCACCAAACCGGCTTTGATTGTTTCGTAAATCTTGCAACGTTTTGTCTAATGCAACCAAAGATTTTTTATGCGCCATTGAACACTCATCCCAAACGATCAGTTTGCTTTGGGCAAATCTGGTCAATGTTTTAGATGGCGGTAGATCAACTTGTTGTAACACATTCTCCTTCGTAAAGTACACTCTTTGACTATTTTCTAGATGTACGACTAAATGATCAAATAAATGGCAAATGAAGAAATGCTCCAAATTGCTTCGTTACTGCTAACATAGCGACCCATTTGAAATTGAGTGACTTCATCGTTGGAATTCTCCGCACTAACTCAGCCATGTCACTGCCTTTGGTTACATGTTTGCAGATATATTTGATATTTGCGAACAATATTTTTCCGATTTTAGTTAAATCAAAAAAGTGGGCGTAAAACTGGGCGTGTTAAATTTATCTTTCAGTAAAAACTTAAATTAAAAAAACATTAAAAAAAAAAATTTGACAAATCGGTGCAGTCGTTTTCCGATATTAGGCAAATCAAAAAAGTGGGCGTAAAAGTGGGCGTGGTAAATTTTTCTTTCCGTTAAAACCTAACTTTGACGAACATTCTAAAAGAAAAATTGTACAAATCGGTCTATCCGTACTCAACTGATGCAATTACCAACGAACGACATTTTATTTTTATTTATGTAGATTGAAGTCCATAGAGTGCGGAAATACGAGTACTCTTAGTTTTTCTTCGTTTATCAGTTTTTATGTCCTTCACCATGAGTGGTATTTCTACATTTTTCATTTTTGACCCCATATATCGTCAAAAAAACCGTTAGTTACATTTTAAAGATTTTTTAGGAAAAGAAAAAAAACCTCATTTAGTGAAAAATAAATACAATTTTTCCAACATTTTTCTCATGTTGAGGTTTGCATATACCCAATTTCTTACCATTTTTTCCTTTATTCCAAGAGTTGACATAAAGTTTTTCTGGCAAAGTTGCATATATACTTGGCTATACAGTGCACTCGCGGTAACGTGAACACCGTCTAACGTGAACACCGCCTAACGTGAACAAGCTTTTGTTTACATTGACTACTCTGTAACGTGAACAAACTCAGAAAGCTCTATAACGTGAACAATTTTTTTCACTGCATTTGTTTTCTAAGCATGTAGACAACACTGAAATACATACATTAAATTAGATTTTTAGAGTTTTGGGAATCCCCTTATATTAAAAATGTGTTTATATCCTCTAAATTAATATTTTTTTTATGGCAACGAATGAGTAATTTTATTTGCTATGTATTTTTATTTCAGTGTATTTTTTCTCGTGATCTCGTTTTGTTTTGTAATACATTTTAATCAATAATTCTTGTTTTATATTTTAATAATGAAAATAATAATAAAAGATTTTCACGTTCCACCGTTTAAAACAGGTTTATATTATAAAATTTTATATTTTTTCCATGAAATTCGACAATCGCTAACGTGAACAATTTCACTAACATGAACTCCCTTGGTTTTAATTAGTTCACGTTACCGCGAGTGCACTGTATTTATTTTTTCTCGAAAGACGTAAGTTACTTTTTATGCCCTTCACCTTCGTGAGAAGGGTATATATAAGTTTGTCATTCCATTTGTAATTTCAAATGGTGAGATATAAGGAAAAATCCGGGCCAACCTCGATTTTTAGCCTATTTTTTTTATCTATATCTCGATTACTAAGTCATTAATATATACAATATGGATATCTAATGATAGATATTTCAAAGTCCATTGCAACGATCTATATAAGGCTATAGTAATTTGGACCTACAATGGGTCAAAATCGAGAAAAATATTTTTTAACCCGAATTTTTGTTTTACCAAAAAAAATTTTTTTTCACTAGTAAATTTAAAAAAAAAATTTTTGAAAACAATTTTGAAAAAAAAATTATTGTTTTTTAAATTTTGAAAAAAAATGTTTTAATTTTGTTTACCTAAAAATATTTAAATTTTTTATTTTAAAGTATAATTTGGTGAAGAGTTTGGTTTATGAATTTTTTTGTGCTTGCACTTTGAGCTTTTAAAATGTTGTTAATAAAATCGTCGTCTTTAGTTATAGGAGTGAAAAATTTATTTTGAAGCGGAACATGTATTTTGATACGGTGCATCACAATCAATTGTATTTTTTGTAACTTACGGCTTTTTTGATTATATATGACGATATAATCTAGATCGTTATAGATAGCATAGTCGATGTAGCCATGTGCTTTTGTCCATCTTTATGTTGAAATAAACTTTCCGTAGCCCCCAAAGAAGTTACATACATTATTCATACATACATCAATCCGCTATAGTCACGTTTCGGTTGCTATTTAAAATCGAGAAAATCGAAATGACTGACGATATAATAAAAAAACCAGCCATTGATAGCAGACTACCTCTTGACTTGAGGAGAAATTGGAGAAAAGTAAATTTCGTCTGCTCATTATGCATCAATTTCAATGGTGAAGGCGTATACACCCGAAACAATTTAAAAAAGCACAATATGGTGTTGGCCGATTGGAGATTGAAAGTTCGAGAGATTGTGGAAGCCGTAAGCATCTCAGTCGTTTAAATTTTAAATTATCACTTGCTCACAATCTGGTGCTAAAAAGGGTACACACATGTGCAGTTTCTATGGCAAAAATCCATGAATTAGGTTACGAAATGTGTCCTCTTCCGCCCTATTCACCGGATTTAGCACCGAGTAACTATTTCTTATTTCCAAATCTGAAAAAATGTATCGGCGGAAAGTGATTTGACTCTAACGATGAAATCATCTCATTCTTATTTTGATGACCTCGAAAAAAATATCTTATTTTTTGAAAGAGATAAAAAAAAATTGGAGAAACGTTGGACAAAGTGCATAAAGCTCGAAGGAGACTATGTTGAAAAATAAAATCCAAAAACCTGTGTTTCATTAAAAGAGGCAGGGGCTTTTTGACCAACCACATACGCTTCTATTGCAGGTCTTGTAGAAGGACTTATCAAAATCTATAATTATAAATAAATTAAATAAATAAGAAAGTATAGTCGGTCAAGTCTGACCATATGACCCCTACAGCGTGTAAATGTATGTAACTTAATCCAAGCCATTTTGGTCAACGGCGAGCACTACAGATGACGGTTTGAAATGTAAGATATGCTTGAATAATTAAAATAATGAGTACACCAAAATGACGGTCTAACGTTATAACGGCTATAGCCGCAATATTTTTTATACCCCTCACCATAAGTGGCAAGGGTATATATAAGTTTGTCATTACGTTTGTAATTTCTACATTTTTATTTGCGACCACATAAAGTATATATATATTCTGGATCGTTATAGATAGCGGAGTCGATATAGTCATTTCCGTCTGTATGTTGAAATCAAATTTCCAAATCCCCTAAATAACTTAAAAACATAATAAATAACTTAAAAACATCAATATATCGGGAATTCTTCCAATTCAGTTCCTCTTTTTAAATCGATAAAATCAGCCACAAATGGTTGAGATATAAGAAAAAACCGGGACAACCTCGATTTTTTGCCTATTTTGTATCTATATCAGGATTACTTACTAACAATAAATTTAAAAAAAATTTAAAAAAAAACAATGAATATTATTTTTTGTTTAGAAAATAACAATTATTTATTGAGTTTTATAATTATGCTCAGAAAATAAAAGTTATTTTGAAAAAATACTTCAACTTATAATCGTTACGGTCCCTGGTCATTTCCAATAAAGGCATAATATACCAAAAGAAGATACTTGTATAGGTGCTAGGTGCATGTGCTGATGTTTGTAACGCCCAAAAATATTAGTCCAACTCACACCTTAAAGTATACCGAACGATTCAGAATCACATTCTGAGTCGATTTAACTTGTATGTTAAATACAGGTCGCAAATATGAAAATATTTCACTAAAATTTGTTTGTTTTTTTGGCCCAAGCCTATTGAAATTTGGAGCGAATTCAAGCAAATTTCAATACGGTATTCAGCACAAACGCTCCCTGGTGTAGGGTATAAAAAGTGGGTTGTTATTAGGGTTTGGGATAATGCTGCCAAATATCTCACTTTTTTACATTGAATAACGTACACTACATAAATCGATTAAAGTATTAATAAAATACAATAATAAAAAATAATTCTAAAATAATTTTACAATTATTTTTCATCGCCAAAAAATTCCTGCCGTTACATTTGTCATAAACAGGGCAAGGATTTTCATGCACTAAAAAATTAAAAATATGCGCTTATAATATGCACTATAAAGAGAGAAAATATGCACTAAAAATGACAAAAATATGCAATAAAAACAAGTTTTTTATTTGAAATATATTTATTAATAAAAGACATATAAATTTCACGTCTCATATTCAATATATATGTACATATAAAGGACATAAAAGGTTTAAAATATATTTTTTTCAAAGTAAAAATAAGAAAATTCATGTATGTATGTAAATTATACAATATTTATTTAAAAAAAATTAGTCAGTTATTTATTTTCATGTTACAAAATTACTTAATTTAGATTTCTATTTGTATAAACAAATCAATTTTTTTTTTTAAATTTCCAAAAAGAAGCTTTGTCTGTTCGTCAACAGAAGTTAAAGGTACATATTTAAATGAAGCCAGTTCAATTGGAGAATATTAATTTTCAATTTGATTTTCTTTATTAAAATTGCTATCTAATATGTCAAACATTTTTTTATTATTTCTGTAATATATTCTTTAGTTTTGTTTTAATTTGGTAAGAAATTAATTTTACTTGTGCATTCAGCGAATTGAATCCCTGTAGTTTAGTAATAGTATCATAAATAAAGATGTAATTTGAGCACAGAAGTGGTAATTGGCTTTAATATTATGTGTCACAAAGAGAACAGTGTCGAAAAGTCGATATTAAAAAAATTTTCGAAAAGTCGATAATTTCAAAAAGCTAAGAAATCGATTCATAAATTGAAAAGTTTAAAAGTAGACTTTTTCTTTCAACAATAGAATTCTAGTGTTAATATATTTACTATTTTTACAACACTAAATGGAGTTGCCAAATATATGTATGTACAGTGTACACTGATATATATGCAATAAAATGGAAAAATATGCTTAATATATGCATTTAAAAGAAAAATATGCAAAACATGCATTTATAACAAAATATGCAAAAATATGCAACAACAAATCGATGCCATTTTGTTGCAAATTCTTCGATTCGGAAAGATAAATTGTCAAAAGTGATTTTGAGTTACTGACTACAAACATGCATTTGCATAGAAATCCTTGCCCTGGTCATAAACGTTCCAAAAAAAATTACAACAAGTAAGAGAGCTATATTCGGCTGTGCCAATCTTATATACCCTTCACCAAATTATACTATAAAATAAAATTAAATTTTTTTTTGAAATTGTTTTTTAAGTTTTTTTAAATTTGCATTTGAAATGCGCATAGGAACTAGCTTATCCCCCAACAATAAATTTCAGTGAATTTATCAAATAAAAATTGGGAATTTAGCATAAGAAGCTCTTACTAAAATATTAATTTTGTATTCCCGAATAACCTTTTTAATGATAAATTTGCAGGTGCCCGTGCATCAAGACTAAACTGGCAGCTCGCTTTATATTGATTTTCTTGCGAAAACAATAAAGCAAGTTGTTTTATTTTTTCTTTACTCACTTACACACTACAGTTTGTGTCGGCAAGAAACCAACCAATTGTAGTAGAGAATGTAAGAAAAGATAAAATCACTGTTTATTGTTGGTGTTTTGTTTAAGCTTTGATATTTTTACAAATAAAGTTTGAGTGTCTGTAATTCTCATTCACTCTATCGTTTTATTTGTATAATATCTTTAGTTTTTCTAAAGCCTTTTGGGAAAAGGTTTCCTGATGATCTGGCCTAAGCAACCAGTGAAATGCGCATAGGAACTAGCTTATCCCCCAACAATAAATTTCAGTGAATTTATCAAATAAAAATTGGGAATTTAGCATAAGAAGCTCTTACTAAAATATTAATTTTGTATTCCCGAATAACCTTTTTAATGAAAAAATTTTTCAATTTAAAATTTCTTTTTTTTTTAATTTATTAGTGAAACAAATTTACGACAAAAAAATGTTTTTTGTGAAAAAAAAAAAATTGGGTTAAAAAATACTTTTCCCATTGTAAGTCCAACTTACTATAGCCTTATATACATCGTTGCAATGGACTTTGAAATATCTATCATTAGATATCCATATTGTCTATATTTATGACTAAGTAATCCAGATATAGATCAAAAATAGGCCAAAAATAGAGGTTGCCTCGGATTTTTGCTGATTTTAAATAGGAACCTTCTCGAAAGCATGTCTGACAGAATTATTGAAGATTTGAATCCTGAAGATATCTGGGGTCTTCAGAAAATTGATTTCAACAGACAGACGGATATGGCTAAATCGACTCCGCTATCTATAAGGATCCAGAATATATATACTTCATAGGGTCGGAAAATTATATTGTGGAAATTACAAACGGAATGACAATTTTATATATATACTTCTCACGATGGTGAAGGGTATAAAACTTACACAATTTTAATTATTCAGAAGAGAGTTAATATAAACTCTTTTCTGAATAATTATAATGAGTGAATATAACTTATTCTTATATTGTACCTATAGCTTCATTGATTACTTATAAGAGTTAAAGTCTGACCAATATATACTGCTGCCCAAAAGAGTTAGATTACGATTAGGTAGAAAACAAGACATTAAGGGTCCTCATGTAAACGCTTAAAAGCCTCGCAAACTGTGCAATCTGTGCATTTTTACACTCTCGCAAACGAACTGTCAAAAATTGTATGGAAATTCTTTTGCACAACTCTGATAAGTTTGCGCGACAATTTAGACTCGCAAACTTAAGCAGTTTTGTTGTGCATTTGATGAATAAGCTGTTTTTTGTTTACTATTATTTATACACAATATAGTGATATAGAAAATAATGGTTACAATAATGAATAATCTTATTAATATAATGATATATGTACATAGAATAAATGCTGTCAACTATTTAATGTTTAAAAAATTATGCTTATTAATTTATTTTCTATTGTCAATGTTTGCAAAGAACACAAACGTTTTTTTTTTTAAATTCATTTAATTATTTCTGATACAAATACTCGTAGTTATAACGATTACCATATCAAGTATTCAATTCGTTAACATCACTAAATGAAATGGAGGAGGTAAGACTAGATAAAATAAAAAATAAATTAAAATTTAATAAAATATTGTTTTGAAGAAAAAAACAGATAATATCTTGAAGCGAAAGAGAACTAATCGGACTCATCGCTGGTCTGACGCCGAAACACTTCATTTGCTACAAGAAGTTGCAGAAGAAGTGAAAGATAAGCCGGAATCCTTTGAAGTAAGATTTTTTTATGTGCCATTTGCATATTTGTATGTTCATAATTATTCTTTCAGAAACCCACAGCCCAATATTTTTATAAAAAAATTGCAGGAAGATCCGCTTTACTGAAATCTATCGAGTGGGTTCCAATGAAAAATAAAATGCGACATCTGAAATCCACTTATTTGTCTGCGCTCAATTGGAAGAATCAAACTGGGGCAGGTCTTCTTGCCACCGGCGAAGAGAAAAGTGTCGAAGAATATATTGACAAAATTTGCCCTAGGTTTAATTACCTTCAACAAATATTCGGACAAAGACGGGGAGTGAATCCATCAATTATTATTGAAACTTCAATAGAGCCTGATGTCATCGAATACGAAGTTGAAGAGCAAAACAACTGTTTTGTCTCCATCGAAGATGAAGTGCCCATCGAGATTTCCGAAATCAGTTCTCCAGAAGCTTCTAATTCACAATCATCATTTGATTCAACACAGTTAAAAGAAACAATGAGAAAACTACAACAAACTACACCAAAATCAAAAAACTCAAATCCATTTTCTATGCTTATCTCACTGCAAGAAAAAAAGTTAGAAATAGAAGTAAAAAAATTTGAGCTAGAGAAGGAAATGGCAGCAAGTGAAATTGAAATCAAGAAAGCTAAGTTAGAGCACGATTTTGAAATACGCAAACTTCAGGTTGAAAGTGAAGAAAGAATAAGAAAATATGAGTTAGAAATAAAATATAAAAATGTCACTGAATGAAAATTATAACTTCTTTTATTTATTTACATATTAAAACTTAAAATAAATATGTACTTAATTTTTTTTAATAAACAAATTTTATGCATTTTGTTCTTTAATTAATTCTAAGAGTGCCCGTCTTTTTACTTCTCCCTCGACTGTAGACTGATTTCCAGGTTCTTCATTATCATTTGCTACTTCAAAATCATACCCATTTTCAGTTGGTAAAGTGAAATCCACTACTTCTTTTTGATCCAATAAAATGTTGTGCAATATGGCGCAAACCAAAATCCAGTGACAAGCATGCTTGACAGATGATTTGTTTTTTATTTGAATTTTTAGCTCCTTCAGGCTACTAAATCTTTCTTTCATCAAACCAAAGCAATGCTCAATTCTAATACGATAACGGCTTAGAGTTTTGTTGAAATCAGTGCGTTCTTTTAAATTGAGTTCCGATGAGTTTGTTCTAAAGGGTGTTACTACAGTGCCAGTTAATTTATACGCACTATCTCCAACAAGCCATTCAGCTCCAGTCAAAAACTTCTTCGAATTTACAGATAACTCACAATTGTTATAAATCCTTGCATCGTGCACGCTCCCAGGATATCCTAAAACCATATGTCGAACTCGGAGACTATGATCGCAAATACCTTGTACTTTCAATGAATATATATGTTTTCGAGAGAAATAAGATTCGGGATCATCTAACGGTTTCTCTGCCAATTTGATTTCAGTCCCATCTACGTACCCAATACAATGGGGTAATTCGTGGAAAGTATTTGCAACCATATTTTTTCGTTCTAATGCTTCTGGCCAGTATAGAAATTGTTTTTTAAGATCCAGTAACGCTTTAAAAATTCGATAAGTTATTTTCTATATTAGAATAATTTAGAATTAGCACAATTTTAATAACAAAATTTGTTACCAATTACCTGAAGAGTTCCACCATCACCAATTCCAAATAAACTTGCAATTTTGCTTAACGATGCACCTTCTCCACTAGAACCCAATCGATATAAAACTATTATTAATTGCATTTCAACTGGAAACTGTTTGCAAGAACGTGGGCCATGGAAAACTTTATCATTTTTAATTAAATTAAGAATGAAGTGAAAGTTTTGCCAACTAACCCTTACAATTTGTTTGAATCTGTTCTCATCTAAATAAGGCAAAACATCGATTAGAAAATTGTTTGACTTTGGAACAGAATGGTGTATAAATGGCATTGCGTATCGAAAATGTGCTCCAACAGCAAGAACACATGTAAAATTCTCTAGAATTTCGTCCTCTTTTTTGCGTTGTTTATCTGCAAAATTAATAATAGGATCATACAAATAAAAACAACAACTATGCTTACCATCATTTGTTCCAAAGAATTCTAATGTTAATAAATCACCAACAACAATTTCTTCAAATAATTTTAGCAATTTAGTTTTTTCGCTTTCTCTAGGCATTTTCGAATTTAATTGTACTTTTGTTAACTTATTTTTGCTTTGTATTTATTTAATTTATTTTTATTATGACATTTCTTTCAAATATAAATTATCTGTTTAAAATTGCACAAAATTTAAAAAGGTGACTTCATGAAACACATCGCGCAAAGTTGCACATTTGCACAAATGGGAAACTTAAGCGTTTAAATGAGTACCCTTATTATATTTCTTGTAAAACATATAGCTTGTGTCACAGAATGATTAATTTTTATTATCCATTTAGCATATGGAAGAACAGTGAAGTTCAGTCAGAATATTCCAGCAGAGTTTATGTGTGAAATAAACTTCCAGAACATCGGCATAATCAGCGAATTTGCATGGAATGATTGAGGGTGTGTCAGCACAAAAAAATACTGTAAATTATTGGACCTCTTCCTCCTCATCAGTAACTGTGTTTTACTCCGAGTAGTTACGTCCGATGATTCAAAGAAGTCAAAAGCTTTATTAACAGTAGTTAACCGTAGGTGGCAGTTCTTTGTCGGTTTTCTTTCATCTTGATATTTTGGATAATGATTGCTAAGTATACATATACGTTTTTGGTCGTTAACAAAACTGTATTTTTGAAGCTATTTTCTTTCTTTTATTTTATTTGTATAGTTTGTTTTTGATTTACCCTAAGTTATGCTATAGTATTTTTCCAACAATCCCTAATCACTCCCATTAAAGTGGGTGAATTTCGTGCACTTTTTACAGGCCGCCTTAAAATATGCCTTAATTTCTTTTGGAAATAAACACACACCTTAACTGCCTAGTTACTGCAACGAATTTTTAATTGTCACCATAATATGCCTTAATTTCTTTTGGAAATAAACATACACATAGTTACTGCATCAAATTTTTATGGCTTTTGGGATGAAACAAAAGCCATTATTTAACTGAATCTTCACAAAAATTTATGCACACAGCAATAAGTACATCGACTACACGTTGTTAATCAAACATTTGAATGTCGGTAGTTGTTTGTAGTTAGTGTTACCATATGTCAAGTTTTAACTTTTTTTTGCAAGTTTTTGTGAGCTACATAAAAGTTTTCAAGTTTTTTGTGAGTTTATAGAGTTTTTCCATTTTTTTTTTTTAGATTAGTTTAAAATGATTGTACAAAAAGGCTACACTAAACTAGGGATGAATTTCAATATTCCTGTTTCAATTTATGTTGAGCTTTGTAATGGCATATTAAAAAGTTCGATTTCAACAATGATTTCAGACAGAAATCTGTGAGACAGGGTTTGTAAAAGAATCAAATAACTTTATTCTTCGTTTTGTGAATTTTAATATTGAAGTAGAAGAACTTAAATTGATTAAATATCTTTGTTTTATTGTCAAAATGCATAAATTTAAAAAAAGTGAACTATTAGTTCGTGATTCAAATTTGCGTAACTATTGGCGGGTTAAACCAGTGTGCTTTTGTACCAAATGTAGTTTAATAATATCTGAGGATTATTCGAAGTTATGTTGACAAAATTTTAAACCTGTTAAAATAATTTCTAGTTCATGCATAGACCTGATGACAATATAATATTATGTTCAAAATTAAATTCGAAAATTGGGATTTATGTTCGAGCAACGTTTAAGTAAAGTAAAGTAATCAAATAAAAGACATAGGCCCATAATCATAGTCAAACAATAAAGTCGGTTCTTTTTAAAAACAACTTAAAAATAAAAATTATTTTCTAACTATAGTCAAAATTAAAGTATGTTTTAAATTGAACCGACATTAACTGGGTGTCACCTCTAATGTAGAAAATGTTTTCATGCAATATAAAACAAGATATGGACAAGTGGCATCGCTGAACAGCTTACTTAGAAAATTTAAAAAAAAACAAGTAAGAAAGTATGGTCGGTCAAGCCCGACCAGATAATACCCTACACTAAGTAAATGAGCAAAAACATTTTTCTTTCAAAATTTCAATAATTTATGTTCGTGAGCAATTTTCGGAAGTGGGCCTTATATGAGAGCTATGACAAATTATGGACCGATCACCACGAAATTTGGTCACGTGATTAATGTTTATATGAAAGTTATTTATGTTGAATTTTATGTGTATACCAACATTTGTAGGAGATTTATGCTCGTTAAAGTGATTATCGGAAGCAGGCCTTATATGGGAGCTATGACTAATTATGGACCGATCATGATAAAATTTGGTGACATGAATTCCGTATATATAAAACTTATTTGGACAAAAACTTGTGTAGATACCTATATAAATTAAACATTTGTGACGGATAAAATCCACTTTCGGGACGACATTTGTATGGGGGCTAGGTCAAATAATGGACCAATTTCAGCCAGTTTCAATAGGGATCGTCCTTGGGCAGAAAAAATGATATGTACCAAATTTTATCGAAATATCTTTAAAATTGCGACCTGTACTCTGCGCACAAGCTTTACATGGACAGCCAGCCAACCAGCCAGCCAGCCAGACGGATGGACGGACGGACGGACGGACATCGTTTAATCGACTCAGAAAGTGATTCTGAGTCGATCGGTATACTTTAAGGTGTTAGACTAATATTTTTGGGCGTTACAAACATCTGCACAAATCCATTATACCCTCCCCACTATGGTGGTGTAGGGTATAAAAAACAAAAAGTGACAAACAACAAATGTAACCGGGAAACTAAAGGAAAAAACAGGGGGCTAATTACTGCAGTCGAACACGATCGAATACTTAATCGAACTTGCGAGTTATTGGGATATTGAACTGGTTTCAATTATTTTTTAATTGAATCAAGTATTCATGCATGTTATAAAAAAATGACAAGGTAGTTTCATTCATAGAATAAGCCATAGTAGAAAAATAGAAGGTAGTTTCATTCTCTCTTTATTTTTCAAATTCTATTTCTGACATGCTTAAGGATTATGAAGTTTTCATAAAAATAGTAATGCCATATTAATTTTAAATTTTCCCTTGCATTCTTTGGGAATACATAATTTTCATTAAATTGAATATGTATTATGTGCTGTTTTTCTATAGCCAATGAGTGCTTTGAGTGGAAATTTTACATGTATTTTGTTTTTGTTACAATAACAAAACACATGTTAAATTTCCACTCAAAGTAATCGTTTGGATTAGCAAATATAAAAAATATTTATTTTAAATTGGAATCAAAGGATCATTTTCTAATGATGAATGATACATTACCCAATAAACGACAACAGTGGCTGGATATACGTAAAACTTGCGAAGAAGATTTGCCAAAACAGCCAATGGTCTGCTCCGACCATTTCCTTAAAAGTAATATTTCAGTTAAAACAAAACATGTGAGATTGGATAGGATTGCTGTCCCAATGACCACAAGGTAACTTCAAAATTTTACTTAATATGTAAACATGTTTTGGGGTATATATGTACGATTATTACGGATCATAATGCATTAACTATGCACAGTAGAGCAGAATCGAAATTTATCTCGCAATTCTAAACGACCGCTTCAATCGGGATAACATGGGCATAACCAAGCAGTATTCGGGTTTTAGATTTGAAAATGGACCCCACATGCGGCGCTAAGGGGACACAAAGTAGGGCACCTTCGATATAAAATATTTGAATAGTAATACAAAAAATTAAAAAATACATACTTTATACCTATAAAAATAGTCAATGCGATTTAATTATAAGTAAGCGAACGTTGAATTAATAACTTCCAACACAACATAATACATATTTATTTAAATACTAAATTATAAATTACACATTTTTTGTAAAAAATGTCTCGAAAATCAAAATCATTTTTAGGAATGTGGCAACGCTTTTTATAATGCTCACAAAAAAAGGAAACTTCAAAAAACCTTATTTGAAAAAAAAAATTTTTGATTGGAACTACCTTCTATATTTTTATCATGGAATAAACGCATAAAACGGAAGGAGAGATTAATATCAATGGAAAAAATTACTCTCTTTTCACAAATACGGGTTATACAATAACAAAACACATGCAATACATTCTCATGAATTAGTTTTTTGACAACAGACTTGGGTTTTTGGCTCTCAGTTACCTATCTAGTTGTCATCTATGGTTTCATTTACAATTTTTTGGCAAGAAAGGAGATTTTTAAAGTTTATTTTATTTACAACTATTCCGAGAACTTTTCAATGAAATATGTGTAATATATAACAATGCACAATATTGTGTAATTTATTTTTAAAATAAATAAAAAACGGATTAATCAAAGACGTTTGGCTTTATAGCACATAGGTCATAGCTGTCCGATGATAAAGAAACCTTTTTTCATCAGACTTTAAACTAATTGATGCTTTTTAAATTTATCCGAGGAATAATCGTTGTAATGTTGCCCCAATTGTTGCATCAAAAGGATTTTGTAATCGACTTACTTTTATAAAACCAGCTTGTGCTACAAACATGTCACTGCAGTCTGCCTGAACTACTTTATGTGTTGACTAGAGATTTGCGAGAAGACTTTTATTCCTATTTCCAACGTGTCGTGGATAGATTAATATGTTTGCTCAATACCCACGATGCTGACCAATTGGAGTGGACTTTGAGTGTGTTTGGCTAATCTATTTAATGTTCTTAAGCCTTATTTGAAACGCAATATAGACGTTGTCTTTAATTGTAGAGATGCTATGAAGAACATGTTAGCAATTTTATCGTTGAATGGGATGTGCGTGACTATGGCAAATTCCTAGAATTTATGTTAGAAACTATAGAGTTGATAGTGTGCATTGCTGTGGGCGTTAATTGTTCGAGATAATGCGCTCCGTAAATAGACAATTCCATTGCCGGAGACTTTTTGCAGTTTATTTTCGAATCTTTGGTGGAGGATAAGAAGATAAAACTACAACAGAGCCAGCTGTTAAAAAATATATTATTCATCATACCAAGTCTATGATAATTGCTCCAATGAAGTTGTCTCTGATGTTACAACCACTCTCGCAAATCTTATTAAGAGATTAGACAAACCTGAGTTGTACATTCACAAATATGTTCTTATATTCGTGCAAGTGCAAGAGGTTTGTGTCCGCAAACAGTTGTGTGATTTAGTTGCCGATATAACCAAAATCCTTCAGCAATTGAAAATATTGGCCTTGAGCTGCAAGGCAATAAAGGCAAAAATGGGATTAATTTTAATGAATATGGTAGCTTTATTTTACACATAAACTTCAAATCTCCTTTATTGTCAAATGCTTAATAAGGTTGACATAAAGAGAAAATGAAATTACCAAAGTATAACAAGTAGTCCGATTCTTTGACAGCAGTACCTAACTCTAAACATGTGTTAGTGAAAAAGTACCTAAGTCCAAATATCCCAGCGAGAAAAAGATGCAGTAAAGAGGCCTTCTTAAATGTCTTATTTTGCAGACACAAGGACACCCAGCCGCATTGCAAAATCGTTTAAATTTTACACGGCGTGTCATTGCGAGCCAAGGCCTTGCATACTCGCTGCTGTTAGAGGGCTGAGAGAAGGCCTACTTAAGAAGGCATATTAGAAGGTATTCCGTTAAAGGTCTGCAAGGAGACCTGCCGCGTAATGCCTAAATTAAAAATCTTGAGAATGAATTCAACATAAAACCTAAGGAATGGACTTTAAAATATCACGTGTATAGTTTTTTATATAAAAAACTCCTTCACAACTTCAAATGTTATAAAAGACTAAATTATTTAGAAGATTTTGCACCTTCTTCTGGTTTCATGTAACAGTTTATAATAAAGAGAGCAAAATATATAGTATTATAGAGAGACAATAATTGCAAAACCAATTATGTTTCAATATTAAATAAAGGTTTGTTAGACCTTATATTGCAATACAATTTCGATTGTGTATGACATTTTTTAGAAGGAGAAGCATAGCCCGTCTAGAAAGTCTTCTGCGAGCAGGCAGAATGAGTATCGCATCTTTTAGAATGAGTAAACAGGTATTTCAGATGGCCTACAAAGTGAAGGCCTAGAATTTTTTCCCGCTGGGATGTGTTAGTAACTAAAATATAATGTGTTGGTGTATTTTCAATTTTCACCAGACACAAGAGTTTTATAAAAATGTTGTTAATCTTCATTTGTTTGAATTTTATTTGATTTTCAATACCAAAAATAGAAACTCTGTTGTCATCTATGGAAACTCTGTTCTATCGTTTAAATTCTACCACAGAAAAAATAAAATGTGAAAAATAATAAAAAAAATATATATTTTAGTTTGTGCAAATTGGACGTGTTTTGATAATAAAAATGTGTTAAAAGTGTTGGAAAAAATTGTAAAATTATGTGTGTTAATGAATTAACGGAAATTGAGCCATAGAGAAATTTACATAGAGCGGAAACTCTGCTGTCAAAGACCTAACTCAGTTGTCAAAAACCTAAGTGGTGAGAATGTATTAGTAAACAAACTATGTGAAAACAAAAACAACACTATGTGTGATTATTTTGAGTAAAATTTTTGTTTGAGTTTTTTTCTAGTTTCCGCTCTTGTTGTTTCTCTATGAATTGAGCTATATTTATTCAACAATTTTCAGTTCAAATTTCGAGACATTTGATGTGATTACATCTCTCACAAGGGTGTTGAATTCACACGGTACACGTATATGTGAGAGAGTAATTTAAAGTAACTGGTATACTTTGGAAATTACCTTGTAATTTTTTTATATCATGTATTCATGTGCTCAAAAACAAAATTTTCTGATATTTTCTACTGCATTTTGAGTTTTGAATTTGATAATTGAATATACAATTTTCGTAATTGAAAACTCATTTAGTTATTTCACTCATCCCTATCTAAACTTCTTATGTAACACAAAAGTTGGTGACATATAGTCTGATATTGCAATACTAGGATCAACCAGATCAAGATAGGCTTCCTCCATTATCAATATATGTAAGGTTAGGGTGTGTAGGATTGCACCCAGAACATGAGTGGGGCAGTTCCTCATGGACCCAGTAATAGAAATACAGATGAAGCGATAGACCTTGTCAAGTAATGATCTCGCAGTCATCTGTTCCACTTTATTCCACCATACCAAGGCGGCCTTATCAATTTAATAAAAGACCAGTAAATCATCATCGGTTTTGACCCCCACACTATAGCTTTTTTGATAGTGTTGTATAAGTGACAATTCCTAGTGAGGGTCATATCAAGTGTAACCCCAAGATATTTTACCTCGTTAGAAAAACCTATGAGATGAGCCATTCAATGTAGGCTCTATGAGTTTAATAACTCTACGCTTGGTAAAGGGTACAAGAATTGTCTTGGATTAGTTGATGGTCAACACTCTTTCAAAGCACCACTTGGCGGTTTGCATCCTATCCGATATCGTTACGTCATCCCATCCAGTAACAGAAATGACTAGGTCTCGGCGGGAGCTAGCTTTTAATTTTAGACCCATACTTTCTTTTGGTACTTTTCTCAGAGAAAAAACGTATTTCTCGTATTGAAACATAATGTATGGGCCGATTATAAGCTTTTAAAATATCACTTATCAAAAAAATTTTATTTTTATTTTCCGACAAAAATGCTAAATCCAAAAAAATATATATTTTTGTGCAAATCTGAAATTTATATAAATATTAGGAAAATCTTTTATATTACGAATATACCTATGTACATAATGTTGTTAATTAGGTCATAAGGAAAATTAAACCGATTGAATCATATGAAACACAGTGAATAAGGAATCCTATTGATAATAATAATCGTATTTATTATTATCTAAATATGTACAAATAAACGGGTAGACCTCTTACGTTGCATGATATTCTGGGATATATGAATGTTCCTCATGTATTTCATACTTTTGTAAGCATTTCACACAGAAAAAAGTATCAACTTAAATATTATGATTTGATTTCATTGATTTCAATTCATAACATTAATAAATAATTTCTTAAATAGTATGATTTTTTTCATATTTTATGTTTTCAAATAAAATCTAGAATGCTTGGAAAATATTATTACAATTTCATTTATATTTTTATGTTGTTCAAAAATGTTTGAAATTTTCCTTGGAAATTTTCAGCTACAAAAAGGGAAAATATGCGCGAAATTGACTCAATTTTGTTAAGAGGGTGAAATGCCTTAATGTTTGTCTATGTTTTGTTATGATTAATGATCATTTTTAAGTTTCAGATATTGTTAATTCTTCTTAAAATATTGGCCAATATATGGCTAGTATGCAAACAATTTTGAAATAATTCATTAGATAATACAATTATAATGCAATTTATTATAAAATATTGTTAAATTTACGTAAAAATAGCAAACATTTTCGTTATGTACAATTTTATAATATTTATGAATATGTTCTTATTCTGAATGAAAAAAGTTTGGGAAAAAAAGTCATGTTCGATTAATAATATTTATTACCAAATTCATTCCAATCATGAATTTCTTTTTTCTGTGCATGCAATTCGAATTGCTCAATTGATTTCCGTAGAAGCAGACATAATACGTCTATGCTTTATCCTAGAACTCTTTGCGGATTCCTAGAAAATCTGCCCAGGACTTTATTAGTATAATCAAAATTTTACTGCATTTTGATGCGCGCTAAATTCGAAACCATACACACAGAGAACTAAAACAGATGGAGACACCAGTACATATTACATTTTCTAGCGATTGCAACTGCATTAAACTGACACAGAAAAGACAAATTGAAAATTTATTATTAGTAAATAAAATATCTTGTGTTTTCAGCTTCGTGCACACGCAAATAACTGGATTAGTAATTGATTATGACTTTTCAAAAGCATTCAAAATGAAATACTAAACTATAAATACGAAAACATTAGGATGGCCCTCCCTCCACATAACAAAATGTCAATGTCGAAGATATCATTTACCCAAAATGTCTATTAGTCTTAGGCGTTTGAGGATCACAGGACCAATTGATATATTTTTTTAACTTTCTTACTGTATACAAAATGAGCCATCACTACTAAACCATAGTTATATACATGCATACAAACGTATTCACAAACATATTTATATTCAAAAGAGTACATGGAAACTTAAGAATTTCTTTTTTTTTTTAACTCGTATGCCTGCCTAAGTCATGGCGTTCATAAAATTGCTGCTTGCACTTATTCCACTGACAACGAGTTCGTGAAGCATTAGAACCAGTGTTGTCATGTGTTTTTTTTTTTTTTGTCAAACAACTTTATATCGATTCATACACCGCACGAGTCAGGGTAAGGTAGTTCCATGAAATATTTCTAAGCAAATTTGGAGAGTATGGCACGATGCTCCGGTTTCGAGGGTGATATCGTTTGGTGTCGATAATTTATTCTGACGTTTAATTATGAGATCCCTTCATGGACGTGCTGTACGGACTCAGATTGAAAATTAGTGTTCCCATGGCTCTATCTCTATCTCCTACTCGTTTTTTAATTTTCCGAAACCATTTACAAGAAATCACTTTAAACCCACTATATGGTGTGAATGACAGTATAACTAATTTGTTATTCGTATTCATTTGACTTCTGAGGTCAGACGACTCAATCATGACCTCAGGCGATATCTATTTCCTAGTTGAAACCTATTCCTAATTGATTCTCTGATACATACACATATCCTTGTGTTACAGATAATACCATGTGAGCTGCTCATCAGAGATAAGTGACATTGTAATCAGTACGAGTGTGTTTATTGGAACTAGATGATTATCACGTAGATCACATACATTCGGGGAAGCATTTTAAGTCCAACTAAATGTATGTGAAGTAGAGTTCCTGCACATGTTTTCACATAGAAAATAGTATTTTTCAATTCAAGTTAAACGTCAATAAATTCTTTCCTTTTTCTCATATCTTAATTTCTTAACATCGCACTAAGGATCATTTAACCAGAAAACCTGGCCAAAAATGCATCATATTGTGAATTTCCAAGGCTTTATGTTGAAATTTGTTGTTTTGAGACGCTGTCAAAATCAGTAAAGTGAAGCAATGTTTTTTTTTTTTTAAATGAATAAATTTCTTACATTGATTTGTTTTAGTGCTATTTCCAGTTCTTGAAAAAATATCTGGAAAATTTCGTTTAAAAATTAATAAGAAATAAAGTTTTTTACACTTGTTTGGCGCCACGCCCACTATTGATAGTCCGCCCATTCTTGTTCTAAATATTAAAGTTTACATTTTTTTGCTTTAAATCTGGGGTTAATTGTGTAATTCAATTCGAAAAAAAATCATTCGAATTTGTTTTTAATATTTCTTCAATTGGCTTATTTAATTAGATAATTGTATGGTACTAATGTTTAAATATTATTAAGCGGCTAGAGCTTACATGGCGTAACCTGGTCGTCCAATCGCTGTAAATCAGGTAATAATATGTGGAATATTCGCTTACAATCGTTTGTGGTTTACCTACATATCCAGAGAAACTAATCTAATCACATGGACGAGGTGGCCAGTTAACAGGTCAATTTCTTGAAATTATTCGTTCGCCAAATGTTTCTCTCAGTAAATTGATTGCATCGCGCACTGTGTGACATGTGGCACCATCCTGTTGAAACTAATATCATTCAATTCAGGCACGAAAAAGTTAGTAAGCTTGTCTCTATACCGCTTACCATTGACTGTACGTTCTAGCCAACGTTATTTGTGTAGACATTTGGACTAGTGATTCCACCATAAAGCGCACCAAATAGTGAGTTTCTCAGAATGTGCTACAAATGCGGAAATTCTTTTTATTGACATAGCCATTTAACCAACACTGTGCTTCATCACTGAACAAAATTCTCAGATGAAATATTAGGTCAATAGTGATGTTGTTTTCTTTGGTTGTTCTCTCACCAAATGTACAGCGCGAAGGATGATCGTGAGTCTGTACGAGTTGAATATTGTGAGGACACAAATCAAGATTCTTACGCAAAATGTTCAATAAAGTGGATGTTGAGTACGATGACGAATTGAAAGATTTAGATCATCAACACTACGTTGCACACCATCAATAGCTTGTTCTGTGCGCATTGAACGGCATCATTCGGGATACGTATTATCGTTAGGAGTAAATGTATTGCAAATCCATAGATCCATAGTTACTCGAATTAATTACTCTGATGGACGATTATGAGCATCATGAACCATGATTTTCAAAATAAAATTTGAATATTTTGAAAAGTTGGTCTGATGTGAGTCTATTCATAATGAATTCCCAAACCATGCTAACGTCAAAACAACCAGGAACTGTCAAATCAGCTGTCATAGAAAACAGTGCTGTCAATTTCCATTATCAATTTTTTTCATATTAATTAGGCCAACTACATTTGATACAAAAGCACACTGTTTTAAGGAAATCATTTTCGAAATCTAACTTGTAACAGGAGTATTGAAATCCATCCGTAGTGCAGCATAGTATAAAAACATTGTTTTGGTAATAGTAAAAAAAATTGTTTTTTATTTAATAAACAAAAACTTGGAAAAACTGTATAAATTTCCAAAAACTTGAAAACTTTTTTGCATCTCCAAAAACTAGCAAGAAAAGGGAAAACTTGACATATGGTAACACTGATTAGAACACATACATCCAAACGTATTTATGTAAGTTTTCATTTTGTACATCAATGCCAATGCTAAAATTAAAGCCCCATGCAAATGGCACACGTATGCCACACGTTAAAATCATGCCATTGGATCATTTTAAATTTGGTGCAACTAACAACAATCGAATGCAGCTACTAGATGCAAGCAATCATACATTCATACTTACTTATGTATGTAAATGGAATAATATTATAATCATGCGGAACAAATCTACATAGTTGAACATTAGATTATTTAAATGATATTCGCACTACTGTTTGAAAAAACTGTGATTTTAAATCGAATTTTATATGAGTTTGACCACAAATCTGGTCGATAACTTTTGTTAGCATGCACTTTACTTTATACAGTTGATGCTTTTGTTGAATTGGGACAAAGCTTCGCGAAGTCTGAAGAAATTATTATAATTTTGATTGGAATTAATGTAGCAAATCTTAAACAAATGACTATAATGGCAATAATAAATGTTTCAAAGGTTTGAAAACTATTTCTGCTACTCCAATTGCATTACATTATGTGGGTGTTTTTGACAGAAAGATTATATGGAATAATAAACATTAAATGCTTTTCCCCTTAAACAATTACTTAAAGACTTATACGAATTTAATAATACTTCCAAATCTAATGTTTTTCATTCAACAATTATTTCAACATTTCTCCTTAGTAACCATACAAGGTCGCCCTCAGTAAATAACATGAACATTCATAATTGTCATATAATAATTAATATCGTCATGATAATTTTATACGAAACTGAATCTTTCTACCAACTTTTGTAAGGATTGTCTTTACCCCCATATAACCCCTATATCAGAAAAATATTTTACTGTCAATAAATAATTTGTATATAATGATATTAACATAAATTTCGACATTAGTCATTTAAATTTGTAAGAAATTAATCACTCTATCAAATTCTGTACAGTTCGGACCATAACTGATTCAAGTTCCCATAGAAGGCCAAAAATACATATTAATGGGGATTGTAAAAGTTTCGGCACATCCAGATATAACACTCTTAATTGTTATTCATTGTGAACAAACAAATTATTATAATTTTTTTTTTTATTTTATTAAATTATTCGAATAATATTTTCTACTCTTTATTGGTTGGAATAATCAGGAAATTCTAAAAAATATTTATGTAAAATAAAACTCGAACGAAATTCGTCAGTCGCCGTATAAAAAGATAACAGTAACTGATAATGCAGATGAATTATTAGGAACCTTGGTCGTGCATTTGTTTAATGAAAGCTATAGTATTCCCGAAATGTTTTACGATGTAATTATACCCTTCACCATGAGTGGCAAGGGTATATATAATTTTGTCATTCCGTTTGTAATTTCTACATTTTTCATTTGCGACGCCACAAAGTATATATATTCTGGATCGTTATAGATAGCGAAGTCGATATAGCCATGTCCGTCTGTATGTTGTAATCAACTTTCCGTAGCCCCCAAATAACTTACAAACATTATTGATACATCAATATATCGGGAATTCTTCCGGCTCGATCGCTATTTAAAATCGAGAAAATCAGTCCACTAATGACTGAGATATAAGGAAAAAACCGGGACATCCGCAATTTTTGGCCTATTTTTGATCTATATCTGGGTTACTAAGTCATAAATAGAGACAATATGGATCTCTAAAGATAGATATTTCAAAGTCCATTGCAACGATGTATATAGGGCTATAGTAATTTGGACCTACAATGAGTCAAAATCAGGAAAAATATTTTTTAACCCGAATTTTTCTTTTACCAAAAAAATTTTTTTTCACTAATAAATTAAAAAAAAAAATTTCAAAAATATAAAAAAAAAATTTGAAAAATTTAAAAAAAAATTTTTTTTTAAATTTTGAAAAAAAAAAAATTTAATTTTGTTTACCTAAAAATATTTAAAATTTTTATTTTAAAGTATAATTTGGTGAAGGGTATATAAGATTCGGCACAGCCGAATATAGTTCTCTTACTTGTTAACTTTTTTTTAGTTTTTAGAAATTTTTCATTTCTTTTTAAAGGTGATATCGGGAAAGTGGGCGGCGTTATAGTTGAAGACAATTTGGGATCTTTTCACCGCATTTTCAATAATTCTGGTATCTGCTATCATGTCGAATATTTTCTTTGAGAGTTTCCAATTAAGAAAGAAGCTTGAAGCAATAACATCTAGTGATCTTGCTGGCCAGTGCAAATCCCGAAATCATAATATCCATCCTGTTGGTACCACATATCTTCCAGTACCAATCCATCCACAAACTTCTTGGTTATCGTTATATATCGATAACCATTCACATTAATTGCGTTATCCACTGCGTTCTCGATGTAAATGGTGCACCATGTAATGTCTTCGAGTAAAAGTAATGACAATTGAACCAGTAGTTTTGAAGGTACAGATTTATTACCACTTTCTTTCCGATGAAGCTATGTGATATGTAGCAAGTATGACGTAGCGGCACTACATCAATGGAGGCTTATGGCTCAGGAGAATAACTATATCGCTAACATAGTTTTGTAAAAACAGATATATGTATACCCATAGCTAACTATGTAATCCCATTCCTAGCCTGGGCTAGAGATCGATCGATCATCATATATCCACAAGTGATGAACATTTTCCGTAACACCTTATTAGGTGAATTTTAAAAAGTTAAAAAAGTAATGTTGTTAATGATCTGAGTTACATTGTGTATGGAAATATTCAGCCATGAGGAAGCCGTTAAGTAAAACTAGAGACTAAAAAAAATATAAGGTGTATAAGACAGGTTAGACAACTGATGCGTCGTCATACCAAGAGATGCAGCTCAAGAGTCACAGTAGAATAAATGGCTAAAGAAGATGGCCAATCCCTGTTTAGGATAGTATGGGACTATTAGTGTTTAACAGTATTTTCCTTGTTGTTATGTCCGCAGCTCCCACAAAAATGAGCACCCAATGAGATAGTGTTCAGTTATCTCAGATTGGTGTATATATGCCTTGAAATCAACAAAACAATTATGATATGGCCACTGATACCTGGCTATCCTAAAACCATTTCATATTCGTCATCTCCTTAGAACTAGTCTAAGTATATTTGGGGGATTCAAACGGTATGCTATTAAGTCATATTGTCATAATGTCCTAATATATTATGATATTTTAAACAAATTGTCGTTGTATTTCAAACAAACAAAGAGTTATTTTATGACAAAACAATAAACATAGTTCAAAAAGTCTTATTAGTTTAGAACAGAGCCCGGCAAGGCATGCGATTGGTCAGTTGTTGTAAGAGCGAAAAATAAGAAAAGAGAAAAATTTATACACTCAAATTCTCTACAACGCACGCATGGAAATTTTAATTTTGAAATGGTGGTATTTTAATTAAAAATAATATTACTAAATTTAAAATTTCTGTTAGACTTCTTTACTTATATCGATTTAAGAAAGCATTTTTTATTAAAATTCGTTTCTTTTTGGAAGTTTATAATTCTAAAAACGTATACCATACGTTGATGTTAAAAAATATTAAGTTTTCCATCCCTGCATTAGTAATCTTCATGTACAAAAGCAAGAAACATGCGACAACACAACCTTCTTCAATGAACACTCAAACGAGACTGAATGAGTTTTTAATACGTGTGAGTACGTTGTTGTAAATTTAAAAAAGCACGCGTGCATAGGAAATGCCTAGCTCTGGTTTAGAACTTTTTTGATTGAAACACAACAAACATTTTTTTAAACTATCATAATATATTAGGACAATATGACTTAATATCAGACCGTTTGTATCTCCAAACTATATATTCCAAATATAGTGGACCTCGGTTTTATTCCATTGAGGAACAAGAATTGCATCCTGAAGAAGAACAGAATAGACCTTCAAAGCAGTCCGTAATTTTCTTACCAGCATATGCAAAACTGATTATTAAAGTTAAATGTGGTTTACAACACACATTTTGTATGGAAAAAGTGGTTCGTAAGACATTGTTAATTTTAAAAATCGTTTTTGATCGTTAAACATTACACAGCCATCGATTTCAAAAATAAATTTTGACAGAAGGGAAACTCCTTTAAGCAAATTCAGGAAATTGTAATACATATTAATTCAAAATAACAAAAGATTAAACAATGCAGAAAAAGAATATTATAAATACATCAAAGCCTTATTTATTGTCAAAATCGATTTCAATCACATACCTGATTATCAAAATCTCTCTGTTGAGAACTTAATGACTATTAGAAATTTCGCCTTTTTTTCTTCATCCGCTCTATGGCGTTCAGTTTAAAGTAGAATGATTACAGCATATTTTGCTCTATTTTGACAATTGATCACAAATTATAGTTATACTTAGTAATCGGGTATTGATTTTACTTCTACCATGTGACAGCATTTTTGTATCGTTATGTAAAATAGATATTTGTCAAGAGAAAATTAAAAGTGTTTTATTTGGAGAGTTTATCAACAATTATTTAATATGAAATTAAGGAATGGACTTTTATTTTAAGGCCAGATAAAAATGTCTGTAATTTCAGCACAGTGGGATTGCAAAGTGATGATAAAACTGAATTTTCTAAACTGCTAGTCCGAATGATCTATAAACGAGAAGAGGATATATTCTTTAAGAAAGTGCAATGTGTGACCATCAAAGTGCAATGTGTGTGTGACCTGTCAAAGTCGACAACCTTTAGTTAGGATAACTTTGTAGAGATTGTAACTTGTACAAATATAAACACTGTTTAATAAATGAAGCAATTGCGAAGGTAACGTTTATTTAACTAGATTATCAGTTATACTTTAAAAGTTATTTAAGTTAAAATTTTGAAATTTTTGTTTTTTAACTTGACTTTATTGTTTTTCGAAAATATCTGCAGCAATTAATGTCAAAATATTTTTCTAAAAAAAGTTGATATAAAAGTTTGGCAATATCTCAATCCGCCTAGTCGTAAAAACCAAGGTTGGCAACCGAAACGAATAACGGTATCGGTAACGGTATTTAAATTATATCGGTATAGGTATACCGGTATAAAACTAATATATCGGTATTTATACCGGTATAAAAATTAAGTACATCAAACCTAACAAAAACTTATAAAAAATCGAAATATATGAAAGAGCTACAAAAAAATACAATATGTCAAAACAACAGGTACTTTGTTTTTGTTAAAAGATAATTGAATTGTCAAAGTTGCCTGTTGTTGTTTTTGCTTGAATTGACAATCCAATTATCTATACAAGTGAACAAAATAATCAGCTGTTCTTCTGAGGTCACCTGCTATAAATTCGCCTTGGTATGTAAGTAAACAACTAAGACAGAGTTGCATTAGTTGAACATCAAGCAGGGATGGACAAGGCTCAAATACTATTTTCTACTAGCAGCAAAGTTGTTAAATTATGTAATTTTAACAATTTTGCAAAATTTAATTATAATGCCGGTATGATATCAGTATTGAAACTTGTATGATACCGGTATTGATTTGCAATTGATACCGGTATAATAAAGGTATTGATACCGTTATGATAACGGTATTGTACCGGTATGATACCGGTATTAAGGGAAACGGTATTTGAATACCGGTATTTTACCGAAATAATTATTTCGGTATCGGTATCAATACCGGTACTCAATTTTAAACGGTATTTAATCGGTATCGGTTGCCAACCTTGGTAAAAACTAATCGATGTCTTAAATGACTCATACGAAATAATTACTTAAGTCAATATAGACATGTGATCTACTTCAGGCAATAATCGAATATATTAAATTTAAAAAAAATCTAAATTCATCATTCAAAAATAATAATGTCACATCTTAATTATACCATTCACCAAGAGTGGCAAGGGTATATATAAGTTCGTAATTCCATTTGTAATTTCTACATTTTTCATTTGTGATCCCACAAAGTCCTTATAGATAACGAAGTCGATATAGCCATGTCCGTCTTTATGTTGAAATCACCTTTCCGTAGCCCCAAATAACTTACAAACATAATATATACATCAATATATCGGGAATTCTCCCGGCTAGGTTGCTATTTAAAATCGGTCCACAAATGACTGAGATATAAGAAAAAACCGGGACAACCTCGATTTTCGGCCTATTTTGTATCTATATCTGGATTACTAAGTCATTAATATAGACAATATGATATCTAATAATAGATACTTCAAAGTCCATTGTAACGATGTACAAAACTGGGCAAAATATTTTTTAACCCGAATTTTTTTTTACCAACAAATTTTTTTTGTCATATATTTTTTGTCACTAATAAATTAAAAAAAGAAATTTGAAAAAAATTAAAAAAAAAACAATTTCGAAAAATAAAAATTTATATATTTTAAAAAATTTGAAAAAAATATTTTGAAAAATTTATATTTTAAAGTATAATTTAGTAAAGGTATATAAGATTCGGCACAGCCGTGTTTTTTGGATTTGAAAGCTCATAAAAAATTACCGTTTAAGATATATTAAAAATGTTTCAAGTTTAAAACTACTATAATATTGTTACGTTTTAACCTTTTTAAAACGTTGGTTTATTTCCTTTAAATAAACCGGATACTTTTAATTGCAAATAAAAGCCGTTTAGTAGTTTAAAATTGTAACAACTCTTTATTTATTTGACATGTACAAAAACAACAATTTAAATAGTCACTCAGTGTCTTTATAATCAACAAACTTAAATGTACAAGACAGTTGATGTTAACTCTAACAGCGCCTATGATAAACTCACTGACGACTGCGACCTCTGCCACTATTTATACAAACGCCAACTTTCGTGAATCTTCTATAATGATCTTAACGAACAAACTAGTACATTCGAATTCTAGAGCTTTCGATGTTAATGTTAGCAGCTTAAACATGCAGTGTTGCCATACTTACAAACAATGCTAATAACCGCATGCTATCAACATTGCTGATAAGTAGAAGCTTCTACTGATGGAAATGTTTATCAAAACGATGAATGTTGCTGGTAGTTGCTACAGACCGTTAAATTCAAATCGCTAGTGCAAATTCGTATTTTTAATGAAGAGGAGAAAAACTTATTTTGAACAAATACATTTTAGTATAATTTTTATGCAATTAAAAATAATGCCAATGAAAACTTTTATATTTTTACGTTTAAGTGCCAAATTCCAATAAATATGTATGTTTATTAGGTATAATTACTAAAACAAATTGAAAAATTAAATGTGACAAGTTTATTTTTGAATGATAAACATAGAATTAAAAAAAAAAAAATAACAATATTTTCTACCAAAAATACCTTATTAGTAATTTTAGAAGCCAGTTCTTATCAAATATGTAAAAATATTTAAAATCTTTGAGAAATATTAAAAACATTTCAGATTTGTTATTTACGATTTTTTTTATACCCTTCACCTTCGTGAGAAGGGTATATATAAATTTGTCATTCCGTTTGTAATTTCCACAATATAATTTTCCGACCCTATAAAGTATATATATTCTGGATCCTTATAGATAGCGGAGTCGATTAAGCCATGTCCGTCTGTCTGTCTGTCTTTCTGTCTGTCTGTCTGTCTGTCTGTCTTTCTGTCTGTCTGTCTGTCTGTCTGTTGAAATCAATTTTCTGAAGACCCCAGATATCTTCGGGATCCAAATCTTCAATAATTCTGTCAGACATGCTTTCGAGAAGTTTGCTATTTAAAATCACCAAAATCGGTCCACAAATGGCTGAGATATAAGGAAAAAACCAGGACAACCTCGATTTTTTACCTATTTTTTGATCTATATCTGGATTACTAAGTCATTAATATAGACAATATGGATATCAAATGATAGATATTTCAAAGACCTTTGCAACGACGTATATAAGACCATAGTAAGTTGGACCTACAATGTTTCAAAATCGGGAAAAATTTTGAACCAGATTTTTTTTTTCACTAAAAGTTTTTTTCGCTAAATATTAAAAAAAAAATAAATTTAAATTAAAAAAAAAAAAAAAAATTTAAATATAAAAAAAATTTTAAATTTAAAAAAAATTTTACATAAAAACTTTAAATAAAAATTCGAAAAATATTTTTTTTCCAAAAAATGAAAAAAAACAACTGGAAAAAAAATTTGTTTACCTAAAATTACCTAAAAATTTTTATTTTGAAGTATAGTTTGGTGAAGGGTATATAAGATTCGGCCCAGCCGAATATATCTCTCTTACTTGTTTAGATATAAGACGATATTTTTAGAAAATTATTTGGAGATCCATTAGCGAAGATACGCGTATGTAAATGCGTGAACAAAATAAAGTCAGAGTAGAAAATTAAATATCTTCTTACTTGCTGTACTACAAGGTTTTATTCATTGAAATTAATGGAGGTCGAATTTGACACCCTGTATCTTTGCTTGTATGCTAACAGAGTGACCGAAAATTTAATTTTCTTAAAGCCTATGTCCACCTCTATGATTCGTTCATACATAATTTGGCAAACAGACCAGGAGTTTAGAATATCCATATTTATTATAAATTTGAAGGCTGTTGAATGAATTTATCGAATGCAAAACTTTATTAAACTGGCTGTAGTATTACTGTCCTAAGAAATCACGTGCGTGCTTTAGTCACGATGCTGACTTTCGTTTTTGCTTAACCTAAATCGAAAAATCTTCAACGCAAAATGCTACAACTTTAAATAACTCTTTAATGTTCTTAACCAAAAGTAATGTTCACTTTATTTAAACATAGAATTCCTCCTAAGGCATGTAGTTTTTATCTCAGCACGTATTTTACATCAGGTATTTATTGTGTTAGTTTTGTAGAAGTTTGCAATTTGTAAAACAGAATATCTAAAATGATAAAGGTGTTTTTCGAATACCTTGTAGCTAAGTTGTATGTACTCATTTTGTAAGCACTATATTTGTTACTAAATTACAAACATTTACACGCGTAAATGAATTAGGAAATTAAATATAAACATACAATTTTGTTAAAATTATAAACTTATGGTACTTGTCATCCTACCATAGAGATGCCCTATAGATTGTAGCCAAATAGTTTTCATAAAGATCCACTTTATTTTCACAATAAATATTCTATTTTATATGTGCTGGAATACTATTTCTGATTAAATAAATAATATTTGAACGTATGTGTGTAGGACAAATACCCTAAACATTTTTAGTTCCTAATTTCCAACAAATATATGTAGAGTATTAAAAAGTCCATTAGAACTTACACATTTCATTTACTATAGTTTTAGTTTTTATTTCTCTTACTCCTCTAAGCCCAGCAACAAAAAGTTAACACAATAATTCGTTCATGAAATTCCACTAAAAACACTAATTACAAAAGTTGATATGAGAAGTAAAACAGCCTGTGCTGAAGGGTTTCGAGTTAATTTTTCCCGTTTAAATACTATGGCAACAATATCTTCTTGAATCAGTTCTCATCTCAACTTCACTTCTCAAAGTGTGGCAGGCATCTAGTCTCTCGTACACTTGTACAAAATAGTTAAAGTTTTTGTTAAACAAAATAAACTAAATTTATAAACATGTTCGTCGTTGTTGTTATTATACAATAAACATAAAAAAGAAATAACTAATAAAAAATCAAATAATTCAATGTTAGTGTAATTAAAAATGAAACTCAATAAAATTATAATTAAACTATTTTATTTTTGAAACCAATCTATTATTTGACTGTCAAAGTAACAAGACACAAAAAAGAAAGCAATTTTTATGGTTGTTTAATTTCGAAAGTGAACTTAATAATAGATGAATTTTATTGGTTAGGAAAAAAAAACTGATACTGAAATAAATAAAAAAAAACAATGTTTTCTTAAAAAATACATGTAAAAAAGTAGGCACGTGATTTTTATGTTTAATGTGTACATTAATGTGACATAATCTGAGATTAATTACTTAAACATAGAAATGTTAGAAATAAGTATTGTATTTAATTGATACTCAACAAACAATTGAAAGTGAAAATTGTAATTATTATTTAATGTTGGGTGGTTGCACTCCCTCAACTATTTTAAACTTTATTTGAAGTCATAGGTCATGTAGTATCATCAAAGGACCATTAAAAGTCAATTTAAGTAATGTAGGTACTTGCAAATTTAGTTTTAGCATTTTATTTAAATTGTGTGACTAAAATAACAAAGAATTTTGAATTAAAATTAAATTTTGAATTATTTGCGATCAAAAAGTAAAAAATCGCATAGCAGAAATGCAATTCTAAGAAAGTTTCCTCAAGAAACCATAGGTCTAAAATCAAATCCTATCTTGCGCATTTCGTATTTTATCCAGTAAAAAAACTATTAAAAAAGAAAATAATACTGAAATATCATTGGAAGAAATACGAAATGCGCAACATAAGATTTGATTTTAGACGTATAATTTCTTAGAATTTTCCGTAGAATGCGTTTCTGCTATACGAATTTTCGTGAAAAAAATCGACACATCCTAATGTACATATATTGACCGTGATCCAGTATCGCGATAATTATTGCACATGTAGCATGCAGTATTGATGGATCGCTTTCCATATCACAGAATAGCCAAATATTCTGAAATGCAGATCGCGGATCACGCGATAAATATTGAACGTTTAGAATACTTCGTGATATCAACTTGCGGTACGTTGGTAAGAAGTGAATAAATAAATAAAATAAAACAAAAAAAAAAATATATATAAATATTAGCGATACGCAGTTCAATAAATTAAAAAAATATGAAAGTAAAACATTTTACAAAATAATAATAACTTGATATCTATCTATAATATATATAGATATCAAGATATAGATTCTATATATATAAAAATGGACGTTTGTATGTATGTATGTTCCGAATGAACGGTTGGAAAGATTTTGATGAAATTTTCAGAGAATCGGCAGAATAGCCTAGCGGGTAACACTGCATAGTCAGATTTTTGATTTTCGGTCTGAGGGCGGAGGGGCGTGGCAAAATAAAATGTTTGCATTATACCGCTAATCCCATATATATGTATATAAAATCAGATGTGTGTATATATGTTCCAAATGGAATCGAAAACAGTTAGACCGATTTTGATAACATTTTCACGGAATCTTCAGAACACAGTAAAATCAGATTTTTGATTTTCGGTCTGTGGACGTTATGGCGTGGCAAAATCAAATTTTTATACTATATCGCTAATGACATCAAGTAAAAAAGAAGATTATTGTATAATTGTTGATCGACCTTTTCTTCAATTCTTATAGATAGTTTATTTAGTTTGCTATATACATGCTTACAAGGTCAGTGATTATTGTCAAATTTTTTCTCAACAAAAAAATTTGTCTACCAAAAAAAAAATGTTTTTTCAATTGGAGAAAGAAATACTTTTTTTTCATTCCCAACGTTCAAAAAATTATAATTTTCATTTCGTTGCTTAACATCATTCTAAAAATTTTAATTCACAGTGAAGTGAACGATTTAGTTTAAGCGAAGAAAAGAATACATTCCAACACATGCCCAGTACTATTAAAGTTCTTTTATATTATCAATCGATGATAAACAATTTTGTATACTCTTGCATATAAGGTGCATGAATAGAAAATTTCCAAATGAAATCTATTAAAAAAATAATATTTTGAATAACTCTCCGCATTCCAGTTTTAATAAAAAATAATGGTTTTATTCAAATAAAATTTGTTTTCGAAAGGGCATCTACGTCTAGAGCCGCAGAAACAGGAAGAGAATGAGATTCATGGCTTCAGCAAATGAGTCGCAGTGCATCTTCATCGAGTGCTGCAGAGACACCTCAAGAGCATATCGAAAGACTAGAAGCCAATTGCTCCCGAATTGCTCGATCAAGAGAAAGAATCGATTTAAAGTTGCCGGCATTTTATTACAATAAGTATGATGACACAGGAATCACAAGGACGTACTGATTGCCGCAATGGACAAACATTGCTTACATTGCCGCGTTTTAAAGTTCCCTAAGGAATCCCCGGGAATTTTCTGTTCGAACGGTAAAGTTATTCTGCCACCAGTTATTAAGCCGCCTAAGCTGCTTCTAAGTTACATTTCCGGCGCCAATCCTATTTCCAAGCACTTCCTTCAAAATATCGAAAAGTGCAACTCATAATGACGTCGGCTTCATGCCCACCTTTAAAGTTCAAGAATTGGATCATTGCTCCCGCTTTCCAATGATGATGCGATGTTCCTTCAAATTTATTTCACTGGAAATGAAGCTACAGAAGCCGAATGCTATCAACGAACATGCGTGTGCATTTGCTGCAATACCCTTCTGCCGAAACATTCTCAAAACAATTGTTGGACATCAGAAATTGAAAAATTTCAATTGATCTCGCCACAAATGAGATTTCGTTGTTGACAATGTATTCCCAAGTCTTACAACCAACTACAAAAATTCGGATTGGCTGTGGGAACATGCAATTTTGGCTCCAACAAATTATGATGTTAACAAGCTCAATAAACAAATACAATTGAAACTGCCTGGCGAAACAATTAAATGCAAATCGATTGACACAGTAATGAACGAAGAACAAGCCGCCCCTCTGCCCACAAACCGAAAATCAAAAATCTGACTTTACAGTGTTACCCGCTAGGCTATTCTGCAGAAAACTTCATCAAAATCAGTCTAACCGTTTTAGAGTTCATGCGGAACATACATACAAACATCCATTTTTATATATATAGATAAATTAAAATTTACCCTTGATCAAATAAATATAGGATCTTAACTTATGTACTATTTTAACATGTGTAAATGCTTTAAAAATATAATAACTATACTATTTGGGTTTTCATTTTTTGTCGAGAACTTTATAATATTATGAAAAAACAGAATCCAATACATATGTAAACAAAATCGAGTAGCTGAGAACCCATAAATATGATAGATTTTCTAAAAATATTTCATTATGTTTGCTCAGATTTTAAGTGTCGATGGGATAAAAAGTTGACAATTTATCAGTTGAATAGTTTTGTGTCAGTTCCCTTCAGCCTAGAGCAGGCACGGATACAGGTCATACATTTGGGTGAGGGAAATAAAGTAAAATTTACTCTTTTTTTCCCCTCTTCATATTAAAACTTTTCGGTTTTGTGGGGGAGAATTCCTTTTTTCACCCTCCTGGATGCGCGCCTGATCTAGAGTATATTTGTGTAAGTCTATCTGGTCTAAAACAAAGAAGAATTCTCAGATGAACTTAAACTCTGTGTGATGCTCGCTTAATATTTTCAATTTAAGAATTCGAAAATGGTTACTGATATGTAACCAGCTAGAAAGCTAAGTTACATTACCTTTCTTTTTTATTTTAATTAACAAAAACTAAATGTAATGTCTTTACTTAAACAAAATAAAAAGTTCATTAAAATTTTCTTAAACGACATATTTAACAATCGCGTCCAGCCTTTCTTTTATTGTAATTTAACTAAATCTTATTATTTTTTTTCCAATAAACTAGGCTTTTAACTAACAATAAAAGTAGATCATCTTTTATTTTTTTTTGTGTTTTATTGCCAATATGAGGATGATCTTTTGAAGCGCATGAGTAAATGACTTGAAATATAAAATTATCACCAAACAAAAGAAGAAAAACTAAATGAATGAATGAATGAACGAAGCAGAAAAATCGTAAGAAAAAAAATTGTGTTGAGGAGAAAATATTTTATTAGGTCTATAGAAAATTACAAAATATAAATAGAGAGCAATAAAGAGGGGAATGTGAGAGAAAAGAAAGAACTAAAAAAGTATTTACCTGTGTATAAGCACCTAAATGTTGATACAATGATGAAGGTGGGAAATTGTATAGTTGTTTAAAAGCGTGCTAAAATGAAGGGGAGTTGGAAAAAAAACGCTGTATTTCTAACTCATTATAAACTATTTTGTATGTTAATGGATGAACGATCACATAAACGACATGATAAAATGTAAGAGAATTACACTGGCAGAAAACAAATGTGACTGTTGGTACTTTTCAAATTAATGACTGATGTGGAAATCCATCCTAAGGGTATTTTGTGTATCAATAAGTCCTTGATATTTTGGTGATAATGGGATTTTTAATATGACACATAGCTGATGCTCATGATTTGAAATGAAATAATAAATGTTTGCAATTTAGTACTCTGTTAATTCTCTGTATTCTCGCCAGTTTACTTCTTTTTTTTTATCAATTTTATCAAAATTATTTCAAGAAAAGCTTGTCATAGCATGGTTGTTCTTCTTTTTAAGTTAATTTTCATGTATTCTGCAGTAGTGCTTGTGATGCAATAAAATAATGATTTCTTTGAAGTTCTTTTTATAAAATTAAATTATCAAACTGAAACTTTTGAAATATTTTTCTATGAGTTCTTATTTTGAGTTGAGAATGGATTTCACCATATTTGAAGTGATGGAAATATGATTCGCTAGAAATGACTATATTATTTACAATTAGGTACATTATGTGAGCTCAACTTCTGTTTCATCTGGAATATACGTATAATTTCAATAAAATATTTCTTTCAGTGTGTTTTCTTCTTAACTGATTTAGATTATGATAGACGATTACAAAAAAGAACATAAATTTGGTAAAAGTTAGTTTGTTGTCATTTCTTCATTAAGAAAGAGATGGTCACTATAGTATTTAGTTTAATACTATGATTTCATACCCTACATTACAATAGCGGCAATAACGAAATGTATAAGAAAAAGTAACATTAAAAAATGTGTTCTTAAATGAGACTAATTATGCGGTAGCTGTAACATGTGGTAAAATTGTAAGATCACTTTAACTAAAAAATATCCCAATCCAAAACCTTCCAATCTATACTGGGTTTTTTTTAACAAAACTGGGACCTTTGGGTTGGAAGCCTAGGGTAAGAAGTGTAGTAGTTAATATCAAACTTCAGCTTGAGAAAGTTAAGATTTTTTTAGACATCATGACTAAGTTTACAGCATGAAATTTGTGACATTAATGCCTACGAGCATGACATTTTTTATGTGAAAAGACTTTCAATAACTTTATTCTTACTTCAAAATCAAAGATGGTGTTTATGTCTGACCAAATATTATTGTATATTAATTCATCAGTCACGGTAGAATCAGCATTCATAAATAATTTAAGAGTGTAGTTGCAAAGTTTCTTGGAACTATGAGGACCTACATTGCATTACATATAATCGCAAAGGAGTGGTCCAACAGGAGTACGATTAGACTACCGTGTATAGCAGATAAAAATCAGCTATCATGGAGACATGTGGATTCTCCGGCATTAAAATGATTATAAGTACCGATTATATGCGCCATATACTTGATAGACAAGTGATTGCATCAGATATCAAGCAGGGATGCAATATTTATTGAGCGAACTATCACAGGTTTTATACCCAACAATTTTTCGGACAGATATTTTCATCATGTTCTTTTGGTTTAGTGTTTCAGGAGAAGTTTGAGAGTTTCAGGTTGTATAGAGATCCTAATACAGATATGACTCAATTTTTTTTTTTATACGGCCGGAATTATTCTTTGGTTTTCTGAGAGCGTGTGCTAGGGATATGATTAGTTCTTGAGTTAGAATGGTTTGTGGTTATATCCAAGGGAAAGTAACCTAAGTAAATTGACAAAAGTAACTAAGATGAGACCTGCATAAGCTCTGTAAGTAATTGCCTTGTGCTGGTATCCAGCTGAGCGAATTAAGAGTCTTATTGGCTTTGGTCGGTACTTTAGTTTCTTAACGTATGCTTCGTATGTCCTGGTCATGTACGAATAATTAAACAAAATTGTGCGATTGTTCATTGGTTTTTTTAAAATAATTGACATTTTTGTGGTGGTTTGTATCCTATAAAAGAACGCCCAAAAAGGAAAATTTTGTAAAGGTTCTTATCATCTATGAAGGTTAGTAAGACAGCCAGCCTTGATTAGAAAAATTAGTTATGCTAGGGAAGATTGTGTTTGTGGACAATCGCTTTGAAATGTCCTACATTTATAGACAATAACGGCTTAAGAGCAGATTTTTTCTTTTTGTGTCTTCTGAGGTCGACTGGCTAGCCGACAACAAATCAATGAGTTCTTGTTGAAAGATGTATTTACATAAATAAGTATATGAGAGTTTAAGAATCAAGTTTTCTAATTTCAGCAGATCACATTATATTGTAATATCGACAGTGAAACACAACCTACATTACGACGGTGATCCAGCGAATCAATACAGTTTGATAACCTTCTGTCATCGATTAGCATCTTGGCGCCGTTCTATACGTAGAAGCTCCAAAAAAAAAACTTTGACGTACCGGACCATACATGAGTGTTGTATTCCGTTGTTCGTGTATAGTTAGAACATCAGAAGACGCGAAGTACTCAAATAACTTTCAGAACATTAAGAGTTTCTGATACTTTAATATTTACACCACCCATAAATACAGATTTTGCAAAATGTTCTGTCACCCTTTTTTTTCTGTCACCCTATCAAAATAAACATTGAGTCTTCCCATCATCCAATCGGCCCTATATATTCATTCAAAGATTGTCACATTCATATTCGTTATCAGCTAAATAATATATATTGTTGGCTTAGAAGGTAATTTAGAAACATGTCATACCCTATCTAATGTCTTGAAAATATCTAGATGCTTTGGCCAAAGCGGCGAGTAGAATGACACGATATTACCGATAGGAAGGCTAACAAGTCTCCCGTAAAGCGTCCTTAATACCGGCACTTGCTAAATTGTTAAATATTTAAATTGATGTTAGTTTACCATAACCTCCATAACTTTAGAAAGACCAGAAGAGTTTGCTAACGGGTGCTACATTCAGCGCTTTAGTCCCATTAGACCAAAATTGTTAGTTTCTACTTAATAAATTGACTTTTGGTAGTTTGGTTGGTTTGTTCCGATTTTTGTCTCATTTTGGTAGGCCACGCTAATTCTGAAAACACAAGTAATTTCAAAAGAAACTAATGACGGAAGAACTCTGTTATTCCAAAATATTAAAATGTTAAGTAAATATGAAGATAGCTTTAAAAAATGATAATACATATTATGTAAATTGTGTGTAGTTATGATAAAAAAATTTCAAACATTTGATACTTTATTTTAGATCTACGATTCTCAAGTGGGTGCGCAAAGAACTCAGGAAAACACTGAATTTCAGAAATGTATTCTAATTTATTTTCCAATTTTAATTTGACAATATTCACCAAATATGATGAGTTCGTGTTCTGGATTTCTTATGTTGACCAAGATCGCTTGAAAGGACTTCATGCAAAAACGCCCTTTAAACTGCAATTGAAGTTATAAACTTTGTAAAGGCCAGTGCCTTGATAACGCGATTTGTTTTAATCACTGTGCCAATATCTGAGTGCAGAATTAAGCAATTAATTTCGCTAGAGGGGCTTACATATGGGCAATTCAATATCATCGTACGTGACATTTGTACGCCTATAGAGTGGAATAGATTTTGCAAAAATAAGAGTATCTGAAAAATAATTTGGTCTTTATGTTCAGAGGGTACTATATTTTAAAAACAATAATAAGTTCTTTCGAAACATTATTGTCCAAAATATAGAGCGAAATAAAGGCATATCGTACGTGACATAAAACGGAAGTAATTTTGAGGTACATGTAGAAATATGCGAAAATTTGCGAATCGTGAGAGGAGTTATGTTTTCTTTTAATTTCTTACACTAAACCATATATTTTTCCTTTACAATCCGCCATATTTAAATAAAAATAATCTTTGGATGATTTTATAATTACTAAAATTTCATATCGTACGTGACATACCGTACGTGACAGATTTTTCTCCTATAGTAAAACAATATATATTCTGTAAATATGTATATGTATACAAAAACTAAAAAAAATAATAGAAAATATATATTCGGTTTCAATAAACAATTTGATAATAACAAAAAACAATCAGATTCAAATTCATTTCATACTACCTGCTAATTGAAACACACCAATTAAATTAAAAAATTAAATATAATCAGTTTAAACTATTATTTTTGCTCTTAAAATGTTGTAATAAGATCTAAATACTTTCACATAGTAACATTTTAGTGTTTTCTCCTATTCAAATCATCTTGAAAAAAAGTTTCAAGGGTTTTTGGTTTTTCAGTCGGGGTAGTCATTCTCGTGGAATTCCCCATATGACATGTCTTTTAAGACTTTTTGTGTCTTGCCATAAGTAGTAAGTAGTTTAACCCCATTATTTTGACGATAAAAATGGTAGCTTATTCTAAATTCGTTCTTGACCATCAACATAACTTCAAAACTTTATTTATTTAACTCTTGCACTTGTCTCATTTTTATTTCACTTAAATTTATTTTGTTCGTTTTACTATATTTACAGGTAAATAACCATAAAAATCAGTGAACTACAACAAAGGTAATAATACTTTAAAATCGTAACGACTAAAATAAGAAAATTTTTATTTAACACAGAGATGGAAAGATTGCGTTGAATAAAAAAATAAAAATACCTTTATATTTTATAAAATACTTGACCCAAGAGTGAAAATGAGTATTTGCGTGTAAACCTTAAACGGAGGATGATCACCTCGAAGTGGATAAAACGAAAAAGTGAACACATTCTAAAAAAGAAAAAGTGACAATAACAAAAATATTGATATACTTATGTATATAAAGGCAAAAAATTCATTCAGTTTTATTTAAAAATAAATTGTATACATACTAAAATAAAAATAAATAAAAAAAAAAAATAATGTTAGACAAATTAATTGTATTATACTCTTGTATTATTACACTAACTCCCTCGCTTAAATTATGTGCCGCATTAGACTTTGGCAAAAATGCCACAAGTGTCCCACAGCGCAGATTGTTGAACACGTTTCGAAGTTCTGTGACTGAAGCTGAGGATACGTGGCAGCCAATAATACAAACACACAATTGGTTGGCAGAGCCTACAACTTTAACACCAGCACTGTCAGTGTCAACAACACCAACTCGTACTTCGTCTGCTTTGCGGCACAGCACAAATGTAAGAAATAACTTGGCAAACAATTTAAAGCAAAAAAATCGAGTATATGTTAATCCACAGACATATCACCACTATGCAAACACTCATCAGCACCATCATCAACGTAACGGAAATTATAGCAAGCGACATCTAAAAACATCAATGTCGACAGCATCATCATCTGCACCCACATCTACTTTCACATCATCCTCTGCACCATCACAGACTATTAAAAACATTAAATTGAGGTCACATAATAAACCAGGCAGAGTCAAAACTCAACTGAACTCTCATCATCAGCAGCAGCTTTATCCTTTGAACAATATTGAAACCTTATATCCTCAAATTCAAATACCAAAAGATATTATAAGTCAAGTAAACGAACAACAACATCAACAACAACCATTGCCATTGTCACATCAAAACAAGTATGGAATGAACTTAATATCCTCACAACTAAATTCAGATCATGTTAACAATGTAGCACAATACAAACATCATAATACAACACCGTCTTCCTCAACATCATATTGGCATTATTTGCCACAGCCTCCACACGAAGCGAAATACATTAATATTCTAACACCTAAAATTGACACTTACAATGCGAGTTCTACCAGCAGTACAAATTCAAATGTGAAAACAAATACCTTTAGAAATGGCAATGAAACTGAAATGAAGAACGTTAGGAATTCCAGCAGCACCATTTTAACTAATGAAAAGTTGATCGATAATGAAATCACAAATCCCAAAAAACATCAACATAACAATCATCATCACCATTATAAGACTATACAACACAGTGGGGTTAAATCTATCAAAATATCCAACGATGCTGAAAAGCATCTTACAAAAGCTACTAAATCTAATTCAACTGATACTGCTGCTGCTGCTGTTGCTGCTGCAGATAATGAAGAGAATTTCAATGTAAAATCATTGCTATTAAGGAAAACTTTAAATAATGCTCAAGCATTTTATGATAATATTAAGGACATAATCTTGAGTGATAAGGATAATAATAGTGATGATGATGATGAAGGCGATGCTGATTATGACATACTATATTCAACTGAAGGTAAGTTATGCGTAAAGTTATGGAAATTTAAATTTGTTGTAGCAACATTCATTCATTAATTAACATAAACACGAGTGATTTTAGGACTTTTTAATATGACATCACAAGTTTATTTTGTGGTTTCTGATCAAAGGAACTGTGGTGTTAATCAGACTAAACAATTGACTGAATAAATAAATTAGGTTGAAGTAATTTAAATAAAGTTATTTTAAATGCACGTGTGTGTGGTGAAATGGCAAAATTAGACTAGTTATGGGAATAGAAATGTGTTGATTTTATACTTTTACGTAACCCAGTAAAGGTTGTGTCTTGAAAAGATTATAAAATGAACCAAAATATATATTTAGTGGATTCACAAGGTATCCTATCATGTCATATTGTCATAATGTTCTAATATTTAATGACTGGGCGGCTCGGCTTAACCGGCTCTTAGGCGTTCGGCGCAGGTCTCTGCAGGTTGGTTACGACAGCACAATAAATATAGCATACAGAGTAGTATTAATTTAAAAATTTTTTTTGCTTTAAAGGCAATTACAAAATGTTTAAACCATTGTGAAATATTAGAATATTATGACAATATGACATGATAGGATACATTGTGAATCCACTAATTATTTTAGTAAGTTATTCAGGCTGGAGTTCATTAAATTGTTTTTCTTAGAAAGGCAATTTAAATATTGAATTTTCTTAATTTCAAAGAATACGGATACACGGCAGAATGGAATGCATTATTTTGAATGTATGTTAGTGCCACTTATAAACAACTCACCAGTTAAGAAAAATATAAAGAACATTTTAAGAATTTTGACAATTTTGATTTGTTATGGCATATTTTTGAATTTATTAGTTTTTACAGCTTATTTTTACTTTTTTAAACATAATTTGCTTTCCTGCATACATTTTTCTGCAGTTTTTTAATTTATTATTTTCAGTTACAAATATTATTTGGATAAATTCAACGAAATTTATTCCTGAAGGATAAGCTAGTTCCTACGCGCATTTCACTGATTGCTTAGGCCAGATCGTCATGAAAACTTTTCCCAAATCAAACTATATAGCGAATTATAATTACATACACTCAAGCTTGATTTGTAAAAATAAAAAAGCTTAGATAAAAACACAATCATTAAACAGTGATTTTATGTTTTACGACCCCACCCCTTAGATTAAATAAACAGGTTGCATTTTATCTTTAATGTAGTAAAAAACTGACGATGACGTAAATCACCATTGCCTTGCACGATAAGACTGAATAACGCTTTTGCCATTGACGCTTTTCCATTTAATAACACATTTTAAATATAATGCAGTATTCCCTACTCGTCTTTAATTATTTTCTTATTTCATTAACTTCATAATAATGTTAAAATTATTGTAAAAGCTTTATGTAATTAATGAACTTTACTTAATTAACTGTCATATTTCTCATTTTGCTCATTTGTTTATTTATATAAAATTTATTAAACTTGCTTGTTAGGTGCACAAAATTCTTAATTGGAAAAATAAATATCTGATTTAATTACCCAGACTTGATATGTTCATCCTTTTGTGTTTAGGTTTTAGACAAAGCAAAACAAAACACGCAATGAACTGAATTTTTAACCCTAGCTCTGGCACTATTTACATATGTAAATATCTGAATTTTAAAATAGCTATAATTTTTGTATTTTTGGTCCGATTTGGAAATGGTTTGGAGTCAGTGACTAATTTTTGACGATATTCGTGAGTATATAAAAAATCCCCATAAAAGTAAATTCACCGTTATTTCTAGCCATTTTGTTACTTTTTCTTCATTATCTGCCACTATTTACATATGTAAATATTTTTGTTTTATGTGCTTTATTTTTCATACAATTCATTTGATTTTATTACATTTAATTGTTTCTATTACTGGGCCATGAGGTCCTGTCCTACTTATGCTCTAAGAGCCATCTTGAACATTCCTAGGCCACATAATTTGATAAAAGAGGCTTAAGTGTATATGACGTTTCAGGCTTAGATATATGCAAACTCATTTGGGCTGTTTAGTGTTTGGGAGGAAGATTGAGGAATTTGAGGATCATTGTGATGTCGGATAGCCAGAGGGCACCAGGGGACTTATCTTCTCCTGATATGAGGTATCGAGTGTCGTCATTTACTCTATAATATCTCTAAAAGGCACTCGTTGACATTATGATGGTTAGTTAGTCATAAGTGCCATGTCATGAGCACTTATAGGACCGGAACCATACACTGTCACCGTTCCAAAAAATATAGGGAGGATCCAGACATTCGATATACAGGACTATACCTCTGAGGATGGTAGGCAAGCATGCAAGTCGCCTTGGACTCTCTTTTAACGACCATTGTCGTAGCTGCGGGGATAGGGAAAAAGGGGAAAAGATTTTTCATATTCTGAGTGTCAAAATGCACAGATTCCTGGGCAACTACATATTAACCAACCTTAGTAGGTAGGTACCTGGGTCTAGACTTAATGACCTACTGGGTCTATTAACTTCAGCATTTTAGCATACATTACAATGTAAATGGCACTACATCTGACGAGTGGTGTGATCTTTTCAAAACTGAATCCTTTCGACTCTACTTGATTATTCGCACGCAGGGAACTACCACATAAACCAACCAACCATATCTCTGAGAATGTACATTGAGATTGCCTTATGTTAGGGTAGTGCTGAGTGAAGTACATCGGAGGAGCTTTGATGTTTGATCTCTCAATAAACAGAATAATTGGCTTCATAAGAAGCCTAGGCCTATTGTGGTGATTTTATGGACGGCATCACCAGAATCCCTAACGGTCTATAGTGTACCCCTAACAATAATCTACATATCAATATATAAGAAATTACACGTATTTACAAATGTAAATAGTGCCAGAATTCGAAGAAAATTATTGGTGCCAGAGCTAGGGTTAATTATGTTTTAGGAGAACGGAGTACAACGTCTTGAAGATTGAAAAAAAATGTCACAAAATGTACATAACTGCACATAACTGTTAAACCATACAATGTACAACACTAAATTTGATTATTTTTTTTAAATATAAAAAAATAATACATTTTGGTTCATAACTCCTCAACGGAAAGATATGTGACCTATAAAGTTCTGAGTCACATATCTCAAAAAACCACTGCAATAAAAAATGTTTATAAAATGAAAAATAATAACCACTCTCACTTGTTTTTATATAAAATTTATCTATTTAAAATGCTTTAGTGTTGTGTATCGTAAATTACATATTGTTACAAATGTGCAATAGCGATTTGAATTTAACGGTCTGTAATGACTGTCTGCAACATTCATCATGTTTATAAACACGTCCATCAGTAGAAGCTTCCCTTATCAACAATGTTGATAGCATGCGGTTATTAGCATTGTTTGTGGGTATGGCAACACTAACGGTCTAATTCATAATAACTTAAAACAGCTTTATAAGTCGTTAATAAGAAAAAAATCAAAAAACTGTATTCATAAACGTTTAATAGTCTTATAAGTCTGTTATAAACCATTCATAAATTTGAAATATTTATTGTAGCTTCAAACAAAACTATGAACCTACTTTAAGGTATTCTTTTTACATTTTATCTGCAAAAAAGGGAATTTTAAAGATATTTTTTTTATAAATATTCCGGTGGGGAATATGTTCCAATATAACAATATATGATTTTGTTTCAAATTCCTCCGGCAGTGAGCTATATGAGGTACGCAAGTGAGTTTGATTGCCATTTTTGTCATTTTCTTTTAACCTGTAACTCCATGTAGTAATAAAATGTGTAAACATTGTGGAAGAAGATCCACACAATCTAATATACCCATTCCGGAATTAAAATTATGTGTTTCCTTGTAGAAATTCATAAAATTTTGTTAAAAATTAACAAAATGACAATAAAAATAAATTAATAAAACAAATTATAAAACAGTGATGTTTATTTTATCACAGAATATTCGTCATTCGAATAATTTTAATAATAATTGAAATAAAATATATAAAAACGTTTGTTTATTAATACATTTTAGCTTAATATGAATTTACTAGAATCAGATATACATTTTTTATCTAAAAATTACTTTTTATCTTCAAAAATGTATTAATACTAAAAACAAACAATTAAAAAAAGAGAATTAACGAATATTTTATCCTAATTGCAAGTAACACTAACAACGAAAAAGGGGAAATAACTGAGAAGCATTGCCAGATTAGACAAAAATCAGTACATTACTTATTGTGGCTTTAACAAACGTTTATGAATAAAATAGCTTTATTAAAGGTTTATAAAGCTAAAGTGTTTGTTAACAAATTTGTGTTTTAAATCTACAATAAGGTTTTATTATGAATTAGACCGTAAATGTTTAAGCTGCTAACATTAACATCGAAAGCTCTATTTTAAATAAATAAAGAGTTGTTACAAATTTTAAACTACTAAACGGCTTTTATTTGCAATCAAAAGTATCGGGTTTATTTAAAGGAAATAAACCAACGTTTTAAAAAGGTTAAAACGTAACAATATATTTGTACATATACAATATGCTTTTAGTATAGACTAGGGTATTCAATTAAACGGGTTTTTGGTTTAATCGGTTATCGAGCAAATAATTAAGCGGGGTTTAGATTTAATCGGTTAATAATTTTAAATTGAAAAGAAAAACACGAATTTTGTATACTTATATAAAAAGAACAAGATCATAAAAAACAAATAAAACAATAAATAAATTTATACACACACGCAGAACCATATATACGGTTACAGTAAACAATTATATGTTTGTGACAACCATTTACATGATGATGATGGATATCATAATCTGAGAACAAAATTTTTAATAATAAAAATGGTTGTCAAAATAATATATTTCTTTACTGTAACCGACAATTATTCTTCTTAATCAATTTTCAGTAGAAAAATTCAAAATGTAGAAATGAAAAACAAAGAAAAAAACAATGTATCTAAAAACAGATCGGTAAACAATTCTTAAGATTTGTTTAAATTTTTTAAATTGTATTACAATAATTGCTTCAGATGATGTAGCAAGCAAGACAAGGCAACCTGTTAATAAAGCATGACACTTAATACTAATTGAGGATAACATGTCTCTAGTTTCATGTTTATTGATTCATTGTAATATAGATTCTAGCTCATTCGAAACGTATTATTAGAATAAAAACAATACCATAAAGACCCACATTTTGTATTCCTACTCAGCATCATGAATGTCTAATTTCATATTTCTGTGTCCATTATTATAGAAAATACAAAAGAAAGGTACCACTAAAATCACCTTTTGTAAATTCTAACTCATTCAAAATCATTTGTGACTAATTTTCAATTTTAAGGTTTATTATTATAAAATATTCAAAAAGTACCTTTACAATAAAGAAATAGTAACATTAATTACTTATCCCTTTTGAATTCGCAATCACTAAACCATTAATGCTTAATTTCGTGTTTCTAGGTCCATCGTTATAAAATATTCAAAAAGTACTATTAGTTGGAAAAAGTACTCAGTCAGGATCATGTTTGTTTAATTTCCTGCTTATAGGTTCATTATTATAGAAATTTTAATAATAGTTTATGTTACCTCAATATCATATGCCTTCTATCCTTGATTCTTTCTTTACTCAGAAGCATGTCATATAAGTAAAATAATTGAATATAATAAAAAGTACCATTTGAAGAAGAAGTAACAATTTTCCACAAGTTTGTCAAGTTTGAAATTTCAAAGTAATTTCCTGATTCTAGGTTCAATAATATAGAAAATTCAAAAAGTACTATTTGAAGAACGAAACAAGTAAAAGAGCTAATTTTATATACCCTTCACCAAATTATACTTTAAAATAAAACTTAAAAAATTTAAAATTTTTTTTTTTTTTTTTCGAAATTGTTTTTTAAAGCTTTTTTTATATATTTAAAAAAAAATTTTTTTAGTTTAAAAAATTTTTTTTTTGTTTTTAATTTATTAGTGAAAAAAATTTATGACAAACTAATTTTTTTTTGTGAAAACAAATTCGGGTTAAAAAATATTTTTCCCTATTTTGACCCATTGTAAGTCCAACATACTATAGCTTTATATACATCGTTGCAATGGACTTTGAAATATCTATCATTAGATATCCATATTGTGTATATTTATGATTTAGTAATCCAGATATATATCAAAAATAGGCCAAAAATCGAGGTTGTCTCGGATTTTTGCTCATATCTCCGTTATTTATGGACGGATTTTGTTGATTTGAAATAGGAAACTTCTCGAAAGCATGTCTGACAGTATTATTGAAGATTTGGATCCCGAAGATATCTGGGGTCTTCAGAAAATTGATTTCAACAGACAGACGGACATGGTCTTTTGGATCACTTTTTTCAACTCAAATTTTAAGAGCTCAAGGCTCTATATCTATATCTAAATTTTTAATGTTGTTTTTAAATTTGACCAAGACTAACTATTTCTTAGATTGAAATCTATGGGAGTAAATATAATGTTTACTACAAGTACTCGTACTCTTTTATATACATTACTTATTCATTTTTTATCTTTCTCTTTGCAGATAAAACCAATGATGATAATGACCTACAAATACTAAATTCTTCAACTCTTAAAGACCCATCAACAACGGTGGCAGCATTCATAGCGGCAGCAATGGATTCATTTAACATAAAAAATATATTATTTTCTTCAGCATCAATAGGCGAAGTTCAAAGTCATCACAGACAAAATGAAAAAACTACAATGAAATACCCATCTACACAGGACACAAGTCAAATGCAAAATATAGCAGTCAAGGTCAACCAGTCAACCAACGATACACAAGCAAAAGGACGATTATGGAATTTGTCTAAGAAAACACATTCATCGTCTTTGTCCCCTTCGTTAACGGCATCAACATCAAAGGCCTTAACAGCGATTAGTTCCAGTCGTAAAGTGAAAAAAGTTAAAAAGAAATTAAAAAAATTTCAAAAATTTCTTCTACCCCTTGTGCTGGCCTACAAGCTAAAGTTTATGGCCTTAATACCCCTACTAATTGGCGGTCTCACCTTGCTGGTGGGCACAACAGGTTTAGCTGGATTTTTCTTTGCCTTGTTTACGGCCGTAATGAGTTTAAAGTCCGGTGGTCGTAATGCAATTGTAGTTAAGAAGTATTAATAATTTGTTAGTGATAATTTTATTAGGCTAGAGTTGTACGGGTGGGGAAAGTTGATAGGAAAAATAGATTGTGCATTATTAATTGTAATACAAAAGGGTTTCCCTGTTAGTCACCTGATAGGTTGTTGGTTAGGTGGTAATTTGATTTGTAACAATTTATATGAAAGAAATCTGTAACTTTAACATGGCGTTGTCACTAGTGAATATCAATTGACACCATTTAGATACTACTTTATACATCTTAATAAACTTGTTTAGTGTTGGTTACTATAGCGCCGGTACTAGTCATTGTTCTTAAAGAAAAATTTACAAATTTTTCGATAAATAAATAACGCTGTAAGTGAAGTTTCAACTTTTGAAACAACACATCAAAACGACGGAAATATTGAAGTCAATCAGTTGAGTTTAATGAACTTTAAACTCTCATGTTTTAGATCACTGTCTTTCATTCCGATGTTTAGCAACAATTAACAGAACTTTTTATAATATCAGAGATTAATATTGGCGGTTTTGTCGAATTTTTATGATTATTAAAGATATTAGTAAATTATTAAGGCTTGAGTTCATTACACTGTTTTTCTTGGAAAGACAATTTTTACTTATTAAATTTTGTTTTGTTTAAGAAATCAGAAGTGATTAAATCATAAACATTTAATTGTATTTGTATGAAATATAAAATAGATTAACTTAACAAAAGTGTGCTGAACAACACAATTCTACTTTTGTTTCTGAGGTTTTGCAAACTCGAGTTCGAATTTCTAGCAGCTTGTTCGATGTGCGGGTTCTAATATTGTTAGATCGTGTGACTTATTGCAAAATTTAATCATGCGTGGCACATTTCGTCATCAATACACGTATGAAAATTCTTCAAAATGTTAAATCAAATCATCATCACGTATGAGATTGATTCAAAATCGCGGTTTCTGTTTTAAAAAATTGAAAACCGATCGGTTTCGGTTCGGTTCGGTTTTGGGATAATTTATTAACTATTAGTATATAGGAAATGCTATACAAATTTAAAGTTCAAACTTGACGGATGTTCAAGAGGATAAAGGACAATTGGTACCTTTTTAATATATTACATTAGTTAGCTTATATACATTAAAGTTGGCTGATATGCTTCTCAGTAAAGAAATAATCAAGAATAGGGTGCTCAGTGGTATTATGATACCAAAAATGGAGAACTAAAGCAAACTAAGGAGCTTTTTTTCGTTCTTCAAATAGTACTTTTTGAATTTTCTACAATATTGAACCTAGAATCAGGAAATTACTTTGAAATTTCAAACTTGACAGTGGTTTAAGTGTGGAAAATTGTTACCTTTTTTCTAATGGTACTTTTTTATATTAAATTATTTTATTTATGTGTATACATAATAGTTGGCTGATATGCTTCTGAGTGAAGAATGAATCAAGGTAGAGGGCAAAATGATATTGAAGTAACAAAACACTATTAACGAAATTTCTATAATAATGAACCCATAAACTGGAAATTAAGCACACATGATCCTAAATGAGTTAAAATATAAAAAAGGGACCTGCAGGTACTTTTTCCAACTAATAGTATTTTTTGAATATTTTATAACGATGGACCTAGAAACACGAATTTAAGCATTCATGGTTTAGTGAATCCGAATTCAAAAGGGATAATTAAAGTTACTATTTGTTTATTGTAAAGGTTCCTTTTCAATATTTTATAATAATAAACCTTAAAATTAGGCACAACTGATTCTGAATGAGTTAGAATTCACGAAAGGTGATTATAGTGGTACCTTTCTTTTGTATTTTCTATAAAAAATATGAAATTAGACATTCTTGATGCTGATAATACGTTTCGAATGAGCTAGAATCCACATTACAATGTATCAATAAACATGAAACTAGAGACATGTTTTCCTGAATTAGTATTAATTCACAAAAGGAGACTTAATAGTACTATTTCTATCTTCCAATTGGCACCGGCTCAGCTAGTACTCCAAGACTTTGTTGCATTATTTTTTGTTAAATTAAATAAGTAAACCGTCATTTGAAGTTTAATTGTCAGGAAATACTCGTAGATCAATATGTTGTGTCTTGCTTTATTAACAGGATTCCCTGCCCAGCCAGCAAAAGGTAGCCTGCTATATCATCTGAAGCAATTATTTTAATACAATTTAAAAAATTTAAACAAATCTTAAGATATTTTTGCCGATCTGTTTTTAGAGATATTAGATGAATAATTGGATGAAAAAGTTTGTTTCTCATTTCTAAATTTTGAATTTTTCTATTGAAAATAGATTAGCAGTAAAAAGCGAAGTATAATTGTCGGTTTCGGTTTTAGACCTTGAAAAACCGCGGTTTCGGTTAAAACCGAATTGAAAACTCTACTTTATAGGGTCGCAAATCTATATTTGGATTACTAAGTTATTAATATAGACAATATGGATATCAAATAATATATAATTCAAAGAGTTTTGCAACGGCGTATATAAGACCAAAATAAGGGTCAAAATCGGGAAAAATATTGTTTAACCCAATTCTTTTAAAAATTTAAAAAAAAAAAAATTTTTTTTTTGCTATTTTGCATTTATTGTATTATAATAAATTTTCACTAATATCTTTAATTTCGTAACACATTTTAATATATTTCTTAATATGAGCTCCGAAAGACATAGCAAAAATAATGCACAATCTTTTTTTCCTAGCACAGTATTTGACTAGAAATTTTTTTTTTTTATGATATTTATTTATTATTACTATTAACTATTTATACGTTTATCGCAGTGTCATAAAAAGTTGATATGCTGACAAAATAAACAATAATATGCTTAACATAACGTTTATGATAAAAAGCATAACTTTTATTAAGTAATGACATAAAATCCCAACAGTCTGCCAATTATATATTGATGAATTATTTATTTCGTTTAATATTAAAATAAATAATAATAAAATAAAAATATAATAAATATATAGTTTTATAAAATAACATATAAATTACATGATAATTTGTCACTTTAAACAAATTGCAGTTTTAATTAATTTAATATTTATTGTCTATTTTGCCAAGGTCTCTTTCCGCATAAATTTACATTAATTTAGTTGGTAAAATAATCACAAGCAATTGCTACACATTGAGTACAAGTTAATTAAAATCCTAATATTAGTTCAATAACATTTTAATTTGCATTTAAATGGATTGAATAAAGAAATCTTACAAAATAAAAAATAATTAAAAATAATAAATTCGTACATAACTTATGTACGAATGAGTATTTGATATTTACGTGTAACCATACTCTCTAACGCCTGCCAGCAAATCAATAAAACTTTTAAACACTCTGCTGTGCAGATAATATTATGTCAACATTTCAAAATCAAAGTTTATTTGTATAAAATTAAATTTGTAAAAATTATGAAAACATGCTGCATTTGCAGCGCCATTTCGTGAACACGTGCTTCACTCGTTATCACTTCTTACGTGCTGACAGACAGACTGAAGGTTTTCAACATCATGTATGAATGAATTTCAGTTTTTGTGATTTGTATACCCTACACCTTCATAGGAGAGAGGGTAAGTATTAAACGTTTGTGCTGATGTTTGTAACGCCCAAAAATATTAGTATAACACCCACCTCAAAATATGCCGTTTGAATTAGAATCACTTTCTGAGTCGATTAAATAAGGTCCGTCCGTCCTTCCGTCAGGCTGGCCATATAAACTTTTTGCGCAAAGTTCAGGTCGCAATTTTTAAGATATTTCGATCAAATTTGTCACATGCTTTTTTTCTGCCCAAGGACGAAGTATATAAAAACTGGCTGATATCGGTGCATTATTTCACCTAGCCCCATACAAATGTTCTCCTGAAATAGGACTTTATCGGTCATTAATGTTTAATTTATATAGATATATACACAAATTGTTCTCTAATTTTATGACGTTCGGTCCATAATAAGTCATAGCTCCCATATAAGGCTCACACAAGAGCATAAATCTCTTAATACCCACATAAAATTCAACAGAAATAAGTTTCATGTAGAAATAAATCACATGATGATCCATCCATAATTGCTCATAGTTACCACATAAACTTCCCTCTTCCGAAAATCACTCACGAATATAAATTAAGGAAATAAAGAAAATGTTTACTCAGTGTAGGGTATTATATGGTCGGGCTTGATCGACCATACTTTCTTACTTGTTATTTTTTTTTTTAGTTTTTTCTTTTATTTTGGGTTGTTTGTAACAAATTTTTACGACATTTGAATTTAGTGGTTTGAATTTTGTATGCTATAGTTGTGGTAAGTCCAAGTTTAAGTTTATAAATAAGTTTTACCTTATTTGGGGGCATCACATAACAAAGCGTGTTAATTTGGTTAGCATTAATGTAAAGTAATGCTATAAAATTGTTTACTAGTTAGGTTATCAAATACAAGGGTCAATTGGAAATTTGTATTTCTATACTAAGTACTCATGAAAACACCTTAACATTTTGGCTTTATTTTGAATGTTTGGGACATATAATTTTAGCAAACTCGGATAACGTTTAGAGGTTGCCCATTTACTATTTGAAATTTCTAGTTTTGATTTATACTTTTCGTATTTCATTTATCAATAGATGCTAAAATATAACATTTAATTTGATACACAAAAAAAAAATCATAAAAATCTTTTGAAAATGTAAAATTTGGTATTTGAGATATTCCAATGATTAAGTTTACATTGTTTCTTAAGGTAGCTGCTAAATTAAGTATTCGTAATTTCAAATTGCTAGGACTTTGTTAAGTCTTTTATATCTGATGCCAAATCTGTCCAGTACAGCAAAATTACACCGCACAGTGGGGCAGAATCAAATATTTTTGGAAATAAATCTGGCATTTCTAAACGGCTGATCCGATAGGGATAAAATTGGACATTGGCGTAGCCACGGAGTATTCAAGTTTAAGTTATTAAAATGGACCATACAAATGCTCAAGGCGCGGCGCTATGGGGGCTTAAAATAGGGTACCTTTGATATGTAAAATATTTAAACACGTGACATTTTTTGTTTCCCATCCGATTTCAAAGCGCTCGACTAGGTCTTGAAAAAACATGCTTCCGTATGCTATTTATCTCTGATAATTTCCGAGTTATAAGCAATTCAAATTTGAATTTTTAAAATTTTGCCATACCTTGAAAAGTAGGGCCTACTTTTTAACCGAATGAACATAAATTTTTTCGTTATTTAGACAACTAAATTACCATTAATATGCAAAAGATTTCAGAGCAATATCAAGTACGGATTCAAAAATAATTGATTTTCAATTTAAAAATTAAAAAAATAGTAGATTGTGTTGTTTTTTGGGTGAAAAGGTGACTTAACTCTTTTTTTATTTTAAAAAAACTTTCTTTAAGGACATATGGGCAATTCCACGAGAATGACTACCACGACTGAAAACCCAAAAAGCCTTGAAACTTTTTTTTAAGATGATTTGAATAGGATAAAACACTAAAATATTACTATGTGTCAGTATTTAGAGCTTATTACAACATTTTATTGGCAAAAATAATAGTTTAAACTGACTATATTTAATATTTTAATTTAATTGGCGTGTTTTAGGCTAAAATTGCTGTCAAAACTAAGCTCCCAATTAGCATATAGTGTGAAATAAATTTGACTCCGATTGTTTATTTGCTATTATAAAATTGTTTATTGAAACTGAATCTATATTTTCTATTCATTTTTTTAGTTTTTGTATAGATATATTTATATATATATATTGTTTTATTATAAGAGAAAAATCTGTCACGTACGATATTAAATTTTATTTATTATAAAATCATCCAATGATTGTTTTTACTTAAATATGACGGATTGTAAAGTAAAAATATGTCGTTTAGTGTAAGAAATTAAGAGAAAACACAACGCCTCTCACGATTCCCAAATTTTTCGCATATTTCTACATGTACCTCAAAATTACTTCCGTTTTATGTCACGTACGATAACCCTTATTTCGCTCGATATTTTGGATAACAATGTTTCGAAAGAACTTATTATTTTTTTTAAAATATAGCACCATCTGAATGAAACATACAGACCAAATTATTTTTCAGATACTCTTATTTTTGGAAAATCTATTCCACTCTATAGGCGTACAAATGTCACGTACGATGACATGGAATTGCCCATATAACAATTTTATATTTTTCTGTAAGATATCTTTACGGAGAACATTTTGGTATAAAAAACTTGTCATAGTTTTCGAATATGTTGTCCCTACGCCTTTTGGAGGCCCTATAGGCAAAAAATGACAGTTGCTTTATCCGGAGTTCTTAACATTATTCATAGGTTTAGTTCTATCTCTACATTTACCTAAAAGTGTATCAATGATCTACTAATGTTTGTAATGTAAGAAAATATTTGATTATTCCACATTTAGGTTAATACTTAATTAAATTGCCACTTAACCCTAAATGAACAAACATTTTTTGTACTTGAAAACAAATTCATGTTACAAGCTTCAATTGCCACAAAATAGCAAACAAATTATTTGTAAAGAACATTTTAATGTGCAATATATATATCTACAAAGAAAAAAAAAAATTCAAACTACTTTAATACAAAAGATAGCAAACAGCTTATATTATATGGAACAAATAAAAACCAAATACTTTTGTTAGCGATCGACTTGTTGCTTGCTCTTCAACGATAAACACACTGATGATCATTTAACGAATGCAACCATGTGCAGCCAAACGTTAAGGATATTTATGAATAAATTAAAATGAAAATTAGTTTCTATGGATAAAATCAAGATTTTACAAAAGATCTTTTTCAAAAACAAAAAAACAAAGAATTTAGTTCTAAGAGAGATACGAAAATGTTAAGATCGTTTACGGTATAGAAAATTTTTCGATAAACAAAATAATGGAAATTGTTTATATTTTAAAAGTGTTTTCTCTAGTGTTTATAACGATTGCAAAAGCTAATGATATAGCTAAGGATGAAAAAGATATGGATATTGTTATAGTTGATGCCGATGAAGGAACCAAAAAGTTGGAAACCAAAGAGGAATTAAAAAGGAACAAGCTAGCGAGACAAAGTTTAAGTTTGTGGCCAAATATAGCACAAGATCAGGATCTATTGTTGTTGGAGCAAGTGTTGCAGGATATTGAAAGAGGTTAGTTTTAGAATAAAAAAAAATTCTGTAATATTGCATGTGATAAAATACAACAAATAAGTTAATAAATTAAAAAAAAACATGTTAAAACTTAGCTAAATTGGTTTAACAGAAACAAGTTATGAATCAAAATCTATGAAAATCTTGATTGTTAATAATGCACAGTGGACCGTTAGCTAAAAATGTGTAATACAAATTTATTTTGGTTCGATTGAAAAGGATTGTTTAAGAGAATTAAAAAGGAGTACCCTGGCTTAAAGAAAATTAAACTTAGGTTGAAGCTACATCGATCTTATTACCTCAATGTCAATCCTTGAATAGGGATAGGAAGCTAAATTATTTCAGATATCGGAAGTCATACTTGAATAAAAATGCCTAAACATGGATTTTTTTTTAACAAATTCAAATATTTTGGTATTTTTATATTATTAAATTGGCAACTCTGCAGTTTGCTGAAACAAGGGTTTTTAATTTCTTGACCTTTCCTGATTCCCGGGTAACCGGGTATTCCCGAAATATATAATGATAATGTAATATTATAGCCAAATTTTATTCCACAAATCCTTTCCAAACATCTAATTCTTTAGCTTCATTCAAAAGCTTTTATTTAAATTGAATTCATTCATCATTGAATTAATTTTTGTTAATTCAAATCTAATAAAAATTGAAATAAAATTTTATATTCTTCATTCAGTTTTGTTATGCTTTTATACATATACAAAATTAATTGAAAAAAAATTGAAAATTCTAACAGATTTTAATCCAAGAAAAATTTAATCATTCAATACATTTTTTAAGCCATTATGTAATGGAATTGAATTCAAGACATTTATAATGATTCCATAAGGAATTAATTCTATAAATACTAGGATATTCAATTAATCGGGTTTCTGGATTAATCGGCTAATCGAGCAAATAATTAATCGGGGTTTAGATTTAATCGGTTAATTTTAAATTATTCGATTAACCGAATAATTTCTATTTTAAATATAAATTGAAAATAAAACCACGAATTTTGTGTACTTATTTAAGCATATTGCTAATAAAAAGAACAAAATCATAAACAACAAACAAACCTCTCACTGCTTAGCTGTTGGAGAAATCAAAAGTAAGGCATGATAAAGAATATCCGATTTCTCATATAAGGACTGAGATTGAAAAATTTTTAACATACATATATGTTAATAAAAATGAAACCACTAAACTTACAGTTTTGAATCTTTTTTTATTTGAAAAATATTTTTATAGTTCTAATCACTAATGATGAAATTTTGAACCTTTTTCGAAAACCCTTCCATTATGGTTTTTATAGTGTTTTAGTCACTTTGTTCGAACAGGTTGTCCATCTCCATTTAAAATCTACCACACTTTTGGACATCTTTATTGTGCTCTTCAATTCTCTTTCAACAAGAGCCCAATATCTCTCCACTGGCTCTTGCTCCAGGCAGTTTGGAGAATTTGCCTCTCTTGGTACAAATACCAGATTATTGTTCTTTTTCCACTCAAGACCTTTCTTACCATAGTGACAGGATGCCAAATCAGGCCAAAAATAAGTGGACACACTAAGAAGTCTTATGGATGGAAGCATCCTTTTTTGTAAACATTCCTTGATGTAAATTTCGGTGTTTATGGAGCCCTTTGTAACAAATGTTTGCCTTTTTTGCTGCAACTGCATATTGCTTGCCACGCTAAGAACTTTTTGGGAAATTTTGTCTGCTTTTGGGCCCTAAACCTTTCTTCTACATTTCCTTGAGCATCTGCAACATAAAAAAGTTGACCCAGAAGCTGCGAAAAATTTTCCATACGTACATTTCGTCATCCATTATGCAGCAGGAATATTTTTTGTATAAAATTTGACTTCAATTTCCGTGCTCTTTCTTTGGCCTCTAAATTTTTAGCAGAGTACCTGTCATGAACTTTTTGAGCCTTGTATGTTTTTGAACCTGCATTGGCTTTAACTTTTCGTACCAAATAGTCCGAGTACTGACCTAACCGGGCTTCTTTCCTACCGGAGTTGTTGGGAGCTCTTTTGAAAATGCTTTCTATTTTTTGGCTTTTGATCATGTGGACCATTCCTTCTGCCTGAACCAGGTTTTATATCAACGGACAAGTTCCCCCGGTACTGTTTAATAACATTGGAAAAAGTTTGATAGCTGACCTTTGATTGTTTGGCCAACTTTTTGTAGGACCAAGTTTGGTTTTGTGGAAAATATTTAATAATTTTAGCACGCACTTTTTTCCCGTCACTCATTTTAATCAGATTACCAACAAATGAACATAATTGACATTAAATATAATAACTGAGATACTTTACAAAGCTAACTTGATCAAAAAAAAAAAGACAAATCAAATAATACTTGGGTTAAAAGTTTTAATGAAAAACGTGTGTTAAGAATTTTACAATCTCAGTCCTTAAAATACTCCATTATACCATTGGAGTCCTTTTTGGAATTTTTAAAATTATCATGTCGTCCTCAGTCTCATTAGGACAAAGTTAATCATAGTACATTCTAGAAAAAAGTTAATTTCAAAATTCCTTAGTTTAAATTTTTGTGCTTCTAAAAAACTGTTGCTAGAAGTTAATGTTCATGAGCTAATAAATAAAATTTGGGTGCTTAAAACTATATTTCTAAAAAATGAAATTTCGCTTAATCGATACAAATTAATCGGTTTATTTGAAATCGGCAATTTTAAATTATTCAAACATTAACCGACCAAAATTAATCGATTGAATACCCTAATTAATACTGAAATCTAAAATAACTTTACCGAAATAACAGCAAATACCGCTATCGTTAAGCTACCGTTATCGAAATAACTGCAATTACCGTTACCTTTTAATTCGAATGTATACCTTTTATTAGCCTCTGAAACCTTTATTTCTCTTCAATAACTGTTCTTCAATCGGATTAGCTTTTATTAATACAATCAATTGGTCAATTCACAAGGTCTGTTATCATGTCATATTGTCATAATGTCCTAATATTTCACAATGGATTTTATTGCAAAAAATGTCTTAAAATAATATTACTTTCTATCCTATATTTATTGTGTTATCGTATCGAACCAGCAGATACCAACGCCGATTGCCGAAGAGTCGGTTAAGCCGAGCCGCCGAGTCGTGATATATTAGGACATTATGACAATATGACTGATAAGAGACCTTGTGAATTGACCAAATATGTCATATATGTACGTTAGATGTTGTAATTTTTAAACAACAAAATATTACAAACTTATTTACTATCAATACATTAAACAATATATTAATACAACTAATTTCATTCTAACAGGTCGCGGCAAATCTCAACGTTACAAAAAGCTCACCAAATTCATGTATCCTCTGTTCATGGGTGTGCTGGTTGCAAAAATCGTTCTAATTCCCCTTATACTGAAAATGTTAACAGCCATATCGGCATCCGCTTTGGTGATGGGTAAAGTTGCTTTAGTTGCCACTGGCTTTATAGCTTTAAATTCGATTTTCTCTACTAATGTTTACGATACCAAAGATCGTTTTGAATTCATATATCTACCCAATGGAAAACCATATCGTTCTGCTGCCGGCGGTTTTTCACTATATGATGATCAATCATGGTCGGATAGTAACAACAATCAATATGCTGTTGTAGCACCAGCAATTGCTGGACAGCAGCAGAAATATATTCCCGTCAATGTAAAACCTGAATTACCGTATAATTCGTATAGAGCAGCTGCTGGGGATGGGAGCGGAGCAGGACGAGTTGGTGTAATGGCCAGTAAGAATGGTGTGGGTAATTCTGTCAAGGATTTGTATTATTATGCACAGCATAATTATAACAACAATGATGGTAAACCGTTTTTATAAGAATTCTAGTGGTATTTTATGAAAACGTTTGGTTAGACTAGGTGGCGGAATGGTAGTTTAGATTTAAGACTAATTACTGAAAACTAAAGTTCTAGATTTTGCCTAGATATTTAAATATAATTTTTTTTTTAAACGTTATTTTTTATTTAGGTTTAATTTAAGATCATTAGTTAATAATTTATTGCAATCATTTATAAAATATTCATATGAAGTTGTGTCTGGAAAGTGAATGAGACCTTATAGTAAATCTGAGGTAGGTGCACATATAATATCGTTAGCTTAGTATGCAAATGTGATACAAATTTTACAGGAGACAAAAAAAAAAAAAAAACGTTCAAAATGAATGGGTTTTAAACATTTTTGAAATCTGTCAATGCAATTTTATTACTTATTTGGTATGATTTATAATGATAAATAATGACAGTTTAGAAGAAGAGCGGTCAACTTATAACTCCTCTTTTGGGACTAAGCTTATTTTCTTATAACATATTTAGTTTATTTTTATCGTTTTAACTCAGTTAATTTATTTGAAATCTCTATTGTTTCAAAAGTTGCTCTCAAAAGCAAATGGAGCAACGCTTTTGATATTTGTTTTTCATATAATAATAAATTTGAAAATTATCTAATATTTCCCTACCAAATTTATGGTTTAAGTTTTTTGTTAGTACATTAATAAAGTACTAATGACTGATAACGCAATTTTACTCAATTCTATTTGATGCTCGTCTCATAAATATAACAACAGTGTATTTTTACTTATTCTAAAAAAAAATCTAACTAAAAATCTGGACTTATCACGTTTGCTCACTAAGCCAATGATATTCGAAGTTTGTGGTTTATTTATATAAACAATTTGATATTATCGTATTGGCAACAAAGTATTCGTTATTGCTAAATACTTATGTAATAAAAAATACTCAACTCATTTAGTGTAGGTTGCAGGTCTGACTGCATCCTTATGCAGGCAGCTCCTAATAGAATAATTAAACATACCTGCAATCTAACATAAGACAACACTTTGAGAGATGATTTACGCTCTAGCATAGAGAAATTAGTTAGTTTTTAGAGTTAGTAACACAAATTATTTAAAATGAAATAAAATTTAGTACAAATTAATAAATTGTGTTTTAATTCATGTAAATTAATGTCAACAATTTGTAATGTTACATCCGAAATATAGACAAAAATATGTAACAACAAGTATATTCTGCCGAATCTTATATACCCTTCACCAAATTGTACTTTAAAATAAAATTAAAAAAAAAAAAAAAATTTTAATTTTTTAACAAATTTTTTTTCGAAATTGTTTTTAAAAAGTTTTTTCCAATTTTTTTCAAAAATTTTTTTTAATATATTAGGGAACAATGTTTTTTGTGAAAAAAAATTCGGGTTAAAAAATATTTTTCCCGATTTTGACCCATTGTAGGTCCAACTTACTATAGCCTTATATACATCGTTACAATGGACTTCAAATATCTATCATTAGATATCCATATTGTCTATATTTATGATTTAGTAATCGAGATATAGATCAAAAATAGGTCAAAACATTGAGGTTGTTTCGGATTTTTGCTCATATCTCCGTTATTTATGGACGGCTTTTACTGATTTTAAATAGAAAACTTCTCGAAAGCATGTCTGACAGAATTATTGAAGATTCGGATCCCGAAGATATTTGGGGTCTTCAGAAAGTTCATTTCAACAGACAGACGGACAGACAGACAGATTATGTACAATTTGATCACGATATTAATTATTATAATACAATTATGAATGTTAAAGTTATTTTCTGAGGGGGGTCATCTGTGGGGACTAGGAAAAAAGTTGCTGGATTTTCAACATACTTTGCAGTATAATTTCAGAGTACTCAGAGTACTTAGACTGCTCAAACAGTATTCCGGGGGACATTTGTATGTATAGCTCCTTTCGTTTGGGCCCTATCTTGTTTTCAACATACAGACGGACATAGCTAGATCGTCTTAGGATCTTATGACGACCAAGAATATATACACTTTTTGGTTTTACGACCAGTATTTCAATATGTTAGTCAGAAGTATGTATATACCAACAAGTTCACAACCGCCCGTCAACGCTCATTCCGATGTTCTATTCCTTACATTACCCAATCCTGTGTAACTTGTGGTTCAATAAAGAAAGAAAAAAAACTGTATTTTCTATTTAATTAAATTAAGGCGTAAATTTGATAACAACCATTTATGACATACCTCGAAGTAATTGAAATAATATCTATTAAAATATGAAGCGATGATCATTCAGGTTCATAGTCACTTTTCCAAAATGCTCTTGTATTGCCGATAATTGCTCATTACATGCTATAATTTTGATTGGTTAACTGTAAGATCAAATACACATTTGATAAAAAAAGTAGTAAGATTTTAAACTAGATTTATGTATATTTGAACATAACTTTATAAAGTTTCTAAATTTAAACCTTTTCTTTGTGATTTTAGGCTGGAACGTCTATTTTGTAATCCTTTTTTTATACCCACCATCACAATAGGATGTAACACATCAAAAAATTTGGCGCAGACCCACATTAGTATATATTTAATGGGTCCTTATATGACTCTAAGACGATCTAGCGATGTCTGTCCGACTAAGTGTTTGTTGAAAACGCGATAGGTCCCAAACGAAAGGAGCTAGCTGCCTGAAATATTATCTGTTGATAAGGTTTGTTATGGTGGTGTAGGGTATAAAAAGAAAAATTGTATAACAACACCCAAGATTTTCAACATAACTATAAAATAAACAAGTAACAGTGCTATATTCGGCTGTGCCGAACCATATATACCCTTCACCAAATTATATTTTGAACCAAAAATTTTAAATAAAAAATATTAATTTTTTTTTTTTTTAAATTTATTAGGGCGAACATTTTTTTAATTTATTTAATTTTTTTTTTTTTAAGTTTAAAAAAAATCAGGTTAAAACATATTTTTTCCGATTTTGAGCAATTGCAAAGGTCTTTCAAATATTTATTATTGGACATCCATATTGTCTATATTAATAACTTAGTAATCCAGATATAAATATGTCAGAAATTGAGGTTGTCCTGGTTTTTTTTCTTATATCTCAGCCATTTGTGGGCCGATTGTGTCAATTTTAAATAGCAACCGAGCTGGAAAAATTTATGTATGAATCATGTATGTATGGGCTACGGAAAGTTGATTTCAACATGCAGATGGACAGACGGACATGGCTATATCGACTTCGTTATCTTTAACGATCAAGAATATATATACTTTGTAGTGTTGCAAATGAAAAATGTAGAAATTACAAACTTATATATATACCCTTGCTACTTATGGTGAAGGGTATAAAAATCAAATAAATGAAAAGATGTTGTAATAAAAATGCGCAAGAATTTTAAACAGCTTTGTTCACCACAAACAATTTCAAAGCTAAACTGATAAAACGTCAAACAAACCATAAAGCCGTAAAGCAATCACACAACAAAGATGTAAAACAATGGCAAGTATTTGTTGTCAGTGTAAAATACATTGTATAGTGAAGTAGTGGCAGGCGTCTGTTTTTGTTAGTTGGTTGGTTGGTGCTGCTCTGATCGTATCAATAGTGGAATTTACGTACATATTTGTAGTTCAAAAGAAAGTGAAATTAGTTGGTTGACAGAAAAACGAAAAAAAAAAATTATAAAATTCAACAAATAGTTAAAAACAACAATTTACGTAGTTACAGCACCTCAAAGCGATTTACTCGTTAAACAGAAAAAAACAAAAAAAAACATTAAATATTCGTACTAAATACATTTAGCCGTACTCTGGGTAATAGACCAACCATCATATTAAGTCAAGAGTTGTGTGTATTTTAGGCGGTTAAATAATATTTATTGTTTCTGGTATTGTTGTTGGTTTTGTTGCTGTCGATGTTGGCCTAAACCAACACGCATCAGATTGACATGTTAATTGCTGAGCCATGACAATTTCACTATTGACGTCACAGAAATCCATACAATACGTGCCCTTGCATATAAAAATTGTTTTTATCTGAATTTGAGAGCTATTAAAAATGTGTGTAAATAACATCTCTGAAATCAAAGTTAACCAATATTTACTATGAGTTTTAATAGTTTATTGAAATGGCTTGGTTTTTTTTAAGAGTTTCTCTCATTTTTAGTATTTTACATTTGTGATAACTAGGGCCGTGATTTTCATGCAAATAAACAAAAAACAGGGATTACAAAAAAAAAAAAAAAAAAAAAAAAACACGATTAGGGTCTTTCTATATTAAGAAAAAGAAAGATATTTTAAAATTTGTAATGTAATTTATTATTATTGATGTTTTTTTCCATATCTTACATTTGTACCAAAATTTAAATGTTTTGTTTTTAAAAAGTTGCAAAGAAAAACAATTCTCCCTTTTTCTGGTTTCCATGCATAATTCTATATTAAAGCATATTTTTATTCATATTTTACATTTTAGCGTGAATTTATTTCTGTTTTTAGTGCATATTCTTGAGCATATCTTTTGATTTATAGTTTTTGATAAAACTTTAATATTAAATAACTGCTCCAGATTTGAAAAATGTGTCAAAATTATTTCTAAATATAAAAAATTATAAAAAGGCAGATTTTTTGGAGACGAAGTCTGTCCAGTTATTGGCCAATGTTTAAAATTTAATTATTTCACTGGGAATAGGAGATTTTTGATGAGAAAATTAGAAAATATTGTCAAAATATATAACAAGCAAATACAAAATGTTAAAAAAAAAAAAAAAATTTTACCAAAAATTTAAAAAAATTTTATAATTATAAAAATCGGTTGGTTAACCGATATAAAAGCCGGCATGTAGAATTATTATTATTCTCAAGCAGAAAAAACAGGTTTCCGGTTATTGAATACTCTACTCCGGATATTCCATTAACGACCGCCTTACTATCTGTAAATACTTATTAAAGATCAGATATGCCATTGCTTAGTGTTGGAGAGAAAGATTTATGATCCTGAATTTCGAATGAAAAACTACACTCTAATCCATAAAGCATTCAATGAAGAACTCCTTACTGGACAACCCAAAAAAAACGTGAAACAATCTCAAGTGGATTGAGCAGATTTTTCAACATTTGATGTATTCACTAAAAAAAACAGCACACTAAAGACAGAAACATCTCTATTTCTAAATTAATTTAGTCTTAAAACGTGCATTGTTTATTTTACCCATCTAAAGTAAAGTAATTGAATTTGATCAAACATTAAACTATTTAAACCACAAAAGTAAATAAAGTAAGTATTTAAAAGGGCTACAATTCAATTTATTAAATGTTTTCCTAAACACAAAGTTTCGTAGTTAGCTCTTGCCAATAGCATTTTGTGTTCAAATGAAAATATCTCTTTAGTTTTAACGTGTACTTTACACCTATGTATGTGGGTTTCTTTCTGTAACTAAAAATGTTTGGTATTTTATTTTCATTTTACTTAGCCCTTAAAACTTTCACTATTCACCAGTTAAGGTGCAGAAATTTATAATTATATTTCAGAAATTTTTAATTGGATTTCAGAAATTTTCAATTATATTTCACAATTTTCTAATTGTATATTAGAATATTCCAATTATATTTTAAAAGTTTGCATTAGTATTTCAGAAAATTCTAATAGAATTACAAAAATAAAAAATTTTGTACATACATGCAAGTGATCAGATGTTCATTTTTAGCTCCTTTGGAAATAATTGTAACATTGTTTCTGTTTGTTTACATTTTTTTTTTTTTTTTTTTTTTTGTATTTGAAAAAATTTAATAATAAATCTTTTTATTTTGAACAATTTTAGTAAAAAGAGTAAAAAATAAGAATTGGAAAAAAGTGTTTTTGTTCCTTCCACTGTTTTCGACAATCTCACAATTTTTTACACAAACAACATGCATGTTGTTTTTATACCCTTCACCATGAGTGGCAAGGGTATATATAAGTTTGTCATTCCGTTTGTAATTTCTACATTTTTCATTTGAATAGCGAAGTCGATATAGCCATGTCCGTCTGTATGTTGAAATCAACTTTCCGTAGCCCCCAAATATCTTACAAACATAGTTGATACATCAATATATCGGGAATTCTTCCGGCTCGGTCGCTATTTAAAATCGAGAAAATCGGCATTTAAATGGCTGAGATATAAGGAAAAAACCGGGACAACCTCGATTTTTGGCCTATTTTTGCCTATCTGGATTACTAAGTCATTAATATAGACAATATGGATATCTAATGCTAGATATTTCAAAGTCCACTGCAACGATGTATATGAGGCTATAGTAATTTGAACCTACAATGGGTCAAAATCGGGAAAATTATTTTTTAACCCGAATATTTTTTAACAAAAAATTTTTTTGTCATACATTTTTTTTCACTTATAATACAAAATTTAAAAAAAACCTGGAAAAAAATTAAAAATAAAATTTTTTTTTTAATTTTGCAAACAATTTTAAAAAAAAAAATTTACCTAAAAATATTTAAGATTTTTATTTTAAAGTATAATTTGGTGAAGGGTATATAAGATTCGGAACAGCCGAATATAGCTCTCTTACTTGTTCTATTGTTGCTTTGATGTAAAGTTGCATGTACTTGTATAAATATACTTTGTGAAATACCAAAATAAATGACTGAAATACTTTGCTTACATTACCCAAAAAAAAACTTTTATTTGTAAAAAAACTACAAAGTTTATATTTGCCTTAAAGTTTAGTACTATGTTCAAAATGCTGTCAAACTGCATATAAAATATTTGGAAAATATTTGCACTTCTTTCGCACGAAATTAAAACCAACAATCATTTGTTACATATAACATTTTTCGCATAAAAAAACCATCATTTTAGGCAAATATGAACATAGTACTAGGCTTAAGGCCCAAATACCAATTGTTCACTCTTTATACCGTACACCACCATTGTGGGGAGGGTCTGGCTGGCTGGCTGGTTGGCTGGCTGTCCATGTAAACCTTGTGCGCGGAGCACAGGTCGCAATTTTGAAGATATTTCGATAAAATTTGGTATATATCAATTTTTCGGCCCAAGGACCGAACAAGCCTATTGAAACTGACTGAAATCGGTCCATTATTTCACCTAGCCCTCACACAAATGTCCTCCCGAAATTGGACTTTATCGGTCATAAATATTTAATTTATATAGGTATCTACACAAGTTTTTCTCAAAATAAGTTTTATATATACGAAATTCATGTCACCAAATTTTATTATGATCGGTCCATAATAAGTCATAGCTCCTGCATAGGCCTGCTTCAGATAATCACTTTAACGAGCATAAATCTCCTACACATAAAATGCGACACAAATAACTTTCATATAGACATTAATCACATGACCAAATTTTATGGTGATCGGTCCATAATTTGTCATAGCTCCCATATAAGGCCCACTGCCGAAATTCACTCACGAATATAAATTATGGAATTTTTTAAAGAAAAATATTTTTGCTTCTTACTTGTTTTATACAGCTTTTGTTTGCAATAAATTGATTTAGTCTATTAATTACTAACTTGATTATTTTAAGTTTCAATTATTTGCCAATCATTTAATGCTGGTTGAGCTGTCATAATTATTGAATGCCACAGGATGAATACATTTAAAATTGGTACTCAATGTAATTGGAAAACTTCTGAAATATAATTGGATTTTTCTTAAATCCAATTGAAATTATTTTTAAATATAATTAGTAATTCTAAAATACAATTAGAAATCTAAGAAATACTATTACAAAATGGTTTAGTGCCGGTTCCTACACCAGAAGAACCAGTTACGTTACTAGTTCCATGTGTATTTACTTTTCCCTAGTAAATTTAAATACCGTTTTAAACGCTATACACCTAGCTTCTAAACTTTTACTTAAATCTCTTACAGAGTTTATAAATACACAAAAAAAAAAAACTACAAAACACTGATTTGCCTTAAGGCACCCAGTTTATGTTTGCAATAAATTGATTTTTAGTCATATTAAATATTTACTTGATTATTACTTAACTTTCAATTATTTGGCTATCATTCGTTGTTGATTGATTGCACCATAAATATTGAATGCCACAGGGTGACAACATTTAAAAGTGGTACTCAATGGAATTGTTTAATAAAAGTATTTCTAAAGTAAGTGGCATTTCAATCTTTAATAGCATTATTAAAATCAATATATTTATTTTTAACAACAGTTTACTTAGTGTTAGAAAATAATAGTTAAGTAATTGATATTGTTCAATTATATGCATAGCTAATTTATTGGCTTTTTAAACATAATTTCTATTACATCGACTTATTATTAAGTTTTTTTTTTAACTTTTATTTATTATTAGGTAATGAATATTTATCTTATTTTAATTTGTTTGTTGGCTTATTTATTTTCTCTGGCACTAACAAAAGAACCTTTAACATATTTTCTTTTCAAAACCTGTCCGTTGTAATAAAAATTCCTAACATTTCTGATGAGAGAGCATTAACAACATAGTATTTTTCATTACAAAGTGTAAGTACTACAGGTACAATGGTTTGAAAATCTATACTATAATTATAATATATATTTCTTTGTGTTTTAATTTGGTATAGTGTAGCTTACATTCGATTATAGTACACTATGTCGTTCCGTGTGTAACATTGAGAAATATTCTTCTGAGACCCAACAAAGTATACATATTCTTGATCCTTATGAAATTCTAAGTCAATTGAGCAATCTCGGTATGTCTGTCCGTCCATATGTCTGTCAAAAATAGACAACCAAGATCAACAGTATTTACATAAGACTATTTACCATTCCACCAAGCAGTTTGGTAAATGGTAACTGAAGAATGGATATTTTTTAAAAATGTTTTACTATTTTATACTATTATGTGTATATGAAAAAAAAATTCTGCTGGATTTTGTGAATATCGGTCCATATTTGACCATAGCCCCCATATAAAGTCCACTTCAGAAAATTATTAAAAACCCATAAATAATCGCTATCAAATTTATATTTGGTACAAATAATTCTCATATATACGGCGAATTTCATGTCAAGTGAACCAACATTTGAAATCGATGTCTTTCGATTGGGATGAAACCTGCACCAAGGTTACACACAATTTTTCAACAAGATCGATCGAGAACTTTCTGAGTTAGAGGGGATAAAACTTTGACATTTTGGCCAAGTAGGATTTTTTTCATCCATGTAACTTATTACCTATTGTTCTTAGCATAATGTTTCCCAATTATTTATCTATCAAAATAAATATTCTGTAACTCAAAATATACAATTTTTGACTTTTTTTGCAAAAGCAAAAAACATTGTTGACTTTTTATACCCTTCACCATGTGTGGCAAGAGTATATATAAGTTTGCCATTCCGTTTGTAATTTCTACATTTTTCATTTGCGACCCCACGCAGTATATATAATCTGGATCGTTATATATAGTGAAGTCGATATAGCCATGTCCGTCTGTATGTTGAAATCAACTTTCCGTAGCCCCCAAATAACTTACAAACATTATTGATACATCAATATATCGGGAATTCTTCCGGCTCGGTCGCTATTTAAAATCGAGAAAATCGGCCCACAAATGGCTGAGATATAGGGAAAAAACTGGGACAACCTCAATTTTTGGCCAATTTTTGATCCATATCTGGATTACTAAGTCATTAATATAGACAATATGGATATCTAATGATAGATATTTCAAAGTCCATTGCAACGATTTATAATATGGACCTACAATGGGTCAAAATCGGGAAAATTCTTTTTTAACCCGCATACTTTTTTTACCACAAACATTTTTTTTAAAAAAATTTGGAAAAACAATTAAAAAAAAATGGAGAAAATTAAAAAAACTATTTCGAAAAAAAAAAAGATTTTGAAAAAAAAAAAAAATTTGAATTTTAAAAATAATTTTAATTTTTTTTACCTAAAAATATTTAAAATTTTTATTTTAAAGTATAATTTGGTGAAGGGTATATAAGATTCGGCACAGCCGAATATATGTAGCTCTCTTACTTGTGTTTTTTTTTCAAAATGTGCTTTTTTTTTTTGCTCAAAAGAGTGGGATCAAAGTAAATATTTTGTAACTCAAGTCATGTCTTGAACACAACGATTTCAAAAGTTGGTTCACTTGACATGAAATGCTCCGTATGTAAACATAGTTCTACTGGATTTTGTGAATTTCGGTTCATATTTGACCATTTCCCCCATCTACGTAACACTACCGAAAATCACTTATATACACACAAATCTCTTATGAATATGTTTATCAGTTTAAAATTCGATCTCAAAAATCCACACATATAAATATAAAAATTGTCGCACTGAATTTTATAAAGATAAGCCAACAATTGTTCATAGCTGTCATACAAGGACCACTTCCAGCAAAAATTTTGTGAATTTTGGTAATGGCAAATAGTTACCACATACATTATTTTTTAATGAGTGGTGGTTATCCAGAGCATTATTTTATTTAGTAGAGTAGGTACTTATTTTTATACAGGTTGGTAATGAACTTTTGCATTAGGCACAGCTATTTAGTGTGTTTGACTGAAACGTTAGTGGTTCGACACCAGTCAAAGCCATTAATTTTTTTGCTCTTATTATACTAATTTATATGTTTATGTTAAAACCATCGTTAATCTTCAATAACATAACTCTTACATGGGGCAGTGAGTTAGCAGCTGGACTATCAAACGCAAGCAAATAATGTATCGGTTCGATTACCACACAAGGCAATATTTTTTTAGCTACATATTCTTGTTGTGAATGTAACTACTTATACATGTGCTGAATGTAAGTACAGTTGTAAGCAGGACTCATGAATTTTTTCAAATCTCGAACAAAAATAATTAGTGTTTCAGTCAAATAATAAGTAGTTATCATGTTGCTCCAACATTACTTGCTGGCTTACTAGGTAAGTAAAGTTTTTGCTGGGTAGTAGCTAATAATTGTTTGAAGTTTGAAGAAATTGTTAATGCTTAAAATGTTATACTTTGCTTAAAAGTATTTAAAAATTGCAGGACAAAAATACTTTTACAAAAAAAAATCTAAATAAAAGTTTCTTATTCATATACTCAAATACCAATCAGGGTCTGCTAAAAAAATAAACGTGACATGTCCTGAAATGGTCACAAAGTATAATAAATATATGGGCGGCGTTGACCTTATGGATCAGCGGAAAGTATGTTATGAGGTCGACCGCAAATCAAAAATAAAATATTATTTACGCTTATTCTTTGATAAACTGGACATAGTACTTATCGACTAATATACAGTCTACCAGAAATCACATGAAGCCAAACACATAGAAGGTCCACCATTGACAAGTTTCGAATATCTCCAAATTGTAGCAAGAAGTATAGTAAATAATTTCACCTCTAGGCTAAGAGCAAGGCCTACTGTAAAGGAAATGGCCAACAGAAAAATTGGAATGAAACGCAATTTGCCAGCACACAACATGGAAAAGGCCGGTAAAATGAAGAGATGTGTAAATTGTTCAAAAAAGCGTAAATCTTAGCCATTTATTCAAAACCATTAGTATTATTTTTATTACCTTTTTCCCCATAATATTCCAAAAAAATCTGTTTGTGTTTTTGATTTTTTTTTTTAATTTTTCTTTACTTTAATCTAGAATCATCTAAAAAACCTCACTGGATACTATATTTGCTCATAGTTTCGTTATGGTCGTGAAAGGGTTAAATTACATTTTTATCCAAAAATACAAAAAATTCATCCACTTTGACTGCAGAAAAAGTATGCAACCTAGAATAACGATTTCAGCTACTAGTGAAGTAGAATTTTGTCTAGTTTTACACCGCCCCACTTTGAACATGAATCAACCCAACGTACCGCGGTTGTAAGCAATTGAAAACCAATCGGTTTTGGTATTGAGATAATTTATTAAATATTAAAAAATATACAGTTAGACCTCGATTATTCGTAATGGTCGGGACCGGGAGCATTCTGGATAATCAATATTCCCGGTTAATTGAGTACCAATTTTTAGTAGTTTTTTGGTCAACATTTGGTTTTCAGATGACGGAGAACAATTTTAGACCTTGGCACAATCGAAAATCGAAAAAGTTCAAATTAGGGCCAACCTTGTGACCATTGGTTTCAATTGCAAGAGAAATTCTAAAGCCGCAAACACAGAGGCATTTACATTATAGCTATATTTTTTAAAATTAAATATCTATAGGGTAATCACACTGTCGTACTTTATCTTACATAACTGACGCACTTGTTTGTTAATGTTTGTTGTTTTACGTAAGTCATGATACGACTTTTGGCCACAATACACAGCTGTAGACAATAATCTTAATATAATACATCTTACATTAAATGCAAATGCACACGTTTATACCTACATACTCACTTTAACACTAGATCTGTAAGTAAGTAGATATGTACTTGTACACAACACTGGCAATAACTGGCAGCTATAGAGCTGCGGAAGTTACGCTGTAGACTTTTTTATAAGTATGTGTTTGGCATAGTGTGTCTTATAAAATTCATATTATAAATACTATAAAATAATGTGTTTTTTATACTCTTAGAAATACACACCATTATAATTATTATTTTCTACATATTACTAGCTTAACCCGGTGCGCTTCGCTACGTTGTAACATAAACAAATTGTGGAACCTGTTTTTGCCGTTGAAAGTATAAAAAATATACTGCGATTTTAAAAAATCTTTTCTTAAGACGATGTTTTACAGTGGACAAGTTTCGATCCAGTCTATTTTTAGTCAAACTACTTACAATGATAGGAAAGTAATTTATAAAAAGTTAGAAGACTCTAGCTATAAGAGTTCTTTAAGTACTCGAAAATTACTACATATTTACTTTGTTTGTTCTAATATCACGTATCTGCAACAAAATAATTCACGCAAAGTTTTGAGAATCTCACTATTATACAGGGTTTTCCAACAAGAGGTGTTATTTTGGTATTCTAAGAAGAATGGCATTTTTTGAGATAAATGGTCGGATTTTTAGGTATGGAAGGTATGCCGTTAATAATGAAAAACAACATCAGCCAAATGGCCACCACGACCACGCTTACAGGACCATATGCTTTTCATGAAATTTTCCATAACCAAATCGCAAAGTGGCTGCCCTATGTCCTCGATAGCCTCACGAATTTTATCTTTGAGGTCTTGAAGCGACGCACGCTGAAAAAAGTATAGCTGTGCATTGTTACTGTAAGCATTTCAACATTTGTGCATGTTTACTTTAATCATTTCAACATTTTTAACAATATTATAGTCACAGTAACTATATATATGATTGTGGTAACAATAATATGATTAATTTACGATTCACATGATTGTATCAACCATATATATGGTAACAGTAAACATGTATATGATTGTGACAACCATTTATTTGTGGAATGGACAAACCTGGGTTTCTTCAACACTTTGGGCTACAGCAGCATTATTCTCAGTTGTTCTTGAGCGACGTGCACGGGTTTTATTCTTCACATCACTAACTTGTCCCAAAAGCTCGAATTTTTCCACCAATTTCTGTATTGCGGTCAGACAAAGTGCTTCACGTCGACCCAAAAATGCTTTAATTTTGAGAACTGTGACTGCAAGATTTAATAATTTCAATGCGTTGTTGAAGCGTGTATCGTTCCATTTTTATACCCTTCACCTTCGTGAGAATGGTATATATAAGTTTGTCATTCCGTTTGTAATTTCCACAATATAATTTTCCGACCCTATAAAGTATACATATTCTGGATCCTTATAGATAGCGGAGTCGATTTAGCCATGTCCGTCAGTCTGTCTGTTGAAATCAATTTTCTGAAGACCCCAGATATCTTCGGGATCCAAATCTTCAATAATTCTGTCAGACATGCTTTCGAGAAGTTTTCTATTTAAAATCAGCAAAATCCGTTCATAAATAACGGAGATATGAGCAAAAATCCGAGACAACCCCTATTTTTGGACTATTTTTGTTCTATATCTCGATTACTAAGTCATAAATATAGACATCTAATGATAGATATTTCAAAGTCCATTGCAATGATGTATATAAGGCTATAGTAAATTGGACATACAATGGGTCAAAATCGGGAAAAATATTTTTTAACCCGAATTTTTTTCACAAAAAACATTTTTTTGTCATAACTTTTTTTCACTAATAAATTAAAAAAAAAAAAAATTTTAAAAATTGGAAAAAACTTTTAAAAAACAAAAAAAAAAAATTTAAATTTTATTTTAAAGTATAATTTGGTGAAGGGTATATAAGATTCGGCACAGCCGAATATAGCTCTCATACTTGTTAGTAATGGCGTAGTTTCTACTTGTCAAAAGTAACAGCTACCGAAATATCGGGTGATTCAAAATAACACCTCTTGTTGGAAAATCTTTTAGTTCTCCAGATATTTGATAATAAATATTTACTTTTTATGAGATGTCCCGTTCCATTCTCCGATCCCCTTAACTTTTGGCGTAACAGGACGCTGGCATCAACGAATTTACACAAAGTTTAAAGACTCTCACAATTAAAGTTCACGTAATATTCGCAAATAACTGTATATGTTTTTGGTATGGGAGATACCACTTTACAGATCTGATCCCACCCATTTGTATATCCTTTATGTACAATGGCAACAAAACTACACATTTCGAACTTTACTTTAACTATTATAATTCTCCGGATATTCAATTATAACTATTTGCTTTATATGAGAGAGGTCATTCCAACTAAGCCGATCCCGCCCAATTTCAATCGTAAAAATGTAAGAAAGTGATTGAGACAAAGCTTAAAGACTCTCGAAATTAACATTTCTTTGTAATGGAGGTCCTACACCGAATATTGCGATCTCACCCATTCTAAACTAAACTTTGTACAGTGGTAAGAAATACAGCCGTACTAAGCTTAAAGACTTTCACAAGTATTTTTCTCAAAATATTCGAAAATAACTAATCCAATCCCTATCATTTTCAACCAAACTAAGTATTTAAAATGATAAGAGAGCCATTCGGGCAAAGTTTAAAGAGTCTTACAGTTATATTTCTCCAGATATTCAGAAATAACTGTTTACTTTGTATGGTAGGTACCACAACCCCTGTTACGATCCGTTCCATTTTTGATTAAACTTCATGCAGTGATAAGAAATTGATTCGTGTAAAGTTTGCCACACCCATTTAGCCAATCATTCCCATTTTCAGCCAAGCTGCGCACAATTGCACCGAAGTAATTCCCATGAAGTTTTGCGGATTTCAAAATTATAGTTCTCAAGATATTTCATAATAACTATTCACTTTGTATGGGAGGTGCCACGCCCAATTGAAATTTCCAAATAAAAAAGCTATTGTTCCTTCCAGATATAGAGGAACATACAGTAAAAATTTCAATAAGGTGCAAGCAAATAAATAAACAGACATTCATTCATTTTTATATACATATATAGATATTTAGTATATAAAAATAAAACTCTGTTATATACGCATCAAAACTAACGGTTTTTTGTTTTTGAGCTGTTAATTGTAACGTTTTAATTTATTTAGTTTCTGCTTTATTGGCCACTGTTTTGTTGTTGTTTATTCACAATTATTCATACAATTAATTGACTGATATTTGTTGGATGGAAAAGAAAACCAAAATACTAAAATGTCAATGTGAATGCAGCAACTACTTCGACATAATTATATATATATTTTTTTTTGGCAATATAAGTGGCAAAAATTTGAATGAGTTTTAAAATTAATTAATGTTTATGGGAAATTTTTATTAAACGGAAGTATACCACGATAAAGTAACGTTTGTCATCTGTCACACTACATATAACAGTTGTCATGGAAACAATTTGAGTCACTTCTCTTGCTTGTGGAATTAGAAAGGCGAACATTTTATTGGCATAGCATAGGCGTTTAAATCATTGAACTTATGACAATACGAATCACTTAAAATTGTTTAAACATTAAACTTGTAATAAATAAAATTAGACATTTTTCTTTTCAGTGTATTTTGTTTTTATTTAGCAACAAGTAAATGGTTCATATTTTATACTAAAATATGAAAAAGTGCAATATTTTTGAAAAACAGAGATTTATATTTTACTTTCCAAAAATTCCATAATTTATATTCGTGAGTGATTTTCGGAAGTGGGCCTTATATGGCTATGACTTATTATGGACCGATCATAATAAAATTTGGTGACATGAATTTCGTATATATAAAACTTATTTGGATAAAAACTTGTGTAGATACCTATATAAATTAAACATTTATGACCGATAAAGTCCAATTTCAGAAGGACATTTGTATGGGGGATAGGTGAAATAATGGACCGATTTCAGCCAGTTTCAATAGGCTTGGTCCTTGATATGTACCAAATTTTATCGAAATATCTTCAAAATTGCGAACTGTATTCTGCCCACAAGGTTTACGTGGACAGCCAGCCAGCCAGCCAGCCAGCCAGCCAGCCAGCCAGCCAGCCAGCCAGTCAGTCAGTCAGTCAGTCAGCCAGCCAACCAGCCAGACGGATGGACATCAATCCCCACTATGGTGGTGTAGGGTATAAAAATTTGTTCGAAATAAATGTGGATCAAATTGTTCCTAATATTTGCAATCCTATTAAAATTTGATACAAATTTTATTTTTTGAAACTCAATAATTGGTCAATTCACAAGGTCTCTTATCAGTCATATTGTCATAACCGACACAATATACATAGCATAGAAAGTATTATTATTTTGGGGCATTTTTGCTTGAAAAGCAGTGAAAACCATTGTGAAATATTATGACTTATGACAATATGACATGATGTTTATGAATAAGTTTTTTTCCTTCGGGGATAAATAGGGAACACATTAAAGTCTGCAATCCAGCTTTCCGTTTTCAGATCCCAGCTTTGGGATTTTTAGAACATGTGTGTGTACCAAAGTTGAAATTTTGATTAAAAAAATAGGCCAAATTCCGATGTACGTAGGGTCGACATATTCGAAAAATTAGTTATAAGTACTCTGAAAAAAGTGGGTGAAGTTAGCTACGGAAGTTAGCTCCGTTTTTTAACATTACCTATGTTAATGTATAAACTAACATACCTCTTACTCAAAGACTGTTAAGTTAACAGAGCTGCTTTATTTTGCACTCAATAAACATTTTATGATTAAAAACCAACAAAAAAAAAAAATTCAGCTTTAATATATAATAAATTTTATTTTTTTAATTTAAAAAAAAAAAATTAAATTTATTTATGAACAATCGTTGATGCCTTTGCCTGTATACCAGAAAAATATTTTATTGTCACAAATTGATGGTGGGTATACAAGATTGCCGAATATAACACTCTTACTTGTTAAGATTTTTTCCGATTTCGACCATATTCGATAAACAGATACATTTTGGAGTTAATTTTTTGGACTTTTTCATTTGTATTCTTTTAAATTTCGAAAAACTCCAAAACATTTACATGGGCTTTAACTGTAAATACTCGTGTTTTATGAATCCGTAGTCAGATTAAAATGCAATTCAAAGACAATTATGTCCTCTAGAGACTACATAATTAAACAAATATTTGTTTTAAGAAATGCAAAAAAAAAATGTTCAGACGTAAAATTTTTAATTTTTTCAAATAATCTTAAATATTGCAAACATGACTAAACAACCAAATTAAAATGCATTTTTTTAATTATTTAGTCCAAATAGGACATAATTATCTTACAAAATAATAATAAATCAATAAAATCCGAAATCAGCTTCATAAGATACGAATATTTATCTGTTTAATTTTTCCAAAAATAAAATCGAGAGGTTTTTAAAATTAAAATAAATAAAAAATTGAAATGTCCAAGTCACTCTAAAGAGTATGTATTTACCGAATAAGATCTAAATCGGAAGACCCAACTTCAATTTGTATGCGATGTACGTTGGAATGAATGATACTCGTATATACATATATGTAGTAGTATGGAAAAAACCCGACTTTAAAAATAGAATATTTTCACTTTTCTTGCTAGTTATTTGTGCTCGTAAAGTTATGTTTAATGGCCCAAGGCAACAAACACTTAAAAAACCTAAAACCTTAAAATAGGACAGCGCAAAACGCTATCCACACTTTTAACACCAGCCAGCCGACCAACTAAACAACCAACCGCCAGCCGCAACAAAACGCCTTGTAATGAACACGTCTTGGAACAAAATTAACAGCACATTAAAATAATAGTTTAGAAAAGTTATATTCATTCATACAATCAATACTCACTCACTCGTATGTAAAATATATGAAATGTATATTGTATTTTGAGTTATGGCTTAGGTGGCGGTAATGACTACAATGTTGGCGGCAGCGGACTACACCCAAACTCATATATTTATTTAAACTTATACAAATCGGCGACAATGGCAACAACAAACAGCACAACAAAAACAATGAAAACAAAATTGTGCGTTTCTGGGTTAAACGCATAAATTCCAACAGGTGAAATTGATTTTCTTTTCATTTGTGCAAATATGAAATGTCAACATTCAACATTTAAGAAATATTGTTGAGAAAGTGCTAGAGATGAAAAAAAAGCAATTGCTTAATAATTTGGGTACTTAAATATTGATGGAGGGAAAAAGTAATACAGTTTACAAAAAGATGTTTAGCGAAATTTGTTACAAAAAAGCGATGACTGGCAAAAATGCTAATGCTAACTTGTCAACGCTGATTCAATGCAATCAAATGCATTCAATTCCTGGAAACTTTGCCGTCCATGAACACTATGAACTTCTTATTGTCATATTTTTTTTTTTTTTATTTCACCAAAAAATTTTTTCTTGTCATCAAATTTTTTTCACTAAATATTTAAAAAAATTTAAAAAAAACATTTTTTTCACTAACAAATTAAAAAAAAAATTTTGAATAAATCTTTTTGACCATAAAATTTTGTTTACTAATAAATTAAAAAAAAAAAATTTTTTAATTTTTAAATTTTGTTTATCTATAAATCTATTCCACTCTATAGGCGTACAAATGTCACGTACGATGACATGAAATTGAAAATTGGTTGAAAAATGGATGTGTTACGGTAAAGTCTGAAGTCTAAAATATACAATAACAGAGCAAAAATGGAAATTAACCCTTAAAAAAAATGACCCTCAACTTTTAAAATCACGAAATCCACAGTCAAATTGAGAGTCATTTTGACCCCAAGTGATTTTAAGGGTTAATTTCAATTTTTGCACTGTTATTGTATATTTTAGACCTTAAGGTATATTTTTCGCAAGTTTCATTAAAATTGGTCCAAAAATTTATAATATTTCGCTATCTTTCATTTAGAAATTCCAAATATTGCTAAATTTTACCTTTGACCTTCACCATTTAAGGGTTAAAGTTGTCCGTTTTTAGTAAAACTTTCAGAGTATATTTAAAATTATCTGAACTATAAGATTCTGTATAGGTTTTACTTAAAATTCGTAACGGTAAAGAAATCGCTCTCATTCGCCAAAAAAAATATGGCCACAAAAATATTTTTTCCCGAAAATCACAAAATTTAAATAGTAGATACGGAAAAACTGTAAAAGGTATTGACATAATTTTTTCATATTTTTATTCTCTATTAAGATCTCAATAAATCTCAATGTGATGATCAAAAAATTCTGAAATTTTTTTAACAAAATTTTTAAAAATTTGAAAATGGAGATTCGAAACTGCCGTTAAAAAAACAAATTTTTTTGGCCATCCCTGCGAATAGGTTAACGGTATTCTACAAAGACAGAAACTCATAAAAATGTAAATACGGATATTTTTTAAGTAAAAATTAGCTTTTATTTTAATATTTCTTAAAATATGTTAATTTTGTTCCCACATTTCTTGTTCAAGTGGCCTGAGACACGTTAATGGTCTGGCGAATTTTTAATAACTTAAACATTTTTTAACCAATTTCTGTATTTTATATCACATTAGAACGACAATTACGTATAAATTTCGATTCTTTTGCATTCGATTGCAAAAATCATTATTTAGTAGCAACAGTTTTACAAAAACTGAAAAATTTGAATTTTTTCCGAATTTTAACGATAATACAGTTTGTGGGTCAATTTGACCCAAATGAGATATAGGTTTAATCTCAAAAAGATTTTTTTTACTGTCATTTTCATTAATGTAAATAAATGTACATATTTCTGTAACATAATGCAGAATGTTAAGGAGTTTTACAAATTTGTTTCATTTTGACCTCCCGAAATCGTTGTCCGATTTGGCTAAAATTTTCAGCACTTAACTTTTAGACCTAGTGTCACAATATTCCATCCGGCACTCTTTGAAATCTAAAAAAAAAATCGGCTGTCATCCTAGTGATACATATCTCTTTTTGCTAACTTCTAGACCAATAGGTTCGGCGAGTAAACTCTTTTAGAGATTCTAACTTCAAGAATACCGTTATTTCACTAAAACGAAGTGATCGAGAAAAACTATAAGTATTTCCGTACTTGACGGACTCCATAAAACATTATGGCTACATGAGAACCTCTGCATATTTTTGCGTTCACTTTTGTATCATTGTGTAATTGAAATTCTGATTAATGGAATGTAATATAAGTATTATGTATTTATTTTAATTCGAAATAACTTTTTCCCTACACCAATAGCAACGTGATGATTAAAGACAACATGATTGTTATTTGAACACACTTCGTGTGAGTAATAAATATTTTGAAATTGATACAATGTACCTACATTAAATATAAATTGAGGATTGATAAATCAAAGATACAAATAAGCATTTGAAGAAAAGAAAAAATTAGGACAAATTTATTTGCATTTTTTTAAACAAAATAGACACCAAAGAAAAAAAACAAATTTACTCAATATGTTAAATCAATAATTTAAACTAAAACAAATTTAAGTTTTCAACTATATTTCTATATAAAATCATAAATTTAACATGAATTTCTAAATGCCTTTTAGAAAATATGTAATATTGTTTACAATACTACTGTATAATTAACTATGATATACATTTGACAGCTGTCAAACATGAATTGCTCATTATACCAATAAATCGGTGTTTTTGTTTTCAATTTAAATGTCTCGTTACTTATATGTCAGTTAAGAAATGGAAATAATTGAAAAAAGAGAAATTATTATTATAATTATAAATATTTAAAACAATTTTGATGAACAATGAAATTTAACAACAAAAACACAATATATACGACAAAACTACTAACACCTCTCTCTATAAGCTACTATTTCGGCAGTCTGTTAGAAAAATACCATAGCGATCGGTTAATGGGTGTGGTCTATACGCTTAGCATGACAAAAGACATCTAGTTTTTTATTACTTACACTTATTTAAATAATGCATACTCAACTATGTTTTGGAAATATATTTTTCAGTTGGAGTGGCAATATATAAATATAGACACCTAAATGTGTAAACAAATTATGGTGATTGTAAAATGCTGACTATTATTATTGATCTTAAAAATTATACATGAAGTATTAATCTTGTAATACAATTAATGTTAGGAAATTTTTATTCTTTTTAAATTCTTATTTGTTTGTGAAAATTGCAAAATTGTAAATTTCATACGTTTTTTTAGAGGAGGTAAATAACAAAGTGGCATAGATGGAACAATAACAATACTTAGATAGGTAAAAATAAAAAATAATTTAAATATTCACTATGTTTGGAAGTACCAGGGCCACATGTCGGATTACATTGAATATTTTTAGTGTATGTACCAAACCTATTATTACTATCCCGCCCACTTTTTCCTCAATGCAATAATATAAATGTTTATATATTTAAATATATTTGTAAGTGACTTTGTTACTTACGAAACGTGTGAATTCTCTATATATTTACTAAGTATGGTAGGCCCACGCCCACTATACCTATCCCTCCTTACTTATACAAAGCATGAACACTTTCACTATTATATGCAGTTCTCAAGCTCAACTACCGTTGCCGCTAAGCTGCCGCTATCGAAATAACTGCAATTATCGTTACCGATATAATTATAAATACTGTTACCTACACGCAAAGAAAAAATATAGTCGTGCATTAGAGTGACAACCAGTTGTATGGAAAAAAATTTGTGTTCGCTTTTTGAAGGATGCCGGGTGGAATATTGTGACACTTGGTCTGAAAGTTAAATTTTGAAAATTTGGGCCAAATTGCACAACGATTTCGGGACGAGCATCGAAGTCAAAGGTCAGATATATGCAAAATTTTACTACTTATATGAAATACATTTATAAAACTCCTTAAATTTCTACATTATGTTACAGAAATATGTAGATTTATTAATATTAATGAAAATTACAGTAAAAAAATTTTTTTTTTAGATTAAACCTATATCTCCTTAGGGTCAAATTGACCCACAAACTGTATTATCGTGAAAATTCGGAAAAAAATGCAAATTTTTAGTTTTTGTACAAATTTTGCAACTAAATAATTATTTTTGCAATCGAATGCAAAATAATCGAAATGTGTACGTAATTGTCGTTCTAATGAGATATAAATGACACAAATTGGTTAAAAAATGTTAAAGTTATTAAAAATTCGCCAGACCATTAACGTGTCTCAGGCCACTAGAACAGAAAATGTAGAAACAAAAATAACACATTTTAAGAAATATTAAAAAAAAAGATTTTTACTTAAAATATAATCGTATTTACATTTGTATGAGTTTTTGTCTTTGTAGAATGCCTTTAACCAATTCGCAGGGATGGCAAAAAAAAATTATTTTTTTAACGCAGTTTCGAATCTCCATTTTCATATTTTTAAAAATTTTGTTAAAAAAATTTTAGAATTTTTTGATCATCACATTGGAATTTATTGAGATCTTAATAGAGAATAAAATTATGAAAAAATGATGTCAATATCTCTTACAGTTTTTCCGTACCTGCGATTTAAATTTTGTGATTTTCGGGAAAAAATATTTTTTTTAGCAATATTTTGGCGAATGAGAGCAATTTCCTTACTGTTACGAATTTTAAGTAAAACCTATACAGAATCTTATAATTCAGATAAATCTAAATATACTCTGAAAGTTTTACTAAAAGCGGACAACTTTAACCCTTAAGTGGTGAAGGTCAAAGGTAAAATTTAGTAATATTTGGAATTGTGCATATTTACAGTAACCATTTCCACATTTTTAAAAGTTTTTTAACTATATTATAGTCAGAGTAAATATTTACATGATTGTGGTAACCATAACATGGTTAACTTACATAATCATAAAAATTGTTGTCACAAACATATACTTGTTTACTGTAAACATATATATGATTGATAAAATCATGTAAATAGTTGTTGTGACTATAATATAGTTAGAAAACTTTTAAAAATTTTGAAATGGTTACTGTAAACATGCACAACTATATTTTTTCTTTGCGTGTATATCCTAGAATATAATACAATACCAACTTATTTTTAATTTATGAACATTTTATTAATAATTTAATTCAGGATGAAATTACCGTTATCATTAAAATACCTTTACCGAAATAAGCCAAATTACCATAACCGCTAAGTCACTAAGTCACCGAAATAATACAATAAGCCAACATTGGTAGTTCCATAGAAATATGATAATACATATTTACTTCGTATAGGATGTGCCACACCCACTATTCCAATCCTGTCCATTTTTAATACAGATACTTAACATTGATAAAAAATTTACTTATACAAAGTTTGAAGACTTTCACTGTTATATTTTCTTAAATATTTAATTTGTATGGGAACTGCCACGCCTACTTCTTTCTAAAACATGTTGACAACATAATTATAACTTAATGCATACAAAGTTTGAAACCTCTAGCTGTTATTTTTTTCACATTAAATTGAAGGTGCCATGCCCACTATTATCAACCCGAAATTTCATAAGTTTTCAGACATAAAAAAGAATATGATGAATAATTTTTAACAACACATGCATCAATCTTACCGACAGAGTGAAATATTGTGGTACCATAATGAGTTTAGCTTCAAACTGAATGTCAAAAATTACTGAAAATGATTTCAATATAAGTTATATATTGATAGAGAATGAAATCGCGTTTAAATGAAATGATGTCAAAATATCTGCTAACTTTTTAGGATTTTTGATGGTTTAGAATAGATGATGGTTAATCCGCTGTTAAAATTGTATTTCTGATGGAATGAAGGTTGTTAGTGTTCACAGTGATGGCTACAAGATATACGATATTTTATATGGTATATTCGCCAAGGATCCCAATATACGAAGAATACAAATATTCTAGTTGTATGTATTGATAAAGGAGTAGGTGACATTGAACACACAATTCGTCTACGCTGTACGTCGAAATACAGTGAAAATATCTGTGACCATCGTAAGATTCTGGATACAGATCGTTCAGAAAGGATGATTGATCATTCATCCACTGTCGTGACACATGAATTTCTATATACGCTTATTGAAATTATATGCGTTGTAGAATGAGGGAAGTTAACTTCTATACATATGGCCCCAAGACACACGATGCAGTGGTTTATGAAGTTTACTCCAGGAAAGTCAATGATTCCAGCAAGTATAACCAATTACTTGTGTCAAGTCTTGGCAAAGAAAGAGGTAGCTTTAAACTCTGCATATCGTATACGTTGTACTTTGAAATGGAGTGTCTTTTGTGATTTCATTTACTTCTACAAAGATATCTCGATGCCTAACGATCGTGCGTAGACTATTCATAAAACTGACTTATTTAGAAAACTGGTTTATTTGAAAAATAGCCTTCTAATACGGTTTTGGTTGATTTTTAATTATATGCAGTATTATTTTAGTTTCGATTATTTTTACTAAGTATAAAAATTAGATTTCACTGATCTATATAGTGATATATTTTTACAATTAATGAACAATTTAAATGAAACAATCAAAGAGCGTTAGTCCTACTCCAGATCAGGAAAATATAAAAGGTTCCCTAATAAAATTGCTTGATAAAAAAGAAAATACTGCATTTCGAAATAAGTTGGAATCGGTCTTGGAACTGAAAACATTTAATTATTTTTTTACAAACAGTATCTGTTCGGTTATTATTTTGTTTTTACAGTTTTTCGTATTGTCAAAAAGTATAACAAAATGGGAAAGCAGATACAAAAAGTTACACAAATTCGTAAATTTTTAACCAAACATTAAAAAGTTTTTAATTATAAAAAGTGGTTAAACGATACAAAAAATGGTTGGTTTTTCAAACAGAAAAAGGGCGGTTTACCGGTTTCTGGGCTTTGAATACTATAATCGTGTGGGATCTTAATAAACATATGAATATATATCGCACATTTTGGCAATGATTCTAGCAATTATTTCAATAACTGCTATGAATGTCTATTCAGACAATCGAATCGCTCTTGAGACCTTGGAATTCTCGTTTCTGGAAACGAAAGCAGTCCTTAAAGATTTTCTAATAGCGACATATTTGGGATTTAATAGAAACACAAGTACCTAATACGTAAATGCTTCAGTGCATAATGAACAAAATTAATTGATTTCAAGCCGTTTAGTTTAAGCCGCAGCCTCGCTAAATAAGTTTCTCTCTTATTATTAACACACTTTTTCAATTCATTTAAATAACTTTACCCCTACAAAAATATAGCATATTTTGAATAAAATGTTCTTTTAATAAGTAAATAACTGCTCATAAGAATATTTACAACGGTATTTTAAAGAAAGCTATATTATGAATTGTTATTACTACTTTTCTATTATTAAATGAGTAAAAAGTATTTGAAAACCAAATAAACAAATAAAACCATTCTTTGAAAAAACACTTTCGTTAAATTGACCATTGGTCAAGCACTTGATTAAAACTGAAAATAAAAGTGGTTTAATTGATGCTTTAAAATGAAATAACTAAAATAAACAAATAAACATTTCATTTCACTTTAAATTTTTCACATTAAAAAAAAAAAAAAAAAAAAACTATTTAAAAAGTTTGTCTATGAACAGCTCCGAATAAAAAATATTTCTTTCAGTTTATATTTTTAGTTTTTGTTTAAGAATTAACGATGCATGCCATGACAATATTGTTGATGATGGCATGGTGTTGGGCCTGGACTAACTCTTCTTCAGCATAATGGTACAGAAAAACGTGTTTTAACTTTTAACTAAACTTGTGTGTATTTTTGGTTTTTGTAGTTTGTGGAGTTTGTTAGTATTCGATTAATGGGTTAACTACACCATACACTTGTCTTTTTTCATAGGTACACATAGGTAAAGTGGAATGACATTATGTATATGATTTTTATTGTATGTTGTTAAACGTACTATATTGTACAATAATATTTATTTTTGTCTGACATGACAGACATGTCGCATAAAATGTCATCATACTGGAAAAAATACAAAAAATAAAAATAACAAATTGCGCACATGACATAAAAATAAATAAAACAGCATATTTTATTGAATAATTGTATGTATTGTAAGGTAAAATTACATACATACTTCTATGACAATATTTATTTTCAAATTTTAAATATTTTATTCAACAGAGTTTAGCATAGCTTTAAGTTGTGATTTTACTAATAATATGTAATATGTAGATCATCTACTTTCTTAATTTAGCAATGGCTGAAATTTTAATTCTGCGGATTTTGCCAGTGTCTACAAATTTTTTTACTTTTGCCTAAATCACAAAATGAATCATACCTCTTTACAGTAGGTTAGGTTAAACATGCTGCCAGGCTCTTCGAATGATACACTTAAGCCCTTTTAACATCGGTCTCATTGTAATACCTGGAAATATGTATATGGTCGGGTATCAGAATTCAGCACTTCATTCGACAATTTTGAGTTCGTAAGCAAACCATTCAGTTGTATCAATGAAGATACTTATCCTACTGGTCTCCATCTTTGACAGATCCTCCATAATTTGATAAGGGAAGCTAGCCAGAGTATGAAATCAAGGGCCGGACAGTTGAATTAAAGATCTCTGGCAGTTTCCTGATAGCACCAAACCATTCAGTTGCACGAACTAAGGCACTCAGCCTTCGATATCCATCTCCGAGAAATCGGCCAGATCATGCAAGGAAAGATATTCAGATATCTCGCCATTAAATACTCCTCCTCATTCAGAAATCTTCTACGGAAGTTATTAAATGGAAGATTTTATATCCCAAACAAGCCGATAGCTGACGAGAATTATCTTGCTTAGAGTCTTCTTTGAACTAATAAATCTCCACTTCTAAGCTCAAACTCTCTATAATTTTGTCAAGGCCGAACAGTGATATGTCCCACCAATTCCTCTCATTTAAGAATCGCTTACGGAAGTCATTATATTCTATCGCCGAACGTGCATCCCGAAGTGGCTCCATTTAAGCCACCAACATACGACAGTTATATTCGGTTACCCTTGCAAGTAGAACCATCTAATCTGTACTTAGAGTATTCCTTGAATAAAACGACTACACCATGCAAAGCAATCACCATTCAAAGAACATATTCGATATCATTCTGCCATGGCACAGTGGGGCAGAATCAAAATTTTTTGGAAATAAATCTGGCATTTCTAAACGGTTAGTTCGATCAAGTTAAAATTTGATGTGGGCGTAGCCAAGGAGTATTCGAGTTTAAGTTTATAAAATTGACCCTATAACTGCTCCAGGCGCTATGGGGGCTCAAAGTAGGGTACCTTTGATATGTAAAATTTTTGGAAAGCGCTCGACTAGGTCTTAAAAAAACATAGTCACGTGTGCTATTTATCTCTTATAATTTCCGACTTATAGGCATTTCAAAATTGAAATTTTAAAATTTTGCCATACTTTGATCCGTTACTTTTGAACCGAATGGACTCGAAAAAATTGTTTCATTAGTTAGATAACTAAACTATCAACAATATGCAAAAAATATCAGAGCAATATCGATTACGGATTCAAAAATAAACGATTTTCAATTTAAAAATTAAAAAATAGTACTTTTTTTTTTTGTTTCTTGGGCGAAACGGAGACTTAACTCTTTTTTGATTAAAATAAAACTTTCTTTAAGAAAGTATAACGGTTTTATGTTTTTCTCTAAGATATCTTTACGGAGAATATTCTGGTAACAAAAACATGTCATATTTTTCGAATATGTCGCCCCTACGTCCTTCGGAATTTGACCTATTTTTTATCAAAATTTAAACTTTAGGCCACATGTTCTAAAATCCCAAAGCTGGGATGAGAAAACGGAAAGCAGCTTTGGAAACCTTGATGTGATTCATATTTATTTCCAAAGTGTTTTCCCAGCCCCAAAGGAAATATAGAACCTGTGAGCAAAATTGTAAAAAATACAATTTTTGGGATTTTCATTCCAATTTTTAGGAATTGCGGGATTCCCTTTGACCAATTTTTTTTAACATTTTGATATTCAAAATGAAAAATTAAAAAAACGTTGAAAATTTCATTGAGTTTTGTGAATAAATAAATATTTTATTACATATTTATTGAGCTTCTAAAACTAAAATTTGTATCAACATTTTGATAGGATTGCAAATATTAGGAACTATTTGATGCACATTTTTCCGAACAATTTTTTTTGTTTAGATAAGTTAATTTTTGGTCTTATAAAAAAAATTTCAAGTCAATATCTCAATTAGATTCAAAAATATGCCACTTTAAAACTCCGGCCTTCAAAAATATTGGCTATGCCAATGTCAAATTTTATCCCGATCGGACCAGCCGTTTAGAAATCCCGGATTTATTTCCAAAAATTTTTGATTCTGCCCCACTGTGCATGGACGGACAGTAGAATAGAATATGCCTCACCATTTTATCATATTCTAAGAACTTCTACGGTTGTTATTATATGGGATATTCAATCTCGTGCATGCACATTCAAAAAATCCGCTAGAGCCGCCAACTAGGGCGTCATACAAGTACGATAATCATGTCAGTACATAATACATATGCAAATCAATCAATCTGTACTTCTAAGACCGAACTCTCTATATTTCTGCTATTGGCGGACAGTGGTATAGAAGATGTTTCATCATTTCCTCCTTTTGCGAAAGCAATGACCCATAATGACCGGCAATTATATACGGTAAGTCCATATTTCTATAGGCGTGAACCCAATAACATAGTCTGCATGCAGACTCTTCATTGGTTCATATGTTTCCACCATGCGAAACCCCAACAAATCAGTCCACTAATAAAAACGAAGTCTCCAACTTTTCTAGCGTATGTGAGAGTTCTGGTGACCTGTAGAGTCTAGTTATATCATTAAAAGATACCCTGCATTCGGAAGCACTGAAGCAGAAGCGCAATGCAACGCTTATAGAAGAATTCCGTTTACAAATGAGACAAATTTCACAGTAGAGGAGTCTCTTAACAACCAAATTGAAAAAGTCTATGCTACGTCGTCTCGACAAACATGGGAAGTTTATCACGAAAAAACCGTGTACCAGTACTTATGATAATACTAAGTATTTGTTTGCACTATTTCTAGTTCTTGTTATGTACTACTAAGGACTGAGATTGTAAAATTCTTAACACACGTTTTTCATTAAAACTTTTAACCCAAGTATTATTTGATTTCTGTTTTATCAATTTACCTTTGTAAATCATTTCAGTTATTATGTTTAATGTCAATTATGTTTATTTGTTCTTAATCTGATTAAAATGAGTGACCAGAAAAAAGTGCGTACTAAAATTATTAAATATTTTCAACAAAACCCAAATTGGTCCTACAAAAAGTTGGCCAAACAATCAAAGGTCTGCCGTCAAACTTTTTCCAATGTTATTAAACAGTACCGGGAGAACTTGTCCGTTGATATGAAACCTGGTTCAGGTAGAAGGAATGGTCCACATGATGTTTCTAAACCAAACAAATATAACGTATTTTCAAAAGAGCTCCCAACACATCCGGTAGGAAAGCAGATCGGTTAGCTCAGTGCTCGGACTATTTGGTGCGAAAAGTTAAAGCCAATGCTGGTTTAAAAACATACAAGGCGCAAGAAGTTCTTGACAGGAACTCTGCGAAAAATTTAGAGGCCAAAGAAAGAGCACGGAAATTGAAGTCAAATTGTATACAAAAAATATACCTGCTGCATAATGGATGACGAAATGTACGTATGGAAAATTTTTCGCAACTTCTGGGTCAACTTTTTTATATTGCAGATACTCGAGCGAATGTTGAAGAAAAGTTTAGGACCCGAAAGCACACAAAATATTCCAAAAAGTTCTTTGTATGTCAAGCAATATGCAGTTGCTCCAAAAAGGCAAACATTTGTTACAAAGGGCTTTATAAATACCGAAATTTACATCAAGGAATGTTTACAAAAAAGGATGTTTCCAATCATAAGACTTCTAAATGTGTCCACTTATTTTTGGCCTGATTTGGCATCTGTCACTATGGTAAGAAAGGTCTTGAGTGGTAAAAGAACAATAATGTGATATTTGTACCAAGAGAGGCAAATTCTCCAAACTGCCTGGAGCTGAGTCCAGTGGATAGATATTGGGCTCTTGTTAAAAGAGAATTGAAGAGCACAAAAAGGTGTCCAAAAGTGTGGTAGATTTTAAACGGAGATGGACAACCTGTTCGAACAAAGTGACATAAAGCACACATCATTAGTAATTAGAACTATAAAAATATATATATATTTTTTTTTTTGTAAATTGTAACAATAATTTCAATCAAATAAAAAAAGATTCAAAACTGTAAGTTTAGTGGTTTCATTTTTATTAACTTGTATGTATATTAAACATTTTTCGATCTCAGTCCTTAATATGTTTTTTTTTTAATTATTATAGACCACCATATTTTATTTTTGCTACAACTTTGCTTAAACTCAATTTTCTTTTTCATAACAACCATCAATTAGGAAGTGATAAAATCGTATAACAAAACAAAAACGTTTCATCACCGGCCTAAAACGGTAATTTAATAGCGCTAATAAACCTGTTGGCCACTTTACAAGCCAAAATTAAAAATATAATATAAAAAATCACTTTCGATTTTGTTTGACATCTTTTTAAAACACACAAACAAACAAACAGGTCTCCAAGATGTTGATACAAAACCAAACACCAAATATGTCAAGTTGAGATCAAATAATTTGCATTACAAAAAAAAAAAAAAAAACAAATTACCAAAAAAACAAAAATACTTTTACAAATATTTAAAATATTTTATGAATGATTTAAAATGAATCATTTTAGATATTCATTCATAACGGTGCGTAATACGAGTACATAATCTTAAAATTAATCTTAAAATTTTTACAACTGTACACTAAAAACCACCCAAAAAGCCAGGCATACATACAGTCAGTCAGTGATTGAAGACATTCCTTTGCTAGTTAATCATATAGTTGTTTAAAAAAAAAACGGTTTTGTTTAAAGTGAATTTTCGGTCAACTATAAAGTGAAAGTTATGTAATGTATTTCTTGGAATTTTGCACGTATCTTTCAAGATACAAAATGACGACAATCGCACGCATAGCACCGTATGTAATGAGCATTTTTATGTGTATCCAACTCATAAAAGTTGATTTTGTTTTTAATGTCAGCCTGTTTTTTTTTTGTTTAATTCACCATTAAACCGGCTCGTAGTAATGTGTTATGTTGGCTGGCCGGTTGATTGGTTGGTTGCTTCTTTAGATGGACTGTAGGTAACAAGTGCAAGTGCAGCAGTGACGTTTTTAATTGTAAATTGTACGCCAAAAAAAAATCAAATATGAAACGTGTTTATTATTTGGTTTTTTGGTCTTGGCGTCTTTTAATGTTATGCTTCTTTTGTTAAAATGATTTGTATGTTCAAGTTTTTGGTTTTATATGTTACTTTTGGCTTTTTTCTCCAAATAAAAAAAAAAAAATGGAACGAGATTTTAATTTATTTTGTATGAGCATGATTACGAGATAAGTTGGTTTTTTACTATTTTTATATAAAATTTACCTGGTTGTATGTATGTAATGTATGTTGAATATTAAGTTGAAATGTATGGTAACGCTTACCTGCAAAGAAAATAAAAATACTTATTACAATATTTTTACATAAATTCAAATATAAAAATTTAAAAAGAGAATCTTAAATTATTGTCTGTTTATTATTATTAAATTACTTAATTGAGGTTCGCAACAGCAAAAATTTTTTCTTGGGAAAAGGGTAATGCTGTCTATAGAATCCATAACTGAAAACCGGTTAGGTTACTTTTCGTTTTTTTTTTTTTGACAAACCGGGTTTTTAACCAGTTTTAATGATATATTTGAACATAATTTTGAAAAACGTTGATAACATTTTTAAAAATATTGATTAATTTTTAAAAAAGAAGTAAGAAAGTATAGTCGGTCAAGCTTGACCATATAATACCCTACACCATTTAATAAATCTTGAGTCTATTAAAATCGATAAATCGTAACAGTTTATAGAGAGAAGTATGTGCTCAAGTGGTTAATGTACCAGTTTCCTTAAAATCTTCTAGTACGATATTAGATATCATTAAACTCATATGGGCAATTCCACGAGAATTATTACCACGACTGAAAAAACAAAAACCCTTGAAACTTTTTATCAAGATGAATTGATTAGGAGAAAACACTAAAATGTTACTATGTGAAAGTATTTAGAGCTTATTACAACATTTTAAGAGCAAAAATAATAGTTTTAGGCTAAGATTGCGGCGAAAACTAAGCTATCAATTAGCATGTAGTATGAAATGAATTTGACTCTGATTGTTTTTTTTTGCTATTATCAAATTGTTTATTGAAACCGAATATATATTTTCTATTATTTTTTTTAGTTTTTGTATACATATACATATTTACAGAATATATATTGTTTTACTACAGGAAAAAAATCTGTCACGTACGGTATGTCACGTACGATATTAAAGATTATTTTTATTTAAATATGGCGGATTGTAAAGGAAAAATATTTCGTTTAGTGTAAGAAATTAAAAGAAAACATAACTCCTCACACGATTCGCAAATTGTCCGCATATTTCTACATGTACCTCAAAATGACTTCCTTTTTATGTCACGTACGATATGCCTTTATTTCGCTCTATATTTTGGACAACAATGTTTCGAAAGAACTTATTATTCTTTTAAAATATAATACACTTTAAATGGAACATAAAGACCAAATTATTTTTCAGATACTCTTATTTTTGCAAACTCTATTCCACTCTATAGGCGTACAAATGTCACGTACGATGATATGGAATTGCCATATGTATCATTATTTGAAATCTTAAGAGACTTATTTCCTTTTAAGTGGGAGCTCAAAAATTTGAGATTTAAAAAAAAAATTAAAAGTGGAAATTCCATAAATTCAGTTTGCATGAATGACAAGAAAGAAAATTCATTAAAAAAGTTCGTAAGTACAACAGAAAGTGGCCCTGGCAAACGTTGCACCTTAAAGAAAGCTGAGTACCGAAGAATGTAAAATATGCTTTATAAGTGGTTTGTAAAACAAAGAGAAAAATTGTTCCAATATCTGCAGAGATTTTATAATAAAAAGCCAGTCATTCGTATTCCAAAATATATCAAACCAATTCAGGTTTCAATTTCAGTGATGGATGCTTGAAGAAATTTAAGCGTCGACATGGAATTAGATTTTTAAAAATTACGGTCGAGAAATTGTCTTTGAAACCTTATCTTATTGATAAAAGAGTTTAAGGACTACGATGATGAGCATGGGTTGACTCTTCTACAAATTTACAATGCCGACGAATCTGGTTTATATTATAGGATGCTTTCAAATCACACTCTTGTCACATGAAAACAGCGCCCGGAAGAAAAATATGTAAAGAACGAATAACTTTTTTGCCCTGTTCACATGCGAATAGCACAGACAAACAGAAATTGTTGGTTGTTGGATAATCGAAAAACCCTCGCGCCTTTAAAGGCTTTTTCAATAATCCTGTAATATACAACTCCAGTAATAACGCCTGGATGTCATCATTTATATTCAAAAGGACTGGTCCCATCACGAATTTGTTACCCACGTAAGTTAATTTTCACCAATTAGTAAAAGTATGTTGTTCATAAGTAAACATTTTTTAGGTTCGAGAATTTTTGGATTTAAAAGGTCTGTCGAAAAAGGCAGTTATGCTTTTAGATAACGCGATGCGTCACTCAGTTGAGGAACTAAAAAGTGATGACGGTTTAATTATAGCAATGAATCTACCACCCAATTGCACTGCGCTTATTCAACCGTTAGATCAACACGTTATCAACTTGGTCAAATTAAATTATAAAAAACAACTGCTCATCCACTTGCTTGGAAAGAAGGGAACAAATTTGGAGCTCAAACTAAAAAAACTTCAATCACAAACATGCAGTTCAGATTCTAGCTACGTCCTGGGATAATACATCAGTGTCCAATATGCGAAAATCCTGGAACGCCTTGATCGAATTCGGTACTGAATGAAGTGAAGAGGATAACATGCCGTTAAATATTTTACAAAATATAATTCACTAAGAAAATGAAGATCTTTGAACTATGCTGACATAAACAACTGGATTCAAGAAGAATTTCAGGTGGAAAGTAATGAGGAGCAAATGGAATTATAAGATATGGAATCGGAGAATTTATACGATAGTGGTCATGAAGAAAACAAAATTAAAGCGGACGATTGTATAACATAGCTAAACATATGCATACAATGGTCTTTGGAAAATGATATGTCGGCATATGAACAACGTGATTCAACTGTTATTATACCCTTCACCATGAGTGGCACGGTTATATATAAGTTTGTCATTCCGTTTGTAATTTCTACATTTTTCATTTGCGACCCCACAAAGTATGTATATTCTGGATCGTTATAGATAGCGAAGTCGATATAGCCATGTCCGTCTGTATGTTGAAATCAACTTTCCGTAGCCCCCGAATAACTTACAAACATAATTGATACATCAATATATCGGGAATTCTTCCGGCTCGGTCGCTATTTAAAATCGAGAAAATCGGCCCACAAATGGGTGATATATAAGGAAAAAACCGGGACAACTACGATTTTTGGCCTATTTTTGATCTATATCTGGATTACTAAGTCATTAATATAGACAATATGGATATATAATGATAGATATTTCGAAATACATTGCAACGATGTATATAAGGCTATAATAATTTGGACCTATAATGGGTCAAAATCGGGAAAAATATTTTTTAACCCGAATTTTTTTTTTACCAAAAAAAATTTTTTCATTAATATTTTTTCACTAATAAATTTAAAAAAAAAATTTTTTTAAATAAACAAAAAAATTTTAAAAAATAAAATCAAAACAATTTCGAAAAAAAATTTAAAATAATTTTGAAAAAAAATGAAAATAATTTTGAAAAATCAGTTTTGAAATAAATTTTTTTTAAATTTTGAAAAAAAAAATTTTTGGTGAAGGGTATATAAGATTCGGCACAGCCGAATATAGCTCTCTTACTCGTTTATAAAATAATTTGCCAAAAAAGCAACTCAAAATCTCCAATTTTTTTAAAAACGTTTAAAATGTAAATAGATCAATAAAAACAAAAATTATACAAATTTTGTAATAAAATTTTGGATTCAGTTTTCGCGACAGGTGTGGTTTTTAATTAGACGCGAATAACGAGCTTGCACTGTATTATGGTTACTGTAATTATGCATATGATTGCAGTGACCATAATATGTTTAAGTTACCATTCACATAATTGTAGCAATCATATATATGATTATAGAAAATAAATATATGTCTATGGCAAAAAATAATGAAATTCTCCTTAACCCGACCTTACCTCTGACATCAACAAACGCAGGAATTGCGCAAAAAACTTATGCAACTAATTGCCTAATGTGAAAGGGGTCTTAAGAAAACTATAAAAGTTGTGAGCATGCGTAGAATTGATGGTCTTTTAATGAAATAAATTTTCACAGACATTTTTATATTCCACAGACATTTTTATACACGCAGAAAAAAAATATAGTTGTGCATTGTTACTGTAACCATTACAACATTTGTGCATGTTTACAGTAACCATTTCAAAATTTTTAACAATATTATAGTCACAGTAACTATATATATGATTGTGGTAACAATAATATGGTTAATTTACGATTCACATGATTATTTATACCATATATATGGTTACAGTAAACATGTTTATGTTTGTGACAACCATTTGTATGATAAAGGACTTACCATATTATGTTGCTCTCGGCTTATGGATATCATAATCTGAGAACAACATATTATGATAAAATTATTCATCATATAAATGGTTGTCACAAACATATACATGTTTACTGTAACCATATATATGGTTAATACAATCATGTGAATCGTAAATTAACCATATTATCGTTACCACAATCATATATATAGTTACTGTGGCTATAACATTGTTAAAAATACTGAAATGGTTACAGTAAACATGCACAAATGTTGAAATGGTTACAGTAACAATGCACAACTATATTTTTTTTCCTGCGTGTATTCAACTAATTTGTCCGTAACAATACCCATTTTGCAACATAAAATTTATTGCATTTCTAACAGGTGTGAACTCTATGATACATCAAAGCATAACATTATTTAAAAGTCTTAAAATATATGGGATAAATGAGAATGTTTCACTACAACACTTTGTGTGTGACTTCTCAGCTATTCAAGAACTCAAACAAATGTATTTCTTTTGCATCAAAAATATATCAGCTGTAAGTATTTGACAAACATTAGGAATTCATCGTAGTAAAAGTCACCTTTGTATACTTAAGGCTTCCAATATACATAAACATAAATGATTACGAGTGAATTCTCAATTGCGCGGAGCATTCCCGTAACTTAACCTTACTCACTGACTTCATTTCAACATACTCTTCTTAACACAAATACTCAAAAATAAATCGGTTAAGCATTCAATTATTTAGGTCATCTTAACAAAACAAGCAAAGAAACAAAATAATTTTCACAATTTCACACATTTAAAACTAAATAAAATTAGGAAATTTTAAGGTAGGGCATGAAATTTCGAAAAAAATAAAAAAAAAATAAGCAAACAAATTTGGGATCTATAGAAAGAAGCAAATAAATATTTAAATATTTTGAGTAAATATTGCAATACGACATTTTTGAAAAACTAAATGAAAAAAAAAAAACAATGATGAAATACTGCATAAATAAATGTGAGTAGCAAAATAGGCATAAAAGCTTTAAAAAATAATAACAAAAAAATCACATCTTAAACTATTTTTGTATAGAGGCGTATACTTGATATTATTTAATCAAAAACATACACACTCTGCATTATTGAATGAAATTAATGACCAAAAAATAATGTTTATGCCGGCAAAAAGAGAAGATGATTGAATGAATGAATGGATGAATACTTAAGTGAGTAAATGAGTGACATCTTTATGAATATCTGTTTGTCATGTTTGTATGTTGATATTTATTTTAGCTGAGTGTAAGTAAAAAATCAAGTTGAATGAGTAAAAACAAGCTTGAACGAATTTAAAGCAGCTTGTTTCTGTTTATAGTACAAGTACTGCACACACTGTTTAACGCCGCAAATGAAATTGAAATGTGGGTTTTGTTGTTTTTTTTTTATTTTATTTTTTCAACATTTTGCCTTGTGTGTGACTTTCTTCAGACGCACATGAGCAGTAAACAATTTGCGCGTAGTTTGTATTTTTTGTATTCTGTATACCCTACATCATATTATATTACTTTTAGTGAAAGATATGCGATATTTATCATTCAGTTTGACCTAGATTTTGATTCAAATTAATACAATGAACTTAAGAATGAAAGTGATATAATCGAACTGGTTTAGTTTAATGTTTTTAGTAAAAGTAATTACAAGTTTTATTTCAATTAATATAATTTAACATGTTTGAAGATCTAAAGTATTTGTTGGTTAATCTGAGGCATTGATTTAAGAAAAACATATCACGTCTCTCATATTTAAAGTTTCTTTGAGTGAAATTTTTTCAATATTAGATTTTATTTAAAATTTATATAAACCAGTAAATTTGCTTAATTTGTATATATTTATTATAAATTTAAGCTACATGTCAAAAAGTGTCGAAAAAATAAGCAAAAATAAAATATTAAATTAAAAAAAAAAAACAGAAGTTACCAAATGCTAGATCAGGAAAATATTAAGGGTGGAAAGTTTGCTGTTAGAGCTCAGTTTAGAATCTGTAATTGTTCAACAAGATCATTTCGTTTATTTATACTCAGCACCACAAAAAGAGCTGAATGAGGATATATCTTTGATTTGGCTAATAGATTTTTTCACCCAAATGCAATGTTTAATAAAAATACGAAACAAAAGCAATAGGTCCCAGTAAAAACTTGGTAATGACTCGCAATTACTTAACAACTTACTTTTCTATAACTACTTCATACCGTCTGCATTACTTAGATGTAGTTTGGTAATGACTGACATATAATCTGATATATAGTACTTTTTTACCAAATTCATAATTAATTCATTATAAAATTCATTCAACCTTTTAATGTTTACATTGCTGTCTTTCAAATTGATTTAAAATATTTTTTCTTCATTCAATTTCTTTTTTAGATAAGATTAATTTTTTAAAGAAAACTTGTAACAGATTACTTATTTAACTGCCTATTTGTAAGCGAACATGGGAAGTACTTGCCTCAAATGACATCATCGTGTTGAAAATGTAATAGTGAAGAGTAAATATATTAGCACTTTACCTCATTACTTCGCAATGTAAGTTTTTGTAGGTTTTTTATATGAAATTAATGGACATAAAATGAACTATTTTGCTAATTTGACTCTACTGTACCACTTGTCTGTCTTTGTGACTCCGAAAATGTTTCAATCTTTATTATTTCTAGCAACATTTAATTACAAAAAAGCATCATACATTTTAATTGAAACTTTAGACTTCCAGCAGTTTTTAAATCTTTCTAAGATATACTTAACGCCTTTCGGATTAGTTACTACTTGCAGCACCTACATACGATCTAATATACTTATACTGCAACTCTCACATAATTTGGTAGTTACAATTCACTGGCGAAAAAGCTATGGCATGTGTCCTATGAGTTAAAACACTCTTTCTTGAAGGCTACAATTGCAGATTGCTGTTTTAGTGCAGTGTTTTTCAGACTGAGATTTCTTCCATTAAACTTCCATTAAGTCTGTAAACTAACGAAGGTTCTACCAAGCATATGGTATGATTATAATTTTTTAATTAACCATTAATGACATCAAATCCAATAATGCTAGACATTTCTATACGTTGCACTGTGGATCTTCAGAATTTAGGTCTTCAGAATAAAGCGAAACATATTTTTAACAATAGCTAATAACTTGCTTTCATACAAGGTAAAACTGTTTCTTAATTGGTGGTTTAGTTTTTTTAGAGAGAAGCACGCTAAGCTCAACAAAAATTGGTTCATATTTTGGTTTAAAAACTTCTATAAACCTATAGTTTATGTGTTTAAGCATATACTTATGTATTGAAATTGAAATTAGCTTTTCTTTAATGTATATTTTATTGTATTAGTACTCTCCATTATCCGGTTTAGTCCTTTAAATTTGGATCGCTAATAAAAAATATTTAAAAAGAATCCATAAGCTAGATTTGATTTTGAAACCACCGTACATGGTATAAAGACATAATTTTGAGGAAAAGTTCTGCAAGCCAGCTGTGAATGGTAGCAGTATTAATTAATAGGGGGTGTATGCTGTCGGATAAAGAGATCGAACTATAAACCTGTGCACCAATCTCATCCAAAAAGCTGGTCAATAGAGTCTACTTATTTGACGGAGAACGAATAAGGTAACTACGGAATTTACTGGCGGATATGATGGATCATTGAGTATGACCAGGAGATTGATAACAAACATGTACAATCTTCTCTATAGTAATTTATGCAACGAAGAAGTTGGGAATAAGCTTGGTACCTAATGTATGATCATATAGAGCTTTGATGATGGGTAGACCTTTTGTGCAAGAGCTGGTGAATCTATCAGAGACACACTTCAGAAGGCTTATTAGTACAACGAAGTAATTCGAACCTTTACATGGCCAAGTAAGTTCGTTCAAGACTATAGAACGCATTTTGCTATACATTTTATGATTGATCACTTTAAATCGACCAATAACCGCAGTCCAGAATAAGGTCTCTTTATATATACTCGGCATAATAATCACCATCACTCTATTTGCCCTTTGAATTCTTATACTTAATTTTGATTGTTTTTTTATTTGATATAAAATGAAATTATTTTGCCGGCAAAACAAAATCGAACGGAATCTGAAGAAGTTATTTTTATAGGATTAAATAACTTATTTTAAAACAATAAGTTATTTAATCCTATAAGTAAAACTAAAAACTATTTTTTCTTAATTAGGAGCCATATAACCATCACATGGGCCTCAAGTTAGCAGGGTGCTAAGTCAGATCTATGAAGCCTTATTGAAGTTTGGGTTGTTGTAATTAATATTTTCAGAAGATGTACATATATGTATATCACGGGTGTTTCTAAATTTTACCACTGCTAGTTTTAAGTCTTTATGAATGTATTCATTTCTTTTATATCATGGTGCCTGTTATGGTCCTAAAAATTTTGGGTTGGACCATCTGTATAAGACACTCAATGGTATTACTTGCTGTTCCCCATAATTGAAATCCGTATGTCCAAATTGGTTTTAAAACAGTCTTATATAGGAGATCTTTACAGTCAAGGATTAATATGAATTAATAATGTCAGTGTCATCTGCAAATGTAGAATTGGTTAAATTATCGCTCGTTGGCAAATCAGAGGTTTATATCAAGTTAAGTGTTGGTCCGAGAACACTTTTCTGTGGGACGCCAGATTTGATTCACAGTACTTTACAAGAAAACAAAAACGGACCGATAGGTAAGACTCTAATAATTTATGAGCACTAGGAGGCAGCAAATGTTTAATCTTAAGTATTATGTGCGACATCTAAAAGGATAGCCGAACAAGATTTTCTAATTTCTCTGTTTAAACGGTTAATTAATAATGTTTTGATCATTCAAAAATGTTATAATTTTCCTTTGAAATGCTTTCTCAAACAATTTTAACAAACAAGGTTCTGTCAAATCATTTCCTGTCATATTAGGTAGGTTTCTAATCATGGATGGTGTTATTAAATCATAGCCTGCTCACTTTCTTGGAGTGATATTGTCTTTTATGGTTTTCTGAATTTATTCTAGACTGATTGTGATTATTCCGGAATCAGATAATGTACGAATAGGTGGTTCTTCTAATTCAAACTCATTCATGGGAGGGTTTGGCTTAAATACATTACTTAAATGTTACGAGAATATCAAGGCTTTATACTTTGTACTTCGTGCCCAGCTGCCATCAATTATTCTTAATGGGTTTTATCCCTCTAGCTGCATTTCAAAGGCAGAAGTTTGTGTGCTTAGTAGTTGTTAAACATTTAATGTAATTTCGACGATCCTCTTCTGAAAGAATGGTCTCTGTTTTGCAGCAGGAGAGTTGCATTATTGTCATTCTCTTCTACGCTTCCTCTTTTCGAGAAGAAGTTTTTCAATATCTTTTTGAAACTTAGAGTTATCCAAGGCAAAAAAAATTAAAGAATTCCTCACACTGTACACAGAGAAAACAGATTCGTAATAGCAACCGAATTTGTTGCCAATCTAATGACTCTACCATAGTGACCGAATTTTACAGTTGTGGCTACAAAACTTTAGAAGGTGTAACAAAAGTTTGGTTGCTTCAACAGAAATTCTGTTGATAGAACCGAAAAATATTATGAGTGCAATCGAATCATTCGATAGGCAACAAATTCGGTTGCTATTACGAATCAGTTTTCTCTGTGTAGGTAAGTATCCATGTGGATATGACTGCTGATATATTTTATGTATTTCAACCAATTATTCTCGAATTATGTAGTTTCTGTATAATATGTTTGTAAGTTATTTTGCCCGTAATAGTTAAGAATCACGGGGTAATGGCCAGAAAATAGTTCGTGTAACATGTCTGTATTAAATAAATTTCTATTTCCATTTTTGGATATGGCAAAGTCAATGAGATCAGGAATTTTCCTAGGATCACAGGGCCAGTAAGTAGGAAATCCAAGCTGTTTTTACGATCAACTAGACCCCTGCACAGCTCTCTACCTTTGGCGTTGTAGTAACCATATGCCAGAAAACGATAAACTTAAAAAATTCTTCAAACTTTTTGAGAATAGAGTAAAATCTCCAACTGCGCATTCAAGTCTAATGGATATTGCCTGTATATATTCTTTTTTAGTGCATAATGTCTTATTCTTTAGAATCTAAATCAAATGGTAGAATTAGAATGCCAACACTACCTTCTGAAGAATCTAAAACAAAAACGATCCGAATGGTAGCTAAATAATTGAATCCATTCCGAATGAAATGCATGGCAGGCCTGATAAATCATCTTCCTCTAAGCTTAGATTACAGTATCACCGATGTCGATCTACACCGTCACAAATAATTCTTGCTTGTCTTATTTACCTCAGTTTTGTAGGGCCTCTATTAAAATGCCATTGTTTTGTGCACATTTTATGACTGATTTTTATTTTAACTTTTTTAAGAAAAAAAAAAGAAAAAAACAATTCAACACAGTTTTAATTTTCTCATAAAGTTGTGCTTAAAAAAAATCGTGTTATGTTTTTTTTTCTTTCTTTTTTGAGTTGTAAAACAAAATTTGAGTTTTTTTCTTGCATTTTGACGAAATAAGAGTAAATAAAGTGTTACTTCCTCCAACTTGCAAAGCAGAGACAAACAACTTTATTTAGCGTAAAATTTCTGTTGAGAGTAAACATGGCCGAGATAATTTTGTGTGTGAGCTGTGATTGACTCTGAATTGGCTTAAAAACCAAAAAAAGTCTACTCTCTGCGTAGACAGTTTTAAGCATTTCTTTCATTTCAGACTGGAAACAAAAACAAAAAATGTATTTAAACAATGTTTGTATTGTAAATTATTTTGTAATGTTTTGCCTCATTTAAGTGTTATTGTGTGTGTGTGTGTGTTTGGAGTTTTTGGCTTTTGTCGCTGAACAATTTAAGTCAAAATAAGAAATTGGTGGTATTTTGAAAATACTTTGTATATAAGACCGTTGCTCTTGAGAAGTTGACATCAAAAGCATCTTAACCATCACAAGTGTTGCACGCAACATCCGTGGATATAAGAAATCAATTAAAACTAAAAGGATTAACTCGTTCGTGTTTTACGCAAAAAAAATAAGAAAATAAAAATAAATCAATATGAAAGTGTTTGCCATAACTACAGTTTGTCTATTGGTTGCCAGCTGTGCCTGGGCGGCTCCAAGTGTACAAGATAATCAAATCGAAAGTGAATCAACCTTCACACGTGCCGCTCGCTATTTGGGCTCATGTTTCGAAAGTGACGATATGACCACTTGTTTGGCTGTTAAGGGTATTACCGCTCTTAATCGTGCTGCCAGAAGTAACAATATCGAATTGGTCAATGGTGTTTCATTCAAAAGGTGTGTGTTTTTTCTTTAAAAAAAAAAAAAAAAACTTTTGAAAAAAATCTTAAACAGAAAACAAAAGAACAGTTAACAAGTGAAATTTAAATCGAAATAATCAAATATAAAGATTGAAAGACATTAAAAGTTGGTTGTAAAATAATCACAGAATTTAAACGAAATTAATTAGCTGCTTAAAATTTAATTAACCTTAACGCTTTAATGCTTAAAACGATCAAGTATATTATCATCAAAAAAAAAAAAAAATCAGAAAACATTAAGTGGATTACATATATTTTTGCTTTAAAGAATGTTGCACTTCTTGAGAAAATAAATAAAAACCTGAAAGGATTATTGAGTCTCTAAATGCTTATTTAAGCATTTTGTATAGCTTTGTTAGCCGTGGCCAAGTCAAAAGTGTTTAAAATTATATAATTTATTAACTGCTTTAAATTGGTTTTTTGATGTGAGAATATTTTTTATTTTCACTTTTTTCCTGGCCTTTCCTGGCAAAACTGGTTAAGTTTGTAATCATTTTTTTTTTATATTAATTTTGTTATAAAATTGTGTAATTTTATGCAAAATGTTATATAATTTTTTATATTTATCACTTTCAATTATGGCCTTGCTTATTATTTAACCGTTTTGCTAAAGTTACTTAATCAAACATGTCTTTTTTTACAAAGACTATATAATCAGGTTTTAATTCAAATCCAAATCTAGTCATGTGTTCAAAGTTTAAATTTTTGTAGGTTGTATCCATTCTTTAAGCATAAATATACAACTTCCTTATCATATCTTCATTATACAAATTTTTTTAATGAGTTAGTTTATATTCACAGTAATTCTGGAATTTACGTATGAAAGAACTAGTTCATTATTGATCGATTATTAAAATGATTAAGAAAAAAAACTACTAGCCACCCCTTGGAGCCATTGTATTATTAGATATATTTGTATCACTAAGAACAGTTGCCTCTAAAAAAAGGCATAAAAGCTCAAATCTTTAATTATCAAAATTAAAATCTTAAGATGACTTTTTCAAAAAAAATTAAATGCTGCAAAACAAAAAAAAAAAAATCTTTTAACTAAAATAGGTCGGTTTATTTACGTGAATATTCTGTCAAACAAATCCCCTCTGAAGGTTTCAAATCATTAATATATCAGTTGTAAATTTATTAAAGACATTTTATATAAACAACTAATGACGTGTCAGAGTCACTGGGTATTATGTCGCTTGACCACCCCTCAATTTTCCTATATTTGTTAAAATTTACCTTAAGGCAAAATCAATTTATTTTAATGAAATTTCTTTTTCACATTTCCTTTGGGGATTTCATGCCATTAATATCAAAATACATCATAACATCCTCAGAAATTTTTTTTATATGGAAACATTCAAATGTTAAAGCGTATTACACTTTGCCTGTTGTCAAATAAGATTGAAAGCTTATTTTTCTACTTGCAAAAGTTTTTAGACTATAAACTTCTCGACTAGAGTTTCAATTGCATTTCATACACACTTACTCAGCCTAGCAAGGAAAGCGAATATTTATTTCGAATAGAAAAAGTGAGGCATAATGTCACTGTTGGGATGATGAGATTTATCATCCTAATCTGGAGACTAATAAATTTTTCTTTTCTTAATTGTTTCGTTGATAAACCACAGGTTTATATACTTATTATATACGCATATGGGACTGCGTTTAAAAACTAAATATCAAAAGAATACTTACAGACTTGAAATATTGTAACCCTATATGCTAACCATACAATTTATAGAATACCTAACCTAATTCCAATATTTTCAAAAACATTAGAATTACTTTTTAATATAAATATATATTTAAAGAAATTGTTTTAAATTTTAAAATTTTTTAGGTAAGTCCGTTCTGAATGAAATTCTTCCGGAAACATAATTCAGACACATAAACATTATGATATATCTCTTATATACATATTTTTTTATATTTCTGCATCCACCTATTTTACAATCTCTCTAATATCTCAACAACAATTTAACTTATTTTAAACGTCTTAATTTATAAATCTAAACAATATTAACCCATTTCTCTACTTACCCTTGCAAAAGTAAACAAATATTTGTTCATTATAGTGAAAGTTTGTGTGAATTTCGCACTCTTTTTAACACGCATGATTGAAAACTTTTTTAACAAAGCACTTTAAAAACTTTTTAACACTTAAAATCACATTTCTAACAATAAATTTACTACTTATTTTATAAATTTCATTACTAAACTATTTTAAATCGAATTAAACCTATAAAATACATGCCTTTTTATTACAATAGTAACTCCATTTAGCTCTAAAAATTTAGAACTTAGCTCTTACTTTCAATCTTTACAACTTTCTCTCTACCTTAACACAATTTTCCTACTTCTATCATATTTTTCAATTTCCTGTTTTCTTTATTTTTTTCTTTTCGTTGGACCTTACAGAGATCCTGCCAGTCCAGTACAACGCAACGGTCGTGCTCTTAGCGAGACTGATGTTCTCTCACAATTGCCCGAAAATGCCGATGAACGCACTGGTCAATTGGTCGATATGGCCGTCGAAAGCGCTGCCGAATTCTTGGGCAGCCACAATCTCGAAGTGAAAGTACCCGCCGAAACTACCCAAGAGATTGCCCGTGCTTTGGATGAAGGTAGAAAACATCTTAAATCAAAAAAATCTATCAGCAAATTTATTAAAAACATTTTAAAAAATTTAGGCCGTGGTAAATTGAAGAAAATGATTGGCCCAATTGCTTTGGCTATTGGTGCTAAATTGTTCGCTTTGGTACCCCTTTTGTTGGGAGGTTTGGCTTTGTTGACCACTAAGGCCATCATTGTTGCTAAAATCGCTTTATTCTTGGCCATTTTGGTTGGGGGTTCGAAATTTTTCGGCGGTTTAGGTAACAAATTCGGTGGTTCCTTAGGCGGTGGCTACAGTGCCAATAGTGGTGCTGGTTGGTCCGCAGGTGCTTCTAATAATGCTGGTTGGTCCTCAGGTGCTTCCTCAGCTTATCCCTATGCTCGCAGCATCAATGTTGACGGTGATGCTCAAGAATTGGCTTATGCTGGTCAAGTTAATGCTCAATAATTCGATTAGTTAAACAAAATATTAAACGAAAGTTGTAATTGTTATATTAATTAATTTAGTATTTGAACACAATCACACACAAACAAACACACGCATTTAATATGCCCAACCAAATGTGCCTTTTGTTTAAAACGAAACAAACACTTTAGTTAGTAGTAATTTATTGAAAAAAAAACACATATCTACAAAAATAAACATAAATTATTTAATTTATTGTAATTTATTTAAAGAAAACAAAGAAAAAAAACATTTTTATTATTAAAACGTGATTGTAAACATCACGCTGTAAATACACATGTGTGACATTCTAGTTCAATTTTACCATAACGAAACTATTTAACCTCATTCGCAATAAATAACCAGATTAACAATATATATGAACTGCAATTAATTAAACCATAATTATTTTTATCATTATAAATAGCTCTTACTTTTTACATTAAATTTTAATTAAATGACAAAACCACAGACCCAAACACACATACATGAATAATTTTGTACAAATCATAAGAAAACGAAAAAAAATATATATATATATAAAAGTTTAAAAAAAATATTTCAATTCAAAATGTGTTTCAATTAACTATTGTATGATTTTTGTATCAACCGCGACTTTTGAATTTGCCAGCTCTTAACTGAAAGCACAACAGGCATCAATCAGTTGAACAAGCTGCGTCATTTAATTGTGTTTGAGTGGAAATTGGAAAAAAGTGAATTTCGTCTGCTAATTAAACATTTTTTTGCGGAAAAAAACCATCACTAAAATAAAGGATAAACTTTATAAATACTATGGGAACTCTGCACTATCTATTTCAATGGTAAACAAGTAAGAAAGTATAGCCAAGAACGTACATATGATACCCTCTACCGAGAAGATAATTATAAACAGTTTTATTTTAAAATAGACCAATCCACATTAAATTAGGTGGCATGTCTTCCGTTTATATGAAACTTATGTGTGTTAAAATGATTTTTGGAAGTGGGTCTTATATAGGAGCTATGACTAATTATGGACCGATCATCACACATTTTTTTGGTGCGAGTTAGGCTTATATAAAACTTATTTGTGCTGAATTTGGTATGGATGTCTATATAACTAAATATATAATATACGAGAGCTTAACTATTTTCAGATAGGGCAATCGTATGGGGGCTAGAAGAAATAGTGGACGGATTCTAACTAAATTCAATAGGCTTCTTCCTTGGGCCAATATAAAAGTTTGTACAAAAAATTGTCAAATTATCTTTTAAATTATGAGCTGTCGTTTGATTACAAGGTTTATATGGACGGACGGACACCGCTTAATCGACTCAAAAAGTGATACTGTGCAGATTGGAATACTTTGAGGTGGGTGTTGGGAAAATATTTTTGCACGTTGCAAACATCAGCACTAACCCCCAGATGCATCAGTGGTTTCCATCAGACTGATTTATCATCGACCAGCTCAAATGCCTAAATCTAGAGATATTGAATTTGGACTGAAGGTTCCTCTATCCCTATATAGATCAACTATGCAGGTATTTTTGGAAATTCGAAAATTTTGTAATCTTATATCTTCTAAACTAATACAGATAAAAATAACTTTTAAAATGCATTTCATCCCCTTAAAAAAGAGCATACACGTTTTTGGTGCTTTTTTCTAATTCGATCCATTTAGGGGAGAAAACAGGTTACAAATTTACATATTTTGGCAACTAACATATAAGAGTCAATAATTCAAGGTATATTTTGTAGCTTTTAGATCGCATATACATGTGGGTTTTGACGATGGGGTGTCTAACTCTACCGACTCATTAGAGCATCGTCTCAATGAATTACATTTCGCTGTTCTTCTGATACTACAATGCCATTTCTAACTCGCTAATCTGATTGGCATGAAATTTCACATAGGCATAGCAGAGAAGAATTTGTATCTATTTCTTTGAAGCTGCACCCGATAGACTCCCACCACATATGCGCATTTCCACCGAAAAGTCCACCCAGGCTGAAAAATTAAAAATTAAACAATTCTAATCAAATTTCGCTCCAAATAAGTTGCACGATAATCATGGCATCTAATTTTATGATGATCGGTCCATAATTAGTCATAGCTCCCATATAAGGCCCGCTTTCGAAAATAATTTTAACGAGCATAAATCTCTTAAAAATTTTAGTAACCATATTATTGTTACCACAACCATATAAATAGTTATTGTGACTATAATATTGTTAAAAATTTTGAAATGGTTACAGTAAACATGCACAACTATATTTTTTTTCTGCGTGTAGGAATTCAACATTTTCTGAATTTTCAAATTCAAAATCGATTATTTTTGGACTGGTAAAAAATATTGCTTTGAAACTTGCTTCATATTATTATACCCTTCACCTTCGTGAGAAGGGTATATATAAATTTGTCATTCCGTTTGTAATTTCCACAATATAATTTTCCGACCCTATAAAGTACATATATTCTGGATCCTTATAGATAGCGGAGTCGATTAAGCCATGTCCGTCTGTCTGTCTGTCCGTCTGTCTGTTGAAATCAATTTTCTGAAGACCCCAGATATCTTCGGGATCCAAATCTTCAATAATCCTGTCAGACATGCTTTCGAGAATTTTCGTATTTAAAATCAGCAAAATCCATCCATAAATAACGGAGATATGAGCAAAAATCCGAGACAACCTCTGAAAATTTCATCAAAAAAAGACAATTTATTGCATGCTTTGACAAAAAAACAACAAAACGTATGTGTGTTGGATTGATTGTGTGTTGGCTTCATGCTTTGTGTATTTTGTTTTTTTTTTTTTTTGTGTTTCACAAAAAAGCAACAAAACGTGCATATGTTTGGATGTTTGTTGGCTTCATTATTTTTTTTTGGTGTTTGACAAAATAAGCAACAAAACGTACATATGTATATTTGGATGTGAGTTGGTTTCACTGCCTTGCGTATTTTGTTTTTTTTTTGGTGTTTCGTTTCGTTTGGCGTTGTTGTTTTTGAGAAGGGTATATATAAAATTGTTGTTTCGTTTGTAACTTATACAATATAGCAATAGCAATTAAATGTAAAATTTTTAAAAGTTTTCTTGATATATTTAGGATGATATACGCTGAAAATGGGCAAGTAATGCATCCAAAACAAAGGTGAAGGGTATATAAGATTCGGCATAGCCGAATATAGCACTCTTACTTGTTTTTTGTTATACTTGTTTTTTTTCAGTCAGCTCGCGTTTTCGAAATATCTCGGTTTTTATATTTCAATTATATACCCTATTTTTTGGTGTTTTTCTTCTCTTTAGCATGAAACTGGTCTACGTAAACATGTTTATTTTTATACTCTTCACCTTCGTGAGAAGGGTATATATAAGTTTGTCATTCCGTTTGTAATTTCCACAATATAAATTTCCGACCCTATAAAGTATATATATTCTGGATCCTTATAGATAGCGGAGTCGATTAAGCCATCTCCGCCCGTCTGTTTGTCTGTCTGTTGAAAACAATTTTCTGAAGACCCGAGATATCTTCGGGATCCAAATCTTCCATAATTCTGTCAGACATGCTTTCGAGAAGTTTTCCATTTAAAATCAGCAAAAGCCGTCCATAAATAACGGAGATATGGGCAAAAATCCAAGACAATCCCTGAAAATTTCATAAAAAAAAGACAATTCATAGCAGCTTTGACAAAAATCAACAAAACGTATGTTTAGATGCGTGTGGTTTCATTGCTTTGAGTATTTTGTTGTTGCTTTTTTTTGGTGTTTCGTTTGGCGTTGTTGTTTTTATACCCTTCACCTTCGTGAGAAGGGTATATATCAGATTGTCATTTCGTTTGTAACTTCTAAGTACAATATAAACTTTTCGTCAGCAATTAAATGTAAAATTTTTAAAAGTTTTCTTGATATATTTAGGATGCTATACGCTGAAAGTGGGTAATTAATGCATCCACGACAAAGGTGAAGGGTATATAAGATTCGGCATAGCCGAATATAGCACTCTTACTTCTTAGTATAATATTCTGGTGGATGTTTTATATTATTTGTCTGATCTTTGAAGAATATTCAATTAAAATGAAAAATTAATTAAAAATTTAATGAAATATTTACCTCAAAATTTTAATATAAAATAAAATATTTTTTAAAAATAAATTTTTTAGGTAATTCAATTTTATTCCTTAATACACCTATGAATCTAACTACAGCAATAGAAATACCTCATTTCCAATTTTTCAAATATCACGAATTTTGTGATATTATCAAAAACCCTACTATTTTTGTATCAGATTTCGTTTATTTTATAGAAAAAATTTAATTTTCAACATCCCTGCGATATCACCAAAATATCCTCGAATTTAGATAAACAAAATTTATGTTAAACAAAAGATAATTTTGTGTAGAATACCAGTATAAAAATGCTTTTTTAATTTAAGTCTCCGTTTATGCAATATTCAACAAATAATATAAAAAATACAGAATAAACAAATTAAAACCCCGATATTTTAAAAACAAGGGCTGCCAAAAAAAAAAGTAAAAATAGTTCTGAAAATGAAATGTCCCATATATGCTTTATAAATTGCATTTTTAGCTACTCCAAACCAAAATGTAGTTTTGTTCCTCTGTGTAATCTATCCAACAGTGTAAGAAGTGTAATGAGTTAAATTCAACAGCTTATTATATTATTATTTATGTATCATAATATATTGTAATAAACTTTCCTTAAACTCACAATAAATATTTATTGTGCGTCTCTTAGATTATAAAAAAAAAAGAAAAGAAACAAATAACATATAAAAAGCAATAAAAAAAAATTACCCAATTAAATATGAATTTATTCACGTACAACAACGCATACATCATTTTACAAGTAAATTTCTAAATCTTTTTCTATAAAAAATACTATATAAACAATAAAAAAAAACTTAACACTGTTACCAGCATGAAAATCATAACAGTATTTTATTTTTTTGGGAAAACACCTGTGCTAAAATGTATTTTATTTCTTGAGCTACATCTACAATAGCGGTATTGTTGGTTAGCTGAAATTAAGAATATTTTGCATATTTCATGGCATACATTAAGGGTTATTGTTTATTGACTGATCTCTATAGCATATACAATAGGCGTAAGACAAATCTGTTTATCTGCTTGCATAGAATAGAGAATAGATAGCAGCTATTGCGTCGACTACATTGTGAAAATTAATATATTGTGTACCTCGTGCCACTGATTTACATTCAGAAATCTCCTTTGATCTTTAAGTTAAGAATATTAATACTAATTCGAGCAGTTATCATTTATATCAGTTGTTTCGGGTCCAATAAAAAGTGTGATGAAGTTTTTTAAACAAATCTTCAGTAAATTATTATAGGATTTCTAGTTTGAAGATTCAATCTGCAATATTTTTTTTGCACTTTTTTATAAAAGCGCTCATGGAATTCAACGTAACCCTATTTAGCACTCTATAATTGTTTGATATTCAATCATCATAGAAAAGAAAATGTAACTTTATTATAATAATAATTTAATAAGACACACAAATATTTTACAGCGACATGATGGCATTTCTTTATTCATTCCTACATATACGACCAGTATTTATTTATTTATGTGTCTTTCAATGTCTAGTCACTCATATTTCATCATCAACTCACACCAACTTGTCGACATAAACAGTTAGTTTAAATGGTCAGGCATTCAATGAATATGTCAAAATGACAGTTATTGATTGCTCAAATCTAAATTATTCAATTACACTTATAAAATAAACAACTTTTTTCCAGCATAAATAAAATAAATTCTTATTTTTGGCTTAAATTAAAAGATTTGATTAAAATCTTTTTAAATTAAAGATCGTTTATTAAAAGTATGGTAAAATTTCTAATACATTTTTAATATGTTTCTCGTATATATCAGTAGATAACTTTTGGATATAATGACAATTGAAATTAACTTTCTTTCATTGCTTAAAGTACAAGTATATTAACATTAAATACATAATTTGGCGTAGTTATTCTGAAGACAGCAGTAAGAATATATGTATGTATGTGCGTTTGCATGTGATGTGAACATTTCTTTAATATTTGAAAATTTCAAACGTGATTGTCTTATAAATGACTTCTAATGTTCATAAATATTTGATATTGAAATTTTGTATTCAATAATGTTTATTGTACTTAGGTTGTTATAGAAATCACTTGTAGCGTATTGGTAACACATTGAATGCTGCTCATTCAAATGAGAGACATACAATAATAATGTGTATTTGATGTGATTTATAAAATACATACAGACATATCTACATATGTATGTACTAAATAAAATTTAAGAAAGAAAATAGGAAAAAATTTTACTTTTATTTCATTAAAAATTTGTTAATACTTATGTTCCTTAGATGATAATTTTGTCATTATATTGTTAATGCGTTTTTGAAAATGTTTAAATATTGCAAATACATCCCAGCAAAAACTTGGTCAAGGTTTTCAAGCTTTTGTATACCCACCATCAAAACAGCAGACCCATAAAAGTATAGTACATTGCATATTCTGGGTCTTCATGAAATTCGAAGACGATCTAGCTATGTCTGTTGAAATCAGGATAGGGCCCAAATCAAAAGATCTAGCTAGCTGAAATTTTTCACAAATAATCTCTGTTGACAAGGTGTTTCGTGTTTGGTATTGAAAATGGGCAACATCAGTCCATCATTTCACCTAGCCCCCCTACAAATGTCGCCTCGTAATACTCTTTGAGCAGTTATAAATATGTTCATTATGCGGCAATCCTCAAATTATTTAGCATAAATTAGTTCTAAGTACTCTGAAATTATAATGTAAAGTTTGGCGAAAATCGGGCAACATTTGTCCCTAGTCCCCATATAAGGTCCCCTTCAGAAAATGACATAAACATTCATAATTGTGGGTATATAAGATTCGACACAGCCGAATATAACACTCTTACTTTGGTTGTGACCCCATAACTAATACATATACATATAAGTACTTTGGGTTCTAATGAAACTTCAAAACGATCTAATACAATTTCGTTTTCGATTTTCAATAGCACAATTTTCCTGCACCATACCCGCTATATTGATGTATCATTAATGTTTGTATGTGGAAAGTAGATTTCAACAGACAGATATACATCGATATATCATTAATAGCTCAGAATATACATGTATACATTAAAGCGACTGACTACGTTTAAAGATGAAAAAAGTGATTTTGTTACCCCCCTTATAATAAACCTTGGTTCGTTATACCCTACACCACCAGAGTGGGGAGGGTATAATGTGTTTCTGCAGATGTTTGTAACGCCCAAAAAATATTGTCTAACACCCCCCTTAAACTCAGAATCAGTTTCCACTTTAAACGATGTCCGTCCTTCCGTCCGTCTTGCTAGCTGGCTGGCTATCAATGTAAAACTACTGCTCAAAGTACAGGTCGCAATTTTTAAGATATTTCTATCAAATTTGGTACATAGATTTGGTTCAGACCAAGACGAAGCCTATTGAAACTGACTGAAATCGATTCATTATTTCACCTAGCCCCATACAAATGTCCTGCCGAAATTAGACTTTAGCTTAAAAGGTTTTAGCTCATTTACTCAGTGTAGAGCATTATATGGTCGGGCTTGACCGAACTTACTCTCTTACTTGTTTTATAATGTTTTTAAAATATTTTTGGTCTAGTGATGTATTTAGTTTAGAAAAACTCTTATATTATTTATTAGACAATCAGAAAGCATAATTTATTACTCACCAAACCTTTAAAACAAAAAGTGTTCAGCAAATATGTTTTTTGTTAGACAAGGATAGTTTCATCGATTGATTCGAGTAAAAAAAAAAAAAATTACATAAATTTCCTTTATTGATATGAATTTTTACAGATATTTTAAAATAATAGAAATAACATATTTAATATCCCTAATAATAAAATTTTCAACAACCCAGTTAGTTTGAAAAGAACAGCTGCATATATTTTTAAACGTGCGTCAAGATATTAAAGACGGAAATTAAATTTTGAGGAATTTGTTGGTTTGGACTTTTTTTAAGAATCAGAAGGCAAGTATAACCAGCAAAAATTTTGGGAATTCAGAGGCAACGAAACCTATCTGCAATATTTAAAACATAATTAATTTTATGATATACATACATATTACAAATATTACATCTCAAATACGTAAAATACAATTTAAAAATTTTGTTTAATAAATATGAAGGAAATGAAATTTAAGACTTCCTATAGAAAATACAGTTATACACAACACGTTCTATATAAAATATTGTGAATCACAATATTTTCTATAGAAAGTGTTGTTATACACAAGATTTTCTATACAAAATAATGCCTCAAACATTTGAGGACTATAGCTAATATAGTTTCCTAGATATTTCATTTTTAAAATTAACTTTGTATGGGAGGTTCCACTCCCAATTGAAATTTTAAAACAAAAAGTAGCCTATAGTTCCCTACAGACGTACAGGAACATAGTCTTCAAACCAATAATAATAAACATACAAACAAACACACATTCACTTTTATATATCGTTACCTTAATATAGAAAGGCCCTAGATCATGTTTTTTTTAACGAAAATCTGGGCTTACAAAGAAAACACTAGTTAGGACCTTTCTATATCAAGGTAACGATATATAGATAAATGAAGTATAAAACTACACTTATCTATTTTTCCATTTACATATAATTCGTCAATTCACAAAGTCTCCTATCATGTCATATTGTCATAATGTCCTAATATTTCACAATGGTTGGAAAATGTTGTTATTGCCTTTCAAGCTAAAAATTTCCTAAAATAATACTACTCCGCATGCTAGCGCCGAACGTCTAAGAGTCGATTAAGCCGAACCGCCGAGTCGTGAAATATTAGGACCTTGTGACAATATGACATAATAGGAGACCTTGTGAATTGACAAAATACGTCTATAAGGACTGAGATTGTAAAATTCTTAACACACGTTTTTCACTAAAACGTTTAACCCAAGTATTATTTGATTTTTTTTTTTTTGTTTTTGATCAAGTTACCTTTGTAAAGCATGTCAGTTATTATGTTTAATGTCAATTATGTTCATTTGTTGTTAATCTGATTAAAATGAGTGACCAGAAAAAAGTGCGTACTAAAACTATTAAATATTTTCAACAAAAACCAACTTGTTCTTACAAAAAGTTGGCCAAACAATCAAAGGTCTGCTATCAAACTGTTTCCAATGTTATTAAACAGTACCGGGAGAACTTGTCCGTTGATATAAAACTTGGTTCAGGTAGAAGGAATTGTCCACATGATGTTTCTAAAGCCAAAAAATTGAAAGCATTTTCAAAAGAGCTCCCAACACCTCCGGTAGGAAAACTGCCCGTTTAGGTCAGTACTCGGACTATTTGGTACGAAAAGTTAAAGCCAATGCAGGTTTAAAATCCTACACTAAAAAAAACTCCTGAAAGGAACTCTGTTAAAAATTTAGAGGCCAAATACAGAGCTCGGAAATTGAAGTCAAATTTTATACAAAAAATATACCTGCAGCATAATGGATGACGAAATGTACGTATGGAAAATTTTTCGCAGCTTCTGGTTAAATTTTTTTATATTGCAGATGCTCGAGGGAATGTTGAAGAAAAGTTAAGGAACCAAAAGCAAACAAAATTTCCCAAAAAGTTCTTGGTATGGCAAGCAATATGCAGTTGCGGCAAAAAAGCAAAACATTTGTTACAACGGGTTTTATAAATACCGAAATTTACATCAAGGGATGTTTACAAAAAAGGCTGTTTCCATTCATAAGTCTTCTTTATGTGTCCACTTACTTTTGGCCTAATTTGGCATCTGTCACTATGGTAAGAAAGGTCTTGAATGGTAAAAGAACAATAATGTGGTATTTGTACCAAGAGAGGTAAACAAACTGCCTGGAGCTGAGTCCAGTGGAGAGATATTGGGCTCTTGTTAAAAGAGAATTGAAGAGCACAAAAAAGGTGTCCAAAAGTGTGATAGATTTTAAACGGAGATGGACAACCTGTTCGAACAAAGTGACATAAAGCACTATAAAAACCATAATGGAAGGGTTTTCGAAAAAGGTTCAAAATTTCATCATTAGTGATTAGAACTATAAAAATAATTTTTTTTTTTGTAAATAGGAACAATAATTTCAATCAAATGAAAAAAGATTCAAAACTGTAAGTTTAGTGGTTTCATTTCTATTAACATATATGTATGTTAAAAATTTTTCAATCTCAGTCCTTATAATCCTATTCAATTAGTAATTAAAGTTAATTATTTGCGAAAAACAAAATAAAGTCAAGGTAAACAAGTAAGGACCGTTTTCTCATTAGGTGATTATCTTTTTTTCCCAACGAAAAAATGCAGATTAAAGAAATTTGATTTTCTCAATGTCTCATTTGCCTCTATTATGTCGCAAAGCTAACCCGACCTAATCTGCCAATTATTTATTTATCGTACAGATAAATTCAATCAGCTGACTGCTGTTCATAGTTTTTATGTTTTTTTAAACAAAATTAAATATATTTTATATAAAAAAAATGTTTAAGAGAGGAATTAACATTAATTTGGATGGAGGATGAACTCGAAAAACATGAGTTCAAAGTGAATGTTGAAATAGTTTATCATGCCAGGCCTAACTACCTGTCAGACATGGAGAATAATGAATTTTTCAAAAGATTCCGGCTGTCGATGGCCACACTAAACAGCTGATTTATGTAAACATGTCATTTGAAGGCAGGGTTCCCAACTTTCACATCTATTTTGAGAGGTATTGCCAACTGAAAATAATGTTTTTTATCGGTATATTAAGAAAACCAAAATTGCTAACGGACAGTTTATCGGCCTAATAAATTTATGTCGAGATTTAGTAACAGGCAGTTTGTCGATACATTGAGAAAACTGGCCTAAGAGTGTTAAATCGGCTGTGCCGAATCTTGTATATCCATCATCAATATGTGACAATAAAATATTTATATGGCCGGTAGGGTCAATTATGAACCGATCCTCACAAAAGTTAATAGAGAGATCTAGGTTCATATATAACTTGTTAGTGTTCAATTTCATCAGGATATTAACTATTATAAGACAATTATGAATGTTCAAGTAATTTACTGAGTGGGAATTTGTATGGGGACTAGGGACAAATGTTGCCCGATTTTCGCTATAGTTTACAGTATAATTTCAGTTTCCTTAGAACCAATTTTTGCAAAATGTATCAAGATTGCCGCATAATCAACATATTTATGACAGCTCAACAGCATTATGGGGGGTATTTGTAAGGGGGCTAAGTGAAGTCATGCACCGATATTGCCCATTTTCAATACCAAACAAACCTTATCACAAGAGTATTTGTTGAACATTTCTGCCAGCTAACTCTTTTCGTTTGCCATAATGTGCTGTCAACAGACAGACGGACGGAAATAGGTAGATCGTCTTAGAATGCTATGAGGACCCAGAATATCTATTTTGATGGTGGGTATAAATACGAAAATTTCAAAATTTTAACTTTAATAACTATCTTTTAAACTAACTATAAGAGGCATTACTTTACATTTACACTTGTTTTATCAACAAGTTTCATTTATTGAAATCTATCTATAAGTCAAAAGATGTACAAAGTGTTTCTAGCCAGAGGTGGTCGACTTTTCACCCTTTACATCACCTTATATTCTAATTATTTATATTCTATTATTTTTCGATCGACCCCACTATGTGGTGCATACATACATATGGGCAATTCCACGATAGTGATTACCACGACTGAAAAAACAAAAACCCTTAAAAACTTTCTTCAAGATGATTTGAATAGAAGAAAACACTAAAATGTTACTATGTGAAAGAATTTAGAGCTTATTACAACATTTTAGCGCAAAAATAATAGTTTAAACTGACTATATTTAATTTTTTAATTTAATTGGTATGTTTTAGGCTAAAATTGCGGCGAAAACTAAGCTCCCAATTAGCATGTAGTATGAAATTAATTTGACTCTGGTTGTTTTTTTTGGTATTATCAAATTGTTTATTAGAACCGAATATATATTTTCTATTTATTTTTTTTAGTTTTTGTATACATATATTTACTGAATATACATTGTTTTACTATAGGAGAAAAATCTGTCACGTACGGTATGTCACGTACGATATTAAATTTTATTTAATCATCCAAAGATTATTTTTATTTAAATATGACGGATTGTAAAGGAATATTTGGTTTAGTGTAAGAAATTAAAAGAAAACATAACGCCTCTCACGATTCGCAAATTTTCGCATATTTCTACATGTACCTCAAAATGACTTCCGTTTTATGTCACGTACGATATACCCTTATTTCGCTCGATATTTTGGACAACAATGTTTCGAAAGAACTTATTATTTTCTTTAAAATATAGTACCCTCTGAATGGAACATAAAGACCAAATTATTTTTCAGATACTCTTATTTTTGCAAAATCTATTCCACTCTGTAGTCGTACAAATGTCACGTACGATGACATGGAATTGCCCATATGTATATAATATTAACTTAGAATTATAGCTAAATTTGTATACATTTTCGAAGTATAGAAAAAACTTAATATAATTAGAACAACTTTTGAAAATAGAACTACTGCAAATAAGTCTTTATTACTTCCTTCCTAGTAACCCAATAATAATATTTCTACTACTTAAATTTAAATTTACAAACAAAATCTTAATAAACTTAAACATTTCAAAACACATACACTAGAAATTGAAAGTGAATACAATTGAAGAGTGTAAGAATACTATAACAAATATAGGCCATTAAGAACATTAAAATGGGAAAATAGAAGAAGAAAAAAAAAAAAAAGTTAAACAAGACAAACTACCGTTCGTTCGTTCATGAAGACCAAAACCAGACAAACATTTACCGATAAGTATTAAAGAAATTACTTGAAAATACAAAATACTTGGTTAGTTGAATATTTAAAGTATTTGGAACGCCCACAACAACAACAATTACTACAAAGCGGACAAAGAAGAAGACTTGAGGAAGAACAGACAACAATAACACGAAATGGCACATTTAACTAAAAATTTAAAATAAATAAAATACAATAAAATAAAATTGGAAATGGAATCAATTTATATGACTAGAATATTGATTGACAAGTGAACGGACAGAGGTGGAGGGACGGACGGACGGACAGACGTACGTACGATCAGGCGGACAAATATTGTATTTGTTGTAAACAATATATAGGACATTTCAAAATGCGTGTGTTTAAAACATTGTTTTGTTGCTTTTGCCTTTTACATGTTGGCTAAATAATGAACTTTTACAAGTTTTAAAGAAGTCGAAAATTGAAATAGACTTCCCTTTCGTTTGAATTTGTGGAACGTGGTTGACGGTATTTGGTAACAACAAGTGTCGTGCGTCCGTCGAGCGTACATAGTATGTCTGTCCACGAGTCTCTTTTGTGATCAAATTTTTGGCCATACTATTTTGTAAAGATTATTATGGACAATGAGTAATTGTTGTAATTGTAAGCAGTTGTATATTAAATAGTTAACCACTGTAAGTAGTAAGTATTTCTGTTGGGTTGTGTTGGTGTGTGTGTGTCTAGTATTGGCCGTTATTTTTGTTTTAGCTAAAAATGGCTTAAAGAAGTTGTCGCTAACGTACAAAAATGTGTTGACAACGTTAATGAAATCTTTGAATGTGTGAGTAGTTTTTGCCCATAGTGTTGATTAGCTAGCTGAGGGTTTTGTTGTTATTGTTGTCATTATAATATTTGAATAAATTTTAAATAATGCAGTGAAAAATATTTTTATAATTGTGTTTGCTGTTGTTGTTGTTGTAGCTTATTGATTATTTTTTGGTTATTGAATTAATTTATTCAAAAACCAAAAGCAAAAACCGAAAAAATAAGCAACTTGTGCTACACATTCTTAAAGGTATTGCTACACACATATAAATTCACACAAACACATATGCACAAAGCTACTACTGCATGTGAGTGTTTAGCAAATTTGAAGACCGACTGACTAAAAAGAAAGAAACACGGACAGACAGACATATTTGGGCATATGGAAAAAGTTTTCATACATACGATACAATGTACACAACATATGAGTTTTGTGAATTTGATTTTGAACACACTCGAAAGTGTCATCGCATTATAAATACCCATGGTGGACACTTCATCAATCACAAAACATTTCCATCATTCAAAGCCAACTGTTGTGTGGTGTGTAGTGCTAAGAAAGTTTATTACAAACAAAATAATCAGTCAAGGATCGACAAACCAACCAAAACATTAAACAAAAAAAAAAATAATTAAATATTCTTTAAAAAAGAAAACCATCAATAATTAATTAAAAATGTATTCTAAAATCGTTTGTGTTGTTTTTGTTGCCACCTTTGTGTGCAGTGCTGTCGCTTTGCCCAAACAGGATACCAATGAAAAGGATTTAGTGAACATGATCAATAAGATCGATACTGAACCATCGGTGCCATTGTTTGGTGGTCTTCGTGTTGAACGTGTTGAAACCGGTCGTGCTTTCGGTGCCTCCAACAAAGCTGTTGAATCCTTCGAAGAACGTGCTGAACGTTACTTGCAATCTCACCAATTGAACTTCTCCTTCCCCGATACCGACGAAGAGGAAGAAGATGAGTTCAATGGTCGTGCTATGGAAGGTGAGTTATAAAAATAATTTAAAAAAAAACAATAAAAAAGTAAAATTTCTAAAAAGTGTTAAAGAATGCAAAGGTTTTGACAACTTTTCATAAATTTAAAGTGTTTTCCATTAGAAATATAAAAAAATCACACAATTTTAACTTGATTTACTTCTATAAACATTATATGTTAAAGCTTTCAAATCTTGATATATTCTAAAATCATAACAGTTTAAAACTTTTATTGCCCTAAGGCTTTTAAATCATAACTTAAACTGGATTAAATGATGAGCAGCTTAAACTTAAAGCTTTTAAAAGCTTCTTGAAAGTTTTCTCTTCTGGCTTTTAAAGCTTTTTATGGTACTCAAGCTAAAAGTGAATAATTTACAAAAATATTTCATTTCCAATGATAATTAGTGTGACTATATAACAAATACAAAGTTATAGCTTTACAATTTCCCACAAATTACTGCTTATGGTCTTAGCAAATAGTTTTATCAAAACAACTTTTAATAAATTAATATTTTAATTTAATAACATTTCCCATAAATGGCTCTTAACGCTAATTATGAAATTTTGAACTATTAACACAAATAGTTTATATTGTAAACAACCTATTACGTCTTTCTAAGACTCCTTATAAGGCTTTGAGAAAGTTTTTACATGTTTGTGTTAAATAACCATTTGCTTTTAAATTTTTTCTATAAAAATATCTCAACTCTTAAAAATCTTAAATATTTTAGACCTCCTTTGCAACACTCTGTAATAAGCATTCGTAACACTTTTTTATTTTGAATGCTCTTTCCTTATGTTATTGTACATCTTTTCCAGTTCACTTTCATTAAGTCAATATTTAATTTCCAAATTACTTTTTTTTCAAAAATCTACTCACGTAATTTTAGGAAACAAATATTTTGTTTGTGTGTGTGTCACAGTCAGTCTGTCTTAAACAAACCAACCTTTTTTTTAGCCTAAGTGACACATGTTGTAAATACTTGATGTGTCTCTCTGCCTGCTTCTATGGCATTTTTTTGTTTTAAGACTTTCTCTATGATTACAAAAATTTATAATAATCTTTAAAAATTGGCACGTAATCCTACAATGTGTTTTACAGAAACAAAAAAAAAATTGATAATTTTTTTCCAAATATTTAGTATACAATAAAATGTTTAGAAATTAAGTTAAAGCAAAAACTAATATGAAAATGTTTTTTAATACAATTGATAATTTAAAAGCTTTCATATACTCTTAGTTAACAGACTTCTAAATGAAATCAAACTCTCTTCCATAGACTTTAACTTCAATAGTTAATTTCTAATAATAATTTATACAGTTTGACATATTAAGTACTTGCTAATGTGTCATGCCTTTAAAATTTTTTTAAAAGAAAGTGAAATTTATCTTACTTAATTTTACATAAACATTAATGTGATGTTCATAGTTAAATATTAAATAATTTCTTATACATAATTATGGCCACAAACAAATGAATCTGTCAACAAATTAAACTACAGAAAAGCATGACAAATAGCAATAAATGACTTTAAAAAACACATTAAAACATTATTCAATTAAACAGCTATCAAAAACTAGAAAATAAAACAACATTTGTTTAAAAATTTAATAGAAATGAAAGCTTTAACTCAAACTTTTGCAAGATGTACAACATAAAACTTTAAAGTATACTTTAAGGCTTATAATTAAATGTAATTTTTTATTTCTCTTTTACAGAACCCCGCAGCAAGAAAATGAAGAAAATGTTGTTGCCTTTGCTCTTGGCTTTGAAATTGAAGAAGGCTGTCATCGTTAAGGTACTCTTCATGATCATCAAGTTCATCTCCCTCAAGAGTTTGGCTATCTCTTTCTTGGCTCTTTTCTTCGCTGGTAAGTGTTTAACAAAACTCAATAAAACAACTATAAATTTATAAATAATTTAAAAATTTTCTTTCTCCTTACTCATTAAAGGTGCCACTTTCTTCAAGGATTTGTTGGGCAAGAAGAAGGAACACATCACCACCGCTTACATTACCGGCAGTCCCTTGAACGCTGAAATTGTCCATTCCGACTGGAACCGTAATGGTCAAGCTGCTGCCTCTGATTTGGCCTACAACCACTACGGTTTGGCTCAACCTTTCTAAATTCTCTCTTCTATCAACTATCTTCAACAACCACCTTTTCTAAATCTTTTCTTTTAACTATCCTTTCCTGTCATCTTCTCTTTTACTTCTAAGACTATCTATCTTGTCTATTCTTTTCTCTCACCTAGTACAACTAAATGTTGATTAGTTTTAGAATTTAGCTCAAACTTAATTTATTTAGTTTAATTAATTTATTTAATTAGCTGCTTTAAACCAAAAATTCTATCTTTAATAACCAAAACTCCCTCTACCACACACTACCTCCCTCACCCCTCTACAAAACATAAACGACCAATGGCTATTTTGGACAAAGCTTCTCTCGGTTCAAAGCAAATTGTTCCGGTTAAACAAGAAAAAAAAAAAAAAAATCTAGAAAAAAATTGAATTCATCCTTAAAAAGAAAAGAAATAATTTATTTTGTATCACCTCATACAACAACAACATTCACCCGCATAAATACCTTCCAAGCTTCCCGATTGAAAGCAAAATATCTGTGGGAAAATGTAAAACTTTCTAAAAATTTTATCTATTGAAATTCTAAGTCTTTTATAATTTATGTATTGAACATTTTGTATTAATTTATTTATTTATTAATTTATATAACTTTGTTTTGTACATAGAGAACTCAGGTTGTATTTCATATTTAAAACGAAAATTTTATTATTTTTCTTTAATTTTTGTAACGAATTTTGTTTTCAATTTTGTTCTTAAGCTCTAAATGGAAACACCAAAACGCATAATAATTTATTTTCATTAATTTTAAGTATTTATATAAAATAAAAAACAAAGAATATTTAATTAAAAAAAAACAAAACAAAAAAAATGACAAAGCAAATTGAATAAAATAAAAATTCATTAAAAAGCATTAAAAATTATTTGTTTTTTTATTTATATTTTTAATAATAATCGGGTTACTTAATTGATGTTGCAACATTAATTTAAAAAAAAAAAATAAATAATTATACAACATTAGAACAATTAAAAAAATTGTATACATAGCAATTAGTTTGCTGAATAGTCTTTATTGGGAAACATAATTATAATGCAATATTATAAACGTTGATTGCAGAACTTAACGTTAAACAAATAAAAAAAAATTAAAATTCCCTTTAAAAATAATATATGTACTATGTATATTGTTCTCGGAAAAACCTAAGCATACAAAAAACAAGTAAGAGAGCTATATTCGGCTGTGCCAAATCTTATATACCATCACCAAATTAAAGTTCAAAAAAATATTTTTAAATAAATTTTTTTGTCTAAATTTAAAAAAAAAAAATTTCGAAATTGCTTTTTAATTTTTTAAGTTTATTCCAAATTTTTTTTTAATTTTTCTTTAATTTAAAATTTTTTTTTTTTTAATTTATTAGTGAAACAAATTTATGACAAAAAAATTTTTTTTGTGAAAAAAATCCGGGTTAAAAAATATTTTTCCCGATTTTGGCCCATATAGCCATCGTTGCAATGGACTTTCTGTATATGGACTATATCTATCATTAGATATCTATGTTGTCTATATTTATGACTTAGTAATCGAGAAATTGATCAAAAATGTGCCAAAAATAAAGGTTGTCGCGGTTTTTCCCAGGCATTTGTGAGCCGATTTTCTCGATTTTAAATAGCAACCGAGCCGGAAGAATTCCCAAAATATTAATGTATCAAACATGTTTATAAGTTATTTAGGGGATTTGGAGAGTTGATTTCAACCGACAGATGGACAGGCAGACATGGCTCGATATAGCCATGTCTGTCTGTCTGTCTGTTGAAATCAATTTTCTGAAGGCCCTAGATATCTTCGGGATCTAAATCTTCAATAATTCTGTCACACATGCTTTCGAGAAGTTTCCTATTTAAAATCAGCAAAATCCATCCATAAATAACGAAGATATGAGAAAAAAGTCATAAATATAGACAATATGGATATCTAATGATAGATATTTCAAAGTCCATTGCAACGATGTATATAATGCTATAGTAAGTTGGACCTACAATGGGTCAAAATCGGGATTTTTTAACCCGAATTTTTTTCACAAAAAAAATTTTTTTTGTCATAATTTTTTTCACTAATAAATTAAAAAAAAAAGTTTTTAAATTAAAAAAAATTTTTTTTTAAAAAATTGGAAAAAAATTTTGAAAAAAAAAAAAATTATAAAAACTGTTTAAAAAAAAATGTTTTAAATTTTTTTTAAAGTATAATTTGGTGAAGGGCATGTAAGATTCGGCACAGCCGAATATAGCTCTCTTACTTGTTAAATTTCAATCAGGGAGCAGCAGGTCTCCCTGCACTGACAGACTTATACACAAGTTTATTAACAAATTCGAGTTGACTATGCACGATGTTTTTCGTCAGCTCCATACATTGAATAATATGAATATAAAACAAGAGTGTTAATTCGGCTGTGCCGAAATAATGGAACAGAGAGTATTTGTGGAAAATTTTAGCCACCAGTCTCCTTTCGTTTGGGTCCTATCGTGTTTTAAACAGACAGACGGATATTTTTTGTTATAAAATATAACAATACTTTTATATTTTATTTTAAATATTAATATAGGGAGGAAACAAAAATTTGCTAGAAAATTATAAGTTCCTTAAATTGTTAAAATTTGCTAATGTCCGGATTCTATCGAGGTTCAACTTTTAATAAGAATGATGTAAAATCGTGCAGTTTGAATTGTGAATAACTTTTATCCTGCGTATCCAATTTTTACACAATTGGTCTCAAAGTAGTTTCAATATATTTCCCTAAAAATAAATATGAACATAGCAAAAGTTATACAATTTTCAGTTTTGTTATAGATTTCTCATTGTCATATATGTAGTTCCGAATACGGGTATATATGTATAAGAAATATGTTTTGTGTCAAATGTATTTTAATTCAATGCATTAGTTTGATATATTTTTACTTAAATATATTAACGAAATAAATAGTTTTTGTTGTTGAGTTTGATGTTTTTTGATGTGAAACTAAAAATCCCGAATCCCGGGGATTTACATTTATAAAATCCCGAATACCGGGATTTGTAAAACCCAGTGCCGTTTGGCATCCCTAGTTCTAACACTAACGTATAATATGTACATCTTTTACGAATTGAGTTTTTAATCCCCATTTAGCGTGTATTAGAATCAAAAACAATTTTCTCAATTTATTATAAATTCCATTTGAAAAATGTGAAATTTAATGTTTTTGGTTATCAAATTATAATGTTTTTGCTTATGTCCGTAAATTCAACAATTAGATATGTGTCAGTGCTTTGTTTGTTATTTGGTAATTTTTACGTGTAGATATTGATTTGAAATTAATGTCAAGTTACCTTTTAGGTAAATTACATATCTATGGATAAATGAAATACAAAAAGAATTTTTAAATTGATTTTATTTCAAAATTAAAATACGAACATTCATATAATTTTGCTCAAATTTACAGTATGCATTTGATTTTTAAATGAAGGAGAATAATTTAATATCTTGGGAAATTGAAAATCGCAATACTACAAAACAATATACAAAAAACTGTGTATTTGTGAGTGTGTTAATAAAAAAACACTAATGTTTGAACTGCCATGTGGTGCATTTGAAAAAAAAAAATCACCGATATTAAATTCCATTGAATCGCTCAGAGGGTCCAAAAGTAGTTCTCACATGTTCGTGTGAGTAAAATTCAATATACACCACTTAATTTCCGGAATTCACTTTAGTCACAAACTGAGGCATTTGTATCAGTAGTCATTACACGGAAAATATAGCAGAATATATGGGTTTCTCTCTTATAAATTATCCTAAAAATGCACAGCTAGGTGTGTAACATACTGAAATCGAATCTAAAAGTTCGAATTAAACCATTAAAGAACAAAAGGCTATTGGGATACGGAAAACCTGAATTATTAAATAATTTATATTTATAAAATCAACACCGTTTCAAATAATCGAATAACGAAAGCTCTATGGCGAGGTATAAAAAAAGAAAAGAACTGTCATCTTTGCGAAAATTTGAAGATTAAAGTTAAACTGGAAAAATGTTGACTATTTGGCTGCCCACTACTAAATACCGGATAATTTTTGGAATAGATCAAAACACTACATAATACTTTCAGAGTTGTGTTTCTGTAAAAAAAACTTGAAGTTCTTAAGATGAACAAGTAAGAGTTACATATTCTTATACATCCAACATAAATATAAAACGGGCACTGATAGTTGTGCATTTTGTACATTTATCTGGTTCTCCCGATTTGGTTAGTTTTATATTCTCTAATACTTGAACATATCAGTGATAAATTTCACCTAAATGTTGTATAGAAAAATCTGTTATACACAAACCATCTTTATAATAAACTGTTATACAATTTTCTAAAAAAAAAAACTGTTATACACAAAAGTTTATAAATATAATAAAACTGTTTCGCTGGCCCATTAGTTTAATTATATATAAAACCAGTAAGATTGTTATATCTGACTGTGCCGAATCTTATATACCCACCACCAATCTGGTTCACCCGATTTGGTTAGTTTTATATTTTCTAGAAAATATTAATGGTATATTTCACTATAACGATTTTTTTTGATAAACGAACAAATTTAAAGTCAATAGGATATGGCCAACATACTTAATGGCCTACAGACCTCAATAAGATTATATATCTAATTGACATTGCTGTAACCAAAAATATAAAAGGAAAATTTATTTCAGTTATCCCTTCGATTGACCTCTCATCAGATCACTCGCCCACAGTTTCGACGGTTTTAGAAGCTCCAAGCAAATTGGAAAACTATTGCTTCTGGTTTCCTTAACAAGAAAACGAACTAGTTAAAGTATATAATGTATGTTAGCTCACACTTGCCACAGAACATCTCATTGGAAAATGAACATGAAGTACAATCTGCTGTCGAAATTAAAGTTTCTACGCCCCCAGCCACCTTGGGGGATTACAGACATTCAAAATGTCTTAGAAACATTAAGTCTCTTATTAAAGAAAACAGAACACTCAGACATCAATGGCAACAATCGCGATCCCCTAGCGTAAAGGTTAAACTTAACCAGTGCCAAAGAAAACTTCATGACGCCTTAGAGAAATTATCTTAAACACATAGATCCCACTAAGAAAACAGAATATAGTCCTTGGAAAGCAGTGAAAAATATGTAATGCCTTATTGTATATGTGTCACCCATACGCCTCCAGAACCGGGCATGGGAAAAAAATACTTCCGAAATCCGCCAATCACTTGTAGAATGTATTTAAAAAAAAAATTCTTCTATTAGTGCTAACATTATAAATAATGCGGATCAAAAAAAAAGATCCGCTGGGATATCCCAGGGAAGTATTATATGTATTTTATACACTGCAGATATGCCTACGAGCACACTGACTCACACATCTACACTTGCGGACATCGGGGAATTGGAAAAATGGTTGGACAAATGGAAAATAAGAGTCAATGCAACAAAATGTACTCACGTTACATTTACTCTAAGACGAGAAAACCAAACAGTACAAATTATCAAAATTTCAGAACAGAGCCATGTGAGATATCTTGGTATCCATAGCATGGACCCACCATATTGAAGCAAAGGTTACAAAATTAAAATTAAAGTCAGTTCAGTTGCATTCATTTGAGAGTCATAGACGACTGAGACAAATGAAAACACTGGATCTGGCAAGATAACCAATTTATCGAGCATTTATGTTGGATGTTATTGCAGAGGCCATACCAACTTTAGTTTTAGTTTAGGTTAAGATTTAAATACTTATTGTAAATTTCTAAAAAAGTAAAATAAAATTTAAAAAAATCCATAGCATGCAAAAAGCTAAATTATTTCAATGTGTCACTTCATTTGCCTGTTTTATTATGTTTCTTACATAAAACAGATACACTAATAACCCGGTTTGCGTCGCTAATTGGACCTGGAGAAATACGACACAAACCGAAGCACGATTTTTCATACATTTGTATTGATTTTTATTTAATTGGTTCCAAGATTTATAATTTTAACTGAAAAAATAGATTATTCAATAAAAAATACCATGCAAATCGAAGCAATAACGATGTATCATGCGACGCAAACTGAAACAAAAACGACGCAAATCGAAGCACTAGCGACGCAAGTTCGAAGCCATGCAACACAAACTGTCTGTCTGTTAAAATCAATTTTCTGAAGACCCCAAATAAATTGATTGATACATCAATATATCGGGAATTCTTCCAATTCGGTTGCTATTTGAAATCGATAAAAAACGGCCCAATCTCGATGTTTGGCATATTTTTGATCTATATCAGGATTACTAAGTCATTAATATAGACAATATGGATATCTAATGATAGATATTTCAAAGTCCATTGCAACGATCTATATAAAGCTATAGTAATTTGGACCTACAATGGGTCAAAATCGAGAAAAATATATTTTAACCCGAATTTTTTTTTACCAAAAACATTTTTTGTCATTAATTTTTTTCACTAGTAAATTTAAAAATTAAAAAAAAATTTTGGAAAAAAATTTAAAAAAAAAATTTTTTTTAAATTTTGAAAAACAATTTTGAAAAAAAAAAGTTAATTTTGTTTACCTAAAAATAATAAAAATTTGTATTTTAAAGTATAAATTGATGAAGGGTAATATAAGATTCGGCACAGCCGAATATAGATCTCTTACTTGTTGATTTTCTAATAAAGTTTACTCAATAGCATGTTGTATTAACTATAAAGATATTTCCAAGAACGAATTTATTTACGTTTTCCGCAATTTTAAAAAGAATAATTACAAAGTATTAAAGAGACTTAAGTCATTTTCATTGAAATCTAGGAATAATTTATAAAATACAATGTAATGAAAATTATAATAAAAACTGTTACAAAGTATATGTAGATACAACAAAAAATAAAATCAAAACTAGAATAGCTAGAAAAAAATTCAATTAGAAATATAGACATATTTTAAAAAAAGCGCTTATTAAAATCATTATTCTTACGTACAAATTTGTCAAAGGGGTCAAGTTTTGTGGAATTTCTGAGGAGTAAATAAAGGTTTTTTATACAAGTATTTGATATTGGTGAAAACCCTGGGACGTGAAGATTGATATTTTCGAAAAATTCATTAATTTTATGAATTTTTGGGACATAATTTGCCTTAAAAACTAAAAAATTACAATATGGTAATTTTCCATGAAGAAAAATATAAAATTTGAATTAATGTAAAATATTAACGGTTATAGATATTATAACAAAATTTGGAACTAATTTAGATCAAAACGTCTTTAATTCAACGGCGTTATAACCTTTGACATTTTTTATTTTCAAATACTAAAATTCCTAAAACGGGGAAAATGTGTTCCAAAAACTGAGTTTCTTTAGAAAAGTGCCTACTGTGACGTTATTTACCGCGTGATAGTAATAAAACTTTGTAATTATTTAAGAAACATATAGAGTTATACAAATATGTATGGAACACCTTCGTGGATCGGTGCTTTTCCTTTTTAGAATTTTTTACTCAAACTGTATTTTTTTTTTTTAAATTGGCCAAGTTTGGATATGTCCGCTTAAGTGAGCCAAATTTTACTTTACACGCTTTTGCATTAAGCTGTCTCTCCTGATCATATAAAAATTGTATAGTCCCGAAAAAAACAAGGAAAAATATATGGACTTTTTTGGGAGAAAACGTTAAAAATACATGTCCTAACTCTGGATGCGTATAATTTTTATAGGGACGAGATAACTGTTAGAAAGTTTTTTTTTTATTTTATTTAGAATTTTAAAAAACGATAAAAAGATCGAGCAAAATTAAAAAAAAAAAAAAATCAATAAACATGAATATCTCTTCAACTAATAGAGATTTTTGGCGATTTTTTTTGAAAAATTTGAGACCCGAGATTACCAACTTTGAGGTACTGCACACTGGCCCCTATTGGCGTTAGAATGCTGACTAAACGTAAATCGACTCAAAAACACCTCAATATCTCTAATAGTTCCCGAGATACCGAATTATTTACAAAAAAAACAAAAAAAAAAAAACGTTTCTAAACCACTGTGCGTCACATTAGGCACTTTAATAAAAAAAACTCAGTTTTTGGAAAACATTTTCCTCGTTTTAGGAATTTCGGTATTTGCAAAAAAAAGATGTCAAAACTTATAAGGCCATTGATTTAGGGACATTTGAGTCTATATTAGTTCCAAATTTTGTTGTGATATTTTTAACCGTTAAAATTTTAAATTAATTAAAATTTTTTATTTTTCTTCATGGAAATAAAGGTAAATTACGTCTCAAAAATTTATAAAATTATTGAATTTTACTAAGATATTAATCTTCAATTCTAATGGATTTCAGCAATATAAAAAGCATTTATTCACTCCTCAGAAGTTCCACAAACCTTGCCCTTTGAAAAATTTGTACGTTTTTTCATATATTGCATGCTAAATGTGTATACTACCCAGCAGTTCTAGGAGACAGTCCCGAACTAGTGATTTTACCCATAATTTACGGTGGGAACTAGTTACTTCAATAGCTACGTGACTAGTTATTTTAACACGGACATGTCCTAAGCAGGGGATTAATTGACCCTTTTTGACTACACTGAGACTGTCTAATAGCTAGATCAAAGTATTCAACGCATTGGATTCACATACTGGTTTAATAGCGTCAGTTACCTTATTTATCAGTTAGGTAACTGATAACATGATCAGCTACATAACTAGTTATTATAACATGGACGGGTGTTAATTGAAATCAAATAGTCAGCTAAATAGACATATCATAGGCAGTACAATAAACGATAGCTTGTAAACAAAACTTTCTTCGACAATTCTCCAATGGATACTTTCTAAAGTGCAGTATAAAATAAACATTTAAAGTGACTTCACTATAGGTTACTAAGAGACACTAAAGTGTCTATTAACTTCATGCTATGTTGCATGGGATATCAGTATACTTAAGCAAAAATTAACTGTATGAGAATTATATCAACACAATTTGTATAAAACCAGTTTGAACGAATTACTCACAAAACGTTTGAAGTGTATACACTCCAGATAACTTAGAGACACTTAAGGGACAATTGTCTTTACGCTAGATTACCTGGGATGTACAAAGTAACCAATTATCTTATCTTTGCACTACAAAGAGCACATACGGGTCAAATGACCAAAATATATAAATTGGAGTCAGCCAAGTGATAAGACATTTGTGACGATTATTGTCTATAAGGGATACATTGACTACTTGCTTAACTGCTGGGTACATATCAAATGTAACTTTTGAATTCTAACACATACTGACTTAAGAGAAGGTTTGGTGTAACACATTTATTGAAATTTTGCCAAAAACATTTTTACGTGTTATTTAAGAATTCATTAGAAACTATGCGATATTTTTAGAAAAATATTTGGACAACCATTGCCGAAATATTTGCGAAAAAAAATATAAAGTCAATGTAAAAAAACAAAAGTTTCAAAATTAAATCTGAAATATCCATTAAACTATAAGAAATATCTTAGCGAAATAGGTATATAATACTTTAGTTTCCCACTTGCTTTATAACAAAGTTTCATTCATTGTATAGGCAAGAAGCTGTACAACGTTTGACAACCTGTACATATCTTTGTATTCTAACGGATTGCTCACAAATATCATTTTCTTAAAGCCTATGTCCTCCTCTACGATCTGTTCATTAATCATTATGCAATCGGACCAGTAGTTTTGAAGTTCCAGATTTATTACCATTTTTTTTGCGATTAACACCACTGTGTGACGAAAAATAATTTTAGTCGTTGAGAGCATCGAAAAATTTGACAAATTTTACCCGATATTCCCAGATATTCAAAAACTAAACTATTTAAAGGCTGCCCTAGCTGCCCATTTACAGCAAAACTATGTAAACTGATAAATAAAAGTGATTCATATAAATCTAAAAGACTGTCGCAATTACAGTTCTTCAGATATTCAAAAATAAATATTTATATAGAATGGGAGAACGTGCAATGATAAGAAATGCCTAAAATGTTTAAGTTTATCAATAGTTTCTATTGATTGTATCAATTAAAGAACTTTTTGTATAAAAAAAACACAAACAAGAGAAAACAAACAATTTAATTTGTTTGTCAACAAATTGATCTGATTGCAGCTGCAATAAATTGTGCAAAATATTATTTTAATTGCTCTGAACGTGACACCCATAAAATCTTCTTTCACAATTTGCTTCAATTTTACAAGGTTATATTTTAAATAATTCAATTGAATGACTTAGTGCAAGGAAAAGAAAAACAAAATATTCTTAAAAATATGTTGTTTTGTATATTTTATATGAAAAATAAAATTAGAGCGACTATACGATACCCTACACTATGTATATGCTGATTTATTTTAAAATCTATATGAACGATATAATAAATTATGTTGAGTTTAATTGGGATTCCAACATTTTTATGAGATTGGTGCTCGTTAAAATGATTTCCACGTTTCTAACCAAATTCAATATTTTCATCCTTGGGTCAAAATTTAAGGTGACTTATTTTTCCATGTTACAATCAGCACTAACCCAAAATAAGTAATAAGTACAATATTAAAAAAAATGTTCACTAAGTATTTCAAATTCAAAAATATGTTAGTAGAGGTCAGTTGACAGCTGCCACTACTTGCTATATTTCCAGGGAAAGTGACAATGGGGTGGGTCTGTCATACATAAAAAATAAAATTATGTTTTTACTTTCGTTTGTCAGTTACTCTAAATAAATCTACCAATTGAAATATTTTCGAATAAAGCATAATGTGGTGACGTTTTTTTATATCATTATTTAAATATTGCTACACTTGAGTGAATTTAAGATGGAAACTTTCTTAAAAACAAAGGGGAGACCAGAAGAAAATAAAGAAAAAGAGAGATTCTCCTCTGCTGAAACAATTAACATGAAGAAAAACAAATAAAGAATTTTGACCACAAATATTATCAGCTCATTATGCTGGCCATATATAATTAAGATATTTTTTCTTGTTTCGTTTTTGACAATTTCATTGCAGCAACTGAGAGCTGGAGGTATAAAAAGAATTTGACATTAAATAGAGTACATTAGTTTTATTTGTAACTTTTATCTTTACACATTGTCAACATCGTAATTAGCGTTCGTTCGTCATCATGCAAACATGGAGGACTTTGGAATATTTATTTTATTTGGCCATATTTATATTATACTTTAAGTTAGCAGAGTCAGCTTCCATTGAAACAATGAAATCGTCTTCGACATCTACATCTACATCATTTCCTGCTATGGATGTTTTAACTACTACCGAAAGATCCCTGGCGGATAGTGGAATTTCGCGAAATGTTGAAGGTGGGAGTAAGCTGAAGCGTACTTTGCAAGAATGTAATAATTCCTTTAGTTGGATGTGCTTAAAATTGGAATTTGTCAGACTGTTGGAACGTCTCACCGAACGCGAGGAATTGCGTTTGCTGAATGGCATAAGTGTGGTTAAAGATCCGGAGGCAAAGGAGATAAAAACATCGGAATTGATGGCAGGTGAGTTGATGGGAAAGAAGAGTTTCTTACAGATCATAATTTTGGCTGCAAAAAGGCCTACATATGTGTAATTTTGTGCAAAGGTTTTTTATTTGAGTGTCGTATTCATCATCTGTTAATATTCAATTTCGTTCGAAATATTTTCTCTGGATCTGGTTTCAAAAGCCCTCCACAGACGGTACATCCTAAATAAAATTTAGTTTTATTAAACAAACAAATGGCTACCTCTGCCAACATCTGAACGTGTTCCTCGAATTCTGGTGATACCACCAACATATCGTCCAAATAGACAAACACTTTCTCTCTGAGGCACTGTGGAATCACTTTGTCCACCAGGCATATTCGTGAAATGATACAAAGGTCTTCCAGGTACTTTGAAAGCTGTTATCTCTCTGATCAGCGGTCGAAATAAAATGGATATCATCCAAATGGCTTAACAGTATATTGGTGTGTTGGTGCGGATAAGCAACTTTAATGTGATTCAAGTGAAGTTTTACCTAGGCTTATGTATGTAAAACAAGTGAATGAATCTATAACAGTCTCAAATAAGATCCGCTGTCGTGGATCCAATTAATGCATACTTGGAAATGAATCATCCTGTACCACTTAAAAGTAGTAACTTAAAAGTAGGGATATCATTGTCCTGACTTTTGCAGTCAAAAAAATAACTCATTTGCTTGTCTCATTTTCATATGTAAAATTCTAATGTATGTGTACATTTTAAGAAGATCTTAAAAAAAAAACAAATCTAGAGTATTCGCAACTTTTAGAGCCAACATCGTTATCTGTATAATAACATTTTTAAAGCATTCATTCACAGAGAAAACAGATTCGTGATGGCAACCGAATTTGTTGCCAATCGAACGAGTCTACCTTAGTAACCGAATTTTACAGTTGTGGCTACAAAATTTTAGAAGACGTTATAAAAGTTTTGTTGCTTCAACCGAAATTCTTCTTTATCAACTGTGTGTAACCGTATCCTTCGATTGGCAACAAATTCGGTTGCTATCACGAATCTGTTTTCTCTGTGTACGTATTAAGATCAAAAGCGTCATTGAAGCCTGAAAATTATTTCTTTGAACTCTAAGATCCAGTTCTATTGGCTTCTATAAAAAAAATTCGATATCGTGAGTGTACACTATCATCAAATGATCGAGGATTCCAATAAAATCAAGTGTTTTATCATGAGTGTTTCCATAGCTATTGGGAGAATGAACCTGCTTAAGTCATAAAATTTAAAGGTTTTATTATCTCTGTGGTGATCTCTGTCTGTGGTGACAACCAACAAGCATTTTGAGGGGGGAGAAAAATTAAAATTTGTTCTAATTTTTTTTTTTTTCATTTTTTAATTCCTATTTCTCCCCCTCTGGATCCGCGCCTGAGTTGTGGTATAAACCACAATTATTATGTGTAATGGACACATAATCTGGTTCAGGTCACTATATGGATAACACATTGTGCACAATATCTTATTCATTCATTAGCCACTGCATCCAGTTGGGCGTACAAATCTGCCTTCTTATTAATATCTGTTTCCGTAGAATAAAGTGAATGATTTTCCTGCATTCATAATTAAAACTACTTTGGTTATGAATTCCATGAGTGCTTCTCTAGCTCGTGTTATTCGAGCTATATGTTTATTAAAGTTGTTTTGATATTTTTCTTGTTCATCTTGTTTAACTTATGACATGAATATCAGGATTATACGAATCAAATGCCTTGCAAAAAAAAAAGCACTAAAAGCGAAAAACATTTCTCTTGCCAAATGTGAAGTTTAATGCAGTATTTTAAGAGAAAACGTTTGTTCTGGTTAAAGTATATAAGTAGTATCTGGGAGGACTTTGTCTTTAAGTATAATTCTCAAATAGTGCTAACATTGACCTAACCATCATCTTGACATAAACACGTTGTTAGTATTGTAATCAGGTGATGCAAAGCTCTATCTACACGTGTAAATTAAGGTTCTAACATTTTTCTGTAAACTTATTGGAGAAGTCACATCTTAAATACAAGTCAGGGAGAACATATAAAAATATGTGTTGGATACATTCGATCGCAGCTTTGCACGACCTACATAGAGAAGCCATTAATTCCTAAGCCACAGAAAGCCTCATGAATTGGGTACATTCCATTGCCCAGTCATACTTTATTGGACTTATTTATAAACTAACCGGGTATAAGTACCACATTTCCCTGACATTTACTTCAATGTAGAATTTCGAATTTAATAACATTGTAATTAGGCCCAACCTTAACAGTGAGACAATATAGATAGAATCCTTAAAATATATATGCTTATTACGCAAGGAAATCAAAATTTCAAAATGCATGTACATATGATACATTGGTTTGAAAGTATTAGTTCTTAATTCCATTTTCGAAATCAATTTAATGTTATTCTTAACCATTCCATTAATGAATTAATTTATACGCTTAATTCCATTCTACTTTAAATGCATTGAATTCATTCCTTTGAGGATTATTTTTTTATAAAAATAATTCCTTAGGGAATAATTATACATTAGTAAATTAAGCTGAAATTTAATTAATTAATTCGAAGCTCTAATATAAGAGATGTTTAGCATTACATTGACATTATTCCTTTTGCTCTTAGTTCATTTAAAAAGTCTTTAATGTATTTTTGCTGCTTCTTGCAATTTAAGAATTTAAATTTGTCATTTTAAGTCAATTTAGATGCATAAATTTGTTAAGAAAATCGTTAATTCTAATTGTTCATATCTGAAACAAAAGGTATTGGTTTGCCCATCTCTGTCCTGTTGGGGGATGATGTTGCCATCAACAAAACGAATAAATTGAAGACTATGGATCGCTGCTTTTATATTTTTTGTTAAGTTAGTTGTTTCGTTTTTTTAACTTTGTAATAGTTTTGCAAGCCAATCGTTGCTTGGCAACTATAAAATGATGTTCTTTTTGAAATTATATCGAGCCATTTGCTTTTAATTTGAATTGAATAAAACATTAAATTTTGTACAACTCAATTGTGGAAAAAAAACATCAAAAGGAAAGTGTTTTTTATTTATAATAAAACAAACAATTTACAGTGCCTAAAAACAACCCTCTGTTTTAATCTTAACAAACCAAGTTTTTTGGAAACTTGGTTGAAAAAATTGCAGGTCCCGCATAAACTTGTGAAAGCTAAATTGTTGGCTTAACACTAATTGTAACCAGTGAATTATTTTCATTGCCAACTTATCGTATAGTTTTGTAACTAAATTATTATTCTTCCTTCTAGAAGTGGCCCGCAGTTACCCAAACGATCCAGATGCTCGTCTAAATGGATACATTATCAACAAAGTCAACAATTTCCTGCAAACTCATTACTTGCGTTTCAAACTTATTGATGATCATACCATTGAGGAAGCTCGGGCTCTAGTCGAAACAGGACGTAAAGAGAAATTTGGCAAAAAAGGTGGCATGGAGGCCTTAATAGCGGCCGGCCTAATGATGAAGGGTAAGAATAATTAATATTACTTTATAACATATGCTATATTATACCCGTTGTTTTCTTACAGGCACCTTGATGGCCATGGGTATGGGAGGCATAGCTTTAATAGCAGGCAAAGCTTTAATGACCGCCTTAATGGCCTTAACTCTAGCAGCAGTGGTGGGACTTAAGAGTCTGGCTGGTGGTGGAGGCAAATCACATACATATGAAATTGTTACCAAGCCCATTTACACCGCTAGTCATACACATTCAGTGAGTCATGATGAGGGTGGTCATGGCGGCGGTCATATGGGTCACAGTGGCAGTGGCTATGGTGGTTATGCCAGATCGTTGAATTTAAATTTGCCCAAATCTCTGAGGGGGAGCACTAAGGTTAATTGATTTTATAAAAAAATAGAAATGAGTTGGATTTCTGTGTCTTACTTAAATATGTACGTATTTTAAAGTATTTATTTATTTATTTCTAGGTTAAGATTTAATTTATTTATTGTATTTAAAGATTAATAAAGAAAACCAAATACAGTAATTGAGTTTGTCAATAAAACTGATAGTGTAAATTGGAATAAAGGAAAAATTTGCTCGAACAAGATTTGGCCAGGTCAGTGTGCCTTTATTAGCCTAGGCTATCATTTTTATTTTTGTTTAATTATAACATTAATCAGAACATGTTAGGTTTTATTCTAACTCAAAAGAGTTTGTACTCAGTTGCATTCATTTTCTTGATTGTGACAACACAATCAGTGGTTAAAGGACTTAAACTTCCAAAAAATTGGCAAGTTATTTCATAAAATGTGTGATTTAGTGAACAATTTATACACAAGCAACGCATTCATGCTCAAGATTTTATTATTGCTTCTCTGGACAACGCACAGTGGGTCCGATGGAATCCAAAGTGATAAGTTATTATAAGCACATAATAATACAGCATTTTAGAAAAAAAAAAAAATAAAAAAATAAAATTTAACCCGTTAAGCGCAAAAAAAAAAATACCTTATTTCACAATTTATGCTGTAACTTTGGAAGGAAAAGCGATAAATGAATGAATAAAACTGTAGATTGAAGAATACTTAATGCGCTATTAAAAATTCAAATAATAAATTTATAATATGTACATTAGGGATATAACTATTGAAATTTTTTGCAAATATGCAAATTGGCATAGCATAGTCGAATAGAGCATTAAAAAATATGAAAAACCACGGTATTATTTTTTCGCGGTTGTTAAAAAAAGTTCACGCACCAAACGCAATAAAGTTTTTCATTAAATATTTTCTATTATTTTGAAATAAAATATATTTTATTTTAATAATAACAGCGGATATACTTCAAAAGATAATTTTTAAATACGGGCAGTATTCCTCACACTTAAAAAAAATGAAATTCTTAATATAATTTTTCAGAGAAAAAAAATTTGGTTTATCTTAGAAATTGGTGTTGATGCGTGATGTTTTTGATTCCAAATGACTTAAAAAAGTGATTTTCATCACTTATACAATATTGTACATACTTATACAAGGTGGCGCAAAAGTAATCCTCCTATCGGAAAATGCTATACATTTTGCGATTGGTCCCTAATGTCAGTTCTGTTTTGACATTTGTGTAGTAAACACATGCGAAATACACGTTAATAAACAATGTTACGCTACACTGCTCCAGAACGCGGAATATTGCTGACTATTTATTTGACCAATAATCGGCAAAATTTATAGCATTTTCTGATAGGAGGATTACTTTTGCGACACCTGTTATTAGTATAAATAAATTTCATTTAAAATCCAATTTTTGATTTTCACAAAATTTTATAAATGTACAATTTTTTTCCAAAAAAATCACAAAAGAGAATATTATAATATTTTAGTAATGAATAATCATAAATACATAAAACCACAGCATTTCATAAAAAATATGTGTTATATATGTACTTGTATTAGTATAAATTTAATTTTAAATCCAATTTTATTTATTGACGAATTAATCATAAATACATAAAATCCAAGCATTTTAGAAAAAAAATTGATAGATAATAGGTCTGTTCATTTACTTTCCCAGTAAATACTTGCAACGAGAGAATAAAATCAAAATATAAAAAATTACTCTCTTAAATTCTCAAAAATAGTAAAAAGTAAATGAACGCTTTTCCAGTAAAAAAAAATTTATACACACAATTTTCATATTTTTTCCTTTTAAAATGTATAAATATTCACATTTTCTACAATTTTATTTTTTTCACCACAAAAATAAAATTGTAAATAAATAAACAATAACACAAAACATATGAAATATAAGCTGCTAACTATTACGAGTTCAAAATAGAACATGTAATAGTTTGCAACGAGAGAACACTCTCTAAAATTTATACGCTCTTGATTTTTTCTCTACTTGCTAGTTTTTTGAGTTAATGAACGCTTTTCCAGTAACAATTGTTACTAACTAGTAACAACTTTTAGTTATTGAACAGAGCTAATATTGCTTATTTAAAGAGAACAAGTGTATTGTGATAATAATTTTAGATGTCTTCAACATCATTATTAATATTATCATCATTAACATTAACATAATCATCATAATCATATTCGCTATCATTATCTCTTTCTGCAGTAAGGATTAGAAATTAAAATGCCAATTGTGCATTTTTATACCCTTCACCATGAGCAAGGGTATATATAAGTTTGTCATTCCGTTTGTAATTTCTACATTTTTCATTTGCGACCCTACAAAGTATATATATTCTGGATTGTTATAGATACACGCAGAAAAAAAATATAGTTGAACATTGTTACTGTAACCATTTCAAATTTGTGCATGGTTACTGTAACAATATCAAAATTTTTAACAATATTATAGTCACAGTAACTATATATATGATTGTGGTAACAATAATATGGTTAATTTACGATTCACATGAATATTTCAACCATAATATGGTTACAGTAACCATGTATATGTTTGTGACAACCATTTATATGATGAATAATGTTATCATAATATGTTGTTCTCAGATTATGATATGAGAGCATCATTATATGGTAAGTCCTTCATCATATAAATGGTTGTCACAAACATATACATGGTTACTGTAACCATATATATGGTTGAAATATTCATGTGAATCGTAAATTAACCATATTATTGTTACCACAATCATATATATAGTTACTGTGACTATAATATTGTTAAAAATTTTGATATTGTTACAGTAACCATGCACAAATTTGAAATGGTTACAGTAACAATGTTCAACTATATTTTTTTTCTGCGTGTAGCGAAGTCGATATAGCCATGTCCGTCTGTATGTTCAAATCAACATTCCGTAGCCCCCAAATAACTTACATCCTTGATTCATACATCAATATATCAGCTCGGTTGTTATTTAAAATCGAGAAAATCGGCCCACAAATGGCTGAGTTATAAGGAAAAAGCGGAACAACCTCGATTTTTGGTCTCTTTTTGATCTATGTCTGGATTACTAATTCATTAATTAATGATAGATATTTCAAAGTCCATTTCAACGATGTATATAAGGTTATAGTAAGTTGGACCTACAATGGGTCAAAATCGGGGAAAATATTTTTTAACACGATTTTTTTTTTCACCAAAAAAATTTGTTTGCCATAAATTTTTTTTCACTAATAAATTAAAAAAATTTCGAAAAAACTATTTCGAAAAAAAAAAAAAAAATTATTTACCTAAAGGGGCCCATAGACACATACTGCTCATGCAATAAGCATGTGTTGGTAAATTTTAAATTTTTGTTTATGTATGCGACACACAGACAATGCAGTATGAAAAATCGAAATAGTTTTGATTTTGAAATGAACTCGTACTGCTGACAGTTGTTCAAATGAACAATAAATAGTATACATTTTTTAATTTTTATGAAATATAATTTTTAAATTTTACGTTTTAGTTACTTTAAAATAGAAAATAATAATTTTTTTTTGTTCTCAAACGCATTTTTTTAAATGATGATTGATAGGTATGTAGTAAAATATCAATCACACAGGTATACGAAGGGTTCATCGGCAGTATGTGTCTATGGGCCCCTTAAAAATATTTAAAATTTTTATTTTAAAGTATAAGTATTTTTCTGTGGTATTCGAAACCGCAGCGAAAATAATAGTAAAGTCCATTTGCTTCACCGCACAGAGGGTTAAAATGTACCAAAAGTGGCGATTAATTCAAAAGCTGATCTCTGTCTGTTAGTCATGTTTGGTACTGTCTTAAAGTGCATTAGATTCTACATCACTAACTTAAATTACAGTTTGTTGGCAGTGAGCGGTCAAAGTCAAATAATTTTTAAAAATTTTGCCTTAAAATTGCAAATTGTGATATCTCGAGAATATATTTTTTGTTAAGTCTGTTAAAAGTAGAAATATTGAAATGGAACCATCAATTTCAGTTATTTGAGTACATAAATAAATATTTTTTGTTTAGGTAAATGTTTTGCAAATATTTTTTATGTTTTTTTTTTAAGTGGAGTTTAAAAAAGTTCATGGTGAGATCGGGTAAATTTCATTAAATGCTCTGCCAATATGACATTTCAGCATATATATTAAAAATAAAAATAGTGCGGGTTTATTGAGGATTTTAACTTTTTAAGTTATAGTGAAAGAATACCTGTAGCTAAAAAACATACAACAAATTTTTTTTTTAAATCTCTTTTGTCTCTATTTACGGTATTAAAGTAATTGTTGTCAATCAGTTTTTTCTTATTGAAAATCTTTTGTTTGTTATTGTTTATTCCACATGTGGACGTAAACATGAAACATAAGATTATGGTTTTCATCTGTATCTATGGTATAAATAACACTTTTTGTAGTAAAAAATAAATTTAAATATTTATGAGGCTCACGACAAAAACAGAAATAATCCTTTTCATATAAATTAACTTATACGGATACTGTTGTTATCATTTAAATTATTGTGTCTGTTTTGTGCATTGTGATATTTTTTTAAAGTGCTGTATAATTCAACAGTATTTGTTATTTGGTAGAAGGTAAAACGAATAACATTTTGCAAATTTCTCGTCGTGAACTGCATAAATACTTAAAGATAAATGCAAGCTTCTAAGATGGGAAGTAATCAAACGTGTAGACCCTTCAGATATGATCGATTTTTTAAAAAGATTTAGTTGTTTCTCCTCGGATTATAAGCTTAGAGCAAAAAAGTACAGTAAAAGTTTGGAACAGGTACCAACACAGCAATTAAGTGTGGATGAAGCACTTTTCATTTTAGTTGAAGCGAAGCTAATTAGACACCAATATAATGTCATAATAAAAGCCGTCCCTGATAAATTTCCGCCATACACAAAAATTCAAGAAGCTAACAAAAAATGTTATCCAGAAAAAGAACATATTAAGATATCTGAAACATCAGCGCAAGTCAATCTAAAAGGATTTTTAGATCATATCACTGAGCGACTACAGTTGCTACAGAAATCTACTAAATTCTTTAAGAGACTAGGAAATATCACAAATGACTTTGTATTCTAAGTGAGGCTTTGATGGAAGTTCCGGTCACAGCTCTTATAAACAAGCATTTCACACCTCTGACGCTAGTGATTAATCTGAATTTATTACATCTTTATTTAAAGGAAATAAACCCCGTTTTTAAAAGGTAAAAACGTAACAATATTTTGTTAAACATTTGGAGTACACTAATACTTTTGTAGGGATCCTACTATCGTGTTTCTAGCCTTCATATCAGAAAGATATCTCTATTCCGTTAGGAAATAATTCAATTATTTAAAAAAGCATTATAACACTGATAAAAATGCCTCCATATATATAATAATAAAAATTGTGATGAATCCGTGTGATCCTATCAAAAATGTTTATTTCAAAACCTTTTACTACGGCAACTGTAGCAGCAACACCATCTACTACAAATTCTGCAGAATTTATTTCAACCACATCAACTAGATTACCAGCAACTACAATATCACTATGACCGCAAATAACTACAACTAAGCCTACCACAACTGAAAAACCACCTAAAACACTTGATTCAGCAGAAACTGTCACACACCCTGCCTAATCCTGTTTTACAAAATTAGTTTTCCCTTTAAAACAGAAGAACAATCTTTTCTTATTAAATGAAAATATATGTAAAGACACTCTAATACTTATGAGTGTGATTTTATCCATTATGTGGTAAAAGCACCCACATATTTATTTATTTATTAAATTACGTTTATTTTAGGTACTTGTGCAATTTTTATGTATATGCATGTCATTCATAACATGAAAGATTTATAGAAAAATGTGGCTTTTTGACTATAGGTATTCAAACTTTGTTGAAATATGGCACATTTATATACTAAGTCATTTTGACACTTCCATATTAATTTTTATTTAATTTTTTGCGATTTAATTCACTATTATTGAGTTTTGAAAAGTTGCAAAATTCGACAACGTATGCAAGGTTGTTTTGACCTCTTTCACTCATATAAATACATAGGAATATTTTAAAATAAAAAAAACATATCAAAATACTTGGAATCCGCTGGCTGAAATTTTGCACAAATACTCTCTGTTGATAAGGTTTGTTGGGTATTAAAAATGGTCAATATCGGCCCACGATTTCACCTAGCCCCTATACAAATATCACCCCGAAATACTGTTTGAGCAATCATTAATATGTTGATTATGCGGCAATCCTTATAAAATTGTGCACAAATTATTTCTAAGTATTCTGAAATTATACTGTAAAGTATGGGGAAAATCCGGAAATAATTGTCCCTAGTCCCCATACAAGGTCCCCCTCAGAAAATGACTTGAACATTCATAATTGTCTTATAATAATATCGTTATGAAATTGGACATAAACAAATTTTATATGAACCTAAATCGTTCAACCAACTTATATCAGAAAATTATTTTATTGTCACATATTGATGGTGGGTAGACAAGATTCGGCACAGCCGAATATAATACTCTTAGGACCAATATTACAACTTGCCTTTAATGTTTGTAATAGTAAAAGGTAGCTTTAATTAAAGTGAGGAATAAAGTGAATTTTAAAATTGTTCGTTATTACAACTTCCTTGTAAAATAAAATGAATTTTTTCGAAAACATGGCAATACAATGATAAATGTTCTCTAGGTTGTTGATATAAAGCAAACGTCTGCTTTCTATTTTTATTTATTTATTGGCAAAATAAAATATAAATTTATTTATTTTTCATGAAGTTACCATATTTTGCAGAAAATATGGCAACTTCGTACATAAATCTCACTATAAAATTTAAAGGCAAGATGATCTTTCCTTTAGCTTATCGGTCACTTTTAGCTTAAAGTAAACTTATAATAACCAAATGCTTCTTATCTGTCCGATACCTTTGACCTTTAACTATTGTCAAGTTGTAATAATGGGCCTTACTTGTTAACATATTAAAATGTGAACTGCTTAGTAAACAGCGTAAACTTACACACCATCAAGCATTGCATACTTTTAGTCATACTCTTTATTGTTTTCGTTAACGAGCATGTGCAACATAATTGTTGAACAGATTGATATCTAGCGACCGTTAGAGGGCGCCATGTTGATAACATTCCCAGTGAATACCTCAAAACAATACAATCAAGCTTGAAAATTGTTCAAAAACTATTTAAAGAAAATGATTCGGTAATAATAAATATAAAACCATAAATTTATGTTACAGATCTTGCATATATTGAACAAAGCCATCTTTAGTTAGCAATATGTCTATTTCCTCAACATACTTAAGCTGATGAGAGATTTTATTGATTAAGATACATTTGAAATATAATTATGTACTCAATAGACTACATAATTAAAAAACATATAAGAGAGAGCTATATTCGGCTGTGCCGAATCTTATATACACTTCACCAAATTATACTTTAAAATAAAATTAAAAAAAATGTTTTTTTATTTTTTTTTTTTTTCGAAATTGTTTTTTCCAATTTTTTTTTAATTTAAAATTTTTTTTTTTTTTTAATTTTATAGGTAAAAAAATTCGGGTTAAAAAATATTTTTCCCGATTTTGACACATCGTAGGTCTAACTTACTATAGGCTTATATACATTGTTGCAATGGACTTTGAAATATCTATCATTAGATATCCATATTGTCTATATTTATGACTTTGTAATCGAGATTGTAGATAAAAATAGGCCAAAAATAGAGGTTGTCTCGGATTTTTGCTCATATCTCCGTTATTTATGGACGGATTTTGCTGATTTTAAATATAAAACTTCTCGAAAGCATGTCTGACAGAACTATTGAAGATTTGGATCCCTAAGATAACTTGGGTCTTCAGAAAATTGATTTCAACAGACATATAGACAGACAGACATGGCTTAATCGACCCCGCTATCTATAAGGATCCAGAATATATATACTTTATAGGGTCGGAAAATTATATTGTGGAAATTACAAACGGAATGACAAACTTATATATACGCTTCTCACGAAGGTGAAGGGTATAACAAGTAAGAGTGCTACATTCGGCTGTACGGAATTTGGCAAAAAAAATAATGAGGTGGAAAAGAAAATTTGGTGAAAAACAACAACAAATTGAAAAAAAAATTGGTGAAAAAAAATGTTGATAAAAAAATACTGTTATTCTGACGATTTAATATAGAAATTAAAGTTATACTTAAGATTTTCTATAGAAAATACTGTTAAACAAAGATTTTTATAGAAAATACTGTAACACATAAGATTTTCTATATCAAATACTGTTATACACAATATTTTCCATAGAAAATAATGTTTTACACAAGAAAATAGTTAGCTATAGCAGAAAATATAAAAGTAATAAATGTAAAAAAATTAATCAGAGTCTATAGGAATTTGTAAATTAATCTTTATACATAAAATACTGAAAATTATTCGAAAGAATTAAATGAGTCTCTCTTTTCAATATGGAATACTATCAAAAAAAAGTACGATCGTAGCAACTTTTCCATCCCTGATGTGCGTTTTATCCCAGCAGTTAAGCAAGTAGTCAATGTATCCCTTATAGACAGTAATTGTCGCTAATGTCTTATCACTTGGCTGACTACAGCTCTTTGTAGTGCAGAGATAAGTCAATTGTTTACTTTATACATCCCATGTAATCTAGCGTGAAGACAAGTGTCTCTAAGTAATCTAGAGTGTAGACACTTTAAACGTTAATTTTGTACTGCACTTTTTTGTAAGTAATTCGTACAAACTGGTTTTATACAAATTGTGTTGATATAATTCTCACACAGTTTATATTCTTTTTACTTAAGTATAATGACATCCCATGTAACCTAGCGTGAAATTAATTGTCACTTAAGTGTCTCTAAGTAATCTAGAGTGTAGTCACTTTAAACGTTTATTTATTTTACCCACCAGAAGTAATCTATTGGATAATTGTCGAGGAAAGGTTTGTTTACAATCAATCGGTTATTGGACTGTCTATGAGATGAACTTTTAACAGACTTTTTAACTAGTTACGTAGCTGATCAAGTATCCAGTGAAGTAACCAGTAAAGTAACAGACTCTGTGTAGCCGGTATGTGAATCCAATGCGTTGACTACTTTGAACCAGTTATCAGACAGTATCATTGTAAGCCAAAAGGGTTAAAATAACTAGCCACATAGCTAATTATATAACTAGTTGTCACCCTAAATTATAGGTAAAATCACTAGTTCGGGTCAGTCTCCCAGAACTGCTGGGATGGATGTCTATATACATACACACATACATACATAGTAAAAACAACAACATATCGAGGTAGGCGTGGTTTTTAGTTTATATCTCAGCCATTTATATCAATCATGTATGTAAGTTATTTAGGGTCTTCAGAAAGTTGATTTCAACAGAATGAGCTACTTTTACTTAAGTATATACCCTAGACACTCATGGTGGAAATATACATATGTTTCATTCAATGAACACAAAAAATACTAGTGTTATATTTAAAAAGTATATATCAGAGATTATTCTTTCGCGTCATATCAAAGATTCCGACATCCAATTCTATTTCAAGTGTTTTATTTAAAATTTTTATTTAAATTTTATTTCTTAATAATATTTTGTAACATTTTGACCAACATTTCAATATTGGAAATAAAGAAAGCTGCATATTTTGATAAGAACCTAACAAATTATATATTTTACTTCTCAAACCAAAGGTAATTTAAAAAACTATGTCAAATAGCTCATTTACTCTAATTAATGTTTAATATTTAGCCGGGTTATACAAATAACCAATTATTGGTAATGAAAACCTAAAAGATGCTTTCAAAAACCAAAACAAATTAATTCCGGTTCTTTTTAGCACACTTTGATTTTGTCCACATGCTAGTAATTATTTATATTTATTTGCAATAGCAAACATATGGTTTCTCTTTTAAGAGATACTTAATTTACAAGACACAGGCACAGCCACATGATGTAGCAACTTCAAATGCACACAAGAATCAAGGAAAACTCCCATAAACTTTAGATAAGACAGCTGGAAAAGAACTATACTCTTAATATTAAATAAATTCTTGTTTGTATATACGAAGTATTTTGTTGCTGGAATAGAGTGTGCAAGATGATTACACTAAATTCGAATTAATATAAACAATCTGCGACTGTTGAAAAACTTTCAGTTGAAAGAAAGCAGTCGTCAAATAACAAACACTCTTCATAAATGCTTTAGCACCCAGCCACAATCAACTTAATACTTTACTAACGCATAATTAAAAAAAAAAAACTTTGTTTAAAATATTAGAATTTAACGAAACAAACAATAAAACGGGTAAAAAATAATAAGAGAAAAGTGCGAAACCTAAACAAAACAAACAAACAAGAATTAATGAATGAGTTTACCAAACCAAAATATACATATCTCTACTACCTCACATATATTTCATAGAAAAGTTGATAGAAGAAGTAAACCGCAAAGTGTAAAGTAAAATAAAATAAAATTTATAAAAAAAAGTGGTTAAAAGCAAAAAAATAAAAAAAAAATTGCAGTTGAATTTTGTGTGTGAGTTGAATTTTTGATAAATTAGTTGAAAAAAAGTATATGTGTATAGATAGTAATTATACTTTGTAGTTATTTATTTTAAACATGTCTGAAGTTCAGTTACTTTTTTAAAAAGGAAAAAAGTGGTAATAGAGGTAGAGGTAAAATATTTAAACATTCAAAGCTCTTAATAATGAGTACAGTGGAGCAAAATATATTTCAATGTACTACTGAATGTAATGTTATTATTGGCTGAAGTCTAGTAAAAGACTAATGTGATTACATATTCTACCCATCCATTTAAAGCAATGGTCCACACTCATAGCCCCCAGGGGTTGATAAAAAATCGGTTATTTATCTGTAAGCAACACGAGTGTCAACTGACCTCCTAAAAATTATCAAATAAGAAACCAAAAATCACAATAAACATGTTCTCTTTATGCCTACCACTGATTTATAGAATTGCTTGTGCTTTTACACTTTTATTCAATGATGCCAACTAGTTATGACCAAAACGCATCATGTTTTAAATCTAAAGGCTTTACTTTTGTAAAAAGTAGCCTCATATTTATACTAAAGTTAGCAACAATCATTTTAATTTTGTGAGTGAGCAACATGTGGAAATTTGATTGTTTGTACTACAAAAAATTTTAGTGAACCTTAATGAATAAATTATATGGATTTTGACATATTTTTTCACGTGAAATCGAACAGAATACAGAGCTTAACCGAAATATTTGGAAAATTAAATTAGAAATTGCAAACAAATTTTGTTAATTTCATGATTTTAACAGAAACGTCTGATAATTCGATTGCTTTAAACCATGATATAAAACTAACTACATTCATATCTGTCATCTGGATTACTTAAAACAAGTAAGAGAGATATATTCGGCTGGGCCGAATCTTATATACCCTTCACCAAACTATACTTCAAAATAAAAATTTTAAATATTTTTAGGTAAACAACATTTATTTTTTTTCCAGTTGTTTTTTTTTAATTTTTTGAAAAAAAAATTTTTTTCGATTTTTTTTTTTTAATTTTTTTTTAATTTAAAAAACTTTTTTTTTAAATTTTAAAATTTTTTTTTTAATATTTAGCCAAAAAAACTTTTGGTGGAAAAAAATTCGGGTTCAAAATTTTTTCCCGATTTTGACCCATTGTAGGTCCAACTTACTATAGTCTTATATACGTCGTTGCAAAGGTCTTTGAAATATCTATCATTAGATATCCATATTGTCTATATTAATGACTTAGTAATCCAGATATAGGTAAAAAAATAGGTAAAAAATCGAGGTTGTCCTGGTTTTTTCCTTATATCTCAGCCATTTGTGGACCGATTTTGCTGATTTTAAATAGCAAACTTCTCGAAAGCATGTCTGACAGAATTATTCAAGATTTGGATCCCGAAGATATCTGGGGTCTTCAGAAAATTGATTTCAACAGACAGACGGACAGACAGACAGACAGACAGACAGACAGACAGACAGACAGACAGACGGACATGGCTAAATCGACTCCGCTATCTATAAGGATCCAGAATATATATACTTTATAGGGTCGGAAAATTATATTGTGGAAATTACAAACGGAATGACAAATTTATATATACCCTTCTCACGAAGGTGAAGGGTATAAAAATAATACTGTCAAAAAACGCCGAGTTTTCTATCAGATCCCGTTTGACAGCTTAATAATTGGTAGAATCATAAGATAAAAGTTAACAATTCAACAAAACTAAATTCTATGTACAACGTGCTAAAGTAGCGTATTTTTTGTTAAAAAACGCTGACTTATTGGGTGTATAACTTGAAAATACGGGATTCTTTAAAATTTTGAGCTTTTATTTTGAAACATTTGCACAATATAAATTTATTCAAAGTATTGGCAACTGTTAGCTATGACCGTTTCCCATATTTCTGCCAACATATGGATTACAAGCCAAAAGAAGTGATCATCTTTTGAGGTGAAGAACGAATCAAAAATCGGATACTCTGTTCTGAAGTGAAGCGTATCCCAGAGAGAGCGTTCTGCAGCGATCAAAACAAATAGTATTCGGACGGGCAAAGTCTGGACTATAAAGTGGGTGAGGCAAAACCTACCAATCACTTCATTCTAAAAAGTTTTTAACAGGTATTGCATAATGTGGCCGAGAGTTTTCATGATGGAATTTTACGGTTTCATGTCTAGCCGCATATTCTAGGCGTTTTTCGTCAACTGTTCGTTTCAAACGGTACAGGTTCCATGTGATGGTCAAACCATGTCTCGCACGTTGAAACCGATGGCTTTGGTGAGCAATCTGTGAGTTCGAAGCAAAAAAAAAAAAACTTTGTTGTTTACACTATAATGTTCAATAACTAAGTGAGAATAAGTGACAGAAATGTATATATTATCCATTTTTAATACCCAACAAAGAGTAGTATTAGTGAGAGTATTAGTGCAACATTTCAGCCAGCTAGCTCAAAACAGCAATGTATGACATTGTAATGACATTGGCCTTCTTAGCTACAAACCACAGATTTATAACTGTTCAAACAGTATTCCGGGAGGACATTTGTCTAGGTGAAATCATGAACCGATATTTCCCATTTTCAATACCCAACAAAGAGTAGTATTAGTGAGAGTAATAGTGCAACATTTCAGCCAGCTAGCTCTTTCCGTTTGGGCTCTATCGTGTTTTCAACAGACATACGACTAGATCGTCTTAGAAATTCCAAAACCCAGAACATATATACTTTTTTGTGTACGCGAGAAATACGTCCATGTTTGATTGTGGGTTTCAAAACATTGGTAACATGTTGATTTTCATTTAAAGAAATCAAAATCTAGCAAAATCAATTTGTATAGACTTACGGCTTATTTCTCGATATAGAACAATTACTTTTATTCTCTTCTAAAGTCCTGTTTACATTTTCACACAAGTAATATGACCTGTCAAAATTGTGTGTAGAAGAGTACGAATCAAGACGAATTCATACAAGGTGGTGGCAGTTCTACAAAAACAACAATTGGTCTTAACAAATGTCAAAAAACAAAAATTAAAAATCAAACAAATATGCATTAAAACTTGAATAGTCTGGGGTTTACTTATTTAAGTAAAAAATAAATATTTTGTTAACAAGCATACAATATGTAGATATTGAAATATAAAAACAAGCTTTGACATAAGTTAGAACAAAACAAGTTAGAGATTAAGAATTAAAAATTTTTTTAAAATTTTTTTTTTTAAATTGTTTTTTCAAATTTTTTTTAAAAAAAATTTTTTAATTTAAAAAATTTTTTGGTGAAAAAAAATTCGGGTTATATACATCCTTGCAATGGACTTTGGAATATCTATCATTAGATATCCATATTGTCTGTATTTATGACATAGTAATCGAGATATAGATAAAAAAAAGGTTGTCTCGGATTTTTGCTCATAACTTCATTATTTATGGAAGGATTTTGCTGATTTTAAATAGGAAACTTCTCGAAAGCATATCTGAAAAAATTATTGAAGATTTGGATCCCGAAGATATCTGGGGTCTTCAGAAAATTGTTTTCAACAGACAGACAGACAGACAGACAGACAGACGGACATGGCTTAATCGACTCCGCTATCTATAAGGATCCAGAATATATATACTTTATAGGGTCGGAAAATTATATTGTGGAAATTAAAAACGGAATGACAAACTTATACTTATATACCCTTCTCACGAAGGTGCAGGGTATAAAAAGCAAAAAAAAAAGTAATCAGCTGATTGACTGACTCCACCTTGGTATGAATGGGATGGTCTAAACAAACATGATTTAGGTTTCTATGTACCGTGAAACTACCTCGAGTCAGTTTCAAAATAGTGTCCCTCATTAGTCCCTCATTTGTACACAAACGGATGCATATGCCATATATAAAATTCTATATGGTTGATTCAAAATTTGGCATTCCTTATAAAATTATGAAGGATTTAAATTACAATTTTTGTAATATTGCAAGCCGAAGACACGGTTTTATTAAATATCGGGAATATTTTGGAACTGATGGATATAGCGACAAGAAGTCGTTCGACGAATTATCGAACAGTGAGAGCCTCTTAATTATTATTTAAATGATTTTGAGCCCGAATCTAAAATCGGAAGGTTAAAATTTCTTTCATCGGGGCTTTAAAGGCCGTCTAGAAGATAACCTGTCTATATCATCATTGCATTCATGAAAAAAAAAAATCTAGTAAATTTGAAAATGCAATACATATATTTTTACCAAGATTAACTTTTTTATTTCAGCAAGTAGCTCGACACTTCATAAATAATAATGTTATAGATAATTATAATATAACAACTGTTGATCTTTCCCAATATAATGTTCCTATAAATGATATTTATTGTGGTGCAAAGTAGCCTTCTATATTTCATGGCATAGCTTCTAATGAAATAATTTTATCTATGTTTTTTTTTTTTTTTGTTAAATTTTATTGCTAGTTAATAAATAATAAAAATGGTACCGTGAAGGTCTAAAAAAGTACATCTTATTTACATACAAAATCCAAATGGATTTTGACATTGAGGGAAAATACGGGTGAACATTTTACAGACTTTTTTTTCTAAACATTTTTAAAAACAATGCAAAAAACACTTGAACTTGTTTTTTGTATGCTCATATTTTCATTATTTTTAAAGAAAATTTTGATTTAATTATACCCTTCACCATGAGTGGCAAGGGTATATATAAGTTTGTCATTCCGTTTGTAATTTCTACATTTTCATGTCATGTGCGTTTGTTTGTTGAAATCAACTTTCCTTAGCTCCCAAATAACTTACATACATGATTCATACATCAGTATATCCGCTATAGAATCGGCTCGGTTGCTATTTAAAATCGGGAAAATGGCTGAGATATAATGAAAAAACCATAGATTTTTTATCTATATATGGATTATTAAGTCATAAATATAGACAATATGAATATCTAATGATAGATATTTCAAAGACTTTTGCAACGACGGATATAAACATAGTGAGCCGGACTTACTAAAAAATATTTTTTAACCCGATTTTTTTTACCAAACAATTTTTTTCACTAATAAATAAATTATTTTTTTTTAATTAAAAAAAATTGTTTACCTAAAAACATTTTTATTTTAAGGTATAATTTGGTGAAGGGCATATTACATTCGGCACAGACGAATATAGCTCTCTTACTTGTTTTTTTATATTGGGTTAGTGCTGATGTTTGTAACGTGTAACGTGCAAACACCCACCTTAAAGTATGTATACCAATCTGCTCTGGATCACTTTCCGATCACTGTTTATCGGTGTAGGGTATCACATGGTGCTTGAACGACTATTCTTTCTTACTTGTTTTAATTTTAAATAATCCCATCAGCATTATTTTTGCACTAATTAATTATATTTCTCATTAAAGACTAATTAACAAACAAATTGATATAAAACTATATTAATAAATTATGTGAAACGAATTGTTATTCAAAATATAAATAAAAAACCAAATAATTTTGAATGCTTTTTAATGACTTTTCATTTTATACAATTACCTTTGTTATTTTTTTGTTTATTTTTTTATTTCAATTAAAGATAAAAGAAAAAATAGTACAATTTTAAAATTAAGTTTTAGTTTTCCTTCTCCATGCACTTAATTACAACAAATGCTCCTTAGAATAAAGAAATTTAATAATATTTTAGATGTAAGGTAGTATAATCAATTCTCTTTAATCTAAGTTTTAAAGGAATGATTTATTGCAATAAAATAAATAATAATAAAAAAAATATATTCTATATAAATATATAAATGTCTTTGTAAGTTTGTTTGTTTATTTGTTTGTTTGTTTGTTTGTTTGTTTGAGCATCACGCCTAAACGGCTGAATCGATTTTATTGAAATTTGGAACGTAGATAGATCCTTACTTGGAAGCGTCAATAGGCTATAACTTTTTTCAATACTTGGACCAGAAAGGGGTAAACAGGGGGAAAAACGGTAAAATTGGTACCTTTAGTTCTTAAACAATAAATAGTAAACGGCCGAAACGATTTTATTGAAATTTTCAACATAGACTACGACAGGGGTAGCGAAGCGCACCGGGTCAAGCTAGTATCCTATAAAAGTAGAGTATTATTAAGCATCCAAATGTAGTAATATTTGACAGCACTAATAAATATGTAGTATGAATGAATTCAACTGATTTTGTGTCTATAATAAATTAATATTTAATAAATTATCCCAAAAGCCGTCTAGTCGTAGGGAAATAAAAAAAAAATCTGTTCATTTCCAGGAATATTTAATACTAAATTAAATCAAATTTTTCAAATAATTAAATAAATATTTGTCTGGTTGATAACAGAATTTATTTATATATTGTGGCTGAAAAATTTAGTTGGGATGACAAAAAGTACATTTTACTCAATACAAAGTATGTAAAACTATGTGTTTGACTGTCTCTATGGCAAATATTTGACGAAAAAGACGTAACCACTAAATAAAATATATTTAAATTCTTATATTTATTGTCAAAAACTCCTTTTACTTAGGACAATTCAAAGCAAATATTCAGTTTTATTTTATTTGATGCTGTTTGATCTTACAAAACACTTGTAAGAGTAAACAACGTCAAACTAATTTGTACTAAAAAAGTGGTTACGCTTTTTTGAGTAAATATTTGCCGTGTGTGACCGTATCTTTAGTCAACTATTAATAATAGACTATTAGACTGCCACTTTGAAGCTGATGTCTGGTATGATTGAATACTAGCTACCTTTTAGACTACAATACTAACACAAGTATGGAAGTATAGTCGGGCAACTCCACTCATATAATACTCTACACCGAGTATATGAGTAAACTCAGTTTTCTATTTGTACCCTTCACCATGAGTGCAAGGGTATATATTGTTACGTTTTTACCTTTTAAAAACGGGGTTTATTTCCTTTAAATAAACCGTATACTTTTGATTGCAAATAAAAGCAGTTTTAGTATTTTAAAATTGTAACAACTCTTTATTTATTTGACATGTACAAAAACAACAATTCATATAGTCACTCAGTGTCTTTATAATCAACAAACTTAAATGCACAAGACAGTTAACTCTAACAGCGCCAATGATAAACTCAACTCACGACTGCAGCCTCTGCCACTATTTATACACGCACTGCCATCTTCATCAGAGTAGTCGAGATTGTTCTTAATGGTCAACTAGTATGTTCGATTTCTAGAGCTTTCGATGTCATTGCCAGCAGCCCAAACATTTAGTGTTGCCATACTTACAAACAATGTCAATGATGGACGTTCCTTCAAACATGATGAATGCTGCAGGCAGTCGTTACAGACCGTTGAATTCAAATCGTCATTGCACATTCATAACAATATATTTGTCATTCAGTTTGTAATTTAGCAATTATTCATTGGCGACTCCATAAAGCATATATATTCCGGATCGCTATAGATAGCGGAGTCGATATATACATATCCAGTCTGTTGAAATCAAATTTCTGAAGCCCCCAAATAACTTTCATACATGATTGATACATTCATACATATATACGCTATAGTTCAACTTAGGTTGCTATTTCAAATCGAGAAAAACGGCTTACAAATGGCTGAGATATAAGCAGAAGTCCACGACTACCTCGAGTTTTTACATTTTTTCACCAAATTATTATTTATCTTATAGTATACTTTGGTGAAGGGTATATAAAATTCAGCACAACCAAATATAACACTCTTTCTTGTAAAAATCATCATGTCTCAATTTGACGAATGAGCACACAAATTATAGCGGTTTTAAAAACCAGTATATCTCATCTTTATATCAAATAATGAACACTTAAAGTGTGTTCCAGCGATTTGACTTTTTATATGTTTTTACAAAAACATTTATGAGCGTTAAAATGTCATTCGGAAGATGGCCTTATATGCGAGGCAAGGTCAATTATTGACGGATTTGCACAAAACCAAACTAATTATATACGAGGGTGGTTCAAAAAGTCCTTGACTTTTTGCATAAAACACAGGTTATTTTTCATCATAGTCTCCTTTGGATTCTATGCAATTCCAAAAAACAAGATTTGACGATCATTAAAATAGGTATTTTTTGTGAGATTATTTCATCGTTCCGCTAAATCAGATGTATAGGGCGGAAGAGGGAGCATTTCATAGCAGATTTATGGATTTTTGCCATGTACCCTTTTGTGCACCGAATTGTGAGCAAACGCCATCTTGCGTGATCATTAAAAATTTAAACCACTGAGCCACAATCTCTCGCACTTTCAATCTCCCATCGGCCAACACCATATCGTGATTTTTTCAATTGTTTCCGGTGTAGAGACCTCAACTGGGCGTCCTGAACGTTCGGCATCTTCAGTGCGAAATTCAGTAAACCACTTTCTTACCATTGAAATTGGTGGTGCAGAGTTCCCATAGTATTTCTCAAGTTTAGCCTTTATTGGAGTGATGGTTTTTTCCTCAAAAATAATACTTAATGAGCAGAAGAAATTTAATATCAATGGCTGTCAAAAACAAACTAAATGACGCAGCTTGTACAAATTTTGAAAGGAGAAAAATAACAGATGCTTTTTGACAGGGGCAGTGTTGTCCTTTCAGTTAAGAGACGGGAAATTCAAAAAGTCGCAGACTTATTGATCCACCCTCTTAGTTAGTCAATTAACCTTTAAGGTAGCTAGTAAGGTAACTGACTATAAAACCGGTTTGTGAATTCCTATTTGTTGACTAAAGTAGAAGTAGTGACTTTCGCCTAGGACGGGGTTCACTCCTAAAATAAGCAATCGTGGCTAACTTGTGTTTAAATTTGACATCTCTTTATAAATTATTTTGAATACATAACTCTACCTCTATTGATTTTATATTTGTCAATCGATCCCACTGTGTATTGGATTTCATTTGCAATGAAAGTGCTAAAATGTTGTTTATTTGTTCAATAGAAAATATCAACATTGATAAAAAAAAAAAAACAATGAATGCCACAAACAAAACAAACACAAATAATTTGCATTTCAAAATAAAATAACTGACCAGAAATAAATAAACACGAAAAATATTTAGCTAAAATACTAATTGAGTTAAAATTGCTGGTGTTGGCTGAGCATTTTTAAAGCTTGGAAAATTTAGCAAAGTTACTATATATTTGTATTTAGCTTAAGATAATTGAGATGTTGATATTCAAGATAATGAAGTTAAATTTAATAACGATGTAGTGCATGACTTGAAAATCTAAATAGAAAAACTTTAATAAATATAAACAAAAAATATATATATTTATTGTCCAAGGCCTAACTCAATTTTTTTTTTATATTTGAAAATTATGTTTTTTTTTTCTTCAAACAATTTTAGTTGCAAAGAAAGTGTTTGCACGGCAAAAGTAAAAAAATGTGATGAAAAAAGAGAGAGTATTTTTATTTAATTTTTTATTTTGTTTTATTGCAATTTGAAATTTAACTAAAGACCGGCTCTAGTATTTGTTCTGTGTGCAAATGTGTTAATTATACAAAAAAAGAGTGCAGTTTGCGTTCGCCTATCATTCGTTTGCGGAAAAAAGTGAAATTTTGTTTTGGATACAAAAATATTTTATTTTGTTTATTGCTCAAATATTTTAAGTGGTATAGATACTTTGTGCATGTAAATAGTGTGTTTAGTTTTCATATTTTTTATTTGGATTTCAATTGTCGTAAAAACAAAATTTCAATTAATAATTGTTGATATGTACATGTTTTACATCTAAATAGATGAGAACTCAAGCTTGAACTTTAAAGTGGCAGGTGTGGCCTACAACAAGCACTCGATAAGGTAATTATTTAGAAATTGTTTTAGAAGAGGTAATAAAAGAAAGGGAAAAACATATTTATACAAACAATGCGTATACTCAACACCCAAAATGGAATATGCTCAAACTATAAACAATAGAATGGGTTTATTTTTCTCTTTTTAGATTTTCGATGCTCCCAAGTTTTCTGTCAAAAATTTTTTGATATCGATACCAAAAAAAAAAATCATAAAATTTCTCAAATCGCAAATTTAACATTTTCAAAAATTTTTTTTCCCAAGTGAGGATTAAATATGTAAATTTTAACGGTTATAAATATTATGGGTCAGCGTTATTAAAAATATAAAACATTATTAAAAATACAAAATACATGAAATCTGCATTTATTAGAATTCCGTAAAAAAAATTATGATTTTGTTTGTATCAATTTATGATGGGTTATTCTGAAGCATCTGTGAAAATCGGTTTTAGCGTTATTTAGGGGCTTTAATCTCTCTATTTCTCTGAAGCATAACCGATATATACTTAGTAGGAACTCACCAAACAAAAACCATCTCTTCTATAAGGAAGAGAACTTTTTTTTTCGAAAACATCTCACCAGTTACCGAATGCAGTTAGTAATACACGTTAGAGAACGTAATAATTCTCAAAATTGGTCCCTAAATGGCAGCTATAGATATAAGCACGAGTACATAGATTTTTAAGAATATATTTGAAGATATCTCGAGTGCTATATTCAGTATATTGACAATCAGGACTGTCACACATTTCGCTCGGAATGGTTACAATTCCATAGTTATTATTTCGTTCAATTTTGTTTTAGCATCTTCAGATTCTGTTTGATTTTGTCAATTCCTAAATTTAATTTGGCAATTAGAATAATTTGTATATTAGAACAAAAGTCAAGTTTTTAGTAAAGAAATTATTTAAAAATATGAGAAAAACAAATCATTACAAACTAATATCAATTCCGCTTAGAAAAAAAATTCATTTAAATTTTTTTAAACAAGCAAAATGCGGAATTAATTCCACTTTCGATCGGAATGGAAAACTGTGACACGGGGGGAATATGTATATGAAATTAAAGGTAGTTAAAAATGTGTTTATAAAACAATTTTCGGCACTCATAGCCACCACGTTTATTTATCTGTAAACAACACGAATGTCAAGTTCACAATCAATAGCTGGTCAGATTATAACAAAGAAACAGCAGGTTATTATAATCCATATTACACGTTATCTTTATGCTGGCCACTAATATAGGGACTTCGAAGAGACAGACGAACATTTCGAACATGTATTAGTGAATAATATTTATATTAAAACCCATAGTACAATAAATTTACTCCGAAAATATTAAGAACATATTCATCAAAATGATCAGAGGAAAACTTTTTAAATTAATACAGTGAGACCTCGATTATCCGTAATGGCCGGGACCCGGTTAATTGAGTACCAATTTTTAGTAGTTTTTTAATAATGACATTTTTTCGATAATGACATTTAAAGCTCCATATTGCACACTGATCCATCGGTTGGATCAAATTCGTTCAATTTGGTGGAAAAAATTTCACAATAACGTTTTTAGCATTGAAGTCCGATAGCAGAATGATTTTACTATCATATTTTAGAACGATTTTCTTAAAGTTTTTGTTAAACCATTCTCATGGACATTTTTTAAAGCTCTTTGCAATAACTATGTTTGATGAGGTTAGTCTCTCCTTTGAGACCTTGTGTCATTCTATGAAATTCTCATTATGGCAAGCGAAACTTCTCTCAAGTAAACACTTTCCATTCTCCATTATCTCATTGGAGAGTTTTTCTATTGATTCATAAACTGCAAAATCTACATTTGGTTCTTCAGCAGTTTTATAAGTTTTTCGGTTTCCAAAGCCAATTAGAGAATCACTTTGTTTTTTATAATGTCTAACAATCCTTAAGCCAAAAGCTATCGAAAAATCGATGGCACAATATCACAAACTGTTGGCCTTACAAATCGATCATGGGAATTCCCCTTTTTCGTTTTATTCACATTGTGTTAGATTGTTCAAAAATAATCGAAAAAAAATTATAATCCCGGATAATAAAGGTAATTACAGTTAATCGATGCAAAAAAATTTAAATCGTTCCAAAAACTTTTTCTTTTTCTTTCCCGGATAATTGATATTGCCGGTTAATCGAATGACGGATAATCAAGGCCTCACTGTATTTCAGATATTGAAAATGGAGCAAAATATGTTGTGTTTGGATGAATATTTATCTTTCCACTGCTCAAAGGTTATATTTAAGTCAAAATAAGCTTATATTAGATTTTGTACAAAAAAGGACCCACCATTTTTTGAAACATTAAAAAACACTATGGCCCATAATCATAGTCAAACAATAAAGTCGGTTCTTTTTCAAAACTACTTTAAAATAAAAACCCGCTTTTTATTATTTTCTAACTATAGTCAAAATTAAAGAATGTTTTAAAATTTAAATTGAACCGACTTTAACTGGGAGTCACCTCTAATGTAGAAAATGTTTTCATACAATATACCACAAAATATAGACAAGTGGCATCGCTGAACAGCTGACTTAGAAAATTAAAAAAAATAAAACAAAAAGTAACAAACAATAAATGTAACCGGGAAGCTTAAAAAAAAACAGTTTGTGGTGGAAAAATAGAAAAGGAAAGATTAATATCAAATTTATTATATTTTGGTACTAATTTTATTGATTCAATATTCAATAATTGCAAAATCTCTGCCAATATCTTGTAACTTAAACATTTTTGACTCTTTGTCGAACTTTTTTACACGGCGAAGAACAGCTGATGCTGTTGTTAAATGAGTTAAAAACAACTTCAGCTAGTTTTATATTTACAGTCGACTTTAACATCAGAAGTATACTTTAACTTGTCTATGGTAGACCTAAAGTCCACTCTTAAATATACTTTATTTTCGACTATGATTATGGGCATATCTGTTTAAAATCTGTTTTTGAAAAACAAAAAAAAACTTTTTAAATTAAGAATTTAAAAAAAGAAAAACAAGTAAGGAAGTATGGTCGGTCAAGTTTTCTTTTAAAATTTCAATAATTTATTTTCGTGAATAATTTTCGGAAGAGGGCCTTATGGGGGCTATGACTAATTATAGACCGATTGCAATGAAATTAGGTCGATTGATTTATGTCTATATGAAACTTATTTCTATTGAATTTTATGTGTGTACCAATATTTTTAAGATATTTATGCTCGTTAAAGTGATTCTTGAAAGCGGGCCTTATATGGGAGCTATGACTAAATATGGACCAATCATCATATAATTAGGTGATATGAATTCCGTATATATAGAACTTATTTGGAGCGAAATTTGTATAGATACCTATATAAATTTAACATTTTTGACAATTTCAGGAGGACATTTCTATGGGGGCTAGGTGAAATAATAGACAGATTTCAACCAGTTTCAATAGGATTCGTCCCTGGGCCGAAACAAATTTATGTACCAAATTTTATCGAAATATCTTCAAAATTGGGACCTGTACTTTGCGCAGAATGTTTAATTGACACAGAAAGAGATTCTGAGTCGATCGGCATACTTTAAGGTGGTTGTTATACTAATATTTTTGGGCGTTACAAACATCAGCACAAACGCATACTACCCTCCCCGCTATGGTGGTGTAGGGTATACAAATTATGTTGTCACTTCGATTTATTCAAGCATTTTTCGCCTATTCTTACGATTTGTTTCAAGAATGTGTTTTGAAGCTAACAAATGTATTTTTTTCTCCAAAACTCCTCCTACACATGATTACTATAAGGTTGCCCATTCCACTCTTTCATGTTTTACTGTTTTCATTCATAGTTACTTCTCTCTAAATTCTAAATGGAAGCCAACACATAATCATCATTATAATGCGCTCTAATAATTAAAAACCTAAATCACACAAAATTCCGAAAAAACGTATTCCCCATCCACACACTCATTATTACAATGTTTTTGATATGTCACAGTTAATTATTCAAAGAACAACTGTGAATACGAAGTATTCGTATTAAAAACTACAATAAAATAATTGAAGAAAAAAATGAGTTACATGAAACTGAATTCAAAAACAACTTGATAAAAAAAAATGTTACCTATAAAGAAACAAAAAGAGCTGAAGTAAAATAATTAGTTGAAAACAAAGCTTCTCTACTAATTACACACACTCGTGAATATATTAAGATTGAAATGATGAATTCGTTTTGAACATAAAGTTAGTTTTCGAATAGAGAGACATTTGGAAGTAGTACATACTAATATAGTCATTACTTGCAATTTTTAAATTCATTATATGTAGATATTTACTGTTGTTACTTTAGCTAGAGACAAATTTGTACATGGAAAGCTTAATTAATAATTCTTGTAAACTCATGCTATTTTGTAATCATAGATTTTTATCAGTTTTTAGTGAATTTTAATGCACCTTTTGCATTATTGCATTATCTGTTTAAGTGATAGTAATTTTAATGCATGCATTTTATTATTTACTGCACAGTGGGGCATAACGCGACGCATTGATTAGAAAAATTTTTTGGAAATAATTCGGTATCTCAGGAACTATTGGAGATATCGTGGCGGAATGTGGGCCAGTGGGTGGCTCCTCATAGTTGGTCACTTCGGGTCTCACATTTTTTTAAAAAAATCTCCAAAAATCAATTTTTTATCCGAATGAACTGAAATTTAATATATAAATAGTTCTTAAGAAGATCAACATAAAATGTGTTCTTAAATCAATGGCATTATAATTATTGCCATTTTATATTTTTAAGTACCAAAATTCCTAAAAGGGGGAAAATGTATCCCAAAAACTGATTATTTTTAATAACAGTGCCCACTGTAACGTATTAAGGACCACATATATTATAAATATCAGCTCATTTGGATCATAAATTGTTTTTTGGCGATTTTTGAAAAAACTTTGAGACCCGAGGTGACCTGCTTTGAGGAACCACTGGCCCACATTCTGCCTACTTCTATATAAATTAACTCCAAAACACCTTAGTTCCAATTTTGTGAAATTTCGTCACGATATCTCGAAATAGTTCCCGCGAACCGAATTATTAAAAACAAGTAAGAGAGCTATATTCGGCTGTGCCGAATCTTATATACCCTTCACCAAATTATACTTTAAATAAAATTTAAAAAAAAAAAATTTTTTGAAATTGTTTTTAAGTTCTTTTTTTAAATTTTTTTTTAATTTAAAAATTAATTTTTTTTTAATTTATTAGTGAAATAAATTTATGACAAAAAAATGTTTTTTGTGAAAGAAAACTCGGGTAAAAAAATATTTTTTCCCGATTTTGACTCATTGTAGGTCCAACTTACTTATATACATCGTTGCAATGGACTTTGAAATATCTATCATTAGATATCCATATTGTCTATATTTATGACTTAGTAATCGAGATATAGATCAAAAATAGGCCAAAAATAGAGGTTGTCTCGGATTTTTGCTCATATCTCCGTTATTTATGGACGGATTTTGCTGATTTTAAATAGGAAACTTCTCGAAAGCATGTCTGACAGAATCATTGAAGATTTGGATCCCGATGATATCTGGGCTCTTTAGAAAATTGATTTCAGCAGACAGACGGACATGGCTAAATCGAATCCGTTATCTATAAGGATCCAGAATATATATAATTTATAGGGTAGGAAAATTATATTGTGGAAATTACAAACGGAATGACAAACTTATATATACCCTTCTCACGAAGGTGAAGGGTATAAAAAGAAACGTTTCTAAACAAGTGTGCGACGCACAGTGGGGGAAATGAGAAAAAAGTGGAAATAAATCTGTAAATTCTAAGTCGATAGTCCGATTTTAATAAAATTTCCCAGGGCTATAAAAGATATGTAGCTGAGTTTTGAATTTGGAGTTAAAACACTGTCGTGGGGCAGAGCACAAGTACCCAAAGTGAGTTATCTTGGGAATATGAAAAATTAAAAATGTTGCCAAATGTTTGTTCTCGATCCTATTTGAAAGATTTGCATATGTGTAAAATCTACAAGAAGAGAGCTACAAAAAACATAGCTATATTTTATCTCTTACAGTTTACGAGATATTCACATTTGAAAATTATAATTTCAGTTTTTTTACCTAGCTAGTCTGGGAGAGATATGGATCCGCTAATAACGGATCTATATCTCTCTCGATTTTTTTAAATCATATAGTTTTTAATTATCAAAAAATTTATTAGTATTAGAAAGAAAACTTATTTCAAAATCGATCGAAGTCAAAAGTTATGTGCGAGTTTTTTTCGAAAAAAGTACTTACGTTAATTTTTGATTATACAGAAAATAAAAGCAAAGTAAATAATGTGTTTACATGTTTCTGAAAGATAACATTTTGGGAAGTACTACAGAAGAAAACTAATTTAAAAATTTGTATTTCTCCAAGGTCCAGAGCCTGCCAAAGTAGACCAATTTTTTATGTAAATTTCAACTTTATGCCAAATTTTCATTAATCGTATAGATGCTATAAATAATTGAAAACTCTTTTGTATGACCCAATATATTCCTAAATATTTTGAAAAGGGAATTTATAGCCCGGGAAAAAAATCTAAATAATACAATTTTTAGATTTTTTAAAACTTTTTTTGGGAATTGTGGGATACTCAATAACAAATCACAAATTTCTTTTTCACTTTTCGATTTTGATTTTGAAAATTTCTATATCCTTTTCCTTGCCCGCACTACACAAATGTGTAGGTAAATTTAACTTATTTTGTAGGGACATTTATATATTAGTGTACGGTTTTATCTTACTGTTTTAAATGTCTCAATATTATGTGTTATTTCTTTTTCATTTTGTAATATGTTTTGTGCGATATACTTTAGTATTTTGTGTAAGAAATGTGATCGAAAAGTTAACTGAAATCCGAAAATTTTTAAATCGCTTGAGACGGAACTGTAAATTTCATTAAGAACGATTCATAAACAAAACTTTTATTGCATTTTATAAATTTTTTTAAAATATTTCCCACTCGTTGATATATACTTAATATGTATCGCTTTTCTTTTCCATTGAACACATACTTTTACACGAATAAGTAATACAGTATAACTAGGTATTATTTTCCATTTTAATGATATTTACTCCAGTTATTATGTATTGCAAGTGCTAATCAAATCACATTTATCAAAAATATGACGTCCTGAATAGTTTAATGATTTCTTGCTAGCTTTAATTTTCTGACATTAGGGTGGTACATTATGGTGGTAGGAACACAGAACTGGTAGATAAATACTAAAACGGGATACTTGAGGTCAATGGCCCTTAGAGCAAAACATTGGTTTTCCCGAGACAAAAATATTGACATATGTATCATACTTTAAGATCAGACTGTAAATGGCGGAGATACGTTCGGTAAAAAAAAAAATAATTTTTTTTTCGTAACTAATTACCATGCAAAGATACTTTATATTATAGGGTGTACGGCTCACTTTTTTTTTACTTGTAAGGTGGTACGCTCTACTGTACATATTACTTTTTACTTTGTAGGACAGTGTAATAAACGTATGTAATTCTAGTCAAATATTTACTACCAGAATGTGTGAGTAAATAATCATTACAAGACAAGCATTTCATCATTGTAATCATAGAGGTATGAGTGCTTCCTAAGATGAATTGAGTTGTTATCATATCTACTTGTTGAAAACTTCTAACATTAACATAATTTAATTTTGGACAGACAGTCAGACATTCATACCGAGAAAAGCAACAGATTTTCTGTTTGTTTCGGCCTCGTTAAGGGAAAGTTGTTTGAATTAGGTTTGTTTTATTTATTCATTAATTTATTTATTAAAACTCACGCACTCTCTAACATACGCTTAGTATGAACGTATTAAAATTTATGTGGTTAATATTACCTAATTACACATTTACACAGAATATGTTGAATTGTTTTAATGTTGTTTGGTCTGTAATTATTTAACATCTTAATTACCAGAATATTTACAGTTATTCAAGATTTTGCATAGTTATTTATATATAGAACAACATAAATTGAAATGTATATGATGAGAAATCAGAAGAGAATCATAGTGTGGCTTAATTAAAAGGATGGATGGATGCTGACTAGGTTTCCTAATTGATAAACATTTTATTTTATAGCTTTTTCTTATATTTAATCAAGGATTTCTTAATAATTAGAATACATTGAACTGTATATTATATTTTTCAAATTTCTGGATCATGTCAAAATAGAGTTTTAGTTATATAAAAATCTTTACAAAATTTAAAAATACTTACTGTATACTTACTACATACATATATGTATATAGTTATGAGACCGTTTCAATGTTTCGTTATACAAAAATTTATTTAAGCCGATGTTACAACATTTATTAAGAACAGTTTGAATGTTCAGCTTATCTATATAAATATATAAATGTCTTTGTAAGTTTGTTAGTTTGTTTGTTGAAAGGGGTAAACAGGGGGAAAACCGGTAAAATTGGTACCTTTAGTTCTTAAACAATAAATACTAAACGGCCGAAACGATTTTATTGAAATTTCCAACATAGACTACGACAGGGGTAGCGAAGCGCACCGGGTCAAGCTAGTAATATATAAAGAAAATAGAATTCTGAATATATGGTACAATCATTAAGTATTAAAATTTAAATTATTTTCATACAAAAGGAAAGGCAGTTATACAAAATATTTGTATAATACATGTGAAATACTGTTGCACAAAATATTTTCTATAGAAAAAGTAAAATCTTATTACATAGAACATTTTCTGTAAAAATTGCTGTTATACACGACATTTTCTATAGAAAATACTATTATAATGAACATTTTCTATAGCAAAGACTGTTATACACAAGATCTTCTATACAGTTATACACAAGATTTTGTATGAAAAGAGTTATACAAAAGATTTTATATCGAAAATACTGTCATACACAAGATCTTCTTCCATTCATCTGATATCTGAGCAATTTTTGCTAATTTCTATAATGACCAGAAATCCTCACTAGATTTATTTTTTGAAGAAAAAAAAACTCAAATGTATTTGAATCCTGATCTGAAGAACAGTTTAAATATGCCATTATATTTTAAATAAATTTTTTTCTTATTCTGAAATTATTTCAGATATTGTAGATATAAAATTGTTTATTACAATTCAAGTATTATGACTGTTAAGTGATTAACAGTTCTCTGTTAACTGCAATGTAGTTTAAATTTATCTTTACACACGTTTTATTCTGTGTTATTTGAAATATCTTGGAGTAAAATTTTTAAATTCATAGTGTGGATTCATCGGTTGAAAATGAATGGCTACATATAAGAAACCGTAAACCAAATGATTCATTCTGTTGCAGTTACTGCGATATAAAGATACTTCTTAGCTTGAAATGTGTTAATTGTCCTCTCTAAAATGTTCTAAAGTATCTAATATAAACATTTCTATCCGATATGTCAAATTGATGTCCACTCCCAAACTGTCAAGATATGTTAAAATTTTGGCAAGAAGTCTAATTCTACATGAGTCCACGACTGTTTGAATTTCCCGACTTTTAACTGAAAGATCAACACTGCTCCTGTCAACAGGCATCTGTTGTTGACTCCTGTCAAAATTTGAACTACGTGCTTCAGTTAGTTTGTGTTTGACAGTCACTGATAGCACACTACCTCGTAACTTGAGGAGAGAATGGAAAAAAAAATTAATTTCGTCTGCTCATTATTTTTTTCGGTAAAAAACCAACACTCAAATAAAGGCTAAGCTTGATAAATACTATAGGAACTCTGTATCATCAATTTCAATGGTAACAAAGTAGTTTACTGAATTTCGTTGTGGCCGTACAAGCACGGAAGATGCCGAACGTTCTGGACTCCCAGTTGAGATCTCTACACTTAAAACAATTGAAACAAATCACGATATGGTGTTGGCCGATTGGAGATTGGAAATGCGAGAGATTTCACTTGGCTCAGTGGTTTCAATTTTGAATGATCACTTGGTTATGAGAAAACTTTCCGAAATATGGTTGTCGCGTTTGCTCACAATCGGGTACATTAAAGGGTTCACACATGTGCAGTTTCCGTGAAATAGGCTACGAAATGCTTTCTCTTCAGCCCTATTCTCCGGATTTAGCCCCGAGTGACTATTTCTTGTTTCCATAACCTGAAGAAATGTCTCGGCGGAAAGAGATTTGACTCCAACAATTAAATCATTTCACAAATAACCTCGACAAATTTTATTTTTTTGTAGGGATAAACAAATTGGAGAAACGTTGAACAAATCGTACAGAGCTCCAAGGAGACTACTTATGTTGAAAAATAAAATAATTTTTATTGAAAAAGGCAAGAACTTTTTGAACCACCCTCATATTATAAAGGCCTTCATCCAAAACAGATTTTAGAAAAGTTCATTCGCCAAGTGTCGACAGTGCATAATGTTCCTTATAAGGGACACCTTCTAAAACCCATATATTAAATGTTTATTCCTAATAAATCTTCTGAAATGCATTTTAACTATCGTGTTTAGTATACAAACAAAACAAAAACAAACATATTATAAAAAGTAGCTGGAAAACCTTATGCACTAATAGATTAACATACATATATTCAAAACTGCAATGAAATATGTTGAGACCAATAAAATCAAGAAAACTTTCAGTAAAATGCAAATACAGAATTATGGCGATGGGTAAAATATAGTTTTCGAATTATATTTCCAATATTTCTGTTTTAACAAAAGATCTCATTAAAAACCCTGGTGCATTTGGGTCACAAATAGTTGTTATCACTGATCGTATTAATCCTGTTCAAAGCTTTAATTTGTGCTGATGTTAATAATGCATAATAATAATCATCCACCCTTTTTATTGCAGTTATTCGTTAACTTATTGACAAAAACTAGTTATTACACCCTTCACCTCGTGAGAAGGGTATATATAAGTTTGTCATTCCGTTTGTAATTTCCACAATATAATTGTCCGACCCTATAGAGTATATATATTCAGGATCCTTATAGATAGTGGAGTCGATTAAGCTATGTCCGTCTGTCTGTCTGTCTGTCTGTCCGTCTGTTGAAATCAATTTTCTGAAGACCTCAGATATCTTCGGGATCCAAATCTTCAATAATTCTGTAAGACATGCTTTCGAGAATTTTCCTTTTTAAAATCAGCAAAATCCGTCCATAAAAAACGGAGATATGAGGAAAAATCCGAGACAACCCCTGAAAATTTCATCAAAAAAAGACAATTTATTGCATGATTTAACAAAAAAATCAACAGAACGTATGTTTGGGTGTGTGTTGGCTTCACTGCTTTGCGTTTTTTTTTTTTTTTTTTTTTTTTGGTGTTTGACAAAAAAGCTACAAAACGTACATATGCTTGGATGTGTGTTGATTTCATTTCTTTGTGTATTTTTTTTTTGGTGTTTGGTTTCGTTTGGAGTTGTTGTTTTTATACCCTTCACCTTCCTGAGAAGGGTATATATAAGATTGTCATTTCGTTTGTAACATCTACAATATAATCTGTTCGTCAGCAATTAAATGTAAAATTGTTAAAAGTTTTCTTGATATATTTAGGCTGCTATATCCTGAAAGTGGTCAATTAATGCATCCACAACAAAAGTGAAGGGTATATAAGATTCGGCATAGCCGAATAAAGCACTCTTACTTGTTATCAGTATAAATTGATATAGCAACTTATGTGTTAAATATTCTTAACTAAATGGGAATTATATGGATGCTTTTGAATGGCACGTTATAATTTTTTGTACATGTATTTAAGTTTTATAAATTAATGTAAATGTAGAATCGAAAATACGCATGCAAATTTCTAATAAATAATTATCTATGTCAGCCATTATATAAATACATGAAAGTAATGCAAACGTTAGCTGATCACTCATAGCATGTCATTACTATATTTTTGCTGAAGAGTTTGTAGTGATGTTGTCAACGGACAAACCTAATAGTTCCACATATTTAAATTCATATTTAATTATTTTCCCTCCAAACTCACTTTCAACCAATTTAGTACTAGACTGTTTTTTTAAATAATAATTTTAAATAAAAACAAATAATTTATTAACTGTATTAAATGACATAATCTCCATGTGAGTCATAAATGTCACGACATTATACACATAAAAATACATTAACAACAAACATGCTAAATATATTTAAAGTAATTTAAATTAACATTGTCTTTACCAGACTCAGTGATTATGTAAAGTAAATAAAATATAAAAAACATTAAACCGCATTTTGTTAAACAAAAAAAAAAACATTATTACAAACTTGCCTTAAGTCATGTTCTGCAGATCAAAGTTTAAAATGTCATCATGAAAATAACACGAAGAGAAACAAAAACAAAGTTGCTTACCTAGAAAGAAACATAAAATAAACAATAATGTGAAATATTTAATAAAAAATTTTGTTTTTCTTATTATTTTTTAAAACATATGCTAACGTTTGCATAACAATTATTATGGCCCTTTTTTCGTTTTATAAGTCCGACACACTTCATACAAGTACATACAATATAATTTATATTTTTCTCTTTATTTAATTTTATATTTGTGTTCATATTTATAAAGATGTTAATATAATTAAATTCCCCAAAAAAAAAAAAAATAATTGTAATAAATTAATGTTTTGCATGTACATAAGATTTGTAGTTTAAAATGTTTATTATTTATTTTTAAGCGAAAGTAAAATATTTTTAAACTGGATGTATTGTTACAGTTGTGGTTAAAACTTTTAGCAATAGTGAGTGGTATAACGAATTTGTCCAGGTACATTTTACCTTTTTTGATTATTAACTCCTTTGCAAGTCACAGTGATCATAATTACCTAGTAGTAAAGTGCAGGAATCGAGTATGTATATTAGAGCGTACCACCTTACAAGCAAAAAAAAGTGCGCCGTATACCCTCTAGTATAAAGTATTTTTGAAAGGCAGTTACAAAATTTTTTTTTTTGCCGAACGTAGGGGCCCTTAGAGCCAAACATTGGTCTTCCCGAGACAAAAAAACATTGATATATCATATTTTAAGATCCGACTGTAAATGGCAAAGATATAACGAAAAATGTAAAAAATAAAAAAAAAAAAAAAAAAAAAAAAAAAAATTTTCGTAACTGCCTTGCAGAACTACATTATATTAGGTGGTGTACGGGGATTTTTTTTTTTTGAAGTACGGTCTAATGTATATTATATATTTTTTTTTTTTTGGGAAATTCAAAGAGTGTGGTTCGGATTAATGTTACAAAATTGCAAATTTATAGACGAATTTATATTTTTCCCAACGTTAGTTCTACGACATAATGTCATGGAACAATGACTTGGAAGGACCACCACTAAAGTAACCAACAGGGTTGTCATTCGAATAAAAAATATTCGAATAATCGAAGAAAAAAAAATATTTTTATTCAAAAGAATCATATTTTTCGGTTTAACCCCATTAACACGAAATCTGGTTATGTGTTATCTAACAGTTATACTGACAGTTTTCGTACAAAAATAATTTTAACATACAGTATAACTATCAGTTAACTCCTAACCAGACTTCGTGTTAATGGGGGTTAGAATAAAAAATAATTCGATTAATAATCGAATCAATTTTAAATATAAAAAATTAGTCTATACGAGGGTGAGTCAAAAAGTTCGTACCTTTTTGAATGAAACAGAGGTTTTTGAAAAAAATAATTTTATTTTTTAACAGACTTATTTTTTTTATCCCTTCCAAAAAATAAGTATTTTTTGTGTGATGATTTTATCTTTGGAGTCAAATCTCTTTCCGCTGATACATTTCTTCAAGTTTGGAAACAAGAAATCCGGGCTAAATCCGGAGAATCTGCCGGAATTTTTGCACCCGATTGTGTGCAAACGCGGCAGCCATCTTGCGGAAAGCTTTCTCATACCCAAGTGATCACATTTTTAATCTCCCATCGGCCAAGACCGTGATTTTTTTCTTCTATTGTTTCGGGAGTAGATACCTCAACTGAGCCATCTTCCGTGCTTGTACGGCCACAATGAAATTCGGTAAACCACTTTCTTACCATTGAAATTGATGGTGCAGAGTTGCCATAGTATTAGCCTTTATTTGGGTGATGGTTTTTTTTCTCAAAAAATAATGCTTAATGAGCAGACGAAATTCACTTTTTTCCAATTTCTCCTCAAGTCTAGGGGTAGTCTGCTATCAAGGCTGTCAAACACAAACTAAATGATGCATCTTTTCACAGAAGTCAACTGACAGATGTCTGTTCTCAGGAGCAGTGTTGCCCTTTTAGTTAAGAACCTGGAAATTCAAAAAGTCGCGGACTTATTAACCCACCCTCATATAAAAAGAAATATTAAAGAAAAAACTCAAATAAACAAAACCAATCATTTATAATGTTAAACAAAAATCATTGGAAGTTTTATCAGAAAGTTTAATATTTCGGAATAAGATATCTAGATCACAACACTATTAAATTTAACTGAAGCACGAAAACCTTATCGCAAATTTAGGACGATTTGTATTTAAATAGGTACATGATTTCACCTAAACGCATAATATCGTCATATCAGAACTGCACTAAAAAGCTCATGACACAATTCGAGATAAAATTCAACACAGAAATGTCCTGCTGTACTTTCTTGCTGGGGTTTTATTATTTATTGCACATATATTTTATTGATTTTGTATTTTTCTTAATTTTTAATAATTTATTGTAAATTTTCTGGTTTTAAATAAATTTTATAAAATTACTTGAATCGTATTTATTATTCATTATTTGTTCGAATAATCGAATACAAAATTAACCGATCTTTTGAATAAAAGTAAAATGGTTAACATTTACACAATAATTGTCAACCCTAGTAACTAACACGGAATATGTTCGTTAAGATTAGATCTCAGCCACGTCTTAGAATATTTAAGTGATATCAATTAACTCTCTCCAATGAGAAAGCCATGTAAAAGTGATAGCTCTGTAGTATATAAATCAGTAGTCAGCATAAAGAGATCATGGATTATAATAACATATTAACTAATGATTATGATTCTTGTTTCTTTTTTGAACATTTTTATGAATTTCGTTAACATTCGTGTTGTAACAAATAAATAACCGATCTACATCTGCCCCTGATGGCTATAAGTGCCGACCACCGATATAAAGTGTTAGAATCTAGAACCAAAACCGCTCACATGACCAGTATTATGTCAATTCTATTCCATCTAAGAAACGTAAATAAATCAATACTGAATCAACTATGTATATGTTGAACAAGATTTTAAATCAAAACTCTGTAGAAAAATAATACAATTATTAGAAATTCTTACGAGTAATGGAAAAAGAACTGTTATATGGAATTGTATATGTTTAATAAAATGTTCAATACAAAATAAATTTGTTGTTGGATTTGGATATATAAATGCTCAGAATTTTGTCTGAGCGGTCATAAAAAGTTTATTATTTGTACCGATATTTGTTTTGTACATTTTTAAGTTAATCCATTAATGCTGACAGCCATCTATACTAGACAAAATTTTGAATGTGAAATTTGTATTAGTCAGTTTACTTTGGATTTTGGTAGCCGTACTACAGTGGTATATTCCTATTTTAAAGAATATACATACCAATCTACCCAAAATCTACCAGCAAATACTTTACTTACAAAATAAGCAAACAAATAATGAGAACTTGTCGAGAATACTACTTATTATTTTACTAGGAAAAGTACTTAAAATACCAAACCCTCCATCTATTAGTTCTATATATTGGGTTTATGACTTTAAAATGCTGGATTTTGTCGAAATTTTTAACTTATATTTTGAAACATTTATACAATATAAATTAATTCAAAGTACTGGCCATTGTTAGCTATGACCTTTTCCCATCTTTCTAGCAAAATACAGATATCAAGCCAAAAGAACTGTACATCTTTTGAGGCCAATAAAGAATCAAGACAATAGCGACAGAGCGTTCAGAATCGATCGAAATAAATAATAGTGGAACGGGACATGGCCTGGACTATAACGCGGGTTAGGATAAACTTCCCATCCACTTCATTCTAAATACTTTTTAAAAGGCATTGCAACATGTGGCCGAGCGTTTTCATGACGGAAAATTACGGTTATATGTCTGGCCTCATATTCTGGGTGGAAAAACGCCCAGAATATGCGGCCAGACATAAAAAAAATTTTAATTTTAAAAAATATTTTTTTCGAAATTGTTTTTTAAAAGTTTTTTTCAATTTTTTTTTTTTTTTAATTTAAAATTTTTGTTTTTCTTAATTAATTAGTGAAAACAAGTAAGAGAGCTATATTCGGCTGTGCCAAATCTTATATAAAATTAAAAAAAATTTTTTTTTTTAAATTTTTTATTTTTCGAAGTTTTTTCCAATTTTTAAAAAAAAAAAATTTTAATTTAAAAATTTATTTTTTTTTAATTTTTAGTGAAAACAATGTATGACAAAAAATTTTTTTGTGAAAAAAAATTTGGGTTAAATAATATTTTTCCCGATTTTGACCCATTGTAGGTCCAACTTACTATAACCTTATATACAACGTTGCAATGGACTTGGCTAAATCGACTCCGCTATCTATAAGGATCCAGAATATATATACTTTATAGGGTCGCAAAATTATATTATGGAAATTACAAACGGAATGACAAATTTATATATATTCGGGTTAGGAAAATATTTTTCCCGATTTTGACGCATTGTAGGTCCAACTTACTATAGTCTTATATACAGCATTGCAATGGACTTTGAAATATCTAGCATTAGATATCCATATTGTCTATATTTATGACTTAGTAATCGATATATAGGTAAAAAATCGAGGTTGTCCTGGTTTTTTCCTTATATCTCAGCCATTTGTAGACCGATTTTGCTGATTTTAAATAGCAAACTTCTCGAAAGCATGTCTTACAGAATTATTGAAGATTTGGATCCCGAAGATATCTGCGGTCTTCAGAAAATTGATTTCAACAGACAGACGGACAGACAGACGGACATGGCTTAATCGACTCCGCTATCTATAAGGATCCAGAATATATATACTTTATAGGGTCGGAAAATAATATTGTGGAAATTACAAACTGATTGACAAACTTATATATACCCTTCTAACGAAGGTGAAGGGTATAAAAATTTAATGTAGAATTTATTAGAGGCCTTAGAAATATATTGTAGAAGAAAGAATTCAATTTTCCTCATAAATAAGCGAATCAAACTGTTTTTATTGCTCTCTTGAAAACTAGTGTTTTCTACGATAGAGAGTTTTGAATATAGTCCAGCGGCATTAAATTCCATATATTTCAATAAACTCAGTTATTGAAATCAAAAATTTGTATTTTCATAATATAACTTTATTTTAGAATAGTGATAACGGTATTTTCAATTATGTATAAAGTAATAAATTTATTTCCCTTTGCACTACAATGAGCACATATGTACGTGTCAAATGGCCCAAAAATATATAAATAGTAGTAAGGCAAGTGATCAGACATTAGTGACAATTACTGTATATAAGGGATACATTGACTAACTTGTAGAACTGCTGGTTGAGTAGTGGATCTATACAAAATCATACTACTAATATGCTTCCATTAGCCTTGTTTTTAAATGTAAAGCTAAATTAGTAAAATCTCCCATAATTAGTAAATCTTAACGTTATTTCAAATTTATAGCTGCAATAATCTATTAATTAATTAATTCAATAAAAAACTAACGTTACAAAAAACCAAAGTCTATGACCACAACTGCGTGTTATACATATTTTTTTTACTTAATAGGAGTTTAGGTTTTATTATTGTTTTTTCTATTTGTTTTACTTTTAACGAAATAATTGAAAGTAATTAAGTCTTAAGCAATACTCTATTAACAGATAACAAGATATAAACAATATTACACTGCATTTAAGTATGTAGGGTAATAAAAAGTGAAAATTTGTAATAAAATAAGATGAAAAAAAAATTAAATTATTTACATTAACCAGCCAAACATAAAAATAGAAGTAAAACGAAAATGAAAACAAATATCATTTACAAACAAGCAAATAAATAAATAAATGATACGTAGCGAGGCAGCCATAATGTTGAACCACAAAAACGTATTGAATATGATTTAGTTCCAACATGCAGCATGATTTGTATCGGATTACTGAGAATGCCCCAGTGTAATATAAAATGTTGTTAATAAATAATGTAAATATAAAAGTATTTATTTTATATATAGACAGGAATCCATAAGAATATGTTTTACTAACTATTTATTCTCTTTTTGTTTTCATTACAATGCCAACCAAGTTTAAATAGATTTCATAAAACTAAATGTTAAACTTCAGGTTTATTTTTTTTTTCTTTATGATTTACTTACAACTAAATTATGTAATTTATATTTGTAAAAAAAACAAGACCGAAACATTTACATAATAAAAGAACTTTTTTGTTTGTTCGTTTTTTCACTCATCAAAATAAAGAAACAACAAAACATATTTGAAAATTATATAATTTCGTATGTATCACTAAAGCTAACAAGAAAATTCCATAAAAAAATATAAAAAAAACTGACCTTTGAAAACAGCATTTAGGGTTTGGCCAATAAAAACTAAAACAACTTTTTGCCGTTGAGTAGCGTAAAAGAAAAATAAGATACAAACACTCAAAAGAAATTTTAGCTTTTCTGTTTAACCGTTAAGAAATGTTTTATAGACATTTATTTAAGTTTTTATGTGGAATTTTATTTATATGTAGTATATTTTAGCATTACAACATATTAACGATAATAAACACGTTAGAATAGTATTAGTTGAGGTAACTGCGTTATACGAATAATGCCCTACATTAAGTACAACGTACTATTTTTGGCAAAATTAAGTAGTTTTTTACAAGTTTTTTATTTAAAATTCAACTTGATGAATCGTTTATCAATTTCTTGCATGCAATATATGAAATTTTTCGAAAAGTGAACTTCTGAGAAATAAATAAAGGCTTTTTATACAAGTATTTGATATTTGTGAAAACCTTAGGACTTGGACATTGACATTTAAGTAAAATGAAGTAATTTTATGAATTTTTGAGACATAATTTAAATTAAAAACTAAAAAAAACTATGATATTGTGATTTTCCATGAAGAAAAATATAAAATTTGACTTAAAATCAACGTCATTATAATTTTTGAAATTTTTTATTTTCAAATACCGAAATTCCTAATACTGGGAAAATGTGTTCAAAAAACTGAGTTTATTACAAAAGATAAAACTATGTTAGTATTTAAGAAACATATACACAGAAAAAATTATTGATACTTTTTATTTAATAAAAAATTGTATTAATTTAAAATTTGAATAGAATAAAAATTTTAATTGATTCAATACTTTTTATAATCAAATATATAACGAAACTAAAACAAAATATAAATTTGACAGTTTTTGAAAAATATAAAATAAAAAGCAAAAAATTTCCTGAAAAAAGTTTGTTTTGGAAAAGAAAATAATATATGTTTATGGGATGGAAAACTAAAGAATGAACGGATATAGAATTCCAATTGAGTTCCAATATGGTTATATTTTTCAATATTGTATATTACTCGTATTATTTCACATTTTCTAGACAAATCGATGCTCGTGCTAATTGCTTGTAACGCGTTGGTTTTTTAAGGAATTATGGAGCAATTGCGTTCCAATATAATGTTTAGAGGTGAGTACATTAAATTTCAATTAAATTTTGTATAAAATGTAATTCTAATATTGGTTTCACATTTACAGTCAAATCGATGTCAATGCTAATTGCCTGGGAGAAGACAGATTTTATGGATAGATACATAGATAGATTATAAGTTCAAAATAATATTTAATTTATGTAACGTACACTTACATACATACAATTCATTAAATACATTATATACATTACATACATTACATACATTACATACATTACATACATTACATACATTACATACATTACATACATTACATACATTACATACATTACATACATTACATACATTACATACATTACATACATTACATACATTACATACATTACATACATTACATACATTACATACATTACATACATTACATACATTACATACATTACATACATTACATACATTACATACATTACATACATTACATACATTACATACATTACATACATTACATACATTACATACATTACATACATTACATACATTACATACATTACATACATTACATACATTACATACATTACATACATTACATACATTACATACATTACATACATTACATACATTACATACATTACATACATTACATACATTACATACATTACATACATTACATACATTACATACATTACATACATTACATACATTACATACATTACATACATTACATACATTACATACATTACATACATTACATACATTACATACATTACATACATTACATACATTACATACATTACATACATTACATACATTACATACATTACATACATTACATACATTACATACATTACATACATTACATACATTACATACATTACATACATTACATACATTACATACATTACATACATTACATACATTACATACATTACATACATTACATACATTACATACATTACATACATTACATACATTACATACATTACATACATTACATACATTACATACATTACATACATTACATACATTACATACATTACATACATTACATACATTACATACATTACATACATTACATACATTACATACATTACATACATTACATACATTACATACATTACATACATTACATACATTACATACATTACATACATTACATACATTACATACATTACATACATTACATACATTACATACATTACATACATTACATACATTACATACATTACATACATTACATACATTACATACATTACATACATTACATACATTACATACATTACATACATTACATACATTACATACATTACATACATTACATACATTACATACATTACATACATTACATACATTACATACATTACATACATTACATACATTACATACATTACATACATTACATACATTACATACATTACATACATTACATACATTACATACATTACATACATTACATACATTACATACATTACATACATTACATACATTACATACATTACATACATTACATACATTACATACATTACATACATTACATACATTACATACATTACATACATTACATACATTACATACATTACATACATTACATACATTACATACATTACATACATTACATACATTACATACATTACATACATTACATACATTACATACATTACATACATTACATACATTACATACATTACATACATTACATACATTACATACATTACATACATTACATACATTACATACATTACATACATTACATACATTACATACATTACATACATTACATACATTACATACATTACATACATTACATACATTACATACATTACATACATTACATACATTACATACATTACATACATTACATACATTACATACATTACATACATTACATACATTACATACATTACATACATTACATACATTACATACATTACATACATTACATACATTACATACATTACATACATTACATACATTACATACATTACATACATTACATACATTACATACATTACATACATTACATACATTACATACATTACATACATTACATACATTACACGTAAATTAATTTTGATCTTTTAAATCTTAATATATGTGTATAAAAATAAATCAAATAAAAAATAAAGAAAATTAAAAAATTGCCAATTAATTGCACAATTGTATTGATTAATATTTTATTGGATTTATTGCAAAATTTCAATTGCGTACTTAATTGTTTCAATTAAAAATTTAATTGAAATTTGTAAAGGAATTCAATTACTATATTTAATAATGTTTTAATTGGATTTTTTTCAATTAAAATATTTAATTTCAATTTAATTAATAGTATCATTTTGATGATTGGAGCAAAATCAAATATTTTTTTAATTAATATAATCAATTTCGTAATTGAAACTCATTTTTATTTTTTTCTGTGTAGGGTTATACAAATATGGAGTTTTTTCGAGGATCGCTGGATTGCCTTTTTAGAATTTTTTACTTAACCCATTTTTCGCCGCACCAAGTTCCCGTTGACCGATTTTCCTAAAATTTTATATTGAACCTATTTTTATGCTAATTAAGAAAATTCCAAACTTTGGAGTCAGTGGTTTTTCTAGTTTTTTAGAAAATTGGTGGTAATTATAGTCACCATCGGCGGAATATGTATGCAAGGATGGTATTTCTTAAAGGTACCTAAAAAACTTTTTTTTGAATGATATAAATTACTTATGGCAAACTTTAAAACATTTTGTATGTAAGTGCACGTACTACTTCTTACACAATAAATAGAGTGTGGCTTTGGCATTGCTTGCATCATATTCTTTAAACCTTATTCATGCTTTAGAATGGTGTGTTGCATGTCTTTTGTGAGGTTTTTTCTTGGCCACTCTGCTTTCATTTCCTGCACGTCTGTATTCTCGCAAAGAAGAACTCTAGCAATTTCTGACCGAAATTCCAGTTGCATTTTTCCTGTAGCTTTTGCAATTCTGCACAAAAGACTGTGCAACTTCCAGACATTTACAGCTGAATCTACAGCATTAGAAAAATAGTCCACCAAAAAATATTTTGCCTATAACACTTATACGGTAGTTTGATATTACATTGTCAAAATATTCAAATTTTTGGCTGCTGCACATTTTTTTAGCAAACTCAAGACCACATGAGCTCCGTGAGTTAAATTTCTATGCTATACAGTTCCTGAGAACTAGGATAAAGCATACAGCAAATCATATTTCCATCTGATGAATTCACCCACGAATTGAAGCCGAAACAAATGGGCTTATTGCTTATATATACTTTGCTCGAATGCCTTCCAAAAAATGGCACCGTTCTTCAATTGTCATGGCTTTTACACAATTGGAACACTTTGGCTCCAATAGTTTTCATATTGTGGAATAGATAGCCATTCAATATCCAAAATCCAATCAAACGCCGCGGCGCGCCTCATCGATCGAACTGTGCATATATTGTCCAAACCGTTATTTTGTCTCGGTTGCTTCTGTTTTTGATGACAAAACATGTGTAAAGTTTACATTGTAAACGCATGTTCAAAAACCACATTACAGACATATGTTTTTCGCCAATGGTTACTATAATCACCACAATATTCATCATGCAATTTTAGATGATACGTGTACATTAAATATCGTGAATAGGGCTCAAAACAGAAAAGTAAAGATTTAATTTTATAAATATAAACATAGTTGTTAGATTTTATAGGATCTTGGTTAAATTATTTCTATATATTTGATGACCTTTATTTACTAATTTCTAAAAGCCGCAATATAAATAGTTTATGCTACGTAAGGAAATAAAATGAGTATATAATAAATAAATAAGACCCTAAATAATTGATAAATAAAATTATATTGAATAAAAAACTTTTTATTTGTCAGTTATGAATAATAAAAGTGCTGGTAATTAAAATCACCGGTCGGCGAAAAATGGGTTAAACCGACATTTTTTATATTGGCCAAGTTTGGAAAGGTCTGGGGAGTGTTATGTCCGCTTAAATGAGTCAAATTTTACTTAATACGCTTATGCATTAAGTTATCTTTCATATCATATCTTTCCGATTATATCAAAATTGCATAGAAAAAAGAAAATGTTTAAAAATAAAAAAAATTCAAAATACGGCCCCTTTTATATATGTTACAACTTTGGATGCCTGCAACTTTTTAGAGGGACGAGATTAGAGGGACTGTTAGAAACTTTTTTTAATTTTATACTTTGAAAATAAATAAAAAACCATAAAAGATAAAGCAAAATTAAAAAAAACAAGTAAGAGAGCTAAGAGGCTGTGCCGAATCTTATATACTCTTCACCAAACTATAATTTAAAATAAAATTAAAAATTTTTTTTTTTTTAATTTTTTTTTTCCAAAATTGTTTTTTAAAAGTTTTTTCCAATTTCTACAAATTTTTTTTTTTTTAATTTATTAGTGAAACAAATTTATGGCAAAAGAATGTTTTTTGTGAAAAAAAAATTCGGTTTAAAAAATATTTTCCCGATTTTGACCCATTGTAGGTCCAACTTTGTATAGCCTTATATACATCGTTGCAATGGACTTTGAAATATCTATCATTAGATATCCATATTGTCTATATTTATGACTTAGTAATCGAGATATAGATAAAAAAAATAGGCCAAAAATCGAGGTTGTCTCGGATTTTTGCTCATATCTTCGTTATTAATGGACGGATTTTGCTGATTTTAAATAGGAAACTTCTCGAAAGCATGTCTGACAGAATTATTGAGGATTTGGATCCCGAAGATATCTAGGGTCTTCAGAAAATTGATTTCAACAGACAGACAGACAGACAGACATACAGACAGACAGACAGACAGACAGACAGACAGACAGACAGACAGACAGACAGACAGACAGACAGACAGACAGACAGACAGACAGACAGACAGACAGACAGACAGACAGACAGACAGACAGACAGACAGACAGACAGACAGACAGACAGACAGACAGACAGACAGACAGACAGACAGACAGACAGACAGACAGACAGACAGACAGACAGACAGACAGACAGACAGACAGACAGACAGACAGACAGACAGACAGACAGACAGACAGACAGACAGACAGACAGACAGACAGACAGACAGACAGACAGACAGACAGACAGACGGACATGGCTATATCGACTCCGCTATCTATAAGGATTCAGAATATATATACTTTATAGGGTCGGAAAATTATATTGTGGAAATTACAAACGGATTGACAAATTTATATATACCCTTCTCACGAAGCTGAAGGTTATAAAAATAAATAATAAATTTCTAAACCACTGTGTGATGGTAAATATGGCCAGGAGAGTGGTGATGTCTTTGGTTAGGTTCCGTGGACAGCCACCCTTCAAGCAGATTGGGTCCATCCAGTACTGATCCCATTGTAATACCCAACACGTCTTATTTCCATAAGTAACCAACCAGATGAATATAATATTAAACCTCTTCAACTCCCTACAGCATGAGGGAGAGGAAGGAAGGGCCAAATATACGCTCCAGCATAGTGGCCAAGGCCGCACAGTTGGGGACTTAATAAATGGAAATAAATGTGTAACGGATACTCCGATTTTAATGAAATGTACTTCGAAATACCTCGATACAAAGACATCGTAATAGCTATTACTTATCAGCATTGCACGCACAGTGGGGAAACTACAAAGAAAATGTAAATAAATATTTTACTTCTAAACGGATTGTCCTATAAATAATTGTTTCAAATTCCCTGCTGATTGTAATGTTATGTTCATTTAAAGTAAAAATATTAAAAAAGTGGTTTTTCACCACTTTTTTCGAAATAAAGTACTTTTAGTTATAAACTACTAGCTTGACCCGGTGCGCTTCGCTACCCCTGTCGTAGTAAGAAAAATATGTAAGGATTTTATTAAAAAAAATCGGTTTTCCCCCTGTTTATCCCTTTCTGGTCCAAGTATTAAAAAAAATGTTATAGCCTATTGACGCTTAAAAGTAAGGATCTATCTACGTTCCAAATTTCAATAAAATCAGTTCAGCCGTTTAGGCGTGATGCTCAAACAAACAAATAAACAAACAAACTTACAAAGACATTTATATAGATATAGATAAACTATATAATGTATTTATATTTTCCTGAAAGGTAACATTTTACTGCGAGAACCGGAACATACTCTTTTTATATAAACTTCAACTTTAAGACTAATTTTCTCTAAGCTCATAACTGCATTCAAAAAATTATATCCAGTTTTGTAGGCATGGATAATTCCATATCAAAGAAAAGTCTCGGTATAATCGACATGCCTTTGTATATTCTAATTTCAAGATCCTGGAGTACTAAGATTGTTTACCAGCGTTTAGACCCACCGCAGAGTTGAGAAACAATTCTGAAGCCATAAAATCCACCAGTTTAATATGATAAACCAATTAATATCTGAAAGCAATTTTATTTGAAAACAATCGTTAGTGTAAAAAGCTGCATAATTAACGTACATAAGAATGAGGTTTAACGAAAATTTTAACATTTCCTCGACTATCGACCTATGAAATTCTAAATTATACGATATAACAACTAAAGGTTTAATTAGTTTTGTCGTTTACTTCACAACATTGGAACATTTTTTCGAGGATCATGTTAATTTTTAGCCATTTTATGTTTATAGCCAAATTATAGTTATCACTTGAGGCACACACAATTCAACTCTCCATCCTGAAATGTTTCACCAAGACTTCATGGCTACTTCAACTTTATAACTCGGGACTCCACCTTTCAGATCACTCTGTATGTCTAATAGAGTTTCTAGCAAGAGGTAAGGACGAGGGAGTATTGTTTCTTTATTATGGCAATAAGGTTCTGAAGTCGTTATAACGTTTTATCATAACTTGCGATTTGATGGGAGCGTGGTGGTTGAAATTTGAAGTTGAAGTTCTTCGACAAGCTGAAAATTTATAGTTTTCCCTAAAATCGAGCAATATAGGGTTTTCTAAGGTATGTTTCCTTTGAAATCTACTTTCTTACAGAGCTGCATTGTGACTTTGGAATTCGATAGGGCTTTCTTTAGATGTGTAACTGAGGCTATGCTTCGAACAGAGTTATTCGTCTCTTGATCGAGATAAAAACTTTGACTGTTAGTCGGGTAACTAATGACATTGACTACATTAAACAAGGCATAACAATTTCGGTACTTCGATTCTTTCTTGTCTTGAGAATACAAGACAAACAGGACTACATTAACAAAAACTCATTGTAAATTATAACCTATTCAAAGTAAGTAAATAAAGATTGACATATTCAATTCAATGTTATTTAAATAACACTATCTGTCTAAAATACCCAAAGTAGCTCACACGAATAAAAAAACTCGTCTTAAAAACGATTACAAAAGAATACATTTCTCATAAAACTGAAGCGACAAAGGAAGCGAATGAATGGAAAAGTAACTGACAAATTGTTCATACTCTTATCACACATGTATTATTAACACGACACGGTGAAAAACAACACAAACTAAAACATACGACAAGTACCAGCAGTAACGACAAATAAATCTCAGTTTATTTTATTAGAAATTAAAATTATTATGACCTAAACGCATTAGAAAATGTTGTGCAACTTTGAAAAAAAGGCAAGGCTAAAAACAGGTTCAAATAGAGTTATATAACTTGGAAAAAAAAAAATAACATAAAAGAAAATAAACTGAAAAAAAAATAATAATAATGAACTTGTTTAACAGTGCTTCATTTTAACAACTAATTATTAGAACATTTCTAAAATCATAAATGAAAGAAAGATAAACATTTTTAAATATTTTATTTATATACCATGTTAGACACTCGTTTAGCTTTAGTCAGAGCTGTAAAAATTCATTAGAATCAACTTTCTTTATAAGTTTTATGATGAAAACTATTTAGAATAGAAATTTTTTTAAATGAGCAGATTTTATAATGGATTTTATGACTATACTATAATAGATGCTGTTAAGAATTTATGGCTTATTATAAGCATTTTTGTTAAAGTGAACTATTTACGTACATAAACATAAACTGTTATCAGTTTGGTTATGAAGTTTGTACACATTTGAAAACGATGCTTCATTTAAAACAAGATGTAGAGTAACATGTATCTGTTTTTAAAGCCTATAATTGTTAGCAGTCGAAAATTGTATAAATCTCTATAACTTCTAATGTCCTTTTTTTGATCCAGCTCTTTTCGTTTTATTATAGGTCCTTCAGCTAGGTTCTTATCCAACAGTTTTAAGGTCAAGCTTTCTCTGTGTTTCCTTGTAAATTCCGCTCCAAAGCTCGTTGACATATTTCTCTTTCCATGTGATAGCTACAATCCATATCCATTTTCTTTATTTTATAATGATTATAAAGATAGTAATAGGATTAATATTAAACTAACGGTATAAATCATCAATCAATACACATATCAGTAACATAATTCATTCCAACACTTATTCTGTTTAACGAAATTTCACACCGTCTAGTGACATAAAAACTTTTGATAACTCTCTAAAACCATGTAGTCGAACAAGCGAATTTCAGCATCATCTTCCTCAATTTCAAACCAAAAGGTCACCTCAATTCTAATAATAAACCGCAAAAGCTTAAAGATTTTTTTAAAGCTTAAATCTAAAAAAATAGTAAATAAATATTACACATCATTTTAACTTATCTTTCACTTCACAACTCTGGATAAAATACTTGTATGAAGTAGCACGATACAGCAAAACTTGCCTAGAAAGTAATTGGCATAACAAATTTAAATGTTATTCTTTATTTTTGTATAAATATTTTTATATGTAGGCCAATTGTCTGACCAAGACTATGAATATACACACAGTTACCAACCAACAGACACACTCTGCTTTTATAATCCATAGTCATACATGAATTTTCTATATAACCATATCCAAACAAACTAGATCAACAGGTGGCTAAAACTTGTTTCCCAACTGTTTAAAAATTTTCATACTGACCACAGAAATATTGAAACAAACATCTACAGGATTACACTTAAACATACAGCCATCTACAGGAAAAACTTGAAGTACTTAAATAGCAAAACAAATTGGTCCAACACAAAAAAAAACTCTGACAAACTTTTCTGCTCTTGTTAACAATGTTGCTGGAGTAGAAAATTGTTCATGAAAGGTAAAATAGCAAGTCAGCAAAAATATTATTTAACTTTTATTTATAAATTGGAGGTGGGTAAAGTTTTATAGCATCCACCATCACTTAAGGTGAATGAGAGTAATAATAACAAGTGTAAAACTTAGAAATATTTAATATTAAAATAAATCTGCCAAATATCGTTTATAAAATAGTAAAATTTAATAGAAGTTAAAGTTGTAAATAGTAATAATGCTTAACAGCAGTATAATCAATCTGGACAATATAAGGTTGAGCAGAACAGTTATAGAGAATACCGGAAACTTTGTTCCAAAACTTTTTGAACAACGAGGTCGGATGATAGTTGCATTCTCCGACTATGTACTGATATGCATACAGGAATTCAAATTGCGACTGAACGTAGTAAACTTAATCTACACATCGGTTGTGAGTCAACTCTCACGTAAGAAGACAATTAAAAACTGACTATCATAGGAAGGCAACAACTTATAGATATATGAAGCATAACATAAAACTATTACCAGAAACGACCCCAGTCTCACTCGCCCAAAGATTGTCAACTCACCGACAGCTCTGTAAACCAGAATTTTTTTCCCCAAGATGTTACAACAACCTGCTAACCATTAAGATATTGTTACGAATGTGCAAGAGCGATTTAAATTTAACGGTCCGCAACGACTGGCTGCAACATTCATCATGTTTATAATCACGTCCATCAATAAAAGCTTCTACTTATCAACAATGTTGATAGCATGCGGTTATTAGCATTGTTTGTAAATATGGCAACACTGCATGTTTAAGCTGCTAACATTAACATCGAAAGCTCTAGAATTCGAATATACTAGTATGTCCGTTAAGAGCATTGTAGAAGATTCCCGTCAGTAGAAGCTTCTACTTATCAACAATGTTGATAGCATGCGATTATTAGCATTGTTTGTAAGTATGGCAACAATGCATGTTTAAGCTGCTAACATTGACATTCGAATGTACTAGTATGTCCGTTAAGAGCATTGTAGAAGATTCCCGATAGATGGCGCGTGTATAAATAGTGGCAGATATGGCAGTCGTGAGTGGAGTTGATCATAAGCGCTGTTAGAGTTAACATCAACTGTCTTGTACGTGTGCACTTGTACATTATAAAGTGTGTGTGTGTATTTCTGCGAATTGATATACGTGTATAAAGACACTGAGTGACTATTTAATTATGTTGTTGTTGTACACTCTAAATAAATAAAGAGTTGTTACAAATTTTAAACTACTAAAACTGCATTTTATTTGCAATCAAAAGTATCCGGTTTATTTAAAGGAAATAAACCCCTGTTTTTAAAAGGTAAAAACGTAACAATATTAAGTGCAAGTGGCAATAAGGAGCATATTTCGACAGTACGCATCACCTTTTCTGAGGCTAAAGAAAACGCGCCAAACGACGATCTTATCGGTTATCCTAAGGATTCTCGGAAATCCGAGCACTCAGAGGTACACTCGTATATTTTATAGACTTCCGGATTAATGCAGTGTTTTTATGGCTGAAAATTTGGCGGACTTGAGTGCCTTAGAGCTTGTAATGGATAATGTCACTAGAGGCGCTGAAAGTTCCGAAGAATTGCAGTGTCAAATTCAGGCTGCTACATGAATGTAAGTGAGCCCTGAACGGTTTGACGAGTTGTGAGGGCAAGGTTCGGGATTATCCTTGAAAGTGCGGGAAATATTGAAGAAACCCCTGTTATTGTGTAATATATGATTAAATCACATGTAGGACTAAACAAATCTGAACAACGGCACGCCAGGCTACATTCGGACGTGCGGGGAAGGAAGTTATTTTTATTGTTTCTTATTCGCTCTGCTTTCTCTCTTTGAACGGATTACCAATGGTTCCATTGGTGGTATATAAGTGTAGAGGCACATAATATACAACCCTTCTAAACTAAATGGCGGGAAACCTGTAATATTATTATTATTAGCTTGAGAAAACTTAAATAAACTCAACTGAAGTTTTTAAAAACGTTTAAATATTTATTCGGAGTCAAGTGACTGAATTTATGGATGGCAAGGGAAATGATACCTGACCGGGGAAAGAATATTGTCTAATATATCAAAGCTATTTGAGAATTACTCATGATCAAGTTGTACCCGAATTATTACCCTCTTCATATAAATAACCAAGCAATAACACATCAAATGAAATCGATCACATGAAATCGAAATCAATTCAAATTAATTGACCCATTGGCTCTCTACGCTTAGTTTAGATTCTAAATTTATACTTTATAACTCTATCATAAAACCAATATGGTGTTTTGGAATTCAGCTATGGGAACCAGTCTCAGCTTCAAATGTAGACTGAATTTAAATACGCAAATAAAAACTGAGATCCAAACATATGTAGTCAAATATTTAAAAAAGCTTGCATTGTGGCGACATTTGATTAAGAAGGAGGGATAGAGCCAATATGGAAGAATGGCAATTTAATATAAGCAACACTGGACAAAATAAATACAATTTATTACTTAGACTTATTGTTAGTTTATTAAATAAATAATAAACAAATAAATAAAAAATTAAACAAAGTAAGGGAAATGGCTGTCCCGAGCTATACCGTAGCATCAAAGCTGAAAGCTACTTGATTCAAATTATTTCCTAAAATGTTTTAATAAATTCTTTAGGTCATATCGTTTGCAAACAATTTTTTTCTCAAAATTAAATATCAAAATTTATTAAAACAAAAACAAACAAACAACTTCATTAACGTTAATAAATTATAACGTTTGTCTTTCTTCTCTTTATCATTTTGTGTCTATGATTGATTCATAGTTTGGGTATAAACAAAGATAGCTGTTGTTGTTACCAAAATAAAATATATGTATGTATTGTTACACAAACAAAGAGAACTTAAAACACAGATGACAACTAGATATGTAGGTAATTGAGCCAAAAACCCAAGTCTGTTGTCAAAACCCTAATTCACCAGAATGTATTGCTATGTATTTCGTTATTGTATCTCATATAAGTATGTATGTTTGAAAAGAGAGTTATTTTGTTGAATTGTTTTCATTAACATTTCTCTCTATTTTCCTTCTATGTATTCTATGACTAAAACAATAAAATACAAATTAATTAGGTGTGTTGAGCCCGCCAAAAGCTTTTCGGATTTAATAAGTAGTATTGAGGAAATGTTATCTGGTGCCAGTGATTGCGAAATGAACATGTTCGAATATACTGTGATTCGAACGTGTTTTTTAAAATTAAATTATGGGGTATCCTCCAAAATGGTATAGTTCAATGATTACTAAATAAAAACTAAAGCTTTCATATATGTAATATCAAATCAGTTGTCATGTACCTTTCCCAAGTACGAAACCAATTAGCGGCTTTCAATTTCTTAGCCTTATTGTGGATTATAAACTCTATGTTGAAATATATCTTAAATTGCAGCCATCCGAATACGAAAAAATACGTGACCAAATATGCTAAAACAAAAAAATTTGGATTTTAATCATGGGACACCGAACTTTTAAGATCAAAATACTCAAAACCCGAAACAGACATTAACTCTAGAATTTTCTCCAAAAAAATCCAAAATGTTCTGGCACATAAAAGGAACAAAACTCTCTTAGCTCTTAGAGGAATACCTGAAACGTGATATTAACTATTTTCCTGGTAGATAAAATCGAATATAACAAAAATCTTAAGTAACCTTTCTGTTTTTCTCCAACGAATACATCATTTCCAATCGGACCAAAAATAGAAAAATTATAGCTATTTTAAAATTCAGATATTTACATAGTACCAGAGCTAGGGTTAAAATGTTGAGCGTTTATTTTGAAACATTTGTACAATGTAAATTTATTCAAAGTATTGGCCATTGTTAGCTATGACCTTTTCCCATCATTCCAGCAACATATGGATTCCGAGGCAAAATAACTGTTTATCTTTTGAGGACAAGAACGAATCATGCCAAAAATTAAGCATATCCCAGAGAGAGCGTTCTGCATCGATCCCAAGTAAATAATAGTGGAACGGGGAACGGTCTGCACTATAAAGCGTGTGAAGCAAAACTTCCCAAAAACTTCATACTAAATACTTTTTAACAAGTACTGCAACATGTGGCCAAGCGTTGTCATGATGGAATATTACGGTTTCATGTTTGACCGCACATTCTGGGCGTTTTTCGGTCAATGGTCACTTCAAACGAATCAGCCTTTTGCTCTCGCCAAATACAGAGTATTACCTTAGCGCCATGGAATCAGCAAAATCCGTCCATAAATAACGGAGATATGAGCAAAAATCCGAGACAACCTCTATTTTTGGCCTATTTTTGATCTATATCTCGATTACTAAGTCATAAGTATAGACATTACGGATATCTAATGATAGATATTTCAAAGTCCATTGCAACGATGTATATAAGGCTATAGTAAGTTGGATCTACAATGAGTCAAAATCGGGAAAAATATTTTTTAACCCGAATTTTTTTTTGCACAAAAAACATGTTTTTGTCATAAAAAATTAGAAAAAAAGTCTAAAAAAAAATTTCGAAAAAAAAAATTTTTTTAATTTTTTTAAATTTTATTTTAAAATAAAATTTGGTGAAGGGTATATAAGATTCGGCACCGCCGAATATAGCTCTCTTACTTGTTTTTAATTAAAGAAGTAAAGCAAAACTTCCCGCATATGACGCTTTGTTGGTACAAAATTCGACATTTTCGAAATAAAAAATAACTAAGTTAGAATAAATGACAGACATGTGCCCTTCAAAATGATATATAAGTTATTAAAAACAAAACCGCGTTCAAAAACTACGCCTTCTATTGTAAATCCCGAATTTTCAAGTAATACACTCAATAAAAACGTTGCTCGATTGCCTTTTGAGAGTAACATTACCCATCAGTTCTAGGAGACAGTCCAGAACTAGTGATTTTACCCATCACTAGTTATTTTAACACGGACATGTCCTAAGCAGGGGGTCAATTGACCCATTTTGACTTCAATGAGACTGTCTAATAGCTGGTCCAAAGTAGTCAACGCATTGTATTCACATACTGGATAAATAGCGTCAGTTACCTTATAAGCTACCTAACTGGTAACTTTATCAGCTAAATAACTAATTATTTTAACATGTACGGGAGCTAATTGACCTCAAATAATCAGCTAGAAAGACATGTCATAGGCAGTCCAATAAACGATAGCTTGTAAAAAAACCTTTCTTCCACAACTCTCCAATGGATTGCTTCTGGTGGGTAAAGTAACTACTTTCTAAAGTACAGTACAAAATAAACGTTTAAAGTGACTTCACTATGGGTTACTAAGAGACACTAAAGTAACTTTTGATTTCATGATATGTTACATGGGATATCAATATTCTTAAACAAAAATAAAAATTAACTGTATGAGAATTATTTCAACTCAATTTGTACAAAACCAGTTTGAACGAATACTTACAAAACGTTTAAAGTGACTACACTCCAGGTTACTTAGAGACGCTTAAGTGACAATTGTCTTCACGCTAGATTACCTGGGATGTATAAAGTAACCAATTGTCTTCTCTCTGCACTACAAAGAGCACATACGTGTCAAATGACCAAAATATATAAATTGGAGTCAGCCAAGTGATAAGACATTTGAGACGATTACTGTCTATAAGGGATACATTGACTACTTGCATCAGCTTAAAGGCTTAAAAGCAAATAACACAGTTCAAACGACAAAAGGAAAGAACAAACTTTATAAGAAAATGTGCTAAGTCCACTAAAAAATACAAAATACGTAATCAAAAATGTGCTAAGTCCAAAAAAATTATTTATAAGTCACCAACGTACTTCTTCTTAACTGTGATTATTTATCATTATTAATCATACCAAATAAGTAATAAAACCGCATTAATAGGTTGAAAACAGGAATAGTTTTATTTTCTGCTTAGGTTATTATATAATCTAATGTATAATTCGTTTAAATATAAAGTGGCCCTTATGCTTCTTTGAAACGTTTCATTAGCCATATCTAGCTTTAGTTTAAACATAAACAAAATCTAGTGACAACATTGTCTTAAACACGTTTATTACCAAACCAAGAGCTAACAACTTAACGACACTTGTAAAAAAGAAATACTCTTTTACTTACATTTTCACTCTTTTCAAACACTCTTCTTTAAAATAAATAAACTTAACGAAAGCATTTCTTTACTACGGCACTTGAGATTGTATGGACTTTCTTTTCGTTTAGCATATTGGGAGTGTGGATGAAATGAGTATTCGTTGTATGGAATTGCAGTCAAGTAAGTATTACAGTGTGTCGTATAGTGAGTGAACATTTCACAAGATCACTACCAACTGTGCGGCCTGTTAACAGCATCAGTTTGTCACTAGTTTATAAAGAAAGCACAACGTTTTAACGGCTGAAATAACGCTAGCAAAGTCAACTGCAATTTTATCTTTCAGATTTTGTTTTTTTGGTTTGTTTAATTAAAAAACAAAAAGAAAACGTAACAAAATAAAACCAACAACAGAACTAAATTCAAAAACTCATGAAAGGAAATTTTTGTACACAAACAATATTTTTGTAATATTCCAGTTTCTGGTTTCTCTTGGATCTACAGTGTTTGTTTTTAATTTAGTTTGAAATATTTTTACACTTTTAAGTTTGGTATGTTGGCCAAGATCTTGTGGGATTCAGTTGTTAACAACATACGCATTTAAACGCATGCTATTTCAGAGTGAAGTGTAGTGTGGTGACAAATTTATAGAAATATAACAACCAAATGAAAAGAAATTCAAATACATTAAAAGAAAAAGTCTTTAAAAAACAAATAAAACCCAAATATTATTAAAAACCCAACCTAATTGTATAAATACAAATAAAAATTAAATTTTTTTTTTTTTGTGAAAGTGTTAGAAAAAACACTGACCAATGCTAAATGAGCGTGAATTATGTAGGTGTGTGGTTGTGAATAGTGTCTTTAATTTAAGAAGTAAAAAACAAAATCAAGCATCTGTTCGTCATTTCAAAACAAACAAAAAAAATGTGTAAATTATTTAAAAAAATAATTATAATTATAAAAAAAAATATATAATTCAACAAATATTTACAAAATGAAAGTTTTTTCAAAAGATAAAAAAAAAATATTGTGTGAATACTTTCAATTTTAAACTGGAACCCATCAATGTATCAGTTCTTTGTATTGCAAACTGACCTAAATAATTTTTTTTAGTGATTTTTGCAAGCTAAAAAAGCAAAAACATAATGTGCATGTCTGGGTGCAAGTGATTTTAAGTGTTTACATTTTGGTGAAATGGAAAGTTTACTGCCGTATTTGGGCGTTACTTTGCAATTTCTTTATAAACAACCAATTTCATTTATGATCGGTTTAAGGTTTCTGAACTTAAAGGCTGTGGTGATTATGTAGTTTAGAAAGTTATTGGCATTTAATTTGAACTTTGCGGTGTGATGTTAAATTTTTTAATAAAAGAAGAATAATATAAATTCAAATTTATAATATAATGGAAGCAAAGGCACTTACTATCATGCCGGTTAATTTCCTTTCTATGGGGGCTCCCAATTATAGGGTGACCCCATAGACTAGATGATAGAGTGCTGGACTATAAGTCTGAGCATTTCGGGTTCGATTCCCGCCAACGACTCTGGTTGTTTCTGCAGACAAGCGAAAAGGTTTCGCAGTTTGTGTTTATTGACGAAAAATACTAAAAAAGCCAAAAACTTGAAAAATATCGGCCATTAGAAATTTGTTCTGTTCTTTGTAAAGTTATGGAGAGTAAAATCATCAATAATCTTGTTAACTATTGGGAGTCCAATAATTTATTTAGCTACTACCAGTATGTATATCATATGGCAGACCTGCTGTTTTTCTTATGGGAAACAATGGAAACAATTTGTAACATGGCTCATTCTGCAGGTAACAGAGCACTGCTAGGTGCACATAGAAAACTATGCGAGTGGTACTTCAAGAGGTGCACATTAGTGGAATAACTATAAACACTATATAATGTGTTTTTAGGTTCGCTAAGCCAGAAGATCTTTAATGTAGCACTGGGACTAAGATATGCAAAATATTTTTGAATATGTGAAAATTTAATTTGAAAAAAATAATTTCTTCCCAGGGTCAGATGTTTATATGAACATTCTTGGAGTTTGATCTGAAAAGGGCCAAATGGACGAAAGGAAAATCCATAATAATGGTTTGTCTCTGACTTCTCTTCTTCTGCTTTATTTCCTACACGTATCGTAATGCGTAATAAAAAGTATATAAGTATATGATTTAAGTTTATCTATTCGTGGTGCTGACTAATGAAGGCTTGACGTAATCTTTGTTTTATTCTAATATAGATATATAAAGTATCATTTTGGAAAGAAGAACCTGGTAGCTTCTTATTTGAATTTATCAGATGTGGTGCCTTGTTCTAGCTTGAATCTACACCATTGTAATGCTCTGTTTTTAACGATTTCAATTAAAGAGAAAACGACTACGATGAAAACCTCGGAGCAAAATCTACACTACTCCATCTAATCAGACCTAAAATGTAATACAAATGTGATGAGCGGTGCATCAAAGTCAATTTTGAAGCTAGTCTAATGAGTACAGGAGAGAGTGTTTATCCATTGTAGCTTTATCGCAATGTTTCGATACCTCATATTTGTATGTAACACTTGTCGATTTCGAACAAATTGTAGAAAAATGTCGTCGCTTGGCCGTTAAATTAACTCCAGCTGAAGTCTTTCTTATTCCTTACAACACTGTAAAAATGTGTATCCAATATACACAAACAATACTGCATATCGTTACTTTAATACAGAAAGGACCTAACTCGTGTTTTTTTTAAGTCGAGATTTTTGGCTAAATATGATAAATGAGCGGACCATTTATCGAAATAAATGAAAATCTGGGCTTACAAAAAAACAGTAGTTAGGTCGTTTCTATATTAAGGTAACGATATAGCCTCCTTCGCACAACCATTTCACCTAGTATCAACTCACTGCTTGTTGTCAATCGCTAAGCTGGATCAACATTTGAAAAGCAATATATTGGAATATATAAATTTAAGTCCGAGACATGACACAGAACTAGCCAAGTGATTATTCGGTGAACCAATTGTAAGAGTATGGAGAGTTTTTAGAGACGTTGGCGAATATACCTTATATAGGAGATATAACAAACTATGGATAGATCGTGGAGAAATGTTCGTATGAAAACAATTTGTAGTGAATTTTAACACAATAATATTAAAAGGGATTATATGGGAGCTAAGTGACCAACTTGCTAGTTATTTGTTAGCTAGTTTAAATAATGATCCGCCTCTAATAAGTTTCGTCCACAGTGGGGCAGAATCAAAATTTTTTGGAAATAAACGGCTGGTCCGATCGGGATAAAATTTGAAATCAGATGGGAAACAAAAAAAAAATGGCACGTGTTTAAAAATTTTACATGTCAAAGGTACCCTACTTTGAACCCCCATACCGCCGCGCCTGGAGCATTGATAGTGTCCATTTTAATAACTTGAACTCGAATACTCCTTGGCTACGCCAACGTCAAATTTTATCCCGATCCGACCAGCCATTTACAAATGCTAGATTTATTTCCAAAAAATTTTGATTCTGCCCCACTGTGCAGTCGAATATGGTAAAAAATTGGGTTTTATAAATCAAAAAAATTTATTTATTAATTTCGTTTGAAAATTGTAAAATTCTCTTAAAAAAGAACAAAAGAAAATTTATTTCGTTACTGAGTCGAAAATTTTATAAAAACATGAGAAAATATCGATCAAAATACAGATCTATTAAAACCCAATATTTAACAGTTTTTATAAAACTGTAATATTTTTACATCGCATTTTTCTGAAAAAGATCTAATAGAGTAATTTATTTCGAGATGAGAAGCTTAGAAACTACATTTTTCTTTCAGAATGAAGAACGCAAATGTTTGCATTACTTACGTCACTCTCATTTTGTTGCATCTATTATTTCATTGTGAGTGCTTTGGAAATGGAATGGCGAACTGTCATTCGTCTTTAATTTATATAAACACATAATTGTCACAGAAAAACATATAGAAAATGATCATAATATGCTAATTACGATATTATGTTTATTACATGTAGAAATAAAATACGTACATAATACTGGGGAAAACAAATAAAATAATAAATTAATGCATAATAATTTACATAAGTAACATACATAAATAAAATGAAAACTAATTAAAATCAGCATTATCAAATTGTTAATGTTTATAATGAACCGGCTTTTTAAAAAACTGCTTTGTCGGTTAACCGAAAATTTTTCTTTTTTAGAAAACCAGTTTCTAGGTTAACCGAATTTGATAAAACCGGTATAATGGACGCTAACAGTAATTATTTTAAAAGTTTCATCAATACATTATTTTTATGTATCTAAAATATAAACTACGTAGCTGTATATATGGAGTTGTCAAACCGGTTTTCGAATTATTCAAAATAAAGAATTTTTCTAATTTGTGTGGATTTTGAACTTCTTTCAACGCACAGTGGTTTAGAAAATTTTATTTTTTTTTGGAAATAATTCGGTATCTCAGGAACTATTAGAGATATTGTTACGAAATTTCACATGGTTCGAGCTGTTTTCGAGTTGATTTACATTTGTTAAGCTTCTTAGCGCTAATGGGTGCCAGTGCGTGGCCCCTCAAAGTTGGTCACATCGGGTCTCAAATTTTAACAAATAGTCCTTGAGCAGATTTACAAAAAATGCGCTTATATGTGTAAGTTATCTCTATTAGTTGAAGAGATATTTAGGTTTATTAATTTATTTTTTTTAATTTTGCTCGATGCTTTTATGGTTTTTACCTGTTAACGATATTTATAAAAGATTTAAGCGTATTTAAGTGATTTTCAGAAGTGGACTTTATATAGAGGCTATGTCTTTATATATCCAAACTAAATTTCGTTTTGTGATTTCCATTTACATAGAACTTATATTTGCTGCAATTCGTATGGATACATCTATTATAGAGGCATTTATGTACCATAGAGCCATATTCAGGGAAGAAATTTGTATGGGAATTGGGAGCAATCATGTGGGGGGAGGTTGTCTCACATTTTGGTCCTGGTCCTAATTGACCGATTTTGCTCATTTTTAATACTAAAAATTTCTGATCAACAAAGAATATTTGAGGAAATTTCCTCGTACGTCCTTTCCTCGAGGTCCTATTGTGCCATAGCTAGATCGTCTTAGAATATTATAAGCATCCGGAATATATGTATATACTTTTTGGTTATACGACCAATATTTCGATATGTTGTAAACGGAATGACAAACTCAATATAAGTCCACATACATTTGTTGAATTTAGTGTTAATTTTTCATAATCGAGTGAGAAAAACCGAAAAGTAGCATTTCAAATTAACCGGTATTATTAAATTATATACAAAAACATTTAAACTATCTAGTTTGAAACAAATTAGCCGAGAATATTATAAAAAAGAATTAAAAGTGAATATAAATTAAAATATTTTCTCGGAAAAAATGAATGATGAAAAATTCGTAAAAGCAATTTATCAGTTTAAAACACGAGAATTTTCCATTAAAAAAAAAAAAATATTATTTAAAAAACTCATCAAATTTTTACATTGAATTTTCCAGGTTATTAAAAACATACAATAAAAAAATTATGAGAGATATTTTACAAAAATGTGCTAAAAACTAAAATAAACATTTGTTACTTAAATACCCACATGAAAGAAATATTAAAATGCAAATAAAAATGTATAAAAAACTTGAGCAAAATTTAAATTCAGTCAAAAATGAGAGACAAAAACAACCCAACAATAAACACGACAGCAATAGCCTGGAGAAAACAAGCACAATGAATGCACAAATAGAATATTGTTCAGCGAAATATCATCATCTTCATCAGCAACAACTTTTACCAGAATTTGTAAATCAATCATTTCCAGAAAAGAAAAGAATCAATTGTATTGTAAGAAATCAGCACAGTAGGACAACAAAAAATACAACAACGACGACATGGTTAAGAAGTTTAAGTTTATATAAAATGAAACATAAACAAGAACACCAGCAACCACAACGACAGCGACAACAAAAACACCAGCACAATAACAATAGCAGCAAACAAAGTTGGCTTTTGTTAACAACCATAATTGTATTATTAGCGATTATAGAAAATTCTATGTCACTAGCAAAAGCGGATGACAATGTTAATAATGATGATTTCAATATAACCGCCACAACAATACCAATAACAACACTGCAATATCACAATCATCAGCAACATCTTCGTGATGACAATTTCAATGGCAGCAGCGCTGATGACACTCAAACATCAGCATTTGCACCAATTATGGCAAACAATGAATCTTTATGGCTCAGTAATACGACCAGCAGCAGCACCACCACCACCACCACCACATCCAACTCTACATCGAGAGCACAAAAGAAATTAAAATCCAAATACAATACAGCAGAAGATTCAATATTCTTACGTTTTGCTAAACGCTTTACCGCCGACAACAATCTTTGGTCTGGCATCATACAAGACTGCTACAGACGACCAACGTTTTCCTGTTTCCAAAAGAATGTCTATTACTATTTGAACGATGTGTTAGATGCTCAGGATGTCAATGTTACACAGAGATTGAAATTCTATAAAAATTACAATTCCTATCAATATGATGTCGAGGAAGCGGAGGATGTTCCAGCACCCTCAACTCAATCGTCGCTGGCTGTCGACTCAATGGAGAATGTGGCAGCCGAGGATGAGAATGATGTGGAGGAGAATGAAATACCTTATGCACGTAGTGGTCGTTCATTTACAGGTGAGCAAAAGTATATATATTCTATTTATTCATTTAGTTTTAGACTAAAATACTGTGACAATGAAATGTTATGAAGCAGCAGACATAATTTTGATATTAATCGTGTTTATTAGAAATGCAATATCCTCTACTCCTCTAAATAGACCGCGATATCTGTTATGATTTCATAATACCCTAGAAAAGAAATTCATTACATCTAACTAAACACTGTCTAACCCATATTGTGGTTTGGCGCTAAAGGGCAGATCTTCTTCAAGGGGCTAGATCTAAGTAAGATAAAGTGTATTATCACCATTACGCTACTACAAATATTCGTATGTCTCATTCTCCTTGCATGCCCTAGAAACCGCAGTTTTGGAAAGTTTCATGAGAGCTAGATATCAATTCCCTATACCCAGTAAGAACAACAACGTTTCCTGAGAGATGGTCTATTTAATTTCAGGATTTCCTCCATTCTCTTTCCATTAGGGTTTCACCATAGGATGTTTGTTGTCTGCCCGACAGTTGTCCTCTATCACTGTTTGACATTTCCAAAAAATTAACATCTCTTGAGATATTTTTTAAACTACTTTAATATCTTTCTTAAAATTGTGTTCGGTGTTCAAAATATCTTTTCCGAGTTTTCATTTCCCATTATACTGCAGTTTCCAGGACTCAATAATCTCCTTATGTGGTGTAGGGTTCATCACCTTCTCACTTCCTATACCAATTTGAGTCATCATTTAAAATATGACGAGGTGCACCACGATATATTCCTCTCATTAGTCGTTATATATATTACGAAGTCGACTACGCAGAATGTTTATCAGTGTTGCAGTTTGACGACAGCCGTACTTTTACCATATAGCCCTTTTCTAAAGCTGTATTTCATTTAATCGACCAATCTCGTCATCCAAGAGCATAGCTCCCTTTAGGCTAATGAATTTGCAATACTCTTCCTGGGGACACTTTGGTTTCCCGGGACCCAAAAAAGCCAGACCGGTGACCGCTGTTCCAAGGCAAAATAGGATGTCATACATAAACCCATAAGAATTTTCAGGACAGCCTGACTATCAATATAAATTCGCTCAGATCTAATCCTGAAGAATTTCCAGCGTTCCAGTCCATACAATTTAACGTCTCAACTATACCCATCTTATATTTAGAGCCATTAGTGAAGATCATCAATGGATTACCTTTTGAAGATTGCAATCCTTCAGTCCGTTCATCCATGAACGACACATTATAGCCCCTGCTTAAGAAAAGTCTGGCTCAAAAGTTTGGGAGTACTCTGAGACAGACCAATAGAAGCATACTTGAAGTATGCATACGCCAGTAGTCGGTTGCATACGCCAGTAGTATCGTGCTTCATACCAGCGTTGAGAGCTACGTTCTTTGGCGTAAGATCAACGGGAAGCAAGTTAAGCATGTGAACACCATTATCCAGGACCGTACCATCCTACCACCATGTCGAAAAGGATTCGTATGTGTAATGTTCCAAGTTCTTCATACGGTCCTTCTACACAAATATATGCAACGCTTTATTATACCAAAACCAAAAAAAATATGTATATTAGCACCTTCTGCAGAATGCTATAAAAATTAGCAATTCTGGAAGGTGATCTTTCTATCCTACTTATATATTTCTAAGTAGAAACCACCACCTTGCTAGTTATATAAAACTAAAATGCCTTAATTTCAAATTTATTTAAAATACGTTAAGTCATCTTTTCTATGCCCTTTCTTTCTCATTTCACAAGCAACCAATATTGTTGACAGTTAAGTGAATTTGCCTGGATTTGTGGTCTTTTAGTCTTAGTGGAAAATTGGGTTAAAATATTTGAAAATTCAATGCCGTCTTCAGACGGACAATAGCCGGTTCAGTTGTTACATCATTGACTGTCGCATTGTCTTCTTTTGGAATTTATTATGATTTTACTTATACATACTTTGAATGGTTTTCACTAATAATAAAATAACAACATGATCTCACACCCAACCTTAAACCTACTCTATAAAATGAATAAATACTATACATTATTAATGTATTTAAAAGAAATTTAATATCGATTTCATCAACTACTAAAACTAATTCCGTACGCTTACAAACATTTATAATAATTTTATTACTCTAAATTTGTATGATAAATATTTGTTTAAAAAAGTTTGCTGTTATTTATAAATTCTTTCTTTCATTATTGAATTTAACTTTCACTTTACATACTTTTGAAAATCATCTTCAAATCGTTACGAATATGTGTGTATTTAGCTAAATACTTGCACATCATCTTCATCATCATCGAATTGAATGACTGACTGAGTGTGCTGTGCTGTGCTTTGTCTGTCTAGATGTCTAACTTTTTTATATCTCTCATCTATCAACATTTTTTCTAAAGATTTGTTTAGTTTAATACATTTTGCTGATGCCTTTAAAGTCATTAATTTGTTAAAATGTGTTGTAGGCACTACCAAACTAAAAATGAAATCATTAAATCTTGCGTGTGAAAATAAAATTCGTTAACAATTGTTTACTTACAACGTGCTACAGTTAATCGAATTTCGTTGCATTTTTTGATTTAAAGAGAAAAACCAAATAGAGTTTTAAATGAAACAAAAATTAATTTTTTAATGAAACATTTAAGACTTGATCGACTGTAATTAATATAATTTTATTTGTCAAAAACCAATCATTGTTTGCATACAATTTCATATTTAACTCTGAGCACAGTTTTAATTAAACATTTTTTAACACTGTATCTTTGGCACGCAAATATGTTAATTGCACAAAAAGTATTAAATAAATAATTAAAAACAGACACTCTTAACACAGAAAAATCCAATTACTTTAATGCAAGTTTAGCAAAATAAAGTTTGGTACATGAAAACTAAATTAAATTATCTTCATTCTGGTATGAATGAATTCAGTTTTAAAACAATATTAACATGATTGGAAGGTAGAAGAAGTTTTCAGGTTAAGTTGGTTTATGTGGTACATGTTTAGGACAATTCAGCACTTTGTCTGCAAGGGTTGGAGTAGCGTTTGCATTGAATACAAATTTTTGTGTATTAACCCTTCCAGAACTATATACTTTCGGCCGTAGTTATTACTATTTTTTTTATTCCCATGATCTATTACTAGGATTCCTAATCGGGCAAAATTTTCCGGAAATATTTTTTTAGAAATTTTACCATTTCAAAATGTAATTCAGAAAATACAAATTGAAGTTGAGAAACTATTAAGAAAATAGAAATTGTAATTCAGAAAAGAAATTCTGAACTCCAAATTAATATTAAGAAAATACAAATTGAAATTCGGAATATGCTATGCATTTCATAACTGAAAATGAGCAATTATTTAAAACCACAAATTGAATTGAGAAAATAAAAACTGTTCAAGCAGAGTTTGTCATTCCGTTTGTAATTTCCACATTTTTCATTTGGGAACCCATAATATATATATTCTGAATCGTTATAGATAGAGGAGTCGACATAACTATGTTCGTATGTATGTAGAAATCAGTTTTCCGAAGCCCCCAAATAAAAACCGTGACTTCCCGGATTTCTTCATCAATATGTTTTACCAAATTTTTTTTCACCAATTTTTTTTTTTCATTAAATTGTTTCTACCAATTTTGTATGTGGCAAAGGTATATATAAGTTTGTCATTCCGTTTGTAATGCCCCATAATATATGGGGCATTTCATGTCAAGTGAACAAACTTTTGAAAGTTTGGTTAGTTCTATTGGATAGTAATTCAGACACAATTTTTCAACAAAATCGGTCGAGAACTTTCTGAGTATGATATTCATCCCAATCGAATCCCACTAAGAGGGCCCATTTTGAAAAAAAAGTCGACAAAGTTTATGATTTTGCAAAAAAAGTCTAAAATTGTATGTTTTGAGTTACAAAACATTTATTTTGATAGATATCCCAGTCGCATCCCACTAAGCAGCCAAATATGTCTTCAAGGAAAATATCTAAGCTTTCTTTTAAGAAAACAAGTAAGAGAGCTATATTCGGCTGTGCCGAATCTTATATACCCTTCACCAAATTATACTTTAAAATAAAATTAAAAAAATTTTTTTTTTAATTTTTTAAAATTTTTTTTTTTTTAAGTTTTTTCCAATTTTTTAAAATTCTTTTTTTTTAATTTATTAGTGAAAAAAATGTATGACAAAAGAATGTTTTTGTGAAAAAAAATTCGGGTTAAAAAATATTTTTCCCGATTTTGACCCATTGTAGTTCCAACTTTGTATAGCAATGGACTTTGAAATATCTATCATTAGATATCCATATTGTTTATATTTATGACTTAGTAATTGAGATATAGATAAAAAAATAGTCCAAAAATAGAGGTTGTCTCAGATTTTTGCTCATATCTCCGTTATTTATGGACGGAGTTTGCTGATTTTAAATAGGAAACTTCTCGAAAGGATGTCTGACAGAATTATTGAGGATTTGGATCCCGAAGATATCTGGGGTCTTCAGAAAATTGATTTCAACAGACTGACAGACAGACGGACATGGCTAAATCGACTCCGCTATCTATAAGGATTCAGAATATATATACTTTATAGGGTCGGAAAATTATATTGTGGAAATTACAAACGGAATGACAAATTTATATATACCCTTCTCACGAAGGTGAAGGGTATAAAAAAGGGCACATTTGGAAAAAAAAAATTAAAAAAAGTTTTTGATTTTGGAAAAAAAATTGTTTATTTTTAATTTTTTTTTCCGAAAGATTGAAGAAATATCTATCTAAACTATTCGGAACACATTTTGCTAAGAACAATAAGTAATAAGTTACATGGATGAGAAAAAACACCTGCTTGGCCAAAATGTCAAATTTTGGTTCACTTGACATGAAATGCCCCATATATATTCTGAATCATTATAGATAGCGGAGTCGATATCAACTTTCCGTAGCCATAAAAAAACTTACATACATGATTCATACATCAATATATCCGCTATAGACCCGGTTCGGTTGCTATTTAAAATCGAGTGGCTGAGATATAAGGAAAAACCAGGACTACCTCGATTTTATACCTATTTTTTATATATATCTGGATTACTAAGACATTAATATAGACAATATGGACATCTAATGATAGATGTTTCAAAGACCTTTGCAAATGGTTCAAAATCGTGAAAAATATTTTTTAACCCGAATTTTTTTCTTCACTAATAAATTAAAAAAAAAAAATTAAAAAAATTGCAAAAGAAATTTTAAAACTTTAAAAAAAAAAAAAAATTGTTTTTATTATTTATCTTAAATAATAATTTGGTGAAGGGATTTTTCTAATTTCAATCGGTATTTCAAAAGAAGATGTAAAAAGTAAAAAAAAAAAATAAAATCATAAATTGTATTAATAATTTCGGCATTGTTATGTGTTGTTAAAAGCTCTCTAATGTTAGCTTTAAAACTGTGTAATACGAGGGCGGGTCAATAAGTCTGTGACTTTTTAATTTCCTACCTCATAACTGAAACGCAAACACTGCTCCTGTCAATAGTCATCTGTCAGTTGACTCCTTTCAAAATTTAATTTGTGTTTGACAGCTATTGATAGCTATCTTGAGGTGAAAATGGAAAATTATCAATTTCAGGTGCTCATTAGCATTATGTTTTGCGGAAAAAAATCATCATTCAAACCAAGGCTAAGCTTTAGAAATACTATGAGAACTCTGCAACATAAATTTCAATGGTAGAAAAGTGATTTACTGAATTTCGTTGTGGCCGTACAAGCACGGAAGATGTAGAACGTTCTGGTCGACCAGTTGAGATCTCTACACCCGAAACAATTGAAAAAATTTACAATATGGTGTTGGCCGATCGGAGTTTGAAAGTGCGAGAGATTGTGGAGAAACGTGGATCCACCACAACACACCAGAGACTAAACAGCAGACAAACCTGAAGAAATGGCTCGACGAAAAAAAATTTTACGCCAACTATGAAATCAACTTACAAAAAATACCATTTTAATGACTTCGTCAAATCTTTGTTCTTGGAAGGTATAAACAAATTGGAGTAACGTAATATTGTACAAAGTGTATAGAGCTCGAACGAGACTATGTTGACAAATAAAATGATTTTTTTTAAGAAAGTCACGGACTTGACCCGCCCTCGTTTTTGATTTCAAATAATTCAAAACTAAATTTACCACATGAGTTACACTTCATTTCAATTATTTCTTATTTGAATAATAACAGATATTTCATCAACAAGCTTAATAAAAGGAAAATATTTTTTTGTCAATTGGAAAATAAATAAGAATATAGTTTAAAGCATTTGATTAGCAATAAATGAGGTTATCACAACTCTGCATAACAAAACCAAAAACATTTTATTTAAAACAGGATTTGTTCGAACAGGATTAGTAGTTCGAATAATTGAGGTGCTTTACATTAAGAATTCTAAGAATATTAATATTTTGAAATAATACTAATGTTTTAAATTTTTATACGGAAAAAATATTTTTTAAAATATTTTTTCCAAAAGTTTTTTTTCCGCTAAATATTAAAAAAAAAATAGAAAAAACAAAAAAAAAAAATTTAAATTTAAAAAATGAAAAAAAAAAATTAAAAAAACAATTCGAACATTTTCTTTCATATTATAATTTTCTCGATTTTAAACAATTGTAAGTAGTCCGACTTACTTTGGTCTTATATACGCCGTTGCAAAGGCCTTTCAAATATCTATTATTGGATATTCATATTGTCTATATTAATGACTTAGTAATCCAGATCAAAAATAGGTCAAAAATCGAGGTTCTCCCGATTTTGTCGATTAGTAATAGCCTGAAGATTTCCCGATATATTGAAGTATGAATCATCTGTGTAAGTTATTTGGAGGCTACGGAAAGTTCAATATTCAGACGGACATGGTTATATCGACTTCGTTATCTATAACGATTTATATAATTTGAAAGTAAATTTTTAATTAGGCTTAAGTTCATTTATTATAATTAATCTGTAATAATTCAAAGAATATCACTAAATACTACAATATTTAGACAATTATTTATATAATAAATAATAAATTTGTAATAATAAGAATACACATATATAATAAAAATAATTGAAATTTCGTCTAACTTACAAATAATAAAATATATGATTCCCATATTCTATTTCCTAATAATAGTAAGTTAAATAGATGGAATTTATAATAGACCTTGACAATAAAGATTGTTGATGACGCCCTTGGCAGGGTAGAAAATGCATTCCAATTTGCCAATTGTCTAAATATTGTAGTATTTAGTGATATTCTTTGAATTATTACAGATTAATTATAATAAATGAACTTTTAAGCCTAATTAAAAATTTACTTTCAAATTATATAAAATAAAAAGTTCGAATAATTACCAAAATTAAAATATAACGATTTAGAATATATATACTTTGTGGGGTTGCAAACGAAAAATGTCACTCATGGTGAAAGGTGTAAATAAATGGGCGAGCATACTTATCTGTGGTCGACTATGGAATTAGTTTTCATCCATTTAACCCATTGAGGACCGAATAATAACAGCTTTCATTTAAAATAGCCTCTTATTAGTGCTGGTTCAATCTCCTGTCTCTCATCTACAAACTAAAGACTTGCGTGACATAAACATTATATTTCATTTTAATTTTTATTTTTTAAAAAGACTTTAAATTTAAAATTCCTAATTAAGTTCGTGAATTAAAAATGATTTAAAATATTAGTTAACGCAAAACACATTGTAATTGACAGACAAAAGAAACAAAACTTAAATTCAATTACATTATAACAAAGGCAACGAAACAACGTATTTTTTAAAGTGATTTGAAATATATAACAAAAACATAAATAATATTTTATTGTTCTTTAAAAATCACAAAGTTTTGTTTTACAATAAATAAACAGACAGAACACGCTTTTACTTTCAAAACAAAGAAAAGAGCACAAAGCAATCATAACAGAAACATGCACATCACATATTATTACAGATATGAAACAAATGACAGTTTTCAAAAAATTAATATCGAACCGTATGGTTATTTTAAAGTTCTACAACAATTTTTCAATGATTGTGGATTGCAGAGCGAGGGAAAAGATAAAATTGTCAATAGGCAACGAGTGTAATATATATCTGTCCCTCTTTCCAAACCACCACCATTTTGATATTATCTATTGCCACATTATTGAAATCAGTTGATTCATATCTGTATAATTTGTGATGCACATCATCAAATTCAAATTGAAACCAATATGAAAGATTAGAAAATGTGCTGTGGAAAGGATATAGATTTAAAACAAATTTAAATACAAACAAGTAACAGAGCTATATTCGGCTGTGCTGAATCTTATATACCCCTCACCAAATTATACTTTAAAAAAAACCTAAATATTTTTTTAGTAAACAAAATTTTTTAGCGAAAAAAATTTTAGGGCAAACTAATTTTTTTTAATTTATTTTTTTTTAATTTTTAAAAATAAATGTTTTTTTAAATTTATGAAAAAAATTCGGGGTAAAAAAATATTTTTCCCGATTTTGACTAATTGTAGGTCCGACTAACTTTGGCCTTATATACGAAATATCCATATTGTCTATATTAATCCAGATATAGATCAAAAATAGGCCAAAAATCGAAGTTGTCCTGGTTTTTTCATTATATCTCAGCCAATTGTGGTCCAATTTTCTCGATTTTAAATAGCAACCGAATTGGAAGAATTCCCGACATATTGATTAATCAATCATGTTTGTAAGTTATTTAGGGAATTTTGAAAGTTGATAACAACCGACAGACGGACATGGCTATATCGACTCCGCTATCTATAACGATCCAGAATATATATACTTTATGGGGTCGGAAATGAATAATGTAGAAATTACAAACGGAATGACAAACTTATATATGTATACCGTTGCTACTCATGATGAAGGGTATAAAAAATACTCGTACGATAGACGGACACATGATGTATATTTCATTGTCTATGCTCAAAAATCTTGCTAAAAATGTAGACACGACTGATGGACAGACAGTGAAGCCGACAGCTGTATAAACAAAAACAAAAAGTTAGATGAAAATACACATGAAGTGATTTGATTTGAATTTTATGTATGGTAAATGATAGTGTTGGAAATAAATTTGTAAGTCACACAAGCAAAGCAGACCATTAAAAGAATGATGTACTAAAAAATAATGACTTGGGTGTGATATATCTAAATATAATTGTATAATAAATAAATAAATTAAAAAAAAAAAAAATAGTAATATGTTACATCCTTGGATGGAGAACTTTATACTATAGGCTTTTGCTGCCTCTAAACTTTTTCTTTTCATTGTAGAAACTCGGTATCCAAGATATTAAAATGGCTTAGATTGCATATCACTACAACAAATTTAAATTTGTTAAGTTTTAGCTAGAACACAACAAAGCAACTGAGCAGTCTTTGCAAAAGTAAAGAACTTTTGAATACGTTTGAAGTCATCAATGTTGAAGGTCGCCAGTGAAAGCCAAATCAAGAACATCAGTTCTTTTTTAGGTTCTTCATTCTTAACAGCAGTTTTTCTGTTTTGTTGATGCTTGCCATCAAACTTGGAATTCAGCATACCTTTTGGTATCGCATACGAACGCCTTTAGTATATGATTTAGCTCTTGACTACACCTTGCTCTTGATTTTGGTGCACCATAGTCTTGATGCAACTGTTACGAAATTACTCATTGACCAAGAAGGAAGCGAATGTATTTGCACATTCGAAGCTTCAAAAGCAAGAGACACTAGGGAATTCTGGAAAATTTCTTGGCGTTTTTTTGATTCGCCGAAATATTATGTAATTTTAGTAACTGTATTTGAGCACACAAATATTAGGCAGCTTTCAATGCCTAGTGGGAACGAACATTTACTAGATATGTTTGTTAAAATATTTCCTGTAGCCATCGTTGACCCGTAAATTTTGATATTCTGACAAATAAGTACTAAAAACTTAATACTTATCGGCTATATGTATGTTGGAGCAGGAATAAATACCAGTTCCAAAAGCTATTTAACATATTTGATAGACTTATCCTCAATTTCTCAATCTCAGGTTATAGTTTTTCGTAACGATATACTTCCAATTATTATAATTTATGTATGAGAACTGAGAGAAAATGGCGGTTAGAATTCCACAATATTTAGGTTTGCCATCAGACATTCAAAGTGATTCCTATCATATTAAACATGAGTGAACAAATATCCTTAACTAGAGAATCCTATAGTAAACTGGTAAACAGAACTTATCTGCTATTGTCTATGCTACTGTTGATTAGTAAGAGCTGCCGTTTTGTAATATATATCAGTTTTTTATTTAAGGTATCATCATAATACGTTCGACAGCCCTAGTAGTTGCAAAAATAGTTTTAAAGAAGTAAGAGAGCTATATTCGGCTTTGCCGAATCTTTTATACCCTTCACCAAGTTATATTTTAAAATCAAAATTTTAAATATTTTTAGGTAAACAAAATTAAATTTTTTTTTTCAAAATTAAAAAAATTTTCTTTTCCAAAATTGTTTTAAATTTTTTTTTTTTAATTTTTTTTTTAATTTTTTAAAAAAAAATTTTTAAATTTATTAGTGAAAAAAATTTAAAAAAAATTTGGTAAAGAAATATATTCGGGTTAAGAATTAATTTTCCCGATTTTGACCCATTATAGGTCCAAATTACTATAGCCTTATATAAATCGTTGCAATGGACTTTGAAATATCTATCATTAGATATCCATATTGTCTATATTAATGACTTAGTAATCCAGATATAGATCAAAAATAGGTCAAAAATCGAGGTTGTCCCGGTTTTTTCCTTATATCTCAGCCATTTGTGGACCGGATTTTAAATAGCGACCGAGCCGGAAGAATTCCCGATATATTGATGTATCAATTATGTCTGTAGGTTATTTGGGGGCTACGGAAAGTTTATTTTAACATACAAACGGACATGGCTATATCGACTTCGCTATATATAACGATCCAGAATATATATATATTTTGTGGGATCACAAATGAGAAATGTAGAAATTACAAATGGAATGACAAACTTATATATGCCCTTGCCACTCAAGTTGAAGGGTATAAAAAAGCTCAATTGGAAATTTCTGAAATATAATTGGAAATGGTGTAGTATTATGCCCAAGTTATTGATGAACTTTAGATTTTCTCTATTTTTCACATAAAGGGCTCATCTTTCCCAGTATTTACATTAACCCCCAATAACTTTACGAGACCGATGCCAGATTTAACGCATCTACGATGTTGACATAGCTACAGCATATACATACTTATATGTAAACATTGTAGAACTAATTATTATTAAAATACAATAAAATTTTGAAAATCTTGCAACAAGAATATAACTAATTTCTTAATGTATTTAGATAAAAACGAACTAATACCTTAACATTTCAACAATATATAATAAATTATTTAAACTATTTATTTTCCTATACAATCTTTTTCATTCCGATTAATCTTCATTTTACAGACAATCCAACAGTGGCCGAAACACCCATCGAGGAAGTGACAAATGCTCTATATGGTAAAAGTATTAAATTTGCAATGACACACGACATTGAATTGAAGCTGCCTGAAATGATGTTCGATGGTGCAACATTCCGCATATCACCGCAGTCGATGGAGGGTAATGGTGTTATAGCCAAATTGGAATTGATACCAAAACAACAGTCCGAAGCACGTTTAGCGGGAAAAATTTTAATGAAGAAAATACGTGAGTAGTAATAAATATGAACTTTAAGCAAAAACAATAAAAATTTAATTTATGCTTACTTAACAATTTAAATTCTACTATGTACTACTTATTACATTATTCGTTTAGAAAAATTCCTGAAAAGTAAATTGCTGCTGTCATTTTTGGCCTTGGTACTAATTATTAAAATCATCAAAATTAAACTCTTTTGGCTGTTGCCTGTGGTGATTGGTGTTGGTGCGGCCAAAAAATTACTCTTGAAATTTTTACTATTTTTGTTTCCTGCTCTATCGCATCTTTTCAAATTGTGCTCTTACTACCAGCAGACGTATCATTCGACCAAATATCATCATCACCATCATCATATTAATCATCATCATACGGTGAGTCATCATTTACACACATTTGTAGATGAATAAGCGAAGTGGTTAAGTTAGTTAAACAGCAGCTTTTAGATAAGCAGACATGGAAATGAAATACAAAAACGAATTGAATGAATGAAAGTGAAATTTGATTATGAATTGATTATAATCTAAATGAAAGTGAAACTGAATGAAATTGATTTTTTTTTCTATTTGTGCTTGAAAAAATGTAGATTTAGATATTCTACCAACGACTTAATCTTGAGTGCTTTTTTTCGTTTTAGCTCTTCTTATCTGTTGCTAGGAGTAACGTGGTGTTAAGTGCCCTATTTCTTACACTGTTTGTGGTGCTGGTAGTCGACATTTTTAAAATACGGAATGGTTTTTAAATGCCTTTCATTTGGCAACCGAACTTCAGTTGCGTTGCCAGAGGGCGAACATATATTTCTAGTTGCCAATTTGTCAACAGAAAATTATAGCTGCCAGTTGCTGCAATATCATTGTGGCAACTTTATTTGGGTTGCCATCTATAATAAACCCATTAGTAACCGAGATAGAGGCAAAACTAAAAGAAGTAACAGTGCTTAATTCGGCTGTGCCAAATCTTAATTACCCTTCACCAAAGTTATTGGGGTGGTGGGCTTCATAAAGCTGATTTAAACAGACTGTCCATTGCTATATCGACTCCATTATTTATAACGATCCAGAATCTATATATTGTATGGGGTCGCAAATGAAAAATGTAGAAATAACAACCGGAAAAACACACTTATACATACACGCAGAAAAAAAATATAGTTGTGTATGTTTACTGTAACCATTTCAACATTTTTAACAATATTATAGTCACAGTAACTAAATATATATATGATTGTGGTAACAATAATATGGTTAATTTACGATTCACATGATTGTATCAACCATATATATGGTTACAGTAAACAAGTATATGTTTGTGACAACCATTTATATGATGAAGGACTTACCATAATATGTTATTCTTAGATTATGATATCTATAAGCCGAGAGCAACATAATATGATAAGTCCTTCATCATATAAATGGTTGTCACAAACATATACGTGTTTACTGTAACCATATATATGGTTGATACATTCATTTTAATCGTAACCATGCACAATTATATTTTTTTTCTGCGTGTATATACCCTTGGTTCTCAGCCATTTGTGGGCCGATTCTCACGATTTTAAATTACAACCGAACCACGTCCATCTGTATGTTGAAAATCGTGGCCGTATGTATGCTGAAATCAATTTTCCGAAGCCCTCAAATATCTTACATACGTGATAGATACATCAATACATCCGCTGTAGTCCCGCTTAGGTTGCTATTTATTCGGAAATATCTGCGTATTTTTGATTTATATCTGGCATATTTTTGATCTATATCTGGATTATTAAGTCATTAAGATGGACAATATGGGTATCTAATGACATTTCAAAATAGAGAAAAATAATTTTTTATCAAATTTGTTTTAAATGGCCCATAGACACATACTGCTCATGCTCATGCAATACGCATGTGTTGGTAAATTTGAAATTTTTGTTTATGTATGCGACACACAGACAATGCAGTATGAAAAATCAAAATGGTTTTGATTTTGAAATGAACTCATACTGCTGACAGTTGATCAAATGAACAATAATATGAATTTTTTAATTTTTCTGAAATATAGAAAATAATATTTTTTTTTTTGTTCTCAAACGCATGTTTATTGTAATTTTTTTTTAAATGATGATTGATAGGTGTGTAGTAAAATATCAATCACACACGTATACGAAGGGTTCATCGGCAGTATATGTCAGCAGTATGTGTCTATGGGCCCCTTTATAAATAACATTTTTTTCAGCCAAGATATTTTTTACCAAATATTTTGTTCACCAACTAATTTTTTCAACGAAAATAGTTTTCAGTACTTATCTAAAATACACTTTGGTGAGGGGTATATAAGATTCTTAGTTCTGTTTATCATGAGTTAACTAAGTCAAAATTAACAACAAAAAATTTTTTTTAATAGTTATGGTCCAATAGTGTACAGAAATGTATCTTAACGAAAAAATTTCATCTATTTTATTTTTTTAATAAGGTCAAACTTTGCTGTCATGGTCAATTTTGACCCCAGATATAAAGGTTAAGAATATTATAGAAATTTAAAATTACAAAAGCGTAAACAATCTGATTTTAAATATTTCAAATCGGCCCTCTTGCTAACCCATAATAGGTACCAATGTTAAACTTTGAAATTTAGCATTTATCTGAATCAAAAACAATTTTTTTAAATTTCTGAAATTTCGTTTCAAAAATTTATAATTTTTATCTTCATGGATAAATGAAAGCAAAAACTATAATATTTTTAATTGGAATTATTGTACAACACTCAATTTTTTTTACCCAAAACTCTGAATATTAAATAAAATATGTAACTTCTAAATTTTATTCGATTTTTCTCAAACATTCAGCACGAATAAAAATTTTAAAAGTGTAAAATACCTGATACTTTAAATAACTGAGAGTCATTGATTAAAAATACTTTTTCATAATTTGAAATATATACGTTGTAAATCTATTTACATTATTGAATCCATTATTCAGTAATTAATTAAACTCTTCATATCTATTAAATAATTTTAACTTATTTACTTAGAGCCGTTTTCTCATTAGGTGATTATCTTTTTTCCCAACGAAAAACTGCAGATTAAAGAAATTTGGTTTTTTATTTATCGTACAGATAAATTCAATCAGCTGACTGCTGTCCATAGTTTTTTTTTTTGTGTTTGTGTTTTTGTTAACGAAATTAAATAGATTTTATAAAAAAAAGTTTAATAGAGGGATTAATTTGATGGAGAATGAACTCGAAGAACATGAGTTCCAGGTGAATGTTGAAAGAGTTTATCATGACATGTCTAACTACCTGGCAGATATGAAGGATAATGAATTTTTCAAAAGATTCCGGCTGTCGATGGCCACATTAAACAGCTGATTTATGTAAACATGTTGTCACTTGAAGGCGGGGTTTCCAACTTTCACATCTATTTTGAGAGGTATTGCCAACTGAAAATAATGTTTTTTGTCGGTATATTGAGAAAGCCAAAATTGTTAACGGACAGTTTATCGGCCTAATAAATTTATGTCGAGATTTAGTAACGAGAAAACGGGCCTTAGTATTTTTGTATCAGAATTAAAATACATTCATTTAATAAAAACAATACTTAAAAAATATTTCAGTTTAATGATTGAACTTACACAATTTCGTTTAAAACTCAAAATTAATTGGAAAAATTACCTGAAATGAAAAGAGAAAAAAAATATTAATTACTTCAAATTCATATGAATTTATGTACATAAATATGTTGCAAAGATATTAAAAGTTATGAATGATGGGGTATGGAGAGAAACATTTTTTTAATTTTTGGGTAACTGAGAATGAGTCCCTAGAGTTTTGCTTATTTAAATAAAATACTCATGTAATACAATATTTTCATATATATTTTCAAGATGTATCTTGCCACAATGAGTATTTTTCCACCGTGTAGTATAAATATTACAGATTTGTACTCCACTGCACAATTGTTATTTGAATTTACCAAAATGTTCTTATGTCGTAAATAACATCAAGGGAAATTAAAGTATTTAAAATGAAATTGATTTATAAGCAACAATTTTTATATATATTACAATACATTATCATTAATATGTATTACATATTTAACAACAAATATTTATTGCGCAAACCTCACAGTTTGTAACACATAAAAAGTGCTGAAAGGATTTATTTGTGTGGCTCTTCTATGTATGTCAAACTTAAGCATCGAAAATGTATTTCTGTAGCAAACATCCAACAAAAAAGCGCAAACAGACAGGCATTTAAAAATAGATGCTGAAAAACCATATAATTGAAACCATATGGCGGAAACCAAAGGAAAGAATAAACAAAATTACAAAAGTCTTCGAATGTTCACATTAAAAAGTTCATCAAACGGAGACAAAATAAAAGAATACAAAGAAATAAAGGCTCAAATAGATGATTATCTATCTAGTAAACCAGGGAACAGGTAATCTGGGAACAAAAATAAGATAACATTTGTTTAATAACCAAGGTTTGAAAGAATTAACTCTTAATTCCATTATCGAAATCAAAATAATTTTACCTCTTAACCATTCTGTTAATGAATTCATTATAAATTAATTAATAAGCTCACTTCCTTTGTACTTCAAATGTATTGAATTTATTCCTTTGAGAATTCATTCTTTATAGAATAAATTCCTTATTGAATCATTCAAATTGCCTTGAATTCAAATCTATTTAGTCAATTTTTTTTCAAAATGATTAAAATCTGAGTGAAGAAAAAACATTTTAATTCAAGTTGTGTTAGAATTGAATTAACAAAACTTGCATCATTCAAAGGTTGAATGAATTTCATTATGAATTAATCCAACGATGAATGAATTCTATTAAAATATAGGCCTTTGTATGAAGCTTAAGAGTTATATGTTGGAAATGGAGTTATGGAATGAATAGCTGACATTTTTAAATTTCGAATTAGTATTTAACTGAATTAAGCTCAAATTTATTTAATTAATTTGAATACAAACAGCCACTGTAATTTAAATGTAAATGGAATATATCAGATTTAAGAATTTAATTTACAAATATTTTATTGAGGCAACAAAAACTACTGCTTTAGTTACATTATGATTTTATATAAAACAGTCGCTAAAAACAATTTATTGAGGCCACAACAAAGAGATTGCTTAAGTGATTTTCAGCCATTAATAATCTTCTAATTACTTCAGTTTTTTATACAATTTAATCATATAAATAATTAAAGAAACTGCATTGACAAATGTGCCACATTCCACCCATCCCTGTTCTTTAGAGTCATATGTTTGAAAAGGTCATAAAATAAAATGAAAGAAAAAAACGTAGTAACCTAAAATGGTTGTATGATTTCCTTACCACACACACATCCATAAATATTCTAATAAATGTTCCTTTTCAAACGTAAACTCCAGCTGAAACTCGCAATATTAATCAAATTTCACATAAAACAAAAACTCATAAAAATCCATATAAAATTGTTTGAAAAACTTTCAGTCAACAAAACAAATAATAAAAAAAAATCCTTTAGACAAAAAAAGATAAAAACAAAATTTATTTGAAAACAAATCAAAGTAATAATTTATAACTTTTCACATTCGTTTCATTACAGGTTGTTCCAGCTTGGCACAGTGCAGAAAATTCACACATACCAGAAATCATTTACACCAACCCACCCAAGGGACATGTGTCGGCGTATTTGCATGGAGCTCCCATACACGAGAACTATGGACCACCATCACATGAACACTTTGAAACGGGTTGGGCTAATTCGGGGCCCGGTTTGGGGTCAGAGTAAGTGCAAGATTAAACAACTTTTTTAATATATTCATCATTTCAACACTTTTACTCACTCTATGTTTCACTCTCTGACTCTATTTCCAATACTTAGCTTTATAAGCGATATAAATCGTGTTGCACATATAGATGACAAAACAAATTCATTTAAACCGCACTCTAATAATGATGCCAATGAACTGCATGGCTGGGGTCTGGGTACCACCCCGCTTAGTAATTTCGCACAGCACAAGAAACGACCGCCACAGCAACAGCAACATAATCCAAATCAAAGATTTTCAACAACATTACAAAAACCACCCATTAATCAAGCACAACAAACACCAAATTATCAAAAACCTCAAGCCACTAGTCATACATTTAATCCATTCATACAGTCTCCCCAGCCACAACCAGGTGACAAACAAAGGTATATTCATAAAAAACATATTCATAAAAAACCCGTTAATAATCCCTGCATAATCCCACAGAGACTTACACTAATATCGACATTTATAATTAAATTTATACATTGAGTTAAAAATAAAATATTTTAAATTTAATTAAAAACCATGGTTTTTGAACATTTTTCTTCAGCTATTTCAACAATAAATACCGTAATAATGTGGCAGCCGCACAATCGGCCCCTAGTCCTGTATACACGCCAGCCAGACAACCTTCACTGCCACCTTTGCAAAATCAGCTGAAGCCACAAATACAGGCGGCATTGTCCCAGGCAGCCCAAATTGCTGCACAATACGATTCAACGCGAAATCAACAGCAGCAAGCGGGAGGTGAACAAACTCTTCAGCCCCAACAGCAACTTACGGTGAGCTTTTGTTTTTATTTTTTTAATTAATGGGAGTATTTATTGATATTCGTCACAATAATTAGCAAGGGATGCACAAAACAATGCTGAGGATATTCCAAGAAATTGTATTTAAAATCAAACAAACAAGAAATTAAATCAATGTTATTTTCAAATGAAATTGAAATAGTGAACAGTTCTAGTTCAGTTCTAGTTCAGTTCTAGTTCAGTTCTAGTTCAGTTCTAGTTCAGTTCTAGTTCAGTTCTAGTTCAGTTCCAGTTCAGTTCTAGTTCAGTTCTAGTTCAGTTCTAGTTCAGTTCTAGTTCAGTTCTAGTTCAGTTCTAGTTCACTTCTAGTTCACTTCTAGTTCACTTCTAGTTCACTTCTAGTTCAGTTCTAGTTCAGTTCTAGTTCAGTTCTAGTTCAGTTCTAGTTCAGTTCTAGTTCAGTTCTAGTTCAGTTCTAGTTCAGTTCTAGTTCAGTTCTAGTTCAGTTCTAGTTCAGTTCTAGTTCAGTTCTAGTTCAGTTCTAGTTCACTTCTAGTTCAGTTCTAGTTCAGTTCTAGTTCAGTTCTAGTTCAGTTCTAGTTCAGTTCTAGTTCAGTTCTAGTTCAGTTCTAGTTCAGTTCTAGTTCAGTTCTAGTTCAGTTCTAGTTCAGTTCTAGTTCAGTTCTAGTTCAGTTCTAGTTCAGTTCTAGTTCAGTTCTAGTTCAGTTCTAGTTCAGTTCTAGTTCAGTTCTAGTTCAGTTCTAGTTCAGTTCTAGTTCAGTTCTAGTTCAGTTCTAGTTCAGTTCTAGTTCAGTTCTAGTTCAGTTCTAGTTCAGTTCTAGTTCAGTTCTAGTTCAGTTCTAGTTCAGTTCTAGTTCAGTTCTAGTTCAGTTCTAGTTCAGTTCTAGTTCAGTTCTAGTTCAGTTCTAGTTCAGTTCTAGTTCAGTTCTAGTTCAGTTCTAGTTCAGTTCTAGTTCAGTTCTAGTTCAGTTCTAGTTCAGTTGTAGTTCAGTTCTAGTTCAGTTCAGTTCTAGTTCAGTTCTAGTTCAGTTCTAGTTCAGTTCTAGTTCAGTTCAGTTCTAGTTCAGTTCTAGTTCAGTTCTAGTTCAGTTCTAGTTCAGTTCTAGTTCAGTTCTAGTTCAGTTCTAGTTCAGTTCTAGTTCAGTTCTAGTTCAGTTCTAGTTCAGTTCTAGTTCAGTTCTAGTTCAGTTCTAGTTCAGTTCTAGTTCAGTTCTAGTTCAGTTCTAGTTCAGTTCTAGTTCAGTTCTAGTTCAGTTCTAGTTCAGTTCTAGTTCAGTTCTAGTTCAGTTCTAGTTCAGTTCTAGTTCAGTTCTAGTTCAGTTCAAGTTCAGTTCTAGTTCAGTTCTAGTTCAGTTCTAGTTCAGTTCTAGTTCAGTTCTAGTTCAGTTCTAGTTCAGTTCTAGTTCAGTTCTAGTTCAGTTCTAGTTCAGTTCTAGTTCAGTTCTAGTTCAGTTCTAGTTCAGTTCTAGTTCAGTTCTAGTTCAGTTCTAGTTCACTTCTAGTTCAGTTCTAGTTCAGTTCTAGTTCAGTTCTAGTTCAGTTCTAGTTCAGTTCTAGTTCAGTTCTAGTTCAGTTCTAGTTCAGTTCTAGTTCAGTTCTAGTTCAGTTCTAGTTCAGTTCTAGTTCAGTTCTAGTTCAGTTCTAGTTCAGTTCTAGTTCAGTTCTAGTTCAGTTCTAGTTCAGTTCTAGTTCAGTTCTAGTTCAGTTCTAGTTCAGTTCTAGTTCAGTTCTAGTTCAGTTCTAGTTCAGTTCTAGTTCAGTTCTAGTTCAGTTCTAGTTCAGTTCTAGTTCAGTTCTAGTTCAGTTCTAGTTCAGTTCTAGTTCAGTTCTAGTTCAGTTCTAGTTCAGTTCTAGTTCAGTTCTAGTTCAGTTCTAGTTCAGTTCTAGTTCAGTTCTAGTTCAGTTCTAGTTCAGTTCTAGTTCAGTTCTAGTTCAGTTCTAGTTCAGTTCTAGTTCAGTTCTAGTTCAGTTCTAGTTCAGTTCTAGTTCAGTTCTAGTTCAGTTCTAGTTCAGTTCTAGTTCAGTTCTAGTTCAGTTCTAGTTCAGTTCTGGTTCAGTTCTAGTTCAGTTTTAGTTCACTTCTAGTTCAGTTCTAGTTCAGTTCTAGTTCACTTCTAGTTTTTGTCATAAATTACTTACTTTTGTCTACATTTGTGACTACCTACGTATATTCAGAGCATGACACGTACTCAAACATATTTGGTAATGTCAATGGGAAATTAAATTTCCTTTATCTTTTAGTCAGTATCCCAATTTTGGCGTGGTTGACATTCCACATCATAAAGAAGCTTTTAATTAAGCTGAGCATAGTTGCTAAAGCCAGCGTAATACTTATGTAAAAACATATATGTGTCATTACTTTACATTAACAAACTGCGTTTTACTAGTCTATAATGGATGTTTTATAATAGAATTTACTTTTCAGTGGATGTCAATCGCACTGTTTTCGTTCAAGGCTAATCTCAAATTGTTGTGAAAAGTCATCATAATGTAAATGTAGATGCTCAGAGAATGAACAAATATGAAATTTGCTTGTATAATTCGAACAAAATGGTAGATTGAAAATGCTAAAATATAAATGTGCTTAAAACTAAGAAGACTTATACTTACAGAAAAAAATGTATGCCAAATAATTGTAATTTAAAACAGTTGTTATTAAATGATTAATTTTGATTTGTTTCTATAAATCTGTTATTAAATTTTTTAACAAATTAACATATTATTTATTAGCGTGACGTGAAACAATTATTAATGATTCAATAATATTTTAGTAAGGTGTCTTATATATAGCTTAAATTTGAGTTATGGTACTTTACACAAAAAAACACAATTCAATTATTTGTTTTATACTTGTATGAAAAAAGACTTCAACAATAATTGTGCCTTTAAAGGATAATGATGTTTGATGTTGATTTTTGGTACCTCTTAACGTATGATTTATGTCGAATGTCATGTTGTTAAATATTTATAACTTATACGTACCATAAATATATTCATTATTGAATACTTCACTGTTTCAATATTGTAATGCCAAAAAATAAACATTTTGAAGAAAGCAAAAATGTTGTTTATCATTAGCTTCTTATAAGAATATAAATTTGAGCAGATAAATTTCATTGACCTTTTCTTAGTTCTATGAATTTTTCAGTATTTTCTTATTTACTAATAAACCGTTTTTAAATATTTGCTTTAATATGCGTGTTGAGCATAAATAATAAATAAATACCCGGGGAATCCAAGATTTAATTGTACGATTTAGAGAACAGAACCCGATGGTCGTTTTTCTATACTTTAACCCCCATTAACACAAAGTCTGGTAATGTGTTACCTAATAGTTTACATACAAAAATAATTTTAACCGACAGTATTAGTTAACACATAACCAGACTTCGTGTTAATGGAGGTAAGAGTATCTCCTAACGCATTGAAAAAAGTGCAAGAAAAAACAAACAAAATATAATATAAAAAAACAAAACATTAAGGGCCATTATTACAACTTGCCTTTATGTTCGTAATAGTAAAAGGTAACTTTAAGTAATAGAAAAAGGTAGCTTTAAAGTTAATTTTGCCTCAGACGACTAAAAAATAACCAAAACACGCACCATTATATAGATAGACATTGAAAGTTGAATGAACCGACTGAGTTAACATTGAAACATTTTTCATTTTCAAAATATTGGAAAAGTTGCAAAGTAATTTGAACAAAATCTTAAAAAGATGCCAACATATGGCTCATTTAATAGGAAAATGTTTGTTTTTTTTTTTTGAATTCATATTACAATGCACTCGCATATTCAAATAAAAATTCAATTATTTTGTTTTGATTTTATTGCGAATAAATTGAGGCATATTGCAGTATCTGCAATAACAAATACTTAAATATAAATTTATGTACGTTTTGTTTAATTCTTAATAAACAACAATCATTGTAATCACAACGCCAGCAACACTTGATTAAACATCAGTACTTTAATCCAACAATGTTTTAAAAATACTGCATTGCATGTAACTCAATATTTTAGCAAAGATATTTCTTGGCTTGTAAAGAAATCATGATGAAAGTTTCAATTGTTAAATATCAGCATGCCCAGATTTCAAAAAACATTAATTTATTATTAAGAATGTGTAGGTGGTGATAATGTCCACACAGATTCGTTTCATAATAGTTGCTGAAATTCAAACCATTAAAAACAATTTCTAATGAAATCACTACATTTGTACCATTGTTGTTGAGCAATATGTTCACAGGAAACTCAAAATTGAGGTTTAGTTAAGAAATTCTTTGAATTATTAACATTTTGCAACTATCATTAAGATGATAATATTATTCATTATTTCAGTTTTGTTTTTGTAAAAAGTATGTACTATGAAATATAATTAAATAAATTAAACACTTTGTTTGATTTATAATTTCGAATTTATAAATGTTTTTAAGACATAAACTCACAATATATTAAACTATAAAATATACGTTAGCAAATAACTACGCTTTAAAAACCAACTAGTAGAAGAGTTGAGTAATATTCTAATTTATAGACTTCAGGAAACCTCACAAAAAAAAAATACTCTAGAGACATTAGATTGAACGATTTATTTGTCAAAACAAACATTTTGATGACCATAAATGGCTGGCGTTCTACATTCTTTTGGGCTCAATCCCACCCCCAGTTGTAATAGCAATATTGAAAGTCCGATAACATGCGAACTAGTACGACTATTGAAAATAAAATTAACAACCCATAATTTAAATCATGTTAATTTCTAAGTATTGGAATTTGATTTCAAAATAATAAACATTTTCATAAAATATATTTAAAATATCATATAAATGATGAAACGATAGCGAGTGGTGCGTATTTACAATGTTTTCATCGACCCATAAATCATACAGTGCATGTGCTGTTATTATAAATACAAGACTTCAGTTATATTTTTCTTAAGTTTCATCAAAATCGGCCCAAAAATATATAACATTTCTCTATCTTTCCATGAGAAATTTCAAATATTGAGAAATTTGACCTTTGACCTTCTCGATTTAAAGGTTTACGTTTTCAAATTTTAGTTAAACTTTCAGACTATATTTACAATTATATGGACTATAATATTCTGAATAGGTTTTACTTAACATTCATAACAGTAAGGAAATTCGTATCATTCGCCAAAATATGGCAAAAAATTAGTTTTTCTCGAAAATCGCAAAATTTAAATTGCAGGTACGGACAAACTATAGGAGGTATTGTCATACTTTTTTCATATTTTTATTCCCTATTATGTTCTCAATAAATCCCAATGTGATAGTCAAAAAATTCGGAAATTTGTTTAACAAAATTTTTCAAAATTTTAAGTTCGAGTTTTGAAAATGCCGTTAAAAAAATTAAATTGTTTTGGTCATACCTGTGAATAGGTTAACGGTATTCCACGAAAACAAAAACTCATATACAAGTAAATATGGATATATTTTAAGTAAAAATAAGCTTTTATTTTAATATTTCACAAAATATGTTCATTTTGTTGCTACATTTCTTGTTCTAGTGGCCTGAGACACGTTAAAGGCCTGGCGATTTTGTAATAACTTTAACATTTTTTAACCAATTTTTCTCTTTTATATCTTATTAGAACAACAATTACGTACACATTTCGATTCTTTTAAACTAAATTGCAAAAGTAATTACTTAATGGTAAAACTTTTACAAAAACTGAAAAAATTTAATTTTTCCCCCTTGTAAATGCAGCTCAAAACTTCAGTGTCATTGCAGTTAACGTTATCCTACCATCTTAATATTTTACACAACGTATTTCCACAATACATAGAACAATTCTAGAGGGGGGGACGGCCTGTACCTAGAAAATTGTTTTCGTCCATATAATCTTGGAGCACTCTAATGTGAATAGATGTATTGGTTGCTCTAGTATTTGATTGCTATTATTGTTATAACTGCTAAAACTATACAATTTTCGAATTCGGTTCTCCATCGAGATCAAGGCCAAGTATACCTCTACTGGGTTAAACTTAGGGTTTTCAAAAAACCGAAGAATTTCAAAACCGCGGTTTCGGTTTTAAAAAATCAAAATCGTTTCGGTTTCGTGATAATTTGTTATTGAAACAAAATCAGTTGATAATATAGGAAATGCTATACAAATTTAAATTTTTTGAATTTTCTAAAATATTGAAACTAGAATCAGGAAATTACTTTGATATAAAACCTGACGGGGGTTCTAGTGTGCAAAATTGGTACTTTTTCTTATAATAGTACTTTATATTATATTAAATTATTTTACCTACCTATCGTTGGCTGATAATACTTTTTGATTATTTTATAATAATAAAAAATAAAAATTAGGCACACATGATTCTGAATGAGTTAGAATTCACAAAAGCTGACTTTAGTGGGTCTTTATGATACTTTTTATACCCTTCACCATGAGTGGCAAGGGTATATATAAGTTTGTCATTCCGTTTGTAATTTCTACATTTTTCATTTGCGACCCCACAAAATATATATATATTCTGGATCGTTATATATAGCGAAGTCGATATAGCCATGTCCGTCTGTATGTTGAAATCAACTTTCCGTAGCCCCCATATAACTTACTAACATAATTGATACATCAATATATCGCGAATTCTTCCGGCTCGGTCGTTATTTAAAATCGAAAGAATCGGCCCACAAATGGCTGATATACAAGGAAAAAACAATCTCGATTTTTTGCCTATTTTTGAGCTATATCTGGATTACTAAGTCATTAATATAGACAATATGGATATCTAATTATAGATATTTCAAAGTCCATTGCAACGATTTATATAAGGCTATAGTAATTTGGACCTACAATGGGTCGAAATCGGGAAAATTATTTTTTTTTACCAAAAACATTTTTTTTTCTTAATTTTTTTTTCACTAATAAATTTAAAAAAAAATTTAAAAAATAAAAAAAAAAATGGAAATAAAATTAAAAAAAAACAATTTAGAAAAAAAATTTTTTTTTTTAAATTTTGAAAAAAAAAAAAATTTTGTTTACCTAAAAATATTTAAAATTTTTATTTTAAAGTATAATTTGGTGAAGGGTATATAAGACTCGGCACAGCCGAATATAGTTCTCTTACTTGTTTGATTTAAGATTTTGAGAGAGATCAATGACCACAGACTTCAATTTATGTACTTCGTTTGACAAAATATATACTGTTGAAACTAGTCCACAAGAAGATGGTAAACAATTGGCACAATTATAAATAATGTTTTTATTGTAATTTATTATTTGTAAAGCATTTAAATCATTTATATTAGCACAATGATTATGAAAAATGCGATGGCAAATAATGCAACTTATAGGATTTTTAACGATATAAACAAAACATTTAGCATAAATTTTGTTAACTTCCGACATATTGGTCTTGTTCTAACGAGAGCAAGAAGAACACTGAAAGAAATCTTAAGATATTTTTACCGATCTGTTATTGGGTGAATCATTGGATGAAAAAGTTGGTTTCTCATTTCTAAATTTTGAATTTTTCTACTGAAAATGGATTAAAAGTAAAAACCGAAGAATAATTGTCGGTTTCGGTTTTAGGCCTTGAAGAACCACGGTTTCGGTTAAAACTGAACTGAAAACTCTAGTTAAACCCATTGGACGAAGTAAAGTGTTTTGGCTGGGCAGTTTAATATATTAGGACCGCATTCATGTGGAATTCTGCGATAACGGAAAATAGCTGCAATGGATTTTGTACAAAATTGCATGTGTTCTCTGCGTACACACGAAGGTCCATCCGAACAAGACTCGAGGAAGACACCAACTGTATAATGTTGTACCTAAGATTACTCTTTCGATAAGATCGCAGAAGAAACTGTTATGTCAACATGAAATTATGTTTCATGATTGTAAAAGCCATAACGCAGATGGTGTTCCGAGATAAATTTTATGTTGCCTTCGACAGTAATTAAGTTTGCATTTTGACAACTTTGAATACTTTGAATACTTCACTACTGTGTATCACTCAATGAAGGTGACCACACTGGAGCAGTGTAATTAACAACTGACCAAATGATACTGACTTCTTTCCCCTTAATAACTTTACCAACAAAACAACTTATTTCCGGCCAAAATATAAAGGATTACTTTTGGGACATCGAAAACAAAAATAAGTACTTATTCCAGTAGAAAAATAAGTAGTCTAATAGTCAAATTCCCCTTAATTTTTCGCTTATTTGTAAGTAAAGTTTATACTGGGTATGTAACTTGGTATGGGAGGTTGGTGGTATCAGAACAGTGGAATGTTCTGATACCACTAATTTTTATATATTTTATGTCAAAAAAATAACTCAGGTCAAGCTTTACTTTAACCACTATAATTCTTCAATTATAACTATTTCATTTATATGAGAGGGATCATCAGCCAAACATCGTAAAAATATAAGTGATTCAGACTAAGCTGAAAGATTCTTGAAATAACAATTTGCTTTGTAATGGCGATCCCACACCCATAGTTCCAGTGTCGCTATTTTTTTAGCTTAACTTCGTACAGTTATAAGGAATATATCCGTTTTTAGCTAAACTCCGTACAGTGATAATAAGTTTATTCATGCAATATTTAAATACTTTTACAATTATAGTACTCCAGAATTATAATTGAAAAAAAGCTATTCGGACTAAGTTTGAAGAATTGTGGAATTATATGTAGTTCTCAAGATATTTAGAAATAACTATCTACTTTGTATCGGAGGTGACTCATTGCCTGTTCCCTCCCATTTTTTGTTAAACCTCATGCCACTGATAGGAAATTGATTAAGTTAAAGTTTGAAGACTCTCACAAGTACTGTTCTCTAGATATTCGAAATAACTATTTATTTTATATGGGAGGTGCTACGCCCTCTAATCTAATTCCGCCTATATTCAGCTAAACTCCGCGCAGTAATAGGAAATTGATTCGTAAAAACTTTAAACACTTTTGCAATTATAGTTCTGCATATATTCGAAATTAAATATTTACTTTGTATGAGATGTGCCACGCCCACTAATCCAATCCCATTCATACAAAGTTTGATGAATCTCTCAAAATATTTAGAGATAACTATTTCACATATTCCGTTCCCTCCCATTTTTGGGTAAACTTCTTGCATATAGTTCTGCAGAAAATAAAAAAAAACAACGGCAAAATACAAAACCAAATTATTAAATTATTTTATCTTTTTTTCTTATTTATTTTCTATAACAACTCTCACTTAAATCTGAGTAAAATCAATTAATTAATTGCATAAATTAATAAATGGTATAACAGGATTATGCAAAATGGCTCAAGAGAGTTATAAACGAGAGATAGAAATGCTTCCATGTATCTCCATAAATAAAAAACCAAAGACTTAGAATTTTTGCCATTCTCATATTAATATCTAAATTAAATAATAAAGATGGACAAATGCACAGAGAAAAAAAAATATAACATATTGCGTTCGAAGTCAACATTTGAGAAACGAATCATCTTACAAAGACTTATCAACAAACAGATTCAATATTTAGTATACATGTATATAGTGGATGATTAAAATCAAATGTAGCGAAAATCGGTTATCAGCGTTATTTCTGTAAATATAAGTGGTTATGTTAATTCTATAATTGAACTGAAGAAACAATAAACATTTCTCAACGGCTTCTTAGAACTAATTACAAGCGTGGTAATTTCAAATATGTAAAGCTTCTCTAAAATTAGTTCTGAGTTTATCAAAATTAATCTCAACGCCAAATTAGAACAAATACTGGCTAAAAGAAAGCGTTATAGAATTAGTTGTGCAACTAATATGTATATTTTTATGGTTTTTTGTTATTTTAAGAATCATTTTTTAAATATTAGTTTAAAAAATTCACGCAAAACATTTTTTTTTATATTTTTAGCATACATATATCAAAATAATAAATTTTCCTAATCAAGTTTTGACAACACTTAGTTGATGGCAACAAAAGCATAAACTTCATAGTTGCCGTTGCATTGCATAAATTTAACATTTATTAAAGTTGTTTAAATTTTCCTCTTGAATATATTGTATGCACATTACTGTGTTCGATATTTTGAATTACATGTTTTGTTCAGTCATGGTGTTCATCATCATTGCTCGCACCCGTAATAACGAAAGTGTGTCACTCACTTGATTATTGTGAAGATGTTGATAATAATGATGTCGCTGGTAATGCAAATTATGAGCAGCTTAACAGTGGAACAAAGTGAGTTTTTGAGGAAAATGTTCAGCAAACTCTTTGTATATAAAGGCATTCAGTCAAAGAAGTTAAACAATTATTATAAACTTTTTTTTTATATAAAAGTGAACATATTTTTCATTTTATAAAAAAAAAATGGTTTTTAGACATATGAATAAAAAAATTCTGTGGACTTTTGACAAAACAACTTAAGTGTAATTTTAAAAATTTTCAGGAGTGCGCAAAAACTGTTGAGTTGTTCGATAATTATTTTATTATTTGACCTTAAAGAGAGCTTTGTATAATTCTTTGAGACAAATAATAATCAAGGACAAATAATAAAATAATTATCGATCAATTCAACAGTTTTTGCGCACACCTGGAAAATTTTAAAATTGCACTTAAGTTATTTTGTCAAAAGTCCACAGAATTCATCCTAGGCAAATTCTAGCCATGAGTGGTAAGTGTATGTATATACTTATGTATAAGTTTGCGAGCCCATATAATAGTATAAATATTCTAGAATCTAGATCATTATAGTTGAAATCAGATTGCTCATGCCCGAAATAACACACATACATGATATTTGGAATCGATAGAATCGGCTGACTAGCTCGACTTTTTCAACAGTTTGTTTTTTTACTGAAAATTGTTTTTAATATTTATCTTATTACCCTTTCTTTGGTGAAGGGTACAAACGATTCGGGGCATGTTTCACTCCTAATAGTTTTTATTGGAAATGCCTTTCCCTACTAACGGTTCTTCAGAACTTTGACAGTTTATAGCGGCAATATTGTTGAAGCTACATCTGTTGAATTGCCAGTAATTTATTCAGTTTGTTTTGCTAAATCACCATGGACGGATATATCGTTCATCAACACGTGCAGAGCATACAATTGTTTTGTTAAAATGGCTGTTCTGTTCGGGCTACGTTCCGAGAGAATACCCAATGCATCGCGTAAAAGTCACTGTTTGGTGTGGATTTTGGGCTGGAGACGGCATCGATCCATATTTCTGTGAGAATGATATTGTTCAGGCCATTAACGACAACGGCGAGCGCTATAGGTCCATGATTACCATCTTCATTTTGCCTGAATTGGATGATGAGGACACCAACGGCATCTGGTTTCAAGAGGACAGCGCTACGTACCACACAACTCATGCCACATGGGACATTCTGCACGAGTGCTTTGAGGGCGTGGTCATGTCACGTGCCATTTGACCCTGTTAGAATTTTGTTTAAGAAAACCTTAAGTCGAAGGTCTTAGCAAATATGCCACAAACCACAGCGTCCCTCAAAACCAACATAGTCATCGGTTAAATTCAGTCTGATTTATGCGTCAGATTCATGGAAAATTTGACATTTATTTATTTATTTTATGTTATACTCCATATACAATGGCCTATTAAAGGAATAAAAAATATCGATGATATCTTACACACGCTTTGCTTTATTTAAATTTAATGATAGGAAGCGCTTAATGAAATATCCTATACATACATACATAAGCAATACAGCAGTCCTAACCACTGTGCTGTTGCTAGGCGCAAACAATTTTATTTTTCTTTTTTTTACTTCATTTAAATCATTAAATTTTTTTTTTTTTTTTTTTTTGATTTGATGGAAAACATCAAATACATGTCTCTATAAAGTGTCAAAGTCACTGTCAATCATAATTTGATATTATGAGTCGTTTAGCACAATATGCCAATATTTTAAAAACATTTTTTGTTTTAGTTTAAAACACGTGTACAAGTATGTGCGTTTTGTCTTGTCGGAGACAAGAGTGCTACACAATCCTTAAATGGAAAAATACTCCAGCCTTTTGTTATGAAGATGTTATTTCATGCACGAGAATGTAGAATTATTTTACAATTACTGTTGTCAACAATTAAAGGAATATTTTTTAACTAATTCCCATTACCTAGACAACGAACTGAATTAGTTTCACGTGAATTTTGTTTAAAAAAAAAGTTTGTTTATATTTAGTATATTAATATATATTTCAACAAGTTTCTAGATGCATGATTACCTTAGAGGTTTGTAATAAGAGAAACACATACTTTATTACATGTGTTTGAAAGAATTTTCAAAGCTTATTATCTTTCGGACGATTCTTACACCGAGAAACTTTAATCAGCGGGGATGAAATGAAACCACTAAAAGTCACAACGGTAATATCGTAGATAACTTAGATTTTTAATCTTGGATGCTTAAAAAGTTGTTGCTGATGCTAACGGAGAAAATTGAGCTTGGTGTTTACTTTTGACCAATAAACAATTTATCTCTTGTAACGTAAATATCTCCGGAATGTGAGTAGTCAACATTCCAGAGATATTTACGTTACTTGATGAGTAATTCGACTAATTTGCTGGAATTTTTTTAAACAATTCTTTAGACCAATATCATCTGATATATCAGGCAGCCAATGGTATAGTGTACAGTTATGACGGACACAAGCATATGTCTCTGAGTTATTTAAAGTAATGAACTAGCAATATATTAACCTTTTATGGTGACCCATCGTATATTTTCCAACTCATAAATCCTACGCCGACGTCAAAATTTAAAAGTAGCTAAGGATATTCTAATTTTACTAGTGTAAAGTCTGTCAAACTAATCGGCACTGACGATTCCATATGTATCTCTATGCCCCGGGACCCAAATGAAAGTTATGTTAAACTACGCATCTTTATATTTAAGAGATAAGCAGCAGTCAAGGACTGTTCTTAGGAACAAGGATTCCAAGGTTGTGGTTTGACTGTCAGATCTAATTCGATCCCAACCAATATACAACTATCTTTGTTGGCAGAATATTTGCTGATGAACACTGCTAACTTGGAAGCATTTTGATGAACAAATATTAAGATCCAACTTGATAGTAGTAATCTTGATAAGTTATGTATAAATATCTCACCCTAATTTGGAATTCCCACAGGAACCGTTCAATATTTCTGTCAAATCCATCCAACAACACTTTGCTAGTGAAGACTAGGTTATAAAGTCAGCCAGCTAGTGATAGCCGGCACACTTGGATCCATATTGCACGTCTTTGGGCTTTTCTATGCCAAACTAACCTGATGAATGAACATACATTTTTCGAATATCTACTCCTAATATATCCGTCAGGTTGTGCCGGAAAGAACAGCCCAATGTCGCAGTCCTTATCACCCGATGGAGTAGGTGCAAAAACATAGGGGTATTCCATCGATTACTCTTCATACTCCTCATAATAACTTCTTCAGAAGTTTATCTTCTAGGATGTGCACCTCTCAACACAGCTATTAGAAACTATAACCGAACTCGATTATGGGCGTCATATAGGAACTATATAAGCCCCAAAGTTGGGCATGTAGGACTCCATTCACACGTAGAACTGAACCTGACCGTCAAGTTTAGAGCATTCATCGCCAAATACGGTCCCAGGACCCGAAGTTTAATACACAACACTAGCTTTCAAAATGTTATCAGCGAATCTTATTTTAAAATAAGCATTTTATTCAGTAGTACTAGCTGCTAAAATTGACAACGCTGATTCTATGACTCTACCTTTCAACAAAGAAGGCTAGTTTTATAAAGAGAAATATGATGAATATTTAACAAATACTTTAAATTACTTGTAAATTATTTTTAATGTCACATAAAAAAATACTAAAAACAAGGATTACAATAAAAAAAAATTACAACCATAGAGAAATATACATAGAGGGGAAACTCTCCTGTCAAAGACCTAATTCTGTTGTCAAAAGTATTAGTAGAAAAAAGTATGTGAAAATCAAAATCACGCTCATATGTGTGATTATTTTGAGTTATTTGTTTGTTTCGGCTTTTTCTAGTGCATTTCTCTATGATTGCAACATTAATGTTTCGTTCAGTGCGAAGGCACCAACATTCTGAAATAAAGCTTCTCTCTTTACGGCTGAGTCTGGTTTATAACCAACTGCTTGGTCATGAGTACGGCCGTAATACAGAGCATTATATCAAAGCACTCGACGCCGTGCTTCAAAGAACACGCTTCATCTTTTGATAATTCCGTAACGAAAGGAATACTATTTTAAAATGTTTTTGTCTGCGTTGTATTGAGCGACACATTAGGTTCTCAAACGATCTGTATTTTTGCTCATCCGAAAATATTTTGGTATAGTTGTTACGTCACACGATGTCGAGTACGTATCATAAGTGTAATCGATGTAATTTCTTACAAATGTCAGGTGAAGCTTAGTTATTCTATGACTCTCGGAGTAATAGGTTGCCTATATTGATCGACAAGCCAACCAAACAAATGTGAATCTTGCATTAGTTCCGTCGAAAACTGTGATGTTGCTTGCACACTTGCCAGTAAATTAATTTCCCTGAATAGTTTAAAGATGTTGAATATATACTAACTCCAGGTGGTGTATCATTGGATAGACGAAATAAAACAAGCATTCGAGTTAACACTTCGACTTCATAACACGCTAACTGAGATCATTGATTGCAATTGAACTGCACAGACATGTTAGATACGTAGATTTCAAGATTATAAAACAAAATGTCCAAGCATAGTGATACTAAAGTCCGAGATTATCCTAAAGGGCTGAGTTTCAGCCCAGTTGCCTCTCCTTGGTATCCTTACATCCATTATTTTGTCAAAATTACATACAGATTGTTTTTAAATTTAAGAATTAATTTAATGTAGTGAAACAGACCAAAGTCTCTGACGGGAATCGAATCCGAAAACCCCAGACTTATAGACTAACAAATTAACAACTCGCCTACCAGGGCATTCTATTACACAACGAAGACCAATTCATAGTCTCCAGAGTGGCTGCAAATGGGTGAAAACCAACGAATTCTCCAAAAGTCAACATTTTTCAGTAATCTTTAATGTATATGTAAAATATATTTCACTAATCATTATTTGTTTGTCTAATTACCATGATATGTCCTTAATAAATTTATTTTATTCTTACTCCATAAATAGTCAAACAATATAAATACTCGAATATTTCTGTTAAATTGTTCTAGCATTTCTGGCGTTTACGTCGTGTTATAAACGATTGAATACACTACATAAGAAAACATTCCCGCATTACACATCATTTAATCGACTTCATCGACTCCATTAGATGAAACAACACATTATAAATATAATTCGAATATATGGGCAAAAACACAATTTTGTTCAGTACATCAGTAGCGTTTTGTATGAACCAAAAGTAGTAGAGTAACTTCGGGTATTGTGGACTATGCGTTTAATGTGGACCTGTGTCTTTTTTCAGAAACTATTGAAGGTATGATAACACTAGTCCACATTACTTTCATATACTAGTCCACATTACGATCCAATTTTTTTAATGCTGGTTTTTGGATTCCTTACAATATTTTTACATAAATTTTTTCTCTTTTGACGCAAAAAATGTTCAGCTACAAAAACAATTAGAGAATACATTTGCTAATTTATTGCTTCACAACTTTTTTAATATCCATATATATTGTGGCCAAAATTTAGAAAATACAAAACGGTAGTCATCATTATCCGAAGTTACTCTACTTCAGCGTGTAAAATCCGTTATAGCGGTTTTTTATCTGCGTGAAAAAAATATTGCTCAACTCTATTACAATAAACTATTCCCATTTACGTTCGTTTGAAGAATTAAAATCAAAATACATATCTAGTTTTACACAGAATGAATGTGTAGTAAACATTTTAATCCCGATATAACCGAATTCTAGAAGAGATTAATGATATTTTTTATTAAAATTTTTGCATTTCATAATTTTCACGGCTCAATTCACACAACAAACCATTCTATTCTATACAGACCTGTGATGAACCTTGAGAAAAACTGTATTTTTAACAAGAAAGAGTGTTATATACGGCTGTGCCGAATCTTGTATACCCACCATCAATATGTGACAATAAAATATTTTTCTGATATTGGGGTTATAGGTTCAATTATTGACATATCCTCACAAAAGTTGGTAGAAAGATTTAGGTTCAAATTTAGCGTAAAACATGTTCACGCTCAATTTCATCACGATATGAGTTCTTATAAGAATGTTCATGTCATTTTCTGATTTGTATGAGGACTAGGGAAAATTGTTGCCGCGTAATCAACATATTTATGACTGCTCAAACAGAATTGTATGGGGGCTAGGTGAAATCATTGACCGATATTGCCCATTTTCAATAACAAACAAACCTTTTCAACAGAGAATATTTGTGGAATATTTCAATCAACTCCTTTTGTTTGGGTCCTATTGAGTTTTCAACAAACAGACAGACAGACAGACGAACATAGCTAGATCGTCTTAGAATTGCATAAGGATGCAGAATATATATACTTTTGTGGGTCTGCGATGAATAGTTCGATGTGTTACAAACGGAATGAGAAGATCAATATACTTCCATCTTATTTGATGATGTGTATAAAAAACTGCACGCAAATTCTTTCAGTTTTTAAAACGATCTAAGCATGTCATTTAAGTCAAAGTTTGTTAAGGATCCCACATACACTGGTAAAATTAAAATCACTGAACTATTGGTTTAAAAATGTAGCACCTTTTAACTTTCTACCGGATGGTGATAGAGAAATAACGAATATAACAATATTGCTCCTCCATATCTGCTGAATAGTTCCTTGAAATCGGTCTATTATTTCACCAACTCCCCAAACAAATATCTTCCCGAAATATAAATTTATCAGTCATAAATGCTTATTTTATAAAGATATCCATAAATAAGTTTTGTATACAAATAAATCACATCTACACATTTTTCTACGGATCGATTCATAATTGAACATAGCTACCATGCAAGATCCATTTCCGACAATCACTTTAACAAGTATAAAACCCTTAAAAATCTAGTACGCTAATAAAATTTACAAAAGTAAATTACATATACAAATAAACAACACCACCTAATTTGATGACGATCGGTATATAATTGGTCATATCAACCATCTAAGACCCACTTCCGAAAATCACCCGCAATGATAAACTATTGAAATTTTAAATGAAAAATAGGGTATTATATGATGTACTTGACCGATTTACTTGTTTTTTTATATTTTTCATCTTTTAAGAATTTATATTTAATAAATATAATAATGAACAATTAAGGTTGGTTTCATAGATTTTAAAAGAAATGTGTTTTTGCCCATATATATTTTGTTTGTAAAAAGGCTCACACAATATTTTCTACTTGATTTCACAATGATTTTTATATTTCTTTTTTATTTTATTTTATATTAAATTTTCCTGCTTCTCGCTTCACAAGAAAGAAAAAAAATAAACAAAAATGATTTTTAGTTACTCAAGCATGCTACACAAAAAGAATATTTAAATATTAAGTATTATAAATACATACTTAATACAACGAAATGCTAAAAATACAAATACAAAAGAAAAACACAACAATGAAAAGTTTTCTTTAGGCAACAAAAAAGAAATCCAAATACAAGTATCCTTTTTTCTAACTTTTTTTTTTTTTTTGTTCCGCTTCTTTGTTTGTTCTTTTAGCCGGAACTTTCTGCTCAATTAAAGGAAGCCATAAGAATACAAGCTGAACAGCGTCTGGTACAACAGCAGCAGCAAATATTAGATAAACAACCATTTGTACAGGATGGACAGGTATGTAATTTGCCAGATAAGGGATAAAACCATGTGTTCAATAACTATTTTCTCTTATTTTTATTCATTTTTTTACCCCCCTAATACATGACAGCCTATAATGCCATTGAATTATGATCCATTTTATAGTCCAATTTTATTAAAAATCGATAAGATTGTCGAACAACTGGGTGTCACCGATGATTTATGCAAAGAACGTTTAGTGTGCAGCATGTACAGGGATCCACAGCGCTACAGTCCGCATAGCAATTTTATTTCGGCGGAATTGAGTCGGTAAGTAAATAAATGACGTAATATATAGTTGCGAACACGAAAATAGCAGTACACAAAACATTGCACACACAATTGCTTAACCAGAATTAAATTTAAAGTTAAGAAAAAACTGTCAGGAAAATGAAAACAGAATTAAATTAGCGATATGACTGCGAAGATTAGACTACTAGATGCTAACTTAGCAGACCGAAGTCCAAGTAAAAACTCACTGCTTAAAATGTACAAAATGATACTCGTTTGGAGTTAGCCAGATGCCGACAATGGTTTTCATGCAAATGGGGTAATATTTTGTGAACTGACGGGTCTAAACTTGATTTATTTGGAAGCTGTAGGAAATTTACTCGATGCCCACCCTCTTCTGTTTGTCAAACACAGTACACTGTGTTTAAAAATTTAGTTGTAATCCTATGTAATGTATAGTGGTATCAGAAGAATAGTACACCAAGAGATGCAAAGACATTGATCATTAACTATTAATAAAGCTATTTACAGACGACAATGCTGAGTATTAAATAATATTTGTCAAAAACGAGTATTATAATTCAATTTCAGAGTCTAAACAAAAATTATATTAGATTTTCAAACAATTCAAATGATTTTTATACCCTTCATCTTCGTGAGAAGGGTACATATAAGTTTGCCATTCCACAATATAATTTTCCGACCCTATAAACTATATATATTCTGGATCCTTATAGATATTGGAGTCGATTTAGCCATGTCCGTCTGTCTTTTGAAATCAATTTTCTGAAGACCCCATTTATCTTCAATAGGTTTTCATAAATTTCTTAATGCAATTCAAAAACTTTTTGTTATCATATGTATCGGTTTTATAAGTCAAACGAGAAAAGCAAGGAAAATAAAAGAACTAAACGAAATTTGCAGAAAAACATCAATAATCAACAAAAAAAAAAAATATTTTTAATAAATAAGAAATGTACATTTCAAAATGATTTTTAGACAAACCGAATGAATTTAATAATATTTTAAATTTGATAAGTATTAATACAGAGTGTTGTCGTCTGTAGATACCTTTATGAATTCTTTTGTCTAAGTACTACATTCGATCTGTAGTTTTGGTATCATAGGACAAAAAATACATGTTTAATCATTTTATGCTGAAATTTGAAAACAGCTCAACCAGAACCTTATTTTTTTCATACATATGGAAACATCGATATATACATGGAAGTAGAGGCCATACATATTAATACTGGGAACTTTATTTACTTTTTGGGTACCTTTAAATGGTACTTAAAAATGCGGTATTTTTTCAAATGTTTAACTTTTATTTTCAAACATTTGTACAATACAAATTTATTCAAAGTATTAGCCATTGTTAGCTATGAACTTTTCCTATCTTTCTGGCAATATGGCCAAAAGAACTGCTCGTCTTTTGAGGCCAAAAAACGAATCAAGTCAACATGAATATTACGGATGGAATGTTCGCTTCAAACGAATCAGTTGCGTTCGCCACAGGTTCCTTGCGATGGTCTGGTAGATTTTAGCAGCTCATAATAGATAGAACCCTTTTGCTCCCACCAAATACAGAGCGACATGGATATTTGGCTTTCGTGTCGATTCGGCTAGTGATCCCTTACACTACTGATTCGGTGCAAAAATTATTTTCTTTTATATCGTCTCTCGGCTTTAATTCGTTTGGTACCCACTTTCCATGTTCGCTAACGTTTTGAAATTGATGCTTGAGTAGCTCCTAATGATTTTGCAAGCACTTGTTGAGTTTTACAGCAATCTTCATGAAGTAATGCCTCCAATTCTTGGTCTTGGTACTTGTTTGGCTGGCCTGGGCGATCTTTGGCTTCCCTGTCAAAATCTCCACTTTTGAGCCACTTGAAACCGATGGAACACATTCAACATAAGCTTTGGTGAGCAATCGGTATGATTCAGCGTAAATTTTTTTTTTTTTTCAAAGGAAAAAAATACATTTTCGAAGGAGAAAAAAACGTTGTTGTTTACACTATAATGTTCAGTAACTGAGTGAGAATATATGACAGATATATACCCTTGAAAATGACATATAAGTTATTAAAAACAAAAACCGCGTTCAAAATATACGCCATCCTTTGTAAACCCCACATTTTTAAGACATACAACAAATAGTTTTAAAGGATTAGCAGATTTAAGCAAATTATATATTGTAAAATAAATATATTTAATGATATGGATATCAAATTAAAGCTAAAAAGTTCTGGAGTCTAATAAAGTTATATGTTTTTCCCCTGGACCAAAAATACGGACGAAATGTTTGAAAGATTATGATTTTCATACAAGTTTTTAAAAACACTTTATCGTCCTTATTATGGAGTCAAGAGGAAAATGTATAAATTAATTAGACTAGACCTTCATAGCTTTTGTTTGATACCCATATTGGGATCAAATGTCCTTTGAAATTTTAAAGTTCATTTAAAAGGACATCTGACCCGATCAAGAAAAAACGGAGATCGCAGTATTACTCTGTATGGTGTCTACTTTCACGTATGTATCGAAATCGTTATGTTAAGCTTTTTTCATTTTCTGTCCAAGACATTAAAGTGATTTAAACATTTATAAAACATTTAAAACCAATAAGTTCGTATTGGTAAAAATACAATATAAAATAAACTTAAAATCACTTATTGAATGTTAATATTCCTGCAAACATACAGTAAATTTTCTAAAAGGGTCTTATTTTAAATATTTCTAAACAAAAATAATCAAAGAGCATAATAATTAGGTTGTAAGGTCATGTTAAGAATACTTAAGTGACAATTCAAAACTTATATTTTTCTTATATTTTTTATATTTAAAACTTATTTCTAAATGAAAAGAAAAAAACAAAACAGCTCTGTTTTGTTAACGCTTTTCAAATTTGATGCATTAACATATGTACGAAACAATACTAAAGCTGTCTGTCAAACATAAACTTATTAGAGCACATCGGACATGAATTAGAAATAAATTTAAAAGCATCAATTATCACAGAATGAGTTGCTAATAGATTTGAAATAAAAGAAACATTATTGCTAAAAACAAGTAAACTGACACTGAAAAGAGAGTAACAATATTTCTTAATAACAACTTAACTGTCATGACATTTGTGAACTCTTAAGTTATGTTATACAGACTGGCTCATCATGTGACAGAGATTCGTCAAGTCGTACAGTCGTTTCGAATCTCTTATCCGGACAGCGGCATAGAAGGAGGACAACCATCAACCGAATTCTTCAGAAGTCTGCTCCCATTGACAAGAGGCAAACCATCGCTTCAAATCTCTTATCTGGACAATGGCAGAAAAGGTGCACAACTGTTTTAGTCGATATAATCTTCGACACTTAATCGATTGTCAATGGTTTATTGGCTAGGTAAAGCATATAATCAGACGACATAATGCTTTTTCTCGTCGACTAGTTAATGGAGATAACAATTGTGAATGTTATACAATCATATAATGCTTGTAGTCATGAATATAATGAATACTAATCCGACTAGATATATGTATCGGATCTCTCGATGCAAACAAGAACGATTTTTTGCATCGTCAGATTATGCTTTATTATCCTGGAATCAATAGAGTTGCATACTGCCACTGAGAAGCATATTCGTCCTCTTCGCTATGGGATAGAGTAGCAAAATAGAAATTGAAACACCGTCCTAAGGACTGAGATCGTAAAATTCTTAACACACGTTTTTCATTAAAACTTTTAACCCAAGTATTATTTGACTTTTTTGATCAAGTTACCTTTGTAAAGCATGTCAATTATTATGTTTAAAGTTAATTATGTTCATTTGTTGTTAATCTGATTAAAATGAGTGACCAGAAAAAAGTGCGTACTAAAATTATTAAATATTTTCAACAAAACCCAACTTGGTCCTACAAAAAGTTGGCCAAACAATCAAAGGTCTGCTATCAAACTTTTTCCAATGTTGTCCGTTGATATAAAACCTGGTTCAGGTAGAAGGAATGGTCCACATGATGTTTCTAAAGCCAAAAAAAAATAGAAAGCATTTTCAAAATAGCTCCCAACACCTCCGGTAGGAATGCAGCCCGGTTAGGTCAGTACTCGGACTATTTGGTACGAAAAGTTAAAGCTAATGACGTTTAAAAGCATACAAGGCTCAAAAAGTTACTGACAGGAACTCTGCTAAAAATTTAGAGGCCAAAGACAGAGCACGGAAATTGAAGTCAAATTTTATACAAAAAATATAACTGCTGCATAATGGATGACGAAATGTACGTATGGAAAATTTTTCGCAGCTTCTGGGTCAATTTTTTTATGTTGCAGATGCTCGAGGGAATGTTGAAGAAAAGTTTAGGACCCAAAAGTAGACAAAATTTCCCAGAAAGTTCTTGGTATGGCAAGCAATATGCGGTTGCGGCAAAAGAAGCTAAACTTTTGTTACAACGTGCTCTATAAATACCGAAATTTACATCAAGGAATGTTTACAAAAAAGGATGCTTCCATTCATAAGACTTCTTAGTGTGTCCACTTATTTTTGACCTGATTTGGTACCCTGTCACTATGGTAAGAAAGGTATTGAGTGGTACAAGAACATTAATGTGGTATTTGTACCAAGAGAGGCAAATTCTCCAAACTGCCTGGAGCTAAGGCCAGTGGAGAGATATTGGGCTCTTGTTAAAAGAGAATTGAAGATCACAAAAAAGGTGTCCAAAAGTGTGGTAGATTTTAAACGGAGATGGACAACCTGTTTGAACAAAGTGACATAAAGCACTATAAAAACCATAATGGAAGGGTTTTCGAAAAAGGTTCAAAATTGCATCATTAGTGATTAGAACTATAAAAATATTTTTTTTTTTTTAAATTGTAACAATAATTTCAATTAAATAAAAAAATATTAAAAACTGTAAGTTTAGTGGTTTCACTTTTATTAACATATATGTATGTTAAAAATTTGTCGATCTCAGTCCTTATATACTTATGTGATTTATATTCCGTTTTGGTTTAATGTAGATGGTGTTAATAGTGATAAGTTCAAATGGAGGATTGTACACTTCACCATTTATTTTTGCGTATAAGTACTTATTTTTCAGATTCCCTCCTTAAAACCATAAATTCATATTGTTTATTTATGTGTATATATTTTGTTGGCAACAAAGTTCAAAGAAAATTCACATCCTTTTATCCAAATATAACTCAAAAAGGTTTTAAAACCAAGAATTTTAATTAGTTTTACGGATTTGACAAAAAACAAAGAAAATTCTTTAAAAATTGTTTTTATTATTTACATTTTAATAAGCTGTCCAAGGAATCTTGTGACCCTTTATGTTGATTTCCTAACAATTCAATAACCTTTACTTATCTTTCATCTCATATTTTCCTTATTGTGGTAGTGACAAAAAATTTTTTGTTCATTTGTTGTTAAATATTTTTAAAGTTAAGCAATTTATGTATTTATAGGTTTCTATGGTTATTTTTAATTGAAGCCAGTACCATGAAAAAAATAAAAAATAATAAAAAAAACATCCATTGTCCTGAATGACTATTCTGCTAGATTGGTTACGTAGTTGTGCTTTTTTCAGATGACACATTTTTAATTTTCTCCCCTTCAATATAAAATCAATCAAAATATTTTATGGTTATTTTCTTTGTGTGTGAAATCTTTACAAAATTCTTTATGCAAGGGTAATGAAATGCTTGAGCTAGTATTTTTGTTGAAGAAAGCATTATTTTCAATTTATACATTTTAAAAACACTTTACATCAGACGGTATTCTCAACCACAAAATGTGTATGTTTGTACTACTTATTTATTTGAAAGTTTAGGTTTCTTTTAGAAAGTGTTTGGTTTTATTTCACAATATGTTGTCAATATGCGTATGTACGGAATTATTCTCATTAATAGCTTCAAAATACTCAACTTTCAGTAATTAGCTTCACATTATTTTTTTTTTAAAAATATTTTCTAATGGCGTAGTCGACAATGCAGTGACCAAAAATATATTACAAAACTGTAAGATTCAGAAAATTGCCTGTATGTTGGTTGCTGTTTCTGAATCCATTAATTGACTAGTGGAAAAGAAAAGTTAAGCTACGTACACACGGTAGTCAGATTTTACAATGTTGTCAGATCTGGCAATGTGCTCGCAATGTCAGTTTAGACGATTGTAAGAAAACCTTACAATTTCATTGTCAGACAATTGTCAAACAATAAATTTATCTGCCAACTAAAATTGTCAGTTCACACGGTTGCTTCACTTTTGTTTATTTTAAATACATATGCACAGTGTTGCCAATAGAAATAATTTATCTGACAATGATGCCATTGTCAGATGCATAAACTTCGCACATATGACAATAAAAAGTTTCTGACAATGATCTGGCAATGGCAACGTAAGGTGCAAGATGTATGACAATATTATTGTCTTATAATGTACTGACAATACTTTTTCTGACAACGTTGTAAGACAAAAATTGTAAGTTCACATGGCACAGTGGGGCAGAATCAACATTTTTTGAAAATAAATCTGGCATTTCTAAACGGATGGCCTGATCGGGATGGGGCTAACAAAGGAGTATTTGAGTTTAAGTTATTAAAATGGACCCTACAAATACTCCAGGAGCGGAGCTATTAGGGCTCAAATAGGGTACCTTCAACATGTACTATTTTTAAACACGTGCCATTTTTTGTTTCCCATCCGATTTCAAAGATTTTTAAATTTCTTGAAAAAACATGCTTGCATGTGCTATTTATCTCTTATAATTTCCGAGTTATAAGCATTTTAAAATTTACATTTTCAAAATTTGACATACCTTGGTCAGCTTTTTTAAAAATATAGGGCGTACTTTTGAATTTTGTTCATTAGTTAGATAACTAAATTACCAATAATATGCAAAAAATTTCTGAGCAATATCAATTACGGATCAGAAAATAAACGATTTTCAATTTAAAAATTCAAAAATTTTTAGATTTTTGCAGTTTTTTGGGTGAAAAGGTGACTTAACTCTTTTTTTATTAAAATAAAACTTTCTTTAAGAACATATAACAGTTTTATGTTTTTCTGTAAGATATCTTTACGGAGAATATCTTGGTGTAAAAAACAAGTCACATTTTTCGAACATGTCGCCCCTACGCTCTTCGGAATTTGACCTATTTTTTATCAAAATTTTAACTTTGGACCACATGTTCTAAAATCCCAAAGCTGAGATCAGAAAACGGAAAGCAGGCTTGAAAACCTTGATGTGATCCCTATTTATTTCCAAAGTATTTTCCTAGCCCCGAAGGAAATGTAGGACCTGTGGGCAAAATAGTAAAAAATACCATTTTTGGGATTTTCGCTCCAGTTTTTAGGAATTGCGGGATTACCTTTGATCTTTTGACAAATTTTTTTTTCACTTTGTTATTTAGAATAAAAAATTTAAAAAACGTTGAAATTTTCATTTAGTTTTGTTAAATAAATAAAGATTTTTTTACATATTAAATATTTATTGAGCTCTAAAACTAAAATTTGTATCAAAATTTTGATAGGATTGCAAATATTAGAAACTCAAATACTCCTTGGTTACCCCCACGTCAAATTTTGTCCCGATCGGGCCATCCGTTTAGAAATGCTAGATTTATTTCCAAAAAATTTTGATTCTGCCCCACTGTGCATGGTTGTTAGACATTTTTTATTGCTTCGTTTTTATTAGGGGTCAGCGTTTAGTCGGTTATAGGGTTTGTGTACGTACATTTTGGCGAAACGTATGCAACATCTAACAACTAGCTTCTTTTAAATTTACAAAATATTAAAAATCTGATTGTTTTCAATCAAATAAAACGAATTTTTGCTGGTTTTATTTTTGACTATAAAATTTAAAATGAAAACTATTCAATAAACCTATAAACCTATAAAACAAATGAAATATTCCCTCATTTTTCATACAATAATTTGTTTTAATTTTCTTTTTAATTTTTATGAAATGTTATGCTACAGCAATTGAGATGACATTAAAATAATCGAAATATATTAGGTGGTACATCACTCGATTATTTTAGTTAAGAGATGTTGGGAACTCAGCCCTGTGAAATTCTTATGGGAAGATGTTAACATCTTTGCGAATTAATGTTATAACATCTTGATTAATCAAATTGTTGATTACCAAATTATTCGATTAATCAAACATTTTAATTATTCATATTAATAATTAACTGAATAATTCTGATTGTTCTAAGCAAACATAGAAATTTTAATAATTTCAAATAAATAATTCGAATTTTTTTTTTTTTGTTTTCGTTTTCACTAAATTTTTCTGAAAAAAATATTCAAATTTGAAAATTCTAAATTTATATTAGCGTTATTCTCAATGTAGAGTACTTGGCCTGGTAATGTAGTAAATGAGCACAATATCAAAAAACCAAAAACTAGGCCAAGTACTCTCCATTGTGAATACCGCTATTGATCAAATTTACGCATCAACAGTTTAAATAGACATGCTGTATTTTTATACAAATACATTTTTAAATTACGGTTTTATAACACACTTGAATTTGATGATAACTCATTCAAGATTCACAATAAATTGATTGGATCTTGGTCTCGCTACCACTATTTACATATCAGCGCCATATTCTTGCAATTTCCAGTATTATCTAGAGAATACACTCAATTGTTCTACTTCTACAATAATCAGCATCACACTTAATGTTTTCATACTCCGCAACAATGTTAATAACAGCTTGTTTTCAACACTGTTTATACAACCCAGTTTACATTGTCCAAAATGGAATAGTCTAAACGTAATATGTAATGAAACCATTTGACATTCTCTATATTTTTGAAAAATGTTCAAGAAACAAGCAAGTTGTATTAGCTCAGGATTGCATTTGTATGTAAACAAACCAAAAACAAATATAAACATTAACAGCTGTTATAATCTGACTTCATACGGATCGTGTAAAAGCAACAGCTAAAAAATGACTTTCATCACACTTTTTTGACTTAGCGATGGATTTAATTTAATTTTCTCTACGTAAAGTCGTACGTAAAGTCTCCTCGTCTAAAGCTCCTTTAAGTAGAAGTCTTCACAAATGTAATTGATGATAAACATTTTTAATGTTGATAAACTGGTTTCCAACAGTCATAACTAGGGGGCGGATTTTCATTTATTTATTTTTGGAAAATATGAGCCTAAAATATGCATAAAAAAAACCAAAATATGACCTAAAAATTTAATAAATATGCACTTATATTTTTGTGCAGAAACATAAAATAATTAAGTATTGATCGCACAATGTGCAACAAAAACACAACATTGTTCCTAGAAGTTAGAACTCTTTAAATAATACCAGGAAACAAATTATAATTGTTCTGAGAAAACGATGGATATATTAATTATAATATCTTGAAATGAATACTTGTTTAAGGCCATAATCTTCAAAGCTTAATTTTGCGACTTGCCTTTTAAAATCATCAAATCACCAACCTACATTTTCATCACGTAATAACCCAGCAGTTAAAAGCAAGTAGTAAATGTATCTCTTACAGACAGTAATTGTCACTAATGTCTAATTACTTGGCTGACTTCTATTTATATATATTGGATAATTTGACTCGTATGTGATAATTGTAACGCAGATAGGGGTCAATTGGTTACTTTATACATTTCATGTAATCTAATTGTCACCCTGAATGATATTTAATATCACAAGTCCAGGACAGTATCCTAGAACTGCTGGAAAATGGCTGTCAGGACCGGTAATTGTGGATGTGAAGTTACAAAATCTTATAAATCGAAATTGCAATAAAAGCTAACATGAATTTTTTCGATACATTTAATGAATTGGTGATACTAAAAAAACTCTAGACTTTTTTGAAGCAAAATGTTTTGAAATTATAGTTTTCAATTGCTGAACTTAATGGCAGTTTCTCGATGTCGAAAGAACTTAGTCGATAAAATTTGATGATATGTCTATAACAATATATAAACTTGTATAATATGCATATAAATATGCGTATTAAGTCAAATATAACAAAATATGCATTATCAATAAAATATGCAAAAATATGCACTAACAAATCGATGCCATTTTACAGCAAAATGTGCGATTGGGATAGATAATTAGTTTTCATTGTATTTGGACATTCGAGAAAAAACATGCATTTGCATATAAATCCGCCCCCTAGTCATAACAAACCGTTAAGAATATCAAAGTGTAGGAAATTGTTTCTTGTTTTCAAAAATGTATAAAAATTGTAATAGTTAAAATATTCATGGAAGACTTTTGAGCAATGAGATTAGAGAAAATTTAACATAAATTTGAAATTCACATCGAAAATGGGTGTAATTTGGAGAACGCTGGTCCATACGCATTTAAATTAATTTTAATATTTCCTAGAAAATTATCTTTCAGCTGAATGTTTAAATTTCTCGTATAACTAACAAATACTATAAGCACTATTATCGATACAAAATGGCGCAAAATCAATTTTTAAAAAACTTTCATCAGGTCAATATCAAATGTTCCATACTTCACACTGAGATTAACAAACCCTCGAATACTATAGCGTAGAACACATAAAACTAATATTCTTTATGTCAATTATTCGGCACGTGTTGTGCTGTGAATGAAAGATGCTCAAAAATCGTTTGTATTTTCTTGCTTTGTACGCTATAAATTAATTATGAAAAAAATTTTTGTTTTCGTTTACATATCAAGAAATAAGAAAAAAGAAATAGTATGTAATATACATTGATGTACAGTAAAATAAAATACTTTTAGCACTTTGTACCAACTTCTATTGTTTGCTCTTAATAACGTAACTAAAAAAAAAATGTATTTAATGGAATTATAATGTATAGACTTGTATATTTTCTGCAAAATAAAAGCAAAACAATGTTTACAAGAAAACATTTAATTACTAAGTTTTAGTGTTTATAAGAAACCGGTTTGTCCGGTTTACCGAAAATTGGCCCTTTTTAGAAAACCGTAGTCGAAAAACCCGGTTAACCAACATTGATAGGTAGAAAATATAAAATTTCCAAAAAAAACTACACTACGTAGCTACATCATTTGTCGTTTTTAGTAGTGATTAAACATATTTCATAAATGAGGCCATCAGTGCAAAAGTGGTGTAACCCACAATGTTTGTTGATTGCTGTTCTGGTGTTAAATACATTCCTTACTTTACCAACTATCAATATAAAATTGAGTAAGCCACCTTTTGATATTCAAAAGCAGTTGGAGCTGCAAAAAAATAGTTTTAACACAGATCATAATATAACAAAGCATATAGCAAAAGTGGTGTAAGTTACCCCCCCTAAGTAAATAGTTTGGGATTACACCACTTCATTAAAATCAGAATCATTATTAAGATTTAGTCAAATCTTCTTGAATTCAGTATTCAGAATTTCAATAATAATTGTATTCATTTTTAATAATTACATCATTTGTAATTGTTTCTGGAAAAGTTTGTTAATCGTAAATCGTCTTCTACCATTTAGAACTATTGTAATGCTTGAAAATTTGCATCGAATGAGCTTTTTATATCAGCAGTTTAGATTATAAATCGGACCAAATGTTTGATATAATGTTTACAACAATGAATATTAATAAAAAAATCCAACAAAATATGAAATTTATTGATTTTATAAAAAATTTTAAAAACCGGTTAAACAAATGATAAACTCCGTATAGATCGGTTAGCCGAAAATCCTCATGTTATATTAATCGGTTCATAAAAAAACAGAAATTATGAAGAAGACACAGTTTTTCGTTTAACCGGTTTATAAATACTAATACACTACTAAATGATGGCTACACGGAAATCGAAGGGTTCTTAATGAGAGTATTGGCAAAGATTTTATTTTTCTTGGTAAATTTTTGACTTGAAGATTAAATTCAGTTTAATCTACGTTTTTTTTTTTTTTTTTTTTTTGTTGGGTAGTCGATTATTTTGTTTTATTTGCTAATTATACTAACAAATAATTCCAAAAGTACAAACAAGCTGATGACAAAATACTTGTGTTAGAATACATTAAGAATTAACCATTTCGGAATTAAGAAAGATTTAAAAAACTTGAAAATATATTAAGGACTGAGATCGAAAAGTTTTTAACATACATATATGTTAATAAAAATGAAACCACGAAACTTACAGTTTTGAATCTTTTTTTATTTGATTGAAACTATTACTACAATTTACAAAAAAAAAAAATATATTTTTTTATAGTTTTAAGAACCCTTCCATTGTGGTTTTTATAGTGGTTTATGTCAGTCACTTTGTTCGAACAGGTTGTCCATCTCCGTTTAAAATCTATCACACTTTTGGACACCTTTTTTGTGCTCTTCAATTCTCTTTTAACAAGAGCCCAATATCTCTCCACTGGCCTTAGCTCCAGGCAGTTTGGAGAATTAGTCTCTCTTGGTACAAATACCACATTATTGTTCTTTTACCACTCAATACCTTTCTTACCATAGTGACAGGGTGCCAAATCAGGCCAAAAATAAGTGGACACACTAAGAAGTCTTATGAGTGGAAGCATAATTTTTTGTAAACATTCCTTGATGTAAATTTCGGTATTTATAGAGCCCTTTGTAACAAATATTTGGCTTCTTTTGTCGCAACTGACCCGGAAGATGCGAAAAATTTTCCATACGTACGTTTCTCCATCCATTATGCACCAGGTATATTTTTTGTATATAATTTTACTTCAATTTCCGTGCTCTGTCTTTGGCCTCTAATTTTGTAGCAGAGTTCCTGTCAGGAACTTTTTAAGCATTGAAAGCATACAAACCTGCATTGGCTTTAACTTTTCGTACCAAATAGTCCGAGTACTGACCTAACCGGGCTGCTTTCCTACCGGAGGTGTTGGGAGCTCTTTTGAAATTGCTTTCTATTTTTGTGGCTTTAGAAACATCAAGTTCTCCCGGTACTGTTTAATAACACTGGAAACAGTTTGATAGCAAACCTTTGATTGCTCGGCCAACTTTTTGTAGGACCAAGTTGGGTTTTGTTTAAAATATTTAATAATTTCAGTACGCACTTTTTTCTGGTCACTCATTTTAATCAGATTAACAACAAATGAACATAATTAACATTAATAACTGACATGCTTTACAATGGTAACTTGATAAAAAAAAAAAAAAATCAAATAATACTTGGGTTAAAATTTTTAATGAAAAACGTGTGTTAAGAATTTTACGATCTCAGTCTTTATTTTTAGCTTTAATTTGATTTCTCGGAATTTTTCCCATTTATTTTCTCAATACAGAGAACCAGCTACAAATTTATTTTTCTTATTCATAGATTAATCTCTGTTTTGATGAAAAATGTGACATTTTCTAACGAAGTTTAAACTAGAACTCAAAAATGTCAAAGTGGATTAACATTGATTAGTTTTTTACTAATCTGATTATTAATTTGAATTTGATCTTTAAGTAAAAAACCCGACCTAAATCAAATAGAATCAATGATAATTGTTTTGTACCACAGTTTTATTTTAAAGTTCTGAGCTCTAAATATTAATAAATGATTACACTGTGCTACACTTAAAATATGCAGGGGTTCTGATAAGTATTCGGAAATACTTAAGGTTTTTATTGATCACTTTGTTTTAGTACTTTTTTTTATTAGCAAATGTAGTGACAAATACTAGTGATGTTCGATTTTATTCATTTTCCTTACAAGTCCCCCCAACAAAAGAAGTTATTTCCTAAGCTTAATACACAAAGAAATCCAAACCACATTAAAACAGAATATGCCAAAAACGTCTTTTCTGCTAATGGACCGAAAGTATTGAAATTCAATTAAGAAACTTATATATTTTCCATCCCTTCTTCACCTTCTTTCTACACTACATATTCTTTGTCCATGTATATTATGTATTTTTAGAGATTTCTCTCTTTTAGCTTAATTAATGTTTTTTCCTTTTTATTTGCTAAATATATTATTTTCTTTATATTTATTTACAGAGATACCAACGAACTACAGCCTATAACGAATACAAATCAGGCGGTAATTAGATTTTTCCGTCTCATACAGGCGGCACGTGATGGTCAAGATCAAAAGGATTGTTTGGCCTTGTATCCAAATTGCAGCATAAATACTGAATAGAAACAAATACACAAGGCAGGACAGGAGAGATATTCAATGAAGTTGTCTAGAATGTTAAAGAAATTTGTGCCTTGTGTGGTTTGTGTAGGTGCGAGCAAGTCCTTGTAAAGTCATTAATTTAGAAATTTATTTATTTATTTTCATTTTTTTTTTTATTTTGTATTTTTATAAAATATTTACTATTACTATATTTATTTTATTTATTTGAGGGATTGAAACGGTCTGCTATTAGGTCATATTGTCCTAATATATTATGATAGTTTAAAAAAATTTTTCTTGTGTTTGAAACAAAAAAGTTTTATTGTTTTGTCATAAAATAACAATTTTTTTTGTTTGCAGCACAACAACAATTTGTTTAAACTATTATAATATATTAGAACATTATGACAATATAACTTAATAGCAAACCGGTTGAATTATTTAGTCTAAAATTTTAATTTTATTTGTTGATTGATTTGATTGATTGATTGATTGATTGATTGATTGATTGAAAAAAGAAACTATTCATATTTGTATATATTTATTTGTATATGTAATTATATTGTACTAAATATTTTACAATTTTAATTTTATTTATTTTAGTATTTATTAGAAAATAAATAATGGCGGTATTTTTATGGGAAAAAACCACAACAGGGGGTGCAAGTTATTAATTTTCCTTAACAAAAAAGGTTTAAAGCCATATAACCTTTTAACGGGGTATGATAGAAAGGAAATATTGGTACTTTTTTGCTAAAAAAACTTTTTTTTAAATAAGATTTGTGGATTTTTGGAACTTTTTAAGCGTTCAAAAACCCTCCATTTTATTAGTTTGTGCTGCATAATCGACTGGTGAATCAGATTTGCTCTACAGTTCAAAAAGAAGTGAAAATTTTCCCAAAATAAGACCGCCATTATTTTAATTTACGCAAAAACCATAAAAAAATGGTTTAAACTTTATTATTTATGTTTCTATTTATTTATTTAAAAATCTATTTAATCTGCCCCATTCTAGAAATGAATTTAATATATTTTGTTTTATGTAGCTTATTTGTGGAATGGGGCTGGCCTATTTATTATAACTGTATTCCTATTCATATTCTATTAAACATTGTTATACGACTAACTGAACGATAAAAGTATGATATGCTCATACGAATTTTCTATTTATTTGAACTTTTACTAACTTATCGCAACAGTGTTAGTTTTGGTGAGTTACTGTAAAATTTTAATAATTTCGAAATAAAATAATTATGGAATTCAACGTGTAATTTAAAAAAAAAAATCCTTTTCACATGTCAGACTTTATATTCACTAAGTTTCTGTTTGATTACATTTTAACTGATACCTGATAAATCTTAAATCTTAAGTCATATTTTCCAAATCTATTTAATCAGAATTCTTTACACAGTTTTCTAGAATATGTATAAGCTTTATTTTCTTTAAATATATTGTTATTTTTTTCGAATAAACTTAAGTCATGTAATAAAACTAGCAAATGCCTAATTATTTATTATCGTCTTTATATAAAGTTTAATTATATTTTTGATTTTGTTAAAATTGTTTTAGTTAAACTTATACAATAATAAACTTAATATAAACATCAAAATAATATAATTTTTTAAAAATCACTAAAAAAAGTTAGTCCCTCTGTTATTCCAATAACAATCAAATCAAGAGAACTTTCGGTTAAAAGCTAATTATCAAAACCAGAATATATTGCCACTCAAGACCTTGCTTACCATAGTGACAGGATGCCAAATCAGGCCAAAAATAAGTTGGTACATAAAGAAGTCTTATGAATGGAAGCATCCTTTTTTGTAAATATTCCTTGATGTAAATTTCGGTGTTTACAGAGCTTTTTGTAACTAATTTTTGGCTTCTTTTGCCGCTACTGCATATTGCTTGCCATACCAAGAACTTTTTGGGAAAATTTTTTTTTTTTTTTTTGGGTCCTAAACTTTTCTTCAACATTCCCTCGATCATCACCAACATAAACATCTATATAAATATATAATAGTTTGTTTATTTGTTTGTTTGTTTGTTTGTTTGTTTGTTTGTTTGTTTGTTTGTTTGTTTGTTTGTTTGTTTGTTTGTTTGTTTGTTTGTTTGTTTGTTTGTTTGTTTGTTTGTTTGTTTGTTTGTTTGTTTGTTTGTTTGTTTGTTTGTTTGTTTGTTTGTTTGTTTGTTTGTTTGTTTGTTTGTTTGTTTGTTTGTTTGTTTGTTTGTTTGTTTGTTTGTTTGTTTGTTTGTTTGTTTGTTTGTTTGTTTGTTTGTTTGTTTGTTTGTTTGTTTGTTTGTTTGTTTGTTTGTTTGTTTGTTTGTTTGTTTGTTTGTTTGTTTGTTTGTTTGTTTGTTTGTTTGTTTGTTTGTTTGTTTGTTTGTTTGTTTGTTTGTTTGTTTGTTTGTTTGTTTGTTTGTTTGTTTGTTTGTTTGTTTGTTTGTTTGTTTGTTTGTTTGTTTGTTTGTTTGTTTGTTTGTTTGTTTGTTTGTTTGTTTGTTTGTTTGTTTGTTTGTTTGTTTGTTTGTTTGTTGAAATCAATTTTCTGAAGACCCCAGACATCTTCGGGATCCAAATCTTCAATAATTCTGTCAGACATGCCTTCGAGAAGTTTCCTATTTAAAATCAGCAAAATCCGTCCATAAATAACGGAGATATGAGCAAACAATAAGGATATCTAATGATAGATATTTCAAAGTCCATTGCAGCGATGTATATAAGGCTATAGTAAGTTGGACCTAAAATGGGTCAAAATCGGGAAAAATATTTTTTAACCCGAATTTTTTTCACAAAAAACTCTTTTTTCACTAATAAATTACAAAAAATAAATTTTTAAATTACAAAAAAATTAAAAAAAAAAAAAATTTAAAAAAAAAAATTTTTTAAAAAAATTTCGAAAAAAATTTTTTTTTAAAAAATAAGAATTTTTTAAATTTTATTTTAAATTATAATTTGGTGAAGGGTATATAAGATTCGGCACAGCCGAATATAGCTCTCTTACTAGTTCTTAATAAGATAAATTTTTTGGAGAAATTTTAACAGCTAAGTGTTTGTACTTAACCTACGCTTAAACTTTAGAAAGTTCCTAATTAGTGATAATATAATAATTTAGTCGTGTTTGATAATATCGAATGGTTTTACTTTTTTAATTTGGACAGGACAACGTCTGTCGGGTCAACTAGTTATAAGATAATAATGAATGTCATTTTCTGAGGGGCAACTGTAGGGACAAATGTTCGCCATACTTTACAGTATAATTTTAGAGAGTACTTAGAACTAATTTGTGCAAAATTTTATTAGTATTTCCGCATAATAAATATATTTATGACTGCTCAAACAGTAAAGAGTGAGCCAGAAAAAACTTATACTTGTATTAAGTTAAATAAAACTTAAACCGTTCAATATAAACATTTTCAAAAATACGTAAATTTATTCAAATATTGTACAAATTCATTAAACATTAAATTGCCTAATTACTCGGTATTTATAAATTTACCCATTTTTTTCGAAACTTCTTGGGGAATTTTGTTCGTTTTTCTGACCGGTATCAGTTACATGAAAGTCTTGACCTGAAAGATGGAAAAAGTCTGTCAGTATTTCATCGATCACACATAAAACTTTACCTCAATTGTTTCGCTTTTTCTTTTCCTTCTGAGTTCTTTACCGCATTGCGATCTGAAACATTCTGATTTTTATACGACTTCAACCCAGCATTAGCTTTGCCTCTGCGCACAAAAGAATCAAAGCATTTAACTTAACGAGCTCCTTTTCTGATAGAAGTGTTCGGTGCTCTTCGAAAGAGTTGTTCGACTTCTTTTGCCTTTTCAATATCAGTTAGAAAACCTGGATCAGGAAGAAATCATGATCCAGGTTTTCTTTCAATGTTAAAGTATTTCTTATACTGTTTAATGCCTTTTAAAATGTGTGATCCATCATTAAAATCATTAATTATTTAGGGTTTTAAATATTCACAAAATGCTAAGAAGTATTTGTTTGTTTGTTTGTTTGTTTGTTTGTTTGTTTGTTTGTTTGTTTGTTTGTTTGTTTGTTTGTTTGTTTGTTTGTTTGTTTGTTTGTTTGTTTGTTTGTTTGTTTGTTTGTTTGTTTGTTTGTTTGTTTGTTTGTTTGTTTGTTTGTTTGTTTGTTTGTTTGTTTGTTTGTTTGTTTGTTTGTTTGTTTGTTTGTTTGTTTGTTTGTTTGTTTGTTTGTTTGTTTGTTTGTTTGTTTGTTTGTTTGTTTGTTTGTTTGTTTGTTTGTTTGTTTGTTTGTTTGTTTGTTTGTTTGTTTGTTTGTTTGTTTGTTTGTTTGTTTGTTTGTTTGTTTGTTTGTTTGTTTGTTTGTTTGTTTGTTTGTTTGTTTGTTTGTTTGTTTGTTTGTTTGTTTGTTTGTTTGTTTGTTTGTTTGTTTGTTTGTTTGTTTGTTTGTTTGTTTGTTTGTTTGTTTGTTTGTTTGTTTGTTTGTTTGTTTGTTTGTTTGTTTGTTTGTTTGTTTGTTTGTTTGTTTGTTTGTTTGTTTGTTTGTTTGTTTGTTTGTTTGTTTGTTTGTTTGTTTGTTTGTTTGTTTGTTTGTTTGTTTGTTTGTTTGTTTGTTTGTTTGTTTGTTTGTTTGTTTGTTTGTTTGTTTGTTTGTTTGTTTGTTTGTTTGTTTGTTTGTTTGTTTGTTTGTTTGTTTGTTTGTTTGTTTGTTTGTTTGTTTGTTTGTTTGTTTGTTTGTTTGTTTGTTTGTTTGTTTGTTTGTTTGTTTGTTTGTTTGTTTGTTTGTTTGTTTGTTTGTTTGTTTGTTTGTTTGTTTGTTTGTTTGTTTGTTTGTTTGTTTGTTGAAATCAATTTTCTGAAGACCCCAGACATCTTCGGGATCCAAATCTTCAATAATTCTGTCAGACATGCCTTCGAGAAGTTTCCTATTTAAAATCAGCAAAATCCGTCCATAAATAACGGAGATATGAGCAAACAATAAGGATATCTAATGATAGATATTTCAAAGTCCATTGCAGCGATGTATATAAGGCTATAGTAAGTTGGACCTAAAATGGGTCAAAATCGGGAAAAATATTTTTTAACCCGAATTTTTTTCACAAAAAACTCTTTTTTCACTAATAAATTACAAAAAATAAATTTTTAAATTACAAAAAAATTAAAAAAAAAAAAAATTTAAAAAAAAAAATTTTTTAAAAAAATTTCGAAAAAAATTTTTTTTTAAAAAATAAGAATTTTTTAAATTTTATTTTAAATTATAATTTGGTGAAGGGTATATAAGATTCGGCACAGCCGAATATAGCTCTCTTACTAGTTCTTAATAAGATAAATTTTTTGGAGAAATTTTAACAGCTAAGTGTTTGTACTTAACCTACGCTTAAACTTTAGAAAGTTCCTAATTAGTGATAATATAATAATTTAGTCGTGTTTGATAATATCGAATGGTTTTACTTTTTTAATTTGGACAGGACAACGTCTGTCGGGTCAACTAGTTATAAGATAATAATGAATGTCATTTTCTGAGGGGCAACTGTAGGGACAAATGTTCGCCATACTTTACAGTATAATTTTAGAGAGTACTTAGAACTAATTTGTGCAAAATTTTATTAGTATTTCCGCATAATAAATATATTTATGACTGCTCAAACAGTAAAGAGTGAGCCAGAAAAAACTTATACTTGTATTAAGTTAAATAAAACTTAAACCGTTCAATATAAACATTTTCAAAAATACGTAAATTTATTCAAATATTGTACAAATTCATTAAACATTAAATTGCCTAATTACTCGGTATTTATAAATTTACCCATTTTTTTCGAAACTTCTTGGGGAATTTTGTTCGTTTTTCTGACCGGTATCAGTTACATGAAAGTCTTGACCTGAAAGATGGAAAAAGTCTGTCAGTATTTCATCGATCACACATAAAACTTTACCTCAATTGTTTCGCTTTTTCTTTTCCTTCTGAGTTCTTTACCGCATTGCGATCTGAAACATTCTGATTTTTATACGACTTCAACCCAGCATTAGCTTTGCCTCTGCGCACAAAAGAATCAAAGCATTTAACTTAACGAGCTCCTTTTCTGATAGAAGTGTTCGGTGCTCTTCGAAAGAGTTGTTCGACTTCTTTTGCCTTTTCAATATCAGTTAGAAAACCTGGATCAGGAAGAAATCATGATCCAGGTTTTCTTTCAATGTTAAAGTATTTCTTATACTGTTTAATGCCTTTTAAAATGTGTGATCCATCATTAAAATCATTAATTATTTAGGGTTTTAAATATTCACAAAATGCTAAGAAGTATTTGTTTGTTTGTTTGTTTGTTTGTTTGTTTGTTTGTTTGTTTGTTTGTTTGTTTGTTTGTTTGTTTGTTTGTTTGTTTGTTTGTTTGTTTGTTTGTTTGTTTGTTTGTTTGTTTGTTTGTTTGTTTGTTTGTTTGTTTGTTTGTTTGTTTGTTTGTTTGTTTGTTTGTTTGTTTGTTTGTTTGTTTGTTTGTTTGTTTGTTTGTTTGTTTGTTTGTTTGTTTGTTTGTTTGTTTGTTTGTTTGTTTGTTTGTTTGTTTGTTTGTTTGTTTGTTTGTTTGTTTGTTTGTTTGTTTGTTTGTTTGTTTGTTTGTTTGTTTGTTTGTTTGTTTGTTTGTTTGTTTGTTTGTTTGTTTGTTTGTTTGTTTGTTTGTTTGTTTGTTTGTTTGTTTGTTTGTTTGTTTGTTTGTTTGTTTGTTTGTTTGTTTGTTTGTTTGTTTGTTTGTTTGTTTGTTTGTTTGTTTGTTTGTTTGTTTGTTTGTTTGTTTGTTTGTTTGTTTGTTTGTTTGTTTGTTTGTTTGTTTGTTTGTTTGTTTGTTTGTTTGTTTGTTTGTTTGTTTGTTTGTTTGTTTGTTTGTTTGTTTGTTTGTTTGTTTGTTTGTTTGTTTGTTTGTTTGTTTGTTTGTTTGTTTGTTTGTTTGTTTGTTTGTTTGTTTGTTTGTTTGTTTGTTTGTTTGTTTGTTTGTTTGTTTGTTTGTTTGTTTGTTTGTTTGTTTGTTTGTTTGTTTGTTTGTTTGTTTGTTTGTTTGTTTGTTTGTTTGTTTGTTTGTTTGTTTGTTTGTTTGTTTGTTTGTTTGTTTGTTTGTTTGTTTGTTGAAATCAATTTTCTGAAGACCCCAGACATCTTCGGGATCCAAATCTTCAATAATTCTGTCAGACATGCCTTCGAGAAGTTTCCTATTTAAAATCAGCAAAATCCGTCCATAAATAACGGAGATATGAGCAAACAATAAGGATATCTAATGATAGATATTTCAAAGTCCATTGCAGCGATGTATATAAGGCTATAGTAAGTTGGACCTAAAATGGGTCAAAATCGGGAAAAATATTTTTTAACCCGAATTTTTTTCACAAAAAACTCTTTTTTCACTAATAAATTACAAAAAATAAATTTTTAAATTACAAAAAAATTAAAAAAAAAAAAAATTTAAAAAAAAAAATTTTTTAAAAAAATTTCGAAAAAATTTTTTTTTTAAAAAATAAGAATTTTTTAAATTTTATTTTAAATTATAATTTGGTGAAGGGTATATAAGATTCGGCACAGCCGAATATAGCTCTCTTACTAGTTCTTAATAAGATAAATTTTTTGGAGAAATTTTAACAGCTAAGTGTTTGTACTTAACCTACGCTTAAACTTTAGAAAGTTCCTAATTAGTGATAATATAATAATTTAGTCGTGTTTGATAATATCGAATGGTTTTACTTTTTTAATTTGGACAGGACAACGTCTGTCGGGTCAACTAGTTATAAGATAATAATGAATGTCATTTTCTGAGGGGCAACTGTAGGGACAAATGTTCGCCATACTTTACAGTATAATTTTAGAGAGTACTTAGAACTAATTTGTGCAAAATTTTATTAGTATTTCCGCATAATAAATATATTTATGACTGCTCAAACAGTAAAGAGTGAGCCAGAAAAAACTTATACTTGTATTAAGTTAAATAAAACTTAAACCGTTCAATATAAACATTTTCAAAAATACGTAAATTTATTCAAATATTGTACAAATTCATTAAACATTAAATTGCCTAATTACTCGGTATTTATAAATTTACCCATTTTTTTCGAAACTTCTTGGGGAATTTTGTTCGTTTTTCTGACCGGTATCAGTTACATGAAAGTCTTGACCTGAAAGATGGAATATTTCATCGATCACACATAAAACTTTACCTCAATTGTTTCGCTTTTTCTTTTCCTTCTGAGTTCTTTACCGCATTGCGATCTGAAACATTCTGATTTTTATACGACTTCAACCCAGCATTAGCTTTGCCTCTGCGCACAAAAGAATCAAAGCATTTAACTTAACGAGCTCCTTTTCTGATAGAAGTGTTCGGTGCTCTTCGAAAGAGTTGTTCGACTTCTTTTGCCTTTTCAATATCAGTTAGAAAACCTGGATCAGGAAGAAATCATGATCCAGGTTTTCTTTCAATGTTAAAGTATTTCTTATACTGTTTAATGCCTTTTAAAATGTGTGATCCATCATTAAAATCATTAATTATTTAGGGTTTTAAATATTCACAAAATGCTAAGAAGTATTACCGTGTCGACCTAACTATGTATTTTTGTGGTAACAAAAGTTATTTTTCTTGTAATGCCTGTGTTAAAACTGTTTTCTTATTATGCCATCGATGTAATTTCTATAGAACTCTGTGTGATTTCTAACAGACCACAAACTTTTACAACTAATTGGCAATTAGATTTTTATTCATACTCGTAATTAATTAAATGTGCGGTAGATGTAAAACAAAATTGTACACAGAGAAAATCGAATGATTCGGTAGCACACATAGAAATTTTCGGTTCTAGCAGCAGAAAGTCAGTTGATAAAGAAGAATTTCCGTTGAAGCAACAAAACTTTTGTTACTCCTTTAAAAATTTTGTAACTCCTTTAAAAAACTGTAAAATTCATTGCATTGGCAATAAATTCGGTTGCTATCACGAGTCTGTTTTCTCTGTGTATACACAATTTCAAGTTATACTTACGGCACATTTTATTTACTGAATGGTGTTTTTTACTACAACTAATTACACATTTCGCCATGTCAACTAATTATTGGCAAAATTGTTCGTTATTTATAAATACAAATACATAATATATCTAAGTGCCTTACAATGTTTGCCTAATTTATATTTATATATACATAAATATGTGAAAAATACGGCAATAAAAGATATAAGTAATACGTAAAAAGTTGTATACAAGTCAAATGGAGTAAGTGACAGTTAGCATTATGTATTTATTAAGATATATAGTATTAAGGACTTATTCATAATCAATTTTTAAATTTGTAAAAGGTTTATAAAACAAATTTTGTACTGAACTCTTGTTTTATATATTTAAATCTTTTATATATAATAATCTGCAATGTTTCTGGTGCCAGTTCAACATATGTATTCTGAAATCGCTTTTGAATCTCTTAAAAACATTAATGTTTAGCTAAGTCCTTCTTCTAAAATACTTTACTTTCTTCACTACTTTCATATGTTTTGGTGAAATACCCGAAACTTACTGTATAACGTGTTGATTTAGGATTCGTTCTTGATATTTTTGATTTACGTGTTCCTCATGTTCTTTCAACGGCTAGATCGTTGTTAAATTTCCGGAAAACAGAATGCAACAGCTAGCACTCACCAATTCCCAAAAATTAACAGATTTCGAGAAAAATATAAAGTTAAAATTATGTGGATTTTTAAATTTATTTCTTTATTAAATTAAGATAACATTTGTTTACATAAGTTATTTTACATTCACTACAGATTAAAGCTTAAATTCAATAATTTGTTAAACTTGAGTTATACAAAAATTAAAGGATTGAATTAAACTGTATTTCAAAGCTTGAATTGAATTATTATTCCAACTTGAATTTCATTATAATTCAAGGCCTAAATTCAACTGTATTTATACTGTAATGTTTGACATGAATTCAAGTTTCCTTTTCACTGTTGAATACAGCTGAAATAATATTTATCGGGCAATTGCTAATATTAGGACAATAACATGTAAACATTTCCTGAGAATTCCAAGAAATACCAAATATTGGTTATTTTTACATAGTTACTCTATGTAAATAACTGAACCATGAGTGGCAAGGGTATATAAAAGGTTTTCCAACAAGAGGTGTCATTTTGAATCACCCGGTATTTCAGTAGCTGTTACTTTTGAAGCTTTTATTCTTTGACATTTGACAAGTAGCAACTACGCCATTACTAAAAATGGAACTATACACGGTTCAACAACGCATTAAAATTATTAAAATTCAGTACAAAAATGGTGAAAATCTTGCAGTCACAGTTCGCAAAACTAAAGGATATTAGGGTCTTCGTGAAGCACCTTGTCGGACCGCAATACAGAAATTGGTGGAAAAATTCGAGCTGTTGGGACAAGTTAGTGATGTAAAGAATAAAACCCCTGCATGTCTCTCAAGAACAACTGAGAATATTCCTGCTGTAGCCCAAAGTGTTGAAGAAAACCCAGGTTTGTCCATTCCTCGTCGTTCTTTGGAATTGGGCATTCCACAAACGTCATTACACCGTATCTTATGGTCGAAGTTGGATGATATTGATCTGGACAACGTTTACTATCAACAAGACGGCGCTACGTGCCACACAAGCAACGAAACCATTGCTCTTTTAGGGGAAAAGTTTCCGGACCGTGCCCAGCGTCGAATCAAGACATCAACGATAGAACTCGTGAGGCTATTGAGGACATAGGGCAGCCACCTTGCCATTTGGTTATGGAAAATTTCATGAAAAAGATATGGTCCTGTAAGCGTGGTCGTGGTGGCCATCTGGCTGATGTTATTTTTCTTTATTAACGGCATACCTTCCTTCGATCATTTATCTCAAATAAATGATCGAATAGGTGTTATGTTGAATACCAACATAACACCTATTGTTGGAAAACCCTGTATAAGTTTGTCATTCCGTTTGTAATTTCTACGTTTTTCATTATATATTCTGGATCGTTATAGATATCGAAGTCGATATAGCCATGTCTCTCTGTCCGTCTGTATGTTGAAATCAACTTTCCGTAGCCCCCAAATAACTTACAAACATAATTGATACATCAATATATCGGGAACTCTTCCGGCTCGGTAGCTATTTAAAATCGAAAAAATCGACCCACAAATGGCTGAGATATAAGGAAAAAACCGGAACAACCTCGATGTTTGGGGTATTTTTTATCTATATCTGGATTACTAAGTCATTAATATAGACAATATGGATATCTAATGCTAGATATTTCAAGGTCCATAGCAACGATGTATATAAGACTATAGTATGTTGGACCTACAATGGGTCAAAATCGGGAAAAATATTTTTTAATAAATTTAAAAAAACTTTTTTAAAAAAAATTAAAAAAACAATTGGAAAAAAAATTAAAAAAAAAATTTGAAAAAAAAATTTGAAAAAAAAATTACGAAAAAAAAAAATTAAAATTTTGAAAAACAATGTTGAAAAAAAAAAAATTAATTTTATTTACCTAAAAATATTAAAAATTTTTATTTTAAAGTATAATTTGGTGAAGGGTATATTATTTTAAAGTATAATTTGGTGAAGGGTATATAAGATTCGGCAAAGGCGAATATAGTCTCTTACTTGTTTGTATTAAAATTGCCTTAAGCTGTGTGGGAACTGAAAAAAAGTGGAAATAAATCAGTAACTTCTAAACTGATTTCAAAATCGAATAACACGTAAACTATAAGATATAATATATGGCTGAAGCAATATTTTTTGTAGATATCGTCAAGTAGATTCCATATATATAAAAAAAATGTCAAATCGGATCGAATACACAACAAGTAAGAGTGCTATATTCGGCTATGCCGAATCTTATATACTCTTCACCTTTGTTGTGGATGCATTAATTGACCACTTTCAGCGTATAGCATCGTAAATATATCAAGAAAACTTTTAAAAATTTTACATATAATTGCTGACGAACAGATTATATTGTAGAAGTTTCAAACGAAATGACAATCTTATATATACCCTTCTCACGAAGGTGAAGGGTATAAAAACAACAACGCCAAACGAAACGAAACACCAAAAAAAACACAAAATACGCAAAGCAATAAAACCAACACACATCCAAACATACGTTTTGTTGCTTTTTTGTCAAAGCATGCAATAAATTGTCTTTTTTTGATGAAATTTTTAGAGGTTGTCTCGGATTTTTGCTCATATCTCCGTTATTTATGGACGGATTTTGCTGATTTTAAATGGGAAACTTCTCGAAAGCATGTCTGACAGAATTATTGTAGATTTGGATCCCGAAGATATCTTAGGTTTTTAAAAAATTGATTTCAACAGACAGACAGACGGACAGACATACGGACATGGCTTGATCGTCTCCGCTATCTAAAAGTATCCAAAATATATATACTTTATAGGGTCGCAAAATTATATTGTGGAAATTACAAACGGAATGGCAAACTTATGTATATACCCTTCACCTTCGTGAGAAGGGTATAAAAGTGGCATCATTCCTCCTCTATAGCCATGGGAAAACTTATTAAAATCGGGCTATTAGTTTAGAAGTTACAGATTTATTTCCATTTTTTTTTTTTTTTCATTTCCCCCCCAGTGTGTATTAATATTTGTCAAAGACTTATGCATCATAATACACTTTCATCGTCTTAACAAAAATTTTATTATTCGATTTTCAAATATTACAAATGATTTTTTGGATTTATTTATAAATTTCATAAATTCATAAATTTTTTAAAACAATCCTAAAACTTTTTATTTTATAAATAATATACAAATAAGGCAAACCATAAATGTGAAGAAAACATATAAAATAAATAAAATTTGCAGAAAAACATCAATAATCAACAAACAAATATTTAGAAAACCATACATGTTAACATGAAATGTATTTTTCAAAATAATTTCTTGAAAAATCGAATGGATTTAATTATATTTAAAATTTGAAAAGTATTAATACACAGTACTGTCGCCTGTAGATATCTTTAGTAATATTTGATACTTGGGTTAATGAGAAAGAAAGTTCAGTCCTTTTGAAAATTAAATTATGTATGTTGCCACAGTGATACACAACCAATTATTAGGGGATAAAAGTCAAACAAATTATTTACTTTTTACTTATTCGTTTAAAGCAAACTCAATAAAATATTCCAAAACCAATCAATGAATTGCTAACCTTTTATATTTTCCCCAAACAAGAAAACTTTAAAAACTGACCTTTTTCTTTACCAATTATTTTTTTACAACAGAAATCAATAAATGTCAATTTCTTTTTTCTTTTTTTTGCTTTAAACATCATACACATTAAAAAGTTTCTAAATTATACAACCCCACCTAAAATGTATTTAGAAAAAAATAAACATGAAAAAAACGGAAATGAAAAAACTTAAATTAATTTCAACCGGCAAACACTTTGACAACCATAAAGTGGCCAATTGGCAATAATAAACAGACGCACACATACCTTACATATTTTATAAACCAACCAACAAATATTGGCAGTCACAACTAAATTTAAACCCTAAAGTCAAGAAAACTTAAAGTAGCATTGAAAAAAGAAAATATTTGTTTATCACACAATTGAAAGTCAACAAATCGGAGATAAAATTTAGATTTTATTTATTTCACTTAAGCACAGGAAAATAAAAGCACAATAAAATACTGAAGACTTAGCAAAATTCCAATGTTCCCCCAAAGATAAAGCATTCATACACAAACATTCCTCATAATACGTGTTTGATATATACTCCTCCAACTTAACTTCCCTTGTTCTCTTCGGTGACCACATACATATGATGTTTATGACATGATTTTCTTTGTACCTTTTAAAGTGTTTATGATGGCATTTTTTATTAAAATCTGAACTCCTCTCTGCCTAACTGCCTGCAGCCAGCATTTCAATACAAATAACAAGTGCCATAGTGGTGTGAATAAGAACATTTTGCTTTTCCAAACACGTACCATCATTTATACAACCTGATTTCCCTCAAATAAGAGACCAAGTAATTGTATACTATATATCTACTTACTTATAATATACGTAGGTAAATTGAGAAGTTACAAACAAATATTTTTTTATATTTAAACTAGATTAACCCGGTGCTCTTAGCTATATTCAGCTGTGCCGAATCTTCTTATGGAAGATGCCAAGCCCAATGTTCGGGTCCGTCTGTATTCAATTTCACTGCACCAGCATTCTCACCTTTGTTGGCATAACTTTCAAGACCGTCAAAGGATGCCCTCAAAACACCTCGGAACAATTTATACACGTGAAAATTAAGGTCAAATAACACTATGTCATTTTGAAACAGCAGCTCATTCTGGGATGTTATCGGAGGAAACATTCAAACTACATCATCATACAGTTAAATGTCATAATGACCATGAACGTATGACACACCGAAAAGGCGACTTCTACTCGGATTTAATAGCTCCAAACTCAGGTTGGATTTTGGGTTTACTTTTTGATGACGTTAGACGTTATGATACGCAACTAGTTCTCAACTCCCTTTAGACATGTCAGTAAAGACTTTTGTATGTACGCGGAGAACATACAGATGTTCGCTGCCAACCACACCTTCTCTTAATAAAATCAATATTAAGAATAGAGAATATCTATCAGTGTCAAAATAACGTATAATTTCAAATGATACTTGTATTTGGATCAACTACTTACGATCTGGTCTCTGCATACACGCAGAAAAAAAATATAGTTGGGCATTGTTACTGTAACCATTTCAACATTTGTGCATGGTTACTGTAACCATTTCAAAATTTTTAAAATATTATAGTCACAGTAACTATATATATGATTGTGGTAACTGTAATATATGATATATGATTGTGGTAACTGTAACATAAATATTTCAACAATATATATGGTTACAGTAAACCATTTATATGATGAAGGATTTACCATATTATCTTGCTCTTATATCATAATCTGAGAACATCATATTATGATAAAATTATTCATCATATAAATGGTTGTCACAAACATATATATGCTTACTGTAACCATATATAATGGTTGAAATATTCATGTTAATCGTAAATTAACCATATTATTGTTACCACAATCATATATATAGTCACTGTGACTATAATATTGATAAACATTTTGAAATGGTTACAGTAACCCTGCACAAATGTTGAAACGGTTACAGTAACAATGTCCAACTATATTTTTTTTCTGCGTGTATGTCACTCTAGAGATGCTAGGATAATCTTATTACATTAATACACATACAAAAAACATTCAGATTTTCTAGTTAATTTTACATCTCCCCCACCTGTATCAAAAATATGATTACTTTTTTACCGAGTTATGGTATTTGTAGCTGTGGTAACAATAACAGTTTTGCGGTGTGTATTATTTTGACTCTATTATTGTTAACTGCCAATAATCGAAAATGTAAATGTGAAATAAAACCATAAGAGCCCGCAAAATACCAATAAACTAAATCTACATATTCATGTTTGGTATTTCAACGAATATTTAATTCTATAAGGCAGTGGGAATAATGCATTCAAATGGACACGCACCCATTCCCCATGTTGGGAAAATGAAGTAGTGTGTTCACATAAATGTTGGCCAAACATGTTACATTCATGTATTTAATAGACATTTTACGCACCCAACTGATATGTTAGCATATTGCTTTTGCTATTTCTTTTTCTATTTCTATTATAATTTATCAATGAACTTCTAAATAAGCACATGAAATGAAAATAAAACAAATAAATAAAGTTTCATTTTCATTACAACTATTTATGGTATTTGTGGCATACATTTTCTGGGCAACAGAAATGAAAGATAAATTGCTTTTGACCACGCCCCTTTAATGTTGTTAGTTGACCTTGAGCTGGGAAAAAGTGTTGAAAGAGAGTTATATTTAAAGTAGGGTATTTAGAATTGAACTACTTAAACTATAAATTAACTTTTGATTTATTTAGAATTCGTTTACCAAACTACATAATTATTTATGCAAATATGTTACAAACATTTATTTGTGGAATTGTAAACAGTATTCATCATATTAAATCAGTTTAAATTGTATTCAAATGTATAATCCTATTTCCAAACAATTGCCAAATTAAATGAAAATTGTATATAAGCGTATTTAGTGAAACATTAAGGGTTTTTCCTTTTAGATTTTGTTTCGTAGAAAAGTTATTTATTCGTTAAACACACACATTGTGGTCAATTAAGGTTTTTCGCGCTAGTTTTGGCGATTTTGACCATCTTTCAAGTAGCGTACAAAGTATATATTTCATGATCCTTATGGTTGTCACAAACATATACATGTATACTGTAACCATATATATGGTTGATACAATCATGTGAATCGTAAATTAACCATATTATTGTTACCACAACCATATAAATAGTTACTGTGAATATAATATTGTTAAAAATGTTGAAATGGTTACAGTAAACATGCACAGAACCCAAAAATATATTAACGGATATAAACATTGATATTGATAAAAAATTCTACAGAAATTAGTTTCAAGTAGACAAAGAATATTGGACAATACGTTAAGTAATATGTAATTGTCTTACCATTATTTTGAAAGTTCATAATCAAACAGCTGGATATATATACATTAGGGTGGACCTTAACAAACAAAATTTTTGATTTTTCCCTGTCTCAACCCCAGTTTGTGAATTTTGGTGTAAAGAAATCATCCTGAACAAATTTTAGGTGAAACGGTTGGGGTTAAGACGTGCCGCAAATCCGCAAAAGTTTTGAGGGGGAAAAAATGCAATGTAAAAATGTTGTCATCAAAAATGACTTGTGCAATTTAATTTAAAAAATAGAAATGTGTACGTAATTGTCGTTCTAATGAGATATAAAAGAATAAAGTTAAAAAAAATGTATAGTTTTTAAAAATGTCCCAGGCCACTAGAACAAGAAATGGAACAAAATTAACATATTTCAAGAAATATTAAAATAAAAGCAAATTTTTACTTAACATATATTCATATTTATTTATGTGTGACTTTTTGTCTTCGTAGAATACCGTTAATCTACTTAATAACTCACAAAACGGACCACATGATTTTTGTAGAAATGAAACCTAAGTTTCCATTGTTTTGTCGATACCATAATAATGAAGACTTTTTAGTTTGTATTCTATTTTAAAAATTTAATTGTTGTGCAATACTAAAAAAAATACAAATTTAAAAAAAAAAAAATTTAATTAATATTATATCTGGAAAAGTTTCCATGTCAACCACTGTAAGTATTTATGTAAGAATATACAATTCTACATTTGCAGCTTGGGGTCGTATTCATCTAAAACTAAAGCCACATAGTCGATATGTATGTCGCTAATTAAATCACTACTGAGCGACAACATTTCAATCACAATTTTAAATGAACTTGACAATATTCTCTAAATTACAAAAAAAATCAATAAACATTCCAGATATTCCACTAACAAAAATATACAAAATCGTGACAAAATAAGAAAATACATGCCTGAACAATGATTAAATAACAGCCAGGAAAAGAGACATTTTTTGGTGAAACCATTTAAACTTCAAATATTGTACATTATTTATAAATACCCTTGAAGTAAATAAATGAATGTATATGGTATTTACAATGTCATAGAAAGCATATTAGGTTTATCAAGTCGTTTGTGGGCGCTGTCTAAATATTAAAAATATATCTTAAATATGCTGTTAATCACCATGAGTACATTTGGACCGTTCCATAATATTCGTATTATGTTAATAATAAAAAGGTAATTTTTGATTTCATGTCCACATCTGCTTTATCTTTTCGATGTGGTCTCTTTGTCAGATTCGTGAACAATTGTATAATATTGTCTTCATGTGGAATAACGGATTCTTGATTTATCTTGAACATTTGTATATAAAATCGTTTTGAGGGCGTCTGACACCTAATGATAAAATTATGTTCATTACTGTAAACGTCATCATCCCACATGAGGTTCACCACCTGGCAATGCATCCACAAAAGGAATATTGGTCCAACGGCATCATTGGTTCATACTTTTGCCTAGTGTCATTCTCTCATAAAGACTTGGTGACTGTCAGACTTGAGAGGTTGTCGTCGAGGTCATCGTCCGAATTTAATATGTCCTGGATAATGAAAAAGGTGTTCAATCAGTTGTAATCACAGTCACTCCAGTGACACTAAGAGCCTCAATACTCCGGTTATCCTTGGAGATTTTGCTACCCTTGACTTGTAGGTTATTGTACGATATTTCATATGCCTCTGTTGTAGGTTAGAAAAGAAAAGGCACCTCTGGAATCAGACTCAGACCGGGATGCCGGGCAATATGAATCCTGAAGCAGTCCTAGACATGGAGAACATAAACTGGGTGCGATTACCTTACCTAGGAGTATCGAACCCTTCTATTCGGAGAATAAACCGTTGAGATCGTGGTAATTGAAAGATGGGTTTTTTCACTTAGAACTGGAAAAACAAACCAAACTAAATATAGAAATGTTTTAAAAGTCTCATGTGAACGCGAAGAAGAACGTAGAGCTCAAAATTGCACATGCTCCTAAAGATATGTTTTTGTTTAATATTTAGCAGTAGTGAACAACGAAAAACTTGATCATTGTAGGCTTTTCCTAAGTCATAGACAAGAGCATACATTAAAGACATTATCAACATTTTCCAAATCATCCTTGTTACGTAAGTTGTTTTTAAAGATTGTCTTCAAAGGAAATTTATTGCATTCTTATGTAATCTCCAGTATTCTTTAATTAAACTATTAATACGCTACTAACTTCAGCGACGCAATTCCCTTCCCAATGAGGAGAAGTATATGTGATATTTATGTCTAAAAATTAGATCCGTTTTTATATCACACTTCCTAGAATTCCGAAATGGTATCAACGTCGGAAATGGACTAAAATAAGTTGCTATCGCACCCAAGGTTTTGACATGAAGAATACTAGCGATACACACCAAAGCCTGTATATTATTCTGTCAATATTCAATCAACCAAAGATGACACTCTATATACAAATTAGATAATGTAGATGTAGATCCGGTGAATAATTTTGTGAATTACAATGTCTTACAGGAATAATGAGCGACTGTTGGCTTCCTAACTCAACACTCTAGAATTATACCAATATAATAGAGGAGTAGTATATACATTTTCTGCAAAACTATGAATGCGATGTCATTGCACTTCCTCATAAAGAGGATATGATTTATGACAGACCGTTTAATTTTAACAGTAGTTTTCTACAAAATATATCTTATAAGTAGTAGTAAGAATCCATGAATCTCAAGTAATTTAAGTACTGATTTCCATACAAATTGGTATTCCTCTGTCATCTAAGATTAACTTAAACTTTCCTATAACTCCAGTTAGATTATATTAAACTGGCCGTGACACTGCGCCCCATAACAATTTGAGTTAACGATTGTTACTCCACATCGTGTTTGGTAACAGATTAGAGACATATCATGGAGACAATGGTGCTCCACCAAGAAACTTCCAGTAAGGAAAAATCACAAAGAACTTGATATTCCTAGCAATCCACAAAATCTACACAGTCCTGTCACAATATGACCAAAATTGCATCCTTATGAGCAATAAAAACGTTTGGCATTTTCACCTGGACTTCGTAACAAATGGTCTCAACTCGACTCAACCTAGGAGCCGGTCAAAACCCCCTGACGACCAAAAAGTCAAACCGTTCGTTCCCCAAATATGAACACCAATGATAATTAATATAATTTTCTGCAACATATCCCTTTAAGAAGGAAGATTGTTCCCTTGGATTTGGTATTTGGCACTGAATTCACTGGTAATTCTGGATTAACCCACTCTGAAGTAATTGACCAGTCCCCAACTAAAATCATATTTGCCCAAGCAGTTATTGTATCCGGTGGTTTGGTCACACGCCAATGACTTACATTTTAACTATTATTCTTCTTAAATTTTCAAAAATTTCATTCTCAGGCAGCAGACTGATTGTTGACTGTTGATTTCCACCAAAATACATACAACATTTTGATTTGTTTTTCCCCCTGTATTTATGGTCACATATAGCAGAAGGTATGAAAGTAAACCGAGTCAATTTTTAGTTGAACTATTAGTAACCAAAATTCAAATTCAAATTAAACTTAATTCAGCTATTAAATATATTTAATGAATATCCTGACATATTCATAGCAATTGAATCTATTAAGGCTCCACTAAGTCGCCTATTATCCTCCAAACTAAAATTCAAAACTCTCTTTTTTCATATACACAAACAAACATTTAAATATTTACAAACTTCACAAAAACAAATGATCGTAAATAAAATTCGTACCTAGGTTAACTTAAAATTCTGTAGAGTATGTACTTCGCTGGCCAATACACACTGTTGTACATGAATTTTTACCACAGACATGGGAATGAAGTAATTCTTAAGCCAAACACGATCAAGTGAAATTATTGTATAACGGTACAAAAACAACTACCAAAAATAATCAAAACAGAGAGAACGCACAGAAGACTCGACTCGGGAGAGAGAGAGAGAGAGAATAAATTGATACAAACAAAAATCAAAGCCAAATTTCAACAGCCAAAGAAAGAAAATTCAGTCAAAGTCAAGTGACGACAAGACAATACAAATCAAAATTGATTGGATTCAAATCCCTCTTCACATGCACTCAAACAAAAACAACAAAATATTGTGAGCATAGAAAACCAACTGCAAAAACGAAAAAAAACAGAAACCATTTAATTATTATTGATAAAGAAATGGTCGTATAAAAACCACAGTTACCACAATAAATATTTACATATTCAGTTGGCCAGTCCGAGGGTACACCAACACACAACTAGATACGCCGTCATTTAAACTGCATTTAGCACTTTTAACGAAAGAGGATTTGAAAATAAAAAAGAAGGATGAATAGATTTGCTGTTCTTTTTGTGGTGGCTTTAGCAGCCACTGGAGCTTCTGCCCAAGCTCCCCAACAATCTGCCACCGATTTAGCTTTTGATATGTATCATTCATGTCTTAAGGATTTCAGCACCAGCTGTGTGCAACCAAAAGCCATGAGATGGTTCAACGAAGCTTTGAGACAAGATGAAATTTCCATTACTGATAAATTGTCAATTGTACGTACTGGCAAAATTGTTGAGGGTACACAACAACGTGCCATGGATACCCAGGAAAGAATGTTCCAAGAAATTGATAACTTCTTGGCCACACATGCTTTGCGTATTAAGGCTCCCGAATACTTCCAATCTGCTGAGGCTCGTGCCATGGTTCCCGGTTTCTTGTTGAACAATGCTTTGACAAAAGGTGCTGTTGTGCCTTTGGCTGAACGTGAACAAGGTAAGTGATGGTTAAACATGGAAGTTTAAGTTCAATGTGTGACAAGTGTTGTGTTTGTGTTTTTAGGTCGTGGTTTTATGCGCAAAGCTGTATTACCCTTCTTGATTGGTCTTAAATTGAAGACAGCTGTTTTGGTGCCACTTGCTCTTGCCTTGATTGCTTTGAAAACCTGGAAAGCTATGACTTTGGGTCTACTCTCTTTGGTTTTATCTGGTGCTTTGGTGGTTTTCAAAATTGCCAAACCCAAGGTAGGCTTCAATGCTACTTTTTAATTACAATTTGTGCATAAACTAAATGCTTTTTCCTTGTCTTAGATTGTTAACTACGAAGTTGTTCACTATCCCCATCACGAACACATCGAACATATTGTACCCCATCATGTTGAACACATTGTTCCCCACCACATCGAACACATTGTACCCCATCATTTCGATCATCATGTCGATCACCATGTCGATCATCATTTGGATCATCACTTGGACCATCATTTGGAAATTCCTCATCATGTTGAGCATATTGAACATTTGGAACATGCTGCCCCTGCTTGGGATCCTCATGGCTGGGCCCGTTCTTCCTCCCAAGAGAATCATGGCGATGCTCAAGATATGGCTTTTGCTGGCCAGAACAGACGTTAAACGCCTCCTAAATGACGCTTACCTAAATATGTATGCCCTAACCCCCTCTACACTCTGTGTTTGATACGAAAACTTATTTATTATTTTAGTCTTAAGATGACCAAAAACAAAACCCAAAACAGAGCAAATTTCCAAAGATTTGTTTAAAAGAAACGGAAACACGAAATGTCAGCCCAATCTTACGCAATTGAATGATTGGATTGATTAGGTGTTGTTTATTTTAGTTGTACAAATGCGATCATTATGGTTGATATTTAATTTATTGTAAATAATTATCTATTTATTTATTTATTTTAATTGTAATTTAAAAGAAAATTACAAAAAAAAAAACTGTTATTTAAAGAATAAAAATAATGTGAATATTATGTTGGTTAAAAAGAGTTTAATTGAGCGGAAGATGAAAAGTTGTCACGAAAAACAGTATTTTAGAGAAATTGTGTGTCCTACATAACGGATAAATAATCTAGCATGCATGTTAGAAGATTTATGCTAATAATTCCTTTAGTCTAAAATGCATATACAAACTTTCTACATACATTTGATTAGAATGATCCTTTAAAAGTCTCACAATAGAAATATGTGGCAGATCTGACTTGGATCAATATTGTTGCATTATTTTAAAATTGTAAAAGCCCGGAATGTTGTGATCTTATAAAACATGAATGCTGTGATTGTATAGGCCACAATGTAGAAGTGATATGCAGGTTTTGTTGCAAGTTTCTGACCATATAGAACGATCACCAGAATGAAGTTTTGTTAAACTTCTGTGAAACATAATGACAATTGATCACAAATATCGCAAATTGCGCATTATAATAAGGACAACATACAAACTATTGAATGAATGATAATTGATATTTAATGACGCGTAATTTGCGAACTATTTATATTGTAGGTCAAAGGTCATAGAAACCTATGTTTTTGCATAAATTTCATGCGTTGCTAGAACAAAAACTTCATAAAACTCTGGGAAATATATTTGCAAGTATGGGAAATATGATTAAATGTGTATTTCAATTAAGACATGCAACTTTGTATTCAAGTATTGTATTATTTTTAATTATGTAACTTTTTTCCAAAAGTGTAAAATATAAGGGGCTTCTTTCGTTTGAGCCATATCGAACAAATAGCCTAACTTTTTCTAGTTTTAAACCCTTTGATGACCTCACAGTTTAATGACACACTTATGAGATAGATACAGTTTTCTCCGCTCCAATTTAAAACAAAATCTAATGACATCGACGAAAATTTAGCATTCCAAGTTTTAAATATTAACTCCTTCAATTGTATGCCCAATTCTTTACACTAAATACAGATTTGCTATATCTCTCCGCTAAATCATTGGACCAGGTTTGTATTAAGAGAATGGACATGGACCAGGTTTGTATTAAGAGAAACTCAGTTGGGAACCACTTCTGTGGAAATTAATTTGTCATATGCGGTTGTAATAGCTTTTACCCAAACATACAATTGTTGACCCAAAGAATTGAAAAAAGATAGCTTTCCTTATAAAATTAATAATTTGTTTTCTTTAATAGGAATTATTGCCGGAAGCCAAATACATACATTCAAATAAATACAAAGTTTCAACTCAATAAAAAGTTTCATACTCATACAAAAATAAAAAATTAGTGAAAAATCGCTTCAAGTGAAAGTTTCCACAAAAAAAAAAAAAACAAAAAAAAACAAAACAAACGATTATAAAATCGAGCCAAATAAGGTGCCACTCATGCGGTTTATAGTTGGCACTTGGAATCATTAGTAACTAAAACAATAAGTTTCAGCAATTGAATTTTAAATGTAAACAAAAGGGGAGGACAGTTGAGGTCAACACCTCATGAGCCTTATCTTGATATTTTAGAATATAAGCATTTTCTATTCCAATTAGTATTTAAATTGTTTAGCATTAGACTTGCCATACATTAATTGATGATTGACTATTAAAAATATATTATTATTCTTTTTATTAGCTTTTTCTTTTATGTGCAGGCAAAACCATCCATCTCCACATGGTGCGTGCAACAATTTTCGATTTTTTATTTCGATGTTTTTCATATCGTATTCAGCTCAACATGATTATGCATGTCTGCAAAAATACAATTAAATATAATTAAACTGCAAATACTTGTTTATACATACAATTTGATTTATAAATTTGTATGTATTTTATATTTACGCACCTTGAAATTAAATATTCAAGGGATGTTAAGAAATGCCACAGGGTGTGAAATAGGAAAGAGAGGGAAATTAAAATTTCTTTAAAAACATTACTACCCGGTTGTACGGGTGTTAAAATTTTTTAAATATGTACAAATATACAATTATAAAAAAACAGTGTTGGTTAAGTTACACACGATCACAAAGTTAGATGGAGGTGTAAAATTATATAGAATATTTACATATTAGTTTAGGCTGAACAGAATGTGTGGGTGCATCATTCGATTGCTTTATCACCTCAGGAGGATCTATACCTACTCCACCACCCAACACCCATATCCCATAAATCGTACAGAAGACGACTCAAATTTTATAGGAGGTGGTGTATAGTATCTTCCTTATTGTTACCGCTCATACAGCATTTTTAAAGGATAACGAGTATTCCTGAATGCGTCCCAAAGTTACTGTGTTTTGATGTCACAACCACAAAGTTTCGGTGATTATAATACCATTATTTTACGAGTTCAGAAACAGATGATATACAAATCCTCATAACGAGAAAATCAGTTATTTAAGAATATATTTCTAAAATTCTAACCATTTAAACCAACATATATAAGAGGTATCACACTTCATGAAGAATAAAACTATAAACCGGATAACCGGTTAACCGAAAAACCGGTTTTTCTTCGATATTTCGGATTTTTGCGAACCGGTTAATTTAAAATGTTGATTTTCGGTTAACCGATTCATATCACTCGGTTAACCGGTTTTTAAAATTTGGATCTAAAATCAATAAATCTCATGTTTTGAAGAATTTTTATATTCATTGTATACACATTTTATAAAACAACAAATAAGAGAGCTATATTCGGCTGTGCCGAATCTTATATACCCTTCACCAAATTATACTTTAAAATAAAATTTAAAAAATCCTTTTTTTTTAAAAAAATTTTTTTTTAGTTTTTTTCAATTCTTTTTAAAAAATTTTTTTTTAATTTAAAAATTTATCTTTTTTAATTTATTAGTGAAGAAAGAGTTTTTTTGAAAAAAATTCGGGTTAAAAAATATTTTTCCCGATTTTGACCCATTGTAGGTCCAACTTACTATAGTCTTATATACATCGTTGCAATGGACTTTGAAATATCTGTCATTAGATATCCATATTGTCTATATTTATGACTTAGAAATCGAGATATAGATCAAAAATAGGCAAAACAAATAGAGGTTGTCTCGGTTTTTTGCTCATATTTCCGTTATTTATGGACGGATTTTGCTGATTTTAAATAGGAAACTTCGCGAAAGCATGTCTGACAGAATTATTGAAGATTTGGATTCCGAAGATGTCTGGGGTCTTCAGAAAATTGATTTCAACAGACAGACAAACGGACATGGCTAAATCGACTCCGCTATCTATAAGGATCCAGAATATATATACTTTATAGGGTCGGAAAATTATATTGTGGAAATTACAAACGGAATGACAAATTTATATATACTCTTCTCACGAAGGTGAATTAGCATAACTCATTAATTTTTTTAAACCGATTTTAATTTACTTACATGTTTTTGAAAGACATTTTATAACAAGAAACTTATGATATTTGGAAGTTGTAACTTTAAAAATATCGTTGTTTCACACAATTTGCAAAAAAAAAAAAGATACTAAATTAAGTGATCGAAAAAAGCTATAAGTATTTCCAAACTCTATGGACACCATAGAACAGAATTGCTATATTTGATGTAGCATAGTGTAATTATCATAAACTGATGTTGTTGATTGGCAGTGGCTGGGATCAAACTGGCTAATCAATTAAGCTACAGCAGCCTCTTGAGTTTTCAGATACTTTGCCTCAGAATAGCAATTTTATTCGGTTGTTTTTTTTTTACATTTGAGCAAATGCAAATCCAGCTGTGTCAACATAGTTTCATTAAGGATAAACTAAACGATAATGTGTAGTAATATTAGTCTGAGGGTTGCGAGTTGGATTCCCTACCAAGAATCTGGGTATTTCTACAGACAGCTTTTCCTTTTTCACTGAGTGATTAGAGATCAATTTAGTTCCATAGTCAGTGTGTTGAAAAACAGTGATAAGAAAATACATCCAAAAAACACTTTTCAGTTAGCTATTTGTGGTCCAAATTGAAAACTAACTTGGACATTTTTATTACATAAATATTGAAACCACTCGCAACAACAGAGCAGCCAAACGAGGGAGTGTATTATTATTATTTAAGAAACTAAACAGCAACAATGCTACTAAACAATGCACATGGAATTTTTAATTAAAACTTAACGTGAAAAAAGGCAAAACTCAACTCAAAAAAATTGAGCAATTTGGTGAAATTTCTTCTACAAATGACAATGGTCAACATATTTGATTTTGTATAGGAATACCAAAAACAAAAACCAAAAACATCTAAAATTAACTTTAAAAATTCATAATTTTTTAAGTGAATATTTTATTGTAAAACAACATTGAAATTCGTTTCTTACTCGAACTCTTTGGCGCACGTTGTAATCGTTTATCACACAAACACATCACCGCACAATGCGATTACACTACAATATTTTTGCGTTGTATGAATTTGAAATTTTGAAAACTTTCGTTACTTTTCGTTACTTTCTTTTGCACTGCCATTGTAGGGATGTATAAGAGGTATCAAAGTAGTTAAATTGTGGCCACTGGTGGGGTGTTAATGTTGCTGTGTTTATTTTTGGCCCAAAAGTGCGTGCAAACGTAAGTTTGTTTTTATCGATAACTGACCGGACGGACCATCCATATTAACAACAACAGAAATGCAAAATTTTGTAATAAAAACATTGCTGTATGTGCTGCTGTGTGTTTTTATAAAAAGTCTTACAACAATATTGCTTATGAATATTTTAATATTTTGTTTTAATAAATTGCATAATATGTGTATTACTTTTAATAATGTTCAGAATTATGTAATATATTAATATTACAAATAAATACATACATATAAATATACATACGTATATAATTTACATATATAACAAAATTGTATTGGTTTACAATCCCTATTATGATACTTATGTACCTCTATATACATTAGGGTGGCAACAAGATGAATGAGAATTTTATTTTGTTAATTTAAACGATATTTAGGCCACTTAGCCTAATACTAAAAGTTTGAGAAAAATCGGTATACCATAAGCCATGCCTAACTGAGGTCAAAGTTATATTTTCGGAAAATATTCATATTCTTGAATTTTAATTGACAAAAATATATGTATAATATCGATGTTTTGAATTTTTTACACAGCATTCTGACATATATTTTCAGCATTTGTAACCCTTTATGAGGCGTTGTTTAAACGAACCTCTTGTAAAAATCTATATTTTCTAATATTACTCAGGTCTACAATGATTTTGGTGCCGTAAAAACTAAAACTGATATTAAGTATATTCGTTACCCAGATTCTAACTGTATACTTATTTAAAAAAAAAAATAAACGATTTTACAACACTTTATTAATTATTTTTAAGATTAGAATGTTCTGTTTTTAGATTTTCTACGATCTGAGTACAGTAGAGGTCTTTTAGATGGTAAATCAGGATATGTCATTTTCCTCTTATTCATACCATGTAATTTAACAACACAAAAATAGCAATCATCAATGTGGTTTTTCGGTTCTTTCCAAATCATAGGTATACCAAACTCAAATGCCTACGTTTAACACTTTCCCACAGTCTTAAATGTTCACTACACACTTTACACATAATGATTGGGACCCACGGCTAACTCTGGACCTTAATCTCTTTTCTAAAGTAATTGAAATACGTGTTTGTCACTAAGTCTGTTGTAGGTTTTCTAAGCTTTTTGACTGTGTATTAGGGCAATAACTTTTTTTAAATTGTTTGCAAATATCAAAATCGCCCTAGCATAGTCGAATAGACCATTGAAAGTTATTTAAAAACAATGGTATTACTTTTTCGCGGTTGTGAAAAAAGTTTACCCACAAAACGCGGTAAAATCTATTTCTCGAATCTATTTTTAAAATTTGCGGTAACAGAAAATGCGCTGTTTTACTATAAAAAAAAATTAAAATTTGAGAAAATATCGACTTTAAAAAATCGCTTTGTGAATGAGGTTTTTATTCCAAAACGGCCCGAAAATTATTTTATCGTAAATAACATAACATTTGCCATAGCGTGGTGCTAGGGCCAAAATTTAGTTATTGCCCTACTGTGCATTCACAAAAAATATAACAAAACTCATTTCGGCCATTGCGACAACTTTTTCGCAATAAGGACATAATGTTAAAATCAATTTAATTAGAGAAATGTACATATATGGCTACGAAACGGGTACACAAATTTGCTTATGACTTTACTTAACATTGAAAAATGAAGGTAAATCAAAAGCTACACATAGGAAATAAAATTAAAAACATTATTGGTGTTATCAAGGCACAAAAACTACTTACTGTATCTCAGCAACAAATTTTGTTTCTTTATTTGTTGACCTGTGTAATTTACCTAAAAAAATATTTGTATAGAGCTCAATATTCCAAATATCTTGACTGTGTTCTAAATTATTAGTTATTAATATCTTTAACTCTTTGCGATTTAGTGGTCCCTTTACTAACCACCTTTTCTATAGTCTTTAAAACATAGTTTATTGGCATTTTGCTAAACAATTATATTTGTTGAAGCCATCGTTTATGTTTTTTGCAAAACTTTGCCGACATAAAATAAAAAAAGAACAGAGTGTTTATTGTTCATACATAGAAAAAGGTTTCAACATAAATAGTATGATTTGATTTCATTGATTTCAATTCATAGTATTTATAAATTATTTCTTAAATAGTATGATTTTGTTCAATTTTTTTTTTTTTTTTTCAAATAAAACTTAGGAGGCTTGAAAAAAAATATTTCTATTTCAGTTTTCATTTATATTTTTATGTTGTCTAAAAATATTTTTTTATAGTTTTCAGCTACATAATGAGGAAATATGCGCGAAATTGACTCCAGTTTTTTGAAGCAAATTAAATGTTTTAATGTTAATGAATGCTGAATTATGTATAATGTTATTTTTTTACGTTTCAGACTTTGTTGTTTTATCTTGAATATTTGGTCAATATAGGGTTATTTTACAAACATATTTGTAGTGCAATTTATTAAAAAATATCAAAAAATTTATGCAAAAAAGCAAAAAATTCCGTCATAATATAATATTTACGAACATGTTCTTATTCTGAATGAAAAAAGTTTGGGGAAAAAAAAGTCGTGTTCGATTAATAATATTTATTACAAAATTCATTCCAATTATGAATTTTTTTTTTCTGTGTAGAATTCAGTGTTAATTTTCAGTTTGATCAGAAAATTTAGTCAAATTATTAGATTTCAAAAAAATTTATACGATACGAAAATTTTGATCATAATTATTTTTAATAACAATCGCCATGGTGGTTAGTAAACTAACCACTTCACTGCACAAAAAACCTTGAAATGGGGTTGTTTTTTTTTTTTTTTTTTTTTTTTTTGATTTATTTTTTCTAACTTTTTATAATAAAATAACCTTGATTAAACTAAAAATGCAATTGTTTTGATTTTAAACTTATACACAGAAAACCGTGGCTGAAAGAGCTAAAGAATTCTGAATTATTTTTTAATTAAACATTTCATGCTACGAGTGCGCTTTTCGTTAGAATTATAAGAATCGCTCTATAAGAAGCCTGTATTAGTGGACACTTATTACTGAGCTAAAGAGTTTTATTTTAATATTTATAAAATCCTCTCTATATAGAGTTTGCAGAGTATTCTGAATTATTTATTTTTAATAATGATATTTTTGGGAAGTCCCCAGAGGTTTCAAACTTGTTAAAGCTGGTGCATTCCATTTAACTAGATGGATGGCCAAATATTGATGTTTCAAAAACAATTCCCTGAGATCTCCAAATTAAAAATCAATGGCCTAACTGAAATGGCTGGATTTACAATAAAATGATTCATAACAAAGCTAAAAAACGATATGGGTATTTCCAGCGAAAAGTCCAACCAGACCGAAAAATTAAAAGTTAATCAATTCAAATAAAATGTCGCTCAAAATAAGTTTTATATATATACGGTAATCATGGCACCTAATTTTATGATGATCGGTCCATAGTTAGTCATAGCTCCCAAATAGGGCCCGCTTCCGAAAATAATTTTAGCGAGCATAAATCTCTTAAAAATGTTGGTATCCACATAAAATTCAACAGAAATAAGTTTCATATAGACATAAATTACGCGACCTATAACGCTCCCATATAACGCCAATTTCCGAAAATAAATTATTGAAATTAAACATAAATGTTTCTCAGTGTAGGGTATTATATGATCATGCTTGACCGACCATACATTCTTATTTTTTTTCTTTTCTCATTTCTTAACCAAAAAATATATCAAATGAAAATTTAAATAACGTCATGTAACGTCACTTCAGATACTAAAGCTAACAAATAAAAAACGAGGAATGATTTTTAAATTTCATAATTTGGAAAATAAATTTATATTATTCCCAATCCTACTACAAAAGGTTTTATACAAAAAGTCTTGCCCAATTCGCAGAGATATGCAATTTTGTAATGCAAGTCAAACAGTACTTCTGTTTTTGGTAACAGCTAATATCTTCAACTCCTTAGGGTCAATTGCTGCAATATTTTTTCTGAATAAAGTGTCACTTAATTACTTCGCATATATAAAAAAAAAAACTTTTTACAAATTTGATTTTTTTATTATTTTTTGTTAACATTTTGTCGCACGTCACGCCATAATGGAAATGCCCATATCTAAGTTTGTTAATCATTTTTATTGCCTCAATGCTGAATGTGTAGCATTTAGTATTATTTGACGACAGAGTAACACAGGAAACTATTTTTGTATGTTAAATTTCCCAAAAATTATTGATTAAAAAATAAAATCTCACAGCATTTCTCGACAATGATGATTGAACAATTTTGTTGCATTAGTCTCCAAAAATACAATAAAACTTTTAAATAAATTTTAAATTTTAACATATTTTTTACAAAATTACCCAAGGGGAGGGAAAAATATGTTAATAACAAATTAAAGTTATTAATGATTCCAGCATGTTGAAGATTACCATGGTTAAATCACAAAGGGTGCAGAACAATTTCCAAAAAAAATTTACTATTTAAATTTTTGATTTGGTTAGAGTTATTCAAAATAACAGACAGCAATATACCAAGGAAGCAAAATTTGTGAACTGAATATACGTAATTTAATTTTAACAGTAAATGTTATGTTAATATTTTCACCAAAAATACGTTTACGCTTTTTTTATTATTATTATTATTTTTTTTTTGTAATAAAATATATATTTTCGGACCATAACTGATTGAAGTGCCCCTAGAAGGCCGAAACTACATGGAGACTTCAATCAATTATGATCCGAAAAATACAGAATTTTATGGAGTGATTAATTTCTTAAAAAATATTTTATTTATTGACAATAAAATATTTTTGTGATATAGGGGTTATATGGGGGGTAGGGTCAATTATGGACCGATTTAGGTTCATATAAAACTTTTTATGTCCAATTTCATCACATTATTAATTATTATAAGACAATTATTATAATCAACATATGTATATATGACTGCTCAAACAGTATTTCGGGGGATATTTGGATGCCCATTTTCAATATTATTTTCAATATTTCAATGACACAATCGATATACCCGCATCTTTTTTGATGGTGAGTATAAAAAAAACTATTAAAAATTTTAACATTAAATATGTTGAACAAATCAAAGTTTATTTTTCTTTGCCACCCTAATATACATATACTTAAATAAAAAAAAACATTTCTAATAACTTAAATATCAATTTTGTTTTTATTATTTTATAGTTATATGATTTTTAATAAACAGATTATTTAATAAATAAAATTTTACTATTGTGGATATATATAAATATATTAAATATTTATTGTAATCAAGTCTTTTAGCAAGAAAAAAATATTCTTGATATAAAATATATGTAACTGTATGCGATATAGCCATTGAAACTAAATTATTTAAAATATTATATTCCCTTACATTAATATCTTAACAGACCATGGAATTTATATAGTTTCAGAAATATAAACAAATATCATAGATTACTCCAGTAATATTGGTTGGTCTATTTTTATATTGTGAAAGGACTATAAAGTATAAAAAAATTTCCAAAAGATGGAAGAAGGTTTCTAAGAAATTATTTTAATATCGTTTCGAGTGTTGTGTTGGTGCGTCAGAAACCGAAAAGTTTTCATATAACAAAGGAAAAAAAATGTGTAGAATTCAGTGTTAATTTTCAGTTTGATCAGAAAATTTAGTCAAATTATTAGATTTCAAAAAAATTTATACGATACGAAAATTTTGATCATAATTATTTTTAATAACAATCGCCATGGTGGTTAGTAAACTAACCACTTCACTCCACAAAAAACCTTGAAATGGGGTTGTTTTTTTTTTTTTTTTTTTTTTTTGATTTATTTTTTCTAACTTTTTATAATAAAATAACCTTGATTAAACTAAAAATGCAATTGTTTTGATTTTAAACTTATACACAGAAAACCGTGGCTGAAAGAGCTAAAGAATTCTGAATTATTTTTTAATTAAACATTTCATGCTACGAGTGCGCTTTTCGTTAGAATTATAAGAATCGCTCTATAAGAAGCCTGTATTAGTGGACACTTATTACTGAGCTAAAGAGTTTTATTTTAATATTTATAAAATCCTCTCTATATAGAGTTTGCAGAGTATTCTGAATTATTTATTTTTAATAATGATATTTTTGGGAAGTCGCCAGAGGTTTCAAACTTGTTAAAGCTGGTGCATTCCATTTAATTAGATGGATGGCCAAATATTGATGTTTCAAAAACAATTCCCTGAGATCTCCAAATTAAAAATCAATGGTTTCTAAGAAATTATTTTAATATCGTTTCGAGTGTTGTGTTGGTGCGTCAGAAACCGAAAAGTTTTCATATAACAAAGGAAAAAAAATGCAAAATGTACAACATATGTTATTTTTCTCTACCATATCCTATTATTCACGAGATATAAGCTGCCTTCCTGCGTGTATTGATTACAATCAATATCCACCAATATGTTGTTACCTATTCCTTCGACAAAATTGTACATGATTACTATGACCAATTATGGACCGCTCACCATGAAATTAAGTCGTATGATTTATGTCTATATGAAAGTTATTTATGTTGAATTTTATGTGTATACCAACATTTTTAGGAAATTTATGCACGTTAAATTTATTTTCGGAAGCGGGTCTTATATGGAAGCTATGACTAATTATGAACCGATCTGTACTTTGCGCACAAGGTTTACATGGACAGCCAGCCAGCCAACCAGACGGACGGACGGACATCGTTTAATCGAAAGTGATTCTGAGTTGATCGGTATACTTTAAGGTGGATGTTAGACTATTATTTTTGGACGTTACAAACATCTGCACAAACGTAATATACCCTCCCCACTAATGTTGGTGCAGGTTATAAATAATCTCACGTTAAAACGCATTTGCTATTTAATAATCTCATTTAGATAAGTTTTAAATCATCCCGATTAACATCTCTAAAGATTTTGGTAAACTAAGTACTACTCTACTACTTCATCAAATGCATCTCTACTAACTCGACTTTAAGACCCAAAGATTCAGGCGGACGGAAACATGGCCAGATCACCAGGTATACATTTTATATAGAATCAACACCGAATTTTAATAGGACTTTTAGGATTAGAATACCGACAATATATGACTGTACCACAAACTCTGTTCTCCGAGGATATGCGATCTCAGTCTATACTATCGATTCAAAGACAGAAACGGGCAATGGCTCGATAATTTTCTCTTATGAACTTGGTTTCATTCCGATTGCCCGATACCAGCGCCATTATCCATGCGTTAGTATAAATGTTAAGGCGTCGACAATTGATGTATTAACCTAGGCTCTCTACTCCAATGTAAAAAAAAATCAAAATGTCCTCTGAATTGTATTTATGTCCTGGCCCAACTTAGACAACTTTATTATGGTTTCGAATAGGATTGATGAATGGGCGTTATGTGGCACTTGTAGAATATTCAAAATGCTATGATCCTCTCTAGCATGGAAAAGGACCAAGGTACTTTTAACTCGATTAGACTGCATGATTGGACATAGGTCGAAACGTCTGGGTTACCCTATTAGATTCGCCGTGAATATCACGGTACAGGCCCCTTTCATAACCTAAACTGTCTCAAAGATGCATTATTGACGAATCTAGTTAAATCTGTTAGAAGTACCGGTTGGTTATCACGGGAACCACAAGATTTACATAGTCGTCCGGAATAAGGAGGGTGATTTTGGGTATTCAAGTATATTTCCAAGGAACTTTTTCGATCAATTGAAAAATTATACGGCAATGTTATTTGCAATATGATCAAAAACTGAGCCACATAAAGTAAGCAAAAGCCAAGAGAATTGGTTTTATTTTCAACAAATAACAACATTACAAGCTTAACAATATCGATGAATTACTCTGGACTCTAAACTATCAAGAACATTAATCACCCTTGGTAAGTAATGGTAAATTCAGAATGATGGTGTAAATCGAGAACATTCTAGCATGAAAATATTTTGGAATTGATTTCTTGCTTCCTAGAGCAATTTTCTATAATTAAAAGTGGATTATTTAGAAACTATCTTCAAACAAATATATACCACATACAATTAAGATTGCAAAAAATGTAGACCGTATATTATGAATTGGATTAATATTTAGAGGCTCATTGGCAGTGTTAACGGCTCATTGGACGATCGGTAAACATCAGACTAAACTCGGACTTACATTCAATGACTATAGCCGCAGCTGTCAGGATCTTATGTTAGAAGAGTAAACTATTTGCTTGCTTACTGCACCAACAAAGTGATATTTCCTTATTTGACTTTTAAACATTAAAGAGTTATAAAAAAAATAACTTCAATATTATCAATAATTGCCAGCTATTAGACCATATGCGTAGCTAAAGTTAAAAACACATTTAAAAAAATTACATTAAGCTACCGGCTAATATGTTAAAAATAACTTTTTGTACACATCAATAATAATGAAACGTGAGAAAAATCTAAATATGAAGACAAACAAAATACAAAGAGGCAACAACTAACTATTCGAACGACTCAAGCTACAACAACAAAAGAAAATCATGAATGAATTTAAATAATTTTCAAAATGTTTAGGTACTTTGGTCATTACAAAAAGGCTTAAAGCCAACAACAATGAGCTCTCTTTATTGAGACAATTTCTCAAAGAAAAGTAATAAAGCTGTAGAGAGCAGACAAGCGATCGAGTGAGTTGGTGATTTCAATAAGCCAGAGATTGCAGGTGTAGTCGTTATTGTTGTAATTGCTGCTATTGTTGTTGTTGTTGCATGATTTTATACAGGGTTATGTCTGTCATTTCAATTGGCCGGCCACACACTGCCACTGCGCTTAAGTACATATCCACCATTGACAATGTTGAGTTTTAGTGTAATTTGTTGCTATTGAAATCGATTGATTTTTTTTTTTTTTGTTTTTCAAAAACTTTTTTTGTATTTTGGATTATGTACATATACAATGGTTTTTTGGTTAATGCTTAGTATAAAAAACGTGAACAATAGAAATTTAATTATTATTTGCAATTGTTAATTCACACAGACCACAAGCACGGGTCTCGGAGCAAAGCAAATAGAGACAGAGTAGAGAAATAGTAAACCAAAGGGATTTAACACACACAATGGTTTCCTCCAAACACTTAGTCCTCGTTGCCCTATTGGGCTTCTCAACCATATGTCATGCCATCAACATGGAGAGCATGATCGATGAAGAAAATGCCAAATGTGAAAGTGGCAGTGACAGCATGGCCTGCGTGAAAGTTAGAGCTATGAGATTTTTGGATACAGTCATGACTAAAGAAGATTTCAAGGTGAGTGCTGATGTGGCTAATATATTTTGAAAAATTTGAAAATAATTTTGACTTGTTGTGTTTCAGCTCTCCAATGTTGAGGTTAAATCAAATGGTTATCAAGCTCCTACATCGGTTGAAGGTAGATCCAGCAGTGGTGACTACTTTGATGCTATTGAAAACTATATTCAAGGTCATGACGTTACCATGGACTTGCCTATGGCTGATGCCAAAGTCACTGTCTCATCCCGTAATTTGAATAACGATGAATTAAGTCTTAATGTCAAATTTGCGGGTGAGGGTGTCGTCGAAGGCAAGGGTAAGAAGGGAAACATCTTCAAGAAGGGTGTGTTGCATGCTAGACTTTGTCCTTTAATCGACTAACACAAATTATAACTAATACCTGTATTTCTGTTCTCTTTTATCTCATCATTCCCATCTATTCTTTATCATTTTAATTCATTTTAAAGGAAAGAAACATCGTTTGCGTAAAATAGCCATGCCCATTATGGTATTGATCTTGTTGAAGGCTATCACCATCATCCCCATGGCTATTGGTATCTTGAAGATTAAGGCTTTGAACGCTTTGGGTTTGGGCTTCTTCTCTTTCATTGTTTCGGTTGGTTTAGCCATTTTCCAACTGTGCAAGAAGGTAAGTTGAACGCAAACTAAACAAACAAAAAAACTGTGTCTACTTTTAGGCTACGGTGGGATGTTAGAAGAGTGACAAATAGAGAGAGCTAAAGAGGAGAAATAGCGTTAAAACATTAGTGAGAAATTTAAATTTTAAACGTTATTATAAAAACATACCAAAGACTAAAGCATACATCAAGGGTAAGATTTGCTTGCTAAATCCCTAACCAAACCTTTTATCATCAGCCTGAAAATCTACATCAAATTTTTTACTATCCCTAATGTTTTGACGCTCCTTTGTTCACTCCTGCTCTACTTTCATCACCTAAATCGTTCTTTCTTGCATAAGATTCCCTTTAGTCAACTATTTGCAGCTCATTTACTATTTTTACTAACACAACGATTCTATTTTTCAGATTGCCGCTGAACACCACCACTCTTCCCACATCACCTCCCACGGACCCTGGGATGGTCGTTCTGTAAGTTCTATTGCCAGCGTAGAACAATTCGAAACAAATCCCTCTGCCCAAAACTTGGCCTACAGTGCTTACAATTAAGTTTTAGTAACATACCAAAAACAAAGAACATAAAGCCCTCTACCTTACCTACCCTTCCCTTTCATCCATTCCCTTTCCTTCCCCTTTATACATAACAAGGAAAACAAAAGAAACAACAAGAATTTAACCAAAAATGTAAAAGCTTCTTAAAACAACAACGACAACCTCCAAAAGGTTTAAATGTAAGACGACAACTAACTGGCCAGAAGAGGAAATAAGCAAAATTAGAGAAAAAAGGTTCAACAACAGATGACATCTCTCGGTTGTTGTTTTTTTCTGTTCATGTTCATTCATTTCTGGCAAATGATTGATTGCAAATTGGTAGAAAATTTAAGGAAGCGTAAATTTAAATCACCACCTTCTTGTTGTTCATTTTCCAATTTGTAAGTTGAACCTTTGCCTTTTTTGAAACTAAACCCTAAATTGGTTGGCATCGGAACGCATACATTTAGGCCTGGTCAATTCCAAAGAAAATATTTTTTTATAATTTTTATTTATAAAAAAAAACTGAAGTTTTTATATGCAATTTTTGTTTACACTTAGTTGAGTTTAATTTATTTATTTTTGTAATTTTAATAATTTATTTATTGTAAAAAAAAACCAAAAAAAAAAAACATGCAAAGAAAAGAAAGCAAAAAAAATAAAATTTGATATTTATTAAAAAAAACATAAGTGGTTTTTAATAGAAAAAGGATTAAATTAGAAATCTGGCATCATTTGTGACATGTGACATATTTGGCAAGAAAAACTTTTAGAAAATTAAGGTTTAAAGTTTGATATTTTAAATACTATTATTATTTATATGTATTTAAAAGCTATTCTTCTGTCAAAGATCTAACTCAGATGTCATAAACCTAATTGGTGAGAAACTATGTGAAATCAAAAGCAACACTTGTAAGTGTAACTTTTTTGAGTATTTTTTTGTTAGAGTTTTTTCTAGTACATTTTCTTAATGATTCAAGTTTTATCTAAGTTTTAAAAAATTTTTCAAATTTGAAGTTTATATCGAATTAGGGCATTTAAAGTAAGAAATAAACTTTAAAGCTTATTTAAATATGCCTATTAGATAAGTGTTTACATTTTCATTATTTATTAAAAACAAACAGTAAATTGCAAATGGATATTTTTTGAATTTGAAGGGGGGAATTATTCTCCCTAATAAATAGATAATATAATTTGGTCTGCTTTTTTATCTATGTGTTAATTTCACTTTATTTTGTCTTTAAATTAGTAAAGCTGAATAAAGCCAAAAGCTAAAATTACCAACTCCCACACAGGCTGTACAGCTCAACCTGGACATTGCTTCGCTCTTATATAATTAGTAAATGAATTAGTTCCATACTCAAAGCCTTAGTAATATTAAGTAAATGACCACAAAACAATTAATCTATTACCATTAACATGACCCAATAAAATATCAATTTACATTTGCCTTATTGACTTTATGTTTTAATGTCAATAATCTCACATCCACGCACGTCCTAATTGGAATCATTTCACAACTCATTCATTATATTTTAATTTCTCCCAGCTATTTACAATTTCTTACTATGTAAGTATAAAAACTTGTATCTCATAGTTTATGTGTCTGAAATTAACGCATTTCTACACGTAACTACGTGCTATTACCGTGATGTTCATGTAGTAGAGAAATGTTTGCATTTACAGTGTGAGCCGAAAATACGTAACAGACATTCAGGGTAATAGTATTTGGGTGCTACGAGTTTATTCCACATACGAACTTGGGCAGAAACCAAACATTTCGGAAATAAATCAGACATTTCTAACACGAAATTACACATAGTCGTAGCAGAGGAGTTTATATATCACACTGGTTCCTCTAGAGAGAGTCAACTCAAATTTTAAAACGAACTAATGAATTTTGATTACTTAACGACAAAATTTTGTGGTTAAAAAGTTACAGAATTGCGGTACTGGTGCATAATGGATGAAGAAACGTACGTATGGAAAATTTTTCGCATCTTCCGGGTCAGTTGCGGCAAAAGAAGCCAAATATTTGTTACAAAGGGCTTTATAAATACCGAAATTTACATCAAGGAATGTTTACAAAAGAGAATGCTTCCATTCATAAGACTTCTTAATGTGTCCACTTATTTTTGGCCTGATTTGGCATCCTGTCACTATGGTAAGCAAGGACTTGATTGGAACAAGAACAATAATGTGGTATTTGTACAAAGAGAGGCAATACCTCTAAACTGCCTGGAGCTAAGGCCAGTGGAGAGATATTGGACTCATGTTAAAAGAGAATTGAAGAGTACAAAAAAGGTGTCCTAAAGTGTGGTAGATTTTCAACGGAGATGGACTACCTGTTCGAACAAAGTGACAGAAAGAACTATAAAAAAGGTTCAAAATTCCATCACTAGTGATTTGAACTATAAAAATTTATTTTTTTTTTAAATTGAACCAATAGTTTTCATCAAATAAAAAAATCAAAACTGTAAGTTTAGTGGTTTCATTTTTATTAACATATATGTAAGTTAAGAATTTTTCGATCTCAGTCCTTAGTTGTTCTAATATGAACAAAATCTTAAAAAAGAATGCCAAACCAGCACATTGCCATACACTTGTACAATTATAACTATAGTAATTGTAATATCAAATATATTTATTTGAGACAACTAAACATGACATGCTTAATTATTGAATTGCCAGCAAATTTACAAACATTTGTTCGAAAACTTTTCGTTTACACTTTAATTAAAATTTATAATAAAAAGTATCAAAAAACAAAAATCGATTTTCATTATTATTTACACATTAAACGTGTTAACTTATTCTGCATACTCGTAAATATTTGCACATGTGGAAAGTAAATACATGTAATAGGAAATTTTTTTAAAATATGTACATTGTACATATTTAGTTTATGACTTAAAAATGCTTTTTTAAAATTTCTAGCTTTTATTTTGAAAAATTTGTACAATATAAATTAACTGAAAGTACTGGCCATTGTAAGCTATACCCTTTTCCCATCTTTCTGGCAACATATGAATTCAGAGCCAAAAGAACTGCTCGTATTTTGAGGCCAAGAACGAATCGAAAAAAAATAGTAGTGGGACGGAGCACGGTCTGGAGTATAAAGCGGGTGAGGCAAAACTTGCCAACCACTTCATTCTAAATACTTTTTAAGAGGTTTTGCATCATGTGGGCGAGTATTGTCATGATGGAATATTACGGTGTCATATCTGGAAGCATATTCTGAGCGTTTTTTGGCCATGGCTCGCTTCTAACGAATTAGTTGCGTTCGGTACAAGCTCCCTGTGATAGTCTGGTCAGATTTCAGCAGCTCATAAAAGATAGGACAAGATTGCTCCCACCAAAAACAGAGAATTATCTTAGCGCCATGTGTATTTGGTAGCAAATAATGTTCAATAACTAAGTGAGAATAAATGGCAGTTATCTACACTTCAAAATGACATATAAGTTATTAAGCATATAAGCGTTCAAAAGAAACGCCGTCTATTGTAAATCCCACATTTTTAAGTCGTACACTCTATGTATAAAAAATAATACTAAATTTTTGAATTGTCCTATCTATATAAATACATAAATATATGTGTATTTATGAAATTTTTAAAGACACACTTAGAATCTAGCCTTTTCAAAACAATCTAACAGTTCTGGGAAACTGCCCCGAACTAGAGATTTTACCTATCACTTAGAGTGATCACTTAAATAGCTACGTGACTAGCTATTTTAAAATGTGCGTGTCCCTACATAGATTACAAATATACTGTCTATTAGATGGCTCGAAGTATTGGATTCACATACCGGTTACATAGAGTCAGTTACATTACTATCTACCTAACTGGTTACTTGATTAGCTACATAACTAGTTGTTTTTACGGCTGCTTAGCGGAAGCTAATTGAACTGCATAGTCAGTTAAAAACACATCTCCTTGGCAGTCCAATAACCGAGTACTTGTAAACAAACCTTTCTCCGGCTACTCTCCAATATATTACTTCTGGTGAGTTCAGTAACTACTTTCTAAAGTGCAGTACAGAATCCCTTATAGACAGTAATTATCACAAATGTCTGATTACATGGCTGATACCAATTTATACATTTTGGGTTATTTGACACGTATGTGCTCGTTGTAGTGCAGAGAGAAGTCAATTAGTCATGTAATCTAGTGTGAAGTCAATTATCACTTTAATGTCTCTAAGTAACCTAGAGTGTAGTCACTTTTAATCTTTATTTTGTACTGCATTTTTGTGTGAGTAATTCATACAAACTGGGTTTTGCACAGATTGAGTTGATATAATTATCATACAGTATATTTTCTTTTTGCTTAAGTATACTGACATTTCATGTAACCTATCGTGAAGACAATTGCCACTTTAGTGTCTCTAAGTAATATATAGTGTGGCCACTTTAAACATTTATTTGGTACTGAATTTTAGAAAGTAGTTATTTTACCCACCAGAAGTAATATATTGGGTAGTTGTCGGAGGATGGTTTGTTTACAAGCAGTCGGTTATTGGGCTGTCTATGAGATGTCTTTTCACATGTAAAAAAAACTAGTTATGTAGCTGATCAAGTAGCCAGTTAGGTGGCAATTAAGGTAACTGACTCTATGTAACCGGTATGTTAATCCAAGGCAGTCTCATTGTAATCCAAAATGGTCAATCGACCCCCTACTTAGAACAAGCACGTGTTAAAATAGTCACGTAACTAGTTATGTAACTAAGTATTTGTCACCTAAATGATAGGTAAAATCACAAGTTCAGGACAGTCTCCTAAAACTGCTGGGATATGTATGCCTGTGTACAGTAGGGTGGTCTTAATTTTGCACTTTTAGGATTTTCAATGCTCCCAAGTTCTAAAATTGTTCTCCGTCATCTTAAAACCATACACTAAAAATTTTAGCAAAATCGGAGGTTGAACATTTTATTTAATGTTCTAAAGAAAAATAAAAATAAAGAAATTAAATTTTACAACATCCAAAATCTTCCAAAAATTTTATGTTGGAAAAAATCCCAATTATGATGTTTAAATATGAAATATACAATTAAAATTCTCTGACATCGATAACCCACTATACAAATTTAAGTTTTTGAAAAGTGCTTCTCTTGCAAAACATATATTCTGAACACAAATCATAACAAATCTGTATATAAAAGATACAAAAGTTAAAATATGAGCTTTTAATCCCCATTAAGCGTTTATTAAAATCAAAAACAATGGCCCATAATCATAGTCAAAAATAAAGTATATTTTAAGAGAAATAAAGTCGTCTTTACTTAAGAGTGGACTTTAGGTCTACCATAGACAAGTTAAATTATACTTCTGATGTTAAAGTCGACTATAAATATAAAACTAGCTGAAGTTGTTTTTAACTCATTTAACAACAGCATCAGTAAGTTCATCGCCATATAAAAAAGTTCGACAGAAAGTCAAAAATGTTTAAGTTGCAAGATATTGGCAGAGATTTTGCAATTATTGAATCAATAAAATTAGTAGAATACATTTGATATTAATCTTTCCTGTTCTACGCAAACTTTTTTTCTTTAGCTTCCCGGTTACATTTATTGTTTGTCACTTTTTGTTTTTTTTTTTTAATTTTCTAAGTCAGCTGTTCAGCGATGCCACTTGACTATATTTTGTTGTATATTGTATGAAATCATTTTTTACATTAGAGGTGACACCCAGTTAAAGTCGGTTCAATTTAAAACATACTTTAATTTTGACTATAGTTAGAAAATAATAAAAAGCGGGTTTTTATTTTAAAGTTGTTTTTAAAAAGAACCGACTTTATTTTTTGACTATGATTATGGGCCAATTTATTTAATTTTTAGAAATTTCGTTTAAAACGAATTTTGAAAATGTGAAATTAGGGATTAAATTGAAATTTTATGATTTTTTTGTCTCTCATAGTGGGTTATCGATGTTAGAAAGATTTTATATTTAAACATCTACTGAAAATTAAGTACCAAAACTATGTATTTGATTTTTTTGAAAATATTGCTACTCGAAACTTCAAATAAAATTGTCAGCATATGGTTTTTAGATTACTAGCAAGAATGACTAAACAAATCTTAAAGGATGATGTGTATCTCCTGGACTAGAGAAAAAAAAACACATTCCATTTAATTGAATTGCTTTAAAAACCAGAGCCATAGAATACAAATACAAATAAGCTTTATAATGGTGGATTTCATGCAGTGTCCAATAAACTGGTAAATTTAAAAAACCCATTTCCGTCGCACTTTTTGTAACTTTAAAAATTTGCGATATTTTTAATGGTAGAATAATATTTGGATCCGAAATCCCTTCCAATAAAGAACAATTAATAAATACTACAAAAGATGGATAAATTGTAGACTTATTCAAAAAACAAATAAGAGTGTTATAATCGGCTGTTTTGAATCTTTTATACCCACCATCAAATATGTGATAATTATTATATGTATATACAAATATTATTTATTACAGGTTCATGTAAAACTGTCATGTTTATGTCCAATTTCATCGCGATATTTATTATTATAAAACAATTATGAATGATCAAGTCATTTTCTGAGGGGGACCTTGTATGGGCATGGTTTTCGCCATACTTTACAGTATAATTCAGAGTAGTTTGTGCTAAATTTTATCAAGATTGCCGCATAATCAACATATTAATGACTGCTCATAGAAAATTCCGGTGGGATATTTGTATGGGAGCTAAGTGAAATCATGGATATTGCCAATATTGCCAATGTTCAATACCAAACAAACCTTATCAACAAAGAGTATTTGTGGAAAATGTCAGCCAGCTAGCTCCTTTTGTTTGGGACCTATCGTGTTTTCAACAGACAGACGGACGGAAATAGCTAGGTCGTCTTAGAATCTCATGAGGACCAAGGACCAACATTCTGGTTGTACGACCAATATTTCGATATTTTACAAACGAAATGTCAAACTCAATATACCCCCATCTTTTTGGTGGTGGGTATAATAAATTTCGATGTAACGAATGGTCCTGACAACATGTATTTCGTTATACCATGTTTTACCTGCAAACTTTTCTTTATTTTAATTTATGTTTTGTTTTATTAATTTAATATTACAAATTTAGTGTTTGTTTACGTCCAATATGTAAATATATATGTATGTATATTTTTAATGGCCACTTCTACTATGTTGATTAATTACAAATTCGAAATTGTTTAAGGCTTTCAAATGAATATCAATTAAATACTTATACATAACTACTAAATATTAATACATATTTTGTAATAGCTAACCTTATTATCTTGATTATTAAAATGTGTCCTTTTGGGTTTTTGCTGCAAATAAAAATCGGATTTCAATTTTAAATATAAAATAAATTTCAATATTTAATTTAATAAATATGAAAATATGTAGTTCATATCAGTGCCAATATGTAAATTTATAAATATGTATTGAATTAAGTTGCATAAAAGTATTTTATACAATATTAATTGTTATTGACTAAAAATAGTTGATATTTGATGACAATCCTTAATTATAACCATAGAGAAACATAGAGCGGAAACTAGAAAAAAAAATCAAACAAAAAAGGTCATATAAACATTGTCAATGTTTATATGACCTTGGGTAGAAGACAAGTATTAAATTGCATCCTAATTTAACTGATTAAGTGTATAAAAGTTTTGGTGATTGGATTAGGTAAAGGTGGTAGTCAGAACACACTTAAATCTGTTGATCCCTTCAAATTAATTTCCGCTTCATCCTCCAGCTGAGGCAACTAAAATACGAGGTTGGCTACAAAATCGAAATGGTTAAAAGGTGAAGGAAGTGCTAATTTCAATTGTTTTGGTAAAGATTAGTAACGGTATTTGGATTATTGGTACTTAATCCTATAAATATACTATACTTTTTATAAAGTAAATAATATTTAAAGAGCTACATAATTGTCCATTAAATCTTTGTTGAATGCACTTCAAATATAAATAACTAATACTTCAATTATACATTTATTGTTTGTTTTTAATAAAAATTTTAGTGGTTTAACCACAATTTTCAGGGGCAAAAACTTTCATTGCCAAGTAATGAAGTAAAATGCACAATAGCATTTTAACGCTTAAAAATATGTCATTTTCTTAATATGACTAAAGCTATTTACAAGTAATGACTCAAATAACTCATAAAGAGTGTGCACAAGGAAATATCTAGAAAGTAATCAGTTATACAAGGTGGCGCAAAAGTAGTCCTCCTATCAGAAAATGCTATAAATTTTGCGATTAGCCCCTAATGTCAGTTCTGTTTTGACATTTGTGAAGTAAACACATGCGAAATACACGTTAATAAACAATGTTACGCTACACTGCTCCAGAACGCGGAATATTGCTGACTATTTATTTGACCAATAATCGGCAAAATTTATAGCATTTTCTGATTGGAGGATTACTTTTGCCCCACCTTGTATAACAGATAATAAATAAGTCAATATACGAATACTTCTAAGTAATGCAGACGGTATGTAGTAGTCATTGAAAAGTAAGTTATTGAGTAATTGTAAGTCATTGCCAAGTTTTAGCTGGGGAGTTGATAATCATTTAATATTATTTAAAATATTCGGTTCATCATTTATTCCACTAATTTGCAGCATTGTCTTGTTGACATCTGCAATACTTATTTATGGATTTTTTCATCAATAAAAGGGGCAAGACCATCTTATAATATTCATTATAAATTGTACTCAGGGTTGGAAAAGTTGATACAAGCGTACTTTTTTTAATTTTATTTCAAGCTGAAAAGTATCGTAGTACTCCATTAAATAATTTGATTCTCTTAGAAACACTTGTGTATAAAAAACCATTTCCGTATACAAATTTTTTTTGTACAAAAATTTTTGTATAACAATTTGTGTATAAAAGCTTAAGCTATAGAAAATTTTGTATATACCAGTTTTTTCTATATAGATATAGATAATTTTCAGTATAACAGAAAATTACAAAAATTTCATAAAAATAATATCATGAATAACAAGTAAGAGTGTTATATTCGGCTCAATTATGGATCGATCCTCACAAAAGTTGGTAGAAAAATATAGGATTTCATCACGATACTACTTAATTACACTGCGTTACACGATTTTGGTACTCTCTTAACTGTTAGCTGGAATTAATAGGTAATGAGCCATATTGACCCTTTAGGGTCAAAAGAAACTTTTACTGTTTTCAATGTATTATACTTTTTTATTATTATATATCGACGTTATCGAATATGAACGATTACTAAGTTACTATTCGATAACGTCGACATATTTATTTGAAAATCCAATATGAATACTGGACTAAGTGGTCGTCGCAACTGCTTAAATGCCCCAAAAGTATGGCCAGAAAGGTCAGAGTTTGTTTGCGGAAAATCTAATGTGAAACATATACCATTGTCTAATGTACACATATACCTAAATATGTCATTCTGCCACCATTGCACATAAAACTTGGTTTGATGAACAATTTCGTCAAGGCTATGAATAAAGAGGGAGATGGCTTTTTATATTTTAAGACAGTATTTTCCAAGTTAAGTGATGACAAACTCAAAGAAGGAATATTTTTGTGACCACAAATGTGCACATTGATGAAAAGCTTTGTGATGCAGTTTTTGTTTCCATCCGTGGTATGGTCCAGGTTTTTCAAAGGTGTGCTTCCTTTGAAATCTTTACCACAGAGCTGTCTTGGATCTTTGGAATATCTTTGGGCGAAGCTTCTAATAGAGGATTCGACGAGATAAATGCTTCGGCTACGACTAATTATTAGTAAATACACCTAATGGATGCAATCCGAAGATATAAATTCTTCAGTACAATCCGACGAGAAAAATGCTTCGGCTCTCTGTCTGCTAACGACTAATTATTCGTAAATACTGCTTAGAGATACAATCCTAAGAAATTAATTCTTCAGCTCTCATCGGCTAACTACAACTTATTGGCTATGACTAGCTAATGAGTACCGAAGAGATAAATGCTTTGGCTCTCGGTCGGCTAACGACTAATTATTCGTAATTAATGTCTATGGATGTAATCCGAGGAGATAAATTCTTCAGCTCTCATCAGCTAACTTTAACTTATTGGCTATGACTAGCTAATGAGTACAATCCGACGAGATAAATGCTTCGGCTCTCGGTCGGCTAACTACGGTTTTTTACTATGGTATTAGTACGAAGCATGATTCAAATATACAAGGTTGCTCCACTTCTCTCTCACAAAAATATTTTTGAAGTTTATTGGAATTATTTGAAATTAGTTTTTTGTAAACAATAAAAAAGTCTTTGCCACATATGAAAAAAGGGAAATGACATTTAAGAAATATTTAATTTTAATGTGTAATTTATATTAAAAATTTGTTTCGTCTTCTTGCTTTTTGTGTTTTTTCTTTCTTGGAGTCTGTATACGGGATAGTTTATAATTATTTCAAAAACGAATTTCTTTAGTTAACATTTTTTTATTGAATTTTTTGTTTGCTGTTTTATTTTTTTACTTTTAAATAAACAAAAAAATGGGATTTTAAGAATGAATATGGTAGCACGATTTTTCATAATTCCAATAAACGTCAGAACGTTAATATGGCGACAAAAAGAGAAAGTGAGACTACCTTCTATTTTTGTATCATGGTACGAAGTAAGAATTTAGGCCTCGTCTAATTATGCTTTGTTACCCGGGCGCAAAGTATAAGTAGATCGGGACTTCGATTCTAACTTCCCTTTTTATGTTTTTCTTAGATGTCTTATATTAGAATTCACATAAACTGTGTGGGAATTATACAGTATACTAATATGTAATATTAAAGTTCACACAAACAATATACTAATATGTATTGTATTAATTATGTTGTGTTAGTGGATTGACTTTTGTAACTGCACGTTACAGCTTACTAACAAGGAATTTGATGTCTGGTTATTACTGAAAGCAGTTATAAAAGGATTTTTATGCAACAACAGAGCCGAAAATGTAGAACAGCTAGTTGACGACATCTTAAAAGCTTACGAAAAGTTGGGTTGCAGAATGTCATAGAAAATTCACTTTCTTCATTATTATTTGTCTTTTTTTTCAATCTAATCTGGGTGCGGTCAGCGATGAGCAGGGTGAGATGTTCCACCAGGATGTAACGAAGCTTGAAAAACGATTTCAAGGCCATTGGGACACAACTATGCTATGTGATTACTGTTGGCGTTTAAAATGAGAAAATTATTCAAAGCACAAAACAAAAAGTTAAAGTTTCACGATATTTTGTGTTTAAATTTTATAAGATGATTTTTTTTTTGAGTTTTTTATACCTAAATAATAAAACTAAACTGATTAAGTAAAACAATCTGGTTGTTTTTATTAGATTTCTTTAAAATATATTTTGGACTTTTAATTTTTAATATAATTTGACATATTCTTAGGGAAGAAAAATTTGTATGTACATATGTTTAATAAACGATAGGTACACAATGTGTACACTGTACATGTGTGCAAAATTTTTACAAAAACTGAAAAATTTGCATTTTTTCCGAATTTTAACGGTAATACAGTTTGTGGGTCAATTTGACCCAAAGGACATATAGGTATAATCTGAAAAATATTTTTTTGACTGTAAGTTTCGTTAATATAAATAAATCTACATATTTCTGTAACATAATGCAGAAAGTTAAGGACTTTCAGAAATTTATTTCATATAAATAGTAAAATTTTGCATATATCTGACCTTTGACCTCGATGCGCGTCCCGAAATCGTTGTCCGATTTGGCTAAAATTTTTAGTACTTATCTTTTAGACCTAGTGTCACAATATTCCACCCGGCACCCTTCAAAAATCGAACTCAATTTTTTTTCCATACAACTGATTGTCACTCTAGTACACATACAAAAGAAAACTTGACATTTCAAAGCGGGTACTCAATATTGTTTTTCATTTGTAACGCAGTGTTATTATAAGACAATTATGAATGATCAATGTTGTCAGATTTACTTTATAGTAGTAAATCTGGCAATATTTCAGCCAGCTAGTTCCTTTTGTTTGGTCCTATCGTGTTTTCAACAGACAAGCAGACCGACGGACGGACATATCTAGATTACCTTAGAATCTTATGAGCACCCAGAATATAATTTTGTGGGTCTGCGATGAATATTTCGATGAGTTATAAACGAAATGACAAAATCAATATACCTCCCAACATTTAAAAACTTGCCCTGTTTACTAACTACTTAGTATAAATTGAAGCCAATGAAAAGCAATTATGTAGGTAATGTTCATGTTCAAGTACTATTTTATAAAAAAAAAAAAAAATGTTTTTATCAATTTCAGTAAAATTTCAGGAAAATAAATGTGTATTGGTTTACGCAGAAAAACATAAATTAAAGTGTCATTTTATGACATATTTCTATGGGTTGTTACATATCAGATTTAAAATTACTTTGGAAAACAAGTAGATATGTATAAGTATTAGATAATAAACAAATGCGAATAAACAAGTATGATTTTTTGGCACTTTTTTTTTTTTTTTGCTGATTTCCGTTTATTGATTACATTGCATAATAAATTAAAATACATACGTACAATTCGCAACAAAAACGATAAGAAACAAATTGCTAAATTTGTTTTGCATTAACAAAAGAAATAAGCAAAATACATATAAATATTTACATACATTTTGTTTGTTTATTTCAATTTAAACAATTGTAAAGCACGTTTAACATTTCCTAGCAATTGCGTTTATGATCTAAATACATAAAACAATAGTCGTATATTTATTGGAGTGCAGACAAAGTATTTGGAGTATATAAATTTAACAATTGTTTACTTTTTTTAACATGCATACATACATATGTATATAAATTCAATAAATTAAATTGGAATCAGTAACATTCTTGCCTATTCCATTAGTTTAGCGTTCCTAATTTCCCGAAATTTTTTCATTCCCGGGAATTTTTAATGCTATATTAAGCCAATAGCCAGTTTCAAACAATGGGTAAAAAAAAGAACGTTTTCAAATCTAAACTAGTATCATTAGACGTTTTAATGTTAAGCATCTTAATAGCATGTTTTTTTCTCACACAGAGAAAGTAGTTTATTTCAGTATAAATGAGCGAATTGTTATTTGTGCTGGGTTCACACAAATTCTGTTTATATGTCGTAATTTGTATGTGTCAAATGATTTTCTGTTGCTAGTATCAAAAAAATCTATGGATTCCATTGAATCATATTCGACTGACAATAACCCAGCAAAATATTATTGAATTTCGGTAATGGGTAGTAGTTATTTCCTAGGTTACAAAGTAATGAGTTGTACTTACAAATCTCAGTATTTCAAATACAATAATAACTAGCTGCTGGTAATGATCTGAATAAGTAGTGTTGCATAACTATATGTATTATATAGTATTTTGGATTATAAATAGTTATTCTATTACAATTTGTAACAAACTAAATAACCCATTATTCGCAGAGCTTTTGTACGTCAATTGGTAACAACATATTTAGTTGTTTTAGGTAACTACTTATTTTTGGGAAAACGTCGAACAAAAATAAGTAGCTATTCCCCCCAAAAGTAAGTAGTTTCTACTTGTTTCCAATATTACCTGCTGGCTTACCAGGTATGTTAAAATTTTGCTGGGAAATAACGAATTAGTTTTATCTGTGCAAAAACAATATTGTAACATTAAGAAGAAAACTTATAAAGAAATTCCCGACATTTGATTTTTGTATTTTTTATACCCACCACCAAAAAAATTGGGGTATATGATTTTGTTATTCCGTCTATAACACATCAAAATATTCATCACAGACCCACAAAAGTATCCTGGGTCCTTATGAAGACGATTTAACAATGTCTGTCAGTCTGTCTGTCTGTTGAATGAACGATAGGGCCTACAGGAAAGGATCAAATGTTCCTCAAACATATGGGGATGAAATTTTAACAACAAACAAAAAATTTTATATTTTTCAAAACTTTTTTGCAAATTTTCTTTAAATATATTACAGATAGTACATTGAAATTGTCACCTATTATAAAAGAACAATTTGTGTTGAAAAAAACAAAAATCGGTCCATGATTTTTCCTACCACACATACAAAAATCTTCTCGGAATATGGCTATATACATAAATGCCTGTAGAATAGTGATATTCCTAAAATGTGGTATTAAAAATAGGCAAAATCGGATAAAAATTAAGTGGAAACGAGGATCGCTATGGATCGCTAACAAAACAATAAGGAATCAATAGACCGTTACAGGATGAGTGTCCCCACAAATCTTCACATATTCAACTGTTCAGTCAATCCTACGTTTAGACAATTTATAAACTTATTGAGTAACATCATAAAACTTTGACATAAATGCAGAACCCCCAGATTTTTTCTAATTAAGCACTAAGTGTGTGGCTCTAACTCATGCAGTGCTATGTGTAGTTACTAGGAAAATAGGTTATACGAAATATAGTATTTGAAGTCATTAAGCTCAAAGCTTTCATTGTTATAATTGACATGGAAGACGTATGTTCAGATATCCTTAACAACATATTGTACATAACACAAAATTTTATTATTCAAAATAAAACTAAAAAATGGTGTACACAAATAAAATTTTGGACAAAAATATCTCAATGAAAAAAGATCAATGTTTATTATTTTATTCCAAGTTGGTTACATTGAAAATTTTATTAGAAATGACTTTATACATACATTTTCCAATCTACTTTATTAACACCAATATCAAAACATTAAATTAAAAACAAAAATTTACTGAAAGCCTTATACGAATTTAAAAATACTCTGGAATCTAAAGTTTTTCAATCAACAATTATTTCATAAGCTGTTTAACATTTAAATTATTAAAAATGTTCTGGTTTATACAATATATTTTATTAAATTATTCGAATAAAATTTTGTACTCTTTATTCGTTCGAATAATCGAATAATAATAAAATTGTTTTACGATTATTCTAATAAGGATTGAGATTGTAAAATTCTTAACACATGCTTTTCATAAACACTTTTAAACCAAGTATTATTTGATATTTTTTGTTCAAGTTACCTTTGTAAAGCATGTCAGTTATTATGTTTAATGTCAATTATGTTCATTTGTTGTTAATCTGATTAAAATGAGTGACCAGAAAAAAGTGCGTACTAAAATTATTAAATATTTTCAACAAAACCCAACTTGGTCCTACAAAAAGTTGGCCAAACAATCCAAGGTCTGCTATCAAACTTTTTCCAATGTTATTAAACAGTACCGTTGATATAAAACCTGGTTCAGGTAGAAGGAATGGTCCACATGATGTTTCTAAAGCCAAAAAAATAGAAAGCATTTTCAAATGAGTTCTCAACACCGGTTGAGAAGTCCGAGTACTGACGGTTAGGTCAGTACTCGAAAAGTTAAAGCCAATGAAGGTTTAAAAGCATACAAGGCTCAAAACGTTCTTGACAGGAGCTCTGCTAAAAATTTAGAGGCCAAAGACAGAGCACGGAAATTGAAGTCAAATTTTATACAAAAAATATGCCTGCTGCATAATGGATGACGAAATGTACGTATGGACAATTTTTCGCAGCTTCTGGGTAAATTTTTGTATGTTGCAAATGCTCGAGGGAATGTAGAAGAAAAGTTGAGGACCCAAAAGCAGACAAAATTTCCCAAAAAGATCTTGGTATGGCAAGAAATATGCAGTTGCTGCAAAAAAGGCAAACATTTGTTACAAAGGGCTCTATAAATACCGAAATTTACATCAAGGAATGTTTACAAAAATGGATGCTTCCATTCATAAGACTTCTTAGTGTGTCCACTTATTTGAAAGGTCTCGAGTGGTAAAAGAACAATAATGTGGTATTTCTACCAAGAGGCAAATTCTCCAAACTGCCCGGAGCTAGGGCCAGTGGAGAGATATTGGGCTCTTGTTAAAAGAGAATTGAAGAGCACAAAAAAGGTGTCCAAAAGTGTGGTAGATTTTAAACGGAGATGGACAACCTGTTCGAAAAAAGTGACTATAAAAACCATGATGGAAGGGATTTCGAAAAAGGTTCAAGATTTCATCATTAGTGATTAGAACTATTTAAATATTTTTTTTTTTTTTTTTTTGTAAATTGTAACAATAATTTCAATCAAATAAAAAAAGATTAAAAACTGTAAGTTTAGTGGTTTCATTTTTATTAACATATATGTATGTTAAAAATTTTTCGATCTCAGTCCTTACTTATCATATTATGTGTTATCAATGTCAGAAAATGTTCAAATTTAATATGTATTTAAATATCAAAAACTACTTTTAATTGGAATTTTTTGGAAAATATTGCTACTTTGATCCAAAACTCGAAATTTCAAATAAAATGTTCAGCATTTGGAGAACAATTTTAGATCGAAAAAGGAAAAAATAACGGTTTCGTGATTTAAACATCCTAATATAGACCAAAAAGTGATTTTCTCATGAAAGGTGTAATAAACGATGTCGAATGTGAAGTAAAAAATTTCCTTTCAACTCTAGGATTAACTAAAAATTCCATCAAACTATAGAAATATATAGAAAATTTATACAAATAAAGAATAGTTTTGCTCTCATGAAATTTTATTTAAAATAACATAACCATAGAACTTTTAGTTGACGCATCAATGAAATATATTTTTACACATGTTTAATTAATTCCATTTCTGACGTTTTCATGTTCTATTAACACTTTGCAAATAATTTCACTTTCATGCTTTAACACAATTTGAATAAACGACACATCGTTTTAGCCATTACCCATTTACCGGTATTCTACATATGCATTGACAAATATGGTGTCTGAGCAACACTCGGCATTCATATTAAATGAACCACAAATAAATTGTTAAGCAATAAAGAATTTAAAGGTATGCTACTTGATTGATGTGCACAAACTACATTACAAATGTTCGCTTTATTGTCAGCTTTTATTAAAAACTACATATTTCTAAAATGCATATCGATTTTGTGATGTAGTAAGCTCTGATTATGCAGTCGAATATGTTGAATCAAGACTTCTACGATGTACGTTCTTGATCTTGGAGAGATTGGGCCACAAAACGATAAAATGATACATATAAAACAAGTAAATACCCTAGCAATTCATTGAACTAGTTCCGCTACATCGAATTAGTTAGCAACTGAGAACTAACACTATTGAATTTTCAACCCACTCGCAACGTTATTGAAAAAAAAAAAAAATAAAAAATACATTTTTCAGAGAGCCACAGATCTCTTATTTATACTGCTCTCTATTTGTTATTAAGAATTACATGTCATTCTACTCTCAATTTTTGCTTTTTTTATCATCATAGAGAACTGCTGGGTACTTTAAATGAGAAATTCATTGGTTTTAATATGTAAATGGGAATAATTGATATAAGGCGACACGAACCTAGTTGTGTTTGTGTAAAAAGCCTATTAATGTTCGAGCAACGGGATTGGCATCTAGAAAATATAGAGTTCATTGCTCTTCCAAAATTAATTATTTGTTGAAATTAAAATTTATTCTCGGCTTTAGTGACTCTAAAAGCGTAACCACTTTTTTCGTTAGAACTTGAAGATTGGTATTTTAGTAAAATTAAATAATTTTATAAATTTTTGGGACGTCATTTACCTTAAAAACTTAAAAAATTATAATATGGTGATTTTCCTTGAAGAAAAATATAAAATTTGAGTTAATGTAAAATTTTAACGGTTAAAGAAAACATAACAAAATTTGGAATTAATGCAGATCCAAATGTCCTTAAAACAACGGTATTATAATTTTTGATATTTTTTATTTTAAAATTCCGAAATTCCTAATCCGGAAAAATGTGTTCCAAAAACTGAGTTTATTTAGAAAAGTGCCTACTGTGACGTTATTTACCGTGTGGTAGTAAAAAAACTTTGTAAGTGTTCAAGTAATATATAGGGTTATACAAATATAGAACATCTTCGAGAATCGGTGCTTTGCCTTTTTTGAATTTTTTACTCAAACGTAAAATTATTTTTTAAAATTGGCCAAGTTTGGATAGGTGGTGTTGTGTCAGCTTTAGTGATCCAAATCTTACTTTACACGCTTTAGCATTAAGTTCTCTTTCTGGATCATATAAAAATTGTGTATAGTCCCGAAGAAAAATTTTTTCTACAAAAAAATATATAGGGACTTTTTTGGGAAAAATCGTAAAAAATACTGCCTTTTTTATATGTTCCAACTTTGGATGCGTGTAACTTTATATAGGGACAAGATAGCTGTTAGCAAGTTATTCCTATTTTATCACCAATATAGCTGATATTTTAAAAATAAATTTCGACAATCAGTTGGCGCGTCATTTCTAAAAAACCATAAAAAGATCGAGCAAAATTAAAAAAAATAAATCAATAAACTTAAATATCTCTTCAACTAATAGAGATAACCTACATATGTAAGTGCTATTTATAAGGACTATTTATATTTTAAATTTCAGCTCATTTGGATCATAAATAGATTTTTGGCGATTTTTTTTTTAATTTTTAGACCCGAGGTGATCAACTTTGAGGGCCACACAGTGGCGCTAGGAGGATGAACAAATGCAAATAAACTCAAAAACACCACAGCTCCAACCATGTGAAATTTCGTAGTAATATCTCCAATAGTTCCCGAGATACCGAATTATTTCCAAAAAAAAAAGTTTCTAACCCTTAAATGCATATTGTTGCCAATTGTCTACATTCCAGTTCCACTTAATTTTAGACGAACAAAAGCTCGATACTAATTCAGATTCTCCTTCAGCAACATCATGTGGAGTGCGATAAGTTTCAGCTAAAGAAATTCTAAATCAAACTAAAGCTATAGGAAATATAATGAATAAAAATCAAATAATTATTTGACACTTTATAGAAAAATAAAAGTAAAAAGCATGCATTTAAGGGCTAAACCACTGTGCGTTGTTTACTGTTACAAGTGTTTTGTAACATCAAAGAGCATCAAATAAAATAAATGTAAATATTTGTTTTGAATTGTCTTAAGTAAAAGGATATTTTATTTTGAATTATCTTAAGTAAAAGGAGTTTTTGAAATAATTAAAAATAATACGTCTTTTTCGTTAAGTATTTGCCATGTGTGTCCCGTACCTTTTTTTTAAAAAAAACACACACAAACTGCGAAGCGTTTTGCTTGTCTGCAGATACACCCAGAGTCTCTGGCGGGAATCGAAACCGCAACCCCCAGATTGATAGTCCAGCACACTATCGTGTAGTCTATCGGGGCACTTAAGACTAATTTGTATCAGGCGCTAAATCGAGAAGTGAGTACTAATGGGCAGTTAAACCGATACGATCCAAAAATCTTAATTAGACCAAGTTACAGCGTTTGCTTCTATATTTCGGCGGATATTATACATAATAGACATTTTTATCCATCTCTGACCAAATGTTGTGAAAATTTCCGCAACAAATCTTTCAGCTCTGAATTGTTTGGGATTATCGGTAGAGGGCACGAAATATCAGACGATCTTCAAAGACAAGGCTCAGGGTTATTCTTGGAAGTCACTAAGCCACTACCATAAGATTGTATTGTAGAAAATTATGTATAGAACAAACCAATGCTGCATGAAAAGAGTGGACTGAAGAGTTTCAGAGGCTAATGGCTTAGGTAGAACATGGCAGATTGGATTTTGATAGAAGAAGTATTAGGGTAAACATTAGTATGATTACGGGTTATTGCCCTATTACGGTCAGGACTAGTAAATGTTACAACGACAAATCAAACTTTTGTAGGATGTTTGGGACACTGTGTAGCACATTATCTGCCACACTTGATGAGTAAACTATACTACGATGGATTAGAGGATATCTTTAGTTGTAAGTTAAAGATATGTTCTGCTTTGTTAAGGCAATAAAGCGTCTTAATGGCACGGTTTCGGTTTTAAAAAATTGAAAACCGATCGATATTAAATCAGTTGATAATATAGGAAATGCTAACAAATTTAAAGTTCTAACTTGACGAGTGTTTAAGAGGATAAAGGAAAATTTGTACTTTTTCTATTAATGGAACCTTTATAATATATTAAATTAGTTAGCTTATATACATTAAAGTTGGCTAATATGCTTCTCAGTAAAGAAATAATCAAAAATAGGGTGCTGAATTGTATTGTGATACCAAAAATGGAGAACTAAACCAAACTGAGGAGTACTTTTTCGTTCTTCAACATGAATTCTCTATAATATTGAACCTAGAATTAGGAAATTACTTTGAAATTTCAAACTTAACAGTGGTTTAAGTGTGGAAAATTGTTACTTTCACTTCTAATGGTACTTTTTATTATATTAAATTATTTTACTTATATGTATACATAATAGTTGGCTGATATGCTTCTGAGTAAAGAAAGAATCAAGGATAGAGGGCATAATGATAAGTATTGAGGTAACAAAAACTATTATTGAAATTTCTATAATAATGAACCTATAGCAGGAAATTAAACACACATGATCCTGACTGAGTTAGAATATAAAAAAGGGACTTGCAGTTACTTTTTCGAACTAGTAGTACTTTTTGAATATTTTATAACATTAATTGTAGACAAATGATTCTGAATGAGTTAGAATTTACGAAAGTTGATTATAGTCTTACCTTTCATTTGGATTTTCTATAATAATGGACACAGAAATATGAAATCAAACATTCATGATGCTGAGTAGAAATACAAAATGTGGGTCTTTATGGTACTGTTTTTATTCTAATAATACGTTTTGAATGAGCTAGAATCCACATTACAATGAATCAATAAACATGAAACTAGAGACATGTTTTCCTGAATTAGAATTAATTTACAAAGGAAACTTAATAATACTATTTCTTTCTTCCAATTGGGGTAGCCTGCTACGTCATCTGAAGCAATTATTGTAATACAATTTAAAAAATTTAAACAAATCTTAAGAAATTTATGCCGATTTGTTTTTAGAGATATTTGATGAAAAAGTTTGTTTCTCATTTCTGAATTTTGAATATTTCTACTGAAAATAGATTTAAAGTAAAAACAGAAGAATAATTGTCGGTTTCGGTTTTAGGCTTTGAAAAACCGCGGTTTCGGTTAAAACCGAATTGGAAACTCTATGCACTACCCTTCTAAACTAAACTACAAGCATATTATACGCAGCCATTTCACAATTGATATGAATAAGTTTGAAGAAGCAGAATGGACATACCTATACAACAAATTAATAAGATTTAAGACACCATCAAAATTTTCCAATTTGTTTGATACAAATTTACTTAAAGCTATTTTTAAAATTAAATATGAATAGTATTTTTAAAAAAACAAGAAATTATTGTAATAATAGGCCTCAACAATTTAATGTAAAGTACTAGTATCTAAATCGATATTTCGAGGCTAATAAGTACCAAATAATATCATAAGACATCAATACAATTATGAATAATGTTTGTTTGGAACAATGACCTTGTACTATATAAGTATGAAATAAAGGGAACAAGTCCGCACTAGCATTGTGTAATACAAATTAATTTCAATATCAAGTATAGCGAACGTAAGGTGCATGTGGTCACTTCAACTAGTATGTGTCTAAAAACGGTTAGGAATTTCAAAAAGCGAAAAATATTAGTGCCACATCATAAAAAAAATTTAAATACTAAATATTTTAACTACATAAAGTAATGAAAGTTGTATAACAAATATGGTAAATAAGAATGAATAAATTTGAATAAAATGGTTAAAGGTGGAGCTGCAAGAAGAGGAGGAAATTAATAATTGTTTTTTTTTTTTTTTTGTATTTTGTTTCATTTGCATAGATTTGCCAATATGAATTACGATCGTATAACGTGTCTGGTTGTCTACAAATTTAACGAAAAATAGAAAAACGTTAAAGCAAAAACTACCTAAACCTTAAACGGGTATTGAAAATTGAATTTATCGAGTAAAAATTTGTTTGTTGTAAAATTCTTTAAAAAAAAAAAATAAAATAAACATTTTGGTATCTTGTCAAGAGGGGGAAGGTAGGGAAAGAGAAAAAGTTTTTGAATTTGGCACCCATAACAAAAACAAATTAAAATGAAATTTTTTAACGTTCAAATATGAAATTGTTGGTTGGTTGCAGTTTGGCAGAGTGTCTTTTCAGTAACTACATATATATGTATATGTCTGAATGTGTGTTTGTCCGTCTGTTTTTAAATATTTATGTGTATTTGTTTTATTTACTATATTTTAGTTTATTGTGTTTATTATTGTCACTTGTAATTGAACATCGTAAGAGTATTGAGTTTTGAATACTAATTACTTCAAATATGGCCAAAAACAAAAACCTCAACATTGTAAAATCAAAAGTTTTTTTTGGACAAGAAGTGCGACGGACGACGAGTTGTATGAATAGCGGTTCATAGTGGAAAACGTCGACATTCAGCGCATGCGTGAGAGTGTTTTGTTTGCTTTGCCTTTTTTTGGATTGAAATGCAATTGCTGGGGAAGTCGTCGTAAAACATTGTCGGTCGTTATGATGAAATCAATTGATTTGGATTGGCTGGTGTTGTAGTTAGTGTTGCTTATCATAGTTGCTAGTATGTATTTTCAGTATTTGGCATACAATTGTGTTTAGGTTCGAAAGAAAGCTTACTACAGTTTAGGCCATTACCAAAAAATAGTTTTTTTTTATTATTATTAAATTTTGAAAATTATTAATTTTATAAAGGCATTATTGTTGTTGTTGTTGCTCATCATAATAATTCACCCAATATGAACAAAATATTACAAAAACAAAAGAATACTTGTATACTACATACATAGAGTCAAATACATAAGTATGTTGAGACTTGGGTCAATAGCTGTATGAAAATACATATTTGTAATTTCCCGTATGGTTTTGACGCTCTTGAGCAAATTGTACAGCAGTTGTTGTTTTTGTTTTCGCTTCTTTTAGGTCTTTGTGTGCATGGGGTATGTGGTGGCGTTTTATTGTATGGGGGAGCGGCAGTATAAAATCATCAGTATTTGTTGAAATTGATATCATTGTTTTCATATCAATTCCATTGTGAACACCAGTAGCACAATACAGTTAAAGGAATAAACCTGGTTTTATAATTAGTAGTTTAAAACTTAAAAAAATAGTTAAAAATGGCTTTTCGTTTTACATCCTTTTTGGCCGTAGGCTGTTTATTGCTGGCCGCTTCGGCTCCCCTCAATGCTGCCGCCATTGATAATGCTGTGGCCGAGCCACGCATTCACAGCTCCGACGAACTCATCTCGAATATTGTGGATAATTGTTTCAACAGCAATGCCATGCATTGTTTGAAGGAGAAGGTGTTGACCTATTTGGATACAGTGACCGGTGTTGAAGAAGATGTTAGCGGCCGTGCCTTCAATGATGATGTTATCGATAAAGTTATCACCGATCGTGTTGCCCGCATCTTGAACACCAATGAAATTCGCGTCCAATTGCCCGAAACTGTATTCGCCAACTCTGTATTGTCCTACCGTGCTGATCGTGGTTTCGATTTGGAAGTTCCCCAATCTGAAGGTGAGTTAACATTAAAATAACTGTTATTATTATAACAATTATAACAATATAAATTAACTTGTTTATCTTTCCTTTACCAGCTCGTGGTGATAAAAAGAAGGACAAACTCTTCTTGCCCTTGTTGTTGCTTATGAAACTCAAATTGAAGGTCGTTATGCCCATCTTAATGTCATTGATTGGACTTAAAGCTTTCAAGGCTTTGATCTTGTCTAAAATCGCTATTAAATTGGTTTTGGGTTTCCTCATCTACAATTTGATCCAAAAATTGGGCGGTATGAAAATGACCATGATGCCAATGATGCCACCCATGCCCGCTGCTGAATACGGTGTACCCAGCTCTACTGCCTCCTCTTACGATCCCAGCAGCTGGGAACCCATGAGCGGTGGTCCCTATGCCCGTTCCGATGCCCAATACATGGCCTACAGCTCTTATCATCCCAGCAGCAGCTCTTCCTACTCTGGCTCCAGCAGCACCGGTTCTTCCGGCAGCTACAGCAGCTCCTCTTAAATATCCTTCCTCTATCAACATCACCATCTTTATCCCAAGTGGGAAAGCGAAGGCTAGAGTTAAATCTTCAAAATCTCTATCCAGCTTTCTTTTCTTTTATCTTAATCACTAAGTGGTTGAAAAGAAAACACTTTGTGCCCTTACGATAGTTAAACCAGGACCATTCTAGAAACCAAAACGTGCCCAGCAAACACATAAAGGACATTCAAAATTCTGAGAAAAAAGTAGTAACATTTAAATGCTTATTTATTTTTTTCGTTAGTTGTTAAAAAAAAAAAGAAAAAATTAATTTAATTATTTATATATTTTCACCTCAAATCTCTTTGAAAAGGAGAGGCCATACAAGTCATTATTTTCAGTTTTTCTAGTCTACCCCTCTATACCAAATACTATTTCTCTATTCTATTTTATCTTTTATATTTTTCCTTTCTCTTCTACTTTCTATTTCTAAGACTGTCTTTCATTCTTTACGATTTCCGTTTTCTAATTTTATTTCATCGCGACCAAATGACATCCCAAAAACCAAAAAAAAAAACAAGAACAAAGTTAAGTTAATATTTATTTAATTTATTAAAAATGCAATTAAAAAATAATAAAAAAAAAACAAATAATAAATACGAAATATTTAAAAAAAAAAAACATTTATCTTTTATTCTATAAATATTTATTACAAATTAAAAAACAAAAAAAAATAAATTTCAAAGAACTGGCGATTATCATAAAAAAACATTCATGAAAATCTGTCATCAGTAATCAACAAATGATTATCATGATAATCTGTGAACAGTAATCTCAACAATGAAAAAAAAAAAAAAGATTTTTTTTTTAAATGATAACATTAGACCAAGATTAATTTCTCATTCCTTCCAACTAAAGTGCGATAATACTTATGTGATTCCTACTAAAAATGTTTGTATGCAAACCCAAAAAAGAACTAGTAATGTTTCAGAAAATATAGTTAGGAAAACAGTAATAATCTGTGATCAACCACACAGAAAGAGTCAGAGATAGACTTTCCTCTTAAAAGGAAGCTTGAGCTAGCAATAGTCTTCGCTCTGTACAGGAGCTAGCGATAGTCTTTCCCTTTATATAGGGAAACTTTAACTAACGATAGTATTTCCATATGTATTTTGATAGTCTTTCTCTTTGTATAGGAAATCTTGATTGTATTTCCCTTTGTATAGTAAAGCTTGAACTACACAGAGAACCGAATTTGTATCCAATCGAATTTTGTCGGTTACAAGACCTATCTCATAATTCGATTGGAATTACTGAATGTATTAGTACTTGTAACTGTTTTCAAATGCAATTCGGTGAAAGGAACAGAACGCACAGAGGAATGGCTTCATACATTGCAAGGAAATTTGGCACCGAGAATTGTATGGACTGAATTAAGAAAAAAATTAAATTTTATCAAAATCGTCCACGCCCAACGCCCACTGCTCATGCAATCCAAATCGATTTTTTCGCTCGGGGTTGCGGGTTCCTTTCCCGCCAGAGACTCTGGGTGTATCTGCAGACAAGCAAAACGCTTCGCAGATTGTGTTTGTTTTAAAATATATATATATATATATATATATATATATATATATATCGTTGATAAAACCCATACATAGATACAATTTTTTTTGATATTTCCTTTATCATTCGACAAAAAATGTTAAGTTTTCATCCTGTTCCGAAAACTTCCGAGAACTATTTTTTTTAATCGAAACTAGACACTCCCACTTCTTATTTTATCAAAACAACAGCTTGGGGAAAGTGAGGCTACATTATTCTTTTTCCATGGAAAATCACAAATAAAATAATTTTTAGATGCTTAAAGATTTGGGCATATCTTCTTAACGGTTTATGATATCAACATAATTTTTTATATATTTATTTATTTATGGAAAAATTCTATATTTTTAAAATATGTTAAAGGTAAAAATGGAATTATCAGAAACCACTGAATTGCTTGAAAATATAAGTAAATTTTTGCTAGCACCCATGTGTGGACTTTTCTTCAATTTTTTAAAAAGTGCACAATTCATCTCTAAACATTTCTCTACCTATTGTTCTTAGCAAAATGTGTCCCAAATAGTTTAGATAGCTATTTTTTCAATCTTTTTGAAAAAAAATTTAAAAAAAAAAATAAAAAATTTTGACAATTTTTCTACGAAATCAAAAACTTTTTTTTTCAAAATGGGTCCTTTTTTCATTTCTCATTGGAGTTGTTGAGGATGGCGGCGATGGCCCGAAATTTGTTGCACAGTGTAATTTATACTTGACTTGATGGTTGCAGAATTGTTCTCGAATTTCTATAGGATGATTTGATCACTATTACCTCAATGGGTGAAAACCACTGAACTGCAATGGAAGGCCTTTTAGCTTTGTACATACTCTTTTCACTGAATAGATTTTGTAATGGGAAAATATTGTTTTTGCACTATTTCGGTTGTAACAGTCATGATTTTAAACTTAAGGTCCTTAATGAAACATACATCTATTTTAGGAAATAAATTGATGTTAATTAACTTATCCTTCCAACACCAATTCGGTGTGCTCAACCGACGGAAAATAATGGTAGATTTTATTGAAATTCGTAAAACTATTTAAAAACGATAATTATTATTCTTTGAATAAATGTTGGGTAAAAAAATTTAAATTAAATTTTTGTTACCCAACATTTATTCAAAGAATAATAATTATCGTTTTTAAATAGTTTTACGAATTTCAATAAAATCTACCATTATTTTCCGTCGGTTGAGAACACCGAATTGGTGTTTTTTTATATAATTGTCATTTCCGAATTAACCAAAATTATATTAGTAAAGACACAAACCGACATTTTACAGTTATTGCAACTACAATAAATGTATTTCAGTTCTAGTTAAACATTAAAAAACTATTAAATATACAATATATTGTTGTTTAACATCATTAAATTTTACTGATTACAACCGATTTTCAAACAATCTGTTTTCTGTGTTTAGTGATATACTTTCCTTAATATGGTACAAGTTTACTGTAACCATTTCAACATTTTCAGAAGTTTTTTAACAATATTATGGTCACTCTAATTATGTTTATGATTGCGGTAAATATAATATGGTAAATCATATATATGATTATAATCATATATATGATTATAATCATATATATGATTATAATAAATAAATATATGTTTATGGCAATAATTTTCATGATGTATCATTCTATGCTGTTCTCAGATTGTAACAAGTAAGAGAGCTATATTCGCCTCTGCCGAATCTTATATACCCTTCACCAAATTATACTTTAAAAAAAAATTTGTTTAAATTCTTTTTAAAATTTTTTTTTTTAAAGTGTTTTCCAATTTGTTTTTAAAACAATTTTTTTTAATTTATTAGTGTTTTCCAATTTTTTTTTAAAAAACTTTTTTAATTTAAAATTTTTTTTTCTTAATTTATTAGTGAAAAAAATTTTTGACAAACAATTTTGACCCATTGTAGGTCATCATTGCAATGGACTTTGAAATATCTATCATTAGATATCCATATTGTTTATATTTATGATTTAGTAATCGAGATATAGATAAAAAATAGGTAAAAAAATAGAGGTTGTCTCGGATTTTTGCTCATATCTCCGTTATTTATGGACGGATTTTGCTGATTTTAAATAGGAAACTTCTTGAAAGCATTCCTGAGAGAATTATTGAAGATTTGGATCCCGAAGATATCTGGGGTCTTCCGAAAGTAGATTTCAACAGACAAACAGACGGACATGGCTTTATCGACTCCACTATCTATAAGGATCCAGAATATATATACTTTATAGGGTCGGAAAATTATATTGTGGAAATTACAAACGGAATGACAAACTTATATATACCCTTCTCACGAAGGTGAAGGGTATAATAACCGTAAGCCAAAAACAACAAATGTGGTAAATCTATCATCATAAAAATGGTTATCGCAAACATATACTTCTTTGCTACAATCATATATATGATTGCTACAATTTTGAGAATCGTAGCTTTACCATATTATGGTTACCGCAATCATATAAATAATTACAGTGGCCTTAATATTGTTGAAAACTATATTTGTGGTTATAACGTATGGTGAATAAAATAAGTTGTTAAAATAAGACACATGACAATTAAAAAAATAAATAAATACGGTAAATTTAACTTAACTATCTATTTATTAAAAAAAAACTAAGATTGTTCTGATCAATTAATAATTGGTATTAAAATGCCATTAAACGAGCTGAACCGCCACAAATTAATTTTTAAATTTTGTGAAGAAAGTGCTAATAAAACTATAAGTGACATTTTTAGACATTTTAAAGACATGGGTACCAAAAAAACATTTATCTACAGGACAAAGTGTATTGTTTAAGAATAAGAAATCGATCGAAAGAAAATGTAGATCAGGTCGGAAATGTAGTTTGCAAGACTCTAAAGTTCGGTCTAAACTTAAATCTGAAACAGCAGGTTGCAGTGCAAAGTCGTATTGCCAATTGGGTAAGAAATGTAATTGTGATTAAAATACTATTCAAAAACATTTAGAATCGATGGGAGTCCAGAAAAAGAAGAAAAAAACGGCACCATTTACCACTGAAAGACAACAAAAGGTTATTAACTGCAGGCTATGCAAGCTCTCCAGAAATTACTTTTCTTGATCAGCAGAGTACAAATGCGTGATGGATGACGGGTCATATTTTACCGTCGAAGGCAATGTATGGAATCCAAAATATTATTTTGAGTCTTCCAGTCACAAAGCACATGGAAGAGCTAAATTTATTCGGATGACAAAGTTTCCAGGAAAAGTTTTGTTGTGGATAGTCATAAGAGAACGTGACATCAGCGAACCAATTTTTTTAAAGATAGTTTAGCTGCAAATGCCCAAGTTTATAATGACAAATTTCTGCCAGCAATTTTATCGAAAAATACCACAGAAAAGAAAAAATAGTTTTTTGGCCGGAGTTGACTTCCTTACATAACGTGAAGTCCTCAATAGAGAACATGAAGAATAAAAAAATTTAATTTGTGCCAAAGGAAATGAACCCCCCCAAATGTTTCAAAATGGCGACCCATTGAATTTTTTTGGGCTTATTTAAAAATAACAGTATACGAAAACGGATACAGAGCCAAAAGTTTTAAAAATAACAAGTAATAGAGATATATTCGGCTGGGCCGAATCTTATATACCCTTCACCAAACTATACTTCAAAATAAAAATTTTAAATATTTTTAGGTAAACAAAATTTATTTTTTTTCCAGTGGTCTTTTTTTAATTTTTTGGAATTTTTTTTTTTAATTTTTTATGTCAAATTTTTTTTTAAATTTAAAAAAAATTATTTGTTTTAAATTTAAAATTTTTTTTATCTATCATTAGATATCCATATTGTCTATATTAATGACTTAATAAACAAGATAAAGGTAAAAAATCGAGGTTGTCCTGGATTTTTCCTTATATCTCAGCCATTTCTGGACCGATTTTGCTGATTTTAAATAGCAAACTTCTCGAAAGCATGTCTGACAGAATTATTGAAGATTTGGATCCCAAAGATATCTGGGGTCTTCAGAAAATTGATTTCAACAGACAGACAGACAGACAGACGACATGGCTTAATCGACTCCGCTATCTATAAGGATCCAGAATATATATACTTTATAGGGTCGGAAAATTATATTGTGGAAACTACAAACGGAATGACAAACTTATATATACCCTTCTCACGAAGGTGAAGGGTATAAAAATGGAGATAAAAACCATAAATACATAGGGTATTCAGAGGTCATTGGTTGAACTACCAAAGAAAATTAGGAAAACAAATCGCGACGGAGCCAATTTTTTCTTTAAATTTGACTTAACATCTAAACATAAAAAATAAATATATCTGAACTTAAAAAAGATTATTTTGTAATTCACCATGCGTTATGGTCGAACTTTTCTTTGCTTGATTATTATATTAGTAAATTATTCATGCTCTAGTTCATTAACTTGATTTCCTTAGAAAGACAATTTTATTTATTAAATTTTCATAATTTTAAAGAATTCAGTAAATGTTATATTTAGACACACGGTAGAATGGAATGCATTTTCGGGGTTAGCCGCCATCCCCTCCTCAGTACTATTTTGTGTAAGTGTCACTTACAAACAAAATATAGAAGTTATTCCGATTTGCTTCCTAGAAAAAAATTTTCTTAGGAAACATATGTTTTCATATTTTTTAGAAAGGTATCTCAACAAAGATAGCTTTAAAATATTGTAAAAAAACGGCAATAATATTATAATAGGCCCTTCCGAATTTAACATATTTTACCAGTCCAATATTGCAGAAATTTTGAATTTCATGGATTTTTAGTTAAAAGCCGACATACAAGTCTTAGCCATTGGAAAAAAAAGGGTTTAAATATTTGTTTAAAAATAAAAAGTGTGTTCAAATCTTAATATATGTCCTTCACAGGTCATTCCAAATTTAATTAATTTTATGTCGAAATTTCGGAGTTCACGGAGGAATCACCAAGGAAAGGATTGCGAGGGTGCTTAAAATTCACAATATATAAAAGTGCTTGAGCGATGATTTTTTATCTATATTCGAAAGTTAACAATGAAAATTTGTGATCACTCGTAAAAGTAATACAATGAAAATTTATGAATATCTGAATATTTCGCAAATCGGCTAAGAAGGCAATATGTGAAAATCTGTGATCACTTTTTTGATTTCCGAAATTTGAAATAAAAAATCTAATAAAAAAATAATAATTTGAAATTAAAAACCGGATACAGCTCAAGTAATCATATAAAAGCTTTCTCGTATAATTTCAGTTGTAAGTATTTATAAATGAAATCCAACTTTATTTCAACTTACTATAAAACCAAATTAAAAGCTTTTAATTAAGCTTAAACATAAGTTGAGATAAATATGCAGATAAATACGTTTATAGTTGTCATTCATATATTAAAACTAAGATTTTAATCAATAAAGATTTCAGTCAATATTTAGCATTTAAACAATAAAGATCTCATACAAATTATTATAAACAACAACAAAAAACACTGCATTGAAAACAAGAAACAGTAATAAAAGATGACCTTTAAAGTGGTATTTGCATTATGCCTACTTGGCTTGGTCGTTGGCGTAGTGAAAGCGGAAGATTCCGAAATCACTAAATTTATGAAACATTTAGAAGTCATACCCGATGTTATCGATGAAGGACCAAAACATTTTTTAAAGGTATTTAAAGTTTTTAAAAAGTTGTAAAGTTCTTTAAAATAAGGTAGACAACTAAATAAATATTTGCAGATTACTTATGATAATGGCATACAAGCTGATAAAGGAGTGGAATTAACCCCCACCCAAGTGAAGAATCAACCCAAAATTGAATGGCAAGCAGAGGCTGGCACTTACTACACTTTAATTATGACCGATCCTGATGCTCCTTCACGCAAAGAACCTACACTGCGTGAATGGCATCACTGGTTGGTGGGCAACATACCCGGTGACAATTTGAGTAAAGGTGAAGTTTTATCTGAATATGTGGGTTCTGGACCACCAAAAGATTCTGGTTTTCACCGTTACACATTTCTGCTGTACAAACAACCCAAGAAATTGGAGTTTGATGAGAAACATATAACTAAAACCCAAGCAGCTGGACGTGAGAAATTCTCTACCAAGAATTTTGCCAAGAAATACAATTTGGGAGCACCACTTGCTGGCAATTTCTATCAGGCCCAATATGATGACTACGTTATGGAGTTGTACGCACAATTGGGTCTTTGAGTGTCTTGTTTTGTGTGCGTTTTTTGTTTTTTTTTGTTTTGGAAAAAAACGTTTTCGTAATCCATGTATTTATTATAAGTCTTCACAAATTAAACTAGTTTCTTGTTTTTTTAATTTTTTGACACCATCTTTGCACCAAACGTAAGCAACCAGCAACCGGTAGATTTAAATTTATTGTAATGTTAATAAATCTTTTGATTAACAAAAAAAAAAAAAAAAAAACAAATGAAGCAACGAAGAAAAAACAAAGCAAAAGAAAAATATTAATTAAATAAAGAAATATATTTAAATTTTAACAATGTGTCTTTACTAAATAGTAGATCTGTTATACCTGTAGTAATAGATGAAAGTATAAATGGATCGACATTTCGTAGTTTTTTATTATAGTCAAGGTTGTTTTAATATGACAAACATTTTTATATGCATAGAAAATACACGCTTAACTACGAAATATCCATACATGCTCCTTACTAGTTCTTAAAACCAGAGAAGCAAGTTCAAATTAAGCTGCTATAGTGTGGCTAGAATAATGTATTTTATTTTATTTTGTTTTTTATTTCTTTTTCTAAACATGTATTACAATTAGTTTATGAACATGCATACTCTTAACCCAACTGCTAATAACAAAGTACTACTTAAGTATAGTTTTTTTATTGTATCATAAACTTTGTTAATATAATTAACATAAAATAAATAGGAAACTGTATCGATTATTCATAAAAATAACAGTTATTCGCCACATTCTGGTTTGTATCAGTCAGATAATAGAATTTAAATACAGTGTGGAATAAAACTGGCGCACAATGGAGGAAATGAAAAAAAAGTGGAAATAAATCAGTAACTTCTAAACGAATAGCCCGACTTTAATAAAATGACTTTAATATAAAAGAAAATATATACATATTATATATCAACGTGTAAGAAATTATGTCCTCTTTTCAAAAGTGTTCAAAATTTTTAAAAATTAAAAAAATTATAGAAGACTTTTCTCAAAAATATGGGAATAAAAAATGGTAACTGATTTTTCTGGAAAATTTTAATTTTTAAAATGCAATAAAGGTTTTGCTTATGAATCGTTTTTAATGAAATTTTACACTTATATAGAATCAAAATACAAAAGTGAAAAAGAATTTAGTGAATTGTTTTTGAGAATCCCACAATTCCCAAAGAACTTTTAAAAAATCCCAAAATTGTGATTTTTTGGATTTTTGCATCTATTGAAGGCACCAAGCTCGGGGCTATAAAATTCCTTTGCAAAATATTGGGACATACAAAGCAGGTCTTAATTTTTTGAAAGCAACTATGCGATTTGAGAAAATGTTGCCTAAAGTTGAAATTTACATACAAAATAGGTCTAGTTCGGAAGGCCACGCAATAATATGAATTTTTATAGTATTTTGCATTTATAATACTTCCCGTAATGTTATCTTTCAGAAAACTATAAATACATTAATTATCTTCTTCTTATTTTCTGTATAATTTATTATTATTGTAAGTATTTTTTTTTTTTTTAAAAAAATGCGAAAATCCGATTTTTTTATTTAAGTTTGAATGCACATAACTTTTGAAAGGTAAAGGTTTTTAAATAATTGTTTCTTACTATTATTGATAAATTAGTTGTTAATTCAAAAAAAGATATTTCAAGAAAATCGAGGATCCGTTATTAGCAAAAAATCAGACAAAGGTAGGTTAAAAAAAAATAAAATTTTACTTTTCATAAACTATAAGATATAATATATAGCTAAAGTAGATCTCTTCGAGTTGATTCCATATATATACAAATCTTTCAAATCGGATCGCAAACAAAAATTTGGCATCTTTTTTTATTTTTGATATACCCGGGGGTACACTGTGGCTCGGTTCCCCCTTGGTGTTATAAGCCCAAATACAAAACTTAAACATATCAACACCTTCTCTATTGCCATGGGCTATTTGTTTAGAAGTTACAGATTTATTTCCACTTTTTTCATTTCCCCCACTGTGTGGCGTTTTCCAAGAACCTACAGAATTAAAAACCGCGGTTTCGGTTTTAAACAATTGAAAGCCGATCTGTTTCGGTTATTTTCGGTCTTGGGCTTGTTTCTTAAATATTTTCGCACTATAGCCTCTTCCGACCGTAGGTACACATATGTGTACCTTACTTTATTTCAAGTTGTAGAAAGTATCGTCATATTTATGTCGCTGCTTATACCCGTGTTGCTTACTATACGCTTTTTGATTTCCAAAAACATCAACAAATGACACTGCCATCACATTTGGACATATTTTTCATTCTTTCCAATTTGATTGATTGAATTATTCGGTAAAAAATATAATTCGGCAAAAAATGTAATTTGGCAAATTGGTGGAGAAAAAATTGTTTTGTTGAAAAAAACTTTCGGGTAAAAAAGTATTTTTCTCGATTTTCACCCATTGTAGGTCCAAAGGTCTTTGATAAGTCTATCATTAGATATTCATATTATGTATATAAATTACTTAGTAATCCATAAATAGATCAAAAATAGGTAAAAAATCGCGGTAGTCGTGGTTTTTTGCTTATATCTCCGCCATTCGTTGGCCGATTTTCTCGAATTTAAATAGCTACCGAAACGAGACTATAGCGGATATATTGATGTATGAATTATGTATGTAAGTTATTTGGCGGCTTCGAAAAGTTGATTTCAACATACAGACGGATAGACGGGCATGGCTATATCGACTCCGACATCTATAACCATTTAGAATATACATATGGGTCGCAAATGAAAAACGTAGAAATTACAAATGGAATGACACACATATATATAGCCTTACCATTCATTAACTAAAATTTTATTCCTAAGATTGCTAAAATGTGTTGGTAATAGCGATAGAATACAAAGGTTTTCTCACAGACAAAGCTCCTATTCCCGTTCAAACGATTCTTGATTCTTATCTTGAATATTGTGATCATCCATCAAGCTCCATTTAACTATTAAACTCTTAATTACAAAGATGTTTATGATTTAACTTCTATTAAGAATCATAGATCACAGACAAAGTTATTGATAATTTAAAATTTTTTGGAGTTTTTATACCCTACACCACCATAGTGGGGAGGATATTATGCGTTTGTGCTGATGTTTGTAAAGCCCAAAAATATTATCCCAACACCCACCTTTAAATATACCTCGACTCAGAATCAGTTTCCATATTATACATACGTAAGATATGTAACCTAATTTTATGATGATCGGTCCATAATTAGTGATAGCTCCCATATAAGGTCCGCTTCCAAAAATCACTTTAAGAACATAAATCTCCTCAAAATGTTGGTATTCTCATAAAATTATACAGAAATTAATTCCATATAGACCTAATTTCATGACTATCGGTACATAATTAGTAATAGCTCCCATATAAATCCAACTTCTGAAAATTATTCATGAAAATAAATTATTGAAATTTAAAAAAAAAATGTGTTTGGTATTATATGATCGGGCTTGACCGAACATACTTTCCTACTTGTTTTTGTATAAAAATTAATTTTAAATCAGAAATAGTAGTGATCGCTGCTTTTCTCGATTTAACAGTTTTTGGTTAAAAATATGAAAAATGGTAGATCGATTCCTTATAAAATTCTAACACGATATAGATATGTCACTGATCTCCTTTTCTTGGTTAAAAGCTTACTTACAAAGTTATTGACGATATACAATTTTATAAAAATTTCACATAACAATCGATTTTGGATAAGATGTGTATATCAATAATCACCATTAAACGCTTATTTACAAAAATATTGTAAATTAAATATGAGACCTCCATTTCTCGATTATACAAAATATAAGTTCTATTTTACCCACCGCTTTCTTGAAATCAAGCTCGTATCGCCTACTAATTGAAACATTAAAATTATATTGCCTCTTTTGAAAATGTTTAAAGATCGTATACTGCCAAGGTTATAGAAATGTTAGAGGATAGTTGTGTTACTCTTACATATTACAGAAAATGTTCAAGCCCATTTCCAGTTACAATCATTGAGATGAGGGATATATGAGAAATTTTCAGAAATGGTTATTTATTATAATTATTTTTGGCTATTTTATATTACGTATGTATATTAAAAGGTAAATAAAATAATTACAAAATAACGAGATATAGACATTGCAATGCAAATATTGCATGTTTGAGTGCAAAATGATTTACATTAATAAGAATACAATAGATTTAATACAATAGATTTAAATGATGATTTTCAATAAGAAATCCAACCCTCATCAAATATAGGGGCCAGCAAGAAATATGAATGGAAATGAACAAAAGTTGAATAAACGAATTTTAAAGACAAATTTTGCACACTATCCTCTATAAAATGTAATAATCTCTTGTAAATATTGTTACAAGATTCTACATATATAAAGTATTATGAACTTAGAACTATTTAATTGAATTTGAACTTAATTCACTTAAAAATTAATTTGTTATTAAAAAAATGAAAGCCATTCATTCCATGAATCCATTCCCTACATCTAATTCTTCAGCTTTATTCAGCGTTGAATTAATGCATAGCAGAATTCATTTGAATGATTAAATTTTTGTTAATAAAAAATTAGTTTAAAAAAAATTTCTTTAGCCTCTTTCTAATTGATTTGAAGTGTAGCAAAATTTAATTATTCAATACATTTTTAAAGCTACTATGTAATAGACTTAAATTCGAGAAAATGTGAATGATTCAATAAGGAATTAATTCTATAAAGAATGAATTCACTACATTCGAAATACAATGGAATTAAGCCAATGAATTCAGTCATAATGAATTCATTAACGGAGTGGTTAAGAGATACAATAAATTTTGATTTCGAAAATGGAATTAAGAATTAATTCTTTCGAACCGTTGATTATGAATTACACTATCTGAATTATCATTTGCGTTTAATATGATAATTTATATAATTTGGTCGAAATTCCGGTAACTTCAAACTGATTTTTTACTACAATTCAGTTGAGAACTATAGTTTGCTATTGTTCGTTTTTGTGGTTAATATTTGAATAGCCACATAATGACTTTATTATCGTTGTAAATTAGGTTTTCAAAAAAAATTAATTTTGATTTCGAAAATGGAATATGAATTATCATCTGAGTTTAAAACAAGTAAGAGAGCTATATTGCCGAATCTTATATACCCTTCACCTTCACTTTAAAATAAAAACTTTTAACATTGTTAGGTAAACAAAATTAAATTTTTTTTTTAAATATTGTTTTTCAAAATTTAATTAATTTTTTAAATGTTTTTCAAAATTTTTTTAATTTTAAAAAAAAAAAATTTAAATTTATTAGTGAAAAAAAAATGTATTTGGTAAAAAAATTCGGGTTAAAAAATATTTTTAATGACTTAGTAATCCAGATATAGATAAAAAATAGACCAAAAATCGAGGTTGTCCTGGTTTTTTCCTTATATCTCAGCCATTTGTGGGCCGATTTTCTCGATTTTCTAAATAGCGACCGCGCTATATCCCGAGATATTGATGTATCAATTATATTTGTAAGTTATTTGGGGGCTACGGAAAGTTGATTTCAACATGCAGACGGACATGGCTATATCGACTTCGCTATCTATAACGATCCAGAATATATATACTTTGTAGAGTCCCAAATGAAAAATATAGAAATTACAAACGGAATGACAAACTTATATATACCCTTGCCACTCATGGTAATGGATATAAACATGATAATTTATATAATTTGGTCGACATTCGGTTAACTACAAACTAATTTTTTTAATACAAACCCGTTGAGAACTATAGTTTGTCCAACTCTGCTATAGTTCGTTTTAGTGGTTAATATTTGAATAGCCACATAATGACTTTATTATCGTTGTAAATTTGCTTGATAACGGTGATTAAGTATGTAGTTTCGCCAAAATAACACCCAACAAAACGATAAATGCAAATTTTGTATAACACACACATGAAAATTTTCAATTATACACATTTTCTTTGTGCTTCAATGCTCTAGAGAGTTATAATTTAAGATTTACTTGAAATATGTATATTTTTTTAATTTACAGGTAAATTGGTTTGACTTATAAATTTGGATTTACTTGAAATATAATTTTTTTTTTTTAATTTATTTAATTTACAGTTAAATTGGTTTGAGGGGTTTCTTGTGGGTGCAAAACACAAAACAGATTTTAATTTCTTGAAATCAAAAGTTGAATTTTCAATCTAGAAAACTTAAATAGCTCAGTTTAAAAAACTTTCTCCAGTTGTATTAAAAATTAGCATCTCGTTTTTTATTATATTTAATAATTTGATCTCTCAACGTCTCATTCGTATTCGATAGTTTTTCTTAATTTTTTTGAATCCAAAAAGAGCCAGAATTCAGTTCACAGTATTTTTCCAAAAAAGGCCTCAGTCATAACTGATGTCTATCCTCTCTATTTAGATTCAATGTCGTTCTGCAGCCAAGATATACATTTATCAGACGAACGACAGAACATATTTCCATTTTCATTTCCGATACTTATGTATATGAAATTAGTTGTCAACAATGCCATAGTAAAAAAGTAAGAGTGTTGTATTGTGCCCAATCTTGTATACCCATGACAATAAATTATTCTTCTGATATTGGGTTTATATGGGGGTAGGGTCAATTATGGACCAATCCTCACAAAAGATGGCAGAAAGATTTATGTTCATATAAAACATGTCTATGTTCAATTTTATCACGATATTAGTTATTATAAGACAATTATGAATGTTCAAGCCATTTTCAGAGGGGTGCCTTGTTTGGGGACTAAAGAAAAATATTGCCCGTTTTTCGCCATACTAGAGAGAATAGTTAGAACTAAATTGTGCAACATTTTATGAGGATTGCCGCATAATCAACATATCGCTGGCTTAACATGCTAAAGCTCTATGTCCATATTTTAAAATTTTTCAGGAGAGACAAAAAACTGTCAAACTTTTTTTTTTGCGTAAACATTTTTGAATTCTATAACGCAATTTTTTCTATTTTTCTTTGTTTTCTATGTGCGTAAAAGAAAAATTAAAAAGTAAGTATTTGCCGAGATAAAAGCTTTTTTGGACTTAGAGCCTTACAGTGGGTCAAAGTTTTAATTTTTTGGAGGAACCGAGCATTATTCTAACTGAAAACAAGTAAGAGAGATATATTCGGCTGTGGCGAATCTTATATACCCTTCACCAAATTATACTTTAAAATAAAAATTTCAAATATTTTTAGGTAAACATATTAATTTTTTTTTTCAAAATTATTTTTCAAAATTTAAAAAATAATTTTTTTTTTCAAAATTATTTTCAAAAAAATTTTTTTTTTTCGAAATGATTTTTTTAAAATTTTTTTAATTTTTTTTATATACATTTTTTTAAATTTACTAGTGAAAAAAAATGTATGACAAAAAAATTTTTTTGGTAAAAAAAAAATCGGGTTAAAAAATATTTTTCCCGATTTTTACCCATTGTAATAGACTTTGAAATATCTATCATTAGAATCCAGATATAGATCAAAATGATTTCAACAGACAGACAGACATTGCTTAATCAACTCCGCTATCTATAAGGATCCAGAATATATATACTTTATAGGGTCGGAAAATTATATTGTGGAAATTACAAACGGAATGACAAACTTATATATATACCCTTCTCACGAAGGTGAATGGTATAAAAAGGTGTAAGTTAATGTGTGACAGATTTCTTATTGTCAGAGTTACATTGTGAAATTTTATGGGGATCATTTTTGTGGAAGATCTTAACCCTCTACCACTTCACCTTTTTGTCAAGAAAATCAAAAAAAAAGTCCTTTCAAAAAGGACATTTAAGGATTAAAATATTCTACGAAAATGTTTGCCAGAAAATTTTAGTGGCGGGTCACCAATGACACCTAAGTTGTAAATAAAGCTATTTACGCTTAATTAGCAAATTGTAAGTCTTCGTACTTTCTGGTCGTTATTTTTCTTCTTTCTTGACGAAGTTAGTGTAAATCCGACCACTCCAGTGCTACTACGTTTCTATTTATATCTAAGTTTAAAATTAAGTTCACCATCTGGTGTGTATTTGATAGAAATGGTTAAACTCTACTTTATATAAGGACTGAAAGCTTTTTCTTGTGATAAATTGGACTAAGCGCTTTTGCTCATCTCTATAAACCAACAACAAAAACCGAGATAACTGTAATTTTTTTCTTTGTAATCAAAAAATCTCAATTTCTAAAAAAGCCTTTGCATGTTAAGTCAGCGATATTTATGACTCCTCAAACAGTATTCCGTGTGGGACATATGTTTTGGTACTAGGTGAAATCTTGGACCGATATTTCCCATTTTCAATACCAAACAAACCTTATCAGTAGAAAGTATTTGTGGAAAATTTCAGCCAGCCAGCTCCTCCTTTGGGACCTATCGTGTTTTCAACAGATAGACAGTCGGACAGTGGAACGGACATAGCTGCTAGATCGTAATAAAAATCTTATGAGCACCCAGAATATATATACTTTTGTGGGTCTGCGATGAATATTTAGATATTTCGACAAATGGAATGACAAAATGTATATTTTTTGATGGTGGGTATAAAAAAATTAACAACTACCATTTAATGGTAGGGCATTTTTTAAATTATAACTTTTTGATGAAATTTATAAAAATGTTTTAATTAATTATATAGTTTTCATTAAGGAAATCATTGGTAATGTTAAAATATTCAAATGAAATGGTCAACTAATTAGTCGATATATAGTACGAAGGTAACACGATTAATGGAGATGACTTAAGAGTATACTCTCATGTTTCCAAGCAGACATATGAGATCTTACGCGAAAGGAATATTCGAATATTTTCGTTGACAGCCAGACAGTGGTCAGCCTCACCAAATTTGGTATGCAGTCTTCTACTGTCAAAATATTCTATTTGACGATAACACTATTCACAATTTCGCAAAAAAGATGTCCCAGTAAAAACATCAAAATAAAAATTCAAACATTTACAAAATATCATAACAACTGTTAAAAATACACACCTCGAGTAATAGAATCTATATTCAAAGATTTATTTTATTGAAAGTATATTTTGGAAAACAACATTTTATTCAAGGCGTATTAACCCTAACCGTACGGACAACATTTACACACGTAGACTCCTGACAAGGGTACCATGGTACCCGTGTACGTTTATTTGTCCGTTATTGTCTAAATTGATTTAAATGGAAGAACTTGATGCTTATATTGGAATTTTACTGGCGATGGGTATAAATAGTGGTATCAATGATCCTCCTTCAATTCTTTGGGGAAGTTAGAGCCATCCTTTCTACAAAGCATCGTAAAGTCCCGATTTCAGCAAATACTACGCGTAATACGTTTACAAGATCAAAACGCAGGCAAGCAGACAAAGCAGCTCTTATCTCCGATATCTGGAATATGCAGAATCTACGTTATTTTCCAGATTGAAATGTGACAGTAAACAGACAGTTATTTCCCTTTAGATCAATATATTCTCTCAAAGCCAGCTAAATACGGAATTAAAATATTTTGGTTGTGTAACGCTGCCAATAACTATTCTTTGAATGGAATCATATATACAGGCAAGCGACCTGTATATATGATTCTTCTAGATCTGGTGGAATTTTACAAAAAATCAGAAATAAATGTAACATCAGACAATATTTTTACTTCACTACCTTTGGCCAATAAGCTACAAGTTAGAGGAATAAATCGGTACCCTTCGACAAAACGAGTCCTATATTTCAACAGAGCTACGGCCAAACCCAACGGACGATATAGGTAATCCACAATATTGTTTCAACAAAAACGGAACACTTTTGTCTGTTATCATTTGTATCATACTCGAGGGGAGCCAGTTCTTATTGGAAAATAGGAGATTAACAACAAAAATATATGGACATTGACAAAATAGGCAATGATAATCAAATAATTTTCTAAATAGCCAATAAACATAAAATTACTAAATTTTTTACTTTTTTCATACAAAATGTAAAAAGATATATAAGGGTACCCGGGTACCCTTATCAGGAGGGAAAGGACTATTTGACTTTGTGTCGCTCCAGAGTCAATCCAAACGAATCAAGAGTACTTTAGATGGCCAAAAACTTTTGAAAATAGTTATCTGAAGGAACTTGCGGAATCTCAAATTTGTATTTTTCTTTGTTTAAGAAAAATTTGACTTCAAAGTTCGTTCGGGTACCGGGGTACCCGTGTTAGTACGGTTAGGGTTAATCAGGTGAGAGCGTCTCGGCAACAAATACAACAAAGGCAATATTTCTTAGTTGTCAAGAGAGTGAGAATGTCAAAACCGATATGACATATAAAAAATATAAAAAACAAACAAATAAAAAAATATTAATTTCTGGTAGTTTTTTTATGAAAAATATAAAAAATAAACCAATAAAAAAGTCAATATTAACGTCGAACGGGAATAAAAATCATGGTGATTCCAGTGGAACTATAATGCTATCCATTTAGCTATGGCTGTCTGTCTGTGTAAAATACTCGCACGTCCAAAATAAACAACCAAATTCTTCTAAGGAGTTTGGTATTGAAAATCAGCAGGAAAACAAATCTCAAGGACTAAAATGGGAGTGAATCTCTAAAAAATTTTATAATATTTTGGTAATTGAACGCAACAAAAAAAAAAATTTGTTTAAAAAATGAGGTTGAAAAATCGGAGAACTGTCAAGGCTAGTCTTCTATCTGACATCATTTCAGTTTGGGTCCCTATGAATTGGACAACTGCGGTAATGAGCAGGCAGATGATCTGGCCAGAAAATGATCCGCTTTAAATGTCTCAGATGCAGTGTCAGTCACAATACCCCTCTGGACCATACAAGCGAAATCTTTAGAAAGTACCTTCAAAAAGCTCACAACCTGTGGAGCTACATGGAAACACCCACAACTGTCAGGAAATTGTGGTCTATATACGATAAAAAACGCAGTACACATCTCTTGAATAAAATCCTCAAGCACATTTTGAGGCTAATTTACAAATTACTGAACGATCGGTAAGCATGCAAGCAGACTCGGATTCCCTTCAATAGTTACTGTCGCAGTTGCCTGTAGCGCAGAAAGACGTGACGCTCTTTCACATCCTCTGTAAATGCCCGGCTCTTTTATTGAAAAACGGATTTCTGAACATGCATATACTAAGGGCCTCATTTTATAAAACGCAACGTCAAACGTTAAACAAATTTTGTATGGAAATATTCAAGTTTCAAACCCTTTTCCCCGTATTTTTCATACAAATTGCTTACGCTTCCAAACGTTGCGTTTTATAAAATGAGGCCCTAATTTATCTATCTAATATATCGGGTGATCTAATTGGATACATGAATGGAACAGGTTGCTCTGGACTTGATCTAGTTTTTCACTTATGTAACAGATAGTTCGATGCCATAATAAAAGAATCATTCTCAAAGAATTCGGATGTGTCCTACCAGGGAGTCATTGTGTAATTCGATTCAAAAGAAATTGTTTTCGAAATACAATAATTCCAATCATTTTTTTAAAAAAGTAAATTAAATAAATTACGCAATAATTAAAATAATAATACAAAATGCGTCATCCCAAATAACGAGACATACACATTACATTGTGAATATTGCATGTTTGAGAGCAAAATACTTTACATTATTAAAAATACAATATATTTACAATAAAACACCAACGGAAAGTGATGATTTTCAATAAGAAATCAAACCTTAATGAAATGTAGGGGCCAGCAAAAAATATGATTCAAATTTAATAGTCAAATTCATGGAAATGGAAATGAAAAACCATTGAATAAATTAATTCATACCAAATGTTTTGCACATAATCCTTTTTAAAATTTAATAATCTTTAGTTAATAACTACTGCTATAAGATTCTACACATATTATGAACAAAGCTTAAAATTAATTAATACAAGTGAGCTTAATTCACCAAAATCTTAATTTGGAATTAAGAAATGTCAGCCATTCATTCCATAAATTATTTGCAAAAGGATTTAAAAAAAGAATTGACTTAAACCTTTTTGTAATTGATTTTAATTGTAGCAAAATTTAATCATTCAATACATTTTTAAAGCTATTTTGTAACGGATTTGAATTCAAGAAAATTTTATTGATTCAATATGGAATGAATTCTCAAAGGAGTGAATTCAATACATTCGATGTACAATGGAATTAAGCCTATGAATTAATTCATAATGAATTCATTAACGGAATGGTTAAGAGATACAATTTATTTTGATTTCGAATATGGAATTATGAATTAATTCTTTCGAACCGTTGATTATGAATTACACTATCTGAATTATCATCTGCGTTTAATATGATAATGTTACGAATTTGCAAAAAACGATTTGAATTTAACGGTCTGCAACTACTGCCTACAAACATTCATCATGTTTATAAACACGTACATCAGTAGAAGCTTCTACTAATCAACAATGTTGATACCATGCGGTTGATTAGCATTGTTTGTAAGTATGGCAGCACTGCATGTTTAAGCTGCTAACATTAACATCGAAAGCTCTAGAATTCGAATGTACTAGTATGTCCGTTAAGAGCATTGTACAAGATTCCCGAGAGATGGCAGTGCGTGTATAAATAGTGGCAGAGGCTGCAGTCGTGAGTTGAGTTGATCATTGTCGCTGTTAGAGTTAACATCAACTGTCGTGTACATTTCAGCTTGTACGTTGTAAAGTGTGTGTACATTTCTGCGAATTGATAGACATGTATAAAGACACTGAGTGACTTCTTAATTCTGTTGTTGTTGTACATTCTAAATAAATAAAGAGTTGTTACAATTTTAAACTACTGAAACTACTTTTTATTTGCAATCAAAAGTATCCGGTTTATTTAAAGGAAATAAACCCCGTTTTTAAAAGGTAAAAACGTAACAATAATTTATATAATTTGGTCAAAATTCCGGTAACTTCAAACTGATTTTTTTACTAAAACTTAGTTGAGAACTATAGTTTGCCCAACTCTGCTATTGTTCGTTTTTGTGGTTAATATTTGAATAGCCACATAATGACTTTATTATCGTTGTAAATTAGCTTTTTGAAAAAATCACAAAAAACACCCAAGGTTACGTGCCTTCATGTCGGCTACACTCGGTAGTATAATCGAACTCCTGCAGTGAGGAACGTGCTATCCCAGTCCCAGTCTCATGTTCCACCATACTATACAGAGGAAGAATAGGTTACTTGATTTCCCACTTTTACTAAAGATTATTATTCCAAGAGTAAACTATTAACCCCAAGTCATTTCACCTCATTCGAGAACACAATAGTAATGTCATTCAATTCAAGCTCAATGAGTGTCAGAATTACTTTTGGTAAATGGCACAAGAAAAGTCTTGGTCTGGTTGATAGCCACCAACTAATGGTTATATGCAGAGCAAGCTATATCTTTTCTAATACATTAACATTTTCCCATCCAATCTTATATGTGGAAGACTAAACTTTTAAGTTTTTTTTTTCCGGATTACATAGATACATGCACAGGAGAGTCATAAATTCCAAACAACGTACTATAGGTTGTTGATTGATTTTAATTTAACACTTTAGTAAAAAGTATTCATTGTAATTGTCCTATTGTAGGGATAAAAGTGTAAAGTGGATTTGGTTTGTATGTAATCTATTATTGTTTGTTAAGTCACTGGAAGAAAAAACTTTAAACGCAATTTTAGCTTTAATTCCTCTTCACTCAACTTAACGTAGAGCTTTACAAAACACAAAACTATTCATTTTACTAAAAAATTTATATTAACAATGATCAATTTATCTCCTCAATTGGAAAACTTTTCAACTTATAAAAGTCATAAGCTTTAGCTAACTTAAGCTTTTAAAAACATGTTGAAACATATTTAAATCAAGAATTTAAAACGTTAAGATCAGTAGTCAACATTTAAAAATCTAAGCAACAAGTTTAAAATCATGAAATTCCTAATCTTACTACAAATATTTTTCATTGTAGTAACAGTATTTGCTGAGGATTCTGAAATAACCAAGGCTATGAAAAGGCATGAAGTCATACCAGATCTTTTAGATGAGGGACCCCAGGAACTATTAAAGGTGGGAATGTTTTACATAAATTTAACATTTTGTTCTTTTAAATTAAAAATTGTTAGGTTTCCTTCGATAGTGGTGTTATGGCTGAAATGGGTAAAGAATTAACCCCCACCCAAGTGCAAAATCCTCCCTTAGTAGAATGGTCTGCGGAAAAAGGCATATTTTATACTCTTCTCATGACCGAAGTGGATGCTCCATCGCGTGAAGATACTTCGCTGAAGGAATGGCGCCATTGGTTAATTGTCAATATACCAGAAGATAATGTTAGCAAAGGAGATTTACTATATGGTTATCAAGGTTCGGGTCCTAGCAAGGATTCGGGATTTCATCGTTATGTTTATTTACTGTTCAAACAGCCAGATAAGCTGACTTTTGATGAAAACTATTCTGCTGCCAATAGTATTGAGGGAAGACCTAATTTTTCCACAAAAAAATTTTACGCCAAATATGGCTTAGGTGCTCCAGTGGCAGGAAATTTTTATGAAGCACAATATGATGAGTTTTCGAATGTGCTATTGGCTAGATTGGGTTTGAATCAGTATATTTAAATATTTCTTATGTATTTATTTAGATGAAATATAAAACTACACATGGTGTAAAGATAAAAGTTAATAAAAAAATAAATTAAATTTGTTTTACTTCTAAAGCTATGAACTTAATTAACTTTAGGGGTGATTTGGCCTTTTTACAAGAAAAATATCGAATATTTTGCACATTTTGTATTTTTGATGCTCTCAAGGTCTAATATTGTTCTCCGTCATATAAAAACCATATGCTGAACATTTGGGCAAAATTGCATAACGTTTAGAGGTTGCACATTTTATTTGAAGTTTTAAGTTTTGCGTGAAATATTTTCAAAATTTCAATTATCCAAACCATGAAAAGATTTGGTATTTCCTTTATTGGGGATGTTTAACATTAAAATATAAAAATTTTCTAGAACGATTACTCATTATATCGTGATAAAAAAAATCATTAAATTTCATGCATATCTCAAATATCAACGTTTACATTTTAAACGAAATTTAATTCAGCACATTATATTCTTACCAAAAACAACGATTGTTCCTGGGGACGGATTTGAAATTGAAGAATTTCGAGAAAATTTTGGTTTTGGTCACAAAGTTATAAAAATTGTTTCTTAAAAAATCATTTCGTTCCTATTCTCTAATAAAATTTTTTTTAATTTTAAATTTCTAGGATATTTTATATCAAAGTTAGATAGATATACTTAGTATATATTTAAAATTATTAAAACTGAATTAAAGCCCAAAAACGGCACAAAAAGTGGCTTACTGGCGTAAACCAACAACATCACCTAACTCTATAAAAATAAAACTATTAATTACGGTCTTCGAAAAAGAAATGGTTTAGAAACTTTTTATTTTCGAAATAATTCGGTAGCTCGTGAACGATTGGAAATATCTTATTGGAATTCCACATGGTCAGTGCTGAGGTGTTTTTGAGTTGATTTGTAAGAAACCTATTTTTCTTATTCAATGTTTGTTATTGGGGCTCAGATTATGAGGATTGACGCTATTTTATATATTGTTAGAATTGTTAGTTTTAGATGTTCATGAAGATCCTAAGGAAGCTTAAAAAAATATCTTCGTTAACATTATTAGAACTACTAACAAAAACAAATCTAGGAGGTCATCGCCTAACTCAGGATGTCCTTTCGAATCGAATTAGGGAGTAACCCCCCTGATACTTAGCAAATTATAGCCGATAAAGCAGCTGTTAACTACGGTGTTTCAAAAAATAAAAGCAAGAAAAATTATAATTGTCACATCACTAATAACTATATTAGAAATGTTTTAAATGATTTGTCAGTTGATCTGGAAAATTTCGTGATTAAAACATTAAATGAATTTAGTTCTTCTAAAGAGGTAGTTTTTACAAAAAGTCAAAATCGATTGTCGACAAGTTTTCTGAAAATTTGTTTATCGTGGTGTAGCAGATAATGATATGATCAATGAGGATGAAGAATATATGGATGAAGGTTTGTCTGAGGCATATTTGTATTTTATGCAAAACATTCAGCAGTTTTATGGAAGCAAAGTTGTAACTATTTTAAAAATGATTTCCTCTCACGAAAAAAAAAAACTTACAAAGTAAAAGCAAATCAGTTTTCAAATATCAAATTTAATTGACAACGACATGTTGTACACTAACTTTTGCTGCCTGCGAGATAATTTGCCGAAAGATATTCCAATTGATAAGAAATGCGATAAAAATAACATACAAAATTTATATAAATTGATTTCGTTTGTTTCTTCCATAACAATTAGCAATGCTTTTTGTGAAAGGACTTTTAGTATTTTAAATAATTTATACCCACAAGCAAAGAATGTCTTTCGTTCTAATAATGCTGGAATTTTAAATTTTGGTGAAAGTTGCAAACGTTTTCCAAAAATTAAAATTCTGTAAATCAAATTACAAAATATATGTGCCAAAAAAATTGTTCTACTTTCTTATGTGATTTAAAATAATATATGCATCTATATGTAATATGACATAAGACTAAATTTTAATTGTTACGTTTCTTAAAATTGTCCAGTTATTTTTTCAAAATCCAGGTAAATTTTGTCCATCATCCAGTTATTTGACTTTTGTTATCTGGCAACCCTAACTGTGACCTTATTTACCGTGTGATATTAAAATAACTTTGTATCTATTTAAGAAACATATAGGATTATACAAATGTGAAGCTTCTTTGAAGATCGGTGCTTCGGGTTTTTAGAATTTTTTAATCAAGCTAAATTTTTTTTTTAATTGGCCAAGTTTGGATAGATCTGGAGGGGCTATGTCCGCTTATGTTCTGTTCTCGGATCATATACAAATTTTATATAGTCCCGAAGAAAATTTGTTTCTACTAAAGAAATAATATATGGATTTTTTGGGGAAATTTTAAATTTCAGCCCATTCGGATCAAAAAACCTCAGTTCCAACCATGTGAAATTTCGTAACAATATCTACAATAGTTCCCAAAATAGCGATTTATTTCCAAAAACAAAAAAAAAAAAACGTTTCTAATCCACAGTGCATCGTCATAGCAACCCCTGACGGCTGTGTAGACAGTCTAGTAGTTACATTGTTGCATTCTAATTTAACTCCTGCAGTGTTTCTTCTTGTTACATTATTTAGGGGAGACATGACATGGTTTAAAAAAAAACTAGTAAGAGAGCTATATTCGGCTGTGCCGAATGTGCCTTCACCAAATTATACCTTAAAAAAAAAAAAAATTTAATTTTTTTCAAAATAGTTTTTAAAAGTTTTTTCCAATTTTAAAAAAAAAAAAAATTTTTTAACTTATTAGTGAAAAAAAATTATGACAAAAGAAATTTTTTGTGAAAAAATTCGGGTTAAAAAATATTTTTCCCGATTTTGACCCATTGTAGTTCCAACTTTGTATATACATCGTTGCAATGGACTTTCAAATATCTATCATTAGATATCCATATTGTCTATATTTATGACTTAGTAATCGAGATATAGATAAAAAATAGGCCAAAAATAGAGGTTGTCTCGGTTTTTTGCTCATATCTCCGTTATTTATGGACGGATTTTGGTGCTTTTAAATTGGAAACTTTTCGAAAGCATGTCTGACAGAACTATTGAGGATATGGATCCCGAAGATATCTGGGCTCTTCAGAAAATTGATTTCAACAGACAGACGTACAGACAGACAGACGGACATGGCTAAATCGACTCCGCTATCTATAAGGATTCAGAATATATATACTTTATAGGGTCGGAAAATTATATTGTGGAAATTACAAACGGAATGACAAACTTATATATACCCTTCTCACGAAGGTGAAGGGTATAAAAAAAAAGGTAAAACACAAATGATAAAAACATCATAAATAATATTAATAAGTACGGCACTATTTTTGTTTAAATGCTTTCTAATGTTAAGAGAAATTTCAGATAATGTACATCTAATGTCATTCTCAACATCCATGCGTATGTCGATGACAATTGCATTAATAACTAACGCTTCATAGTCATCAAACGGTATAACTTTGTAATATATCAACCATAGTTTTCTATATCAACTGATTCAAAATCAAATTTAGCACACGTATTACATTTCAATTATTTCTTCTTGGAATATATCCGGCACAGATTACACAGATATGAAACAAATGATAGTTCTCAAAAAAGTAATATCGAACCATATGGTTATTTTGACTTTCTACAGCTCCTTTTCAATGATTATGGTTTGCAGAGCAAGAGAAAATATACAATTTCCAATAGGCAACGAGTGTGATATAAGTATACATATTTGAAATTTGTTTTCTATTGCCATATTACTGTAACCAGATTCATATCTGTATAATCTGTGATATGCTGTATCGAAGTAAATTATTTTGAAAGATATCTAGAATAGAATCATGTGCTGTCAAAATATTAATGTAAAGAAGATCATATAATAAATACATCATCTATAAAGAAGATATTATAAATCGAAGTTGAGCAATAAGAATATTATTTTTTGTCAAATTAATATTGGAAAATCTATTAAAATATAAGAATTTAAACTTAATGTTTTCCTGAGTTTTTCAGCTTTATTACCATTTTTTTACAATCAACACCACTGTGCAAATTAATAAAACTTTATTCTCGAAATCAGAGTTCGTTAGTGCAAACGTCATATTCTTTAGCGACGAGGAGCATTTTTGGATGAATGGCTATGTTAAGCGCCACAAGGTAAACTAGGTGGCTATTGCGTAAGTTAAAATATATAACTGTTTTTTAATCAAATTTATGTATTAAATAATTGACTGGTGGTTGTCTTTACTAAGTAAGCAATATCTAAGTATGGCATCTTAAAATTTAAATGGCAACTTTCTCATTTGGTTTCACACTTTAATAAAAATTCTCTTAAAAACTCTCTTTTAAATTAACAATGAAATAAATAAAAACAGGTTTTTAATTAAAGTTTTGTATTATTTGCTATTGCGGTTTTGTGAAAGAAACTTCATTGTTGAACAAAATAGAAATAACAAAAGGAAAATTTTATTAACCAACCAGATGGCTAAACAGTTGGTAGTAGTATTTATCTGCTTCTTGGCCTATTTCCAGTTGGGCCAAAAAGTAGCGGCCGAAAATGAAGTGGAACAATTATTTAAGGACAATGAAATAATACCCGATGTAGTACAAGAAGCTCCCAAGGAATTTTTAAAGGTAAAAGTTTAAAAATCGAATTACATTTTGCATAAATTATGGTAAAACTAATAACACTGGAATACATTTATATTTTTAATTAACTTTTTTTATCGCCCGTTTTTTTCTACAATGCATTTTATAACTAGCTGACATCATGCAGTTTTTCTATCAGTAGAAAATAATTATTTAATTAAAAATAATTAAATTGTAATAATGATTTTACTATTTTCAGGTGTCATATGACAACGGTTTGGAGGTTGACAAAGGCAATGAATTGACACCAACACAGGTAAAGCTTCAACCCAAAGTAGAATGGCAGGCTCAATCTGATGAATACTACACTCTTATAATGACCGATCCAGATGCTCCCAGTCGTGCTAATCCCAAAGTTAGGGAATTCCGTCACTGGTTGGTGGCCAATATACCAGGCAATAAAATTGATCAAGGCGAGGTAGTAGCGGCTTACGTGGGTTCAGGACCACCCAAAGACACTGGTCTGCATCGCTATATATTCTTGTTGTATAAGCAACCAGGCAAAATTAACATTGATGAGCCCCATGTGGCCAATAATTCACGCCGTAATAGACCCAACTTTAAGGCGGCTAAATTTGCCGAAAAATACAATTTGGGTGCTCCCCTGGCTGGTAATTTCTATCAGGCTCAATACGATGATTATGTACCCATCTTGCATGCCCAATTATCCGAGGACAATTAAAGCAACAATCACTTATTTTTATTAAAAATTTTTAAAACAAAAATTTATTCATATTTTCTTTCGTACAAAGTAGATGGAAAAAAACTAATATAAAAATTCAGTTTTCTCATGGTACAACAATACTAGTTTGTTCCACCATGAGTTTTCCTTTCGAATTAATTACTTAAAAATAAAACTGTTCTCTTAAAATTCACTTGTTTACTTTCCGGCTGCTGTGGCCAAGGGATTTCTTAATACCAGTATAACTGAATCTCCCCGTAAGAACATTTTTGATATGAAACGGTCTTTGTTCACCGGTTTCACCTTCTTTTTGCCCTTTCCCGTACGTGGTATTTCCGTCCACATTTCTTTAACATTCTCCAATACCATATTACAATGGCGATCGAAGGCTTTTACTCTGCCCAACAGTTTTTTATTGTTGCGGCAGTTGATTAAGACCTGAGTATTGTTTTTTACTGATTGTGTGAGCACTGATAAAGGTCCCGTATTAAACTCTTCCTCTTCTTGGCGAGCCAACTCTTCGGGAGTCAATTCTGATTTGGGTTTAACAAGAGCCCTAGAAAACAACAAATGTTTGCGCGAAAACAAGAAAGTTAGGTTAGTTTTCGTACTTTTTTAATGAAATAATTATAGAACTGTTTAATATTTCATGTTCAATTACTTACATATTGGGGATTTAATTGAATGAGTTTTCTTTTTATTAAAATTGAGTAGAAATATTTCAATATATTGTTAGATTTAGTTGTAAACGTTTAAAAAACTTGTACTTTTCTCGTAGATGTTTGTGATTTTTGCAGTTTTTCTTTTGCACGCTTATTCGCCGCTATGACAGTTGTCAATGTTTTTGCTCATGGGTGGTTGCCAGATTGTTATTCAAGTATCACATTGTAGAGTACACGTAACAAAATATGCAACAAAAAGGCAAAGCTTTTCAAGTTTTTTGCTTGAAACGTAAGCTTCTGCATATTTATAATATAATACCCCATTTGTCAATTTTGTTTATTGTTTGTATATGTTATTAATTTAATTTTTTCTTGATATTCTTAACAAAAATTGACAGCTGTGACGTAGGCTGCACGCAACTTGAAAATAATTTTAGTACAAATTGTTCACAAAAAAGTTATCAGCTGTTTTCTTGATTTTAAATTGAAGCAACAACTTGAAAGAGAAATTGAATGCAATGATCGTGTAATGCTATGTTCACACTTGGGGTTTTAAACGCGTTTAAACAAAATTTTGATTAAGTTAATCAAAGCCGTTCACATCACATTTGAGATGATTAAGTTGACAGTAACATGACATGAAGTTGACAAGTAAAAAAAACAACAAATAAATTTATATATCTTTAGAGCATTAAAAATGGAAATTAATGCTTTAATAAAGTTATCAGCAGATTATTTATACTTATAATGATAGAATTGTGAGCATTGGTGTATTTTTTAAGGTTGTTTATGAAAAAAAATAAAACAAAAAAAATTATTTTTCGCTAGTACACCTGAAAGGTACGTTTACTGTTGTCAATGCTACATCATAATCAGTTTGAGGTATGTTCAGGTGATTCTACGTGATTAATGAAATGATTAAGTTTTAATCATGTCAATATGAAGTGATTAACAAATGATTTAAATGTATGGATAATCATCTCGATTTTGAGGTGATTAGAGCTTAATCACGTTGTGATTAACTCTGCAAATGTGAACATAGCATAACCCTCAAGTAATAGTCTACAGATATAATTTTCTTAAAACCCACTAATTTAAAAAAAACGCTTAAAGTTTTAAACAATTGGCAACATTTAAAATCAGCTGAGCGTATAACAACCCTGTCTTTATTTTATTTCACGTCACACTTGTCAAGGCGAATTTATACAAGGTGGAGTCAATCAATCAGCTGATAACTTTTTTTTTCGTTTTTTGGTTCTAACAGTTGTCAAAGCTATTGTTTATATTTAAATATCTACATATTCTAAGCATATTAACAAAATATTATTTTTTACATAAATAAGTAAAGCCCTCACTATTCAATTATCTACACTATATTAAGATTTAATACATATTTGTTTAATTTTTAATTTTTGTTTTTTGACATTTGTTAAGACCAATTGTTGTTTTTCTAGAACTGCCACCACCTTGTATGAATTCGCCTTGACACTTGTTTTGTTTTGGAGTTGTTGCTGATTTTACATTAAATTTACTCAATTATTTAAATTAAATAATATAAATAAGTGCAATAATAAGATTAAGTAAACACCCAAATGTCTGACGAAGAGCAACCAGCGAAAAAATCTAAAATGACAACGGAAACATCAACTACAACCCCTGAACAAGATGAGGCAACTGCATCGCCGGCTATTAAAACATGTGCCCACTTTGTCAAGCGTAAAAAACGCTTTTGCAAGATGTCAGTGGCCAAGGGTAAAGAGTATTGTGGCGAACATGAACCTGCTATAGCAGTAGATTCGAATGAGGAATCTCTTGTGGATAGCGATCGTATTCCTTGTCCGTTGGATGGCAAGCATACAATTTATAAAAAGAATTTAAGAAAACATTTGAAAATTTGTAATGCTCGACCCACAAATGACCAGCCACAGTATATACAAAAGAATATTAATGCCGGCAGTGATAATGAGGAGCAAATACAAGAAGATTTAAAAAATATTAAACTAAACGAATTGGAAGATGAGGAATTTTTTGGAGTTATTGACAAAGTTAAGAAATTGTATCAGAAATATGTGGAAAATAAGATACAGAAATTAGATTGTCATCATAAATGCATGGATGAAGAGTTGGCCAAGGAGGAGTATGGCAAAGAATCGCTCAAACATTTAGTACAAGCTGCCGCTTTATTGGGTATACTGGAAAAAGAACAGAAAATAGAAAACTCCACCAGTTTTGTTGAGTATGGAGCCGGTAAAGGCCAACTGGCATTTTATTTGGCAAAATTATTGGAATCCAAACAAAATTCTCAAGTGGTCTTGGTTGACCGCATGTCTTTGCGCCACAAAAAAGACAATAAAATAGAAGACCGCTCCTTAGTGCAACGCATAAGAGCGGATATAGCCGATTTTTGTATAGACAAATTAAACACCTTAAAAAATTACCAACATTGTGTGGCTGTCTCTAAACATTTATGTGGCGGAGCTACAGATTTAACATTGCGTTGTATTACCCAGGCCAAAGAAAAATTTACGGACTTTATAATGATTGCCTTGTGCTGCCATCATCGTTGTGATTGGCGCTCATTTGTGGGCAAGGAATTCTTTAAGGAACATCAAATTTCTCAGCGTGAATTTGTTATTATTACTAAAATGGTTAGTTGGGCCATTTGTGGTACAGGCATGAGCAGAGAAAGACGTAAGGCCTTGCAGGATCAGGAACTTACAACACAAGAGATTGCGGAAATCAATGCAAATCAACGCGTATCCTTGGCCGAACGTGAAACTATAGGTTTTATGTGTAAACGAATATTGGACTATGCTCGTTTAGTTTATTTAAGACAACATAATTATGAGGCTGATTTGCATTATTATGTGACCAGAGAGGTTACATTGGAAAATGTAGTATTATTGGCGAGAAGAAAAGATATGTCGTGAAAGTATGGAAACTTGTTTTACATTTTCTAAGCTTGTTGAAACATTTTTTTTTAAAGAAAATTGTAAATAAAATTTAAGATTTTTAAATTATTTCGAAAATTTGTATTTTAAACTGTTGCTGTATTGTTCCTGGAAGACAGTCTTATATGGGAGCTATAATAAATTATCAACGCATCTTCACAATATTTAGTAGTGAGATTTCATTTCATATGAATATTAGTTATGGAGCCCGAAAGTACTTCAATATGATTCGTTTTATAAAATGAAAACTTAATAATGTGGATTTTACAGGAAAGAATATTAAAATGTTTGTATTGCGCAAATGTTTTATAAAAATTTATAGTAAATTTTAAAAGATTTTATAATATGTACATTGTATATAATATGTACATTTTAATTATTTTTGGATAAAATGTGTGAATACTGTTGGTTTTAGTTTATTTGATTTATTGTTGCCATAAAGTATGCAACAGTTTTGAATGAATATATACAGTCTTTAAAGAAATATCAAGTAATAAAAATTCGTGAATACAAAATTTACAAATCATGATATTCTTTAAAAAAAAACTGATCCTTTTACATTAAAACAATTGCAAATAAACTGTACATATTAAAAATCTATTAATTACTCATAATACTTAATTTATTACAAATCAACATTCACTAATTGAAATATCCACCTTTAAGGGATTTCAGACTGATATAAATGAGACGTATTTGAATGTATTATATTGTAATTACCAGCAAATAAATAATAGTTTGTGGTTTTAAAAATGATTGCTCTTTTTTTAGCACAAACAAAAATAACCCCTCCAGTTATAATTATACTGGCATTAACCAAATAGACACTCATTAATAAAATGAAAAACATAAAGAATTAAACAAGTTGTAGAAAACTATAACTAAGTGGTAAAATATATGTTAATATTTTATATATTTAAAATGATTTCCATACATCTTTAAGTGTCAGTTGAATATGACAGTTAATACTTCATAAATGACATATGTAAACAAATAAACGAACGAACGTATAAATAAATATGTATTTAAATTCATATTAAAACAAAACAAATAAATAAACTTAAAAGGGAATACATGTGTATGTACGTAAATATAACTATTTAAAATTATTAAAATAAAAGACAGGCGTTTGCTAAACATAAAACAATTGGTTTAATACGGCACTCGTATTTTTTTCTTTTTCTTGCCATATGCTTTAGTAATTAAACAAAATGTGTTTTGCATTAAATTTATAAATGAAACAGTAGTTTGCTAAATGTAAACGGGGAGATGGATGGTCGTGGCCGGTTGTCTTAAGACACCACCAAGAGTCGAACATACTAACGATACTTATCTAGGTGTAGGCGTAATGGCAGACTTCACACCTACTCATTAATCTTGGTCAATGATATACAGTTGTTAATATTAACTGTACCAATAAATTTGTTTAAATTAATATTATAGAAACAAATAACACAGATAAATACATGCTATTTATTTATGTACAATATTTCTGGGTTAATTTTGTTGTTAATGGAAAATTTAAATAAATTTGTATGATTCAATTGTGACATTTAATTGTGGTTGTTAACAGTTCATGGTTGGGGTTTTCCGGACATACATACATAACCCGTCAAAATTATTTTAAATTTCTTTATTCTAATTTAAGTACCTTTACAGTATCTAGGGATTTATATAAATATTGTACTAAGCACAGTGGGGTCTGTCAAAAAAAATGCTAATAAATCTGTATCTTCTAAAATATTGGTACTATGTAAAAACGAATTGTAGAGCAGGACATAGGCTTTAGGAAAATTAAATTTGTAACCAATCTGTTTGAATACAAGGTGAAATATAGGGACCTGCTACTTGTATAAATATGTCAAAATTTCAATGAATGAAAATTTGGTTTTAAAGCAAGTTGAAAGGTAAAGAAATCCGATTTATTTCATTTTACATTTTTAAGTTTTGGTTATTTACCTTGACTTTATATTGTTATTCGCAAATATCTTCGGTAATGGATGTCGAAATGTTTATCTAAAAATATTCTTTTATTTCTTATATAACACACAAAAAGTTTTTTGGAAATAACTCAATCCCACTAGTCGTTAAAAATAATCAAAGTCGAAATTTTGAGTTGAGTTTGAAAAATATCGATATTTTTACAAAAATGGGGCTTAATTGTGTTTAATATATCTCAAAGATTTTTTAAAAATTGAGCATCCTGTTGTGGGTTTTTGGAACTGTTTTTAACGATTCAAAAAACGTCAATTGTATTAATTTTTGCTGCAGAATCGCCTGGTGAAATCATGTTTGCAATATATTCAACCGTGTTTGCTCTACAGCAAAATGTGCTCAAAATCCGCGTCTTTAGGTGCGTTGAACCACCACAAGGAGTGAAAATTTCCAAAAAAAAAGACGCCATTATTTTTATTTACGCAAAAACCTTCAAAAAAATTATGATACCCGAACAACAAATGAAGTGAACTGGTCACAAACGAACTCTAATGTACATATTTATAGGAATACTTAATTCCTTCATATATTGTCATAAAACTTTTTACGTGTTATTATGGAATATACTGGAAACAGAGGATGTTTTTTAAAAAATATTTGCACAACCGAAGATGTTTTATAAAAACAAAATAAAAGTACAATAATTTCAAAATTTAAAATTAAATATATTTTAACTCTTTCAGCCACGCTTTTATGTGTATAAGTTTAAAATCAAAACAATTGCATTTTTACTTTAATCAAGATTAGTTTATTATAAAAAGTAAGAAAAAAAATAAATCAAAACATGAAAAACCATCCCATTCCAATTTTTTTTGTGGAGTGAAGTGGTTAGTTTACTAACCATCATGGCGATTGGCATTAAAAATAACTATGATAAAATTTTTTTTTTCGTATAAATTTTTTTGAAATCGAATATTTTTGACTAAATTTTCTGAACAAAAAACCGAAATATCAAAGTAATACTGAATTCGATGAACAATAAACACTCTGTGCTTTCACCCATAAAGTTCACATTTGGTAAGGGGCTGATAAAAGAATAATAATACGTTTGATTTGGAATACATCATAGTATCTAAAACTGTTGGCCGTTTTAGAATCCGAGCTTTGGATTTTAAAATTTAAAAAAAAAAAAATTGTTTAAACTTGGAAGGGCTTTGTTTTCTATTTCAAAGCTATCCCTGTCAAAAATATATAAAAACATTATTAGAGTAATAGCTGTTTTTACTTCTTACAACATATATTTTTTAATAAAAGTTTAACATTAATTTAAGATTATACCTAAGTTAATCAGCTTAAAGAAATCATGTCAGTGGTTTATTAATTCATTGATCTATCAAAACAAAACTAATAAGAAATATAAAATATTGAAACAATTTTACTGACGTGTTGTTAGGAGATACATATATAATGAAAATAATAAGGTAGTTGTTTCCCAGACACCTACCTTAATATTGACGTGGCTGTCTAGTAGACACTTTTCTGCTCAAAACGTCGATTGCGATCTCTTTGATCGCGTTCGTCACACTAACTTACACATGAAAACGTAGTAAGAAGGTACTGAAACCGTGAAAGACGATGATTGCAAATTAACGGGGCGAAATCCCTATTTTCTTTTTGTTGGTGTCTGCTAGACTACCATATCAGTCGCAGAACGTTAAAAGTAGTTTCTTATTGTTTATTTTTAAAAGGATTAATGTGAATGTAAACGGTCATAAGTTGTGTCCGATATTTTAAAAACACCAAGGAATGATGAATTTTGTATTCGGATTAATGTTTGTTTAAGCATGAAACTTCTTAATTGGAAATTGTGTAGTTATCATAAGTTCCAATTTAAATGTTTAAGTACATACACACATTTTTCATACAAATAAATAATGAATATAATAGACAAAAAAGTAATAAATAAATTTACCTTTATTTTGTTGAGCAGGATGTATTGAAGCAGCATTCTTCACTTATTTTTCAGTTTTTCAGTTTTTTAATTTTATATACATATTGTATTATTTAGTTTTGTTTTTATTATGTATTAATGTAATGTCATTATTTAATATTATTATGTATTATTATTTATAAATATACCGAGGACAACAAAACATTTAAAATATTTATTTGAAAATTTATAAATATTTACGAACCATTACCATTTTTCACATTATGAGATTTAATTAAATTAAAGAAATTAAAACATCAAACTTTTCTGATAAGTATTCCCCCTAAATATGTAATTATTTTTTCTAAATTCGAATATTACAAAAAGGGCAAAATTTGTGAAGCTTATAACTTCTGAATTAATATAGATACAAAATATTTAAAATATATATTCATTCATTAAAAAGAGCAGACAGGCAGACAGGTAGACAGTACACAGCAGACAGGTGTTTTTTAAAATTCGGACTTTTGAGGGAAGACTTTTTTGCCACACTGGTCTTACCAAATGTCAAAAAACAGAAATGACATATTAAAAAAATCTGACAATAATCATAGATATAATTGGTATTCTTACATATCAAAAACAAGTAAGAAAGTATGGCCGGTCAGTCCCGAATTTTTTTTAAATTTCAATAATTTATTTGCGTGAATGATTTTCGGTAGTTGGCCTTATGTGGAAGCTATGGCTTATTATGGACCGATCGCCATGAAATTAGGTAGTCTGATTTATGTCTATATTAGACTTATTTCTGTTGACTTTTATGTAGATACCAACATTTTTAAGAAAGAAGGTGCCATGACTTCTGTATACATATATAAAATTTATTTGGAGCGAAATTTGTGTAGATGTCTACATAAATTAAACATTTATGACCGATGAAGTCCAATTTATGGAGGACGTTTGTATGAGGGCTAGGTGAAATAATGCACCAATTCCATCCCGTTTCCTTTGTTATGTTCAACATTTTGTTGAAATATCTTCAAAGTTGCGACCTGTACTTTGCACACAAGGTTTACATGGCCAGACAGCCAGACGGACGGACATCGTTCAGTATGTGATTCTGAGTCGATGGGTATACTTTAAAGTGATAGTTAGTTTAATATTTTTAGGCGTTACAAACAGCAGCACAAACCCATAATACACTCCCCACTATGGTGGGCATAAATACCAAATACAAATTTCATACTTTTTGAATTCGAACACTTAAGATATAAAAATGTAATATTTTTTTGTATTTTTACGATGCTGGAATTTATTTGAATAAAAGGTTTTTAATCTCAATTAGAAAAAAATACAAAAATGAAGTAAGAATGGCATAATGGATTTATTCAGTTCTATTAACTTAGATGCCATGGTTTAGATTTTCCAAATTCGGGTAAACTGTTTGGTACTTTTTTACACTTATTTGATCTTGAGCAAATATTGAACACAGATTTGAAACATATTTGTCTTACAAAAAACTTTTGAAATTAAAATTTCAAGAAAATTTATTAAATTAAATTTAAATATTAATGTATTTGACATAAAAGTCAGATGGAATGCTTCTGATTAAAGTAAGAATCAAGGAAAGAGGGTTTTTTTTTAAATTTTTTATAACAATGAACGTTGAAATATTAACGAAGTAAGGTAGTTTTTGAATTTTCATGAAGTTATATTCACATGACCCTCAATGCAGTGAGAACCACAAAGTGGTACTTAAAGGCACTTTTTTTGTTAATTTCATTTATGTATCAAATCTAGATACATAAATGAAATTAAGCAATTGTGGTCAGAGTGAATGTTAATCCATATCTACTTTTTTAATGTATTGTACCTTTAAATACATATAAATCTAGCTCATACGTGTTGCGTAAATATGTTACTTGTCTCCTTTAGAAAATATATTTTTTTGTTAAATTCCATCCCAATAAAATATGTAATTTTTTCATAATGTGAATATTTTTGTAATGTTTTAATTGAATTGTGTCCTATTGTATATTTATTTAAGATTGGCTGTAGTTCTCGACATTCTTGTTTTACGATCGAAACCGTTAACGCTACAAAACCGTCACTGTTATTTTGAAATAAGATTAGCGCGCTTAACTCGATATTATACTATTGCCGTTAGTATATCATTATAACCGATACCGCAATGCTTAGCGTTATGTCATCTTAATACCGATTTGCGGACATTCTCGTTTTACGAACACGATATTATACTATTGCCTTTAGTATATCATTATAACCGATACCGCAATGCTTAGCGTTTCGTCACCTTAATACCGATTTGCATAGAACTGTTGAACGTTGTTGAACAGTTATTTTCATTTAATTTTTTTGGTCGTTATACCCGTTTCTTTAAAGTTATAACCGAAACCGTCCGTTAAAACCGTTATCGCATAAATACTAGTGTTCATTGTTCAACGATTTGTTTCGGATGCCAATCTTGTTATACTTCATTTATTATTATTTCTGTATTATTACTATTTTTTTATTAATTTTATTTTATTTGAATTAAAATTTAAATTCAAAAGAACGTAACAAAATCATTTGCATACGATTATAGGAACATTTATTTTTTCATTAATCTTTGATACAATCTTGAAGGAAGACTTATTCATCATTCCATTTACTATTGATCGATATGCACTTTGTTGATATTATTGTAATATTTGTTAATAATATATTTCAAAATTATAAGAACATTTTATTATTTTTTACAATAATCTGAAATTTCAATAGAATTTTGTAAAAATATTGAATCCGTTTTTAAGTATTTAATTAAAAATGTTAGGATTTCTATTTTCTATAAATTTTGTTTATTAAGTTTTAAGGCCCATATAAGTATGGCGTATTTAGGAATAAACTCGATGGGATAATATCCCACAAGATTTTTGCATTGGATTTAAATCTGAAAATAATGCTAGATAGTACAAAATAAACATATATTTTGGGTTAAGCCAGGTTTATATGAATGCAATGTAGATAACAGAATTGTGTTATTGGAATTTGTGGATTTGTGTGCGATTCTTACAGAATTGGCACTAAACTTATTTCCTGGATTCTCACGCATTCAAAAATTATATAAGTTTCCCAGTTACTACCATGGGATATAATGAGAAGGCTTTAGTTCGTCAGATACTTTGCAAAACAATTGGAAGCAAGTATTGTGAAATTAAATAATTTTTTTTATATGTGAAACTAATGTAATAATACAAAGAAATATAATTTAAAATTTTTGAAGGCAAATATGGGTATTTGGGAAGATATATCAAAAATAAATTTTATTGATGGATTATTGATAGTATCGGTGACATTTTTTGTGAACCTGTCAGCACAAGAAGACACCGAAAAGCTTCGAAATTGTGTATGAATCATTAAAATTTAACAGATCTGAATAACTTGGAACTCTATTGATATTACTATGACAGAATCGATGTCCTCCCGAATACAGTTTGACCTGTCCTAATTACGTTGATTATGCGGCAATCCTGAACAAATTTTGCACAAATAATTCTAAGTACTCTGAAATTATACTATAAATTATGTATGGTGAAAATCGGGCAACATTTGTCCTTAGTTCGCATTCAAGGTCGCCCTCAGAAAATGTCTTGAACATAAATAATGTTCTTATTATAATGAATATCGTGATGAAGTTGGATATAAACAAGTTTTATATGAAAATAAATCATTCTGCCAACCTTTGTGAGGATCGGTATATAATTGTCCCTACCCTCAATATAAGTTTTTTTTTATAAACGCACTTGAGTAGGTGATTGCGGTTTGTTTCTTTACCTTTTTTGTTAGTGGATATACAAAATATTACAACAATTTCAACAAATGGCATATTGATGATAAATAAATGATATGATGAATAAGTCTTCCAAGATTGGATAAAATATTAATGAGTAATTTAGACAATTGTTCCTATAAATTTATTTATTCATAGTCATCAAGCTATTAAAGCTATTTTCCGGGAAAATAACATAGGAGTGAATGATCGTAACGGAATTTGTTGTAGAGATTACTAAAAAAAAACACTTTTCAACAAAATATAACTACATATTTCGTAACTACTTATTTTATTTAATTTTATACTCAATTAATTTGCATACTATTTGTATTTTTTTATTTTGAATTTTCACTTTTCCCTTTTTTTATAATTTGATTTTTTCACTTATTTTATTTAGATTAATTTATTATAAAAAAAAACACTTATTGAAATTTGATTTTTATTTTTACAAACTTCATACTTTTATAAAAGGCCATATTTTATTTTTTATTTTCATTTCTTTTTCATTTGAATATATTTTTTTTAAATTTTTTTTTCGTTTCTTTTTCTTATTTAAATTGATTTTTTCTTTATTGAAAACCCATATTGGGTTGCATACATATATATTTTCTTTTATTAAAACACACATACACATACGAATCGGCGGCGACCGTTTAAAGCGAGCCACGAACGATGTTATACGACAGGAAACGAAAAAACGCAACACTAAACCAAACGAACCTCACTTAAAACCGATTTTTAATTTTCGGTTTTACAAATTTGCAAATTCTGTTTAAAATTACTGTCCAACTATCAAAACTGGCTATTCTAACTTGTTAAAACAAATAACTAACTACTAAAATTTAATGATAGAATTAACTAAGTTTTGTTATTACTAATTCCTCGAGTGATCTTTTAGCTTGTTATTGAACTCTTATATATTATGTATAAATAGGCCACACGTTTTTTTGTGGTACACAATATTGATGAGACATATATGGTTTAAAAGGTTATTTGCTCTAGATATGCACAATATAAAAAATTGTCTTAAAATTCTTTCCAAAAAAAGACCAGCGGGCAATCCTAGTATAAATTAAAAAGAATACGTTGAAAATGGGACATTAAAATCAGTATGAGAACAAGTTAATGACAACAAATATAATTAGAAAAGCAAGAGAACAGAGTGGAATAATTCGAAAAAAATGCAGGATAATTGAAATGATATTAATGAAAAATAAAGAAGTAAAATTGTGCAATATTTTGAGAATTGTTTTCCATTACACTTGCCAAATAAAATGTAACAGGATATTTAAAATAAAAATAACAGGATATTGTATTTAGAAAATGGAAATCCACAAGATTTATAATTTATGTAAATCAGACAACTTAGTACATGTAAAGGTGTGCTTAACATTGTTTTTGAAATTTTTCAATTGTTGATACAATTATTAGGAAATGTTCACTAAATGTTAATTATCTCGAGATCCTCGTTCTAGATATTATATTTTTGAAATAGATGATACAGTTTTTGAGATATCGTTTGTTCAAGGACAATTTTTTGGTTCAATATCCTGTGTCAAATAAAATCTTTAGGAAAATACTAGGGTATATTGGCATTACTATGCGAAAAATATTGCAAACAATTTTATGTACAATCGAAATTTATTATACCCTTCACCAAACTAAGATAAATATTAAAAAAATTTCAAAAAATATTTGATAAAAATAAAATTTGATGATAACAAAATTTGGTGAGAAAAAAGTGATTGTGAAAATAATATTGGAGAGAAAAAATGTTGGTGGAAAAAATAATTGGTGAAAAATAGAGGTAGCCGTGGTTGTTTTGCTAATATCCCAGCCATTTGTGGGCCGATCTTATCGATTTTAAATAACAAACTAAGTTGGACTATATAGATATTTATGTAAAAATCAATCAGGTATTAAATTTATTTAGGGGCTTCGGAAAGTTGATTCCAACAGAAAGACGGATATGGCTATATCGATTCCGCTACCTATAACGATCCAGAATAATTCATGTGGTCGTATCCTTTGTTTCTACTACACACATCATTTAAAGGGTGCCATCTGCACAATTGTTTTACTTTTTAACTTCTGGAAGCATTTACTTACTCAAGTCTCAAACTTAAAATCATTCTAGCTATTTACGGCAGTCAACAAAAAATCAACATCTCTGATTACTTTTCTTCCTATTCCACCATAAAATAGACAATAACCAATAATTTGTAATATTTGATATATTAAAGAAATTATAACAAAATATTATAAATACTAATCATAAAAACATTACCTGAAGTCTTTATTTGGAAAATTCTCAGTTTTAAATTAAATCCAACTAAAATGTGTGTGAACATGTTCAACATTAAGGTCTTTCTTTGTTTATTGCTGGTTAAATTTTTATTGTTAATGGCGGAAACAATCATGAAATTAATATTACAAAGCCAAAAAGGAAAAAATTTCATACATTTTAAGAAAACTTTGACAAATCGAACCTTTCTCTCTTTATCTATAAAAATATTGCTGAAAGCCTTGTTTCGTTATATGTACTTAATACAAAAACAATTTCCCTATAAACTTGATAATAAAGAAATTCGTGTTTTAAATTTGCTATACATAAAAAGCTAAAACCCTCTTAACCAACTATATAAATTAAATAAGAAAGTATGGTTGAAAATATGGAAGCTATGACTAATTATGGACCGATCATCATAAAATTAGGTGACATGACTTTCATATATAAAAAACTTTTTGGAGCGAAATTTAGGTATCTATATAAATTAAACATTTATGACCTATAAAATCCTATTTTGGGAAGACATGTGTATGGGGACTAGGTGAAATAATGGACCAATTACAGCCAGTTTGAATAGCCTTCATCCGCGGGCTGATTTATGTTAAAAATTTCGATCTGTGCTTTGCGCACAAGGTTTACATGGGCAGCCAGCCAGTCAGACCGACGGACATCTTTTAATCCACTCATAAAGTGGTTTTGCTGTGAAAATTAGCAAAATTTAAATTTTTCAATTTAAACACAAAAAAAAAACTAATGAGGAGATGATGAAAAGAAGAGGATGCAACTGATAAGCTGTCTATGAAAAGGATATTGAATGTTGCCATATGGAATAAAGAAATATGGGAAATGAAATTGTTATTGTAAAACTTTGAGTGGAAACTAAATAACTTTTGCAAAACGCTTTTATAAATGTCTTATTGAAAGTATGTAAGAATCGGAAAATAATTTATCAATATTTTTAAAACAAAATTAAGGCAAAGGCGTACAATTAATAAGAGTTAAATTATCTTGGAAATTAATGTAGTATTTAAGTAAGTAATACCAAAAGTATTTGTTTTGAGGAATTAAATGCTGTATTTAATGTATGTTTTAAGAAATTAAATATGTATAATGAAAATAATAGATAATAATTGAAATTATTATACGAGAAAAGTTTCTTGAATTGGAAAAGAATTTAAAAATCAAATTTTATTGAAATGCTATTTTCTATCTTATGTTCCATTTTCATATGAATTATTGGAATAAAAAAAGTTTTGGAAAAATATTATGAATACTATCTCCTTAAGCTTGAAAATATGTAACTTGAAATTCCCACTTTATATTTCTAAACAAATATTGTATTGTATTTATATAAAAAAACTGAAAAGCTTTAGAGAATATTGACCTAAAAGTTTTTAAGACTTAAGTTTGAATTTAATTATTAGCTAAGACACAAACCAACCATTAGCTTTCCAGCTTCTATCGACACTACACATCTTTATTATGACTATGTTTTATCATCTTTAGTTTGGACAGGGACAACAACACTAATCCAATAACGAATAGATACACACTTAACAAACATGTCTTCCACGAAGCTAAGAAAATTTGCAAATTTTTATTTTTCAATTTAAACACAAAAAAACACTCTACTTCACAAGCAAACACTTTAATTTAATTAGTAACACAATAAATTAGATTTGTCACTTGTTTCTGAATTAATTTGTCTAGATTTTACGCGGTTTTAAAATAATTTATTGACACGAATACATTTCAACACCCGATCACGACGACTGCTTCTTATTAAACTAAAAAGGAGATGACGAAAATAAGAAGATGCAAAATAAAAGCTTTCTACGAATAAAGAAATATGGAAAAAGAAATTGATGTATCAAGCATATTTTTGTGGAAACTAGACAAGTTACTGTGTGATTGTATTAGTGAAGCTTTTTGGAAAATGAACTGAATAAAATGTGGAAACGGAAAAATTATTAAATTTAAGCTTTTATGGACTAAAAGTTTTGGAAAAATAAATTCTTTATAATATGGGAAACGGAAAAATCTGTAGGCAAATAAAGTTACAGAATTACAAATACTTTATACTGAAAGAAAATTTAACCACATTATAATAAAATTATTCAACGTATATTGAATTTAAAATCTAATAATAAAATATATAAACAAAATTTGTATATATTCCCATCTACAATAATATTAATCTCACGTTAATTTTTCATTTATATTAAGAAGATATTAAGTAAATTACAATCAATCCCTCGCAAATAATATAACGAACTTAACAAGTGTCAAAAAAAAAAAAAAAAAAACTTAATTTTTCTTATTAGGCAGCATATAAATAGTAAGGAAACAAAAAAGTTTTTAGTGGAAATAAAATATTACTTTCTGATTATAAGATTGAAGCATTTAGGTAAGTGAAACAAAAGAGTGTATAAAAAAAGAAAAAGCTTCAAGATATTGATGACAATGCAATATGGGAAGTTGAAGCAGATTAAAAAGAAAAATGAATTTTTGGAATTTTATTTGGAACATTTATTTATTAATATGTAAATGTCTCTTAAACCTTGAAAATAATTTGGTATCAAAAATTCTAAAAAGCATACCATTACAAAATTTAATTAAAACTTCTTATTGTATTATAAAACCCTCAAAGCTAATTATTATAGCCACAAACCTTACACCTTAATGCTTTTATCGATAATTCCTACTTCTACTAAGCTTTCATATTTTACCTTCATTAATTTGGACAAGGAGACGAACACAACTACAAAAACGAAATGACGAATATAGAAATAAACTCAACAATCATGGCGGATACGAAGTAATAAATTTTGCAAATTTGTATTTTCCAGTTTTAGCACACAAAAAACTATTTACTCAAGAAGTTAACACTTTTACTAACTATCAAAACATGCAATTATATTTTTCACTTGCTTTCGATTTCATTTAACTAGATTTTACAAATTTTTTCGCGAATTATTAATGACGAATAAATTTTCACGACCGATCCCGGCGACTATTTCTTATTAGACTGAAGAAAAGTGGACAAGAAATTTCGCAATTTAAAGGCGAATTGACTTTGACTAGCCAAAGGAAATAAGAGTTGCCATTATATCTAAAAGTAATAATATTTAGAGGAAAGTGTTGAAAATTAAAATCAATTAGTTTTAACAATGTTGGATATTGAAATATGGAATCATTAAAAAATTTATTGACAAAATGGCCTCATTTGAATGGAAACAAAATGGTTCTCAATATTCGTAATTGAAATTCGAATTTCCTTTGTTTTATGTGATATATTAGTTAAGAGGCCAAAATGGACATTGTATGGGTTATTTCTAAATTATTTTCAAAGAAGTGATATATAATAAGAATAATATGAGTAATACTTTTAATTTTTTCTATGATACCGTTTCTCAAAATTTTTATCCGGGTTTCATTTGAAATATTGTTATCATGTACAAAGTATTTAAAAAGCGCTTTCAATTATCCTAAAAAAAAGCAAAAAAAGTTTTAATAACCACTATATAGATTTGATGCATCATGGCTACCCAAGTACAAAAATTGTAAAATTTTTCAATTCTGTGTAGAGATTTTTTTTTAATTTTTAATTAAAATTATACATTTTATTAGACGTTTCTCCACATAATTAATGATAACTCAAAAAGGGTTAAACCGATATCTAATAATATCGGATTAACTTAGAAAAATTAAAATTTACAATATTTTCGGAGTTATAATAACAAATTGAAGCAAAAAAATATATTTTTTACGTAAAAATAGAAATATAGTAAAAATATCATGAAATATCGAAAATGGCAGAAATTGTTCAGATTTATTGCTTTATCGCAAAGCAATATGTAATGAAAACAAACATTAACTACACAATTTTATGCATATCAAACAAAAAACTGAAATTTTGTGAAAATTACAGAATTCACTTAGTTCTGAATAAATTCAAAAACAATCATTAGATTTTTATATCTCATTTTGTTCCTATTACATGTTTCTATTGCGATGAAGCAATAAATCTGAACATTTTTTGCCGTTTTCGATTTTGAAAAATTTTTTAAACACAAAAAATTAGCTATTTTCATGTAAAAAAAAATATTTTTTTTTGCTTCAATTTGTTATTATAACTCCGAAACTACTGAACCGATTGAAACATACTATATAAATGGATTAAAGGTTTTGCAAATTTTAATCTTTCTAAATTTATTTTAATAACATCGAACTTACTCTTTTTGAGTTATCATTAATTATGTTGAGAAACGTCTAAAAAAATGTATAATTTTACTTACAAATTTAAAAAAAAAACCTCTCCATAGAATTTAAAATTTGATCCATATTTGTACTTTAAATTTTTTTGGATTTTGTTGACTTGTTTGAATAAAACTTGCGATTTTATTTAAAAATCTCTTTTAAATATTGGTCAAAGTAACTTTAAGTATTCACATACCTTTAAGATGATATTATTGATTTTAGAACCATTCCGATATTCTTCATAAAAATGTTTAACTTTTTGATTTTATATTGCTTAATTGACATACAAAAGTAATATTATTATTTATAGTTCATCGTTAATTGTTTTTCATACAAAAGCTTTTGATTTATAAAATGAGACCTTAAAGTTTACTTTAAGGTCCCAATTTAACAAATTATTGGGTTTAAAAATAATATATCTACTTATTCCCAAAGATATTTTAAATTAATTAAACGAAAAAAAAATCATTTTGCAAAAAAATAGTTTTGAATGAATTTTGAAATAGGACTTAAAAATCAGAAAATGTTGAATTTTATCTTTAAAAAAATTACGGAAATAGTTAATAAAATATTTATTTTTTTAAAAATTTTAAAAAATAATAGTAATAAATTAAATATTCAAATGGATCCATAGAGTATGTTTCTACAACAAAATCTGAAGACCTAATGCAAAATAATGACATGGGTACGTAGTTTCGTTAACGGGTTTAACAATTTTGCTCTAAATTCTGAAGTTGTTTCTACAATGGCAACTCTGTCATATTTTATTAGTCAATTCCAATTCGCCAGTTTCAAATTCCTTATCCTCTTTTCTTTCGTCAATTCCAAGATGAGTTTATACAAGATGAATACAATGGCGACTTAAGACAACTTCGAGCGAATTCATTTCTTTTTTTTATATGTGGAGTTTGACATTTCCAAAATTCAGAGAATTATTTGTGAATGTCAAACTCCACATACACATAAACAATCAATTAAATCGCACTGCATTCACCTTGTTAGATCCTATAGAAGAATTCTAATTGCGAATAAAAATCAAAAGAGCTTTCGATAGAAATATAGTGATACCATATGATTTTAATGTTGTATAGAGAAATATTTTGTGTAAATGAATTAAATAATGTGGAAAAAGTAAAATGGCTATTTGTATAAACAAAAAGCTTTAAACTAATATAGATATGTAATATGGGAAATTGTTATTTAAAATAATATTGGAATCTTACAAGTATATTTCTGAATATATTATCGGTATTCTAAACTTTTAATAAAATGGTTGTAACAAAATCTCATTGGAGAACTCACTAATCTTAAGAAAGGCTAATTCAAATTTCTTACTGGATTATTGAACTTTCAAAGCTGTCTTGCAAACATTTTATTTGAACAGAAATCTAACTAGTTATTAAAGACACAAACCTATCACCTTGACGCTTTTATCGATAATTCTTACATCTTCTAAGCTTTAACATTTTACCTTCATTAATTTGGACAAGGAGACGAACACAACTACAAAAACGAAGTGACGAATATAGAAATAAACTCAACAATCATGGCGGATACGAAGTAATAAATTTTGCAAATTTGTATTTTCCGGATTTAACACATAAATAACTATTTAATCAAGAAGTTAACACTTTTACTAACTATCAAAACATGCAATTATATTTTTCACTTGTTTTCTATTTCATTTAACTAGATTTTAAAAATTTTTTCGCGAATTATTAATGACGAATGAATTTTCACGACCGATCCCGGCGACTACTACTTATTAGACTGAAGGAAAGTGGACACAATTTAAAGGCGAATTGACTTTGACTAGCCAAAGTAAATAAGAGTTGCCATTATATCTAAAAGTAATAATATTTAGAGGAAAGTGTTGAAAATTAAAGTCAACTAGTTTAAATAATGTTGGATATTGAAATATAGAATCTTTATCAAATTTATAGATTTGAATGAAAACAAAAAAAAAAAAAAATAAATAAATTCTCAATATTCGTAATCAAAATACTAATTTGCTTTGTTTTATAATAAAATTTCTAAAACTATTTGCTAAAATATTCAAAGAAAAGCCTGTACATTGTATGAGTATTCTCTAAATTATTTCCAAAGAAGTTATATGAAATAAGAATATTATGAAGGTAATATTTTGAATTTTACTGTTTTTTAAAAATTTGTATCCGGGTTTCATTTGAAATATTGTTATCATGTACAATGTATTTAAAAAGCGTTTTGAATTATTATAAATTATTATTAAGTATAAATTATAAATATATATAATTTTTTGCAAACATTTTAGGTTTATAAATTTTATTGAATATTTTTGAACTTTTACAAACATTTCTGATTAAAAGCACTTTTCGAACGCAATTCACATTATACTAAAAACTCATTAAAAAAATATGGTTGTCCTATTTTAGCTCACCAAATTCTGACGCCAGACAAACTTTTTAAGAAATGTTATCCCCAAAGAAACTAAACATTTATTTTAGCTGGAAACATCGAACATCTTCCATGAATGTAAGATCTTAATTTGTCTAAAGAAGAATGAAAACCTTTTTATTTTTGGTGTGAATCTTCTAATCTAAGTGGTACATTACATTACACAATTCGTAACAAAGAGGAATATTACACTTGCCAACAGCAAAAAAGGTTTGAATAACCACTATAAAGATTTGATGCATCATGTCTACCTAAGTACAAAAATTGTCAAATGTAGAAATTTATTTTTTTTTAGTTTTTAATTAAAATTATACATTTTATTAGACGCTTCACCACTTAATTAATGATAACTCAAAAAGGGTTAGTCCGATATTATTAAAATAAACTAAGAAAAATTTACCTTAACCCTCGAAGTTATAATAACAAATTGAAGCAAAAAAATAAATTTTTTAAGTAAAAATAAAAAATTTTTTGTTTTAAAAATATCATGAAAAATCGAAAACTGCAGAGATTGTTCATATTTATTGCTTTATCGCAAAGCCAGAATCATTCGATTTTAGTGATCGATATCTCATTTTGTTCCTATTACATGTTTCTATTGCGATTAAGCAATAAATCTGAAAATTTTTGCCGTTTTCGATTTCTCAAGATTTTTTTAAAAACGTAAAAAATTTAGTTTTTGCTTCAATTTGTTATTATACTCTGAAACTACTGAACCGCAAATTTAATTTTTTCTAAGATTATTTTAATAACATCGGATTTACCCTTTTTGAGTTATCATTAATTAAGTCGTGAAGCGTCTAATAAAATGTATAATTTTAATTAAAAATTAAAAAAAAAAAATAAAATACCTTTAAGGTGATATTATTGATTTTAGAACCATTCCGATATAATAGCTCCTCATAAAAATGTTTAACTTTCTGATTTTGTTTAATTGACATAAAAATGTCATTTTAATAATTATAGTTCATCGTAAACTGTTCTAAAAATGGTCTCATTTTATAAAACTAAACAACAAATTTTTATATTTTTTTTCCAGTATTTTTTATACAAAACTTTTGATGTATCAAATGAGACCTTAAAATTTAATATTTACTACTTTTTATACTAAACAAATTATTGGATTTAAAAATAATATATACTTATTCCCAAATAAATTTTATATTAATAAAACGAACAAAAAAAATCATTTTGTAAAAAAATAGCTTTGAATGAATTTTGAAATATGACTTAAAATCAGAAAAGGTTGAATTTTATGTTTAATAAAATTACGGAAATAGTTAATAAAATATTTATTTTTTTAAAAATTTTAAAAAATATTAGTGATAAATTAAATATTCAAATGGATACATAGAGTATGTTACTACAACAAAATCTGAAGACCTAATGTAAAATAATGACAGGGGTAACACTTTTGCTCTAAATTCTGAAATTTTTTCTACAATGGCAACTCTGTCATATTTTATTGGTCAATTCCAATTCGCCAGTTTCAAATTCCTTTTCCTCATTTCTTTAGTCAATTCCAAGATGAGTTTATACAAGATGAATACAATGGCGACTTAAGACAACTTCGAGCGAATTCATTTCTTTTTTTATACATGGAGTTTGACATTTCCAAAATTGACAGAATTATTTGTGAATGTCAAACTTCAATGTCAAACAATCAATTAACCTTGTTAGATCCTGTCAAAGAATTCTAATTGGGAATAAAAATCGAAAGAGTTTTCGATAGAAATATTATGTAACCATATGATTTTAATGTTGTATAGAGAAATATTTTGTGTAAACGAATTTAATAATGTGGAAAAGGTAAAATGTCTATTTGTATAAACAAAAAGCTTTAAACTAATATAGATATGTAATATGGGAAATTGTTATTTAAAAAAATATTGGAATCTTACACATATATTTCTGAATATATTATCGGTATTCCAAACTCTTAATAAAATAGTTTTAACAAAATCTCATTAAAGAACTTACTAATCTTAAGAAATGTTAATTCAAATGTCTTATTGGATTATTGAACTTTCTAAGCTTGCCTTGCTAACATTTTATTTGAACAGAAATCTAACTACTTATTAAAGACACAAACCTATCACCTTGACGCTTTTAACGATAATTCTTATATCTTCTAAGCTTTAACATTTTACCTTCATTAATTTGGACAAGGAGACGAACACAACCACAAAAACGAAATGACGAATATAGAAATAAACTCAACAATCATGGCGGATACGAAGTAATAAATTTTGCAAATTTGTATTTTCCGGATTTAACACATAAATAACTATTTAATCAAGAAGTTAACACTTTTACTAACTATCAAAACATGCAATTATATTTTTCACTTGTTTTCTATTTAATTTAATTAGATTTTACCAACTTTTTCGCGAATTATTAATGACGAATGAATTTTCACGACCGATCCCGGCGACTACTACTTATTAGACTGAAGGAAAGTGGAAACAATTTAAAGGCGAATTGACTTTGAGTAGGCAAAGAAAGTAAAGAGTTGCCATCATATCTAAAAGTAATAATATTTAGAGGAATGTGTTAAAAATTAAAGTCAACTAGTTTAAACAATGTTGGGTATTGAAATATAGAATCTTTATCAAATTTTTAGATTTGAATGAAAACAAAAAAAAAAAAAAAAAAAAAAATTTCTCAATATTCGTAATTAAAATTAAAATAATAAAATTGCTAAAGCTATTTGTTAAAAATGTTCAAAGGAAAACCTGTACATTGTATGAGTATTCTCTAAATTATTTCCAAAGAAGTTATATGAAATAAGAATATTATGAAGGTAATATTTTGAATTTTTGAATTTTACCGTTGTATCCGGGTTTTATTTGAAATATTGTTATCATGTACAAAGTGTTTAAAAAGCGCTTTCAATTATCCTAAAAAAAGCAAAAAAAGTTTGAATAACCACTATATAGATTTGATGCATCATGGCTACCTAAGTACAAAAATTGTAAAATTTTTCAATTCTATGTAGAGATTTTATTTTTTAAATTTTTAATTAAAATTATACATTTTATTAGACGTTTCTCCACATAATTAATGATATCTCAAAAAGGGTTAGTCCGATATTATTAAAATAGACTTAGAAAAATTTAAATTTATATAAACTTGCGGAGTTATAATAACAAATTGAAGCAACAAAATAAATTTTTTACGTAAAAATAAAAGATTTTTTGTTTTAAAAATATCATGAAAAATCGAAAACGGCAGAAATTGTATTCAGATACTTCTAAGGTAATATTATTGATTCATCATAAAAATGTTTAAATTTTTGATTTTATATTGTTTAATTGACATAAAAATGTAATTTTAATATTTATAGTTCAGTATAACACTAAACAACAATCATTTTGTAAAAAAATAGCTTTGAATGAATTTTATATTTAAAAAAATTAAGGAAATAGTTAAAAATATATAAATTTTTTTAAAAATTTAAAAATATATTAGTTATAAATTAAATATTCAAATGGATACATAAAGTATGTTTCTACAACAAAATCTGAAGACCTAATGTAAAATAATGACAGCGGTAACACTTTTGCTCTAAATTCTGAAATTGTTTCTACAATGGCAACTCTGTCACATTTTATTAGTCAATTCCAATTCGCCAGTTTCAAATTCCTTTTCCTCTTTTCTTTAGTCAAATCCAAGATGAGTTTATACAAGATGAATACAATGGCGACTTAAGACAACTTCGAGCGAATTCATTTATTTTTTTATACATGGAGTTTGACATTTTCAAAATTGAGAGAATTATTTGTGAATGTCAAACTTCACATACACATAAACAATCAATTAAATCGCACTGCATTCACCTTGAAAAATTCTAATATGTATATATTTCTGAATATATTATCGGCATTCTAAACTTTTAATAAAATGGTTTTAGCAAAATCTCATTGAAGAACTTACTAACCTTAAGAAAGGTTAATTCAAATTTCTTACTGGATTATTGAACTTTCAAAGCTTGTCTTGCTAACATTTTATTAAAGACACAAACCTATCACCTTGACGCTTTTATCGATAATTCTTATATGTTCTAAGCTTTAACATTTTACCTTCATTAATTTGGACAAGGAGACGAACACAACTACAAAAACGAAATGACGAATATAGAAATAAACTCAACAATCATGGCGGATACGAAGTAAAAAATTTTGCAAATTTGTATTTTCCGGATTTAACACATAAATAACTATTTAATCAAGAAGTTAACACTTTTACTAACTATCAAAACATGCAATTATATTTTTCACTTGTTTTCTATTTAATTTAATTAGATTTTACCAACTTTTTCGCGAATTATTAATGACGAATGAATTTTCACGACCGATCCCGGCGACTATTTCTTATTAGACTGAAAAACAGTGGACAAACATTTTCACAATTTAAAGGCGAATTGAATTTGACTAGCCAAAGAAGTAAAGAGTTGCCATTTATCTAAAAGTAATAATATTTAGAGGAAAGTGTTCAAAATTAAATTCAACTAGTTTTAACAATGTTGGGTATTGAAATATAGAATCTTTATCAAAATGTTGAATTTTATCTTTAAAAAAATTACGGAAATAGTTAATAAAATATTTATTTTTTTTTAAAAATTTTAAACAATAATAGTAATAAATTAAATATTCAAATGGATCCATAGAGTATGTTACTACAACAAAATCTGAAGACCTAATGTAAAATAATGACATGGTTACGTAGTTTCATTAACAGGTTTAACACTTTTGCTCTAAATTCTGTTGGCAACTCTGTCATATTTTATTAGTCTTTTCCAATTCACAATTTTTGCAGTTTCAAATTCCTTTTCCTCTTTTCTTTAGTCAATTCCAAGATGAGTTTATACAAGATGAATACAATGGCGACTTAAGACAACATCGAGCGAATTCATTTATTTTTTTATACATGGAGTTTGACATTTTCAAAATTGAGAGAATTACATATTTGTGAATGTCAAACTCCACATACATATAATCAATCAATTAAATCGCACTATTAACCTTGTTAGATCCTATCGAAAAATTCTAATTGGGAATAAAAATCAAAAGAGCTTTCGATAGAAATATTATATTACCATATGATTTTAATGTTGTATAGAGAAATATTTTGTGCAATAGGTAAAATGGCTATTTGTATAAACAAAAAGCTTTAAACTAATATAGATATGTAATATGGGAAATTGTTATTTAAAAAAATATTGGAATCTTACACATATATTTCTGAATATATTATCGGTATTCTAAACTTTTAATAAACTTGTTTTAACAAAATCTCATTAAAGAACTTACTAATCTTAAGAAAGGTTAATTAAAATTTCTTATTGGATTATTGAACTTTCCAAGCTTGCCTTGCTAACATTTTATTTGAACAGAAATCTAACTACTTATTAAAGACACAAACCTATTACCTTGACGCTTTTATCGATAATTCTCATATCTTCTAAGCTTTACATTTTACCTTCATTAATTTGGACAAGGAGACGAACACAACCACAAAAACGACATGACGAATGGAAAAATAAACTCAACAATCATGGCGGATACGAAGTAATAAATTTTGCAAATTTGTATTTTCCGGATTTAACACACAAATAACTATTTATTCAAGAAGTTAACACTTTTACTAACTATCAAAACATGCAATTATATTTTTCACTTGCTTTCTATTTCATTTAACTAGATTTTACTATTTTTTTCGCGAATTATTAATGACGAATGAATTTTCACGACCGATCCCGGCGACTATTTCTTATTAGACTGAAGAAAAGTGGACAAGAAATTTTACAATTTAAAGGCGAATTGACTTTGACTAGCCAAGGTAAATAAGAGTTGCCATTATATCTAAAAGTAATAATATTTAGAGGAAAGTGTTGAAAATTAAAATCAATTAGTTTTAACAATGTTGGATATTGAAATATGGAATCATTAAAAAATTTATAGACAAAATGGCCTCATTTGAATGGAATAAAATAGTTCTCAATATTCGTGACTGAAATTCGAATTTCCTTTGTTTAATGTGATATATTAGTTAAGAGGCCAAAATGGGCATTGTATGAGTTATTTCTAAATTATTTCGAAAAAAGTGATATGTAATAAGAATAATATGAAAGTAATATTTTAAAACTTTTTATATGATGATGTGATACATTAGGGTGGCCTCAAAAAAAGTTGTGGATGTTCCCAACTAAGACATTTCCGGGTTCATTATTTAATAAGCTGCTTTAAATTATAAAAAAATTATTTGTTTCATATTTTTCGCAAAGGAAATATATAAAATATTGCTATCATGAACAAGGCATGGAAAAGCGCTTTCAATTTCATATTATAAATTATAATGCCATATTCAAAATTATACGCACTTTTGAAATTTTTTGCAACAATTTTAAGTTTTTTTTTTTTAAATTTTATTGAATATTTTTGAGCTTATATGATTCAAAGCGCCTTTCAGAGATCATTCACATTATACTAATATTTCAAATGTTTTCTTTGCGAGAAATATGTAAAAACACATAAAAACCATACAAAATTAATATATATTTATCCTTTAATTTAGCTCACCACATTCTTAAGCCAGGACAAACATTTTGAGAAATGTTATACAAATGTGAATTTTCTGGTCTAAATGCTCCATTTCATTATACAATTCGTTAGAAAGAGGAATATAATAATAATAATGGTATGAATAAATAATTACCATTTTTAGACTATAAATATTGATCAACGTATCTTTAAGATGAAGACGGATACTATGATTTTAGAACCATTCCGATTAATAAGTTTACTATACAGAGCAATATAAACTATTATTGGCCAATATATTTTTTTAATGTACAATAAAAACAGTACATGAAGAAAAATCATAAAAAATATTATGTTTTTTGGTTTTATTATTAAAAATGTGTAAATATAAAATAGGATTTAAAAAAAATTTTAAATTTTTTGATTTTAAATTCTGTAAATAACGTAAAAACGTAATATGTTTCTTAAATAGTTTATTGTAAATTATACTAAAAATGGCGTTATTTTATAAAACAATTTTTTAATTACAAAATTAAAATGTTCCTATTTTTTCTCAATATTCTTCAAAAGCTTTTGATTTATTAAATGAGACTAAAAGTTTAATATTTACAAAAAATATAAATAAAAAGAAAATATTTGATTTAAAAATAATATATTTACTTAGTCCCAAATAAGTTTTTAATTTAATGAAAAGAAAAAATCATTTTGTAAAAATAAAAATAGCTTTGAATGAATTTTGAAATAAATATTAAATATTAAAAAATATGTTAAAAAATAAAATTTGAAAAATATACTATTAATTTTTCAAATTTTATTTTTTAACATATTTTTTAATATTTAATATTTATTTCAAAATTCATTCAAAGCTATTTTTATTTTTACAAAATTAAATATTTAAATGGATGTATAGGCTACGTTTCTACAACAAAATCTGAAGACCTTTAGTAAATTAATGACACGTTTCCCCTAACATCTATAATTGTTTCTACATGGCAACTCTGTCATCTTTTATTAGTCTATTCCAATTCGCCTTTTTTCAGTTTCAAATTCCTTTTCCTCTTTTTCTTTAGTCAATTACAAGATGAGTTTATATAAGATGAATACAATGGCGACTTAAGACAACTTCGAGCGAATTCATTTATTTTTTTATATATGGAGTTTGACATTTCCAAAATTGAGAGAATTATTTGTGAATGTCAAACTTCAATGTCAAACAATCAATTAACCTTGTTAGATCCTGTCGAAAAATTCTAATTGGGAATAAAAATCAAAAGAGCTTTCGATAGAAATATTATGTTACCATATGATTTTAATGTTGTATAGAGAAATATTTTGTGTAAATGAATTTTATAATGTGGAAAAGGTAAAATGTCTATTTGTATAAACAAAAAGCTTTAAACTAATATAGATATGTAATATGGGAAATTGTTATTTAAAAAAATATTGGAATCTTACACATATATTTCTGAATATATTATCGGTATTCTAAACTTTTAATAAAATTGTTTTAACAAAATCTCATTAAAGAACTTACTAATCTTAAGAAAGGTTAATTAAAATTTCTTATTGGATTATTGAACTTTCCAAGCTTGCCTTGCTAACATTTTATTTGAACAGAAATCTAACTAGTTATTAAAGACACAAACCTATCACCTTGACGCTTTTATCGATAATTCTTACATCTTCTAAGCTTTAACATTTTACCTTCATTAATTTGGACAAGGAGACGAACACAACTACAAAAACGAAGTGACGAATATAGAAATAAACTCAACAATCATGGCGGATACGATGTAATAAATTTTGCAAATTTGTATTTTCCGGTTTTAACACACAAATAACTATTTAATCAAGAAGTTAACACTTTTACTAACTATCAAAACATGCAATTATATTTTTCACTTGTTTTCTATTTCATTTAACTAGATTTTAAAATTTTTTTCGCGAATTATTAATGACGAGTGAATTTTCACGACCGATCCCGGCGACTATTTCTTATTAGACTGAAGAAAAGTGGACAAGAAAATTGACAATTTAAAGGCGAATTGACTTTGACTAGCCAAAGTAAATAAGAGTTGCCATTGTATCTAAAAGTAATAATATTTAGAGGAATGTGTTGAAAATTAAAATCAATTAGTTTTAACAGTGTTGGATATTGAAATATGGAATCTTTATCAAATTTATAGACAAAATGGCCTCATTTGAATGAAATAAAATAGTTCTCAATATTCGTAACTGAAATTCGAATTTCCTTTGTTTTATGTGATATATTAGTTAAGAGGCCAAAATGGGCATTGTATGAGTTATTTCTAAATTATTTCGAAAAAAGTGATATGTAATAAGAATAATATGAAAGTAATATTTTTAAATTTTGTATATGATGATGTGTTTCCATTTTTCTGTAATTCAATTGAATAATTAACCTTGATGCATTAGGGTGACATCAAGAAAAGTTGTGGATGTTTCCAACTTACACATTTCTATGATACCGTTTCTCAAAATGTTTATTCTGGATTCATAATTTGATAAGCTGCTTTAAATTATAAAAAATGATTTGTTTCATATTTTTCGCAAAGGAAACATATAACAATTGACATCATAAACAAGGCATTTGAAAAACGCTTTCTATGTGATATCATGAATTATCACGTAAGTTCAAAAATATACGAACTTTTGTAATTTTTTGCAAACATTTTAAGTAAAATTTTATTTATTATTTTTGAACTTGTACAAAAAAATTCTGATTAAAAGCACATTTCAAAGACCATTCACATTATACTAATATTTTAAATGTTTCCTTTATGAGAAATATGTAAAAACACATAAAAACCATACAAATTAAAATGTATATTATCCTTTAATCTAGCTCACCAAATTCTGAAGCCAGGACAAACATTTTGAGAAATGTTAAACAATTGTAAATTTTCTGGTCTAAATGTTCCACTGCATTATATAATTCGTTAGAAAGAGGAATATTATAATAACAATATTATATTTTGAATAAATAATTATCAAGTAGGTAGGAAATGAAGACGGATATTATGATTTTAGAACCATTCCGATTAATAAGTTTAGTATACAGAGCAATATATATATTCTAAATGTACAATAAAAAAAATCAAAAGAAATTCTGTAATTACAAAACTAATTTTTATACTAAAAAAAATTTGATTTAAAAATAATATACATATTTACTTAGTCTTTAATAAGTTTAATGTAATGAAATGAAGAAAAAGAATTATGTTAAAATCAAAATAGCTTTGAATGAATTTTGAAATACATATGACTATTTCAAAATACACGTAATATATGTTAAAAAATAAAATTTGAAAAATTAATAGTATCGAATTAAATACATATTCAAATGGATCCAAAGGCTATGTTTCTACAACAAAATCTAAAGACCTTTAGTAAAATAATGACATGGTTATATGTAGTTTCATTAACAGGTTTAACACTTTTCCTCTAAAATCTATAATTGTTTATACAATGACAACTCTGTCTTAATTTTATTAGTCAATTCCAATTCGCCATTTTTTCAATTTCAAATTCCTTATCCTCTTTTCTTTAGTCAATTCCAAGGTAAATTTGTACAAGATGAATACAATGGCGACTTAAGACAACATCGAGCGAATTCATTTATTTTTTATATATGGAGTTTGACATTTTCAAAATTACATATTTGTGAATGTCAAACTCCACATACATATAAATAGTCAATTAATTCTAACTGCATTCACCTTGTTAGATCCTGTCCAAAAATTCTAATCGGGAATAAAGAAACAAAAAAAGCTATCGATAGAAATATAATGTAACCATATGATTTTAAAAGTTTTATAGAGAACTATTTTGTGTAAATGATTTTAATAATGTGGAAAACGTAAACAAAAAGCTTTATTTAAAAAAAAAAACTAAAATCTTACACATATCTACATTTCTGAATATATTATTGCAATTCTAAACTTTTAATAAAATTGTTTTAAGAAAATCTCATTAAAGAGCTTACTAACTAATCTTTAGAAAGTTAATTAAAATGTCTTATTGGATTACTGAACTTTCAAGGCTTGTATTGCTAACAGTTTATTTAAACCGAAATCTAATTTGTTATTAAAGACACAAACCTTTCACGTTTACGCTTTTATCGATAATTCGTAAATCCTCTAAGCTTTCATATTTTACCATCTTTAATTTGGACAAGGAGACGAACACAACTACAAAAACGAAATGATGAATAGAGAAATAAAATCAACAATCATTGCGGATACGAAGTAAAGAATTTTGCAAATTATCACGTCCGAACCCAGTAACTACTTCTTACTAGAATGAAGAAAAGAGAAAATAAATTTGTAGTAAAAGACGAATGGGATTTAATAGAAAAGAGATAAGTAGAGTTGCCATTGCACTGAAAATATTGGAATTAATGGGAAAGAGTTAAAAATTGTTATGAAATAAGATTTGACATATCTATATATACAAAAACAAGTATGAAAATATTGTCGGTCAAGCCCAACTACTAAGGTGGCATGTCTTCTGTGTTTGTATTGAATTTTATTAGTTACAAACATTTTCGGAAGTGCGCCTTGTAAGTAATTATAAATTACTTACATATCATTGTAAGTAGTTTGACTGAAGAAACTCATCAAGCGCTATGGTAATAAGCAAGCTTGATACCACTTTTTGATGAGTGTATGGTGTTTTCGCAACAAATATATATTAAGGCGTGTGGTTGGTAAGTGTGTCAGATGAAGAGAATAATTTTCGTTTAATATTTATTTTTTTTTCTAAACATGCTGCCATTATTCCAATTATAAAGTTTCATCTGATATTCCAATTGTTAAATACACTTTCAGCCAAAAATTGAAAATTAAATAAAATTCCCACTATTAAACACCACAAAATAAAAAGCAATATGCATGATTGACGGTACATCAAACAATCAAATTACACGAAACTGACATCAGCATTTTGATAGTGTATAGTGCCCTTAACAAAAGCATGGTATACAATTAAAAACTAACAAAACGTTCCGGTATTAATTATCTGTATTCAATATTTACATTTTTTTATTTGAATATGTACCTGTCTTACAAAAGTTTTTTATATTTTTTAAACTGCTGATTTATTAATTGAATATTTAAAAAGTGAGTAAATTATTCGACTATGCTATGCCAATTTCCATATTTGTAAAAAATGTCAATACTTATATTACTAATATACATATTTGGTAAAACGTCATGTTTTTGAAGACTGAAATTACGGAATAAATTTTTCCAAACAAAATTTACATTGTACTGCCACTCTATGTATATCCTAAGTATCGTTATTAACTCTACCCAACCATAATTATTATTTTCATAATGTATTTACTTATCCTGTAGATTATAAAATTTTCCAGTACAATGGTAGCTCTACCTTAATTTACTGCCCAAAATCAATTCGCCTTTTACTAGCTTTAAATAAAAAGTTAGCAAGAAAAGCAGTGCGAATTAATTGATTGTTTATGAGTGTGGGAGTTTGACATTCACAAATATTCACTTCTCTCAATTTTGAAAATGTCAAAGTCCATGTTTAAAAAAAAAAAAATAAATGAATTCGCTCGAAGTTGTCTTAAGTCGCCATTGTATTCATCATGTATAAATTCACCTTGGAATTGACTAAAGAAAAGAGGATAAGGAATTTGAAATTGCAAAAATGGCGAATTGGAATTGACTAATAAAATTAAGACAGGGTTGCCATTGTATAAACAATTTCAGAATTTAGTGTTAAACCTGTTAATGAAACTACGTAAAACCATGTCATTATTTTATAAAAGGTCTTCTGATTTTGTTGTTGAAACATAGCCTATGGATCCATTTTGATATTTAATTTGATACAATAATTTTTTCAAATTTTAAAAATATTTTATTAACGATTTCCTTTTTTTTATCATAAATTCAACATTACGTGCATTTGTAAATTTTGTATTTCAAAATTCATTCGAAGCTATTTTTGTTCTTACAAAATGATTTTTTTTCGTTTCATTACATTAAAAACTTATAAATATGTAATAGTTTTGTAATTACGGAAATTCTTTTTCTTTATATTTTTGTAAATATTAAACTTTTGGTTTCATTTTATAAATCAAAATTTTAATTTTGTAAATACAAAACAGTTTTATAAAATAAGGCCATTTCTAGTATAACTTACAATGAACTGTTTAATAAACATATTATTTGTTTATGTTATTTAAACAATTTAAAATCAAAAAGTTAAAAACATTTATAAAATCCTATTTTTCATTTTATGTACATACATACTTTTTTATTGTACATTTAAAAAATATATTAAGCCACAATATTTTATATTGCTCTGTATAGTAAACTTCAATCAATATTTAGAGTCAACAAGTGGTAACGTTGTAGTATGAATTTGCTACTTAATTGATAACACTTTGCTACGATGAAAAAAAGGTCTTGCTGAGTATATTGCAAATTGTGTATTGTTATTCTAAAAAAACAGTTTTCAGTGATGTTCGTCGACTTAACGACCTGTAACTCAGTCAGTTTTTGTCCGACTTAAAATTTTTTAACTGGTTTAGAAAGAAAACTGAAACTGATTTTTTGATACATTTGTCAGTTATAAGTATTGTTTTTGTTAAGAATATCTAAAAAAAGAAAATAAAAATTAGTCGCTTTTCATTGCTTATTTTGATATAAAAGCTTATACAAATTTATACCAATGTATAAAGAAAATTTAGTTCTTAACAAAATATGGTTTTAATTTTTCAAATCAGATGAAAATTTTAAAATTTATTCAACTTTTCATTAACACCTTTGTTAATATTTTCTTCCCCATCGCAATAAATAAAAAAAACAAAAAAATAGTTGTACAAATTTTAATTTAGAAATTTTCACAACTAATGTTTTTTGTTTGTCTATATAAAAATGTCCTTAAAACACTGTGCAAACATATAGGTTTTCATAGAAAAATATTAAAATAACTATTGTTGAATTTGAAAAATTACGAAAAAAAATAAAAAAATAATGCGAAACTTTTTATAAAAACTTCCACAATTTCTTGAAATGAACATTTTTTGCATACAAGCTTAATTCTTTGCCTATCCATAATTGTTTAATTTTAAAATCGGTCAAAAATGTGTTAGAGGTATTAAAGTACTACGACCTACTCTAAAACTGTTTTTTCAAAATAACTTAAAATCTTTGAAAACGGTTTTAGTATGTTCTAATCAAAGCCAATAACCTCCACTAGGTCGCTTTTAAAGATTTGACAAAATGTGTTATTTTGTAGCAGAGTGTAATTATTTATTCAAAATATAATATTGTTATTATAATATTCCTCTATCTAACGAATTGTATAATGCAATGGAGCATTTAGACTAGAAAGTTCACATTTGTATAACATTTCATAAAATGTTTGTCATGGCTTCAGAATTTGCTGAGCTAGATTAAAAGATAAAATTATAATTATGTATGGTTTTTATGTGTTTTTACATATTTCTCGCAAAGGAAACATTTGAAATATTAGTATAATGTCTGGTAATGGTCTTTGAAATGTGCTTTTAATCAGAAACTTTTGTACAAGATCAAAAATATTTAATAAAAATTAAAAAAAAATTAAACTGTTTGCAAAAAATTACAAAAGTTAGTATATTTTATGATATGGTATTATAATTTAGGATAGTTGAAAGCGCGTTGCAAATACCTATTTTTAAAATATTACTTTATTATTATTCTTATTTCATATCACTTCTTTCGAAATAATACAATGTCCATTTTTAACAAAATTTGTATTTTAGTTACGAATATTGAGAACTTTTTTGTCTTCATTCAAATGAGGCCATTTTGTCTACAAATTTGATAAATATTATATTTTTCAATATTCAACATTGTTACAACTAATTATTTTAATTTTCAACACTTTCCTCTAAATATTATTATTTTTAGATGTAATGGCAACTCTTATTTACTTTGGCTAGTCAAAGTCAATTCGCCTTTAAATTGTGTCCACTTTTCTTCAGTCTAATAAGAAATAGTCGCCGGGATCGGTCGTGAAAATTCATTCGTCATTAATAACTCGGGAAAAAATTGGTAAAATCTAGTTAAATGAAATAGAAAGCAAGTGAAAAATATAATTGCATGTTTTGATAGTTAGTAAAAGTGTTAACTTCTTGAATAAATAGTCATTTGTGTACTAAAACCGGAAAATACAAATTTGCAAAATTTATTACTTCGTATCCGCCATGATTGTTGAGTTTATTTCTATATTCGTCATTTCGTTTTTGTGGTTGTGCTCGTCTCCTTGTCCAAATTAATGAAGGTAAAATGTTAAAGCTTAGAAGATATAAGAATTATCGATAAAAGCGTCAAGGTGATAGGTTTGTGTCTTTAATAAGTAGTTAGATTTCTGTTCAAATAAAATGTTAGCAAGGCAAGCTTAGAAAGTTCAATAATCCAATAAGAAATTTTAATAAACCTTTCTTAAGATTAGTAAGTTCTTTAATGAGATTTTGTTAAAACTATTTTATTAAAAGTTTGGAATACCGATAATATATTCAGAAATATATGTGTAAGATTCCAATATTTTTTTAAATAACAATTTCCCATATTACATATCTATATTAGTTTAAAGCTTTTTGTTTATACAAATAGACATTTTACCTTTTCCACATTATTAAATTCGTTTACACAAAATATTTCTCTATCCTACAACATTAAAATCATATGGTTACATAATATTTCTATCGAAAGCTCTTTCGATTTTTAATCCCAATTAGAATTCTTTGACAGGATCTAACAAGGTTAATTGATTGTTTGACATTGAAGTTTGAAGTTTGACATTCACAAATAATTCTCTCAATTTTGGAAATGTCAAACTCCATATATAAAAAAAGAAATGAATTCGCTCGAAGTTGTCTTAAGTCGCCATTGTATTCATCTTGTATAAACTCATCTTGGAATTGACTAAAGAAAAGAGGAAAAGGAATTTGAAACTGGCGAATTGGAATTGACCAATAAAATATGACAGAGTTGCCATTGTAGAAAAAATTTCAGAATTTAGAGCAAAAGTGTTACCCCTGTCATTATTTTACATTAGGTCTTCAGATTTTGTTGTAGTAACATACTCTATGTATCCATTTGAATATTTAATTTATCACTAATATTTTTTAAAATTTTTAAAAAAATAAATATTTTATTAACTATTTCCGTAATTTTATTAAACATAAAATTCAACATTTTCTGATTTTAAGTCATATTTCAAAATTCATTCAAAGCTATTTTTTTACAAAATGATATTTTTTTGTTCGTTTTATTAATATAAAATTTATTTGGGAATAAGTATATATTATTTTTAAATCCAATAATTTGTTTAGTATAAAAAGTAGTAAATATTAAATTTTAAGGTCTCATTTGATACATCAAAAGTTTTGTATAAAAAATACTGGAAAAAAAATGTAAAAATTTGTTGTTTAGTTTTATAAAATGAGACCATTTTTAGAACAATTTACGATGAACTGTAAATATTAAAATTACATTTTTATGTCAATTAAACAAAATCAGAAAGTTAAACATTTTTATGAGGAGCTATTATATCGGAATGGTTCTAAAATCAATAATATCACCTTAAAGGTATTTTATTTTTTTTTTTTTAATTTTTAATTAAAATTATACATTTTATTAGACGCTTCACGACTTAATTAATGATAACTCAAAAAGGGTAAATCCGATGTTATTAAAATAATCTTAGAAAAAAATAAATTTGCGGTTCAGTAGTTTCAGAGTATAATAACAAATTGAAGCAAAAACTAAATTTTTTACGTTTTTAAAAAAATCTTGAGAAATCGAAAACGGCAAAAATTTTCAGATTTATTGCTTAATCGCAATAGAAACATGTAATAGGAACAAAATGAGATATCGATCACTAAAATCGAATGATTCTGGCTTTGCGATAAAGCAATAAATATGAACAATCTCTGCAGTTTTCGATTTTTCATGATATTTTTAAAACAAAAAATTTTTTATTTTTACGTAAAAAATTTATTTTTTTGCTTCAATTTGTTATTATAACTTCGAGGGTTAAGGTAAATTTTTCTTAGTTTATTTTAATAATATCGGACTAACCCTTTTTGAGTTATCATTAATTAAGTGGTGAAGCGTCTAATGAAATGTATAATTTTAATTAAAAATTAAAAAAAAAATAAATTCCTACATTTGACAATTTTTGTACTTAGGTAGCCATGATGCATCAAATCTATATTGCTGTTGGCATGTGTAATATTCCTCTTTGTTACGAATTGTGTAATGTAATGTACCACTTAGATTAGAAGATTCACACCAAAAATAAAAAGGTTTTCATTCTTCTTTAGACAAATTAAGATCTTACATTCATGGAAGATGTTCGATGTTTCCAGCTAAAATAAATGTTTAGTTTCTTTGGGGATAACATTTCTTAAAAAGTTTGTCTGGCGTCAGAATTTGGTGAGCTAAAATAGGACAACCATATTTTTTTAATGAGTTTTTAGTATAATGTGAATTGCGTTCGAAAAGTGCTTTTAATCAGAAATGTTTGTAAAAGTTCAAAAATATTCAATAAAATTTATAAACCTAAAATGTTTGCAAAAAATTATATATATTTATAATTTATACTTAATAATAATTTATAATAATTCAAAACGCTTTTTAAATACATTGTACATGATAACAATATTTCAAAAGAAACCCGGATACAAATTTTTAAAAAACAGTAAAATTCAAAATATTACCTTCATAATATTCTTATTTCATATAACTTCTTTGGAAATAATTTAGAGAATACTCATACAATGTACAGGCTTTTCTTTGAATATTTTAGCAAATAGTTTTAGAAATTTTATTATAAAACAAAGCAAATTTGTATTTTAATTACGAATATTGTGAATTTTTTTTTTTTTTTTTTTTGTTTTCATTCAAATCTATAAATTTGATAAAGATTCTATATTTCAATATCCAACATTATTTAAACTAGTTGACTTTAATTTTCAACACTTTCCTCTAAATATTATTACTTTTAGATATAATGGCAACTCTTATTTACTTTGGCTAGTCAAAGTCAATTCGCCTTTAAATTGTCAAATTTCTTGTCCACTTTTCTTCAGTCTAATAAGAAATAGTCGCCGGGATCGGTCGTGAAAATTCATTCGTCATTAATAATTCGCGAAAAAAATAGTAAAATCTAGTTAAATGAAATAGAAAGCAAGTGAAAAATATAATTGCATGTTTTGATAGTTAGTAAAAGTGTTAACTTCTTGATTAAATAGTTATTTATGTGTTAAATCCGGAAAATACAAATTTGCAAAATTTATTACTTCGTATCCGCCATGATTGTTGAGTTTATTTCTATATTCGTCACTTCGTTTTTGTAGTTGTGTTCGTCTCCTTGTCCAAATTAATGAAGGTAAAATGTTAAAGCTTAGAAGATGTAAGAATTATCGATAAAAGCGTCAAGGTGATAGGTTCGTGTCTTTAATAACTAGTTAGATTTCTGTTCAAATAAAATGTTAGCAAGACAGCTTTGAAAGTTCAATAATCCAGTAAGAAATTTGAATTAGCCTTTCTTAAGATTAGTGAGTTCTTCAATGAGATTTTGTTACAACCATTTTATTAAAAGTTTAGAATACCGATAATATATTCAGAAATATATGTGTAAGATTCCAATATTTTTTTTAATAACAATTTCCCATATACATATCTATATTAGTTTAAAGCTTTTTGTTTATACAAATAGCCATTTTACCTTTTCCACATTATAAAATTCATTTACACAAAATATTTCTCTATACAACATTAAAATCATATGGTATCACTATATTTCTATCGAAAGCTCTTTTGATTTTTATTCGCAATTAGAATTCTTCGATAGGATCTAACAAGGTGAATGCAGTGCGATTTAATTGATTGTTTATGTGTATGTGGAGTTTGACATTCACAACTAATTCTCTGAATTTTGGAAATGTCAAACTCCACATATAAAAAAAAGAAATGAATTCGCTCGAAGTTGTCTTAAGTCGCCATTGTATTCATCTTGTATAAACTCATCTTGGAATTGACTAAAGAAAAGAGGAAAAGGAATTTGAAACTGCGAAATTGGCGAATTGGAATAGACTAACAAAATATAACAGAGTTGCCACTGTAGAAACAATTTCAGAATTTAGAGCAAAAGTGTTAAGCCCGTTAACGAAACTACGTACCCATGTCATTATTTTGCATTATGTCTTCAGATTTTGTTGTAGAAACATACTCTATGGATCCATTTGAATATTTAATTTATTACTATTATTTTTTAAAATTCTTAAAAAAATAGATATTTTATTAACTATTTCCGTAATTTTTTTAAACATAAAATTCAACATATTCTGATTTTTAAGTCCTATTTAAAAATTCATGCAAAGCTATTTTTTTACGTTTTATTAATTTAAAATATGTTTGGGAATAAGTAAGGATGTCAATTAAGCAATATAAAATCAAAAAGTTAAACATTTTAATGAAGAATATCGGAATGGTTCTAAAATCAATAATTCATCTTAAAGGTATGTGAATACTTAAAGTTACTTTGACCAATATTTAAAAGAGATTTTTAAATAAAATCGCAAGTTTTATTCAAACAAGTCAACAAAATCCAAAAAAATTTAAAGTACAAATATGGATCAAATTTTAAATTCTATGGAGAGGTTTTTTTTAAAATTTGTAAGTAAAATTATAAATTTTTTTAGACGTTTCTCACTATAATTAATGATAACTCAAAAAGGCTAAGTCCGATGTTATTAAAATAAACTTTGAAATATTGAAATTTGCATAACATTTAATCCATTTATATAGTCTGTTTCAATCGGTTCAGTAGTTTCGGAGTTATAATAACAAATTGAAGCAAAAAAAATATTTTTTTACATGAAAATAGCTAATTTTTTGTTTTTAAAAAATTTTTCAAAATCGAAAACGGCAAAAAATGTTCAGATTTATTGCTTCATCGCAATAGAAACATGTAATAGGAACAAAATGAGATATAAAAATCGAATGATTGTTTTCGAATTTATTCAGAACTAAGTGAATTCTGTAATTTTCACAAAATTTCAGTTTTTTGTTTGATATGCATAAAATTGTGTAGTTAATGTTTGTTTCCATTACATATTGCTTTGCGATAAAGCAATAAATCTGAACAATTTCTGCCGTTTTCGATTTTTCATGATATTTTTACTATATTTCTATTTTTACGTAAAAAATATATTTTTTTGCTTCAATTTGTTATTATAACTCCGAAAATATTGAGTCGATTAAATATAAATATATATGAATTAAAGTTTATGTAAATTAAAATTTTAATAATATTGGATTAACCCTTTTTGAATTATCATTAATTATGTGGAGAAATGTCTAATAACATGTATAATTTTAATTAAAAATTTAAAAAATTAAATCTCTACATAGAATTGAAAAATTTGACAATTTTTGTACTTAGGTAGCCATGATGCATCAAATCTATATAGTGGTTATTCAAACTTTTTTTGTTTTTTTAGGATAATTGAAAGCGCTTTTTAAATACTTTGTACATGATAACAATATTTCAAATGAAAATCGGATACAAATTTTGAGAAACGGTAAAATTCAAAAATTCAAAATATTACCTTCATAATATTCTTATTTCATATAATTTCTTTGGAAATAATTTAGAGAATACTCATACAATGTACAGGTTTTCCTTTGAACATTTTTAACAATAGCTTTAGCAATTTTATCATAAAACAAAGCAAATTTATATTTTAATTACGAATATTGAGAATTTTTTATTTTTTTTCATTAAAATCTATAAATTTGATAAATATTCTATATTTCAATTTCCAACATTGTTAAAACTAGTTGACTTAAATTTTCAACACTTTCTTCTAAATATTATTACTTTTAGATATAATGGCAACTCTTACTTCATTGGCTAGTCAAAGTCAATTCGCCTTTAAATTGTCAAATTTCTTGTCCACTTTTCTTCAGTCTAATAAGAAATAGTCGCCGGGATCGGTCGTGAAAATTTATTCGTCATTAATAATTCGCGAAAAAATTTGTAAAATCTAGTTAAATGAAATAGAAAGCAAGTGAAAAATATAATTGCATGTTTTGATAGTTAGTAAAAGTGTTAACTTCTTGAATAAATACTTATTTGTGTGTTAAAACCGGAAAATACAAATTTGCAAAATTTATTACTTCGTATCCGCCATGATTGTTGAGTTTATTTTTCCATTCGTCATGTCGTTTTTGTGGTTGTGTTGGTCTCCTTGTCCAAATTAATGAAGGTAAAATATGAAAGCTTAGTAGAAGTAGGAATTATCGATAAAAGCATTAAGGTGTAAGGTTTGTGGCTATAATAATTAGCTTTGAGGGTTTTATAATACAATAAGAAGTTCTAATTAAATTTTGTAATGCTATGCTTTTTAGAATTTTTGATACCAAATTATTTTCAAGGTTTAAGAGACATTTACATATTAATAAATAAATGTTCCAAATAAAATTCCAAAAATTCATTTTTCTTTTTAATCTGCTTCAACTTCCCATATTGCATTGTCATCAATATCTTGAAGCTTTTTCTTTATTTATATACTCTTTTGTTTCACTTACCTAAATGCTTCAATCTTATAATCAGAAAGTAATATTTTATTTCCACTAAAAACGTTTTTGTTTCCTTACTATTTATATTCTGCCTAATAAAAAAGAGTTCCAATACTTTCTTCCAGTTAATAGATAAATGAAAAATAAAAAATTAAGTTTTTCTGTTTTCTTTTTTTTTTGACACTTGTTAAATTTTAAGTTCGTATATTATTTACGAGGGATTAATTGTAATTTGCTTAATATCTTCTTATTTTCTTCATTTAAATGAAAAATTAACGTGAGATTAATATTGTTATAGATGGGAATATATACAAATTTTGTTTTTATATTTTATTATTTTTTTTTATTAGATTTCAAATTCAATATACATTGAATAATTTTATTATAATGTGGTTAAATTTTCCTTCAGTATAAATACATACATTTGTAATTCTGTAACTTTATTTGCCTACAGATTTTTCCGTTTCCCATATAAAAGAATAAAGAATTTATTTTTCCAAAACTTTTAGTCCATAAAAGCTTAAATTTAATAATTTTTCCGTTTCCACATTTTATTCAGTTCATTTTCCAAAAAGCTTCACTAATACAATCACACAGTAACTTGTTTAGTTTCCACAAAAATATGTTTGATACATCAATTTCTTTTTCCATATTTCTTTATTCGTAGAAAGCTTTTATCTTGCATCTTCTTGTTTTCGTCATCTCCTTTTTAGTTTAATAAGAAGCAGTGGTCGTGATCGGGTGTTGAAATGTATTCGTGTCAATAAATTATTTTAAAACCGCGTAAAATCTAGTCAAATTAATTCAGAAACCAGTGACAAATCTAATTTATTGTGTTACTAATTAAATTAAAGTGTTTGCTAGTGAAGTAGAGTGTTTTTTGTGTGTTTAAATTGAAAAATGAAAATTTTCTCAGCTTCGTGGAAGACATGTTTGTTAAGTGTGTATCTATTCGTTATTGGATTAGTGTTGGTGTCCCTGTCCAAACTAAAGATGATAAAACATAGTCATAATAAAGATGTGTAGTGTCGATAGAAGCTGGAAAGCTAATGGTTGGTTTGTGTCTTAGCTAATAATTAAATTCAAACTTAAGCCTTAAAAACTTTTAGGCCAATATTCTCTAAAGCTTTTCAGTTTTTATACCCTACACCACCATAGTGGGGAGGGTATATTGGATTTGTGCAGATGTTTGTAACGCCCAAAAATATTAGTCTAACACCCACCTTAAAGTATACCGATCGACTCAGAATCACTTTCTGAGTCGATTAGACGATGTCCGTCCGTCCGTCCGTCCGTCTGGCTGGCTGGTTGTCCATGTAAACCTTGTGCGCAGAGTACAGGTCGCAATCTTGAAGATATTTCGATAAAATTTGGTACATATCATTTTTTCTGCCCAAGGACCAAGCCTATTGAAACTGGCTGAAATCGGTCCATTATTTCACCTAGCCCCCATACAAATGTCCTCCCGAAATTGGACTTTATCGGTCGTAAATGTTTAATTTATATAGGTATCTACACAAGTTTTTCTCCAAATAAGTTTTATATACAGAAAATTCATGTCACCAAATTTTATTATGATAGGTCTATAATTAGCCATAGCTCCCATATAAGACCTGTTTCCGATAATCACTTTAACGAGCATAAATCTCTTAAAAATGTTGCTATACACATAGAATGCAACATAAACAACTTTCATACATACATTAATTACACCACTTAATTTCATGGTGATCGGTCCATAATTGGTCATAGCTCCCATATAAGACCTGCTTCCGATAATCACTTGAACGAGCATAAATCTCCTAAAAATGTTGGTATACACATAAAATGCAACATAAATAACTTTCATATAGACATTAATCACACCACTTAATTTCATGTTGATCGGTCCATAATTGGTCATAGCTCCCATATAAGGACCACTTTCGAAAATCACTCACGAATATAAATTATTTTAATTTTAAAAGAAAAATGTTTTTGCTCATTTACTTTGTGTAGGGTATTATATGGTCGGGCTTGACCGACCATACTTTCTTACTTGTTTTATATAAATACAATACAATATTTGTATAGAAATATAAAGTGGGAATTTCAAGTTACATATTTTCAAGCTTAAAAATATGGTATTCATAATCTTTTCACAAAACTTTTTTTATTCCAATAATTCATATGAAAATGGAACTTGAGATAGATGAATTTTAATTTTTTTCCAATTCAAGAAACTTTTCTCGTATAATAATTTCAATAAATATCTATGATTTTCATTATACATATTTAATTTCTTAAAACATACATTAAATACAGCAATTTTAATTCCTCAAACCAACTTTAATTTCCACAAAGATAATTTAACTCTTATTAATTGTACGCCTTTGCCTTAATTTTGTTTTAACAATATTGTTAAATTACTTTCCGATTCTCACATACTTTGCAATAAGACATTTATAAAAGCTTTTTGCAAAAGTTATTTAGTTTCCACTCAAAGTTTTATAATAACAATTTCATTTCCCATATTTCTTTATTCCATATGGCAACATTCAATATCCTTTTCATAGACAGCTTATCAGTTGCACCCTCTTCTTTTCATCATCTCCTCATTAGTTTTTTTTTTGTGTTTAAATTGAAAAATTTAAATTTTGCTAATTTTCACAGCAAAACCACTTTATGAGTGGATTAAAAGATGTCCGTCGGTCTGACTGGCTGGCTGCCCATGTAAACCTTGTGCGCAAAGCACAGATCGAAATTTTTAACATAAATCAGCCCGAGGATGAAGCCTATTCAAACTGGCTGTAATTGGTCCATTATTTCACCTAGCCCTCATACACATCTCTTCCCAAAATAGGATTTTATAGGTCATAAATGTTTAATTTATATAGATAACTAAATTTTGCTCCAAAAAAGTTTTCTGTATACGGAAGTCGTGTCACCTAATTTTATGATGATCGTGGTGGAATAGGAAGGAAAGTAATCAGAAATGTAGATTTTCTGTTGACTGCCATAAATTGCTAGAATGATTTTAAGTTTGAGACTTGAGTATGTAAATCTTTCCAGAAATTAAAAAGTAAAACACCCTTTAAATGAGGTATGTAGTAGAAACAAAGGATACGACCACATGAATTATTCTGGATCGTTATAGGTAGCGGAATCGATAAAGCCATATACGTCTTTCTGTTGGAATCAACTTTCCGAAGCCCCTAAATAAATTTAATACCTGATTGATTTTTACATAAATATCTATATAGTCCAACTCGATAAGATCGGCCCACAAATGGCTGAGATATCAGCAAAAAACAGCGGCTACCTCGATTCTTCACCAATTTTTTTTCCACAAAATTTTTTCTCTCCAATATCTTTTTCACAATCACTTTTTTTACACCAAACATTTGATTCGCAAACATTTTTTGTTACAAATATTTTTTGACATTTTTTTAATATTTAGCTTAAAGTATAGTTTGGTGAAGGGTACAATCAATTTCTATTGTGCATACAATTTTTTCCAATATTTGTCGCATAGTAATGCCAGATTACCCTAGTATTTTCCTAAAGATTTTATTTGACACAAGCTATTGAACCAAGAAATTGTTCTTAAATAAACGATATCTCAAAAATTGTATCATTGTATTAGATATTAATTCAGACACAATTTTTAAAAAATATCGGTCGAGAACTTTCTGAGTTAGAGGGGGTCCAAATTTGACATTTTGGCCAAACAGGTGTTTTTTCTCATCCGTGTAACTTATTTCCTATTGTTCTTAGCAAAATGTGTCCCAAATAGTTTGGATAGCTATTTCTTCAACATTTCGGAAAAAAAAATTATAGCTTAGATATTTTCCTTGAAGACCTATTTGGTCGCTTAGTGGGATGCGAGTGGGATATCTATCAAAATAAATATTTTGTAACTGAATACATACAATTTTTGACTTTTTTTGCAAAACCTAAATTTTTTTCCAAAAAGGGCCACTTTTTTAAAATGTTTTTTGGTCGCTTAGTAAGATGCGAGTAGGATATCTATCAAAATAAATATTTTGTAACCCAAGTCTTACAATTTTTGAGTTTTTTTTTTTCAAAATCTTTTTTTCCTAAATGGCCCCTTTTTTAAATTTTTTTTGCTCAAAAGAAAGCTTATGCCTATTCCTTTAAGAGGTTTTTGGTCTCTTAGTGGGATTCGATTGGGGTATATTAGAGTTTCCAATCCGAAACCGAAACCGCGGTTTTTCAAGGCCTAAAACCGAAACCGGCAATTATTCTTCGGTTTTCGCTTTTAATCTATTTTCACTAGAAAACGTCAAAATTTAGAAATGAGAAACAAACTTTTTCATCCAATTATTTATCCAATCGGATCGGTAAAAATATCTTAAAATTTGTTTAAATTTTTTAAATAGTATTACAATAATTGCTTCAGATGACTTTGTAACAAAGTCTTAGTTATTTTCAAATGGAATAAAGAGATTGTACTATTAAGTCTCCCTTTGTAAATTAATACTAATTCAGGAAAACATGTCTCTAGTTTCATGTTTATTGATTCATTATAATGTGGATTGTAGCTCATTCTAGACATATTATTAGAATAAAATCAGTACCATAAAGACCCACATTTTGTATTCCTACTCAGCATCTTGAATGTCTAATTTCATATTTCTGTGTCCATTATTATAGAAAATACAAAAGAAAGGTAAGACTATAATCACCTTTCGTGAATTCTAACTCATTCAGAATCATTTGTGCCTAATTTTAAGGTTTATTATTATAAAATATTCAAAAAGTGCTTTTACAATAAAGAAATAGTAACATTAATTATCCCTTTTGAATTTGCGTCTAGGTCCATCGTTATAAAATATTCAAAAAGAACTACTAGTTCGAAAAAGTATCTGCAATTTCCTTTTTATATTTTAACTCAGTCATGTGTGTTTAGTATCCTGCTATAGGTTGATTATTTTAGAAATTTCAATAATAGTTTCTGTTACCTCAATATCATTATGCCCTCTATTCTTGAAGAACGAAAAAGTACTCCTTAGTTTGGTTTAGTTCTCCATTTTTGGTATCATAATACAACTGAGCACCCTATTCTTGATTATTTCTTTACTGAGAAGCATATTAGCCAATTTTAAATTATTTAATATATTTAAAAGGTACTGTTAAAAGAAAAAGTACCAATTTTCCTTTATCCTCGTAAATACTCGTCAAATTTAAACTTTAAATTTGTTTAGCAGTTCCTATATTATCAACTGATTTAATAGTTAATAAATTATCACAAAACCGAACCGAAACCGAAATTTGAAATTCTTCGGTTTTTTGGAAACTCTAGGATATATATCAAAATATATTTTTAACACAAAAATTGTGTGTCTTGAGTTACAAAATAAATAAAATATAATATATCCCCCTCATATCCCACTAAGGACCAAAAAGCTCTTAAAGGAATAGACCTAAGCTTTCTTTTGAGCAAATATATAAAATTTAAAAATAAGGGCCCACTTAGGAAAAAAAGTTCGATTTAGAAAAAAAAACTCAAAAATTTTATAACATGGGTTACAAAATATTTATTTTGATAGATATCCTACTCGCATCCCATTAAGCGACCAAAAACCTCTTAAAGCAATGGACCTAAGCTTTCTTTTAAGCAAAAAAAAAAAAAAAAAAACATTTTAAAAAAGTGGTTCATTTTGGAAAAAAATTTAGGTTTTGCTAAAAAGTCAAAAATTGTATGTATTGAGTTACAAAATATTTATTTTGATAGATATCCCACTCGCATCCCACTAAGCGACTAAAAACCACTTAAAGGAATAAAATTAGGCTTTCTTTTGAGCAAAAAAAAAAAATTATAAAAAAATGGCCCATTTTGTAAAAAAGTCAAAAAAATTTTTTGATTTTACGAAAAAAGTAAAAAATTTTATGTTTGAGTTACAAAACATTTATTTTGATAGATATCCCACTCGCATCCCACTGAGCGACTAAATAGGTCTACAAGGAAAATATCAAGCTTTCTTTTGAGAAAAAATGGCCCATTTTGAAAAAAAAAGTCAAACAAATTTTTGATTTTGGAAAAAAAATTATTTTTTATTTTTAATTTTTTTTTTTTTTTTCTAAAGATTGAAGAAATAGTTATCTAAACTATTTGGGACACATTTTTCTAACAATAGGTAATAAGTTACATGGATGAGAAAAAACACCTGCTTGGCCAGAATGTCAAAATTTTTACCCCCTCTAACTCAGAAAGTTCTCGACCGATCTTGTTGAAAAATTGTGTCTGAATTAATATCAAATAGAACTATTATGGCGCAAACTTCATCCCAATCGGAAGACATCGATTTCAAAAGTTGGTTCACTTAACATGAAATGCCGCATATAAATCTTGTCCATTTTCCTGATATTTTTATTGCATTTTTGTTTATGAATATTATACACATTTTATTTGGCAAGTGTAATGGAAAACAATTCTCAAAATATTGCACAATTTTACTTCTTTAATTTTTATTAATATCATTTCAATTATCCTAAATTTTTTCCGAATTATTCAACTCTATTCTCCTGCTTTTCTAATTATATTTGATGTCATTAACTTTTTGTCATACTGATTTTAATGTCCCAGTTTCAATGTATTCTTTTTAAATTTAGGATTTATTGTCCGCTGGTCGATATTCGATCACTTTTAACACGCTTTTTAACATTTTTTTGGAAAGAATTTTTAAACAATTTTTTATATTGTGGGTATCTAGAGAAAATAACATTTTAATTCATACAGCTGCGGTCAAAATGATAGCACCACGACATTCATATCTTTATATAATAATATTACGTTAAACTGTTAAATTGATTTTTGTTGTTTTTGTATAAATTCATACTTAATTCAATAAACTTTCAAACATTAAAAATAATTTTGAAAATTAGATGCAAATTTTTAAGAAAAACTGTATAATACATACATACCTAAGAAATTTATCAGTCAAATAATAGCACCATGATAGAAATCGATTAAAATAAAAAAATTTACTTTAGAAACAATTATTATGGTTTGCAACGTTCTTAACACGTTATTATTAAAAACCCAAATTTATATAAATTTATCATTCCAGAGATCATTCCTAAGGTCATAATTTCTTTGATATATATCTGAGTATGATTTTATCAAGCATTTGATCATATAAGATTGAATTATTTATTCCACATATTCAATATATTCTTCGAGTGTTATAGTAGGAAACTATAATTTTAAAATCTCTGTGTATTATTCATCTTATCTTATATTTTGGTTGAAATTGGATTCAGAGGACATTTTATAGAAGTCTGATATCAAACAATATAATTTCTTTAATTATTTGACCAAAAAGTGTTTTGGTACTTGAATGTTGAGGAATGGTAATGCGACTTTTTATGTTTTACCTTTAATAGAGGATGTTATATTGTTATTGGTGAAACTTTCTAGGATTTACATAATTTAAATTTTGTTCTCGTAATGGTCGGCGTTCACTAGTCGTCACGCAACACTAGTCGTCACTTTTGACCGCCGTAGAGAACATAAAGGCCTGATTTTCTAAACGTTGAGTCAAGAGTTTTCTGATTAAAAGCGATAAGCAGTTTTGCAACCTAAAATATATATTTTTATTTGATAGCATTGTTTTTTTATACCATTTCTAAATAACTATAAATATTTTTATTCTGAATACAGCTAATTTCTATGTTCGGAAATCCTTAATTTTTAAACTAGAGCTCACATACACCACTTTTTTGTTACTAAAAAAATTATAAAATATATTTTTTTTTAATTTTTCTCAATTCGATATAAAAAGATTCAAATTATAATTTTATGGCGAGTTTTTAAAACGTAAACATAAATATTCTATATTTTTTACGATGGCACTATTATTTTGACTGTACAAAATCTGGGTATTTTTCAAAACTACCATATAATTGCTTGAAAGGGAAATATTTCTTAAAGAAAACTTTACTCATAGAAGAAATGGAGATTAGTTAACGATTTTATAGTATATTTTATTAAAATTAATATGGAAATAAAAATATTTCCCATGTTATTTACTTTAAGGTTCTGTGGTGCTATTATTTTGACCGGCACTGTATATGTCTCATTAATATTGGTGGACGTGTGGCCTATTTATATATAAGATATAACAGTTCAATAACAAGCTAAAAGATCACACGACGAATTAAATTTTAGTAGTTAGTTAATTGTTTAAACAAGTTAGAATAGCCAGTTTTGAATAGTTGGACAGTAATTTTAAACAGAATTTGCAAATTTGTAAAACCGAAAATTAAAAATCGTTTTTAAGTGAGGTTCGTTTGGTTTAGTGTTGCGTTATTTCGTTTCCTGTCGTACAACATCGTTCGTGGCTCGCTTTAAACGGTCGCCGCCGATTCGTAGTGTATGTGTGTGTTTTAATAAAAGAAAATATATGTATATGTATGCAATCCAATAGGGGTTTTCAATAAAGAAAAAATCAATTTAAATAAGAAATAAGAAAAAAAAAAAAAAATTATAAAAATATATTAAAATGAAAAAGAAATGAAAATAAAAAATAAAATATGGCCTTTTATAAAAGTAAATTTCAATAAGCGTTTTTTTTATAATAAATTAATATAAATAAAATAAATGAAAAAATCAAATAATAAAAAAAGTGAAAAGTGAAAAATCAATATAAAAAATACAAATAATATGCAAAATTATTGAGTATAAAATTAAATAAAAAAATAAAATAAGTTGTTACAAAATATGTAGTTATATTTTGTTGAAAAGTGGATTTTTTTTAGTAATCTCTACAAAAAATTCAGTTACGATCAGTCCACATTGAAACTTGATCATTCACTCTTATGTTATGTTCCCGGAAAATAGCTTTAATAACTTGATGATTATGAAAACATAAATTTATAGGAACAATCGTCTAAATTACTCATTAATGTTTTATGCAATCTTGGAATACTTATTCATCATTTCATTTATTTATCATCGATATGCCATTTGTTGAAATTGTTGTAATGTATTGCATATCCACTTTCAAAAAAGATAAAGAAACAAACCGCAATCACCTACTCAAGTGCGTTTATAAAAAATACTTATATGGAGGGTAGGGACAATTATATACCGATCCTCACAAAGGTTGGTAGAATGATTTATTTTCATATAAAACTTGTTTATGTCCAACTTCATCACGATATTCATTATAATAAGAACATTATTTATGTTCAAGAAATTTTCTGAGGGCGACCTTGTATGCGAACTAAGGACAAATGTTGCCCGATTTTCACCATACATACTTTATAGTATAATTTCAGAGTACTTAGAATTTTTTGTGCAAAATTTGTTCAGGATTGCCGCATAATCAACATAATTAGAACAGGTCAAACAGTATTCGGTAAGGACATTTGTATGGGGACTAGGTGAAATCGATTCTGTGATTCAGATCTGTTAATTTTCAATGATTCTTACTGAATTTCGAGGCTTTTCGGTGTCTTCTTGTGCTGACAGGTTCACATAAAATGTCACCGATACTATCAATAATCCATCAAAAGTTTTAAATTATATTTCTTTGTATTATTACATTAGTTTCACATATAAAAAAAATTATTTAATTTCACAATAGTTGCTTCCAATTGTTTTGCAAAGTATCTGACAAACTAAAGCCTTCTCATTATATCCCATGGTAGTAACCTGTCAGGATTGCACACAAATCCACAAGTTCCAATAACATAATTCTGTCATCTACAACATTGCTTTATGTGAATGCTTAACTCAAAATATATGTTTATTTTGAACTATCTAGCATTCTTTTCAGATGTATAACCAATGCAAAAATCTTGGGGGATATTATCCCATCGAGTTTACTCCTAAATACGCCATACTAATATGGGCCTTAAAACTTAATAAACAAAATTTGTAGAAAATAGAAATCCTAACACTTTTAATTAAATACATAATAACGGATTCAAAATTTTTACAAAATTCTATTGAAATTTCAGATTGTTGTAAAAAATAATAAAATGTTCTTATAATTTTGAAATATATTATTAACAAATATTACAATAATATCAACAAAGTGCATATCGATCAATAGTAAATGGAATGATGAATAAGTCTTCCTTCAAGATTGTATCAAAGATTAATGAAAAAATAAATGTTCCTATAATCGTATGCAAATGATTTTGTTACGTTCTTTTGAATTTAAATTTTAATTCAAATAAAATAAAATTAATAAAATAAATAGTAATAATACAGAAATAATAATAAATAAAGTATAACAAGATTGGCATCCGAAACATATCGTTGAACAATGATCACTATGTATTTATGCGATAACGGACGGTTTCGGTTACAACTTTAAAGAAACGGATATAACGACTATATAACAAAAAAATTAAATGAAAATAACTGTTCAACAAAGTTCAACAGTTCTATGCAAATCGGTATTAAGGTGACGAAACGCTAAGCATTGCGGTATCGGTTATAATGATATACTAACGGCAATAGTATAATATCGTGTTAAGCAGTGACGGTTTTGTACCGTTAACGGTTTCGATCGTAAAACGATAATGTCCGCAAATCGGTATTAAGACGACGTAACGCTAAGCATTGCGGTATCGCTTATAATGACATACTAACGGCAATAGTATAATATCGAGTTAAGCGCGGTACTCTTATTTCAAAATAACAGTGACGGTTTTGTAGCGTTAACGGTTTCGATCGTAAAACGAGAATGTCGAGAACTACAGCCAATCTTAAATAAATATACAATAGGACACAATTCAATTAAAACATTACAAAAATATTCACATTATGAAAAAATTACATATTTTATTGGGATGGAATTTAACAAAAAAATATATTTTCTAAAGGAGACAAGTAACATATTTACGCAACACGTATGAGCTAGATTTATATGTATTTAAAGGTACATTATATTAAAAAAAGTAGATATGGATTAACATTCACTCTGACCACAATTGCTTAATTTCATTTATGTATCTAGATTTGATGATGGTGACATATTTGACATCTGGATATATTTCAAACCCAACTTGAGCAAGGTCAATGGGTAAACCGGTGGCACCACTACCCAATTGGGTTGTACCAGCACCGGCATCTTCCAACTCGGGAATAAATAATTATTAACAAAAAAAGTGCCTTTAAGTACCAGTTTTGTGTTCGCATTGCATTGAGGGTCATGTAAATATATTTTCATGAAAATTTAAAAACTACCTTACTTCTTTAATGTTTCAACGTTCATTGTTATATCGCATCAAAATTGGCTTACTTAATAGAACTGAATAAATGCATTATGCCGTTCTTACTCCATTTTTGTATTTTTTTCTAATAAAAAACATTTTATGCAAATAAATTCCAGCATCGTACTGCAATGTATAGAAAAAATATTAAATTTTTATCTCTTAAGTGTTCAAATTCAAAAAGTATGAAATTTGTATTTGGAATTTATGCCCTATACCACCATAGTTGGGAGTGTATTATGCGTTTGTGCTGATGATTGTAACGCCTAAAAATATTAATCTAACTCTCATCTTAAAGTATACCAATTGACTCAAAATCACATACTGAACGATGTCTGTCTGTCTGGCTGGCTGGCTACCATGTAAACCTTGTGTGCAAAGTACAGGTCGCTATTTTGAAGATATTTCGATAAAATGTTGAACATAATTATTTTTCGGCCCAAGGAAACGGGATGAAATTGGTCCATTATTTCACCTAGCCCTCATACAGACGTCCTCCATAAATAGGACTTCATCGGTCATAAATTTTTAATTTATGTAGATATCTACATAAATTTCGCTCCAAATATATTTTATATATACAGAAGTCATGACACCTTCTTCTCTTCAAAATATTGGTATCTACATAAAAGTCAACAGAAATAAGTCTAATATAGACATAAATCAGACTACCTAATTTCATGGCGATCGGTCCATAATAAGCCATAGCTTCCATATAAGGCCAACTTCCAAAAATAATTCACGGAAATAAATTTTTTAAATTTCATATATCCACTATCAATTCTTTCTTACTTGTTTTTGATATGTAAGAATAACAATTATATCTATGATTATTGTCATTAAAGATACAGAGGTGGAGTCAGTTAAACAGCTGATTACTTTTTTTCGCTTGTTTGGTTCTAGCGTCTGTCAAAGCTTGTTTTTATATTTCAATATCTACATTTTCTAAGCTTATTAATAAAATATTTATTATTTACATTTATCTATATAAACCACTATCCAATTATCCACACTATATTAAGTTTTTATATAGATTTTTTTTAATATGTCATTTCTGTTTTTTGACTTTTGGTAAGACCAGTGTGGCAAAAAAGTCTTCCCTCAAAAGTCCGAATTTTAAAAAACACCTGTCTGCTCTGTACTGAATACCTGTCTGCTCTTTTTAATGAATGAATATGTATTTTAAATATTTTGTATCTATATTAATTCAGAAGTTATAAGCTTAACAAATTTTGCCTTTTGTAATATTCGAATTTAAAAAAATAATTACATATTTAGGGGGAATACTTATCAGAAAAGTTTGATGTTTTAATTTCTTTAATTTAGTGTAATCTCATAATGTGAAAAATGGTAATGGTTCGTAAATATTTAGAAATTTGCAAATAAATATTTTAGATGTTTTGTTGTCCTCGGTATATTTATAAATAATAATATTAAATAATGACATTAAAAACATTAATACATAATAAAAACAAAACTATATAATACAATATGTATATAAAATTGAATAACTGAAAAATAAGTAAAGAATGCTGCTTCAATAAATCCTGTTCAACAAAATAAAGGTAAATTTATTTATTACTTTTTTAACTATTATATTTATTAACTATTTGTATGAAGAACTTATGTATTAAATATTCATCATTCCTTGGTCCGGTGTTTTCAGAATATCGGACACAACTTATAACCGATTTTATTAATATTATTCCTGTTAATTAAACAATAAAGAAAAAATCATTTGAAATAAGTTTTAAAGCACTATTTTTTACGAGTCTTAAATTAGTCGATTTTCAATTTGAAAATTGACAAAAATTTTGAATTTTTGTATTATTTTGCCTTAATAACTGCTATTACTCTAATAATGTTTTTTATATTTTTGAATGCATCGCAACAGGGATGGCTTTGAAATATAAAATATCTAAAATATACTAATAGAGGTTTCCCTACGCCCTTCCGAGTTTACCCATTATTGTTTTTACCAAAATTTTGAATTTAGGCTAAGTTTTATTAAAAATATTTTGATTTAAATAATTTTATTTGAAATGACATAATTTAATGATATGGTCACCACAAATATTAGGCTAATATAGAAATTTGTGGAAAAAAATAGCTAATAATTCGGAATTGCAGTGTTTGTTGTTATAATTGAATGGATTACAATCAATGTTGGCAATTTAGTCCTTTTCTGGCTAAATTTAGCCCATTTCAATGTTGTTTAGCCAGTAAAAAATCAGTTTAGCCATTTTTTTAGCCTTTTTTTACCCTTCACCATGAGTGGCATTGGTATATATAAGTTTATCATTCCGTTTGTAATTTCTACATATTTCATTTGCGACCCCAATTGAAATGGATCGTTATAGATAGCGGAATCGATATAGACATGTCCGTATGTCCGTCTGTCGGTTGAAATCAATATTCCAAATCCCTACAAACATGATTGATACATCAATATATCGGGAATTTTTCCAATTCGGTCGCTATTTGAAATCGAGAAAATCGGTCCACAAATGGCAGATTACTTGTTTTGATCTATATCTGGATTCCTAAGTCATTAATATAGACAATATGGATATCCAATGATAGATATTTCAAAGTCCTTTGCAACGGCGTATATAAGGCCAAAGTAAGTCGGACATACAATTGATCAAAATAGGGAAAAATATTTTTTCTCCGAGTTTTTTTTCACCAAAAAATCTGTTTGTTATACATTTTTTTTTTAATAAATTAAAAAAAAAAAAAAATTTAGAAAAAAATTAGAAATAAACAATTTTGAATAAAAAAAAATTTTTAAATTTTGAATAACAATTTTGAAAAAAAAAAACAATTTCAATTTTGTTTACCTAAAACTATTTAAAATTTTTATTTTAAAGTATAATTTGGTGAAGGGTATATAAGATTCGGCACAGCCGAATATAGCTCTCTTACTTTTTTCTAAAATTTTTTTCACAAATAAAATTTTTTCGCTAATAATAAAAAAAATTTAATTTTTTTTTTAATTTTGTTGTTTTTCTCCTGTTTTTGTAAATACTAGGGTTATATTTTTCTTAAGTTTCATCATAATCTGCTCAAAAATGTATAACATTTCGCTATCTTTCCATGAGAAATTCCAAATATTGAAAAAATTTACCTTTGACCTTTACAATTTAAGGGTTAACGTTTTCGGATTTTAGTAAAACTTTCAGACTATATTTAAAATTACCTGGACATAATATTTACTTAAAATTCATAACAGTAAGGAAATTCGGATGATTCGCCAAAATATGGCAAAAAATTAGTTTTTCTCGAAAATCGAAAAATTTAAATCGCAGGTACGGAAAAACCATTGTCATACTTTTTTCATATTTTTATTCCCCATTATGTTCTTAATAAATCCCAATGTGATGATCAAAAAATTCTGAAATTTGTTTAACAACAGTTTTAAAAATTTGAAATTGGAGTTGTGAAACTGCCGTTAAAAAAATTAATTTTTTTCGGTTATACCTGCGAATAGGTTAACGGTATCCTACGAAGACAAAAATTCATATACAAGTAAATATGGATATATTTCAAGTAAAAATAAGATTTTATTTTAATATTTTTCAAAATATGTTAATTTTGTTCCTACATTTTATGTTCTAGTGGCCTGAGACACGTTAATGGCCTGGCGAATTTTTAATAACTTTAAAATTTTTTAACCAATTTTTGTCTTTTATATCTTATTAGAACGATTGCAACATTTTTACAAAAACTAACAAATTTCATTTTTTTGCACGTAAATGCACCTACAAAATTCAGCGTCGTTAACCAGTTAGCATTATCCTATTCCTAATATTTTACACAACGTGTTTCTATAATACATTTTTTTAATTTTTTTGTTCGAAAGATTGAAGAAATAGACATATAAATTATTTCGGACACATTTTGTTAAGAACAATAGGTAATAAGTTACATGGATAAGAAAAAACACCTGCTTGGCCAAAATGTAACTAATTAATATTTAATAAAAATGTTTAACAAAATGTTCACACTACCAAACCGGTACGTTATATCACGGGTTAAGAGTACGAACGTGCATAAGAAATTTCAATTTGACGAATACGGTGATCATTTTGAAATTTAAATATTTTGTGACAAGGGTATTTATAAGTTTGTCAGTCAAGTGCGTCCCATAAAGTATATATATTCTGGATCGTTATAGATAGTGGAGTCGATATAGCCTGCCCATCTGTCTGTCAGTATGTTGAAAACTACTTTCCCTATATATCAATATACCCGCTATAGTCCGGCCCACAAATGGCTGAGATATAAACAAAAAACCACGACTATCTCGATTTTTGATCTATGTCATTAATATAGGCAATGTGGTTATTTAATAATAAATATTTCATAGTAATTCGGACCTTAACTAAATGGGTCTAAATCGGGACAAATATTTTTTATTACTATACAATTTTGTTCATTAATAAATTTTTTAAAGGAGAATTTTGTTTTTAAATTTAAAAAATAAATATTAAATTTTTAGTTGAAAGTATAATTTAATGAAGGGTATATAAGACTCGGCACAGCCGAATATAGGTCTGTTACGTGTTAATTTTTTAACATTTTCTTAATAAATTAATTCATTTGACCTACAAGAAGTCAAAATTGGAAAAATGTTTTTAAAAATTTTGTTCACTAAGTTAAAAAAAAAAAATAATTTTTAATTTAAAGTATAATTTGGGTATATAAGATTCGGCACAACCGAATATAGTTCTCTTGTTAATTTTTTAACATTTTCTTAATATAATAATGAATTAGGGTGTTTCAAAATTAATAAAATTTTGCATTTCTTTTTCACATTTTATTTTTCTAGTTATTGTAGCTGGTGTTTGTTGTTTGCTTTGTGATGGAAAAGTAAAGAAAAGTAAATAACAAAATTATGTGATTCTTCTTTCGACTAAAGTGCTAGAATACGTTTGAGGTTCGTGTCTTAGATAATTTCACTACATGACAACATTCAAAATTGTCGTTAATAAGAAATTTCTGACATAGATGGCAGTACATACTATTATTAACAAGTAAGAGAGCTATATTCGGCTCTGCGGAATCTTATATACCCTTCACCAAATTATACTTTAAAATTAAATTTAAGCTAAATTTTTTTTGAATTTTTTTAAAATTTTTTTCGAATTTGTTTTTAAAAAGTTTTTTCCAATTTTTTTTTTAATTAAATTTTTTTTTTTAATTTATTAGTGGCAAAAATTTATGACAAAAGAATGTTTTCTGTAAAAAAATTCGGATTTAAAAATATTTTTCCCGATTTTGACCCATTGTAGGTCCAACTTACTATAGCCTTTTATACATCATTGCAATGGACTTTGAAATATCTATCATTAGATATCAACATTGTGTATATTTATGATTTAGCAATCGAGATATAGATCAAAAATAGGCCAAATATAGAGGTTCTCAGATTTTTGCTCATATCACCGTTATTTATGGACGGATTTTACTGATTTTAAATAGGAAACTTCTCGAAAGCATGTCTGACAGAATTATTGAAGATTTGGATCCCGAAGATATCTGGGGTCTTCAGAAAGTTGATTTCAACAGACAGACAGACGGATATGGCTTAATCGACTCCGCTATCTATAAGGATCCAGAATATATATACTTTATAGGGTCGAACAATTATATTGTGGAAATTACAAACAGAATGACAAACTTATATATACAAATATTTTTTTGGATTGTTTTGAGTTCCAGTTGGGTTTTTCTTTAATTTATACCATCATTCAAATAAATCTTGATTACATATGTTTTAAAATGCCAATATGTATTATGATATTTTTCAAGAGTATGTGGTATGCTTGCCCTACACATTTATGAATGTTGAAGAAATTTGTTTGTTTTCATATTTTTATTGAGGATCTATTTTTGCTCAGGATACATTCAAAGCCAAACCATTTTTGCAGGAATTCCATATGTAGATATGTTATTTCGAAGGTATAATTTATTAAAATTTGGTATGTCTGTATCGATTTGCCTTTCATAGGGGTTTTCCAGGATTTGGGGCACGGTTGTATCAGTTCGTCGAGTTTTAGTTTCAATGTGTCGCGAAGTACATTCGAAAGAGATGCAAAATATTTTATCTCCTTTTCTTGTGATTCGGACATAGCAAAGCTGAGGTTAAATTTATCAGAGAATATTGGTTAGGTGATCAACGCATTCGTTTATGATTTACTTTCTATAGCTGTATTGTTGAAGTAATTTTTTTCCATATCCTCAGCATTCTCAACGTATATTTAAGCATTGTCATGTTTCCGCTTAATTTTTTCTTTCTTCGGAAAAAATGATTTTCCTGCCTTGGCCTACACATTTTAAAAGAAAATAAAATTTGCAAATGTTTATAACCAAAATACCCGTGCGATAAATTCGCATTTAAGTGAATTATAGTTTTTTCAATAAGGAAAAATAATGCATATATGTAATTGAAAATGAAAATATACAGTAAACATGGCCTGTTAAATAAGTAAATAAAATATATAAATAAAAGTATAAGTTTAAAAAATAAAATTATTTTAATTCAAAGTAAATAATTCGAATTTCATTAAATAATAAAATCTTAATTAAATTATAAAATATAAGTAAAATTAAGGCTTAAACTGATTGTTTTCAAAACTCAAAGGTAAATTTATGTTTTTAATGCACATAATATAAAAGTTACAGCTAATAAATATTTTTTTAATTTAATATGCAATATATTATATATACTGTTAACTCTATCTCTATTTTATATTCTGCGAATTTTTTATACTGTTTTGATGAGAAGCGGATTTGTGGAAAAAAAACTCAAAAATCTAGGATTCATTAATGATAATAAATCCGACAAACACTTTTAAAGTTTTACTTAAGGTATTTTGCACACATCTAAAAAAATATATGAAATTTTAACTTATATAGAAACCAAACTAAAGCTAATTTCGAAATTCTTGAAAAAATTAAATTTTGTAACCAAATATTATCAAATTCAGAAGTACAAAGGTTATAAAATTACTTTTGAGTAATCAATATATCGATAAATCACACGTAAATTAATTCATGATCTAATAATTTCATGATCTAATAAATTCAAAGAACGCACCATTTTGTACTTTAAAAAAGGTTGACCATAATATAGATTTTTTTGTTTCTATATATTCTGTTCTTAAATAGTGCCTAAAACTCACCTTCATGACCAGGTATCTATCACTATGTAAATTTAATGTGCCGCCCTGTTTTGTTCATAGATGATACAGTCATTGAAAACAACCGACCTTACTTTTTACGATAATATAGCCCGGAGCGAAGCCTGACTATCCGACATCACAATATTTCTTGCACACCATAATACTAATGGTCCTTTGAACATATATACCGGCACCCGTTTCGCCATTCACTTGTTTGGATCAATCTTGATCGGCCACTGGTCCTTGTTCGGTATAAATACCTCAAATATCGAGTGTAATACTAAAACCGGTAGCCGATATTAGTACCCTAATGTACGGGTTATTTTCAAAACACATACATATCTTTAAAAAATACCAAGTTATAGGCTTATATGTCAATTATCACCGGTAAACGAATGGCATATTCCTTTACCAAAATGTGTAGAATTAGAATGTGAAGCTCTAGCAGTGATCAGTTCCAACTTCTGATATCACACCACAGGTGTGTAGGTTAATATGGGCTTTATAAAGATATCCATTTACCAGTAGGTTCCAGGTTTAGAGACCACGTCCTATCAAAGAATCGTTGGCAAGCATAAAGAATTTTGTTGGCATTTCTGATAGCACTGGACAATTGACAATTCCAGTTGAGGGTATCGTCAAGATAATTCCAAAGCATTTCGAGCTGTTCAAGATCGAATAAGTAGGTATCAGAGATCTGCGTATTGTATATGGTACAAGGATAGTATTGGTGGGGTTGTTACTTAGCTCTCTTTCATAGCACCATTTGACATTAACATCAAAAACCTGCTTCATCTTTTCCGATATCGGTACATCCAAATCGTGTGTGCATTTAAGTTTTAGTATAAATGTCATTATAAAACCACTTTTAAGACGGTATGTAATAGCATGTACTTCAGTAATTGCAAGTCATTGGTAAGTTTTTTTGCTGGGTAGTATTTCCAACCTTTTTAACGTATAAAAAATAAAGAAATTTAAAATAAATATCTACAATTAATTTGAATAACGTATTGATTTAGTGTCTTCACATAATAAAATCTTACTAATTATGTCCATACGTTTCTGCAAAATCATGCTATTTCTCATGATTTATGCTTTCTTTACAACAAATGCATTTAATCAACTTAATTAACTGATATTTAATTAAAGTAGACATTTAAGGAAACAATAATAATACTAAACAACAATGTTTCAAAAGACAGCAACGAACGAAGAACGATCATAATGCGATTGATTTCAAGAATTCATAAGAAATAAGATGTCTGATTTATATTAATTAATTTGTATTTAAATATTATGAACATTTCAGATTATCTTTCTGTTGGCTTCTCTGTATGTATGAGTTTATATGTGTTTGGAACATTTACAAATTATTTTTACTATATTGAAATGTAAATTACAAATGACGTCAATTACCAACAAATGCCAAACCTAGTTTGCATTTGTATTAAACTGTCAATTGAAGAAAAAAAAAATAATAATAAAATTCAATAAATTGAAATTGCAAAAATTAATACTAGTAAATACATATCTATCTATTGATATTCTTACTGATCTTAATATAAAAAAAAACAAACAAACCCTTACCCCCAATAATATTTATGCCACCACTTTGATTTGTTTAGACTGTCTAGTGAAAATTATAATAAATAATTAATATAAAATAAAAACTTTCGATTTCATTAAAATTACAACGAGTTACTAAAATAAGTGGTCGTTATTTTGTTGCTGCCGCCGTTGTAATAGACAATAATAGCAGCCACCTAATAAAATCATTTTCTGTAATAAGGGCAGGCGATGTTGATTATCGAATCTGTGAAAACAAGTACAATTACGAGTACAATGTATGAATAATATAAATAGAGACAGTCTGGCTGAGTGCCGAACGATAGTAACGTCTGCTTGTCATTGATATTTTATTCATTTAGAAATGCATTGAATGGAATTGAATATTACTTAAAAAGGGTCGAACAAAAGTCTCGTGCTTCCCAAACACATTCATTTAATGGGGGAATTTTTGTTAACCCTTAATGTGTTAAACATTGCGAAAGAGCTTTTAGAAATCTTAAAAGATTGTATAGCGATGGTGGATCCATGCAATGATAAATATTTATTATAACTTATTAATAAAAGATATATTAAATTCTTAAAAACACCCAATAGTGACAAACTGATTTTCATTCAGAAAAGCGAGTTGAATTACGACTTCCTGGTTTATTTTAAAGGAGATTGTCACACTTGGATAATGCGGGAATGATTCAAAAATATACTAAAGCTACGTACACACGGTTGTCAGATTGTTAGAAACATGCTCAGAAAATGGTTATCACAACCATGAGAACTTATGTTGAAACATATGGTTGTTAACCATTTATTGAACATTTTCTGACAACATTGTAAGAATATGACAATCGTGTGTACGTAGCTTAAAGCTACGTATAGACGGTTGCCAGATTGTCAGAAACATGCTCAGAAAATGGTTAACACAACCATGAAAACTTATGTTGAAACATATGGTTGTTAACCATTTATTGAACATTTTCTGGCAACTTTGTTAGAATATGACAACCGTGTATACGTAGCTTAATAAGAAAAATAAGATATAAAGTAGGAAAAGGAACTGAGCCTTATGGTACTCTTAGATTCATTTTGAACTTCTATAATGAGATCGATATAAATCGATAAAAGTTTTTGCCGACACCAAAAGCAACTAGTTTCGATAAAAGTGCGCAATAATGGTATGGCCTTCTATAACTAAATCTACAAATTTACTTTGGTAGACAACATTATCTTGCTAGTAATATATAGCTGGCCAGTAATAATTCCACGATCATGAAATCCAATGTCGCCAATGTCGAATTAAATCACAAGATTCTACATTAAGAAAATGTCATAATCACCATTTCTACACGACTCGTACATTGAGAGACAACTTAAGCTATCTTTATCGCCAGTATTATTGGTTTCCGGATTTCCCATTAATAGGTGTAGGAGAGGCCCGTCTAGACAGTTACCAGCTATTTCATAATTGTAGTGTCTGCTATGATCTGGTATCCTATGTTCAGTTGCCAAAGAAGGTTCAATCATTACAGAACAAGTTAAGAACCAAAATACTAAGTTAATTGAGATTTTGTTGTAACTCGAGAAATATATATGGGCAAATCCATTATGTCGCACGAGACCGTCCCACAGTGACGCCTGTAGAACAAGTGACGTTGCAAAAATCAAAAATTTTACAGGACATTGTCCAATGATTTCTAATATGCTACTCTAATTACAATCAGATTTTCGGTTCAGAAGTTATAGCCCTTCAAAGTTGATTGATTTTCAGTGTTCAAACAAACAGACAATTTTTAGATAATTTGGTCCGCTTTCTGATACAATATCTAGAAAACTAGGTAACGGATCGTCATTATTTTTATTAGGTAAATAATAAAAATAATTTGTATTGTTTGCTTTGTGTTTGTCCAGGTAAATCCATATTAACCAACTATTAAAATTGTCCCGGGAACTTTTTTTTTGGAAATTTTCGGGAATTTTTGAGATAGTCTTAATAAGTTTTCTTCTTAAAGTTACAACATTATGATTCATTGCGATGGCCAAATTTGTTGCTAATTGAATGATTCTATAGCTTTTTTGGATCTAGCTACAAATTGTTAGTTAGCAAAGAAGCATTACGGTTGAAATAACCGAATTTTTTCACTCAACTACAATTTTCAGCCACAGCAGAAAAATTCGAAACATTACAACTTCTAAGTATAAAGATATTTAGAGAAAATAATAACAATAATGCTGGTTTAAATTTGTTTTCCTGAATTTACATAAGGACTGAGATCGAACAATTTTTAACATACATATATGTTAATAAAAATGAAACCACTAAGACTACAAACTGTGGTTTTTTTTTTTTTTTTATTTGATTGAAATTATTGTTACAATTGACAACAAAAAATAATTTTTATAGTTCTAATCACTAATGATGAAATTATGAACCTTTTTCGAAAACCCTTCCATTATGGTTTTTATAGTGCTTTATGTCACTTTGTTCGAAGAGATTGTTCATCTCCGTTTAAAATCTACTACACTTTTGGACACCTTTTTTGTGCTCTTCAATTCTCTTTTAACAAGAGCCCAATATCTCTCCACTGGCCTTTGCTGCAGGTAGTTTGGAGGATTTGCCTCTTGGTACAAATACCACATTATTGTTCTTCTACCACTCAAGACCTTTCTTACCATAGTGACAGATGCCAAATCAGGCCAAAAATAAGTGGACACATTAAGAAGTCTTATCTATGGAAACATCCTTTTTTCTAAACATTCCTTGATGTAAATTTGGCTATTTAAAGAGCCCTTTGTAACAAATGTTTGGCTTTTTTGCAGTAACTGCATATTGCTTGCCGTACCAAGAACTTTTTGGGAAATTTTATCTGCTTTTGGGTCCTAAACTTTTCTTTAACATTCCCTCGAGCATCTGCAACATAAAAAAATTGACCCAGAAGCTGCGAAAAATTTTCCATTCGTACATTTCGTCATCCATTATGCAGCAGGTATATTTTTTGTATACAATTTGACTCCAATTTTCGTGCTCTGTCTTTGGCCTCTAAATGTTTGAGCCTTGTATGCTTTTAAACCTGCATTGGCTTTAACTTTTCGTGCCAAATAGTCCGAGTATTGACCTGACCCTGCTGGTTTCCTACCGGATGTGTTGGGAACTCTTTTCAAAATGCTTTCTATTTTTTGGCTTTAGAAACATCAGGAACCAGGATTTATATCAACGGACAAGTTCTCCCGGTACTGTTTAATAACATTGGAAACAGTTTGACGGCAGATATTTGTTTGTTTGGCCATCTTTTTGTAGGACCAGTTGAGTTTTGTTGAAAATATTTAATAATTTTAGTACGCACTTTTTTCTGGTCACTCATTTTAATCAGATTAACAATAAATGAACATAATTGACATTAAACATAACAACTGACATGCTTTACAAAGGTAACTTGATTAAAAAAAAAACAAATAATACTTGGGTTAAAAGTTTTAATGAAAAACGTGTGTTAAGAATTTTACAATCTCAGTCCTTAGTCGGAATTCTTAAGTTGTTTAATAAAAAATAGAATTTATTGATTTTATACTGATGAAAACTGTCAGTATTACAATACCGGTCAAATGCCACCAACATTGTGCAACCAACTATAGTTATTTTATACTTCATTTTAAAACGCTGGTAAAAGTCTGACACTATTTATTCGGAAAACAATTTTTGGTTTTTTAATTTCCTTCCGGGAAGGGAAAAAGTCCAGGAAATTAGGAACCCTAATACGTAACCTTAGAACATTTCTTCAAGTTAAAACCACCGAAAGAGATAATTGCTTAAATTTCAGCATACAACACTTGCATCTTATGTTCTCGGACATATGAAAGACATTTTTGAGCGACCCAAAGATGTCTACATCGCACAACATTTTTGATCCGAATACAACAGTTTCTTTTTCTTTGAACACAATTGAACCATTGGCTAAATAATGGTTTAATTATAGTATATGTATATACATATATTATTTAAATATAAATATAATTAATAAATTACCATATTTGTATAAAACTCAATTTTCAATATAGAAAACAGCAAAAACAACAATAACAAATAGTAGTAGTAGTATTTAATAAGTAAACACTTGTTAACGTAGTTTCAATTGTTTATTAATTTATGGATCAATTTGCAAATAATAAATATTTTATTCCGTCTAAAAAACAACAACAACATAAACAGAAAAAAAACAACAAAAAACTAAAAAGGTTGTCTATAATACCAACCAGTCAGTCAGTCGTTTGTCTATCGATTTCAATTATTACGTGGATTTTTTTTTTGTTTGTTTTTATTGTAGATTTTGTTTTAAACTTTAATCTTGTTATTAAATAAGAAAAACCTACAATAAATTATTATTAAGATTATTAATTCATAAAGACATGAACAGATTACAATGAAAAAATAAAACAAAACAGAAAAATAGTAACAGTAGATTGTCTGTATTAATACAATTGCTATTTAAAGGTTTCTAAAAATTTAATCAGATAAATATAACAATTTAATTAAAGCGAAAGGGATTATGGAACTTTTAAACACATTTTTCACATACAAATTTCATGCTGAAATAATTAATAAATGTATAAATTTGTTCCCCTCGGCATTATTATCTTCTTTAGACATTTACTGAGAAATACCTGCAACATGTACATTTCGCATCCATTATATATGATTTCACTTCCATACTGAAGTTAGTAAGCCAAATAAGCGCCTGCACAATTGATACGATGCGCGATATTCGCACTTGATGGTCATATGTTGTCTATCATGCTGCTGAGGTAGCAGAAGCTGTCTACGTCTTCAAGAACCGTAGCGTGTTGCACGTATTTACACGCATGGTGGTAATCTTTCCCAAGCCTTCGCAGTCTTTAAGTGTCGCAGTTTATTAGACATGTCTCTGGACACTGGAGCTTTCTGTAGCATTCTTCATTCAACAAAATAAGCTAGAGGACACATAACGCATACCTGACTGAATATTTTAAAGATTATTGTTTTCATATAAATACTAGGGTATCCATTCGAATAATTGAAAAATTTCTTACGAATAAATATTCGAATAATTTAGAAATTACCATTTGCCAATAACGAATAATTTTATGTAGAATTATCAAATAAAATTAATAATAATAATTGATTTATTTTATATTTTTTCACAATTCTTAATAATTCTAAATATATGACTTAAAAATGCCGGATTTTTTTTTTTTTAATTTTTGCTTTTATTTTGAAACATTTGTACAATAGTTATGACCTTTTCCCATCATTCTGGCAACATATGGATCCCGAGCCAAAAGAACTGCTCATCATTTGAGGCCAAGAACGATTCAATATCAGAAACTATGTTTCAAAGTGAAGCCAATCGCAGAGAGAGTGTTCTGCATCGATTGAAATAAATAGTAAATTGGCGAAGATTTTTGCCAATTTACTCGTACACAACCCGAATGTAAACAATAGAGCGTAAAAATATAAATATTTCATTCAGTTGCTTAATGTTGTTGCGGATATTTTATTTTTTACCCATACATGTACTCAAATTAAATGCCTCTATTTGCCTACCAATGTTCTAAATACTTTTTAATAGAGATTGCAACACATACAAGCCGAGAGTTGTCATGATGGAATATTACGGTTTCATGTCTGGCCGCATATTTTGGGCGTTTTTCGGTCAATGCTCGCATCAAACGAATCGGTTGAGTTCGGTACAGGTTTCCTGTGATGGTCAGATTTCAGTAAATCATAATAGATAGGATCCTTTTGCTCCCACCAAATATAGAGAATTACTTTAGTGCCATGGATATTTGGCTGGTTGGCAGGGCTTCACATACCATCTCTTACGCTCCGGGTATCTTCGTAATGGATCCATTTTTCATCCCAAGTAATGATTCGGTGTAAAAATTATTTTCTTTTATAGCGTTAATGCATCATTTCGGACATGCAAAATCATCCTTCAAGGTCTTTCGGCTTCAATTCGTATGGTACCTAATTTCCCTGCTTTTGGATTTCCCTGGTCGAATGACTGCTTGCTTATGGCGGAGTTGGGACTTCAAGGCGGATGTAAGCCGCTTTCTGATGATGTGAGCCATGAGTAAAACCCCTCCAGTTAATGGACTCGATAAGCTGCCTTTTTGGCAATTTAAAAATAAATCCCTGTATTAGATCATCGGACTGGTATTCTCATATTTCTAGTCTAATTGTGTGATTGATACAATTTTCTGAGAGGGCTGTGTTGGTTAAGTTTAGTGACAGTCCCATATTTCCGGCTGTTCGATTTTCGAATTAATAAATTCAAGATTTCTATTCTTTATTGAACTCTGGGATAGATAGATTTATTTATAATTTTTTGGTTAAGCAGTAGAGATATCTGGTATGGTTCGGAGCAGATATAACGCTAGTCCGTCTGCATAGATCCTTTTATCAAGGTGAGCTATTTGTTTGACTTGTAGTAAGTGCTTCGAATATCCTATTTGAACGTTGAAATCTACTATTAGAATCACAATGTCACCTTGGTGGAAATAACTGACTGTGGAACTCATCATTAGCGTACACTTTGAACAGTTATGTAAGTGCGTAGTTCTGTATTCTTGTTAGATTTCGGGATCTGGTTAGGAATCTAGCGGCAATGATTCTATCGTTACCGTTGTTTCAAATAAATTCGACTTGACCTTGGTTTCATTCAGACCTAATATAAGCTACTTGTTGTCAAAGAATGCACAATTGATTAAGTCTAGAGGATTCCAAAACATTCAAATTCGTATTCGTTTTTTCATGCCAATAGCCATCGATCCGTTTTATAAAAATTGTCTGTGATTTCAGTTATGGCATATCTAAGATGTGTAAAAGATTAGGAGGACGTATCCAATTTCTGTACAAAATAATGTAATTTTACCATTTTGACGCTTACTAACAAAGTTTTGTCGAATTTTTCATATTAAATCTTAATTTTTGATAGAAAATATAAGTGATCGTGATCGTCATATTATTTAGAAGCAAATTATCAAAGTTTAAAATGGTCTTTTGTTGGAAGATATGGAATATCAAAAATTTAGCCTTTTTTACATTTAATATACGTTTTTATGTTTTCATACGAAAAATCGTTAGAAGGATTGTTGATCATTTATTTTTGGAAAGCAGCGGTGCCAATTTAGCGATTTCAACGATTTCAATAACTCAAAATTCACATCTTATCAATCAGCTCTTTCTTGGAAAAAACCTTAAAGTATTTTTGCTTAATTTAGTTTTTGTTGAAATGTAAACGTTTTATTTTAGAATTTTACCAATTGTTAAGGTAACTTTGCATTAACAAATCGACGTTGTTGCTGTTGAAAAACTAGGTGCGTTTAAGAGTATTTTGCTTTAACTATCCAGTCGATCGATATATCTAATGTCCTCTGCTATGCATAACAGGGTTGTGAAATATGTATACTCTAGCTCATTGGGATCCATCAGTGTTGGAAAGAATATGTTGATAAGAAAAAAAAGATATAAAAGTTAACATAACTTTATGACAGAATTACTTTATAAAATTAAAAATTAAAGAACAATTTCTCGTTAGACAATGCAGTAATCTTACGACAATACGTCGCAATTGATTAAATCAATTTAAACATATTATTTTCTTAATAAGATATCTTAAATCACCGTACAGTAACTGCTAACTGCTGTGACAAGATAATATATACTCCTACTTTAATTAAAATCTATTAAAATGTCTATTACACTCTGCTACGTACAACATAAAACTTGACTTCATTAATCACTAGAATTTTTGCCCCAAACCAGTTAAACAACCAGATGAGTTTCTGTATCTTTCTGACTGTATTGTACTGTGGTGTTTGTGAATTTGACATTTATTTTAGGCCAGACAGCAGCAAGCAGCCACTAGCAGTATTGAATAATAACTTAACAATATTTATTTGTTTATATAGTATATTTTCATATATTTGCTGAATTCACATCGAAACAAGTTGAAATAGAAAAGAAACGCTTAAAACAGCTGATATAAGTTTAGAGGGAGAAAAAGCACAATCATGTATAAAAATACCGGAAAAATCTCATAAAAACAAACACTTTTCGCATTAAAAATCAAAGTTCAAAGTCAATGCTTTTGTGATTTTTTTTTTTTTTTTTTTTTTTTGTATAGTTGTTAGTTATTGTTGTTTAATAATAGAAAAAAAAAAATAGAATACATATTGAATTTCATTATAGAAAAAAAAAAAAAAATCGAATACAGTTGAAAAATGCATGTTCTCCAACACCAACAGCCGGCTGCATTTGCAACGACAATTGCAAAAACCTTGGCTCTGAAATTGTATGAGAATTTTACTTGGAACAATTTACACATATTTCTTTTCTTTTTTGTTTTGTTTAATTTTTTTATATTTTTACAATTCAAAAAACTAAACTAAATAAATGTTCCTGTTATGATTCAATTGCAGTTCAATGGTTGAAATGAAAATGAAATAAATTCAAACTAATTTTTATTCAGTCATTCTGTAGTTCCGCTATAATAAAAAAAATAAAAAAAACTGAATTACACACATCTTAATACATAAAGCTTTCAGTATTTTATAATTGTATATTTATTTTTAAATCGGAGGGTGTGTGAGTTTAGGTTAAATGCACTGTCGATATTCGAGCATGTTACAAGTAAACAATCATTTTAAATATTAATTATAATAATTTACAAATTGTGTGATTGAATACTTGCTAATACTATTACAATTAATCTCGCGTTTGCATCGAGAACAACAGATTCCGTTTTTTGTTGCTGTAAAGCGTTTATTAGTTAATCCTTTTAGGGCTGTATGCTAATTAAATTTAATATCAGACTTATACAGTTTGATGTGGTTTTTCCTAAAGATTGCTATTGAGTTATAGTTAGATATTTAAAAAACAATCATGACAAATGTGCATCCCTTTCAAAACAATGAACCTTATGGTAAAACCACAACTGAATTATTTCTCTGTAATTGTGTTATTAAGACTTTTCGGAGTATAACTTAAATGCATATGGGTATTTCCACGGAAAGGTCAACCATGACTGAAAATAAAAATGTTCATTAACAAATGATTTTTTCTAACATTATATAAAAAAAATTCTAAATTTGTAAAATAAAATGTATTTTCAGCTAACTGAAAATATATTTTTTTCTTGCTCTTAGCTACTTTTAATGATACATTCTGTTTATTATTTATTGTTTACATATTTTTGTCATGACTGCACTCATTTTATAAAATCTTTCTATCAACAATAAGTTACTATAAACAAATTGCAAGAGGCCGGACCTGTCGGTAAACTTTTTATTTAATTTAGTTCATGTTCCAATGTCGCGTTCCCGTATCTAAATTATCGTTTTTATCAACACTCCGTGATTGTTGTAATGAAGTGTCTGAAATTTTTAATTCAAATCAAAATTGAGTGGCTTTAATCAAATACCAAGTTACTGTATTAAATAATTACACTAAATATTTTATGTTGTTTTATTCACTTTGCTTTTTATATATAGTTTGTGACCTCTATTATTATTACATTAGTGAAAAATATATGTATGTACTCATACATGCATCTTTCTTTATTTGCATATTCGTTTTCCGAATGTTAGCGACCATTACAAGTTAATCATTTTTTTGTATTTTAAAATAATTTTAAATATTTTTCATAATTTCTGCAGAAGAATCTTTATTTCTGGCCTTGCCCAAAAGATTTCCCCACATCTCGGATACCAGTCCACATTTGTATGTTATCAAGCCAAGTTGTTTCTTTACTACCTCTGTAGAGTCTTCCTTCAATGTTTCCTCGAATTACGGATTGAAGAAGTTTATATTTCGGGTTTCTCATGAAATGACCAAAGTATGATGTTTTTATTCCCTTTATTGTTTGTATAAGTTCTCTTTCTCGTTTTATCCTTATCAGAACCGTTGATAAGGCCGGGCGCTACGGTTTTCTCCTCTAGGGTGTATCAAAAACTGGATTCGCTCAGAAAAGTTTTTTGCATTGCGCTAAGGTTTTCTCCTATGGGGTCTATCAAAATTTGGCTTCGCTCAGAAAAGATTTCTTTCATTGCAGAAAGGTTTTATAATACTTCAGAAAGCAGATTTTCATTTCACACCAGAGTAAGAAATTGTTGCGACCTGATAAAGGCCGACAATGCAAAAATAATATTTTCTGTACACCCCAGAGGAGAAAACCTTAGCGCACGGCCGAAGTCCGGCAATGCAAAAAGTTTATAGTATGTGAAGCCGGTTTTTAATACACTTCAAAAATGACAAAAATGAAATAACTCCCAATACAGTGAAATTACTCCTAATTCCCAAAGTAAAATGAAATAAAACCCAACAAAAATTTCATTGGGAGTTATTTCATTATGAAATAACTCCCAACAAAAAATTTTGAAATAACACCCTACGCGTTAGGAGTTGCTTCATAATGAAATAAGTCCCAAGTTGTATTAAAAATTTATTGGGTGTTATTTAATTTTTTCGTGGCTAGTTATTTCATTTGGGAGTTATTTCACGGTACCTATTGGCCCGAATCCTAAATATAGTTAAACAGCTCTATAAAAAGTTGGATGTTTTCGACATCAATTAGTTTCAATATTTCGGACGGGATATCATCGGCGCTACATGCTTTTTTATTTCGTAGCGATTGTATTGCAGATTCCACCACCATTGTGCTGATTGGGTTGCCTGTGAGCGATTGTTGGTTGAACGATTCGTTGTTTGATCGGTTCATATCAAGGTTGGCAACCGAAACGAATAACGGTATCGGTAACGGTATCGGTATTAATTTTATATTTATTTCGGTATCGGTATCGGTAACGGTATTTAAATTATATCGGTATCGGTATACCGGTATAAAACTAATATATCGGTATTTATACCGGTATAAAAATTAAGTACATCAAACCTAACAAAAACTTATAAAAAATCCAAATATATGAAAGAGCTACCAAAAAATACAATATGTCAAAACAACAGGTACTTTGTTTTTGTTAAAAGATAATTGAATTGTCAAAGTTGCCTGTTGTTGTTTTTGCTTGAATTGACAATCCAATTATCTATACAAGTGAACAAAATAATCAGCTGTTCTTCTGAGGTCACCTGCTATAAATTCGCCTTGGTATGTAAGTAAACAACTAAGACAGAGTTGCATTAGTTGAACATCAAGCAGGGATGGACAAGGCTCAAATACTATTTTCTACTAGCAGCAAAGTTGTTAAATTATGTAATTTTAACAATTTTGCAAAATTTAATAATAATGCCGGTATGATATCAGTATTGAAACTTGTATGATACCGGTATTGATTTGCAATTGATACCGGTATAATAAAGGTATTGATACCGTTATGATAACGGTATTGTACCGGTATGATACCGGTATTAAGGGAAACGGTATTTGAATACCGGTATTTTACCGAAATAATTATTTCGGTATCGGTATCAATACCGGTACTCAATTTTAAACGGTATTTAATCGGTATCGGTATTAATAACGGTATCGGTTGCCAACCTTGGTTCATATCTGTAAATATTTGTCTGATATAGTCACTTCATACTAATTTTTTTTCTTGGATTTCTAAAACGGCTCTGTTGTTGATTTGTAGTATACTCCAGCGGCTTCTTTAAGTTTTTTGTGCAAGTTAAAATCATCATGTAGTTCTTGCAGTCGTTCAATCTCCCTACATTGTTTGTTAAGGTGTTAATTTTTTGGCATACATATTGTCGATTAGATATCCCTATTAAGTTCATAATATAAATCATAATTCGTGTTTTTATGCTTACGACGTTCTTCCATTAAGTTCAATATGTCGTTTGTCATCCATTCCTTGCCTTGGTGTTTCTTGAAGTTTCCTAGAGTGTCATTAGCTATTGATTTTAATGTGTTCTTAATAGAATTCCATATATTCTCAACGTCTTCTCTGTTTACATCATTTAATTCACGATTTATACGTTCCTTAATATTTGTTCGAATATCTGAGTTTTCGAGTTTTCTGATATCGAATTTCTTCTTATAAAACATGCGTAATCTTCAAGAATTAGGTAACCAATAATCGCGTTAACAGAGAACTTTGCAACAATAGTAATTCATATATCGTTAGCTTAGTGTGCCTACGTCATAAGTCCTTTTTCACAAACTTTATACGTGACAAAAAACATTCTAAAATCCAATCTTTTAAATAATTTTGAAATGTTTTAAATAATTTTAATGCAGTTATTATTAGTATTTGGTATGATTTATAATGATAAATAATAACTTATAAATAATTTTTTGGGACTTAGCTCATTTTCTATTAGTTATTTTATGTTTTTTATGATTTTCTTTGATGAATGATTAAAAGAAGTTTGGCGCTATTATACACATAGTCTTTAATAACGTAGTTATATTCAATTTCATTTGAATGGAATGATAATTTAGCATAACTTTTGCCTACAACAGTATAGTAACGAGAAAAAATAAAATAATTATCAAGGTATTTTAAGCAAACAGTGAACTTCGTTTTGTATCAAAATCAAAATTTTTCTAAAGAGTGGACTTAACATGTTTGCTCACTAAGCTGACGATATGCATACCCAGCTGTTTTAGTAGTTTTTACCTTTAAACAAAACTCATTACCGATCTTTAGGTATTTATAAAGTCGTATCTGTTCTCGTTAAGTTTGGCTACCGTTACCACTCAAAAACACCGTTACTGAATCAGCAACAAATACCGTTACCGCTAAGATACCGAAAATACTGTTACCTTTAAAATATCGTCACCGTTATTCCATAAATAATTAAAAATAATGAAATCTGTAGAATTTACAATATAATGCTAAAATTATATTTTTTGTAAATGTTATTTATTAATAATATAAGATTGACAGACTGAAATTACTTTTATTATTAAAATACCATTACCGAAATAACAGCAAGTAATTTCGGTAATCCAAGTTAACGTTACCGTTACCTTTTTATCATTTGGAATCGGAGCCACTATACACTACAATAGTTACACTTACTTACTTAATTATATATATATAAATAACCGTTAAGGTCAGTAGCCTGATTTAGAATAGTTTTCCATGCGCGTCGATCTAATGCGCTTCGCCTCCAGTTTCTAGCACCAAGTGTTGCAAGATCTTCCTCAGTTTGATCCATCCATCGGAGTTTGGGTCTTCCCCTTCTACGTCTTCCTTCGGTATCGAATTGATGTTATTTGTTTGGTTTATGGCGGTACCGAGATAGATAAAGTTGTTTACAACCTCGATGTTATAGTCACCAACGTTCATATACTGAACCAGTCTTGTTGCTTCCTTGTTCGTTGATACCATTAACTTTGTTTTATCCTCATTTACCACCAGACCCAACTTCACCGACTCCTTTTCGATACCAGAGAATGTTGCAGTTACCTCACGCAGAGTCCGCCCCATGATATCAATATCATCGGCATAAGCCAGTATATTGTGTCTGCTCTATTAACTGCAACACCTCGCAGGATTTTTTCCAACAAAATATTGAATAGATCACAGGATATGCTATCACCTTGTCTAAAACCTCGTTTGGTATTAAACGTCTCGGAGAGGTCTTTTCCAAATTTAACCGATGATCTTGTGTCAGTTAACGTCATTCTGCATAAGCGTATTAGCTTTGCAGGTATACCAAACTCTGACATGGCTTTGAATACCGTTGCTCGTATCGGGCTGTCAAAAGCAGCTTTGTAGTCGACGAACAGGTGATATGTGTCGATTTGTTTCTCTTGGGTCTTCTCCAGGATCTGCCGTAATGTAAATATCTAGTCTGTGGTCGATTTACCAGGTCTAAACCCACATTGGTAGGGTCCTATTATTTCGGTTTTCAATCTTTCACTTAGTACGTTTTATAGAATTTTGTATGCAGTAGGATAGAGGCTTATACCTCTATAGTTGGAGCACACGGTCCTGTCTCATTTCTTATGCACGGGACACATGCGTTCTTCTAGCCAAATGGTTCTAACAAGTCGGTGCATACTCCTTAACAACTCGTTTCCGCCGGTTTTAAACAGTTCTGCGGGCAAACCATCGGCACCCGCAGCTTTGTTGTTCTTCAGCCGGGATATTGATTTCTCGATCTCATTTTGGCTAGGTGGTGTACATTCGAGACCGTCATCAATGATTTGTTCAAGGGCATCTTCGTTGCTACTATCATCTGATATCAACAATGTTGAAAAATGTTGTTTCCATGTTCTCAGTACACTTTCAGTATCTGTCACTAGGTTTCCGTTCTTATCCTTACAGGAGAAACTACCAGTACCAATACCCTCTGTTTGGTGCTTTACTTTCTGGTAGAATTTGCGGGCTTCGTTTCTACTCCTGTACATCTCGATCTCCTCACACTCGCGCCTTTCCACAAAAGTTACACTATCTTTGCTAATTCCACATAAAGAAGATTAATGTTATAATTTTTGGAATTAATATATAAAATAATGAGCCTTTAATATCAATAAATTAGTAGTTTATTTACACCATTACAATGATCAGTTGAAAACATTAAATTTCGTTTTTCCCACAATAAATATAATTAATGTTTGTTTAAAAATTTAAACCACGTTTAAAATAACAATGGGTTAATAAAGCGAACGTCAAGGGAACAGCTACGTTTGCAACAACAAAAAGAAAACAAAATTGGCAAATAATTGTCGCGTGCTGAACAACTCAGCACTTTTATTGTTTTGTTGATTTAACATTATTTTTTCTTTTTTGAATTTAATATTTTATTTTTTGTGTTTCTTTTTTTTTTAATTTTTGCCAGATGACAAAATAAATGTATTACTAAACTTAACAAAAAATAAAAAGCACAATTTTCTTTAATTAATTTTTTTCCATTACGTTTTTGTTAAATTATATTTTTATAACCATTTATTTAAAAGCCATGTTTGTAATGTTAACAAACATTTGTTCATTGTTGTTATTGTTGTTGTTTTTGTTACTTTTTAACTTCCTAGTATTAAGTGTGACAGGTTTTTGTATAATTTTGCAATAAAAATTAGAAATTAATTACATAATATCTCAATCGCACTGATTTTCTTGTAATTTTAATTAAATAATGCAGCACAAAACAAAAGAATCATTATGCATTTATTTTAACAAAATACCATAATTTATACTTTACTTAAATTACTTAATATAATTAATTCGGAGAAGTTTTTACTAACGAAAATGGTAAGATTTAAAAGAGATGTTAAAACATTGAGAAAACAATTTCAAAGGAATTTAGTTGGAGAGGAACTTATAAAAATAAACATTGATTAACCAAATATATAAAATTCTGTGTTTCTATAACGACAATTTTAGTAGATTCTTAAGTATATGCATATATTTCAGCTGTATTTATATTTTATTGACATAATCCCAGCCGTACTTTAAATATTAAAAAAGCTGTTCGGAAAAAGGTTTAGTGATCCCAGGTTTATTGATCCCAATTGGCTTAATCTGGAGGTCTATGATCACTTACATGCATGCGTGAATATTTTTGTTCATTAAACTCTATGTTCACAACAAAATAAAGTATAATTCATTTATTAACACATTATCATGCTTGTAGTACATTTTTAATTGTTAATAAAAAAATAAATTTCCAAAAAAAAAAAAAAAAAAAAAAAAAACTTCCATTATCTCCCAAGTCTTGGCTGATATCGTTACATGACTTTAAATCACTAGATGAACTTTTAAGTATTTACATTTTTAAAATAAAATGTAAATAAATTAATTTACATTGAATTAAGGCGAATGTTAAATACGCTAAATGCATTAACTGCTTCTTAAAATACTTAATCGAATTAATGCCATTCATTTTTGGTATAAGGGAATTGAAAACATTGTGATCAGTGGTGTAAGATATTGATCTTCAGAGTACTCAAGAAGTCGCTTTTTTTTAGCTAAACTGTATGAGCTTGCTTTATGATGTAATCGTTGTATTTACCTTGTTTAGAAGAACCCATGTAGTTGTAAATTTTTAACCAATTTTAGGGGTTTAATTGAAAATTACTTTATTGTCTTGCATGCATTTGAACTAATTTTTGAAAAACATTTATCAAGGCAATTCCAAAACACAACTTTAAATGCAACAAATATTTGGTCAGGCGTCAAAAACACTATCACTATATACTTTTTTGGAAAAACGCGATAGATTGGGGAGTGCAATTTAAGTTTGTGACTTGCGTAAATATACTCAAAACTTCAATAAAATAAGTTAGGAGGAATCAGATCAAGGGAAAATTTAGTTTAAAATTTCAATTAATTTTCCAAATATGACCCTATTTTAAACAAACGATCTTAATAGAAAACAATATTTTTGCATTGAACTTTTTCTTTTCTTTCCCGTTACTTTTGTAATATGGATCCTATAAGTAATTTTCTTTCCAAAATACTGGTTAAAACTCAGTGTTTCGCTTTGTAGAATGAATCGTATTTGGTGGTTTCTGGAAACAGAATAGATCATGCTACATTCTTCGAATTATACTTTTTGATCTTGTAATACTTATTAAGAATTTATCTTACATTGATTCTGATATTGAAGCAGCGGAATGTCGCGACTCTTCTCTATCCCCAGATGGAGAAACTGCTATTGCCATTTGGATTTCACACGCTTTAAACCAACAGAGGCCGTGTGAAGGTTCCCGTGGAGATTGATCTGCGGAGACCCACAACACCGTCAGTCACGAAACAATCTTCAGGGATAACCTTCAGTCTACAATGCTCAAACATATAAAGAAATGGATCGTCAATTTTCTGAGACGTTCGTGAAATTTATAGCAGAGCCCGGCACACACACACAATATTAATTTGTGGTTGTTTGATTTTACGATAAACAGCAAATATATAAAAAAAAAACATTGGCCCAAAATCATAGTCAAAAATAAAGTAGAGAAATAAAGTCGTCTTTACTTAAGAGTGGTATTTAGGTCTACCATAGACAAGTTAAAAATATACTTTTGACGTTAAAGTCGACTGTAAATATAAAACTAGCTGAAGCTGTTTTTAACTTATTTAACAACATCATCAGCTGTTCTTCGCCATGTAAAAAAGTTAGACAAAAAGTCTAAAGTTTAAGTTACAAGAAATTGGCAGAGATTTTGTAATTATTGAATATTGAATCAATAAAATTAGTACCAAAATAGCATAAATTTGATATTAATCTTTCCTTTCCACCACAAACTGCTTTTTTTTTGTAATTTAAAGTTTGTTGGCGGAGTAACAAGACTCTCAAATTGCCAGGTTGTCCCACGTCGATTCAAGTTGGTCCCTAGTCGACGTATATCTTCATATAGGAAGCTGGAACGCTTAAACCTTGTTGTTAAAATGAGGAGTGTTAATGATAACTACTTCACCAGTTGATACGTTTAGTTTTCAATGGTACTCCACCATTATCGATGTTGAGTTTTATATGGTCTCCACCAGGGTTTACATAAATTAAAAGACACGCGATTGGTGCAAACGACGTAGAACAGGAACCGTTATACGAAGCCTTACAACACACACATGCCAGAGTGAGACGCAAAATTGTCGAATGCAATAAAACGAAAACGGGCCTGATTGCACTTAAGAGATAATTACAATGACGCGCAAGTTGTTAATCAACCACCCCTACTTTGCGACTCCTTATCACTTTTTTTTTCCTAAGTCAGTTGTTCAGCGATGCCACTTGTCTATATTTTGTTGTATGTATGTATATTGTATGAAAACATTTACTACATTTGAGGTGACAACCAGTTAAAGTCGGTTCAATTTAAAACATACTTTAATTTTGACTATAGTTAGAAAATAATAAAAAACGGGTTTTTATTTTAAAGTTGAACCGACTTTATTGTTTGACTATGATTATGGGCCAATATTTTTTGTAAATTGTAATAATAATTTCAATCAAATAATACAAAAAAAAAAAAAAAAAAAAAAAAAACTATAAGTTTAGGGGTTTCATTTTTATTAACTTATATGTATGTTAAGATTTTTTCGATCTCAGTCTTTATGTCAATAAACAGAATTGCCGCATTTGGAGCGATGATAATCCTCAAACCATTACATACAGAAAAACTCACTGTTTTGTGCGAATCTGAAATTATAGTTAGAAAATAATAAAAACCGGGTTTTTATTTTAAAGTTGTTTTTAAAAAGAACCGACTTTATTGTTTGACTATAATTATGGGTCATTATTGCATATGTAAGATAAAAGATAAGATGCCCTCTAGCGCTCAGCTCTGGTTTAGAAAAAAAGCATGGTGTTAAACAATGGTCATTCTATATTGAGTAAAATTTATCGTAATTTTATTTTTTTTTATTTGAGATTATGGCATTTAGTCCATTTTGTTATAATTGCGATATCGATATTATTTTTCGATACGATAGCTAATTCGATCACAAATGCGGTAATTTGGCTTCAGGGCTGAGTTCTGTTTACATTGTTATTTAATTTATAACTCTTTAAACTCCTTGCACCTCCAGAATTGACACGATTAAAAGTGATCTCAAACGGCTGCTTCATAATTTTTATAAGCCACAACGCCTTGCATTGTTGGTGACGAATGTAAATTATCAGTAACCAAATCATTAGCAACAGTTTTCGTCAACAGGACGAACGAGGAGTCGTAATCGATGGCGTTCTCATTACGACTATGAACCACAAAAGAGTTTAGAGCCGCCTTTGACAGTATATTTACCCTAATAGCTCATGCCACCACACTAAAAATTCGTAATAGCTGACAGAACTTGAATGGGCTACATACAAAACAATTGGTCGATTAGTGATAAATTAAGTTGTTCCAGTGTGGTCACGTTGGTAGTGTGACACCCAGTGGAGTTGTACTCAAAGTTGCCAAAATGCAGTTCTACGGTCCATCACAGATAGAGATGCTAATCGGGACTGATTTTTAAAAATCCCGGGGTTCCGACCGGGGTTTCGGGAAATCTAAATCCCGAAAATTATAAGAAAAAAACGTATATACATACACATGTCTTTACAAAAAAGAAAAATATATAATTCATAAATAAATCAGATTTGATTGCAATAAAATTCATGCATGAGTATGTACATTATGTAAGAAGAAATAACACTTAAGTATGTACAATGTACATTAGGGCTATAACCAAATTTTGGCCTATATATTTATTTACTATAAAATTTTTTTCGGATACTTTTGGAATAAAAACCTCAAACACAAAAACGATTTTTAAAGTCAACATTTCCTCAAATTTGTGTTAAAATTATTTCCAAACTTTACCTCGTTTTGTAATAATACCATTTTTTAAATAACTTTCAGTGGTCTATTCGACTATGCTTTAGCATAGCCTTTTGAGCAATCGAAATGTTTTCATTTTGTTCGAGCTCCTCATCTGAGATAAAATTAATTTCGTTTGAAGAGGATCTTAATTGAGTTTTGTTAGACAACCTATGAAAAAAATGATTAAAAATTTATTTTCCAGGGTCCCACTCAAGGAAAACCAAATATATAGCATTCCTTTATTATCTATGTTGCAGCAGACATTGAGCTTAACAACTTTGCTGAACATCACTTTGCAATATTCGGGCATGTAGAATGTCAAAATGCATGAAAAATGCACACAGAAATTACAATTTCCCCTATCTATTTATGAAAAACGGGATTTAGAAAATCCCGAAAATCCCGGGATTTAAAATTAAAAAATCCCGGGTTTCGGGATTTAAGATATAAGGGATTCCCCGTTTGGCATCTCTAATCACAGACTACCTCAGATCATATAGTGTAGCTATTACAAATTAAAGTCTTGAAATTATTATGTCCGCTCTTTTGACAATACATATTTGTTTTACTATGACTATAGGCTGTTCAGCCTCCCGACAAAAAAAAAAAAAAAAAAAAACTATAAGACTAATAGTGTACACAACTTATTTCCCCTGCACTCCTTACATTTCTCATTCTGAAGTCACGTATTTAAGTTAATTAAACCTATAAATGGACAAACCAAATGTATGTTCCCTGCCAGAATAGTGGATAATTTTTTTTTATGAAAAACAAACCGCCCGTAATCTGTAGTTATTGTTACTGTTGAAGAATGTCGTCTCATTGAAAGAGGTCAATTACATACGAATAAAACATTCATCCATTCAACAACAATGTATACAAATAAACAAATACAATTGTAAATATTACACACAGATACAACACGATCATATTTATTTGTTTACATTCATATTTACGCGATGGATTGACTGGCGGGCTGGGATTCGGATGGATTTATCAGTTGATTTCCGAAATGAAATAAAATAAAATGATATGATGATGATTGTGTGGTACTTAGTTGTATTAAATAATTGTTCACAAAATATAAAAAAAAAAATCGTACCCATACTGGTGTTTGAAGCTTATTTTCTGTTTCTTTTTTGTTTATGAAAATATTTATGGATGAATGGTTGGTTGTAGTTATGTATATCTGGATGGATATTAATTTAATTTAGTTTAAATTGCATTTAACACTTGAAACTTTATATGGAAAATACTGAATTTTATTAAACAAATATATGTAGTTGTAGTCATAGTATCTGTGTGTTTTCATGTATTTATTCTCATGTGTTTACTCGTATATGTAAGCATGCTTGAGATTTTGTGTGACATGTATGGACTACTGCACTACTAGTACAAGTATCTAGATACTAGTATGTATGTTTTTTTTGTTTTATTTGAATCTTGTTTCTTTTTGTAATTCTTTTTTTTTACTAAATAAATTGCAGTTTTATAACAGGAAATACCTTTTGTGCATAATATTGTACTCGTATGTATGTAGTCTGTTTTGGATTTTGTCAGACTTGTTTGTTCATTCGGCATTTATAGTATAAAATGCTGCTGTTTTATATAGTTTTATTACTTGGCATGAGATAAATCATTATAACGGAAGTACTTGTTACTGATGTAGGGAGGGAAAATAAAAATTGTCTACTTGTGTGTGATAAATAAAAAAATACTCGTAATAATATTGTATATCACCGCAATAATGATGAGCGTAGGTGGTAATCATAATGCAAATATGACAGACAGAGTGATAGAAAGACAGACAGACTCATTGGGGAGATGATCTCTTTTTTTTTTTAACTGTTATTGAGCTCAAATGTCGCTGTGAAAATTTTGTTTCATTCTTTTGGGAATTTTTTTTGAAAACATTTTTACAATAGGGAAAATAATAGTTCTCCACGCATACTGTTTTTTTAAGCTAAATTAAGTGTCTACAAGTTTTTTTATATTTTATGGAGGATGTTTGGTACATTAGTGGACTGGTCATCATCATTACGGTGACGTAAAATGTAATTTACGTCACCGTGTTTACCCTATCGAAAAACGCAAGGTTTCGCAAAGTCAGAAAAAAGTATAAAAAACAGTGATTTGAATTACCTTAATGTCTTTAATTGAAAGTAAATTTTCAATGTTAAAATTTTTGAAAAGTAATTGAAATTATTCTATGACCAAGTAGGATGCCTTAAGAAATAAGAGGTGGTGTGCTGGTTAAATAAAATATGCAGAAACTACATTGGAAATTGTAAAATTTAAATGTTATGTTTGATATGTGAGAATTGATTTTTGTACATTTGTCATTTATAAACACAATGAGTAATGTTCTTAGCAGCAATTTATACAGCAAAATACTGGACGATAATGGGTTATACATACGTCTTGGCGAGGAGTTGAAGTGATTTCGTAGGAGGATGACTGCGCCATTAAGTGGATCTGTAATGTAAATCATAAATTTTTTAATTAAATATTTGATAATTTTGAAATTTATTTTCAACTCGACTTTCTGGTATGAAACAGAAAATGTTCCAAGTCCAAAAAGGACCTATAAAATTCAAACGCAACCAGAAATATGCAATATCATATTTTTAGCTGTGCGTCGTATAAATATATAAGTTAGTTATTTATTTCAGATAACATAAATCCACATTTTTGCACATTTCTTTCTTTACAGCATATTTTTGCATATTTAACTTATAACTGCATGTTATCTTTTTTTCCTTAATATAATTTTAATGTTTGCATTGTAATTTTTTATTTCTATATTTTGCTATTTTATTAAAGTCCAATGATAATTGACCTAACTACTTAATGAACAAATGGGAGTACCCATAATCGACTTATCTTCATTGAATTTTCGTTGACTTAAGAGAACTTAGTTTCCGTATATTTGAATTAAATTAAAAATATATACATACAAAGTATCAAAATCAAAAGAAAATTTCAAAATTGTATGTTATTATGGACAACCTCTTAAGTAAACAAACTTAACGTTATGGTTAGGCAAATGTTTAGATTATTAAGATCCATCGAAAATCCCGCGTTCAAAGCGAGATTTTCGATAGATTCACTCAAAGTTTAACAAAGATATTATGAAATCGTTAAAAAAGAATATAGAACATAGGAAATATCACGGTATTTTGAGTCCAAATGATAAAACTGCAACAAAAAGGTTTTTTTTTTTTAATTGCCGCAGTCTTAAACAGAACAAATCATTCCACTATTGTATATATACAAGTGGCGCAAAAGTAATCCTCCTATCAGAAAATGCTATAAATTTTGCCATTGGCCCCTAATGTCAGTTCTGTTTTGACATTTGTGTAGTAAACACATGCGAAATACACGTTAATAAACAATGTTACGCTACACTGCTCCAGAACGCGGAATATTGCTTACTATTTATTTGACCAATAATCGGTCGGTGACTTTGGCACAACGTGAATTTCGTCGCAGATTTCCTGGCCGTCCAACGCCTACTGGTGAAACACTGGCACAACACGAGATGCTGCCAGGTGTGGCAGACCTCGGAGTAGCCGTTCTGTAGAGATATTGCTGCTGTAGCCGAGGATGTCATGGAAGCGCCGTTGACATCGACCAGACGACGTGCCACGCAAATGGGTATCAGTCGACGGTCTTTACAGCGAATTTTGGTACAAGATTTGAAGATGTTTCCGTACAAGGTCCAGACGGTGCATCAGCTGTTAGCTGCTGTCCGCCAATCGCGTCTAACATACGCTCAAGCTATCCTTAATCACCACCAAGAGGAAGATGATTTTTCATCAAAAATAATCATGACTGATGAGGCCCATTTCCATCTTAGCGGGTACGTAAATAAGCAAAATTTACGCTTCTGGGGCACTGAAAATCCGCGTGTAACCCACGAAGAGCCATTACACCCGGTCAAAGTCACAGTATGGTGTGCTGTTTTCGCTGGAGGAGTCATCGGACCTTTTTTCTTCGAAGACGTCGCGGGCCAAACGGTTACTGTGAATGGTGAGCGCTACAGAGCAATGATCAACGAGTTCTTTTTGCCGCAACTTGATGAATTGAGATTGGAAAACATGTGGTTCCAACAGGACGGTGCAACGGCACACATTGCACGTGCCACAACCGATATGCTGAAGGATGCATTTCCCGGGCGGCTTATTTCCCGTTTTGGCGATTTGCACTGGCCAGCAAGATCGCCTGATTTGACCGCTCCAGACTTCTTTTTGTGGGGCTTTGTGAAGTCGCGGGTTTATGTCAACAAGCCTCAGACTCTTGCAGCTCTTAAAGACAATAACCGTCAAGAATGTGAGGACCTATCGCCGGAAGTTTTGGCCAAAGTGATGGAAAATGCCATAAAAAGGGCTCAAATGACAATCAACTGTGGCGGCGGCCATTTACATGACATCATATTCTCGACTTGATGTAAAAAAAATTAAAAGACCAAATAAAAATAATCCAATAATACAGCCAAAAAACATCGGAAGTTTACTTTTGCGCCACCTTGTATATATAGCGAAGTCGATAAAGCCATGTCTGTCTGTATGTTGAAACCTGAAACCTCCAAATACCTTACATACATGATTCACATAAATACATCAATATTGTTTCTAATTAAAAATCGAGAAAATTGGCCCACAAATATAAGGAAAAAACCAGACAACCTCGATTTTTTACCTATTTTTTATATATATCTTGATTACTGAGTCATTAATATAAATAATATGGATATCTAATGATGGATATTTCAAAGACTTTTGCAACGATGTATATAACGCCATAGTAAGTCGGACCTACAATGGGTCAAAATCGAGAAAAATATTATTTAACCCGATTTTTTTTTTTTTTAGCAAATACATTTTTTTTGCCATGAAATTTTTTTCACTAAAGTAAATTAAAAATTTTTTGTTAAAAAATTTAAAAAAAAACATTTTTAATTTTTTTCTTACTTAAAAATTTTTTAAAGTATAATTTGGTGAAGGTTGTAAAAGATTCAGCTCAGCCGAATATAGGTATCTTGTGTTAAATAAAAATCTTGTATCTTATTATTTGAAAGCAAATATTAATGAAAAATGTTTTTTTTTAGTAAAATTTAATGCTAAAATTTACCCTACGTCAATGACTATGTACAAAATATCCACCTCCGTAATTAAAATTTCATGTTCATGTTTAACAATTGACCAATATGTTTATTTAGCTGAGTTTTGGGCAGTTTGGAGATTTGTGCCACTCAGTCAATAGTTCTATTTTTATTGAGTCAAGATTCCTGGTCAGTCTAGTAAGTATGAACATTTTGTGTTGGCTTATGAAAGTTGAAAATATGCTCTGCAAACACTAAACACAGAAAAATTGTCTTTGAAATAGCGAATTGTGGTTTGTTTAAAAGGTTGACATGGACGGACGGACAGACATCGCTTTATCGAATCAGAAAGTGATTCTGAGTAGATTTGTATATTTTAAGGTGGGTGTTGGAAAAATATTTTTGCATTTTACAAACATCAGTACTAACCCAATATAACCTCCCCACTACGAATGTGTAGGGTTTAATTATATAAGTACTTAAATGAAGCCAATGAAATGGCGTAAAAATAAGTTTTGAAATTATTATGTCAAGCTAACTTTCCTGTAAAATAATTTTCACAAACAAGGCTTTATCGCAACTCTAAAGTATGTAGCAATTGTAATTTTTAATTATTTATTAGAGCAATTAAATTCGTATTAATTGTTGTTAAAAAATAACCATAAATGTCATCGAATTATCACTGTTAATCACCAGATTTGTCTCAGCAACAAAATAACAAGATAAAATTAAATCAAATAATTAAGTATTTATTTATTCCCAGCTACAAACAAAAAGGAGAAACAATTTGATATGTAATTTGTATTTTATATTTTACTAATTGTTTATTTTTTTAGTCTCCCTCTTAAATGTCTCTAAATAAAACGAGAAAATAAGGTATAAAAGGCGAGAACTTCCTATGAATACTTTACGTTTAAACTTAGTTTAAATTGTTCTTAATTAAGTTTGTCTTTATAGGTGAAATATGGCAAATTTGTTTATTTTGGCGTTAGAAAAATATTTGTTAAAAGTTGTATATGTGTGTCCATTTAGATGAACAAGTTATTGAACATATTTAGAACAGTGTTATCTTTGAATTTAATATTACATATGGGCAATTCCATGTCATCGTACGTGACATTTGTACGCCTATAGAGTGGAATAGATTTTGCAAAAATAAGAGTATCTGAAAAATAATTTGGTCTTTATGTTCCATTCAAAGGGTACTATAATAAGTTCTTTCGAAACATTGTTGTCCAAAATATCGAGCGAAATAAGGGTACCGTACGTGACATAAAACAGAAGTCATTTTGAGGTATATGTAGAAATATGCGAACATTTGCGAATCGTGAGAGGCGTTAGGTTTTCTTTTAATTTCTTACACTAAACCAAATATTTTTCCTTTACAATCCATCATATTTAAATAAAAACAATCTTTGGGTGAATTTATAATATATACAATTTAATATCGTACGTGACATACCGTACGTGACAGATTTTTCTCTTATAGTAAAACAATGTATATTCTGTAAATATATGTATACAAAAACTAAAATAAATAATAGAAATTATATATTCGGTTTCAATAAACAATTTCATAATAGCAAAAAAACAATCAGAGTCAAATTCATTTCATACTACATGCTAATTGGGAGCTTAGTTTTCGCCGCAATTTTAGCCTTAAACATACTAATTAAATTAAAAAATTAAATAAAGTAAGTTTAAACTATTATTTTTGCACTTAAAATATTGTAATAAGCTCTAAATACTTTCACATAGTAACATTTTAGTGTTTTCTCCTATTCAAATCATCTTGAAAAAAGTTTCAAGGGTTTTTGTTTTTTCAGTCGCGGTAGTCATTCTCATGGAATTGCCCATATGTAAATGAAATTGTATTTTCTATCATAAACAATACCTCAATAAATTGCAAATTGTGCGACATACATAATATAAACATTTTTCTTAAACTTGATACAAATGATTTCAAAAATCGAAATTGTGACGTTGCCGACAGTAGCACATTGTTATTACTACGTCAAATTTAGTTAATTAATTTTATATTAGTTGTTCAAGATGTGGTCAGCAACTTTTAGCTTTTTCTTATTTTTTACGTGTGGTTTTATTAATTTATGATTAGACGAAATAAATATATATTTTTTTTTTTATTTTTGATTCTTAAAAACAAGTCTTTTTTTTTTTTTGTTTAAAATTTGTTTCAATTATTTTATCTTTTTATTTGTTTGTCCTCCTCCTAATTTGTATGGAATTTAAAGAATATAACAAAAAATTAATACAAAAATTAAACATTATTTTGGAACCAAAAAAAAAAAAAAAAAAATAAAATAAATATATATTCAAAAATGCATCTTAAATTTTTGCTTTAATTTTGAATAATTTTATTTTTGGTTGTTGTTTAAAATTGCATAAAAAATTCTTAATTATTACTTTATATCAGCGATTAAGTATATGGCGGTGGTTTGTCCTGTTGTCTCATATTAAAGGCCATTTGGTAATGAAATGGCGAATTGTCCTTGAACAAATCTAGGAAGTGTAGTGAGATTCATTTAATAACATAAGTAATAACTACAGCAGATGTTGTTTGGAAGTAGAATCGGTACAATACCGGGGACTGTCCCGCTCTTTCTTGATCTGTTGTGTTCTGTCGCAAGGATGTGTTGCTGATGGATGTGGCTAAAATCGACTTGAACCTTCTTTGTTGAAATGTGTGCTTAATTTGAATTCATTGTTGAGAGTTATATTAGCGATCGTGTTTGTGTAAAAAGCCGTGGGACGAACATTAACATCCCTTCGGTCTCAGTTTGGCTCGCATTGATGTAAGGTATTACTGTGGACATACGGATTTACTCGCTAAATGTGCCAATGATGTCCATTTCATACCACAATTCTTTTTGTTGTCACTGAGACAGCTGTGTGTCAGTAATGGGATTTGAACATTTTGCCGAAATGGGTTCAATAGTGCCAAAATTACTTTTCAAAAAATAAACAGAATTTGCACAATTTTTGATATTAACTTTATTTGCAAATGACATAATGTGATTATGATGCCCTCAGGCTGTTTTATGTTTAATATGTTGTGATGTTGTTTTTGGGTTGTAGATTATTTTGTTATATTTGCTATATAAGCGTCCAATAGAATCCCTGCAATAAATCCGAAAGTATAAATAGCTGATGAAAAAACGTTTGTGTAGGAAAACATACAAATAGTGATCATTCCAGTGCTAATGAAGATTTAACAGACTTGCTAATATATTATTTAAATAAATTGTTTTTTTATACCCTACACCGACATAGTGGGGTTTCTTTTAGAATTTGGTATTCCAATAAAATTCAATACAAATAATTTATATATAAGGAATGAGATCGAAAAATTTTTAACATACATATATGTTAATAAAAGTGAAACCACTAAACTTACAGTTTTGAATCTTTTTTATTTGATTGATATTATTGTTACAATTTACAAAAAAAAATAAAAAAATTTTATAGTTCTAATGAATAATGATGAAATTTTGAACCTTTTTCGAAAACCCTTCCATTATGGTTTTTATAGTGCTTGAACAGGTTGTCCATCTCCGTTTAAAATCTACCACACTTTTGGACACCTTTTTTGTGCTCTTCAATTCTCTTTTAACAAGAGCCCAATATCTATCCACTGGACTCAGCTCCAGGCAGTTTGGAGGAATTGCCTCTCTTGGTACAAATACCATATTATTTGTCTTGTACCACTGAAGACCTTTCTTACCATAGTGACAGATGCCAAATCAGGCCAAAAATAAGTGGACACCTTAAGAAGTCTTATGAATGGAAACATCCTTTTTTGTAAACATTCCTTGATGTAAATGTCGGTATTTATAGAGCCCTTTGTAACAAATGTTTGACTTTTTTGGCGCAACTACATATTGCTTGACATACCAAAAAATTTTTGGTAAATTTTGTCTGCTTTTGGGTCCTAAACTTTTCTTTAACATTCCTTCGAGCATCTGCAACATAAAAAAATTTTACCCAGAAGCTGCGAACATTTCGTCATCCATTATGCAGCAGTTATATTTTTTGTATAGAATTTGACTTCAATTTCCGTGCTCTGTCTTTGGCCTGTAAATTTTTAGAAGAGTTCCTGTCAGGAACTTTTTGAGCCTTGTATGCTTTTAAACCTGCATTGGCTTTAACGTTTCGTGCCAAATAGTCGGAGTACTGATCTGACCCGGCTGCTTTCCTACCGAATGTGTTGGGAACTCTTTTGAAAATGCTTTCTATTTTTTTGGCTTTAGAAACATCATGTGGACCATTCCTTCTACCTGATTTATATCAACGGACAGGTTCTCCCGGTACTGTTTAATAACATTGAAAACAGTTTGACGGCAGATATTTGTTTGTTTGGCCAACTTTTTGTAGGACCAAGTTGGGTTTTGTTGAAAATATTTCATAATTTTAGTACGCACTTTTTTCTGGTCACTCATTTTAATCAGATTAACAACAAATGAACATAACTGACATTAAACATAATAACTGACATGCTTTACAAAGGTAACTTGATAAAAAAAATCGAATAATACTTGGGTTAAAAGTTTTAATGAAAAACGTGTGTTAAGAATTGTACGATCTCCGTCCTTATACAAAAGTGATTTCACCAAAATTTATAGCGATAATTATTCATAGCTCCCATATAATGCCCACTTCCAAAAATCATTTTAATGAGTATAGATTACATAAAAATGTTGATATTTAAATAAAATTCAACACAAATAGGTTTCAAATATATAGAAGTCATGTCACCTAATTGATCCATAATTAGTTTGGTGTAGGGTATCATATGGTCGGGCTTGACCGACTATACTTTACTTTCTTACTTGTTTTTAATTAGCTTTTGGATTTTTTTCAATTCATTTTCGGAACACACACAGCCAGCTTCAGTTTTCTTCTTATTATATATATGGGGCATATCACGTCAAGTGAACCAACTTTTGAAATCGATGTCTTCCGATCGGGATGAAATTTGCACCAATGTTAGTTCTATTGGATAGTAATTCGGACACAATTTTTCAACAAGATCGGTCAAGAACTCTCTGAGTTATAGGAGGTCAAAATTTGACATTTTGGCCAAACAGGTGTTTTTTCTTATCCATATAACTTATTACCTATTGTTCTTAGCAAAATGTGTCCCAAATAGTTTAGATAGCTATTTATGCAATCTTTGGAAAAAAAAAATTAAAAAAAATTAATAAAATATTTTTGACTTTTTTTTTAAAAAATCAAAAACATTTTTGACTTTTTTTTCAAAATGGGCCCTTTTTATTATTTTTTTTTATTTTTTTTAAGAAAGCTTAGGTCTTTTCCTAAGCGACCTATATGGTCGCTTAGTGGGATGCGAGTGGGATATCTGTCAAAAAAAATATTTTGTAACTCAAGATATACAATTTTTGACTTTTTTTTGCAAAATCAAAAACTTTGTTGACTTTTTTTAAAAAAATGGACCCATTTTTTAATTTTTTTTTTTCTCAGAAGAAAGCTTATGTGTTTTCCTTTAACACATTTTTTGTCGCTTAGTGGGATGCGAGTGGGATATCTAAAAAAAAATTGTTTTGTAACTCAAGACATAAAATTTTTTACTTTTTTTTTTGCAAAATCAAAAACTTTTTTGACTTTTTTTCCAAAATGGACCCTTTTTTTATTTATTTTTTTTTTCTCAAAAAAAAGCTTAGGTCTTTTCCTTTAAAATCTTTTTGGTCGCTTAGTGGGATGCGAGTGGGATATCTATCAAAATAAATATTTTGTAACTGACCGATAACAGCCACTGGAGGGGTGCAATGTGAGGCCGACCGCTATTAATTTTCCACCCCCAAAATTTGTCTGAGTTTTGTATCTTGCGGCTTTTTTAGTTAATCCTATAGGTAGTTTTCAGCGCAATAATTAATATTCGTGATTGATTTTTGGAAGTGGACCTTATATGAGAGCTATGTCAAATAATGGACCGATCACCATGAAATTAGGTGGTGTGATTAATGTCTATATAAAAGTTATTTATGTTGCATTTTATGTGTATACCAACATTTTTAGGAGATTTATGCTCGTTAAACTGATTATCGGAAGCAGGCCTTATATGGGAGCTATGACTAATTATGGACCGATCATCATAAAATTTGGTGACATGAATTCTGTATATATAAAACTTATTTGGAGAAAAAATTGTGTTGATAGCTATATAAATTAAACATTTATGACCGATAAAGTCCACTTTCGGGAGGACATTTGTATGGGGGCTAGATGAAATAATAGACCGATTTCAGCCAATTTCAATAGGCTTGGTCCTTGGGCCGAACAAATTATATGTACCAAATTTTATTGAAATATCTTCAAAATTGCGACCTGTACTCTGCGCACAAGGTTTACATGGACAAGCAGCCAGCCAGACGGACGGACGGACATCGTTTAGTCGACTCTGAAAGCGATTCTGAGTCGATCGGTATACTTTAAGGTGGACTAGACTAATATTTTTGGGCGTTACAAACATCTGCACAAATCCAATATACTCTCGCCACTATGGTGGTGTAGGGTATAAAAAGTGATTTTTATTCCTGAGGTTAACATATTATGGGTATTACAGTATCGAGGCTATGAAAATTTAGTTAGGTATGTTACATACCATCGGAAAGGCTAATGTGTCTAGTTTCTCTGCGTAAGTTTAATTTTTAAGGTTTACACACCAATACGAAAAAAATCAAAATAGTGCATATGCTAAAAATTTTAAAACCTTTGTCTTGAGTTACAAAATATTTATTTTGATAGATATCCCACTCGCATCCCACTAAGCGACCAAAAAGATTTTAAAGGAAAAGACCTAAGATTTTTTTTGAGAAAAAAAAAAATAAATAAAAAAGGGTCCATTTTGGAAAAAAAGTCAAAAAAGTTTTTGATTTTGCAAAAAAAAAAAAAGTAAAAAATTTTATGTCTTGAGTTACAAAACATTTTTTTTATAGATATCCCACTCGCATCCCACTAAGCGACAAAAAAGGTGTTAAAGGAAAACACATAAGCTTTCTTCTGAGCAAAAAAAAAAATAAAAAATGGGTCCATTTTTTTAAAAAAAGTCAACAAAGTTTTTGATTTTGCAAAAAAAAGTCAAAAATTGTATATCTTGAGTTACAAAATATTTTTTTTGACAGATATCCCACTCGCATCCCACTAAGCGACCATATAGGTCGCTTAGGAAAAGACCTAAGCTTTCTTAAAAAAAAATAAAAAAAAAAATAAAAAGGGCCCATTTTGAAAAAAAAGTCAAAAATGTTTTTGATTTTTAAAAAAAAAGTCAAAAATATTTTATTAATTTTTTTTAATTTTTTTTTCCAAAGATTGCATAAATAGCTATCTAAACTATTTGGGACACATTTTGCTAAGAACAATAGGTAATAAGTAATATGGATAAGAAAAAACACCTGTTTGGCCAAAATGTCAAATTTTGACCTCCTATAACTCAGAGAGTTCTTGACCGATCTTGTTGAAAAATTGTGTCCGAATTACTATCCAATAGAACTAACATTGGTGCAAATTTCATCCCGATCGGAAGACATCGATTTCAAAAGTTGGTTCACTTGACGTGAAATGCCCCATATTTTACTCACTGTTTTCACAACAAATTTTCTGACGTTATAATATATGGTTATATTACGAATTTTTAACTAGAACCCAAGAACATCAAAGTGGATTTACGTTAGATTATTCTTAAGTAGATTAACTAATCTGATTTTTATTTGGAAGATCAAAATCTTCACGTCAAAAGCCCTTCCTAAAATGATTACCGAATACATAAAGATGAAAATAATGATTTTATTCAAACTCTTTCTGGTCGGATTGATAAATAAATTTTCCATATTGTACTAATGTTAATAAAAATTGTATTTTAACTGTTGTAAAATGTTTTATTGTATTCATAGCCTTTTATTAAATTTTACCAGAATAAATGACACTTTTGAAATTATGATCGCTTTTAAATGGAATTTTGCATTAAATAGTTATACGAAATAAAGCTTGACTTGTTCTTAATCACATTGTTTTGTTTATTTATGAAAATTTTCCATATTACATGAATTTCACTCAAATATTCTAAAAATTAATTATGAAATAACAGCAAATTTAAAAAAGTGTATTCAATGAGCCTATTTTTGGATATATTTTTTGACAATTGGTGATTTTTAATGAACATCTAACATGTCTAACTAAATCTGATGCATTTGAGATCTTCAGCCAATTATTAAAAAGTTTCATCACTCAATTCGTAGTAGTAATTAATCAATCATTTATGTACAACAATTATTTTTAAATTCTATTTGTTTTAATATATTTCAAGCTTTCAGTGTTGTTTCGTTTTTTTTTCCTCAATTTATTTCAGTGAAGAATTTTTTCAGATTTGAATTTGTCGCAGACAATTTTATTAAGATTGTAGACTTCTTATAAACAAAAAAAGCCTGATAAAAACTAGAACGTTTTTTTTTTATTCATTAAACTTTTACATAATTATTTCTCGCCCACCAACACAACTGCATTTTCAACAAAATTAAGAGAGCCATACGAGGAGTATTTGACCCGAAATGCTGGGCAAAATTATTAAAAGTGTATTTTGAATTAAAAGTTTAGGTTTTTTGATAGTTTTTGGTGTTATTAGGTCCATGGACTAACCCCTGTCCTATCTAAATTGCACTTATATACTCATAAAAATGTTAATTATGTACAATCATGATACAATTTAACAAGAATCAGATACGAAAAACATGCTGTAAAGTTTGGTGGATATCGGACTGCATTTGACCCTAGACCCCATATAAAAGCATTAGAAATTCTACATAAACAAAATTTTTATATTAATCTAAATTCTCTTACAAAATTTTATGAAGATCAGTCCATAATTGACCTTACCACCCATATATGGTTATCAGTTTATCCTCAATAATTCGCATAAATATGACAGCATTACGATAAAAGCCGACATTAATGATATAATTTAAAATATTAAATGTTCCATCAATTTCTGTATAGTTCGATTCATAACTGACCTCAGACCTCATAAGTTTCATATCAACTTTAATTACTCTGACAAATGTTGTAAGTAACGGTCCATTATTTTGCCTAGTCCCCAAACGGGGCTCCTCGGTGTACCGTCGGCATGTAAAATGTTTAAACATGTGCCATATTTTTGTTCCCCATCCGATTTTAAAAATTTTTATATTTTTGGAAAGCGCTCGAAGAGGTCTTGCTTGTGTTATTTATCTCTTATAACTTCAAAATTAAAATCTTAAAATTTTGCCATACCTTCGTCCGCTTTTTTAAAAATTTAGGTCGTACTTTTGGACCAAATGGACTCAAATTTGTTAGTTAGACAATCAAATAATTTCAGAGCAATATCAATTATGGATCCAAGAATAAACGGTTTTCTATTTAAAAATTAAAAAAATATTTGATTTTTGCTGTTTTTGGGGCGAAAAGGTGACTTAATTCCTTTTTTATTTAACAAAAAAAAATTTTATTAAGTTTTGTCAATAAATAACGATTCTATTACGTACTACATATTTATTGAGTCTCTAAAACTAACATTTGTATACAAATTTTAATAGGATTGCAAATATTAGGAACAATTTGATCCACAATTATTCCACCATTATTCCACAATTATTTATTTGTTTAGATAAGTTCATTTTTGGTCTTACAAAAAATATTTCAAGTCAATATCCCACAGTGGGGCAGAATCAAAAATTTTTGGAAATAAATCTGGCATTTCTAAACGTCGTAGCCAAGGAGTATTCGAGTTTAAGTTATTGAAATGGATCCTACAAATGCTTCAGGCGCGGCGCTATGGGGGCTCAAAGTAGGGTACTTTCGACATGTAAAATTTTTAAACACGTGACATTTTTTTGTTTCCCTTCCGATTTCAAAGATTTGTATATTTTTGGATAGCGTTCGTCTATTTATCTCTTATAATTTCCGAGTTACAGGCATTTCAAAATTGAAATTTTAAAATTTTGCCATACCTTGGTCCGCTTTTTTATTAATATAGGTCGTACTTTTTGACCGAATGGACTCGAATTCCTTTTGTTAGTTAGAAACCAAAATTACCAATAATATAGAAAAGATTTCAGAGCTATATCAATTATGGATCCAAAAATAAATGACTTTCTATTTAAAAATTAAAAAAATATTTGGTTTTTGCGATTTGATTTTTCCTTTTTTATTAAAAAAAAAAAAAACATTCTTTAAGAACATATAACAATTTTATGTTTTTCTGTAAGGTATCTTTACGGAGAACATTTTGTGCTAGTTTTCCACATGTTCTAAAATCCCAAAGCTAGGATCGGAAAACAGAAAGCAGTTTTGCAAACCCTGATATATTCCCTATTTATCCCCAAATTATTTTCCCAGCCCCGAAGGAAATTTGGGATTTTGCTTCAATTTTTAGGAATTGCGGGATTCCCTTTGACCTTTTGACAATTTTTTTTACACTTTGTTATTTAGAATGACAAATTTAAAAAACGTTGAAAATTTCATAAGGTTTGTTAATAAATGAAGATTTATTACATATTTATTACATCTAAAACTAACATTTGCATACAAATTTGAATAGGATTACAAATATTAGAAACAATTTGATCCACAATTGTTTATTTGTTTAGATAAGTTAATTTTTGGTCTTACAAAAAATATGTCAAGTCAGTATCCCAATTAGATTAAAAAATATGCCACTTTTAAACTTCGTCCTTCAAAAATATTTCACTTTTTAAGAAATAAAATAATTTTTTGAAATTTTCTTAATATTTTATTCAACAACAAGTCAAGTGCAATATTTTTGAAGGACGGAGTTTTAAAGCGCGAAATTTACCTTTAGAAACATAATATCTATTTTTGCAAAAAAAAAAAAAATAAAAAATTGGATGACATAACTTCCGTATATGTACGGAAATTTACCTCAAAATAAGTATTACATATACATACATGTAATACTTATTGTGTAGATACCTATATAAGACATCTGTTTTATATTGCATCTACACCTCGATTTTGTTATACAGTGTCGGACAAAGTCGGTGATCCAACTTTCAATGTTAATATATGTGGTGGCATTCCGGTTCCAATGAATTCAAAAATTCAGTAGGATAATTGACGGATTGTTCTTCGTTCATTACTGTGACAATCGATTTGTATTTTAATGTTTCGTCAGGCAGTTTCAATTGAATTTGTTCATTGAGCTTGTTAACAACATAAGTTTTTGGTGTCAAAATTGCACGTTCCCACAGCTAATCCGAATTTTTGTAGTTAGTTGTAAGACATGGGAATATCTTGTCGACAACGGCTTAAATATTAATTTGGCAGAAGTTCGGGATCAATTGGAATTTTTCCATTTCCGATGTCCAAAAATTGTTTTGAGACTGTTTCGACAGAAGGATATTGCAGCAAATGCATACGCATGTTCAGCTTCTGTAGCTTCATTTCCAGTGAAATAAATTTAAAGAAACTTCGCATCATCATTGGAAAGCGCGAGCAATGATCCAATTCTGTGGTACATATGACCTTGAACTTTAAAGGTGGGCATGAAGCCGACATCATTTGAAAGCATGAGTTGCACTTTTGAATATTTTGAAGAAAGTGCTTGGAAATAGAATTTGCCCCGCATACGTCACTTAGAAGTAGCTCAGGCGGCTTAATAATTAGTTGCAGAATAACTTTACCGTTCGAACAGCACATTCCCGGGAATTTCTTAGGGAACTTCCAAACGCTGCAATGTAAGCAATGTTTGTTAATTGCGGCAATCAGTACTTCATTGTGATTCCTGTAGTCATCATACTTAAGTATTGTAATAAAATGCCGGCAACTTTAAATCGATTCAATCTTTTGATCGAGCCATTCGGGAGCGATTGACTTCTAGTCTTTTGATATGCTGTTGAGGTGTATCCGCAGCTCTCGATGAAGATGCACTGCGACGCATTTGCTGAAGCCGTGATTTTCGTTCCCTTTCTGTTTCTGGGGCTCTAGACGTATATGTCCTTTCAAAAACAAATTTTATTTGAATAAAACCGTTTTTTTATTAAAAGTGGAATGTGGAGAGTTATTCAAAATATTATTTTTGTAATAGATTTCATATGGAAATTTCTTATTCATGCTCCTAATTAAAGTTTCTAAAAAACCGAAGAATTTCAAAACGGTTTCGGTTCGGTTCGGTTTTGTGATAATTTATTAAGTATAAAATCAGTTGATAATATAGGAATAGCTATACAAATTTAAAGTTCAAACTTGACGTGTGTTCAAGAGGATAAAGGAAAACTGGTACTTTTTATACCCTTCACCTTCCGTTTGTAAAAAATTCTGGATCCTTATAGATAGCGGAGTCGATTTAGCCATGTCCGTCTGTCTGTCTGTATGTCTGTCTGTCCGTCTGTCTGTTGAAATGAATTTTCTGAAGGCCCCAGATATGTTCGGGATCCAAATCTTCAATAATTCTGTCAGACATGCTTTCGAGAAGTTTCCTATTTAAAATCAGCAAAATCCGTCCATAAATAACGGAGATATGACCAAAAATCCGAGACAACCTCTATTTTTGTTGCCTATTTTTGAACTATATCTCGATTACTAAGTCATAAATATAGACACTATGAATATCTAATGATAGATATTTCAAAGTCCATTGCAACGATGTATATAAGGCTATAGTAAGTTGGACCTACAATGGGTCAAAATCGGGAAAAATATTTTTTAACCCGAATTTTTTTTACAAAAAACTCTTTTTTCACTAATAAATTAAAAAAAATAATTTTTTAAATTAAAAAAAATGTTTTTAAAAAAATTGGAAAAAATTTCAAAATTTTTTTTTTTTAAAAATAAGAATTTTTTAAATTTTATTTTAAAGTATAATTTGGTGAAGTGTATATAAGATTCGGCACAGCCGAGAATAGCTCTCTTACTTGTTCTTTAATATATTAAATTAGTTAGCTTATATACATTAAAGTTGGCTTATATGCTTCTCAGTAAAGAAATAATCAAGAATAGGGTGCTCAATTGTATTAAATGGGTGCTCAATTGTATTAAATGTATTAAATGTATTAACATTTACTTATTATTTATTTTTGCATACACTAGAAAAAATGTAAGTGTACCAAATTGCAATAACATAAAATTATTATGTTATTCTGTGCATATTTTCTTTTAGTATAATGTTGCAATTAAAAATTTTTTTAACAATCTTAAAAGTCGACTTTTTTCGACTTTTATCGACTATTCGACTTTTATCGACTATTCGACTTTTGTGATAACTAATCGAATGTTCGACTTTTATGTGACCAAAAAGTCGACTTAGACTTTTCGACTTTTTTCAGCAAAAAGTCGATTGTTCGAACAATCGAACAATCGACTTATAGAACCCTACTAGAAACACGAAATTAAGCATTCATGGTTTAGTGAATGCGAATTCAAAAGGGATAATTAATATTACTATTTCTTTATTATAAAGGCACTTTTTGAATATTTTATAATAATAAACCTTAAAATTGAAAATTAGGCACAAATGATTCTTAATGAATTATAATTCACAAAAGGTGATTTTAGTGGTATCTTTCTTTTGTATTTTCTATAATAATGGACACAGAAATATGAAAACTCTACTATTAATATGCAACAGTAAACAAAATTGTTTATCATCGATTGATAATCTAAAAGAACTTTTATTTTTTTTTGCCAAATCATTGACCTTGAAAGCCTGTATATAGGAAACTAAATAAACTATCTATAAGAATTGAAGAAAAGGTCGATCAGCAATTATACAATATTTTTTTTTTATTTTTTGTGTAAAAATTTTATTTTGCCACGGCCTTCCGCCCACAGACCGAAAATCAAAAATCTGACTTTACAGTGTTATGATAAAATTATTCATCATATAAATGGTTGTCACAAACATATACATGTTTACTGTAACCATATATATGGTTGAAATATTCATGTGAATCGTAAATTAACCATATTATTGTTACCACAATCATATATATAGTTACTGTGACTATAATATTGTTAAAAATTTTGAAATTGTTACAGTAACCATGCACAAATTTTAAATGGTTACAGTAACAATGTTCAACTATATTTTTTTTCTGCGTGTATAGTTAAATATTTATGAGCGATAAAGAGCGATTTCAGGAGGACATTTCTGTGAGGGCTAGGTGAAATAATGAACCGATTTCAGCCAATTTCAGTAGACTTTGTCCTTGGGACGAAAGAAATGTAGTAAATTGTGACCTGTACATTGCGCACAAGGTTGACATGGACAGCCAGCCAGATGGACGGACGGACGAATTCTGAGTCGATCGGTGGGTGTTTGACCCTCCCCACTATGGTGGTGTAGGGTATAACAAATACTTTATATAAATTGACTTTGTATTTCTACTTTTTAAACTAATCTCATATTTTGTCCACCTAAATAGCTTCATCAAATGCCGCGCCCCCTTTTTTTATGCACCAGCTTTATTAAGAAAACTTTATTGTCATTTAAACATTTGCTCATTAATATATATGTATGTACATCTATAACCAATTACGGTCTGCTCAAAGTTGGCCCCCCTAAATACATATGTATGTCTCATACATGTAGGCGGTCTTATTAAAATTCGATACCAAAATTATGATCACGTTTTTATCGAGTGTCAGCTAAAACAACTAGTAAATTGTATTCATATTGTATCTCAAACATATAAACACTTGTAGACATACATTTGTGTGTTTGCAAATGTATGTGCAAGTGTATCATATGACTAGTAGGTAAATTTAAATGGACTCGTGCTATATAGTATACAAAACGCAAGACACGACAATAAACACGTATGTTAGTTTTTAGCGCTTAAGACGACTTCGGAATACCTTAAAATTTAAGGCTTAAATGAAAAGAAGTAAGAGTGCTGTATCCAGTTGTACCGAATCTTATGTACCAAAAGTATACTTTAAGATAAATATTAAAAACAATTTTTGGTGAAAAAAACGTAGTTAAAAATGTTGATGAAACAAACATGTTAATTGTTATTTTTTTTTTTTTTTGCAATTAACATGTTGCTTTTAAATAGCAACCTTAGTTAGCCTATAGCGGATATATTGATGTATGTAAGTTATTTGTTGGCTTCAGAAAGTTTATGTCAACATATAGACAGAAATGCCTATATCGACTCCGCTATCTATAATGATCCAGAGGTCGTTATTGGAAGTTATGAAGATGTAACGAGATAAGAAGCTGATAAAAGTTATTTGACTTTCCTTTATGTTTTGAACAACAATTAAAATTTATTTAGTACAATTCAAAAATACTTAATATATATAAAAAAGCAATTGAAACTTTAAATCAGTGGTTGTCATAAAGAAAACATGGAACATGTATTAAAATAACATGTTACGCACTTTTATGCTCTGTTGCTATTGATTGTTAATTCTCTCTTTTATATGATCATTTTTATGAACTTCGATGACATTCGTGTTGTTTACAGGTAAATAACCGATTACGTTTTACAGCTGTTGGCTATGAGTGCCCAGTCATTTATGTCTCATATTGTCAACTTTTTTGACAAAATAAGCTTGACCTCTAAAAAAATCTACATAAACTTTCCTACTTAAAATATTTATTTAATTAAACAAGCTTTGTTTTTGAAAATATCATTATTGTAATGGTGCACTTGGTTTATTCCTACTAATGTCATATTTTCAAAAAAGTTTCCTCTAGCTGGACCAACTTAATACACTCCCAAACCCTCATAGCTAAAATTAAGACAAGTTACTTTGCCAAAAAAAGACATACTAGAGAAATAACAAAAATAAAACAAAACAAAACAAAAAAACTTGTTCGATTTGCATATTTAAATTTATTTTAAAATTTTTTTAAATGCGTCAAAATAAGAATTAACAAAGAATAAACACGAAAAATGCATAAAACATATAATAAAAAACCGGCAATATTTACAAGAGATAACAACATTTTAAATCATCAAAGTTAACCAAACCAAAGTGGGTACTCATATCTAGAAAATAAGTATATATATAGTTGAAGTCATAATGGTACAGCGAGGTCACTTATTGAACACACTTCATATACATATTAGATTTGGAAACTTTTAAGGTTTTGATGGCTAATTTTTTGGCAGAATTTTAATTTTAATATTTTGAAACAAAACATTTATTTTATGTGTCGTTTAAAAGTTAAGACTAAAGGGAACCATATACAACTATCAAAATACTCATCAAGCGCTATGGATGTATTAGTGATGATGTGTTTGCATGAGTGACACTGACAACGCTTGACGGAAAGTCAAACAATTTTGATTTTTAGCATGCTTGATGTTACATTTTAATGAGTGTATGTTGTTTTCACATCAAGCACGTAAGCATTTACAAAAATATTTCAAGGCGTGAGGTTGATAAGTGGTCAGGTGAGGAGAATTATTTTTATTATATGTAAATAACTCCACAAAATCAAAAACAAAATGCATGCTTGACGGGTCATCCAGCAAGTCATCCAGTATCATACCATCAAACACACGTATATGAATTTGACCTTGAAGCATTTTGATAGTGTATGGTGCTCTTAGGATTATTATTCAGTAAAGTTATTTTTCCTTTATTTCTATGGAATTACTTGTGTTGCCATAACTGTCCAAAAATATAGCCGAGCAATATTTGTTTTAGTTCAACAATTAACTCCGTGATGCTCACTGAAACCAAATTGGTGAACTAAGTTAATGCTTGGATCATTAAAAAGTTATACATATAGTTTTCCCTTGAAATACGTTCTCAAAAGTTTTGACTAACAAGGTAGTAAGCTAATTGGTCTATAGGAGGATGGTACTGTCAAACCTGGTTCCTGATTTTTGTATTTTGATAATTTGGGAAATTTTGCAATCTTTTGGAAAAACGCCTAGTTTAAAGATAACATTAAATATTACTAGTAGCTGAATAATTGCCACATTAGGTAGGTTTCTAATTATGAATAGTGTTACAAAATCATATTCTGGTGACTTTCATGTGTTTAGATTGTTCTTTATAGTTTTATGATAATTTTCTGGACTAACTGTGATTATTCCAGAGCCTGATAACACAAACTCATTCATAATTGAAATGCATTACATAAATCTTCTGAAAATATTATTATTTTTTGTACTACGTGGTTTGCACTTTGTGTCTCTAGCGGTGGCTTAATTTTTTGTGCATAAGGAGCTTTGCGCAAGGATATCTGCTTTCCTCTTTTTGAGGAAAACTCTCTCAATATCTCAGTTAGAAATTTATATACTAGGTTTTGAAGGAATTCGGTATTAAATGTTATCCAAGGACGAAAATATCAAAGATGTAAAGTCACTGATACAATTACACTACTCGACACCCAAAAAGGGCTCCTCGTGCTTAACATTAGCGATCCTGATCAGATTGGTATATTTTTCTGATGTGTGTGAAGATAAATTTAAATTTGTTTAGCACAGACACAAACCAAATTTTTTAGCCCGTCCCATTTTACAGTTAACAGAGCTCTGTTAATCACTTAACAGTCATAATACTTAAAATATAATAAACAAATTATCTGAAATAAATTCAGAATAAGAAAAAAAAAAAATAAAAATTAAAAACAACAATCCATTTAAAATAATAGATACATATTTAAACCCATCTTATTATCAGGATTCCAATAAATATGAGTTTTTTGAAAAAATAAACCTGGAGAGGATTTTTCGCCATTATGGAAATTATGAAAAGGGCTCGGATATGACACAATATAGAAATGGTAGTCCTAAAAAATCCTCTCCAGATTTATTTTTTCAAAAAACTCAAATTTATTGGAATCCCAAAATTATTTCAGATATCCCACTACCACAGTTCCATTTAGAGACCCTAGGACTTCCATTTCTATATAGTGTCATAGTGTCATATAGTGCCCTTTTCCTAATTTCCATAATGGCCAAAAATCCTCTCCAGATTTATTTTTTCAAAAAACTCAAAATTATTGGAATCCTGATATTAAGATGGGTTCAAACATATATCTATTATTTTAAATGGATAGTTTTTTTTTTAATTTTTTTTTTCTTATTCTGAAATTATTTCAGATATTGTAGATATAAATTTGTTTATTACATTTCAAGTATTATGACTGTTAAGTGATTAACAGAGCTCTGTTAACCGTAAAATGGGCTGGGCTAAAAAATTTGGTTTGTGTTTCTGCACGTTACAAATATCAGCACTAACCCAATATACATACACTCCCCAATATGGTGGTGTAGGGTATAAATATGTTTTGCACGATAAGCTTTTTTTTGGCTGTTAATACTTCGCTGCGGGAAATTTGAATCAATTATTTTGAACGAACTTGTCCCGTATTGACTTAGGAATATCTCTTAACTTGTCCTATTGTGACAATGAGTTGTCAATTTAACATTGAATTTTTTTTTAAATTGTATATCAAAAAAAGAACCTATTCGCTGTCCTAATAGACATAAAAGACATATTTAATAACAAATGAAAAATAAATCTTTTAAAACGTTGAAGCTTTTTTCCAATCGGACGATTAATTTTTTAACAACTACATGTCTAGTATAGAGTTATGAAAATAATAAAAATTTTATTTAATAAATTAAAAAATGCATTTCTTAGCGAACAAAAACAAAAACTTGTTAAACTAAGCAGTAACCAGTTTTTTTTAATTTGTTTAAATTCAGTTTTTGTTGTTGCTTCTTTTGTTTAATTTTTACTAATGTTTTAAAATTAGTGCATACTATTTTATGCCATCTTTGAAATGTTTTTTGTTTCTGTTTGGTTTTTGCTTTTAATACATCTAGTCTAAAAAAGGACAATAAACTTTATTTAATATAAAGATTCAAGGTCAACCACTAACAAAATGCAAAAAAAAAAAAAAAAAACAAAATTCAATATCTCTTGGTTCAAATACATACATATATCTAAAATCTTGAATTTTTTGTTGTTGTTGTTAAATAAATTAAAATACAATTTTAAGATTTATAAGAATTAGTTAGTAGATGTTGTGTTTGTTATTCATTTATTTAAATTTTAATACATATAATAAAAATAATAACAATTTTTTTTTTTTTTTGATAAATTTTAATTTTCAATTAAGTAATTTGTATTTAATTTAATTATATGTGTTAAAACTAAGTAGAATATTTAAGTAATAGTTTTTTTTATTAGCCGATAATAAAATATTATTATACGAGTATTTTTTGTTTTAATTATTTACAGGGCATTATGGCCCAGCATAGATGGGTGTTTTCAGTTTTAGAAATGGTAATGAAATTTTGTAAAAATTAAGAAAGCAAATTAATAAGAGTTTATAAAATCACTAATAAATACATTTTATTTAAAGTTTATTTATTTATTGAATCTGCCTTATTTTCTTAAGCCTAACAATAAGTCTTATAACTAAAATTAAATGCTGGCTGACGGGAACCTTGATGGACAAGTGGGGCTCTAGGAAGCCTTGATTGTGTTTCACTCTGTAAGAGAAGTCTTGCAAGCGGGTTCGGGTGGTTTTGTAATATATTTTTCACGGACATTCTTGAAGTCGTCCTTAACTAACGTTACGTGTAAGTCCCTATGGTTATGTCCAAATGACTTTATAGTCAAGGCTTAATTTTGCTTGCTCATTGATTAACCAGTGAAGGCTCTTAACTTCATGTGAAGTCTCTTGGCTTCTATATGACGACGCCTAGTAAGTAAGTCGTCTATCAATGGTATATCACATTATCTGTGGAATGCACTATAGGAAATTTTCCCCATTCTTTGGCCATAATTAATTACAGCCAAACGGCTGGACCGATTTAAATAATTTTTTTGGATTCGAATTTTTGAAGACATTTAAAAGGGAGGGAGGGACCATTAAAACTTTTTCATACACTGAAAAAAAATTCAGAGATAAAAATAAAATAAACTAAAAATTTCTTCCAAACTGTGTTCCCGGGTTGTAGGTTCCTGGATCCAGTCCAAACCTGTAACTCTTAGGTGTTTGCCTAAACTCTTTTCTTCTATTTTGTTTTTTGAGTGTAAAGTAACTTTTGATAATAAAACAATCTTATGTATACATAACTATAGTTATGTTTAAAATTTTATTTTATTCATCAATTTGATTTTCTAATTCTAAATTATCAACTATATTTAAAAAACAAGGGAAAAGTTGTTTTCTAAAAGAAAGGCTAGTGCTTCAACAGCAGATAGCTTAGTTGGTGTTAAACTTGAAATTAGTTTTCGTACTTTGGAAGCTCTAGTCAGAGCTTCTTTTAAAATCACTGCTAAATCTAATAGGATACATTTACGAGCAGCCGCACATACAGCAAGTAGTAGAGGTTCAACTTCATTATTTTGATCTTTAGCGATTTCGGCTGCAACTCGTCTTGTTGTTCTTTCAGATTTTTGACAAAATGTTAATTGCGGTCGACCAGGCTTCAATTTAGTGGGGGCAGGGTGCACTTTATATATTTTCATTGAGGTATTACCTTTAAGCCAAACAGCATTATTTAAACTAGAGTTTCCAAAAAACCGCGGTTTCGGTTTTAAAAAATTGAAAACAGATCGGTTTCGGTTCGGTTTTGTGATAATTTATTAACTATTAAATCAGTTGATAATATAGGAACCTTTTTAATATATTAAATTAGTTGGCTTATATACATTAAAGTTGGCTAATATGCTTCTCAGAAAATAAATAATTAAGAATAGGGTGCTCAATTGTATTATGATAGCAAAAATGGAGAACTAAAATAAACTAAGGAGTTGTCTGATATACTTTTAAGTAAAGAAAGAATCAAGGATAGATATAATGTTATTGAAGTAACAAAATCTATTACTGAAATTTCTATAATGAACCTATAAGCGGAAATTAAACACACATGATCCTGACTGAGTTAGAATATAAAAATTAAAAATTAGGCACAAATGATTAGGAATCAGTTAGAATTCACAAGAGGTGATTTTAGTGGTACCTTTCTTTTGTATTTTCCATAATAATGGACACAGAAATATGAAATTAGACATTCATGATGCTGAGTAGGAATACAAAATGTGTGTCTTTATAGTACTTTTTATACCCTTCATCTTCGTGAGAAGGGTATATATAAATATGTCATTCCGTTTGTAATTTTCACAATATAATTTTCCGACCCTATAAAGTATATATATTCTGGATCCTTATAGATAGCGGAGTCGATTAAGCCATGTCCGTCTGTCTGTTGAAATCAATTTTCTGAAGACCCCAGATATCTTCGGGATCCAAATCTTTAATAATTCTGTCAGACATGCTTTCGAGAAGTTTGCTATTTAAAATCAGCAAAATCGGTCCCCAAATAGCTGAGATATAAGCAAAAAACCAGGACAACCTCGATTTTTGAACTATTTTTTTACCTATATCTGGATTACTGAGTCATTAATATAGACAATATGGATATCTAATGATAGATATTTCAAAGATCTTTGCAACGACGTATATAAGACCATAGTATAAACGTTCGAAAAAATTATTTTCCAAAGAATTAAAAAAACAACTTTGGAAAAAAAAATTAATTTTGTTTAGCTAAAAATATTTAAAATTTTTATTTTGAAGTATAATTTGGTGAAGGGTATATAAGATTCGGCACAGCCGAATATAGCTCTCTTACTTTTTTATTCTAATAATACGTTTCGAATGAACTAGAATCCACATTACAACGAATCAATAAACATGAAACTAGAAACATGTTTTCCAATTGGGGTAGCGAAGCGCACCGGGTCAACTAGTACTTTTATCGGATATTTGAAAATAACTAAGAGTTTGTTACAAAAATTGTTAATTTTTTTTTTTTTTTTTAAATTAAATAAATAAACAGTCATTTGAAGTTTAATTGTCAGGAAATACTCGTAGATCAATATGTTGTGTCATGCTTTATTAGCAGGTTTCCTTGCCTAGCCTGCGATATTAAGATATTTTTTCCGATCTGTTTTAAGAGATATTGGATAAATAATTGGATGAAAAAGTGTGTTTCTCATTTCAAAACTTTTAATTTTTCTACTGAAAATAGATTAAAAGTAAAAACCGAAGAATAATTGTCGGTTTCGGTTTTAGGCCTTGAAAAACCGCGGTTTCGGTTTCGGTTAAAACCGAATTGGAAACTCTAATTTAAACTGACTGCTTAAACGTTATTTAAACGTGACTGCTCTTCTAAACATTGATTTAGATTTTCTGAACAATCACTTTCATCAATATGTGACAAGAAATATGCATATATAGCGGCTCTTTTTTAATTTTCACCATATTTCTCATGCCATACATAAAATAGTTCTGAGTTTTTCACACTGTATTTACCTGAAAAAATGCTTTTCATAATTTTATTATTTCATCGTAAGGTCACTTTAATTTATCCAATTTAATCGGTCTAATAGCCGAGTTCACCAAGATTTCCCTATATATTAATAAAGTACTCACTTTCACCATTATTATCCATTTTTTAATTTTTAAAAACTCTATATTTTTATTATGAAAACTTTTATTAGAAATTGTATTAAAATTTGCTGCACTACACTATTTCGAAATCGAACATAAAACAACTGATAAAGTGACAGATAATCAACTTTTTTGCAAAATTTAAAAATATATGCTTACTTTGTTATATTTTTATTTATACTAAAGCATAAAAAATTTATTTTTCAAAAATTTTAATTTTGCATTTTGGCCAAGAAATGGGGAAAATTTCCTATAGTGGAATGCTTATATTATTTAGAGCTAGTTTCTGGGATAAAGATAATCTACATTCTTCGTTTAACCCTAAATTAATCTAAAAATTGTGTTTCTCACTTATTGTTTATTTTGTATATAATCTAGGTTTAACTGACTATCATTGGCGAGTTAAACCTAAGTATAAAATGCCAAAGCACAAACAGCTGGAAAATAAAATAAACAATTCAGCACAGCAGCTCTTTGTTTTGATTTGCTTTATTAACATCAATATAACTTTTAATACACATTTTATATACTTTGATGTCCCTTTTTCTTTTACGAAGTTAAAATTTACAAAAAAAGTTATGTACGCGGTTGCTTTTTCTTATAAAATTTAAAGTATTGCCATATTTATATGAAAAATATTGAGGAATGCACATGTGATTTGACTGAAAAGTATGGCAATGCTAACAAAATTGACAGACGGTAAACCAGTAGTTAGAAACACAATCATTGGTTAAATCCCGGCTAAATATATTTCAGGTTTAATATAACAGCGTGTTAAGCTGAGTTTAACTGACAAGTAAGAAACTAGCTCTTAGTGTGATAGATATACAGTCATCCTTTCTTAGTGTAAATGTGATGTGTTTACTTTTGAGTTCATTTACCTGTACTCTCCATTTTTGAAAGTTAAAATTTGCATTTACTAAAATCGAAAAAAAAAAAATTGTATATATTTTTGGACATTTCGTTAAAAAACAAGTAAGAGTGTTATAATCGGCTGTGCCGAATCTTTTATACCCACAATCAATATGTCACAATAAAATATTTTTCTGATATAGGGGTTATATCGCACAGTGCGGCCAAAGGCACCTTTGTCCGGCCAAAAGTCGAAAAATGGACAAAAGCGTCTATTAGCCGATCTTTCCTACGGCAGTGTGCCGTTCGGGTGAAGGCCTACTTCAAACTGAAATTATGAAGGGCACTTGAGGCAGGGGACCTTACTATGATAATTTTTCATCTCCTAGTACATTTCTTTAACCAAACCAATGACAAAAAAAGCCCAACTAAAAACTTGTTTTTTCGACTTTTGGCCGGACAAAGGTGCCTTTGGCCGCACTGTAATCGGGGTAGGGTCAATTATGAACCGATGCTCACAAAAGTTTGTAGAAAGATTTAGGTTCATATATAACTGGTTAGTGTCCAAATTCATCACGATATTAATTATTAAAAGACAATTGGGGAACTAGGGACAAATGTTTACCGATTTTGCCATACCTTAATTAGAACTAATTTGTGCAAAATTTCAACAGGATTACTGCATAATCATTATATTTATGACTGGTCAAACATTATTCTGGGGGGACATTTGTATGGGAATGGACCGATATTGCCCATTTTCAATACCAAACAAACTTTATCAACAGAGATTATTTAATCTAGGTCCTTTCGTTTGGGCCCTATCATAGCTAGATTGTCTGAGATGTTTGGGTTTGCGACAAATATTTTGATGTGTTACAAACAGTATGACAAAATCAATATACCCCCCATATTATTTTATGGTGCACAGAAAAAACAGATTCGCAATAGCAACCGAATTTGTTGCCAATCGAATGATTCTGCCTTAGTGACCGAATTTTACAGTTGTGGCTACAAAATTTTAGAAGTGGTAACAAATGTTTGGTTGTTTCACCCGAAATTCTTCTTTATCCAGAAATATTCTGTTACTAGAACCGAAAAATTCTATGTGTGTAACCGAATCATTCGATTGGCAACAAATTCGGTTGCTATTACGAATCTGTTTTCTCTGTGTGGGTATAAAAATTTGATCATTTATATTTTCCAATTAATATTTGTTAATTAATATTCGTGGCTACACCTAGTTTATTGCAATGATGTTACTCGTATATTTTGAGTTTAACATTACCAAACACCCTTTCTAAGTTTCCAAGCCAGATTCCCCAGTTCCTAGTTTAATCATATGAAATTATTCTCATAACTCCAATATTTTATGGACCTTGCATTTACTACACTCGTCTTTTAAAGTCATCTATTTTTAATACTTTACAAAATATTCCATTGATTTCAAATCCCAATAATTCATTTAATTAAATATCTAAATACATATTATATTTTTTTTTTATTTCCCCTTCTTCATACATATTATTTTCATTGATATAATAAATGTTTATTAGTTTGTTTTTTTTTTTTATCAATAACAAGTTCTTTGGAGTAGTGTCATTTTATTTCGTTTCTTTCCTCCTTCATTTATTTCGCAAAAGATCAAGTTCAATGTTTATTCAATGCATTTGATACTATTTAACAAGGTTCTTATCAAGAAAAACTTGGAAAATTAAAACACCCAACATGTCATATTCATACACTCGCATATTTACACTACAAGACCAGAATACAAGTTTTAAAAACAAATCTATCTGTCAGCAAGCATGTACAGAGAGAAAGAGAGAGAGTCACAAAGCCCGATAGGCCGACAGACGGACGGACGAACGTGCATAAAAATATAGAAACAAGATATGAAAATTAATACTGAAATGTGCGAATACGAGTACGAATGCGAAACAGTAGTTGAAATAAGAAGTAAGTAGCTGAACAAAACAAGTAAGAGTGTTATATTCGGCTGTGCCGAATCTTATGTACCCACCACCAATATAATACTGGCACCAATTCTTGTGCATTTTGTATAAAAACGTTTATCAGGTTCTCCTGATACCAAACAATACCAAATTTTTCAATATCAACAACAAATATTTGGGGAAAAATTCGTCACCCAACTTCCTCGAGGCCATATCATGCCAACCGCAGACTGACGGACATAGCTTTTGGTTCTACGACCAATATTTCGATATGTTACAAACGGATTGCTAAAATCAATATACCCGAAATAGTTTTGGTGGTGGTTATAAAAATTAGTGCTGGAAAATAAATAGACTTGTAGCTGTATGAAATATTGTGGAAAAACGCGTATTTTAAATACATAAATAATAGATGAATTATAAAAACTCCTACATGAGTTTAATATTACTAAGCTTTGTATTAGAAAATACATTACAAAAAGGCTGTATTTTCTAAGATATTTAGTAGTATATAAGTAATCATTCAGTCTGTTCGTTTGCTTGTAAATGTTTATTATTTTTACTAGCTTTGGATATTTTCAATACAAAAAGTAAACAAAATAACAAAAGTAGCCAGCAAAGGAACAGAGTGATAATTTCTTCATAAATTTACTTTAGAACTAGTGATTCTGCTTCAGTTTTATATATTTCTATGGTATCTGTTCATTAGAAAAAAGCTCATTGTTTCTAATGGACTACTCAGAAATCAGAGAATTAATCAAGAAGAATCGGCGAGACTCCATTTTGAGAACTGGACCTAGAGTAGATACTAACGACAACATACGCTTAAACGCGTAAACGAGTCTATTTGAATATTTACCGAGCATCGAATCACGAGTTGACAATGTTTTATCCTTCGAAATATCTCTCCGACTTCAATTTACTATATACTCATGACTCTCATCACTCTTGGCACATGTTTGTTTGGGTTTTCTACATATATAAAATTTTGCATTACATATTGATTGGCTTTTTGATAGAGCATCTGAAGATTTCAGAATAATACAGTCCAAATACAACATTACATTAGTTTTATTTTCGTAACGATTACAGAGTAAGATTATACTTTTAAAACAGACATCTAGAATATTGAAAGTATTGGTGGGGTTTTGGGCTAACATATCTGCTATATAGTCTCCTAAAAGGTTTTCTTTCATGTTCCCCAAAAAAGACAAGGAAGCATAAATATACGCAGCTTAGTGTCACATTCATACGTGAGATTATTCGTATTTAAAGTTTAAAATATTAAGGATCCTTGCATATTCGTTTGGTCTTGATTACCAGTTTCCAGGTGCAGTTAATGTTACGACGCCACTATTGTATGTTGCCTTTAAGTGTAGATATATTGAGACTAGATGCAGTATCTACAAATATTTTAAAGATAATATGTGGAATCTTTAGTTACTATCTTTAAGTGGCTAAAAATATATGTTTAAAATTTCATCTCAGTACGGCCACGAAAACATATGTGGTCCTAATATAATATAAGAGATACTCCGAGAAACTTAAAATTGTAATGAAGACATGCAGTTGGACACAAGACTATACCTAAGACTTCTTGTCAATAACAAGTGTTGTAGTACTTATATTTCCATGACACCAGAGATTCTACAATAATGCTTTCATTCATTGTCAGTAGGATAATTTCGTAGTTTTGGCTGGAAATTTATTGTTTTATCCTTTTGTTAATTTTTTGGAAAGTCATATTAAGCGAGCGCGTAACAAACAGCATTCACTCCATGATAGTTTAATTTAGAATAATGAAGCTGTTATTCCGACTTTTCGCCCAGCAGTTCTGAGTGACTGTCTCTAGCTAGTAATTTTACCTATCATTTAGGGAGACAACTAGTTACATAAATAGCTATGTGACTACACATAGAAAATAGATTCACAACCGAATTTGTCGCCAATCGAATTCTGTCGTTTGGGTGTACTATCACATAGTTCAGTTGTAGTTACTGAATATATTGATAGTCACAATACATACAAATTTAAAATATATTTATAAGGCTAGTCCAAGTAAAAAATATTATTTTTTAAAGTTATGCATATTTTATTAACGTTAATAGGAAAACAATTGTAAATAAATGTATATTTTTATATATATGAACAAATTAAAAACTTTTTAGAAAATCACTAAAACCGCTTTTATCTGAATGTAGCTGAAACTCATAACTTAGTTGAATCGATACATAGATCTATTCGATCGCAAAATGAGGTAATTTTCAAAACGACTGATGTATGTATTCCTGACGAGAAAAATAAAGAGAATAAATATTTGTGAAAGCATATCCCACAAGTCATAAGTTATGTTACCTTCATCAGGGACCTTCATTATCAGCAATTAAGTCAATCTATATAAGGTATTATAATTACAGCCTGCCTAGAGTTTCTTGATCGAGGGAAATGAGACAATGAAATATTATAATCAATAAGTGCATAAATGCACATTTCTCTTAACAATATAACCGTTACCCTTTTATAACACAGCCGAGAATGGAGCGCTATGTTTCTAAAGGATTTATGTGATTAGGTACAAATGCATAATGATGTAGATTTGCAAAATGATCTCGTGGCTCAAAGTTTATAGAATTCCTGTGGAGAATTTACAAATCAGTTAATGCAATGTTTTTTAAGGAATATGTTAAAATGTACCATTATTTCATACACTATTCATCAGGGAGTAAATCACTCATTAAGATTTCCATCATCCTTTGTCAGCAATCTACTACAAATACCACATAATCCCGTAATCTTTCCACACCATTTTAACGCTAATAAGTTTCGATAAACCAAAGACCAATACATTAAAAATGCCAACAATATTTGTTAATTATTTTCCATTCTGTTTACAAACTGAATATCTGTTGAAATACATAATGAAACCATGAATATTATTAATTACTTACATAAATGCGCACTTATCCTTTATAATTCCAAGGAAGACCTACCGCTTTCTTGAGCTAATACACATTCATTTTTTTTTTTTTTTTTGTAACTCATTTTAATTTTTTGTGTACACAATTGACAATTTAAAGTTATTTCTGTTATAATATTTAATTATTTTTGAAAAAAGTCAAACAAATTTACATTATTGGGTTTACGTAATCTTTTGTCGGTTGGGAACATAGAATTCATGAATTTATTAATTACTACAACTGAAAATATAGTTAAAGTGTATATTATTTGAATACAAACAAGTTTTTGATTCCAACAACCAATACTTAGTACTAAGAGGTGAATTTAATTAGGTTGTGTCTGCCGATTTCTTAGAATTTATTTTTACCAAATACAAATTGATTACAATAACTAATGTTGCTATTGTAGTAACCAAAATTCTATTATAGCTATGTTTTTGCAGCTATAAATACAGAAAAACTATTGAATTTATGAATATTTAGTAATGGTAATAATATTTTGGTTACTTTTATAAAATTTTCGTAATAGTAACCGTTATCCAACCAATTTGTTTTCTGTGTGCAGTTATTTTACTATTATCTGCTTAGGTTTAATCAAATAAGATTGACCGACTCTAGATTGCTTGTTGCACAGTGGGGCAGAATCAAAATTTTTTGGAAATAAATCTGGAATTTCTAAACGGCTGGTCCGATCGGGATAAAATTTGACATGTGCGTAGCCAAGGAGAAAATGGACCCTACAAATGCTCCAGGGGCGGCGCCATGGGGGCTCAAATTAGGGTACCTTCGACATGTACAATTTTTAAACACGTGCCATTTTTTGTTTCCCTTCAAATTTCAAAGATTTGTATATTTTTGGAAAGCGCTTGGCTAGGTCATGATTGCGTGTGCTATTTATCTCTTATAATTTCGGAGTTATAGGGATTTCAAAATTGAACTTTTAAAATTTTGCCATACCGAATGGACTCGAATTTCTTTTGTTAGACAACTAAATTACCAATAACAGACAAAAGATTTCAGGGCAATGTCAATTATGGATCCAAAAATAAACGATTTTCAATTTAAAAATTCCAAAAATAGTAAATTTTTGCAGTTTTTTGGACGAAAAGGTGACATAACTCTTTTTTTATTAAAAAAAACTTTATTTAAGAACATATAACAATTTTATGTGTTTCCATAAGGTATCTTTACGGAGAACATTTTGGTATAAAAGACATGTCTTTTTTTTCGAATATGTCGGCCCTACGCCCTTCGGAATTTGACCCATTTTTTATAAAAATTTCAACTTTGGGCCACTATTCTAAAATCCCAAAGCTGGGATCAGAAAGCGGAAAGCAGCTTTAGAAACCTTGATGTGATCCCTATTTATTCCCAAAATATTTTCCCAGCCCCGAAGGAAATGTGGACCCTATGGGCAAAATTGTAAAAAATACCATTTTTGGGATTTTCGCTCCAATTTTTATGAATTGCGGGATGCCCTTTGACCTTTTGCAAATCTTTTTACACTTGACACGTTTAAAAAACTTTGAAAATTTCATTGAGTTTTGTCAATAAATAAAGATTTTATTGCATATTACATATTTACTGAGTTTCTAAAACTAAAAATTGTATCAACATTTTAATAGGATTGCACATTTATTCTGAACTATTTTTTTTGTTTAGATAAGTTAATTTTTGGTCTTACAAAAAAAATTTCAAGTCAATATCTAAATTAGATTCAAAAATATCCCACTTTAAAACTCCGCTCTACAAAAATATTTCATATTTTCATACTAAAAAATTTGTATAAATTTTCTTAATACATACTATTTTATTCAGCAACAATTCAATGGTTCTGACTTAATCACATTTTATACTAAAATAGATTCTAAACTATAAAGTGGCACTTTAGAATACAAAGCGACACTAAGTGACAACTGCAGTAGATTACTTCTGGTAGGTTAAAAAACTACTTTCTAAAGTACAGTAAGTTTAAGTGACTACTCTCTATATTACGTATAGACTATACAATTGACTACACTCTAGATTACCTTGAATATATTAAGTGCCGAATAGACTTCTCTCTGCACTACAAAGAGCACATGCGTGTCAAATGAGCCAAAATATATAAATTGGAGTCTTCCAAATGATCAGACAATAATATATCTAATGTGTTCCTCAACCTATATATCTTTTTCTCACCAATTTTTGAATCTTCTTAAGCCTCGCAAAGTCCGTAGTGCTCCTGAGTTTTAAAATTTTGTAGTTTACATAGATTCCTAAGCTCTTATCTGTATCCAGCGAACCTCAAAAGAATTTGGCATTATTAATGTCAGATATGCAATCGTATACTCGACTGCTATTTATTGTTTTAATATTGCACACGTCTTATTTTCTTAGTTCTAATATTTTATGTAATGATGTTGATTATCTGCACAAGTTTTAAGATCATTGGAAAGTTCTGTCTTATCTTGTTGGCAAGGTTTAATATTCTCATTCTTGTGCGATGATGGGATTAAATATATTATACCAAGTAAATATAAAACAAGTATCGTATGTAAAGTCCATCAGTTTATAGATTTTTCTCTTTTCAGTAATAAAATAACTAGTTATAACTGTAAATCACTTTGAAAGTGATAATTTTTAAGTTGAAGCCATCGTATGCACCCAACAGTTCTGGTACCATTTATATACACTAATAGTCACATCACTCACTAATTACATACAAATTTGAGTGTCCGAATTACAGAAATAAACTTAGTGGAAATTTAATTAAACACACTACACTCTAGATTACTTAGGGCTACTAAAGTGATAATATTCACTATTCTAGATTACTTGAGATGTGTATACTTTTCAATTATCATTGTCTTACAAAGGACCGATCCATTCGTTGACTTTACTTTTTTATATACATACATATTTATATTTTACGATTTAATGTGATAAGGGTTGATCTCACAATTGAAGATTGCTGAAGATTTTTAAATACAAGTTTCTTTAAATACTTTGTAAATATTTTTGTGCTTTTCCATTTTGTTACCATCATTTTAACCAATTTAATATAAGTACTTCTTTCAATGTAGTGCAAATTGAAAATATTAAAAATACTAGTGTTTTTACAATGTAAATTTAATACAAGTCGCAAAGATAAGCAAACTAATGTCGCTTGAAATGAATAATAAGAAACAATTTTCAAGAAAGAAACACACGCCGAATTCAATTGTTTGTTTCTATTCTACACATTTTACTTACTTATTTGTGACGCAGTTGTCATTTCGTTTTAATATATATGACCTTTATGATTTCGAGAATATTACCAATAACTTAGATTTCAATAGAAACATGATGGGGGGAAACATCCATATCATACATAAGTATATGGGGCATTTCACGTCAAGTGAACCAACTTTTGAAATCGATGTCTTCCGATCGGGATGAAATTTGCACCAATGTTAGTTCTATTGGATAGTAATTCGGACACAATTTTTTAACAAGATCGGTCAAGAACTCTCTGAGTTATAGGAGGTCAAAATTTGACATTTTGGCCAAACAGGTGTTTTTTCTTATCCATATAACTTATTACCTATTGTTTTTAGCAAAATGTGTCCCAAATAGTTTAGATAGCTATTTATGCAATCTTTGGAAAAAAAAAAATTAAAAAAAATAAATAAAATATTTTTGACTTTTTTTTAAAAAATCAAAAACATTTTTGACTTTTTTTTCAAAATGGGCCCTTTTTATTTTTTATTTTTTTTAAGAAAGCTCAGGTCTTTTCCTAAGCGACCTATATGGTCGCTTAGTGGGATGCGAGTGGGATATCTGTCAAAAAAAATATTTTGTAACTCAAGATATACAATTTTTGACTTTTTTTGCAAAATCAAAAACTTTGTTGACTTTTTTTAAAAAAAGCTTAGGTGTTTTCCTTTAAAACCGAGTGGGATATCTATCAAAAAAATGTTTTGTAACTCAAGACATAAAATTTTTTTTTGCAAAATCAAAAATTTTTTTGACTTTTTTTTCCAAAATGGACCCTTTTTTATTTATTTTTTTTTTCTCAAAAGAAAGCTTAGGTCTTTTCCTTTAAAACCTTTTTGGTCGCTTAGTGGGATGCAAGTGGGATATCTATCAAAATAAATGTTTTGTAACTCAAGACAAAGGTTTTTAAATTGATTTTTTTTTTAAACCTTAAAAATAAAAACCACCACAACTGACCGATAATAGCCACTGGAGGGGTGCAATGTGAAGCCGACCGCTATTAATTTTCCACCCCCAAAATTTGTCTGAGTTTTGTATCTTACGGCTTTTTTAGTTAATCCTATAGGTAGTTTTCAGCGCAATAATTTATATTCGTGATTGATTTTTGGAAGTGGGCCTTATATGGGAGCTATGTCAAATTATGGACCGATCACCATGAAATTAGGTGGTGTGATTAATGTCTATATGAAAGTTATTTATGTTGCATTTTATGTGTATACCAAATTTTTTAGGAGATTTATGCTCGTTAAAGTGATTATCGGAAGCAGGCATTATATGGGACCTATGACTAATTATGGACGGATCATAAAAAAATTTGGTGACATGAATTCCGTATATATGAAACCTTTTTGGAGAAAAACTTGTGTAGATACCTATATAAATTAAACATTTGTGGCCGATAAAGTCCACTTTCGGAAAGAAATTTGTATGGGGGCTAGGTGAAATAATGAACCGATTTCAGCCAGTTTCAATAGGCTTTGTTCTTGGGCCGAACAAATTATATGTACCAAATTTTATCGAAACATCTTCAAAATTGCGACCTGTACTCTGCGCACAAGGTTTACATGGACAACCAGCCAGCCAAACGGACGAACGGACGGACGGACATCGTTTAATCGACTCAGAAAGTGATTCTGAGTCGATCGGTATACTTTAAGGTGGGTGCTATACTAATATTTTTGGGCGTTACAAACATCTGCACAAATCCAATATACCCTCGCCACTATGGTGGTGTAGGGTATAATAAGTGATTTTTATTCCTGAGGTTAACATATTATGGGTATTACAGTATCGAGACTATGAAATTTTAGTTAGGTATGTTACATACCATCGGAAAGGCTAATGTGTCTAGTTTCTCTGCGTAAGTTTAATTTTTTAGGTTTACACACAAATATGAAAAAAATCAAAATGGTGCATATGCTAAAAATTTAAAATCCTTTGTCTTGAGTTACAAAACATTTATTTTGATAGATATCCCACTTGCATCCCACTAAGCGACTAAAAAGGTTTTAAAGGAAAGGACCTAAGCTTTCTTTTGAGAAAAAAATAAAGAAATAAAAAAGGGTCCATTTTGGAAAAAAAAGTCAAAAAAATTTTATGTCTTGAGTTACAAAACATTTTTTTGATAGATATCCCACTCGCATCCCACTAACCGACCAAAAAGGTTTTAAAGGAAAACACCTAAGCTTTCTTCTGAGCAAAAAAAAAAAAAAATTAAAAAATGGGTCCATTTTTTTAAAAAAAGTCAACAAAGTTTTTGATTTTGCAAAAAAAGTCAAAAATTGTATATCTTGAGTTACAAAATATTTTTTTTGACAGATATCCCACTCGCATCCCACTAAGCGACCATATAGGTCGCTTAGGAAAAGACCTGAGCTTTCTTAAAAAAAATAAAAAATAAAAAGGGCCCATTTTGAAAAAAAAGTCAAAAATGTTTTTGATTTTTTTAGAAAAAATTCAAAAATATTTAATTTATTTTTTTTAATTTTTTTTTTCCAAAGATTGCATAAATAGCTATCTAAACTATTTGGGACACATTTTGCTAAGAACAATAGGTAATAAGTTATATGGATAAGAAAAAACACCTGTTTGGTCAAAATGTCAAATTTTGACCTCCTATAACTCAGAGAGTTCTTGACCGATCTTGTTGAAAAATTGTGTCCGAATTACTATGCAATAGAACTAACATTGGTGCAAATTTCATCCCGATCGGAAGACATCGATTTCAAAAGTTGGTTCACTTGACGTGAAATGCCCCATCTATATATATAAAAGTGAATGTGTGTCTGTATGTATGTATGTTTATTATTATTAGTTTGGGCTTTATAGACGGCTAAACGGCTGAACCGATTTGCTTGAAATTTTTACAGTATATTTATGTATGCCTGGAAGGAGCTATAGGCTACTTTTTGTTTTGAAATTTTAAGTGGGCGTGGTACCTCCCATACAAAGTTAATTTTAAAAATCAAATATTTAGGAAACTATAATAGCTATTGTTCTCAAATTTTGCATGAGCAATTCCACTGTTTGTTTAAATATTTGCGGCAAAAATGGGAGTAGTAGCCACAGAGGGCGTGGCACCTCCCATATGATGATAATTAAAAAAAATGTATATATGGGAAACAATAAGATATATGGTACGGTTATTCTACCATCAATATTAATATTTAGGACAAAAATGGGCGGACTATCAATAGTGGGCGTGGCACCTTCCATACATATGATGACAAATTATAAATAGGGAAAGATATATCATCCATCAATATTAATATTTAGGACAGAAATGCGCTGACTACCAACAATATTAAGTAAATGTTAAAATTTGTATACATTTGAAACCCTTATCTATATATATAAAAGTGAATGTGTGTCTGTATGTATGTATGTTTATTATTATTAGTTTGGGCTTTATAGACGGCTAAACGGCTGAACCGATTTGCTTGAAATTTTTACAGTATATTTATGTATGCCTGGAAGGAGCTATAGGCTACTTTTTGTTTTGAAATTTTAAGTGGGCGTGGTACCTCCCATACAAAGTTAATTTTAAAAATCAAATATTTAGGAAACTATAATAGCTATTGTTCTCAAATTTTGCATGAGCAATTCCACTGTTTGTTTAAATATTTGCGGCAAAAATGGGAGTAGTAGCCACAGAGGGCGTGGCACCTCCCATATGATGATAATTAAAAAAAATGTATATATGGGAAACAATAAGATATATGGTACGGTTATTCTACCATCAATATTAATATTTAGGACAAAAATGGGCGGACTATCAATAGTGGGCGTGGCACCTTCCATACATATGATGACAAATTATAAATAGGGAAAGATATATCATCCATCAATATTAATATTTAGGACAGAAATGCGCTGACTACCAACAATATTAAGTAAATGTTAAAATTTGTATACATTTGAAACCCTTATCTATCTATATATATAAAAGTGAATGTGTGTCTGTATGTATGTATGTTTATTATTATTAGTTTGGGCTTTATAGACGGCTAAACGGCTGAACCGATTTGCTTGAAATTTTTACAGTATATTTATGTATGCCTGGAAGGAGCTATAGGCTACTTTTTGTTTTGAAATTTTAAGTGGGCGTGGTACCTCCCATACAAAGTTAATTTTAAAAATCAAATATTTAGGAAACTATAATAGCTATTGTTCTCAAATTTTGCATGAGCAATTCCACTGTTTGTTTAAATATTTGCGGCAAAAATGGGAGTAGTAGCCACAGAGGGCGTGGCACCTCCCATATGATGATAATTAAAAAAAATGTATATATGGGAAACAATAAGATATATGGTACGGTTATTCTACCATCAATATTAATATTTAGGACAAAAATGGGCGGACTATCAATAGTGGGCGTGGCACCTTCCATACATATGATGACAAATTATAAATAGGGAAAGATATATCATCCATCAATATTAATATTTAGGACAGAAATGCGCTGACTACCAACAATATTAAGTAAATGTTAAAATTTGTATACATTTGAAACCCTTATCTATATATATAAAAGTGAATGTGTGTCTGTATGTATGTATGTTTATTATTATTAGTTTGGGCTTTATAGACGGCTAAACGGCTGAACCGATTTGCTTGAAATTTTTACAGTATATTTATGTATGCCTGGAAGGAGCTATAGGCTACTTTTTGTTTTGAAATTTTAAGTGGGCGTGGTACCTCCCATACAAAGTTAATTTTAAAAATCAAATATTTAGGAAACTATAATAGCTATTGTTCTCAAATTTTGCATGAGCAATTCCACTGTTTGTTTAAATATTTGCGGCAAAAATGGGAGTAGTAGCCACAGAGGGCGTGGCACCTCCCATATGATGATAATTAAAAAAAATGTATATATGGGAAACAATAAGATATATGGTACGGTTATTCTACCATCAATATTAATATTTAGGACAAAAATGGGCGGACTATCAATAGTGGGCGTGGCACCTTCCATACATATGATGACAAATTATAAATAGGGAAAGATATATCATCCATCAATATTAATATTTAGGACAGAAATGCGCTGACTACCAACAATATTAAGTAAATGTTAAAATTTGTATACATTTGAAACCCTTATCTATATATAAAAGTGAATGTGTGTTTGTATGTATGTATGTATGTATGTATGTATGTATGTATGTATGTATGTATGTATGTATGTATGTATGTATGTATGTATGTATGAAATGTATAACATTTCCATCTAACTTCTGCAGCATGACGCAATCTATAGAAGAGTTAATAAATTGCGTTTTCCCCAATATCGGAAAAAATTTTAAAAACAAGCTATGGTTATGTGAACGCGCGTTACTGGCAGCCAAAAATATAGACGTTATCTCCATCAACAGCAACATTCTGAATACCATCGATGGTAATCTAAAAATTTATAAATCAATCGACACTGTTACAAATATTGAGGATGTCGTCAATTATCCAGTCGAATTTTTAAATTCGTTAGATTTACCGGGCTTTCCACCACATGACTTGCAGTTGAAAATTGGTGCTCCTATTATTTTACTAAGAAACATTGATCCACCACGACTTTGTAATGGCACTCGACTTATAGTAAAGAAATTAATGAACAATCTAATCGAGGCGACCATTATAACTGTAAAGTACAATGGATCAGATGTATTTCTGCCACGTATTCCGATGATAACTTCGGAAATGCCATTTGATTTTAAGCGATTGCAGTTTCCTATTCGCCTAGCATTTGCAATTACAATTAATAAAGCTCAAGGTCAGTATTTGCAAGTTTGTGGACTAAATCTAGAAAATACATGTTTTTCACATGGACAGCTTTATTTTACATGTTCGCGAGTGGAAAAACCCACAGACTTATATGTATATGCACCAGAAGAAAAAACCAAAAATATTGTATATCCTAAGTCATTAGAATAAAAAATAATTAATAAAAGTAATGTATATATCAAACATTAAATAAAAAATGTTTTTCTAAAAACTTCTATATTTAACATTAAGGTTATAAATAAGAAACAAATAATGTACTACTTATTAAAATAGAAACTAATTTTAGATAAACTAAATAAGTATATTGTAAATCATAAGATAATATAATAAGAATTAATTTAAAAGGAAAACTGTAGATCTAAATAACTTAATAAATATATTTGTTTAACTCTAAACTTTTTTTTTCATTACGATACGGGTAGCGAAGCACACCGGGTTTTAGCTAGTATGTTAATAAAAATGAAACCACAAAACTTACAGTTTAAATTTTTTTTATTTGATTGAAATTGTTATTACAATTTACAAAAAATATTATTTTTATAGTTCTAATCACTAGTGATGAATTTTGTAACCTTTTCCGGAAACCCTACCATTAAGGTTTTTATTAAGTTTTCTGTCACTTTCTTCGAACAGGTAGTGCATCTCCGTTTAAAATCGACCACACTTTTGGACACCTTGTTTGTGCTCTTCTATCTCTCCACTGGCATCAGCTGCAGGCAGTTTGGAGGAATTGCCTCTCTTGGTACAAATAACACATTATTGTCCTTGCACCATTCAAGACCTTGCTTACCATAGTGACAGGATGCCAAATCAGACCAAAAATAAGTGGACATATTAAGAAATCTTATGAATGGAAGCATCCTATTTTGTCAACATTCCTTGATGTAACAAATGTTTGGCTTCTTTTGCCGCAACTGCATATGCTTGTCATGCCAAGAACTTTTTGGGAAAATTTTCTGCTTTTGGGTACTAAACATTTCTACAACATTCCCTCGAGCATCAGAAACATAAAAATGTTGATCCGGAAGCTTCGAAAAAAAAATTTTCCATACGTACGTTTCGTCATCCATTATGCAGCAGGAATATTTTTTGTATAAAATTTGACTTCAATTTCCGTGCTCTGTCTTTGCCCTCTTAATCTTTAACAGAGTTCCTGTCAGGAACTTTTTGAACCTTATATGTCTTTAAACCTGCATTGGCTTTAACTTTTCGTAGCAAATAGTCCGAGTACTGAGCTAACCGGACTGCTTTCCTACCGGATGTGTTGGGAGCTCTTTTGAAAATGCTTACTATTTATTGGATTTAGAAACATCATGTGGGCCATTTCTTCTACCTGTACCAGGTTTTCTATCAACGGAGAATATCGGTCCAAGATTTCCAATGCTGTTTGAGCAGTCATAAATATGTTGACTATGCGGCAATCTTGATAAAATTTTGCACAAATTAGTTCTCTAAACTCTGAAATTATACTTTAAAGTATTGCGAAAAACGGGCCACATTTGTCCATAGTCCATATACAATAATTTGTTTTATTATTTATTAAAAACATAGAAGATCTTTTAAAATTTCAAAAATTATTACGATACCTTAAACGGAAATTTCAAAGAAGATATTGTATATGCACGAGGGTTGATGAAAAATAAAAACCAATTTTTCTTAAAATTGTCACGTATATTTGGGAAACAAAAAATATTTAATCAAATAATATATTGCCTTTCTCAAAAATATCTATGATCAAAAAAAATATCCTTTTTTTTTGTAAAATTGTGTACCGTGGTTTTTAATTTTTTCGGTGTTATTGAAACTCTAATATAGATAAGTCTTTTCCAAGGGTAGCGATATAACTTCAGATACGCTTACCATTACCGATACAAATACTAATTATTCGTTTCGGTTGCCAACCCTGAACAAACTGAACATTTTTAAGTTTAGTTTTTCAATCGTTAAGATTAATATCAGTTAATTCTTATTTGAGAACAATATACAAGTTGTTTAAGAACTTGTTTTTTTTTTTAATTGACGTCAGATATCAGGAGTTTCTTTTGAAGTTGAATGGTAATGAAATTCTATTTTTAATTGAACTGGTTAAAATATGTATAATGCAAAAATGGTTCGTGTAGAAGTATTACTTTACTAGTATTCAAAATATATAATGCTTCTAAAAACAAAAGATCTTTAATGCATTTGCAGTTAACGAGCTTTTCCGTGTATCATGAATCACAAACAAATTGACCTTGGGACTTCCGATATTGATCATATTCCGTAAACTCATACTCATTTTTCATCAATCTATCTTACCCTACCTGATAAATTATTGTCAAAATGCTTGTCAAGATAAAAAATTATCTGGTATAGTCTCCAATTAATTTTTATTATTGCTTCGTTATGACAAAATTGTTAGTGTTTTTGCTCAGACATTAATTGTTATGTTAAATATTTGTCAAGTATAGACAGACTTTTATTATGCTTAGAGATGCCAAACGGGGAATCCCTGAATTTTCGGGATTTTATAATTCCAAATACCGCTTTTCATAAATAAATAGAAGAAATTGTAATTTGTGTGGTCTTTTTCATGCATTTTGATATTCCATATGCCCGAATATCGCAAAGTGATGTTCAGCACAGTTGTTAAGCTCAACGCCTGGGACTACCCGCCACATACAAATTTTAATTTGGTTGTTTAGTAAATTTAATATTTTTTAAGATATTTTTACAAAAATTTAAAATGTTAGGTGGAAACATTTCCAAAAAACTATTGCAATTGCATCATGATAAAATTTTTGGATATAATTATCTTTCAAATACATCCTAAATCAATAAAATCTGACTACAATATCATAAAATACGAGTAAGTATTACAAGTTTCAACTCAAGTAAATTTTCTAGATTTTAAAACAAATTAAAATCATGAATAAAATCGCGAGTTTTACGAAATTTAAAAGAATACAAATGGAAACATCCAGTGTAGAGTATCCAAAAAACCGGCAAATTTAAAAAACCGGTTTCCGGTTTAACCGAAAACGGTGTTTCATAAAAAACCCGGTTTCGGTTTTCTCATTCTAAAAAACGCGGAAATTTGCGATTCACTGACTAATTAAAAACCAGACCTGCCGCGAAAGCTGAATTTTCGCTATAACAGAACACAAAATTTTATTAAAAAATTGTATGTAATTTTTAAAATCATAATTGTTTTTATTAATAAATTTACATTTTTATAGAAATTGGAGATTTGTAGTAGCTTTATTGGCAAATTATTTTTTAAAATTTCCAAAGCCCATTGTATGCATATGTTTAGCGATGTTATACAATCGTCCACTTTAATTTTGTTTTCTTCGTGACCACTATCGTATAAATCCTACGATTACGTATCTGATAATTTCATTTGTTCCTCATTACTTTCCACATGAAATTCTTCTTGAATCCAGTTGTTTATGTCAGCATTCGTGAAAAGATGTTCCGTATCAATTTGAGCTACAAATGTACCAATAGTTGAAAGATCTTCGTTTTCTTCGTGAATTATATATTGTAAAATATTTAAGGGCATGTTATCCTCTTCACTCCATTCAGTACCGAATTCGTGCAAGGCGTTACAGGATTTTCGGATATTGGGCACAGATATTTTATCCCAGGACGTAGCTAGAACCTGAACTGAATTTTTGAGATTGAAGTTTTTTAGTTTGAGCTCCAAATTTGTTCCCTTCTCGCCAAGCAAGTGGGTCAGCAGTTGTTTTTTATGATTAATTTTGACCAAGTTGATAACGTTTTGATCTAACGGTTGAATAAGCGTAGTGCAATGCTATAATTAAACCGTCATCACTTTTTAGTTTCTCAACTTACATGGGGAACAAATTCATGATGGAACCAGTACTTGAATATAAATGATGACATCCAGGTGTTATTACTGGAGTTCTATATTACAGTATTATTGAAAAAGCATTTAAAGCCGCGTGGGTTTTTCGATTTGCCATTCGCATTTGAACATAACAAACAAGTTATTCAATCTTTACATATTTTTCTCCGGGAGCCGTTTTCTCATTACATGTGACAAGAGTGCGATTTGGAAGCATCCTATAATATAAATCGGATTAGTCGGCATTTTAGATTTGATGAACAGTCAACCCATGCTCAGCAACGTAAGCCTTAAACTCTCAAATGAATCAATAAGATGAGGTTTCGAAGACAATTTCTCGCTCGTAACTTTTAAAAATTAAATGCCATGTCGACGCTTTAATTTGTTCAACCATCCTTTACTGGCATTGAAACCAGAATTGGTTTGATAAATTTTGATCGTAAGATCGCTTGTGATCATAAAATCGCTGCTGATATTGGAAAAATGTTTTCTCTTTGTTTTACAAACCACTTATAAAGCATTTTTATACCCTTCACCTTCGTTGGAAGGGTATATATAAGTTTGTCATTCCGTTTGTAATTTCCACAATATAATTTTCTGGATCCTTATAGATAGCGGAGTCGATTAAGCCATGTCCGTCTGTCTGTCTGTTGAAGTCAATTTTCTGAAGACCCCAGATATCTTCGGGATCCAATTCTTCAATAATTCTGTCAGACATGCTTTCGAGAAGTTTGCTATTTAAAATCAGCAAAATCGGTCCACAAATGGCTGATATATCTGGATTACTAAGTCATTAATATAGACAATATGGATATTTAATGATAGATATTTCAAAGACCTTTGCAACGACGTATATAAGACCATAGTAATTTGGACCTACAATGGGTCAAAATCGGGAAAAAAGTTTTAACCAGATTTTTTTTTTTTCACTAAAAGTTTTTTTCGCTAAATATTAAAAAAATTTTTAAATTTAAAAAATATAAAAAAAATTTTACAAAAAAATATTTAAAATTTTTATTTTGAAGTATAGTTTGGTGAAGGGTGTATAAGATTCGGCCCAGCCGAATATATATCTCTTACTTGTTTCCATTCAGCTTTCTTTAAGGTGCAACGTTTGCAGGGCCACTTTCTGTTGTACGTACGATCTTTTTGAATGAATTTTCTTGCTTCATAATGCGGTAAACAGAAGACTTATGTTACTTGAAATTCACGCAAATTGAATTTATGGAATCTCCACTTTTAATTTTTTTTTTAAATCAAAACAGATAAAAGTCGCGAAAATAGAACCCGTTTTTCGTAAACTGTTGCGTTTATAGAACCTGCAATATTAAAAATTAAGCCGTCGCGATAACCGGGCCGTCGCAATAATGGGTAGTCGCGAATACCGAGCTTGCACTGTATAACGAAAATTTATCGAATTTGCTATTCAGTAAACATTTTAACGATATTCGCTGTCGGTTGAAGTAAGCTTTTGTTGTTAGCTAAACGATTATCGACAAAACCAAACAACAACTATTTTTGTGTTGTTTATAAAATCGACAATTGTCAGCTGAGATGCGTCTTCTTTGGCAATAATACAATGTGGCGCAAAAGTAATCCTCCTATCAGAAAATCCTATAAATTTTGCGATTGGCCCCTAATGTCAGTTCTGTTTTGACATTTGTGTAGTAAACACAAGCGAAATACACGTTAATAAACAATGTTACGCTATACTGCTCCAGAACGCGGAATATTGCTGACTATTTATTTGACCAATAATCGGCCGGTGACTTTGGCACAACGTGAATTTCGTCACAGATTTCCTGGCCGTCCAACGCCTACTGGTGAAACACTGCGACGTTTAGCCGATCGCCTCGAAGAGACTGGCACAACACGAGATGCTGTCAGGCGGGACAGACCCCGAAGTAGCGGTTCTGCAGAGAATATTGCTGCTGTAGCAGAGGATGTCATGGAAGCGACATCGACATCGACCAGACGACGTGCCACGCAAATGGGTATCAGTCGACGGTCTTTACAGCGAATTTTGGTAAAAGATTTGAAGATGTTTCCGTACAAAGTCCAGACGGTGCATCAGCTGTTAGCTGCTGACCGCCAATCGCGTCTAACATACGCTCAAGCCATCCTTAATCACCACCAAGAGGAAGATGATTTTTCATCAAAAATAATCATGACTAATGAGGCCCATTTCCATCTTAGCCGGTATGTAAATAACCAAAATTTACGCTTCTGGAGCACTGAAAATCCGCGTGTAACCCACGAAGAGCCATTACACCCGCTCAAAGTCACTGTATGGTGTGCTGTTTTCGCTGGAGGAGTCATCGGACCTTTTTTCTTCGAAGACGTCGAGGGCCAAACGGTTACTGTGAATGGTGAGCGCTACAGAGCAATGATCAACGAGTTCTTTTTGCCGCAACTTGATGAATTGGGATTGGAAAACATGTGGTTCCAACAGGACGGTGCAACGGCACACACTGCACGTGCCACAACCTATATGCTGAAGGATGCATTTCCCGGGCGCCTAATCTCCCGTTTTGACGATTTGCACTGGCCAGCATGATCGCCTGATTTGACCGCTCCAGACTTCTTTTTATGGGGCTTTTTGAAGTCGCGGGTTTATATCAACAAGCCTCAGACTCTTGCAGCTCTTAAAGACAATATCCGTCAAGAATGTGAGGACCTATCGCCGGAAGTTTTGGCCAAAGTGATGGAAAATGCCATAAAAAGGGCTCAAATGACAATCAACTGTGGCGGCGGCCATTTACATGACATCATATTCTCGACTTGATGTAAAAAAAATCAAAAGACCAAATAAAAATAATCCACAAGAATCAAAGCTTTTCATTTTTTTTTTTTTTTTAATTACAGCCAAAAAACATCGGAAGTTTACTTTTGCGCCACCTTGTATTATGTATCATTAATCAGCAATATATGATGGCATTTATGTATGTATGCATTAATAATAATGTTCCAATTAATTACACATTTTATTTCACTTTTATTATTTAAAAATTTAACAAAACTTACGAACTTGCATAAATTCAATTGTTTTTTTTTCGATTCCTCTTTGTGTTTTTCGCTTTTTTTGACAGAGATGCCACTTGATATGAAGTTGTCTACTATTGTTTAAAAGAAGTTAGTGAATCACATAATCGCTACTGTAAACAACAAAAATTGTCAACTAATATTGCGATTCTCGGATCGTTAAAAGTTAGTGAATCGCGTTACTGGAGTAGATTTTACGTTCTTTGCCGAACAGTTTAAAAATTTGAATTTTTTTTTGTAAAAATATATCACACATTATTTTCAAACCGGTTAAGCTAACGGTTTCAGTTAAAACCGTATTCGAAACCGGTTATTTAGAAAATTAAATTTTTCGAATAACCCTGAAACCGGTGTTCCAAAAAGTGAGTTTTTTGAATACTCTGCTTACAGGCAATGATTTTTTTCAATCTACTTTCACCTTCAAATTTATGGTATTTAAGAAAATTAAAAGTGATTTTCTTATCTATAAAATATTGAATGGATCCTGGTGTGACAAACTATGAATATACAAGTACTTTAAAAAAAGTTAATACGATAATAATTATTGCATAAAGACAAGCTGTCATAGAATTTTATGGGTAATTATGATACTGTTTGTAAAACAAAAGAATGACCTTGAAATATTTGCACATGCACCTTAATAGAATGATGGCCTAAAGTACTCATTTATTCTTGTGAATTATAATGAATCCTTGCTGTGTGATAGATAAAACAAAAGTAAGAGTAAGGAAACCACTTACACATTTCTAAAAGTGAAATTTAAATAGTATTTAAAAAAAAACAATTAAATGTGTTAAAGATCTTGTTTGTAGATCAAATGTGTGATAAGAAATAACCTTAAGAACAATATAGAGTTTCAAAGCAATATAAGAAAAATAGAAAAAAGAATTAGGAAATATTTACAATCAAATTAAAACATGTTTGTGAATGTAGAAAGGGCACACTTTTTCAACACCTTGTACGTCAAATGACGCCCTCATTTGAAATTCTTTTTTTATAATCCCCTAAACAAATAACCTTTGATTTTCCTAAAAGGGTTGATGCTTTATTCTATTGCAAAATTGTGTAATATTGATTTGAAATTGACATCTGTTAAAAAAATATCTCACTTTCTTTTACTATAAAAAAAAATCATGTTGCCTTGTAAGCAAGATTGACACTCTCCTATTTTTAACTATTTGTTTTTTTTTTATTAAAAAAAGGGGTTTAAGTAATTTGTTAGTAATTCGAGTTAATAGTTAGGCAGCTGTAAGTGAAGCAAAGCATTATATTTGTACGACTTTAAAAGAATGGCGCATGCCAATTGTGTTTCTTTTTTTAAAGAAATATTTATGTGTTTTTTTTCTTTTGTATAATTCTTAAATGTGTTGTCAGACATATTAATTTCTTTTAGTTGTAGTTTATAATTATTATGAATCGTTTAAACTCATTTGATATTTCCGCTCGAAAAATTGTATGTTTTTTTCGTTTTCGGTTTTCCAGAATTTTTAAGTTGAATGCACTTGGCTCTAGACCTACCAATTGGACAATGATAAATATCCTTGAACTTTTTTTTGGTTGTTGTTGATTTTAGAACTTTAGTTTTGTTCTAAAACATTTGCCATAAAAGAAGAAAAAGAAGAAGGATGTATGGTAGGAAAAGTCTAGCTTAAAAAAAGTATGTTATAAAGGGAAATATGTATATGAATTGAGTAAAACCGACAAGATAAAACGCTATTTTAAGTCTTTTGACATTTATACGAACATTTTCAAATTAGGGATTATTTTAAGGCTATACCACCCATTAAAAAAGAAAATGGGGTATATCGCATTTGTCAAATGATCTAGCTATTAAGTTAAGTTCAAAACACCAGATATTAAGTTGTAAATTCGTAGTAGGTCGGAGTACATTTATTTATGTTTGTTAATAAGAAGTGCAACCTGATGTACATGCTGTTTCACTGGGTGAACTGATATATCCATTAATAACTCAGTCGTTGTTAAAATCGATTGTCGGATGGTAAAAGTTATTGCTTATATATATGTAAAATATGAAAACATAAACAATGCTTTAGAAGCATTTAGTCCTCAGTTACAAAAAGCTAAATAGAAACAAGTAGAGTTTACCATAAAGCAGAAGGAATTGATTGGGATTGTTTACAAACATGACATATGGTAAACTAAGCAATACATTAAACGCTAGAGAAATTGAATTTTGAAATTTCCCAACTAAAACATTAGAAACGCAGCATTATAAAATGGATGTTGGGCCGCAGTTCCCCAGCAACTGGCTAATGCTTACCTTAATGATCGCTTGATGAAAACTATGTTCCATAAAGTACTAAGGTTATAGAATGATCCTGAAATAATCAATTTTTGAATTTATATTATTTCACAAGCTTTAGAGTATCTAAACACACCAGTAACTGAATTGCAATAATTTTGGGAGGCAATGTGGAAACCTTTAAGGAGCAAATTCTCCTTCTTTATGGTGTCTTATCAAGTAAAGCTTCTAGAGCACCGAAATAAACTCCATAATCAGGGGTTGTTGATCGTTACATACGCAGAAGATGTGATGATAACGGCATATAACAGTTTATATCGGTGATTAGTTGAAGTATTCGATAGCTAAAGAAATTCTTCTCATGGCATGATTTCCGGAACATCTAAAATGTGTTTCTCTCAAAATTGTCGAAGAAGCTACATTACAATTAAATACAATAATATGTCAGTATTCCTGCACATTCGACAATCAATAGAGGATCTAAATACATCATAACCTACATTGCAATCATCTCGGATACAATGTATGTCTTGGTAATAGTGGAATCCCAAAACTACTAAGACAAGGGCGTCCTTTCCATGACCTTTCCATGTTTCAAGTTATGTGGAGCTTATCACCCATCAAGTTAAATTCCACATGGATTTTCAATCAATACGCCAATTACAATCACTACAGCCACTTATACACAGATCATAGCAGAGTCATTAAATAACAACGATTGGCGACTAATCGAAACTAATCGTGAACATACTTATCAAAGAACCTGGGGATGCCATCTAAATCAGTATTTGTAAAGATTCAATATAATAAAAGTGTCCTTAAGACAAATAACGACAAAGTAGAGATGGGTGTTTAATCTTCTTTTTCTTAGACGGTGGGACGCCAACTAAATCAGGATTTGTAAAGATTCAATATAAGAAAAGTGTCCTTAAAACAAATAACGACAAAGTAGAGATGGCTGTTTAATCTTCTTTTTCTTAGGCGGTGGCACCATTGCCAATATTATTCGTACAGTTCTTTCTCTTTACGCGATCACCATAGACGGAAGATTGTAAAGGAAAACCATATTGTTTTCGGGATCCAAATAAACCACAAAGGAAGTAATATTAATAACCTATATACGGACATGAAAGTGTCGTTGACGGGTGTCCCAGTGTGCATATTGGTTGTAAGCTAAAAGGGATGGAAACAAAATGCACCACAAAACTATGTTAATATGGAAGTAATAAAAATTTGAATATTATTTTGATACTGAACAAAAATGGGATTTACCCCCACTGCAAGCTTGTATTAGTCTGTAGGTTACAGGTTTGCTATCTACCAGAGATTCTGGTCTGTTTCACTACAAAATGTTGATTATCTTCATAATTACATTAGAATTACATTTGTAATGGTATTGTATCATAAAATAAAAAAAAAAAAATAATTCGCTTGAATCTAGAACTTGTTTTACCGACAATCATAAACACCTGTGTTTCATTCTGATCGCTTAAATGTCCAGGCTATAAATGACTCTAAAAAAATTAAAACTATGTCTGAAATTGATTAAATGGTCCCAGTGCTCGATGTTCCAAACTAAAATGAAAGTTTAGTTTGTTTGAGGGGACCATTTCTCATATTTTTCCTTGTCCTGGCATCAGTATTTGATGAGCTGGATGAAAGCATAAGAATGTCCATTTTCAGGGTTTTTATGATTTCTTAATATTTCTCGCAAAGGAAACATACGAAATATTAGTTTCATATGAATGGTACTATCAAATTTGCTGCAACAACGTCAGAATTAAAAAATACCAAATTTCGATTTAATAGCACCATTGCATAGTAAATAAGTTGTTTTAATAACTGAAAAAGTCTTGAAGAAAAAGGACGTTTTCAGCCATTGATTCAGCTCACCAAATACTGAACAAATCAGGACAAAACTTTTGAGCCACCCTAAAGTACACACATCATTGGATCATTGCTATAGTAGGAAATATGGCATTTGGGACTTGTCCTTCTTAGGATCTGAACACTATTCTGCATCTACCTTCATGGATCTTGCGTCATATATGTTTCAGACAATATCATCATGCAACAAGTAATGCTCAAATGAATAGATTGTGGTTTGAAATGCCACCTTATGTCCTGGAATATCTTTAATGTGTTCTTTAATTCTTTTTTTTGCTTGAGCCCAATAATACCTTTCCACAGGCCGAAGTTCTGGACAGTTGGGTGAATTTGCCACCCGTGGTACAAATTGGCATTATTGTTTGAATACCACTCAAGGACCTTTTTTTCATAGTGGCATGATGCCAAATCGGACCAGAAATATGAGGGCACTATGTGCTGTTTTAAGAAATATAAAAGCCGTTTTTGTAGTTACTCCGTAATATATAAGTATTTCTGTGTTTACCGTGCCTGATATCACAAACGATTGGCTTCTTTTGCCACAACTGCAAATGACACTTCTTCGGAAATTTTTTTTTTGTTTTTTGTCCGGTAATATTCTTGAACATTACCTCGTTCATGAGCCACATAAAAATCTTTACCCTGAAGTTGAGAAAAGTCTGCCAGTACATAAGTTCCATCACACAAGTAAGTTCTTTAACGCATTGTGATCTTTCTGAACTTTATACGACTTCAACCCAGCATAAGCTTTGGTTCTGCGCACAAAAGAATTAGAGCATTTAAAAGTTCTTCAAAAGAGTTGTTTGACTTTTTTTGTCTTACCAATATCAACTATTGGACCTTTTTTTCCTGATCCAGGTTTTCTTTCAATGTTCAAGTGACGATAAACCTTCAAATCTTTTGCTATTTTTTTTAAAAGTTTTAATTATTTTTTCACGTACTTCTTTTTGGTGAACATTTTGACCGAAATAACAGTTATAAATGAATGATTTAAAAAAAAACGTGATTAAAAAAATAATAATTTGTTGAACCTAGGATAAGTTTTGGCTGGAATTGTGTGTATGAGTTTTTTTTGACTTCCTCTTTTGACTTCGTAATCAGCGTAATATCACGCAGAAAAAATATAGTTGTGCATGTCTACTATTACCATTTCAACATTTTTAACAATATTATAGTCACAGTAACAAAATATTGAACAGACACCAGAAGAAGAGAAACACCCCCATATCATGATGGATCCACCGCTGTGTTTGACGATCTTCTTGAGCTGTGGTCAGACGAAACATAGATAAATTTGTTTGGATCCCATGGGAAACATTATGTTAGGCACCCACACAATAAGGCATATGATCCAAAATACACCAAGAAGACCGTAAAAGACGACGGTGGATCAATCATGATATGGGCGTGTTTCTATTCTTCTGGTGTCTGTTCAATATTTTGAATAAAGATCAAAATATGCGCCCCGGACTACGTAAATATATTGCAAAGCATAATCCTTCCATTTGCTGAGAAGAAATGTCCTTGAGATGGGAGTTTCAGCAGGACAGTGATCCAAACCACTCTTCAAAATTGGCAAAGGATTTGTTTGCAGTCAATAAAGTACATCTTATGTAATGACCTTCCCAGCCATCGGACCTTAAACCAATAGAACACCTTTGGGGAGTGCTCAAGAGGAAGCTGGAGGGCATCAGTCGGAAAAATAAGGACTAATTGTGGGGAAAAAACCAGGAAAAGTGCTTTTTCATTGATAAGGACTTTTTCAAAAAAAATTGGTTGATTCCATGACTCGCAGATGCAATGAAGTTATGAAAAACAAAGGTAGAGCCTCTAAGTATTAAAATAAAACAATTTTTTAACAAAAAATTAAAAGATATGCCTCTAAAAATTGAATCCTTTTACGCGTTTCTATTATTTTTTCCAGCAAAAATATTGACGCTTTACATTGTTAGACATATAGTGTATTAATATCTTAATGAAAAGAGGATTGATTATGTTTTTTATTATGCTGTATGTCTGATAAACAAAACTGCATATACTTTTTTTTTAACAAAACTAAACTTGACAAATATACTTACAAAATTCGAAAAAAATGCTTTCGTTTCTATTATTTTTTCCAACACTGTATATGAGGTATGTTGAACTAAACTGGATCTAATCTAATGAACTCATATCTCTAACAAGTCAAAACTATTTTAATAAAAATAATCTTTGTGTGCACCATACTACCACCTGAACCAATCAATCCTTACCCCAGTTATGTTCTATGTAGGGTATTTTACAATTTTTTTTTTTTTCGTTTCTTAATACATATTTGTTTTTATTTTTTGTTGTGTTGTGACCAATATCCAGGAATCAAACAAACAAAAAAACGACAACGAAATAAATATAGAATAAAAAGTAGCAAGAAATGATTTGGCGGCACCCTCACAAAATTATTGACCACAAAAACGCATCATTCAAAATTGTATCAAATACAATTTCATACACACTTACTTACTACGGTAACATAACCACGAACAACACGTCCAACAAACCATTCAAAAGAATGTCTTCTAATGGCCCTACAAAAAATCAAACTAAAGCACAAGACAAAAGTAGTAGAAAGAACCCTTGGTGTCTTTTATTTTTTCCTTAACTTTTGCGTGTATTTGATGAAAAAAAATAAAAATAAAGAACAAAATAAATTTAATTCTAATCATACTTATTTGATATCTATCAATCGTTTTTCATCATTTTGGCTTATTTTTTAGCTCGAAATGATTTCGGTCCAACACATTTTTAATCTTTAGGTTTTTTTGTCTTTAGTGTTTCCTTACAGGAAAAAAAAAAACTTAAATATATAATTGTGTTGTTGTGCTTTAAAGTTGTTTTTTTTTTTTGTTTTAATAAAATTGCATTTAAACGCTAATTTTTCGCTTTTATTTAATAAAAACGTTTTCGTATCGTTGGCTGTGGTTTTAGTTTGATTATTGTTTTAATAAATTCGCATTTAATTCAAACAGCCAATTAAATTATTATTGTAGAATTTTTACCTCACTTTATCATACATACATATTTATTTGATTCACTTCGATTTGTATTCTGTTGAAATTATAATTATATTTTTTATAGGGTGGCAAGAAATAATAGGAACAAAATAATGCTTTAACTGAATTTCAAATGAATTCCAAAGCGATCTTAAAAACCTGGTTGATGCAGATGTTTCCGAACAAATCATCATAGCGCTATATTTACTGTGGAAAAGTTAAAAATATTTGGTCAATTCACAAGGTCTCTTATCATGTCATATTGTCATAATGTCCTAATATTTCACAATGGTTTTTATTGCTTTTCAAGCAAAAAATGTCCTAAAATAATACTACTTTCTATGCTATGTTTATTGTGTTATCGTAACCAACCAGCAGAGACCAACACCGAATGCCTAAGAGTCGGTTAAGCCGAGCCGCCGAGTCGTGATATATTAGGACATTATGACAATATGACTGATAAGAGAATTGACCAATTGAATTATACTGACAGAGCATGATCTTTGTATACTACATATATGAGGCATTAAATGTGAACAAAGAAATTGGCGTATGATAATCATGACTTTTAAGTGTTAAGAACATAAGTTCATTAATTTCTTCATGTTGATGGTATTCATAGATTAAATGTAAGCTGCCCGTGAGAGACCCCACTGGAGCCACATAACTGACCCAACAATAAATATTCACTAAACTTTATAAGCCACTATCAATTGTGGCCCGGAGTTACGATAGCTCTTATTCTTAAGAATAAAACGCATATGACATTAGAGGATAAATTTTGGCCAATATGAAAATTCCATATATTTTTATACCTACCAACAAAAGAGATGTAATGCATCAAAAAATTTGTCACAAAATTCTAAGACGATCTAGCTATGTCCGTCCGTCTGTCTGTTTAAAACACGATAGGGCCCAAACAAAGGAGCTAGCTGGTTTTGTTTAAAATGGGCAATATATGTCCATGATTTCACAAAGCGCTCAAACACCTGGAATACTGTCATAAAATAAACAGTCATAAATATGTTGATTATTCGGCAATCCTGATAAAATTTTGCACAAATTAGTTCTAAGCAGTCTGAAATTATACTGTAAAGTATGGCGAAAATCGGGCAACATTTGTCCATAGTCTCCACTCTCAGAAAATTACTTGTACATTCATAATTGTCTTATTATAATTAATATCGTGATGAAATGGGACATAAACAAGTCTTATATGAACCTAAATCTTACTTACGGATAGATGGTTCCAAAAATCTCTGATAGAAGCAAACTTATCGCTATTTCTTTCTCGTATTTCTTTCCTATCAGACTTTTTGTCGAATCGCTTTGCATTGATGATTTGAATAATAACCGGCGTTTGTGATCATCCTATAAATACTCCAAAGCTTCACCATGCGAACGAAGTTTAAAATATGTTTCGATGGTAATGTAATGTTTCTGCTCTACAATTAACATATTGCGTGATAATTGCTGATGTTCACCTTCATTTGGAGTTTCTTCTACTAAATCAGATAGCTCTGGCTTCAATATTTCAAAACACTACCGAATGGCCTAAAAATTCAATATAATTTAAAAACTTCTAATGCTTTCAAGAAAATATACTTATACAGAATGTATTCTTTTGTTTTATTTCTTTCGCTGTTTATCAACTCCAAATTACTTTACTTCGCAAATTTTACACTACACATATTGACTTTATTGTATTGGGCACTTTTGACAACATCTACTAAATCAGTGATTTTCTTTACACAGGCATAGTGAAAATACCTAGGATTTATTGTATATATTTAAAAACTATTTGCTAAATAAATAATTGTACAGGATTTTCAAACTATTTTATTAATTGGATTGAAAAATATTAAGCATTAAAAGCAGTTTGGGCAATTTTGACCCATGAAAACAGGATAAGGCATAATTCTATTGTCCATGTTGGAAATTACTTTCACATCATGTGCAGGTTCAGGTAGTTCCGGTAGATGTTTAAATTTCAAAATAAAAAGTGACATGATCTAGCTCGAAAAACGACTATTAATTCTACCAGGTTTGAGATAAGTGTCTCAAAATTCGACGATCAACAGCCGGCCACGCTAACAATTTTTGATTATTTATTTTTATTGGTTTTGTGTAACTGGTAGCAGTGCATTGCTACTGACATATTGGGTCCATAAATATTGTACCTGAAAGGAAAAGAGGAAATAGATAGGAAGGATATAATATAAACTATAATATACTTAGATGTTGTAGATTGAGCATAGAATTAAAAGCCTGGGTTTAATGGTTACACAATATTGCCCTAAGGGTTTCAGAACCGGAATCAGTGCCTAGTCCAGAGAGACTGGACTGCTTGCAGGATAATAATAGAGGAGATAGTAAAATATTTCATCATCTTCCTAATTCTTACAACTTCTACTGAAGTCATTGTATAGAAATCTAAGCCTGGAAGCATGAGTGCCTAATTTACATAGTCGCAGGAGATATATTGCTCGACTTCTATTGAACCAAACTATATCATTCTTAAGCACATCGATTCATGTTGCAACCATAACTAAACGAGTTTATAATGAATATCATAAATGTACTGCTAACATGATGATAGCCACATCCATCATTATATTTATGAGGCAACATGGCGTCTATTGTTATTAATTTATGTGCAGTTGTCTGTGATGTCAACGTGTTCATTTAAGAACGATTGTCGAATACCTCACCATTCTATTCATAGTTGTCCAGTATTCCGAGACTAGAATTAATGTGCTGTAGGACCTGTCAGGGATTTGATAGTGGCTTCGCTATCAGTATACATATGGGGCATTTCACGTCAAGTGAACCAACTTTTGAAATCGATGTCTTCCGATCGGGATGAAATTTGCACCAATGTTAGTTCTATTGGATAGTAATTCGGACACAATTTTTCAACAAGATCGGTCAAGAACTCTCTGAGTTATAGGAGGTCATAATTTGACATTTTGGCCAAACAGGTGTTTTTTCTTATCCATATAACTTATTACCTATTGTTCTTAGCAAAATGTGTCCCAAATAGTTTAGATAGCTATTTATGCAATCTTTGGAAAAAAAAAATTTAAAAAAATTAATAAAATATTTTTGACTTTTTTTTTTAAAAAATCAAAAACATTTTTGACTTTTTTTTCAAAATGGGCCCTTTTTATTTTTTTTTTTTTTATTTTTTTTAAGAAAGCTTAGGTCTTTTCCTATGCGACCTATATGGTCGCTTAGTGGGATGCGAGTGGGATATCTATCAAAAAAAATATTTTGTAACTCAAGATATAAAATTTTTGACTTTTTTTTGCAAAATCAAAAACTTTGTTGACTTTTTTTTAAAAAAATGGACCCATTTTTTAATTTTTTTTTTTTGCTCAGAAGAAAGCTTATGTGTTTTCCTTTAACACCTTTTTTGTCGCTTAGTGGGATGCGAGTGGGATATCTATCAAAAAAATGTTTTGTAACTCAAGACATACAATTTTTTACTTATTTTTTGCAAAATCAAAAACTTTGTTGACTTTTTTTAAAAAAATGGACCCTTTTTTTATTTATTTTTTTTTTCTCAAAAAAAAGCTTAGGTCTTTTCCTTTCAAATCTTTTTGGTCGCTTAGTGGGATGCGAGTGGGATATCTATCAAAATAAATATTTTGTAACTCAAGACAAAGGTTTTTAAATTGATTTTTTTCATATTTGTGTGTAAGTGTTTCTAAAACCTTAAAAATAAAAACCACCACAACTGACCGATAACAGCCACTGGAGGGGTGCAATGTGAGGCCGACCGCTATTAATTTTCCACCCCCAAAATTTGTCAAATTTCATCCTGATCGGAAGACATCGATTTCAAAAGTTGGTTCACTTGACATGAAATGCCCCATATATATTCTCGATATTTTAATATATCTAAGTCTGAAAAGTACTACAACTTTATGGGTGCCTTAAAAATGTCCTTCTTCCAAATTCCTGGAAGTACAGAATTTTACCAACTCGATCTCTTCTTTTAGAATAGTCCCCATAAAAAGAGCAGAAACTTTTTAACAAGTTCATAAGATCCATGAAGAAGGGCTTTATAGTGCGATAATATTCAGATTCTTATGCAGCAATAATTTGTGTATGTATTGAAAGAGTTCTACAATAACAGTTCGTTCTTATGATGTTTGACGATTTAGTAATGCCATAATGTTGCGCAGTTATTTGACATCGGATATAAGATGCTCTTGGAGGCTCCTGTCTTACCCAAAAATTCAACTCCCGGCTCATCAAGATTTTTTCAGATTCAGCATGGATATGTCGTTTGGGACTCTATTGATAGCCACTGCAAATTCAGTTTATGATTTTTGTGGACTAACACTTCGTTTCACCTTATTTGTCTTAGGGTGCTAAATAAACAAGTAGCTAAGTGCTCACTCGGATGTGGGTGCATCGGCCTCATCGTGTTAGGGTGTATTTTTGTACTGTAAACCACAACTTGGAACTCATGAATTTCAGTTTTATTTTCTCCATTTGTTGTAATTATTGTTCTTCACCCTGTTTCCTGGTTTAGTTTTTGCTCTTTTTATGTGGAATTCATAAATTTGTATTTATATGATGGTTATTTCTTGAATTATTTCATTGTTGAATTCTGTTTTAAGCCTATTGCATGTAAAAATGCAATTTTATGTGTTTCATATTTTTGCTTTGTTTTTTTATTGGTTAGATTTGTTATAAATATGCATAAATTACCAAATATAGTTTTAAGGTTTTTTTTTTTTTAAACAATAATTTGAAAATGTTTGAATGGATTTAGAGAGATGGAAACAGGTAATTTTCTATGATTCATAAAACAAGATATTTGTTGCAGTAAGAAATATGTGAAGAATTAGATTGGAAATTGTTTTCAAGAAATAACATATAATACAATTTGGCCTACGGGAGAACATAAAAAAATTAAACTTGTCTCACGAATGGTTAAAAGCAGGACTCATAACTCAAAAAAGACGAATTAAATTGTTCAGTTATTTAAATATTTCTAAAGCTTAAAAATTTTAATTACAACAAGTAATAGTGTTATATTCGTTTGTGCTGTATCTTATATACAAACCATTAATATAAGACTGTCACCGATCCGGTAAGATATTTGTATGAGTGCTTGGAGAAATCATGGCTCTATTCTTACCATTTTCAATACAAATTGCTATTTTATTATTATAGTATTACTTATCTGCAATATATTTTAGGAAAATTGTAAAAAAGATCAGAAAAATACAAATTTTTTTTGTAAGTTGTCTCAAATTTTGGTCCATAACATTTTAATACCTAACATTTCTGATTAACAAGGAATATTTCAGAAAAATGTCATCTCCCTAAGTCCTTCTATGTAGGCCCTATCGTGCCTTCAACATACAGATAGACGGACGGTTACAGCTAAATCTTCTTAGAATTTTATAAGCACCCAGAATAAATACACCTTCGTGGGTCTGTGATTAATATTTGGATGTGTTACCAACGAAATGAAAAAAATCGGATTTCTGTGGGGGGGGGGGGGTTATAAAAATCGATGAAGTTAAGGAAAAATTAGTACTTTCCATACTTACAAGAAGAAACTGTATGAATATTCCAAAATATTTCCTTTCAGTAAATAAATTCATAAACACATCCTATTTGCCAATTATTCAAAATTTGTTTTTTAAATTATTAATTATTACATTTCATGAATAATTTTACTAAATACTTTAAATTCGTTTTTTGTGGAACTTCCAAGAAATGGCAAATATTTGGTGGTGTTTTCATATGTAGTCTCATTATAACAATACTTGTATTTGAATACCATGCTTATTTAACGATTAAAATTATAACTTGCTGCAAATTCTTTATTTTAACTTAATTATTAGCTGTAGAAATACCTGCTGCACTCAAGTTTTAATAAAAACCACATAAAAACCCAAATAAATATAAAACATTAAAAAATGTATTAAAACTATAAACAAAAACAACAACTTGGTCTAACAGCTAACTGTATTTGCTACAAATTGCTATTTATACACTAGTGTAAAATTAATGGTGATATTAACCCATTTACAGAGGAATATGTATAAAAAATAAATCATTGGGTTTGGAATTAAAACAAATATGTATATTAGAAACCATAGGTCTAAAATCAAATCCTATCTTGCGCATTTTGTCTTTATATACCGTTCACCTTCGTGAGAAGTGTATATATAAGTTTGTCATTCCGTTTGTAATTTCCACAATATAATTTTCCGGCCCTATAAAGTACATATATTCTGGATCCTTATAGATAGCGGAGTCGATTATGCCATGTCCGTCTGTCTGTCTATTGAAATCAATTTTCTGAAGACCTCAGATATCATCGGGATCCAAATCTTCAATAATTCTGTCAGTCTTCTATTTAAAATCAGCAAAATCCGTCCATAAATAACGGAGATATGAGCAAAAAGCCGAGACAACCTCTATTTTTTTGCCTATTTTTGATCTATATCTCGATTACTAAGTCATAATTATAGACAATATGGATATCTAATGATAGATATTTCAAAGTCCATTGCAACGATGTATATAAGGCTATAGTAAATTGGACCTACAATGGGTCAAAATCGGGAAAAATATTTTTTAACTCGAATTTTTTTCACAAAAAACTTTTTTTTCACTAATAAATTAAAAAAGATAAATTTTTAAATTAAAAAAAAAAATTGGAAAAAACTTAAAAAAAAAAAAATTTCAAAAAAAATTTTTTTTTTAAAAAAAATAATTTTTTAAATTTTATTTTAAAGTATAATTTGGTGAAGGGTATAAGATTCGGCACAGCCGAATATAGCTCTCTTACTTGTTTTGAAAAAATTTTAGTTTAAACAAAACAAAAATCAAAAACACCAATACTGGAATGCACTTTATTGTTTAAATAATCCGGGTTGTTATATTTATTTTTTTGATAACCTTGTTTTTATTGTTTGACGTAGCGTTGCCGCTCTTATTTAGGTATGACATATCAGCGTTAAAGCTAAGCGGAAAAAAGCGTTCCTCCATACGTTTTTATTTAGGTAGGACTGTAAGAAATTGAATGCTCTTGAAATGTTCTAATAACTGCACGTGATAAGCGAAATATGTATATGAACGCAGAATAAACAAGTGAGTCAAGCCCGACCATATTAAACCTTACAACGAGTATATGACTATAAACAGTTGTCTTTTAAAATTAATATGGGGGCTATGACTAATTATGGACCGATAGCCATAAAATAGGTGGCATGTCTTCTCTTATTTGTGTTGAATTTTATTTTGATACCAAAATGTTTAAGAAATCTATAAATGTTAAAATGATTTTAGGAAGTGGCCCTTATATGGGAGCAATGACTAATTATAGGCCGATCGTTATAAAATTTGGTGACATGGCGTTTGTATATACATTTAACTAATATAACTTGTTGTATTTGAATATCAAAATGTTTAAGATATATGAGACCTATGACTAATTATGGACCGATCGTCATAGGTAGAATGTTTTGTATATACATGAAACATAAGTACAGTCGAACTTCCCTATAATGAATCTTGACGGGACCAGAAAATCACTTCATTATATAGAAACTTCATTATACAGAAATTATATTTTTCCCCCACTTTTTATTTAAAATAATTAGGCATATTAGTTTGGGTTATACTTTTCCATTTTTCTTCCACATCAAAACCTTGTAATACCAAATAACAAAGCCATTATATAAAAATTATATTTTTTTCCATTTTTATTTAAAATAATCAGGTATTTTAGTTTGGATTAGACAAAAGTTCGAAGTACATCTATTGATGAAGAAACGTGCTCCAATATAGGTATCGTCTTATTGACGTCAGCCAATTCTTCACCAATCAGCCAATTCTTGACTCTATAAATGTAAAATTAATGTACATCACACATTTATTTGGCATTAGGATTAAAATATGTATGTATGCACACAAAACTAATAAATAAATATGTATGCACCTGCCATAGCCGAAACTCAACGAGTTTCCAGAACACTAATGAGAATATTCTCATCGGATGGGATGCCCATGGTCTGCACATCAATATCAACATTGACATAATCTTTAAATGATGCATCAACGTTCGTTACTTCCCTAAATGAAGCCTGTAGAGCAGGCAAATCAGCTAACGGAAGAAAGTCTTCCTCATCCCAATGAGTCCGCAGGCCATCTTTGGAAAATCCTGCCTTTCTGGAACAATTCGCAATTGTTTCTGATTTTACAAAGGCATTCTACACTGTGCAGAATTGTTATTGATGTGGCTTTCTTCTTTTTTTTTGTTCTTATTTTCCTCTTTTGGGAATCCCCTCATTATATGTGGAATCTTTCTCGGTACACAGAGTTGTTAGTATGCGTAATAGAAAATTGTTTGAAAAATTCATTATATGGAGACAAAAACGCATGTGAGTCAAATATTACACCTGCAAAATTGCTTCATTGTATAGAAAACTTGATTGTATGGAAATTCATTACAAGGAGATCAAAAACAATGAAATTGGAAGGGAAAAAGTTGTGTATTTGAAATCAATTCATAATAGGGAGAGCTTCATTGTATAGAAGTTCACTATAGAGAAGTTCGACTGTATTTGTGTTGAATTTTATTTGGAAAATAACCTATTTCAGAGATTTATGCTCATTAATGAAATTTTCGAGAGTTAGTCCTTATGTAGGAGCTATGGAAAATTGTGAAACGATCGGTATTAACTTTGGTAGTGCGTGTTCAGCTTATATAAAACATATTATACCCTTCACCTTCGTGAGAAGGGTATATATAAGTTTGTCATTCCGTTTGTAATTTTCACAATATAATTTTCCGACCCTATAAAGTATATATATTCTGGATCCTTATAGATAGCGGAGTCGATTAAGTCATGTCCGTCTGTCTGTTAAAATCAATTTTCTGAAGACCACAGATATCTTCTGGATACAAATCTTCAATAATTCTGTCAGACATGCTTTCGAGAAGTTTCCTATTTAAAATCAGCAAAATCCGTCTATAAATAACGGAGATATGAGCAAATATCGGAGACAACCTCTGAAAATTTCATCAAAAAATGACAATTTATTGCATGCTTTGACAAAAAAGCAACATAATGTATGTTTGAATGTGTTTTGGTTTCATTGCTTGCGTATTTTGTTTTTTGGCTATAGTAAGTTGAAAATACAATGGGTCAAAATCGGGAAAAATATTTTTTTAAGCCGAATTTTTTTTCACCAAAAAAAATTTTTTACTAATAAATTAATAAAAAAAATAATTAAAAAAAAATATATAAAAAACAATTTGAAAAAAAATTTTTTTTTTAAATATTTAAAAAAAATTAAAAGAAGTGTAAAAAATTTTTTTTTTTAAGCACTATTTCGTGAAGGGTATATAGGATTCAGCACAGCCGAATATAGCTCTCTTACTTGTTTGACTTGAATTTGGTTTGGATATGTATATAATTAAGATATTTATGATGAAAAGGTTTCCATGGACATACAGACGGACATCGCTTAATCGACTTAGAAAGTGATCCTGAGCAGATTTGTATTCTTCAAGGTGGGTGTTGGGACAATATTTTTGCACGTTACAACATCATTACTAGGGTTTTTAATATCCTGAAATTTTTTGATTATATATGCAGTGCACTCGCGGTAACGTGAACACCGTCTAACGTGAACACCGCCTAACGTGAACAAGCTTTTGTTTACATTGAGTACTCTGTAACGTGAACAAACTCAGAAAGCTCTATAACATGAACAATTTTTCTTCGCTGCATTTGTTTTCTAAGCATGTAGACAACACAAATACATATATTAAATTCGATCTTTAAAGTTTAGGGAATCCCCTTAATTAAAAATGTGTTTTTATCCTTTAAATTAATATTTTTTGTATGGCAACGTATGAGTAATTTTATATGATATGTAATTTTATTTCAATGTATATTTTCTCGTAATCTCGTTTTGTTTTGAAATGCATTTTAATCAATCATTTTTGTTTTATATTTTAATAATGCATATAATAATAAAAGAATTTCACGTTCAAGCGTGTAAAACACAGGTTTATATTATAAAATTTTATATTTTTTCAATGAAATTCGACAATCGGTAACGTGAACAATTTCACTAACATGAACTCGCTTGGTTTTAATTAGTTCACGTTACCGCGAGTGCACTGTAATTATAATGTCGAAATATTAAAGCCAAAATTCATATAAAAAGTTAGTGTTCTACTTAGAGTCTTCACTTAATGTCTTATTATTTACAAACGCACTACTTCAGATGATGAACACATGTGTCTGATTGAAAATGTTCCATATAATTTTTTCCGAAATAACATTTCATAAAATAAAAAAAAACAAAGATGAAATTTACCAAATTAGTTTTGATTCATTGGTTGGTGTTCATTCATAAAACCAACAGGATTTTAAATTTACATAATACATACAATATCTAAAAAATACACTCACTCTAAACTATTTCTTCTTGTAATTCTATTTAAACGCAATTTTTTCGAGTTTTATTATCGAAACATCACTATAGTGTCTTAATAGTGTGGTATCTAAAGCAAAAAAATAAAAATAATACATAAGAAACACAAAATAACTACATATCTATCTTCGGTTCGCAGATGATTAAATAATGTTTGTTAAAAATTATGGTAGTTGATTATTGTGTTTTTTTTTTCCTGTTTTGTGAAAATAATTCAATTTTTCAACACTTTTTGCCAACCATATGATACGACGTGATACCGGTAAATCAGTTACTTGAGTGATTTTGTATACCAAAAATACAAAAAAAGAAGAAAAAATATAGCAACAATAATAAAATTGAAATATGTTCATCATTGGAAAATACCATGAAAATCTTCCGCGTTTGGGTAATTTAGTTTTTTGTTTTTGCTGTTGTCTGTTGATTATTATTGTTATTAAATTGAATTTCACAAAAATTTATTTAGACAAAAAATTACAAATGTTTTTTCCATCTAAAAACTCAGCACAAGTTTCTATGAGTATTTTAAATAAATAATAAACAAATTGTAGCTATTTCTTGTGTTTTTTTTTTATTTTTTTATTTTAACCACAAATTATGATTTATTTATTTAAATGTCAATTGCAATTTGTTTGTGTTTGAAGAAATAAAAATCTATATGTATTGTAAAACTAAATATTAAACTCCCGGATCAATTGTTTAAGAGTGGTAGTGTTTGGTGTTTAGTTGGTTGGCTGATGATGTTGGTGGTGTATTTTTAATATTTTATATCCTGATTGATCTTAAAAACGTAATATGACAACATCAGTTTAAAAGATACAAACATACTCGTTCGTACTCGTACACATAATTTATGTTTGCCGGTTGGGTTGACATGTTGATGAAAAATCGTGATATCCAAGAAATTCAATACAATTGTTAGACTCTTTTTAGCCCGCAACTACGACAACGGCAGCAATAACAAAAACAATAACAGCATCAAATGTATTTGAAATGACGTCATTCCTTCAATCTGCAACGTTTTTGATTTTATGTCTTTTTGTGATTTTATTGCCATTAAAAGAAAACAACAAAACTTTAACTTCAACTTTAGCCATAATGATTTATTGATCTTTAGTTTATTATTATATTTATTTGATGTGATGTGATTTGATGTGAGGTGATTTCATTTCATTTCGTTCCATTCCATGTCAGTTATGTTTCTCAGGCGACAATAGTATTTTCTACGAGTGTCTTGCAATTTAGAGTATTTTTTCTACACCAACTCACCTTTTCTGTTTTTTTTTCTATTTTTGTTTTGTTTGACGAAGATTTTAATACCAGAATTTTGTAGTTTTTACGTAAACTATGTAATTTTAATTTTTTACAATTAAGTGTTTCATACAACTACATATATATATAGTACAATATGTTTGTCTCCCTCGGTGTACTCGTAATTGTTAAAATATGCATCCAAGTGTCAATAATAAAAATATCATGTTGACCATGAGAACATGTTATAAAAAATATAAAAAAAAATAATACAAAATATATAAATAAAATTAATATATAATATTAAGAACTAAAAAAACAGAATGTTACAAATGTTTCGTTGTATGCGATTTTGTTCCTCATCGAAATTTTAAAATACACTGTTAAATATTGTAGTATTATAAATAGGATCCACCTGACTTTATTTTATTCGCGCCAAAATGTTGCACTTTGGGTGCTTTGTTTATGACTTTAATAGTCGATCGATCATATAATGGTCTATGATCTATTACTTCAGTTAATTTAACCTTAATTTTGTTATAAAACAGCAGTTCGTCTGACTTTTTTTATGAGAACATGGTTAAAATACCGACTTATTACATCAACGTTGCTTTTTTGATAATAATGATAAGGACATTAAGGCGGATGTTCTAATATAGCTACAGTAAGAGATTCTGATGCGATTCCTAGAATTACTGTTTGGTCTTTTAAAAAGTTTCTATTGTTTTGTATATTAAATGGTCTTATGGACGGGATATACCCAGAGAATCTCTTCTTTCGAGATGATACCATTTTTATGAGGCGTATTTATTGAGTTTGGTTAGGAAACTTTCATCTGAATGTTTTTAACATCGGGTGAAAGGATCTTATGACAAGAGGTCCTTCATTGTTGGGATGATAAATGCAGCTAAAACGCAAGCAAGCAAATTACTTCAGAGAAAACGAACGTTCTCTCCCTCAAGCACCATGACATTATGCTCAAATATCATTCACTTCTCGGATATTATCGAAAGAGTCAGTCAGACTACAGTATGATACAGTTGGAGTCTTCCCAGTTCCACATGGGATGTTATCCAGAACTCAACATCATACCGTTTGAATCTCCTCAGTGACATGTCTGGAAATAATTTCGCATGTACGAGGAGAACATATAGACGTACATACTTAGTAGACCTAAAGATAGCAATACTTATGAATGGAGAAAGAGGCTTAAGGCTAATGATTTTACATATAACTTTAGGTCATCATCTTTTGCCTAGTTTGTGGTCGAGATTTCCATTACACTCACTTCATATTACTCCAATGAAGGATTCAAAATACAAAGCTATATAGGAATTAGCAGCCCGATAAGAATTACTTATATTTTCATCGATAACCATGGATATAAAGGAAAAGTTTGAAGCAGTCACTACTGCTACTAAATTTATAGCTAAGGCGGAGATTAACAAATATTAAATATCTTATCAAGTGACATCTCATCTTAAGTTATAATGGTATGCGGATAATACATCTAGGCATTATCTTGTATCACCATAATTCTCGAAAGGGGTAAATGAGAAGTAGAAATGCATACATCACACAATCCAAGAACAACATGTATACCGACAGCTCAAAATCAATAATGATAATATAAGAAGGAAGTAAATGCTAATCAGTATGTATGTCAACCTGCACAACATTTTGGTCCCAAGACACCATGGGATCATACACGCAGAGAAAAAATATAGTTGTGCATGTTTACAGTAACCATTTCAACATTTTTAAAAGTATTTTAACAATATTATATTCACAGTAACTATTTACATGATTGTGGTAACCATAATATGGTTAACTTACGACTCACATGATTGTATCAATCATATATATGGTTACAGTAAACAAGTATATGTTTGTGACAACAATTTTTATGATTCAGCTTTTACCATGTGCCAAAAATGCATTTTGAGTATAACGATGTTGAGTTTTAACATAATTTTTCTATGAAAGTACTCGATAGGATTTTGAGATTTTTATACCATATAGTTGTTTTAAAAAGATGATTCTGATGAAACATTTTTATCTCCCGTTAGCATCTAAAACGGAATGTTTTCTAATGGTAATAAAAATCCTGTTTGCTCTATACGACATCTTAAGCATATTTCCTTGCAAATACATACACGTAGAGCAAAGTTGCACTAACAAAGCAATAAAACACACTTAAAAATCTCAATAAAAAAAATATATTCATTTACAAAAAACCAAAAATAACGAGTGACAAAATACTATGAATTTCTAAACGTTTCATATATTTGTCTAAAGCATTATGAACGCAATCGATTTCTTGGATTTCTGGATAATACTTTAGACTTGTAAATGGTCTTACAAAATTTTAAAATTGCTGTGAACATCAACTGGTTTTTATTTTGAGCAACGCACGAATTACTCCACATATCTATACATATTTTGAAAAGTTGGATGTTCTATCATCAGAGTATTTAGTATATACAACAACTTATTTCGTTACCTCCACGACTGTTATAAAATATATCCCAAACGCAACAATAAGTAAATTTTTCTTTATTGGGAAAAATAATTGTAGCGGTCATATTGTAAACATTGATTTCTTCAATTTCATCCTCCGTTGGATTATTTTTTATTGAAAATTGTACGCACATTGGTCTTTTGTAGGCTTTGTAGAACGCAAAACGATTTCTTCAATTTTATCTTCCGTTGGATTATTTTTTATTGAAAATTGTACGCACATTGGTTTTTTGTAGGCTTTGTAAAGGACAAATTAAAATTGTGATCGATACTGGATTAAAAATCTTTCCGATACTGGAATATTGCTCCATGTAAATGGGCAAATGCACGCTATGGAGTGACAGCTAAACCAGAATTACTGCTCCAAGCATTGCGTTGGCTGAAAATACGTTAACAGTGAAAAATATTATCATTCCACAATATTGATTGCACGTAGAGCAAAATGTCCAGCAGTAATCAATTTCATGATTTTGTACTGAAATTTTTCTCTATACGCCACTGAATGACGTATAGAGCAAAATGGCACAAAAATGTTCTGTTTTGAAAGATATAGAGCAAAATGGATACGATTTATCTCAGCAAAGAGACAAGATAGCCGAAAACGTATTGCAGATTTGAAAAATTTGGGGTCCAAAACCTAAGGTGGCATCCTTAACTCAAAATTGTCAAAATGGCATATGGAGGACATAAACCCCCGGGTGACGATATTATGTTGCTCTCGGCTAATTGATATCATAATCTGAGAACAACATATTATTATAAACAGATTTATCATAACAATGATTGTCACAAACTTATACTTGTTTACTGTAACCATATATATGATTGATACAATCATGTGAATTGTAAGTTAACCATATTACGTTTACCACAATCATGTAAATAGTTACTGTGACTATAATACAGTGCTCTCGCGGTAACGTGAACTAATTAAAACCAAGGGAGTTCATGTTAGTGAAATTGTTCACGTTAACAATATAAAAATATAAAAATTTCACACTTGAACGTGAAATTCTTTTATTATTATTTTCATTATTAAAATATAGAACAAAAGCACTACAAAACAAAACGAGATCACGAGAAAATATACATTGAAATAAAATTACATAGCAAAATTACATTGGCATAAAAAAAATATTAATTAAGAGGATACAAACAGATTTTTAATATAAGGAGATTCCCTAAACTTTAAAAATCGAATTTATGCTTAGAAAACAAATGCAGTGAAATAAATTGTTCACGTTATAGAGCTTTCTGAGTTTGTTCACGTTACAGAGTAGTCAATGTAAACAAAAGCTTGTTCACGTTAGACCATGTTCACGTTACCGTGAGTGCACTGTATTGTTAAAATACTTTTAAAAATGTTGAAATGGTTACTATAAACAAGCACAACTATATTGTTTCTCTGCGTGTAGGCAACGGAAAGTCTGACGATCTTTCCAATATATTCCAATGATATTGCTAAAGGTACGGGCACACACGGTAAATATTTACTCAAAAAAGCGTAACCACTTATTTTAGTACAAATTTGTTTGACGTTGTTTACTCTTACAAGTGTTTTGTAAGATCAAACAGCATCAAATAAAATAAAACTGAATATTTGCTTTGAATTGTCCAAAGTAAAAGGAGTTTTTCTCAATAAATATAAGAATTCAAATATATTTTATTTAGTGGTTATGTCTTTTTCGTCAAATATTTGCCATGTGTGAACCTACCTTAACAGACACATAATAAGAACATCGGAAAATTGCATTAATCGACTTAAATTATATCCCGACTAGGATATAACGTATAGCTTTCGAATAATTTAGTCTGTATGCCCTACAAAACTTTGTATAACTATTTTGACCGGATTTTGGTCGAATGGACAACGAAAGTTCAAAAAAGAACTCATGGAATGGGCAAATAATGAGCATATCGGACAATGACATTAATCTGCCATTTGAGTGATATGACTAAAATACTATTAGGAGATCCGGTCAAGGATATAAAGGATATCATCGTGAATTTGAGTAGATCAGTATTGAATTCTGCTCTTTAGAATCTCTCTAAAGAGAAAAATGGGAAGTCTAGCCTAATACCTAATACAATTCTCAATGCAACAACACTATCTTTGAAATAACTGATTAGGGTATTAGGAACAGGTCATGATGATTTTAAATTGCACTCAAACATTTCTCTAGTGTAGAGGACTGTGCAGCAAATTCTGATATTCTGTATGATAGAATCTTCACGCTCACTTTCGTTATCAACCACACTATCTAGCGAAAATCTATGCTATAAATGAACATGAACTTTAAGACTTCAGCCATGGATTTTTACATGGCTTCGACGAATTACAACCTCGAGTGAATTCAATCTCTGGACTCTTGTGTCAATTAAGGCTCTTAATTCTTATATGGTGTCGTCTAATTACAAACTTGTGTGAATTTAATGTTTGGTTTCAGGGTCTCAGACATTCATTGAAACGAAATGGCTGTTTAGTTTGTGAGAAACAGGTTAACTTTTAACGAAATCTATTCCACATTTCGTATTTCTACTTTCGAATGTGATTATAAAGGAGGTAGCCTCTGAAAGACATACATATTGTGCTGACTATTTTAAGAAATAGTTGAATCGTATTACTTCATAATTATTTCTAGGAATACTTACTACTAATTTAATCTATATTTATGATCATCTGTTTTTGCATGAATTAAAAATTTAAACTTAATAAATATTTAAAGTTTTATTTCTTACCGAATTTTAATATTTCTTTCAGTGTTAAAACTAGCACTAAAATTGTTAATATGTAATAATCGGGTGCAGTTATAACATGTATTTAGTTTTTTTTTTTTTTTTTTTTTTTTTGTTCACATTTTCTTACTCGGGGCTTTAGTTAATAAATTAAATCTAAATGGCATCAATTTAAAATGCGAAGTTATGTGTTATTAATTTGCCATGTTAGCAGCATGTTTTCTAATTCTAAATAAATGAACAAAAAAAAAACTCTAGAAAAAATTCAATAGAATAGAACCGGCAATAAAAGTGCGCAAGACTTGCAAGTAGTTGGTATTTTTTCTGTTGCTTTTTTAGGAAAAAAAAGTATGCATATATTACGACATTGAATTCTTAAAGTAATCAACATGAGCTTTTAAAGCTGCAGTCATTAAAATGTCAAATTATTTCTCAATTAAAAGCAATGTAACTTTATAAGCATTCTGAAATCCCATACTTAACGGAAGAGTAGCAGAATTCTTAATAAATGCAATTAAAATACATAAAAGTTATTAAAGTATTTATAAATAAAGATATTCCTGTGGTTTGTTATTGAAACAGGTCGTTTGAAGAATTTCACATAATTTAACACACATTTGGTATATGACGTGCAATATCAATTAAGTATTGAATGCAGTTTGCAATGTTTGTGGATTAATTTGGATAATTTAATTATTTAGGGTGCTTTACATCACTGGGACGAATTTGAGTAAACTGTTATAATGACTTCACGTCTTGACGTACTTTTCAGATGCATATAATTTATTTTAAATTAATTATAATGCGGAGAATTGTGAAGTGAAGCCAGAATTGTTTACTAGGATAATATAAACAAATCAAAATATAACAATTCACAATATTTTCTTTCCAGAACACAAACAGCATAACTGTTGACACAAACCGTCTGCAAAAAAACTGCACCATTCTTAGTGATAATATTTCAATATTATATTTGTGGGAAACCTATGTTGCTATTGTAACTTTTAGTATAACGAGTATGTATCAATCTATATCCGACATTAGATTGATTATAGGCGAAATATTAATAAATTACAAAACATTTAACTTGGATACCATAAACTCGCAGGATATTGTAGTTACTTGGCTGATAAACTGTTTAAGGAGTCCCCTTTAACGGTTTACAATTTATTTTAACTAATAAAATTCTGCCAAGAATATTCGCGGTATCAGCTATAAGGGACATTAAAAATTAAGTTAAAAATTTCAATATCGATTCAAACAAATATTTAAAGCATTCAAGAACTCTAAAGCTATTGCCAGTATTTAAGATTATCATTCTTCGGGATACAATCTAACAAGTTCATTTTAGTATTTCCATTTTGTAATAATTAAAGTATGCTTCATCAAATTCTTGATGCCATTATCATGTTTAGTTTGTCAGAAATCGTTCCACTATCCGTTTTAGTTTTTCTAGACTCTTCTAAACATCATACAACGTTAACGGAAATGCTACCATAGTAGAACTACCGCAGGTTTCAAACCGAATGATAAGGATGTAAAGTATGTTAAAGTACTTTTTACCTTTCCATCAGAAGCCAACTATCTAAAATCAAGCAATTGATATCTTTTAATTCAACGTGGAATAATCGACTTTGCCACTTAGTTATGTGGTGTTCCAGCCCACGAACGGTGACATACAATTCATCTCCTCTTGTCTACTAGTAATACCTCTAATTGTGACCCGTAACAGTTATAACCTATAATTAGCCTAATATCAATTCAGGCCCAGTAACAGACTGGTACCTACTACTTTCAGTCTGGGCCACAAGAATTGTTTAGTGCTATGTAGAATTTCCGCACTGTTGTAGTGGCTAGGTGGTGATTTCACCAATTCCAGCTTCACCCACAAATATACTTAGTTCCATCATACCCGAAATCTCGTTGCCCTCAATATTACAGAGTCCTAATACCCAACTCAGTATTAAATCATATTGTTCCATCAACCTGTTTAGATCTCAACTCCAGGGCCTTTAACGCCGCCTGTCTAACAAATTCACCTTATTACTCCATCTGATATTACTCATCACGAGATCTGTAGCTTGTGATCGGTTCGGTGAGTGTCTTCCTATGACATTCGGCTCTAATTGCCTCCAACCACATGTACATTTGTAAAGGTTTTTACAGACGACAATATTGATATTTGTCTAAAACTTATGTACCATGTAATTTTATTGTTTAAACAAAAATTGTATTCGATTTTTACATAATTGGTCAATTCACAAGGTCTCTTTGCATGTCATATTGTCATAATGTCCTAATATTTCACAATGGTTTTTATTGCTTTTCAAGCAAAAAGTGTTCTAAAATAATACTACTTTCTATAAGAGTTTCCAATTCGGTTTTAACCGAAACCGAAACCGCGGTTTTTTAAGGCCTAAAACCGAAATCGAAACCGACAATTATTCTTCGGTTTTTACTTTTAATCTTTTTTCAGTAGAAAAAAATTAAAAATTTAGAAATGAGAAACAAATTTTTCATCCAATTATTCATCCAATTATTCATCCAATATCTCTAAAAACAGATCGGAAAAATATTGCTTCAGATGATGTAGCAGGCTATCTTCGCAGGCTAGGCAAGAAAACCTATTAATAAAGCATGACACAACATATTGATCTACGAGTATTTCCTGACAATTAAACATCAAACGACTGTTTATTTATTTAATTAAAAAAAAAATAATGCAAACATTTTGTAACAAAGTCTTAGTTATTTTCAAATATTCGATAAAAGTATGGAGTACTAGTTGACCCGGCGCGCTTCACCACCCCAATTATAAGAAAGAAATAGTACTATTAAGTCTCCCTTTGTGAATTAAAACTAATTCAGGAAAACATGTCTCTAGTCTCATGTTTATTGATTCATTGTAATGTGGATTCTAGCTCATTCTAAACGTATTATTAGAAAAAAAACAGTACCATAAAGACCCACATTTTGTATTCCTACTCAGCATCATGAATGTCTAATTTCATATTTTTGTGTCGACTATTACAGAAAATATAAAAAAAACTACCCCTATAATATAATTGTAAATTCTAACTCATTCAGAATCATTTGTGCCTAATTTTCAAATTTAATTCAATTTCTTTACAATAAAGTAATAGTAACATTACTTATCCCTTTTGAATTCGCGTTTCTAGGTCCATCATTATAAAATATTCAAAAAGTACTATTAGTTGGAAAAAGTACCTGCAAATCGCTTTTTTATATTCTAACCAAGTCAGAATAATAATAGTTTCTGTTACCTCAATATCATTATGCCCTCTATCCTTGATTCTTTCTTTACTCAGAAGCATATCAGCCAACTATTATGTATACATATAAGTAAAATAATGTAATATAATAAAAAGTACCATTAGAAGTAAAAGTAACAATTTTCCACACTTAAACCACTGTCAAGTTTGAAATTTCAAAGTAATGTCCTGGTTCTAGGTTCAATATTATAGAAAATTCAAAAAGTACTATTTGAAGAACGAAAAATACTCATTAGTTTATTTTAGTTCTCCATTTTTGGTAGCATAATACAATTAAGCATATTGGCCAACTTTATTGTATATAAACTAACTAATTTAATATATTAATATTAAAAAGGTACCATTAAAAGAAAAAGTACCAATTTTATTTTAACCTCTTGAACACTCGTCAAGCTTAAACTTTAAATTTGTATAGCATTTCCTATATTATCAACTGATTTAATAGCAAATAAATTAGCACAAAACCGAACCGAAACTGATAGGTTTTCAATTTTTTAAAACCGAAACCGCTGTTTTGAAATTCTTCGGTTTTTTGGAAACTCTACTTTCTATGATATGTATATTATGTTATCGTAACGAACCAACAGATACCAACACCGAATGCCTAAGAGTCGGTTAAGACGAGCCGCCGAGTCGTGATATATTAGAACATTATTACAATATGTCTGAGAGACCTTGTGAACTGACCAAATATATTCACGATATTAATTACAATGTCCAACAGCTTTTTTGGAACAGAATAAAAGAGGAGCTAGAGGGTTAAGATCTTACACAAAAATTATCCTGAAAAAATTCCACTATATAACTCTGACAATAAGAATTCTCTCAGACATTAACTTACAATATTTTTTTCATTTAGTATAATGCTCCTTACGATCAAAAAAATTAAAAATTTGACCCACTGTAAAAAAAGCTATAAGTTTATTCTACAAAATTATCTAACATGTCATTTCAATTATAAATGATCAAGTCATTTTCTGAGGGGGGCCTTGTATGGCCATACTTTACATTATTATTTCAGAGTACTAAGAACTAATTTGTGCAAAATTTTATCAGGATTGCCGCAGAATCAACATATTTATGATTGCTCAAACAGTATTGCGGGAGGACATTCGTATGGGGCAAAGTGACCAATATTGTCAATTTTCAATACCAAACAAACCTTGTCAGCAGTAAGTGTTTCAGTCAGCTAGATCCTTTCGTTTGGGATCTATCGTGTTTTCAAAAGACGAACGGACATAGCTAGATTTTATGAGGATCCAATATATATATATATTTTCATTGTGGGTCTGCGACAAATATTTTGATGGTGGGTAATTGTAAAAACTTAGCTATTAGAAATTTTTACAAATTTCCTTTTGGATTTGAAAGTTCATGAAAATATGCCCGTTTTTATTTTATGTTTCTATGAATAATAGCAAAAATTATGTTCAAAAAATAAATTTTAGTATAATTTTTTCAATTAAATAAATGCAACTGAAAAATTGACTATTTTTATGAAGTTGCTAGGTAGGTTGGGTTTGCTTGTCATTCTCCCAAAGACGGACTTTAATTAGAGCTATTGTAATAACGTGGTAGTACTTGATCTCAATGTCTGGATATAGAAGTTGCTTTTCATTGATTTGCAAGAAATCTGTTCTTAGTAGATAGACACAAACCTATCTAAATATAATAAACTTTAATTTGTTTATTGTGCATACGTGAAATATTATTTTAATATTATTCTCAGGAAAACGTCAATGAAGACTCTAATGACGCTGACTTATGAAATCCACTAATAAAGAAACTTCATTCACATAGCTATAGTCTTTGGTTGGCATTTAAAACATGCTGCTGTTTTATGACGCAAATTAACCCAGTTTGGTTTTTTTTTTCACGCATGCCAAATGTGACGTCAAGAAATTAAGTTTTATTTTTATCAATATAAAACAATTTATTTATAAAAATTTTAGTGCTTATATATTAAGAACACATGGATTTATATAGAAGCAGATCAGATATTTCGTATATCTATATTTTGTACTTCGCAATATTTAGGCAAAAAAAAGAAGTAAAAGTTATAAAAGTGAAGTAGGGATACTTGATTAGAATGACACTTTCAATTTGGAAACAGTATTCGGTTTTTTTGTAAGTTTGATTATATGAACCTCTTCTAGTTACTGGTGTTCTAACTGCGGTGTATTTTGAGCACCTGCCTACCATTGTGCTCAGGAAAATATTCTGGAAAAAAATTGTTTACTGTGTTGTAGTTATAAGTATTATTATATTTTTATAATTTTTTATAATTATTTTTTTAATTGTTATGCAATATTAGTTAAATTTTGCTTTTAATTTTGAATTAATGTAATTACGGGTTATTGTATTTAATTGTTTGCAAATTTTTTAAAGGACCTGTTAAAATTGTTTTTTTTTTTTTTTTGCCTAAATCGTTATTTAACAACATGTAGAGTAAATTAAATTATTTATTAATTTATATTTAAACATCTACTGGTTTCTATTCAAATTCAATTAGTCTGAGTATTCCCCTTGGTCAATACGAGTAAAACATGTTGGTTTAGGTTTGCTTTGGATATTTTTATTTCTTTTGGAGATTTAACAATAATTGCTTAAACATTTTAGTATCAGATGATGTGTTTGAATTGGATTTTTATACCCTTCACCTTCGTGAGAAGGGTATATATAAGTTTGTCATTCCGTTTGTAATTTCCACAATAGAATTTTCCGAACCTATAACTTATATATATTCTGGATCCTTATAGATAGCGAAGTCGATTTAGCCATGTCCGTCTGTCTGTCTGTCTGTCTGTTGAAATCAATTTTCTGAAGACCCCGGATATCTTCGGGATTCAAATCTTCAATAATTCTGTCAGAAATGCTTTCGAGAAGTTTCCTATTTAAAATCAGCCAAATTCGCCCATAAACAACGGAGATATGAGCAAAAATCCGAGACAACCTCTGAAAATTTCATCAAAAAAGACAATTTATACAATTGCATGCTTTGACAAAAAAGCAACAAAACGTATGTTTGATGTGTGTTGGTTTCATTGCTTTGCTTTTTTTTTGTGTTTCGTTTGGTGTTGTTGTTTTTTTACCCTTCACCTTCGTGAGAAGATTTCTTTTGTAACTTCTGCAATAAAATCTGTTCGTCAGCAATTAAATGTAAAATTTTTAAAAGTTTTCTTGATATATTTAGGATGCTATACGATGAAAGTGGGCAATTAATACATACACATTAAAGGTGAAGTGCAATATAAGATTCGTCATAGCCGAATATAGCACTTTTACTTGTTATTATTTTCATTGTTTACTTATTTCCTTATTTACCCACATGTTTGTATATAAATTTTGTATTTTTATTTACACACAAATTAATTTATAGATGTAACGATTTATAAAATCTTAAAATTAGTATTGTTATTTGTCTTTCAATCATTTGAAAATTTTATGACTTGAGTCCAGTTTAGAAATAGTAGATTAAAAGTGAATAAATCAGCAAGAACTTTGTTCTTTGGAAATTGTTTGTATTTCAAAAAAATCTACTCAAATCATTTATTGAACTAAAATAGTTTGAAATTGTTTTTTAGAAGGACCTATTTTTTAGAGTGCATTTTATTATTGTAGAAAATATAAAGTGAATTCCACAAAAAGTGACAGACGTGGAACAAAAGTGGAAATCTTTGTACATTTTCAGTAAATGTCACTGCTACTCCGAAAAGCTTATACAAAAGCTATGTAGACTGAACAGCATGTCTTATTTAAAAATAAGTGTAAACCTGCTGGTTTTTCTCAGTGCACTTATATATAAAATATATTTAAAGATAAGTGTTTAAGTAAGTTTTCTTATAAGAAATAATAATGATCCATATATTTAGCATTAAGATGTGTTAATTGCATTTAATTTTTGGTTAATTTCAATAAAAACATCTTGGTTAAAAATAAATTTATTACTAAGCAAGTATGAAAGTATATTCGGGCAAGCCGGGCCATATGATACCCTACACCGGGTGTATGATTATAAACAGTTTTCTTTTAATATGAAACTTATTTGTATTGAATATTATTTAAGGCTTTTATAGACGGCAATACTGAGTATTAATACTTTTCAAATTTAAAATATTATTAAAATCATCCTGTTTGTCAAGAAATCATTTTGAAAAATACATTTCATGTTTACACGGCAGCATTAAACATATTTTTGTATTGATTGTTAATGTTTTTCTGCAAATAAATACATACGCAACACATATGGAAATAAAAACTTTTTGAACTGTTTTAACAAATTTGTAAATACCGACCGTAAATCAAAAAAATCATTTGTATTATTTGAAAATCGAATAAAATTTTTCTTTAGTCTATGAAATTGTATTATGATACAAAAGTTGTTGACAAATATTAATACTCAGTATTGCCGTCTATAAAAGCCTTTAAATACCAACATTTTGAAGATTTTTATGATCGATAAAGTGATTTTCGGATGTGGGCTTTATATGGGAGCTATAACTAATTATGAACCGATCGTGGGATAATTTATATATATATGAGGCATATTTGTGTTGAATTTGAGTACTAACATATTTCAGAGATTTATACACATTAATGAAATTTTCGAGAATGGTGCTTATATGGTAGCTATGGAACATTGTGGACTGATTGCTACTAAATTTGGTAGTACGAGTTCAGCTTATATTAAACCTATTTGTGCTGAATTTGGTTTGGATATGTTTATAATTAAGATATTTATGAGAGCTTAACTATTTTCAGATAAGGCAGTTGTATGGGAGCTAGGAGAAATAATGGACCGATTCCAACCAAAGGGTTAGTCCTTGGGGTAATATAATGGTTTGTGCTAGATTTTGTAGAATTATCTTTAAAATTGCGACCTGTATGGTATGTAGGGTATACAAATATATAAACCAAATGAAACAAGGTTGTTCATTATTTCAGTCATCAGTGAAAGAATAAGATTTGTTTTCATTTGAAAATGTTTTTATTCAGCATGAACTGTACATTTTCTTAATGTTATCATAATAAGTATTAATAGGCAAGTCGATTTCTTTAGACCCCTTTTACGCTCACATTATCCATTCAATTTGGACAAAAAATATACCATTTTAAAGGAATTTATTCACAGAAGTGAAGAATACATATTTTATTGAAATCGGTTCAGCTTAGAAGTTATAAGTGTTTAAAGATCTTACTAACACATATGCAAAAATCGTGTACATGTGACCTTCAAGCCAATTTGTTGTTGTAAATAAATAAGAGAAACAATTGAACGCATTAATTTTGCTCTGTTTTAAGTGAGAGTTGTTAAAGGAAACAAATAAAAAGGGAAAGAGTTTAATAATTTTAAGTCACTTGAAAAAAATATTTGATGGTGTTTTTTTGTAGTTTGTTTTTTATTTTATGCAATTGTAAGTAAATAGCAGGGTATTCAATCGATTAATCGTTAATCGGTTAACCGATTAATTTTGGTCGGTTAACTGTTCGAATAATTTAAAATTGCCGATTTTCAAATAACAAATAAACCGATTAATTTGTGACGATTAACCGATTAACCGAAATTTATATTTTTTTGCACTTTATATAGAAATATAGTTTTAAGCACACACATTTCATTTCTTAACTCACACAGATCATTTCTGTAATAATATGAAACAAATGACAGTTCTCAAAAAAGTAATATCGAACCTTTGAAAAGTGGTTTTCAGAGTGAAAGAAAAAATACAATTTTCAATAGGCAACAAGAGTGATATATATTTGTCCTCCTTTTTAAATCACAACCATTTTGACATTTTCTTTTGTTAGTTTTCTATTGCCATATTACTGGAACTGTGTAATTTGTGGTTTTCTAGAAGTATAGCACAAAAATTGAAAGTAAGGAATTTGTAAATGAACCTTTTTCTAGAATGTACTATGATTAACTTTGTCCTAATGAGTCGGAGGACGACATGATAATAGATGAAACTAAAGACATAACTGAAACGAGTCTTTTATCAGAAACTATTAAAAGTATTCCCAATCTGAAAAACTCCAAAAAGAACTCCAATGCACAGTGGATAATATAAGGTGTATGCATCTCATAATTGATTTTGACAAATGTTTGAAATTAACCATAAAACAAATTCTATCGTAAAGCTAAGATGTCAAGGAATAATTATTTGCAGAAATTATAGTTATTATGTCAACAGAAGTATTCAAAAATGGCGACAGAACACACTACTTTCTACTTTAAATATTTGGGGAATTAAAATTATACCATATTCAAGGACGTAGTTTTAATATTTATAATTATTTGTTTTAGGATTGTTTTACTTTGTTGGAAAGGGTATCTTGTCCAGATTCTATTTTCGTTATGAGTTTTGTATATATTGTTAGCAGATTTGAAATTTATCCATGTAAAATATATAATGTTTTTTGGCTTACCTACGTAATTTTGACTAGGATTTTAACTGTTGGCGCCGTTTGCCGCCGATCTAGTTTTAACGTAGGATTAAAGTTTAACTTATTGTCTAAAAGATATATCAAAACTAGCTGCCTTTTCGTGCCTATAAACAAAAAACTATAAAAAAAATGTTGGACTGTTTTTAATTTATTCGAACTTTTTTCGAAAATATTTAATAACTTTTGCAAATATAAACCGATTTTATCAAGTAATAAACTTGTCTTTAAAACAATGTGCACAAAAAGTATGTTTTCATAGAAAAAAATTAAAATAACTATTGTTGAATTTGAAAAATAACGAAAAAAAAAAAATAAAATGCAAAACTTTTAAAAAAAAAACTTAAATAATTTCTTGAAATATACATTTTTACATTTTATGAAAAATTAATTCCTTGCCTCTCCATAATTGTTTAAAATTTTTAAATCGCTCTAAAAATTTGTGAATTAGAGGTACTAAAGTACTACCCTAAAACAGTTTTTTTAAAAAACTAAAAATGTTGAGGGTGTTTCAAAATCTTTGAAAACGGTTTTAAACTTTAAACTTCGAAAGCATTTTTTTAAAGTATCATACATTTGCTACCAATGGGGTTTTACTTTAACTCTACTGTAGCTGAAGATGTTTTTCAAAAAATGGAACCTTTGGGCTTTGTAAATATTGGGGCTTAAAAGTCTAAGGGCCGAAGGTTGTATTTTTCCAAAAAAAAAATAAACGGCTGTTAACAAATGTCAGTTGTTAATACTATTAAAACTAATGAAAAAGTACAAAAAAAAAACCTCTTTTACTTGTCTTAACATATCACTTTTATACAAAAACTAAAAAAATCAAAAATGTATTTTTAACCGTTCATTACTTTTTTATTATGATTCGATTTTTAAGATTATAAAAGCAAATTAAAGCTTAAAGTCCCACCTATTCAACAAAAATCCTCATCCATTCAAAAGTTACAGATTTTTGATCCGAAAATTACCAAAATTTTCCACTGTGCAATGGTATAATTAAGAATTTTATATGAGAAATTGGATATTCTTTACTTTTGATTTCTCAAGTTTTATTAAATCTAATTAAAAAATCGTTTAAAAGGAAAACATTTCAATTATATTCTGTTTCAAGAGCTTATTTCAGAAGATCTCACTAAAATCCATTTTTTTTTTCCATACAAAATTTGTTTTATAAACTTGTAATAAATTTAAAAATTGATTATGTATAAGACCTCTAATGTATATATATTCTTTAAGCCCTCGATTTGGTCTATAAAAACATGCTTGCGTAATCGAGTTATACACCTTAAAAATTTAAATTAATTTCAGCATACCTTGGCCTGAATTTTTCACATTATCGGACACAATTTATGATCAACTTTATTCAATATCATTATCGGCTCTAAAAGTAGTAGTAGTAAATATTGAATTTTGTTTTTTATTTTATTAGCCGAAACTCCGCTATTATTCTTAGCTTCCTAAAAAAAATTTTCTTATAGACTTATAGGGACGAAAAAAAATTTAGATCAAAAAAATTAATTTTTGAAACTTTACTCTTCCGATTTTGATAATATTTGGTATACATGTTTCTTTCCATGTCCATACAAAATTTAAATTTCTCCAAAATGTCGAAATTCGCTTTTGTTTGGTTTTTATATACATAGGTTATATCAACGATATCCAAAGATTTTATTTAAATATGACCCATTCCACGATTAAAAACATATTAAAATTCAGAATGGGTCCAGGGTGGGTTCTTGATATAATTGAAATTCAGGGATATATTTGCAAAAATAAATTTTTAATATTTTAATAATTTCTAATATTTTAACAAAATACATAACTCGTAGTAATTAGACAAGAGGTGTTATTTTGGTATTCAAAGAAAAATTACATTTTTTGAGATAAATGATCGGATGTTTATTTCATAATAAAGAGGAGCCAAATGGCCACCTTACAGGACCATATCCTTTTCATGAAATTTTCCATAACCAAAACGCAAAGTGGCTGCCCTATGTCCTCGATAGCCTCACGAATTCTATCTTTGAGGTCTTGAAGCGACGCTGGGCTGTTGGCGTAGACCTTATCTTTTACGTGGCCCCAAAGGAAGAAGTCGCAAGGTGTTTAATCACAAGATCTCGGTGGTCAATTGTGATCACCTCTTCGAGAGATAACACGGTCCGGAAACTTTTCCCGTAAAAGAGCAATGGTTTCGTTGCTTGTGTGGCACGTAGCACCGTCTTGTGGAAAGTAAACGTTGTCCAGATCAATATCATCCAACTCCGACCTTAAGTAGTCATTAATCACATCTCGATAGCGCATAGGACGAGGAATGGACAAACCTTGATTTTCTTCAACACTTTGGGCTACAGCAGCAATATTCTTAGTTGTTCTTGAGCGACGTGTACGGGTTTTATTCTTCACATCACTAACTTGTCCCAACAGCTCGAATTTTTCCACCAATTTCTGTATTGCGGTCCGACAAGGTGCTTCACCACGACCCAAAAATGCTTTAGTTTAGCGAACTGTGACTGCAAGATTTTCACCATTTTTATAGTGAATTTTAATAATTTCAATGCGTTGTTGAAGCGTGTATCGTTCCATTTTTAGTAAAGCTTAGTACTCTGTTCAAAATTTCGTGCGGAATGCAGTCAAACTACATATAAAATATTTGGTATGAAATATATGCGAAATAATTTCGCAAAAGCAGTACTCTGTTCTTATTGTGGAAAACATGTGAAATACATCTGGCAACCTTATTTTTCCACACGAAATAACATAAGCAGCACTTCTTTCTCACGAAATTAAAACCAGCAGCTGATCATTTGTTCCATATAAAATTTTTCGTATGAAAAAACCACAATTTTTCGAAAATATGAACAGAGTACTAGGCTTAATGGCGTAGTTTCTACTTGTCAAATGTCAAAGAATAAAAGCTCCAAAAGTGACAATTACCGGGTGATTCAAAATAACACCTCTTGTTGGAAACCCCTTTATTACAACACGGCAAGATTCTGTAAATGTTGTGTTTGTTGTTGATTTTGAATATTATATATCAATGTATAGGAAATTGTGTCTTCTTTTCAAAAATGTATAAAATTTTTTTGGAATTAAAAAATGTTAAAATGTTATTAGGGGATATATGTTTCATCTTTTGTTTATGAAATCAAAAGTTGTGGGCAGATTTTAATAATTTAGAGCTTGTTGTTTTGGAACTTTGTTTTCTAAGCGCTAAGAAAAAATTAACCTCCCTTTCTCCAAACTCTTGAGCGATTTTCATATCTTTCAAACCTTTTATAATTCCTAAGCATGGTTGGACTATAGATTTTTATAAACTATTGATTTCCCCCCCCCTTTTGCCGTAGATTTTTCTATATTTGACAAGTTGGCAACTAGTGTTTCGACGTCGGTTGTTATCTCCTTCCTTTTCGCCATTTTCAGATTCGTTGTATTAAAATTTAAAAAAAAAACAAGTATGAGAACTATATTCGGCTGTGCCGAATCTTATATACCCTTCACCAAATTATACTTTAAAATAAAAATTTTAAATATTTTTAGGTAACAAAATAAATTTTTTTTTTTCAAAAAAAAAAAAAAAAAATTGTTTTTCAAAATTTAAAAAAAAAAAAATTGTTTTCAAATTGTTTTTCAAAATTAAATTTTTTTTCAAAATTATTTTAAATTTTTTTTTCCAATTTTTTTTTAAATTTTAAATTTTTTTTTTTTTTAAATTTAAAATAAAAAATTTTTTGTGGTAAAACAAAATATTCGGGTTTAAAAAATAATTTTCCCTATTTTGTTTCATTGTAGGTCCAAATTACTATAGCCTTATACAAATCGGTGCAATGGACTTTGAAATATATATATTCTGGATCGTTATATATAGCGAAGTCGATATAGCCATGTTCGTCTGTCGGTTGAAATCAACTTTCCAAATCCCTTAAATAATTTACAAACATGATTGATACATCAATATATCGGGAATTCTTCCAATTAGGTTGATATTTGAAATCGACCCCACAAATGCCTGAGATATAAGGAAAAAACCAAGACAACCTCGATTTTTAGCCTATTTTTAATCTATATCTGGATTACTTAGTCATTAATATAGAAAATATGGATATCCAATAATAGATATTTCAAACGGCGTATATAAGGCCAAAGTAAGTCTGGCCTACAATTGGTCAAAATAGGGAAAAATATTTTTTACCACGAATTTTTTTAACAAAAAAAAAAAAAATTTTTTTGTTGTAAAATTTTTTTCACAAATAAATTTTAGAAAAAAACTTTGTTTACCAAAAAAAATATTTAACTTTTTTTTAAAGTATAATTTGGTGAAGGGCTTATAAGATTCGGCACAGCCGAAAATAGCTCTATTACAAGTAAGAGTGCTATATCTTATATACCCTTCACCTTTGTTGTGGATGCATTAATTGCCCACTTTCAGCGTATGGCATTCTAAATATATCAAGAAAACTTTTGAAAATTTTATATTGTAGAAGTTACAAACGAAATGACAATCTTATATATACCCTTCTCACGAAGGTGAAGGGTATAAAAACAACAACGCCAAACGAAACGAAACACAAAAAAAAAAATAAAAACAAAATACGTAAAGCAATGAAACCAACACACATCCAAACATACGTTTTGTTGCTTTTTTGTCAAAGCATGCAATAAATTGTTTTTTTTTTATGAAATTTTATGATTGTTTATGGACGGGTTTGGCTGATTTTAAATAGGAAACTTCTCGAAAACATGTCTGACAGAATTATTGAAGATTTGGATCCCGAAGATATCTGGGGTCTACAGAAAATTGATTTCAACAGACAGAGAGACGGACAGACAGACAGACAGACAGACAGACAGACAGACAGACAGACAGACAGACAGACAGACAGACAGACAGGCCCTTCTCACGAAGGTGAAGGGTACAATAAAATGTCATGAAATATCAAATACAAAAGTACCTCAAATTGTTTAAAAAGCAAAAGTGTAAAGAAGTAATTCTAATGTATTTTGTTTTAGCTAAACAGCTCTTTTACTACATTGCTAAAGTACAATGTGAATACCGCTAATATGTTGATGGATTTCGAACGAATTTGTGCAATCTATGAGGTATATAAAGTAATTGTAATATTGCGTTTAGCGCAAAAATATTGACATCAAAGACTATTAAACAATTTCAACACGTCATACACGGAATCCATTGCACTTTCAAGAATCATTTGCTTAAAATAAGTTTCAATCGAAAAATATCAAAAATATGAAAGAAATAATTGCAAAAGCTCTCCAACTATTGCTGAAGAATATAATTTCGAAAACAAACTATTATCCGAGATAAAAATCAAGAAAGAGTATATTATTGAAATGAGTTGTATAAATAATTTTATCGTAGATCTAAAATACATTATACTTAATAAAAAAAATTCAGCAAATTAATTCGCTCTCATAAAATTAGTCCAGTAATGAAGACATAAATTTTTTAAAATATTTTAAAATATTCACGTTCATTTAAAAAACCAAGCAAATGTGCATGTTTTAAGTTATTTCAATTTATTAAAAAAAACGGCAAATAAAATTAAATAAGATAAAGTAATTAATACAGTAAGGCGTTGACAAAATTAGACCATTTGACGTTGTACTACCATATTTGTATTTGCAGCACATTTTGCCATTTGATGTGGGTGTTGGTTGCACTTTTTTCCATAGACATTTTAGACAAAAGTGACAGCCGACGCTGCAGCAGCAACAACAACGACAACAAGTTGTACACACAAGAGACGTTACAAACAAACTTATTGAATCGTCACAGTTAGTTGTACAATAAAATGTCGCGTCTACGTTTATTTTTCCGCTTTCAAAGTTAAATTGCATAATTTCAGTTGTTGTAGACCCTGTCAATTTATATTAGAAACATAAACTTTTTATTTCCAACAGCAAAAAAGATGGGGGTTATATTGATGTTGTCATTCCGTTTGTAACACATCAAAATATTTGACACATACCCACATTAGTATATATAGTCTGGGTCCTCATAAGATCCTAAGACGAACTAGCTATGTTCACGATAGGACCCCAACAAAAGAAGCTAGCTGACTGAAAGTATCCACAAATACGCTCTGTTGATAAGGTTTGTTTGGTATTTAAAATGGGCAATATTTCACCTAGCGCCCATACAAATGTTCCCCGGAACAGTCATAAATATGTTTATGCGACAATCCTTAGTCCCCATACAAAGAAAATGACATTTCTGTGAGGATCGGTCCATCATTGACCCTACCCCACATATAACCCCTATATCAGTATAATATTTTATTGTCACATATTGATGATGGGTATACACGATTCGGCACAACCGAATATAATACTCTTACTTGTCGTTTTTGTTATTATTTTTGTTATTGTTGTTGTAGTGATTTCAGTCACATTTATAAGCAAATTATGTCAATTTGCATGTAAACAAATCAACAGCAAATCGGCGAATTATTAGACACAACAAATAAACAGACAGGCGAACATACGAATGGTGTAGAGAATAATATTCGTATTTTTAATTTTTACTTGCACTGTACATAAGTTAAATTTGGTCGATATGAGCATAAAATGTTGCTCATACAACATACTGGCACTATGGGTCGGGGCCATGTAAAGACTGCGGATGTATTCACAGTGTGGCGGATGTATTCACGAATTCTTTTTGTTTTTGGGTAAATAATAAATTTTAATTATAGGTAAGTAGTTAAATAAACTGACGCCAGATTTATAAAATAGTACATATATATTTTTATTTCCAAAATTTCGCTACTGTATTGTATAAATAATAAATCTTATATTTTTCGTCTAGTAAATTTTATTGGGTGTGTTTCACGGGACCTCGACCCATTGTGTCTCCGATAGTGTGATCAAAAATCCATTTACGAGTATTTCTTTGTTTTTGTATAAATTAAGTATTTATTTGTTTATTAATAAATAGAGTATTTGCTATACACCGTGTTTAGCTTTATTTTAGTATTTTTTTTTTATACCCACCACCAAAAAGATGGAGGGCATACTATGTTTGTTATACCGTTTGTAAGATATCGAAATATTGGTCGTTGAACCAATAAGTATATATATTCTATGCTATGTGCATCAGTCAGACCGTCTGTTGTTGGTACGATAGGGCCTCGGGGGAAGCACGTACGGAATATTTTTGTTGCTCGGAAATAGTTTTTGTTGAAAATTGTCAAAAGCGGTCAAGTAGAACAGAGTTATGGACCAAGATGTGAGACAACCTCCAAAGAAGTTGATATTTTTTAAAAATATTTTGCACTTATCTTTAAATATACTGCAAATAATATCATGAAATTTAGCTCTGAAATTGGTAAGACTTCTCCCAGTCCCATACAAATTTCTTACTGGAATATGGCTCTATAGTACATAAATACCTATATAATTGCAGTATCCATACCCAATTCTGCAAACATAAGTTATATGTAAAAAGAAATCACAAAATCCAATTTTGTTTGGACCGGTCATATTAGACAATAGCCCTCCTATAAGGACCATTTCCTAAAATTACTTGAATACCCATAATTATCAGTATGAAGTTCAACAGAAATAATTCCAATATACATATGGGGCATTTCACGTCAAGTGAACCAACTTTTGAAATCGATGTCTTCCGATCGGGATGAAATTTGCACCAATGTTAGTTCTATTGGATAGTAATTCGGACACAATTTTTCAATAAGATCGGTCAAGAACTCTCTGAGTTATAGGAGGTCAAAATTTGACATTTTGGCCAAACAGGTGTTTTTTCTTATCCATATAACTTATTACCTATTGTTCTTAGCAAAATGTGTCCCAAATAGTTTAGATAGCTATTTATGCAATCTTTGGAAAAAAAAAATTAAAAAAAATTAATAAAATATTTTTGACTTTTTTTTTAAAAAATCAAAAACATTTTTGACTTTTTTTTCAAAATGGGCCCTTTTAATTTTTTTTTTTATTTTTTTTAAGAAAGCTTAGGTCTTTTCCTAAACGACCTATATGGTCGCTTAGTGGGATGCGAGTGGGATATCTATCAAAAAAAATATTTTGTAACTCAAGATATGAAATTTTTTGACTTTTTTTGCAAAATCAAAAACTTTGTTGACTTTTTTTAAAAAAATGGACCCATTTTTTAATTTTTTTTTTTTGCTCAAAAGAAAGCTTATGTGTTTTTCTTTAACACCTTTTTGGTCGCTTAGTGGGATGCGAGTGGGATATCTATCAAAATAAATATTTTGTAACTCAAGACAAAGGTTTTTAAATTTTTAGGATATGCACTATTTTGATTTTTTTCATATTTATGTGTAAACCTTAAAAATTAAACTCACGCGGAGAAACTAGACACATTAGCCTTTCCGATGGTATGTAACAACTTAACTAAAATTTCATAGCCTCGATACTGTAATACCCATAATATGTTAACCTCAGGAATAAAAATCACTTTTTATACCCTACACCACCATAGTGGCGAGGGTATATTAAATTTTTGCAGATGTTTGTAATACCCAAAAATATTAGTCTAGCCCACCTTAAAGTATACCGATCGACTCAGAATCGCTTTCTGAGTCGACTAAACGATGTCCGTCCGTCTGGCTGGCTGGTTGTCCATGTAAACCTTGTGCGCAGAGTACAGGTCGCAATTTTGAAGATATTTCGATAAAATTTGGTACATATAATTTGTTCGGCCCAAGGACCAAGCTTATTGAAACTGGCTGAAATCGGTCCATTATTTCACCTAGCCCCCATACAAATGTCCTCCTGAAAGTGGACTTTATCGGTCACAAATGTTTAATTTATATAGGTATCTACACAAGTTTTTCTCCAAATAAGTTTTATATATACGGAATTCATGTCACCAAATTTTTGTTATGATCCGTCCATAATTAGTCATAGCTCCCATATAAGGCCTGCTTCCGATAATCACTTTAACAAGCATAAATCTCCTAAAAATGTTGGTATACACATAAAATGCAACATAAATAACTTTCATATAGACATTAATAACACCACCTAATTTCATGATGATCGGTCCATAATTTGACATAGCTCCCATATAAGGTCCACTTCCAAAAATCGCTCACGAATATAAATTATTGCGCTGAAAACTACCTATAGGATTGAATAAAAAAGCCGCAAGATGCAAAACTCAGACAAATTTTGGGGGCGGAAAATTAATAGCGGTCGGCCTCACATTGCACCCCTCCAGTGGCTATTATCGGTCAGTTGTAGTGGTTTTTTTAAGGTTTGAAATACGAAAATATGAAAAAAAATCAATTTAAAAACCTTTGTCTTGAGTTACAAAACATTTATTTTTATAGTTATCCCACTCGCATCCCACTAAGCGACCATAAAGGTTTTAAAGGAAAAGACCTAAGCTTTCTTTTGAGAAAAAAATAAAGAAATAAAAAAGGGTCCATTTTGGAAAAAAAGTCAAAAAAGTTTTTGATTTTGCAAAAAAAATAGTAAAAAATTTTATGTCTTGAGTTACAAAACATTTTTTTGATAGCTATCCCACTCGCATCCCACTAAGCGACAAAAAAGGTGTTAAAGAAAAACACATAAGCTTTCTTCTGAGCAAAAAAAAAATTTAAAAAATGGGTCCATTTTTTTAAAAAAAGTCAACAAAGTTTGGGATTTTGCAAAAAAAGTCAAAAAATTTCATATCTTGAGTTACAAAATATTTTTTTTGATAGATATCCCACTCGCATCCCACTAAGCGACCATATAGGTCGTTTAGGAAAAGACCTAAGCTTTCTTAAAAAAAATAAAAAAAAAAAAAATAAAAAGGGCCCATTTTGAAAAAAAAGTCAAAAATGTTTTTGATTTTTAAAAAAAAAAGTCAAAAATATTTTATTAATTTTTTTTAATTTTTTTTTTCCAAAGATTGCATAAATAGCTATCTAAACTATTTGGGACACATTTTGCTAAGAACAATAGGTAATAAGTTATATGGATAAGAAAAAACACCTGTTTGGCCAAAATGTCAAATTTTGACCTCCTATAACTCAGAGAGTTCTTGACCGATCTTGTTGAAAAATTGTGTCCGAATTACTATCCAATAGAACTAACATTGGTGCAAATTTCATCCCGATCGGAAGACATCGATTTCAAAAGTTGGTTCACTTGACGTGAAATGCCCCATATATAGAAATCACAGTATCTAATTTTGTGAAGAACGGTCTATAATTCATCATATCTCCCATATAAGGAACACTTCCTAAAAACACATTAACCTACATAAATATCTTATAAATATTTATTTTGAACCAAAAGTTTACAAAGATATGTAATATATCGCACTGGTTCCTCTAAAGAGAGTCAACTCAAAATTTAAATATTTTCAGTAGAGACAAAAAACTGTTCTTTTATACCCTTCACCTTCGTTAGAAGGGTATATGTATATAAATTTGTCATTCCGTTTGTAATTTCAATATAATTTTTAGACCCTATAAAGTATATATATTCTGGATCCTTATAGATAACGGAGTCGATTTAGCCATGTCTGTCTGTCTGTTGAAATCAATTTTCTGAAGACCCCAGATATCTTCGGGATTCAAATCTTGAATAATTCTGTCAGACATGCTTTCGAGAAGTTTCCTATTTAAAATCAGAAAAATCCGTCCATAAATAACGGAGATATGAGCAAAAATCCGAGACAACCTCTATTTTTTTGCCTATTTTTGATCTACATCTCGATTACTAAGTCATAAATATAGACAATATGGATATCTAATGATAGATATTCCAAAGTCCATTGCAACGATGTATATAAGGCTATAGTAAGTTGGACCTACAATGGGTCAAATCGGGAAAAATATTTTTTAACCCGAATTTTTTTCACAAAAAACTCTTTTTTCACTAATAAATTAAATAAAATAAATTTTTAAATTAAAAAAAAAAAAATGGAAAAAACTTTTAAAAAAAATTTCAAAAAAATTTTTTTTAAAAAATTGTATTCCCGACCACTGTACATCGATTTCTTGCAAAAACTGAAAATTTAACAATTTTGATTTGACTGTCTTCAGAGCAACTAATGCGTTATATGCAAAAATCAAACTGCTGGATTTTGTGTATGCATCGGTTTATATTTGATCATATTAGGTGCTCTTCCATAAATCACTTAAATATAGAGTTTCAGTTCGGTTTTAACCGAAACCGAAATCGCGGTTTTTCAAGGCCTAAAACCGAAACCGACAATTATTCCTCGGTTTTTTACTTTTAATAGATTAAAAGTGGAAAAATTCAAAATTTAGAAATGAGAAACAAACTTTTTCATACATCATCTGAACAATAATTGCTTCAGATGATGTAGCAGGCTACCTTTCGCACACAGAAACTCATTTAAAAATATTGATCATACGAGTATTTCCTGACAATTAAACATCAAATGACAATTTGAAAATTTGTGTAACAAAGACTTAGTTATTTTTAAATATCTGATAAAAGTATGGAGTTGTAGCTGAGCCGGTGCGCTTTGCCACCCCAAATTGGAACAAAGAAATAGTAGTACTATTTAAGTGTCACTTTGTGAATTAATACTAATTCCAGGATATCATGTCTAGTTTCATGTTTATTTATTCATTGTAATGTGAATTATAGATCATTCGAAACGTATTATTAGAATAAAAAAGTACCATAAAGACCCATATTTTGTATTCCCACTACGCTTCATGATTATGGGTCTATTATTACAGAAAATGTTAAAGAAAGTTACCACTAAAGTCAGCTTTTGTGAATTCTAACTCATTCAGAATCATGCGTGCCTAATTTTTAATTTTTAGATTCTAACTCGGTCAGGATCATATATGCTTTTAATTTTCTGCTTATTGAGTTTTGTTACCTCAATGTCATATAAGTAGATGGCTTAATGACTTTCTTTCTTTACTCAAAAACATATCAGCCAACATTCTTATAAGTAAAATAATTTAATATAATAAAAAGTACCATTGAACCCCCGTCAATTTTGAAATCAAAATAATTTCCAGATTCTAGTTTCAATATTATAGAAAATTCAAAAAGTACCATTTTGAAGAACGAAAAAGTACTTCTTAGTTTAGTTCTCTTTTTTTTGGTATCATAATACTGAAAAGCATATTAGCCAACTTTAATGTACATATATAAGCTTACTAATTTAATATATTAAAAGAGTACCATTAAAATAAATTTTTCTTTATCCTCTTGAACACCCGTCAAGTTTAAATTTTAAATTTGTATGGCTTTTCCTATATTATTTGTTTCTATAGCACTTAATATTTAACAAATTATCACAAAACCGGTTTTCAATTTTTTAAAACCGAAACCGCGGTTTTGAAAATCTTCGGTTTTTTGGAAACTCTACTTAAATATGCATAAATCTTTTATAAATGTCAATTCGACATCAAAAATCCGCCGCACCTAATTTTATGAAGAACGGCCCTTAATTGGTCATAAGGTCCCACATCCGAAAAATTCATTATCTCGCATAAATACAGACATTTTCTAGTAATAGAAAAACCCAGATAAATGTTATTGTACAAAACGCATAGCAATCGGTTCCCGTATTACATTATATTGATGGTGGGGTATATAAGATTCGGCACAGCCGAATATAACACTATTACTTGTTTTAGTTTAGCATCTATTGTTGTCATCAAAACCGTCATTTTGTCAATAGCTTTATTTTAAAATCAAACTATTTTATTTATTGATTTATTTAAATATCATGTTAACAAATTATAATAAAACTGATTTGATTTAAGTAGTAAATGTTTGTTTTAAAGAACAATTAAGATACATTGTTGCTAAAACATAAATCTAATTAAGTCAAACCATTTTAATCAAGAATTTTCAATTTGCATACGTGGGTGATTTCGAAAGGTATTAATTTAGTTTATATATGTATTAACTTTAAGTTAATAATAAATAATTGTTTTAATATCAATAAAGTAGCAAATATATGGGTATGTCTTTAATCTCATTAGAAGTAGTGTACAAATTATGAACGGATCTCGCGGATTATTAATTACAATAAAATTTTAATTACTTCTAGTTTTTATCAAAAAATTGTTTTGAAAACTTCAAAAATATATTTTATTCTATCACTTTAAAAAAAAAAGAAAGAGTAGTGGGAGAAGTTTTATTGAGATATAGAGATTTATTAGATTTTAAAACATGTAATGATACCAAAATCAAAATAAAATTTAAGTTGTGTTTTTAAATATTTGGTTAGAGTAACAGACAACTCAAAATAACGTTCTACTTGAAAAAAAATACATATTCAACCTTAGGGACACGGGTGTCCCATATGCGTCAATGGGTTAAGTAAGTAAACGTTAAAAAAACTTAATAAACGTTAAAACAAAAAAAAAAAAAAAAATAAAAACGTAACAGAGAAGGGCAGAACTAGTTATATGTATAAGAATTTATTTAATTCATATGTGTTAAATTTATACATTTCCAAAGAAAAATCAATCAGAATAATAATTATACCGATATGGCTTGGCTACTCAAAAAGGTGAGATCCGCAAGTGTCGACACTCTAAGATGCAAACAAAATCTTTATAATCAGTCTCTTCATGATAAAGTTTCTTTAGTGAACGACCAAATATTCACTGATCGGTTTGATAAGGCAAACTTGTTGGCGTAATTAGTTGCAAGTAATTCACAGTTGCCGTAAACAAACAACCAAGTCTTTCAAGATGGACAGTGGTTCAAGTTTGCGCCTTTAAAAGTATTTTAGCGGACCTTACCGTTAATAAGTCGCCCAGGGTGGATGCTATTTCGCTACTGGTTTTGAATCAGTTCTCTTCGATTACAGCTCATATATTATGCATTTTTGCTTAGTTAATACCAAATCCTAAAACTGGAAATAAAATGAATGATTCATTACCAATTTGTTTTAGAGTTTCTAAAGTTATGGAAAGTCTATATGAGTTGTTATAGATTGGATCTCAATTAACGAATTTAGGATTAGGTAAGATGTACAGCAAGGATCCGTTCTTTCTCCTAGGGTACTTGTATAAATAACCTTCTATATCGAACTTCTAACTGTATCTGAATTATGCATATGACAGCCTCATTTCTGTTATATACTTATTGATGAATTATATACCAAACTTGGAGCCATTTACTCCAAATAGGGAACTTGTAACAATATCTGAATGGTATAGTGGACGTAAAGTAGTAATACTCTATGTTGCATGTTAACGTACAAACGTAACATATTTTTGAAGTGTCTAAAGAAACATTCAATTGCCTCGGTTGTGTGAAACATTGTAAGAGAAACTTCAAGGCTGGGTTAGCCGACCGTTGATGTAATGTAACCGTAATGTTGACTTAACGTAAGATTTTAGTGCGATTATAGAACATTAAAAACGTGTCATATGTTTTTGACATAAACAAACAAAACAAAATATAGCCGGAACTATATTTATTGTATAAACTTTCATTGGCCTGTACCAATAAAATCAATTGTTCGTCGTTCATTTTAATAAAGACAAATTTAACACGTTTTGTTTAATTTTAAGTTTTTCTTTAATATTTCGCGCTTGTCGCTGATTGAGATTTTCAAAATTTAAACAGCTGTTTGAAGGTGTTATCAACACAATTGTTTTAAATACGGTTCTAGCGATTTTATAATTTTGTACTGCGATTAAAAAAAAAAAAATGTATCAAACTCTGGTATAGTACTTACATATTAACCGTATTTATTTACACATAATGTCTTCATCATTATTGTCCATTAGGAGGCAATTATAAATATTATTTATTACCTTGTCATACAAACTTTATTTATTGAAGTATTGTACTTTATACTAAGGGTCATTATTATAACTTGCCTTTATGTTCATAATAGTAAAAGGTAACTTTAAGGGTTATTTTTTATATTGATTAAAGTTAACTTTTACTATGTCGAACATAAAGGCATGTTGTAATAATGGTATAGTTAATTTGTGTATACAAAATATTAATTTAATATTTTGAAACTTAAATACTTTCGCCGATTATTAGTATACATTTTATAAATGCTTGAATGAATTAATTTGTATAGTAAGTAAATATTACCATAACATTAAAAAGTTTTGTTTTTAATTTATGTAATTATACTTATTATTGAAATAATTAAAACATTTTTAAGCGTTATGTGCAAAATAAGTATTTTTTATAGAAGACTTAAAATTAACAAGTTGACAACACCGTTAATAAATGTCACGTAGAAACGTAAAGAAATTCTGTTTTTAACAGGTTCAGACGTTACAGTTACGTTACATTTTTTCACTATAAAGGCTGGGTTAGCCGACCGTTGATGTAATGTAACCGCAATGTTGACTTAACGTAACACTTTAGTGCGATTATAGAACATTAAAAACGTGTCATATGTTTTTGACATAAACAAACAAAACAAAATATAGCCGGAACTATATTTGTTGTATAAACTTTCATTGGCCTGTACCAATAAAATCAATTGTTCGTCGTTCATTTTAATAAAGACAAATTTAATACGTTTTGTTTAATTTTAAGTTTTTCTTTAATATTTCGCGCTTGTCGCTGATTGAAATTGTCGCTGATTGAAATTGTAAACAGCTGTTTGAAAGTGTAATCAACACAATTTTTTTAAATACTGTTCAAGCGATTTTATAATTTTTTTCTGCGATTTAGAAAAAATTTATTAAACTTTGGTAAAGTACTTACATATAAACCGTATTTATTTACACATAATGTATTCATGATCATTGTCCATTAGGAGACAATTATAAATATTATTTATTACCTTGTCATACAGACTTTAAGTAATAGAAAAAGGTTGCTTTAAAGATAACTTTTACTATTGGGAACATAAAGGCAAGTTGTAATAACGACCCTAAGTATAGTTAATTTGTGTATACAAAATATTAATTTAATATTAAACTTAAATACTTTCGCCGATTATTAGTATACATTTTATAAATGCTTACATGAATTAATTTGTGTAATATGTAAATATTACCATAACATTAAAAGGTTTTGTTTTTTATTTATGTATTTAGAACACTGCAAATATTTTTAAGCGTTCTGAGCAAAATAAGTATTTTATATACAAGACTTAAAATCAACAAGTTGACAACACCGTTAGTAAATGTCACGTAGAAACGTAAAGAAATTCTGTTTTTAACAGGTTCAGACGTTACAGTTACGTTACATTTTGTCACTATAACTGCTTTAACTACTTTACACACAATAGAAACGATCAGCTGTTCCGTTCCGTTAAGGTTACATTACATTACGGTCGGCTAACCCAGCCTTAACTGCTTTAACTACTTTACACACAATAGAAACGATCAGCTGTTCCGTTCCGTTACATTACATTACGGTCGGCTAATCCACCCTTCACTCCTACTAATTTCCTTGCTTATCATATCATCTATATCTAGGGTTGCCAGCCTGGCTGAACTTGGCTGGATTGTTCAGCTTTTTTGATTTACTTCAAATTTACTTACTACTGATTAGTACACAAAGTGTATGTATTTTTGAAGAAAGGAAAAAATTAATACCAAAACGTATTATGGGAATACGTGTCATGTGGAATTTCTGATAATGATGTCAATGAAGAAGAAGAATGTAAAAGTGATTCTGAGTCGATCGGTATACTTTAAGGTGGGTGGTGTAGGGTATAATTACCCTTACCTAACAGAAATATGGGTTGTTTAAGAACAAGAAGTTTTTTCTTATCATTTAAAAAAAATCGGAGATATTTTAGGGTCACGCTAATCTACAAAAATAACTCTTTAGTTTAAGTATAATCATGTAGGTGTTAAATATTCAAGTTACGAACATTTGTATAACTTTTTTAATACGAGAAATATATGAAAAATATTGTAAAACTTTGAGTTATTTGCCAAATAGTTTAGTATATTTTCAGCAAATTTAAAATTTTTGCACGATATAATAATGACCATACTTATGAATAGTCTCAAATGTAGAATAAATTAAAAATTTTTGACACCAAAGCTGCTAACACCGTTTTGAAAAAATCTTTTACCAAAGGTGAAAGGAATGAATTCGAGAATTTAAGAAAAGTTTTATGTTTCAACGCTAAGCAACGCTTTTTGTGAAAAAGTTTTTACTATTTTGAACAATCTTTATACTAAAGAAAGAAACCGAATGTCTTCCACATTAATATGAAAGTGCCAGTGTTTTTAGTATTAAATTTAAATTCTTACAAACATACATATGTAAATATGGATGTGACGAACCGAAAAAATTTAAGTTTAGTTAAATAAATTTTAAGAAATGAAATAAAAATATTTTATTGTAATACAATATTTTTAAATAATAACACACTGCTAAAAACAACACTTTTTGTCAGAACTTGAAAAGCGACCAAGTGGGGGTTGTAGGTCTAGGTGAGGACATACAAAAACCGATTTCAGAGATTTTGAAACACCCTAAAAATGTAAAGTTATTTTGAAAAAACTTTTTTTCGGTAGGTCGTAGTACTTTAGTACCACTAATTCACACGTTTTTACACCGAAAGGCAAAGAATTAAGCTTTCATAAAATGTATAGTCCAAGAAATGGCGTAAGTTTTTATAAAATGTTTCACTTTTTTTTCGTAATTTTTCAAATTCAGCAATAGTTAGTAGTAGCCAATATATTGTCTCGACATATACACAGTTACCGATCTTCACAGTCATTTATTACAAGATGAAAATTAAGGACGGATGCTACTTTACAGCACGATCAACATTTTGATGATTTTAAAAGGCAAGTTGAATTATGGAGTCTGTAAAGATTTTGGCGTTAAACAATTTTAATTCCAAGATATTGTTACGTTTTTACCTTTAAAAAACGGGGGTTTATTTCCTTTAAATAAACCGGATACTTTTGATTACAAATAATAGCCGTTTAGTAGTTTAAAATTGTAACAACTCTTTATTTATTTAAAATGTACAACAACTACAGTTCAAATAGTCACTCAGTGTCTTTATACACGTTTATCAATTCGAAGAAATGGACACACACTTTATAATGTACAAACTTAAATGTACAAGGCAGTTGATGTTAACTAGGGTAATCAATTAATCGGGATTCTGGTTTAATCGGTTAATCGAGCAAATAATTAATCGGGGTTTATATTATTCGGTTAATAATCGGATAATTTTAAATTATTCGATTAACTGAATAATTTCTATTTTAAATTGAAAATAAAACCATGAATTTTGTGTACTTATTTAAGCCTTTCAACAAAAAAATAAATAATAGGAAAAAGTATGGTATTTGAAATCTTTTTATATACACATGTGAATATTTTTTTGGATTTTAGTGAGATATTCTGAAATAATCTTTTAACAAGAGAATATAATTTAAAAGGTTTCCTTTTAAACGATTTTTCTTTAGTTTTAATAAAACTTGACTTGGAAAAAACTATCTCACTGACTGTATATGTTGGAGATATCGAAAGTAAGGCATGAGAAAGACTGTCCAATTTCTCAGTTCTTTGTTCAGGTTTTTTTAAGTATATAAAATCTTGTATTATACCATTGGAGTCCTTTAGGGATTTTTTTTAGATTTTAAATACTTTTAATAGTTTCGTTAAGTTCTGATAAAATAATCGTTTATGTAATGTCTTCAGTTGCGTCTATTATCATGTCTTCCTCCGACTCATTAGGGCAAAGTTCATCATGGAACATTTGTGTTTAAAACTATTGGTCAATTCACAAGGTCTCTTATCTGTCATATTGTCATAATATCTTAATATATCACGACTTGGCGGCTCGGCTTAACCGACACTTAGGCATTCGGCGTTGGTGTCCGCTAGTTCGTTACGATAACACAATAAATATAGCGTAGAAAGTAGTATTATTTTAGGACATCTTTTGCTTGAAAAGCAAGAAAAACCATTGTGAAATATTAGGACATTATGACAATATAACATGATAAGGGGCCTTGTGAGTTGACCATATATTTTTATATATTAAGTACAATAAAAAAAAGAAATTTCGGTTAATCGGTTAACCGAAAGAAATTAATCGGTTTATTTGTTATTTGAAAATCGGCAATTTTAAATTATTCGAACAGTTAACCGAGCAAAATTAATCGGTTAACCGATTAACGGTTAATCGATTGAATACCCTAATGTTAACTCTAACAGCGCATATGATCAACTCACGACTGCAACCTCTGCCACTACTTATACACACGCCATCTTTCGGGAATCTTCTACAATGCTCTTAAAGGAAAAACTAGTGTGTTCGAATTCTAGAGCTTTCGATGTCAATGTTAGCAGTTTAAAACATTTAGTGTTGCCATACTTATAAGCAATGCTAATAACCGCATGCTATCAACATTGTTGATAAGTAGAAGCTTCTACTGATGGACGTGTTTATAAACATGATGAATGCTGCAGGCAGTCGTTATAGACTGTTAAATTCACATCGCTATGCAAATTCGTAACAATATTATCATTTTCTCAGAAGAACAATTATAATTTTAAAACTTTTACTATGTAATTCATAGTATAATTTAAAGAGTCCTAACTGCTGCAAACTATTTCGTGTATTTTTTGGGCATTGAGCGATCAGTAGTTAATTATTTTATGTTTCTGCACTTAAAAAAAATATAAATGACTATTAAATCAACTATTACAGGATACTGCATCATGCATTAGGCTTGGTTTTACGACTTTTGTATAATGTTAGTTCAACGTGCAAAAATAATTTGTTGGGTGGCATTTTACACAGCCAAATTTGGAAAATAAGTAGTAGAAGTACATTACATACATACGTTAATAAAACTTCACGCTACACATTTATTCTATTATTTAAATTGTATAAATTGTCATTTTAATATTAATTTTGTATAAAAAAAACAATTTGTATTGATTATGCATTTCAATTAAAATTAAATGATTATTTATTTCCATACGACTTTCAATGTATGTAATTGATATGAGTACTACTATGACGGCTTGACGATTGCACGATTCCATTAAAACACTTCTTGCAATTTCATTAACATTTTGATAAATAAAATTAAATAAATTGTATAAAATTAGTATTTTATTTATGCAACTAATATGTATTTAATAATAAAAATATTAATACACCGCCATAAATACTCGTAACTACTTATAGCAGTGGTGGGTACATTTATCCAGCTAAACGCATACCAATGAACTAAAAAGAATAATTCTGGATAGATAAAAGTTCTACTAAAGGACAGCTCCAGTAGACGTGTGAATTTCTCGGTCCCATGCTTTTGGAAGTAATTCCAAAACAAATTAATCTCCGTTAGGCTAACGCTCCCTTGGCCGAAAGCTGACACCATTTTTCCTCTAAAACATCTCCCGTAGCCGGGAAAAATTCGTAATGAAAGATAAACCTAAGCCATATTTTGCGTAACACAGTGATTCCCCTTTGTCAATTTTGTATTAAGTATGTTTGATAAGAAATATAGAGAAAGAAAGTTAGAGAGTGTTTAAGTGCACTTAAATGTTTGGATATATGAAGCGCTGCAACACAAATATATAACATAGTTCTGGGAATCATAGATCCTTTTTCATATTATTGCCAACGAAGATGTCCATTTTTTGAAACGTAGGATGTAATAATGGCGCTTCGAAATTTTATTTCTTTAAAAGAAAAAATTTAATAATTAATATCCAAGAAAAATAAAAGCTTTCACTTCATAGTGAGCTTGCAAAAAGTTATTTTTATAAAAAAAACAATAAGTCAGATGCTTATTTTAGTTTTAAATATTCACAGTCTGCTGATGTATTAAAGATATACCAGACTTATGCAATCTTGTATTACTTTCAATTACAACAAGAATTATCTCCTTACAAAGTACTCATTATTATTAGTGAGGCTTCACGCACTGCGACCCATAGGATCTTTAGTGCAGCCTTAAAGTTTCATAATAACAGATTTAGGCTGCGTATGAAGACAATTACTCTATTTGGTGAGAAATCAATTACATCCCTCGGTGCCATAAAAACCCTTCAGAGCCAATATTAGACAAACGCATTCTCAACTTTACCTAAAATAAATTGGTGATACCTAAAACCATAGTGTCCGGTGAATAATTCCGAAAGTATTCTCAAGTCACCCTTTCCGAGCGATAACAGCAATTGAGATCTACGTTTGGACAGAGTAATAAACCTTTTGGACTGTCTAAGTCCTGGTAAATTACCCCAAAATCGGGCAAATTCCTATTCAACCCAAGAACGAATTCGTTCCACAATGTATCCACGTGGGATGCCAAAGAACGGTTCAGGATCTATGAACGGGCGTCGGGCACGCCTATCTTTGTGCACGCCGAGTTCATTCTAGATGTCAGGCAGTCCATAACAACACCAGATCTTACTTTATATGATGATATCTTGATATCTTGCCATCATGTCTGACCCTAAACTTCCAATGTAACACTAAAGTTGGTGACATATAGTCTGACACTGCAATAATAGGATCATTATCAAAGATGCGTAGAATACGTATGTGCCCAACCAGCGTGTCCTTCATGGCCAGGTACCCAGCACGTAGTGAGTTCTTTGTGCACGTCGAGTTCATTCTAGATGTCAGGCAGTCAATAACAACACCAGACCTTACTTTATATGATGATATCTTGTCACCATGTCTGACCCTAAACTTCCAATGTAACACTAAAGTTGGTGACATATAGTGTGAGACTGCAATACTAAGATCATTCTCAAAGATGCCTAGAATACGTATGTGCCGAACCAGATCACCTGGCATTACACTTGATATCCCCGATAGTCTGGATGCACTCTTATAGGCTTTCTCCAATATCAATATATGTAGGATTGCACCCAGAGCATGAGTGGGACAGGTCCTCATAGACCAATGGTGCGCAGACCATAGCACAATTGTGCAAACTCAAATCACACTTATTCTTATGCTCTTACATTTTAGTAGTCGTTGTCCACTCAACGAGACAACTACGAATACGCATGAGCACGAGTGTATGACTTTTTCTTTATTTTTTCAGTTTTTGTATTTGTTTGTTTGTAGGTGCACTGAACAAAATAAAGATTTGAATGTGTTGGTGAGAGTAAGTGTATTGGTGAGAGGATTTACTTTTGGGCACCTCTGTCATAGACCCATTAATAGAAATACAGATGAAGCGATACACATTATCAAGTACTGATCTCGCAGTCATCTCTTCCACTTTTGTCTACCATACCAAGGCATATGTTACTATTGGCCTAATTACTGTAATAAAAGACCAGTAATTAATCTTAGGTTTTACCTCCACGTTTTACCAAAAAGTGTTGGATAAGTGACAATTCCAAATGAGGATTTTATCAAGTGTAACTCCAAAATATTTTACCTCCTCAGAAAATCCTATAGATGAGCCATTCAATGTAGGCTCTATAACACTCCGTTTAGTAAATGGTACAAGAGCACATAGCGATATGTAATTGGCACCTATATCCTTCTCAATTAACGAATGACAGTACCCGTAGATTTGCTGGTTGATAAGCAAACTGGAAACGGTATATTGGATTCATCAAAATATAGGTAGGTATCCCTTATGTAACTATCGATTAAGTAGTTTCTCCATCGTTTTCAAGAAAAACGAGCTGAGACTAATTGGTCTGTACGTCTTAGGCACTTTAACCTCTCGCCAAGTCATTGGCACGTGACTAACTAGTAAACTTGATTTGAAGATTCTCGATAGTTGAGGAACAATAACGTCATCTCCTTATTGTAGAAAGTATGGAAGAGTTCCATCTGTTCCTGGATTCTGACTACCAATCGGCGATTACAATTTGATATTAAGTGAACCCATATGTGAGTCGGAGTTGGACTGACAGGCAATGAAGCAGGAAAGTGAGTATCTAGGAGAAGTTTACAGGTCTCCTCCTATGATTCAGTGTATTCATAATATTCCTCTTTCGGGACTGATAATAAAAGCCAAGAACAAAAAAAAAAAAAAAGTAAGAGGGACATTCCAGGTTTTATGAAAGAGATGAAAAAATATAATATTTTATTCCATCAGTAGTTGTGATGGAATATTGCTGTAAATTTAAATATTTTCTCTAGACATTTTTAAGCAAAAGCAAATCTCTCATGCCTAGACATATCAGCTCCGACTATCCGTGAATGTCCATGCGATATTTCACTGTATTTATTTTGGAGTGAAGAAGGGGTACTAATATACATATTTAATTATCTACATTAGTTGCATATATTGGAACTAAACCAAGCGATTTAAAGCAGTGATTGTTTTCATAGTTTTGGCAAATTTTTAAACATTTGATCTATAATAAAGGTACCTTATACAGTGCTTAAAACCCTCATTTGTCATCACTGACTCATACACACACTTATGTAAATGCGACTTGGTCACAAAATTGTGTTCGATTGTGTATGATGTTGGTTTATTTTTGCACTTTGAATATTATTAGTACGTTATGTCGAGTGTATGCGTTTGTCCGTCCATCTTACTATGTGGTTAGCCTTCATTAATGTATTTAAGTTCTAATTATAACACCTGTATAGAGAAACTGCATTGAAAAAGTTAACTAAAAAAAAACCTTAAGTTGGAGACGTTTTTTTTTTTTTTTGCCTCTCTCTCCAGTTTATTCTTTTCCGGTTTTTCATTAATACCTTCTCTGTCTAACATACTACGCCCAAGTTGTTTGAATTCGATACTGATTTCCATACAACATTGTTGAAAATTACATTTATAATTAAATTAATAATTGTAGTGAGTGCTTTCAACGTAAATCATTTTTGATCATTTTGACAAATTCTGACAGCAGCAGCAGGAATAATTGAAATTTATAGCTGGGTCATTAATTACAATTTTATGAAAGGCCAAATGGACTAACTCCACAAAAATATAACGTAGAAAATGCCATAAAATGTCAGTCACAACTTACCTTACCAAGTAATGAGTTAAAGTGCTAAAAAAAGGTTTTTCTAATAGCGACGGGGAGCTCCTAGAATTAAATAATAGAAGAAGTTGCGTGCGAGATCTGCCGCTGCAGCCATGGACTACGATGTTGTTTGACAGAATGAATAGTTAAATGGGAAGAACAAATATGAAAACTGTTAAAAGGTGCATTATTGCATCAAAAGAACTCCTTGTGTATAATCAAGGATTATCATTTGCAAATATTGAGGATGTTGTAACTTTTCTAAGCTGATTTGTATGATTTGGTATTATCTGAAAAAAATAGAAAATTAGCTACATAAATATAAAACATCATAACAGCCATAAACTGTCAAAATCTATACAACTCTAGTTGAAAATTCTTTATAATACTAATGACAAGCAATTTAATGTCAGAAAGCACTCAGGTGGAAAGTGTTAAGGGATATCCACATATTTGCCGATTGCAAAACGGTCATTAGATTCCTAGAATGTGTGTATATCACATCACGAATTATCCGGATAGCTTTACAGGTGATTGCGTGTCATTTATCGGTTTCCATACATTGTTACATGCAAGAAAACTGAAGAACCAACTACAGGAAGAGTCTTATATATCGAATAGATTTTTCATAGTAAAGTTCAATGATTATGTGACGAGAGAATACAAGATTAGAGCTGGCGTTCCACAGGAAAGTGTACTAGAACCTACGTTATATTTGATTTACCTCCGAATTGCCTACGTGGGATAAATTAACAATCTCTACATTTGCAGATGATACCACCATTATTAATTCACACGAAAACCCACTCATAGCATCTAGTCAACTGCAAAATTATCTCGTACGTGTCGAGACATGGTTGAAAAACTGGCGAATAAAGGTGAATGAGCTGAAAAGTAAACATGTTAAGTTCGCTCTAAGGAGAGGTGGGCACCTGTCAAACTCAACAACGTTAATATACCGCAGTCTGATTATGTCACCTACCTTGGTATTCATCTTGAGAGACGGCTTACTTGGCGCCGTCACATAGAAACCAAGAGACTTCACATGAAGCTAAAAGCCTCTAGATTTCATTGGTTAATCAGTGATCAATCAAAATTAAGCCTTGAATATGAAGTCATCCTGTATAAGAACATTTTAAAACCAATTTGGACGTATGGAATTCAATTATGGGGAAAGGTTAGCAACACCAGTTTGATCTTATACAGAGGGTCCAATATAGAATTCTTAGGACCATGACGGGAGCACCATGGTATATAAGAAATGAGAACATCCACAGGGACTTAGAAGTGAGATTGCTAAAGGAAGAGTTCAAGAAAGTCCGTGAGAAATATATAGTTAAGCTGCAAAACCATCCCAATACGCTTGCAAGACAACTTGTGCAGATCCAAACCCGATCCAGACTCCATAGAGCAGATCTACCACCCCGTTAAGATGAGTGCCAGTTAACCATTTAGGCTCTCTTTTTCGAGAGCAACTAGTTTTAATTTTAGTTATAAGATTTAAATACTTATTGTTAGACCTATAAAAGGCAGATTCAATAAATTAATAAAAGCGTTTAAAAAAAAAAACAACAAAAGAAACTACAGAAAGTTGGCACCACCCTAAATTTTGAAGAATTTTGTCGTGATATTGGCATTGCTATATTGAGATCTAATCAACTAATTTCACTTACACTTTACCACATTACCCAAGAAAGATGCTCTCTCCCATCTCTCTGATGCGATAAATAAATCTTTTTACGACAAATCTACTTAGATTTTATATATGAGATCCTATAGCGATCTTTACTGATCACTGGCCTCTAGATGTACAAGTTTAAAAGCTGTAACGACGAGAAATATAATGAAACAACTGAACATCTTCTCTGCCATAATCGGCTATTTGGGGACGTTAAATGTTTAGCCAACAAAATTGGTATTTAAATCTAAGAAAAATTCAAAAAGTAGACTTAAACAATTCTTCAAATGTGGCAGGCATGTATAGTATATATTGCATATTGTAAACTGCAAGTGTCAGTCAATCTTAAACTATATAATTAGGGTCAATATTATTATTGTGATTGATAAACTTGATAATTCTGCCAAGGGAAAGTCATACTAACAAAAAATTAATACTTAGTCTAGAGAACGGCACAAATATTTCAACATTTATATCAGTCTCTTAGCTACAAAAACATTTTCATGCTAGTACAGACCCTAAGCAAAGGGACTACTATGATTGTGAGCGGGCTTTGAATATCTCTAATGCGATATCTGTTGCAACGACTGACCTATATGATATATCGTGAACTGGACTAACTTACTTTGTTTATCTAACAAATGTCAAAGGTTGAATTCAGAATACTAATTCAGAGTACCAACCTTAATCCAACGATATAATCTCCGAAAAGTGGTATGGCGTTATAAAAACAGTGCTCTATTGATTCTATTTAAAGCTATACCATTTGAAAATTTTGAAACATTTTATTTCTGACTAGAGTTCCTAATTTCCCGGAAATTTTTCGTTCTCGGGAAATATTCCAAAAATTTATTCATTTATTCAAGTATATTCTCTGAAATTTGTTTAATCTAAATTAAGCCAAGTTGTATTTAAATGTATATAAACCAATTTAAACCAATGTTCTTGTTATTATTTTTTCTAAATATGAATATTCTTAGATGTTTTAATATTAAGCATCTCAATAATTCCTCTGAAAAATTAAATTTAGTTAATTTTGAATGTTTAAAATAAATTTTTTTAATCTTCTCTGTGTCACACTAGATGACCGAATTTTTCTGTTGTGACTGAAACATTATAGTTGTGGTGTCAAAAATTCGTTTACTTAAATCGTAATTCTTTTGCGTCGATTTAAGAAGGAAAATTCCCGGGAAACCCTACTTCTGACCCTGTCCTTCAAAAGGTTATTGTTACTTAAACTTACTGAATAGTGTTATCTTATATAATTTTGAATTCTTTACATTCTTCCATTTAACTCAACGTTTTCCTCGAGTGTATGCATTGACAAACAAATACATAGTTGTCAAAGCAGCATCAACTTTTATTTTGTATCTTTCGTCTTGGCATTTTGTTGTAATAAATAATCAGGCATTTAAGCTTCCAGGCAATTAAAACTGTTTAAGCTTTAAGTCTATTCATTCTCACATCTAAAAATTACATTATTTACACTTCATTTGACACATGAGAACCTCTTAATTTGTTTTATATTTTTTTGGGGAGTTTTGTAAAACAAACTTGTCAGGTTTTCATATATGTATGAATTCAGACACACTTTTTTACACATTATATTCTTTAATTGTATTAGTTAAACTTTCGTAGACACCCAGCTGTTCTGGGTCACCGTCCCGAATTAGTGATTTTACCTATCATTTACATAAATAGATTACAAACAAAACATAGCTTACAAATAGACTGTGTAAATAGCTGGTCCTAAGTAGTCAACGCATTCGATTCACATATCGGTTATATAGAGTCAGTTACATTACAATTTAGCTACCTAAGCGATTACTTGATTAGCTACATAACTAGTTATTTCAACATGTACGGTTGCTAAGCGAAAGCTAATTGACCTCAAATAATCAGTTAAAAACACCTCCAAGACAATTCAATAACCGATTGCTTGTAAGCAAACCCTCAGCCGACTACCATCCAATAGATTACTTCTGGTGGTTAAAATAACTACTTTCTAAAGCTCAGTACAAAATAAACGTTTAAAGTGAATGCACTCTAGATTACTTAGAAACACTAAAGTGACAGTTAATTGTTATATGATTATCTGGGATGTAAGTATGTCCAATCAACACAATTTGTATAAAACCAGTTTTTACGTATCGCTCACAAAAAATTGCAGTACAAAATAAACGTTTAAAGTGACGACACTCTAGATTCATTAGAAACACTATAGTTACAATTGATATCACGCTGGATTACCGGGGATATACAAATCAATCAAATGACCCAAAATATTTAAATTGGAGTCAGCCAAGTGATCAGACATTAGTGGCATATACTGTATCTAACTGATACATTGATTACTTGTAAAACTGCAGGGCAGTGATTGAATGTGATCTTGGATGAGTGAGTGTGTACCTGAGGAAACAGATTGATTCGTTAAAAGATTTGTTTACATTAGATTTATGTAGATTTTGCCTCCAAACATAAACTTTTAATACGTTAAGCTCAGATTACCAAAATCCAAAAACTAAACGACAAACAAAAAAAAAAAAAAACAAGTAAGAGAGATATATTCGGCTGGGCCGAATCTTATATACCCTTCACCAAACTATACTTCAAAATAAAAATTTTAAATATTTTTAGGTAAACAAAATTTATTTTTATACCAAATGTTTTTTTTTTTCATTTTTTGAAAAAAAAAATTTTTTTGAATTATTTTTTTAAATTTTTTATATATATATTTTTTTTAAATTTAATTTTTTTTTTTAAATTTTAAACATTTTTTTTTAATAATTAGCGAAAAAAAACTTGGTGAAAAAAAAAATTCGGATTAAAATTTTTTTTCCGATTTTGAACCATTGTAGGTCCAACTTACTATAGCCTTATATACATCGTTGCAATGGACTTTGAAGTATCTATCATTAGATATCCATATTGTCTATATTTATGACTTAGTAATCCATATATAGGTCAAAAATTGGTAAAAAATCGAGGTTGTCCTGGTTTTTTCCTTATATCTCAGCCATTTGTGGACCGATTTTCTCCATTTTAAACAGCAACCCAGCCAGAAGAATTCCGGAGATATTGATGTATGATTCGTGTATATAGGTTATTTGTGGGCTTCGGAAAGTTGATTTCAACAGACAGACAAACGGACATGGCTTAATCGACTCCGCTATCTATAAGTATCCAGAATACTTTATAGGGTCGGAAAATTACAAATGGAATGACAAATTTATATATACCCTTCCCACAATGGTGAAGGGTATAAAAACAAAGTCGTTTAGATAAAGTAGCAGTCAATTAAAGAATTAGACAGACCCCCTCCAAAAAAAAAAAATATTTAAAGAACATAAAAAAGGAATAAATTTATACATATTCATGTCTTAATTATATGCAAAATAATATAAATGAATAATTTTGAATACCCTACACCTGAGCTGGACACATCCGCATGACGTTTGACATCAGTGTTGCCAATTCTTGGTGAACAAAAGGGCTAAATACTTTGAAAAAAATGACTACAAAAAGGCTAAAAAGTGGCTAAATAAGGGCTATTATTTTTAAATTGAAAACCACATACATTTTACACAACAAACAACTTAGACAAACAGAAATGTATGAGTATAACACAAGTTCAAATGGAAGAAAATAATAATATTTATTCCTTTATTTTGATCCATAGCCTTAAATTAACGTACTTAATATGTGCCCACACGTATATTATACGCCGATGTTTTCAAAATCTCGTATTTATCACCTGGCCTGCAAAATGCTCCTATATGGGCAATTCCATATCTTCGTACCTGGCATTTGTACGCCTATAGAGTGGAATAGATTTTGCAACAATAAGAGTATCTGAAAAATAATTTGGTCTTTATGTACCATTCAGAATGTGATATATTTTACAAAAATAATGAGTTCTTTCGAAACATTGTTGCCCAAAATATAGGGCGAAATACAGGTACGTGACGTAAAACGGAAGAAATATGTGAAAATTTGCGAATAGTGAAAGGAGTTATGTTTTCTTTCAATTTCTTACACTAAACCAAATATTTTTCCTTTACAATCCACCATATTTAAAAAAAAATAATCTTGGGATGGTTTTATAATAAATAAAATTTAATATCGTACGTGACATACTGTACATGACAGATTTTTCTCTTACAATAAAACATTATATATTCTGTAAATATATGTATACAAACACTAAAAAAAGTAATAGAAAATATATATTCGATTTCAATAAACAATTTGATAATAGCAAAAAAAAAAAAAAGAGTCAAATTCATTTCATTCATACATGCTAACTGATAGCTAAGTTTTTGCCGCAATTTTAGCCTAAAACAACCAATTAAATTAAAAAATTAAATATAGTCAGTTTAAACTATTATTTTTGCTCTTAAAATGTTGTAATAAGCTCTAAATATTTTCACATAGTAACATTTTAGTGTTTTCTTCTATTCAAATCATCTTAAAAAAAGTTTCAAGGGTTTTTGTTTTTTCAGTCGTGGTAGTCATTCTCGTGGAATTGCCCATATGAAATGCTCTCCATCGGAATCGATGGAGAATATTTTGATAAGTGAATATATGGCTAATATGCCTATCAAGTATTGCAGAAAAAAAAATATTCTAAAAATTATAGACGTCAACGGACAGAATTGATTTTCATTGGTCAAAACATCAATTTTTGCCATTAGTTAGTAAACATATCAAAACTAAGGTAGCCAAAATATTTGGTCAAAATATTGGAAATTACGGGTGTGGCATGCTGGTAAACATAAATATTTAATTTTAGAAAAAAGTTTTTCTTTTTATATTTGATCAGATATAAATGTTCATAGCTAAACTATTATCGATAATGGACTGAAATTTGTATCTAAATTGGTTTGATTGTAGTCTTTAAAAGCGGTATACATGGTCTGTATAAGGTGTTATAAAATATTTTTTAAAGTACTATATTTACGTTAAATTGTAATTTTAGAGGAACGTAACTTGTAAAAATAAAAAACATCGCCCAGATAAAGTTGAAAGTGTTCTCTTTAAACCTATATATAATGTAATATAACGGCCAGACCCGCCCGTACAACATTTTTTAATATTACCATTTTTTTCAAATAAAGCTAATTTTCTCTATTATTTATGGCATTTTAATTTTTAATTAAATCTTTGTTGGTTGGTTGGTTGACGTGGTAGTTCACTGCGTGCAAACAATGAAGTTTTGACAAAACCACACCACTCGTCAGATGTAATGTTGTGTACATCGTAAAGTATTTAAAAAGTCGAGTTTGCTAGACCCAACGTGTAGCCGTGAGATAGCTCAGTAGTTCGTTTAGTTTAGACCCTGCTACCTCACTAAGGTTGGTCAATGTCAGGTTGGGCATTCGCAGAGAAGGTGGAAAATCGTTTCCTCTTTTTCCCTATCCTTACAGCTACGACAATGGTCGTTAAAAGGGAGTCCCAGACGATTGTCATGCTTGCCTTACGTCCAGTGTCCCGTTAATATTGCCATCAACCTTGATATATCCCTTCTATTCCGGGTTATCAGTTGCATAGTACGTTTTTCGTTAAAAGAGGGCCACATCAACTTGGCCACCCTACATGTGTCTAAATTACGCCATCTGTTCTCAGCCTTTGTAAGAGAGCGTCTAAAGGTAATACCTTTAATAATCCCCAGTGGAATTGCTACTGAGACCGCATTGGAGATGTCTAAGGCAGATCCCATTCTGGCTAGTTCGTCTGCCTGTTCATTGCCATAGTGGTCTCTGTGCGTAGGGAGCCAAACCAAAGTAATGTCAGATAGACGACCTAGCCTTGTCAGAGAGTTCTTACATTGCCTGACTAATGAAGATGAGATTGTATAGGCCTTCAGTGAAAGAAGTGCCGCCTGACTGTCGACAAAAATACCTATATTGCAGCGAGTATTATGATCATATCTTTGTAGTTGTTTTAATTTTACCTGCTAATATTTATGATATATATATGCGAAGTCTTAACTATGGGAGTTCAAGAAGTTAACTGAACTTTAAAAAAATACTAAAATATCTCAATCGTTTCAAAATTTACAGAGTTTTGGCCGATGAAAAACAATTCTGAGCAACTGTGCGTCACAGGTAAGAATACAAAATGTATTTTGAATTCGTCCTTGATGCAAATAATAAAATACTCGAGCAAAAATTAAATGATATAATTTGGGAAACACAGCAAGTTTGAAGGATATATGAAAGATTCCAACAAATTGTATGTGCTTAAATTGTTTACTGGTTCAACTGTTTTAATTTACTTTTGTCATAGTATTCCTGCCAATTTTTTTGAACTGATTTTACTAATTTTCAACAGCAAAACTTTTAGATCATTAGAGTAAATAAGTATATAAGTTTTGATTTAGCCATAAAAATGGCTTTTTTAAATTCTCACTGCTTAAGGTGGTATCAGGCTACATGTATTTTACATATGTACTGTAAAATTTTCCGTCTGTAAAAGTTGTACACATCGTCTGATACATATGAAACATTGCATGTGGAAATACATAAGTACTTTTTTCGATTAGAGCATGCTCTATTTTCCTGTGACAAACATAAATAAAACGGCTGTTTTGTATTGAAATAAATTTGTTTGAAAATTATGAACATGAAAAAGTAAGTAACGGTTTTTACATCCATATTACTTTTAATAACATTAAAATTTCAGCAGTTTTATAATTTTAGCAATTTATACACATTAAGAAGTCAGCTGTTGTTTACATTTATAGGTTATATCATACAGAAAAACATAGCAAAAATTGTCAATCGTATGTATGATAATTTTGACATACATGTTTTTGGCATTTGAAGAATACGTCATTTTGTAGAATTCAAAAACCAAAATAGGTTCACATTTCTAAAACTTATTTACAGAAAAATTTTCAAACTTTGTTATCTTTGCAAGTAATATTTTGAAAGCTTCTATGAAACGTATCCTCTATTTTGTAATAGATACATATTTAGTTTTGTAAAAATCTGTTAAAAGTTGGAAAATTCTAAGTATGTATGTATATTGATATACAACAGTTTGCTTTATAGTTAATGAAACTAAATGTAGGGTTCATTAACATAGACTTCAGTCTTGCAAATATTTTTTATAGTTTCTTTTTACTTAAACTTCATTAGACAAGTTTGATTCTTTTTTGCAAAAATATATATATTTTTTTTGGTTAATCGATGACGTAGCTATACTAATAAGGTTTATAGATGTATGTGTGCTAAAAATCCAACAGAATTCAATAAGTCTTTATACTCGTACAATAATAATGAAGTGATAAATCAATTTATTAGCCAAAACACTACAAGTATTTATATACCACAATTTAATAATGATTGTTGATGTAAGCGTTTATCTCGCTGCAGGGCTAGAGCTTAAACATGATAATGAACTTCAAAAAAACATTTTCTAGTTATCAATTATTTTTAGTTCTAGTCATTTTGAAAAAGTAAATAAAACTATTGTTTGTTTATTTATTTATTTAATTTAATTAACATATTTAAAATTGTTACTCATGTTGTATAGATTTTTGGATAACGACCTTTCATTCAAATATTTTTAAAGTCTTTTAATGTTTACCCTTCATGTACGAATATTTGATAAAGTGCCGCAAATTATATGGTTTAATCGATATTAAACGGACTTTAAACTTTAATAGTTCACTAAGTAGCATGTGGATAGATGGAAAATGACGTATATTTTATAAATATGATTGAATTACAAAAATATGATTCCCTTTTATTATGGGGGTTTACAACTTAGAATAATTAAACATTCTACGATTATTATGAATAATTAAACATTCTTATTATTAGAATAATTACACATTCTACGATTATTATGTGGCTAGTGTAAAAGCCATGCTGGACCCTCCACATCCAGATTGGAATTCAAAATATTATCTGGATCTTTAAAAGGCTTTGGAAAGAAACATACATACATAACGTGCTTAGAAAATTGCTTAGATTATAATATGCTGAAATTGTAATGAAAATTAATTTTTCAGAATAGTATTGTTACGAATTTGCAATAGCGCTTTGAATTTAACGGTCTGTAACGACTGCCTGCAGCATTCATCATGTTTATAAACACGTCCATCAGTAGAAGCTTCTACTTATCAACAATGTTGATAGCATGCGGTTTTGTTTGTAAGTATGGCAACACTAAATGTTTAAGATGCTAACATTAACATCGAAAGCTCTAGAATTCGAACATACGAGTTTTGACCGTTAAGAACAATCTAGAGTCTAGACTACTCGGATGAAGATGGCAGTGTGTATAAATAGTGACTACGGTTGCAGTAGTGAGTGAGTTTTATATAGGCGCTGTTAGAGTTAACATCAACTGTCTTGTTTATTTAAGTTTGTACATTATAAAGTAGAGTTTCCAAAAAACCGAAGAATTCTAAAACCTTGGTTTCGGTTTTGTGATAATTTATTAAATATTAAGTGTAATAGAATAGAATCAAAATCAGTTAATATTATTGGAAGTGCTGTATAAATTTAAAGTTCAAACTTGACGGGTGTTCATGAGGATTAAAAAATTAAAAAATGGGTCCATTTTTTTTAAAAAAAGTCAACAAAGTTTTTGATTTTGCAAAAAAAAGTCAAAAATTTTATATCTTGAGTTACAAAATAATTTTTTTGACAGATATCCCACACGCATCCCACTAAGCGACCATATAGGTCGCTTAGGAAAAGACCTAAGCTTTCTTAAAAAAAATAAAAAAAAAATAAAAAGGGCCCATTTTGAAAAAAAAGTCAAAAATGTTTTTGATTTTTTAAAAAAAAATAAAAAAAATATATTATTTATTTTTTTTATTTTTTTTTTTTTCGAAAGATTGCATGAATAGCTATCTAAACTATTTGGGATAATTTTGTAAGAACAATAGGGAATAAGTTATATGGATAAGAAAAAACACCTGTTTGGCCAAAAGCAAATTTTGACCTCCTCTAACTCAGAGAGTTCTTGACGGATCTTGTTGAAAAATTGTGTCCGAATTACTATCTAATAGAACTAATATTGGTGCAAATTTCATCCCGAACGGAAGACATCGATTTCAAAAGTTGGTTCACTTGACGTGAAATGCCCCATATATGTTAATGTTAAATTTTGATTTTATGTGTACAATTGAATTTTTATGTACTTTTTTGATGTTTTAATAAATTTAAAAAAAATGGTACCTCGAAGCTCCAAAAAGTAAAATTTTTTTTGGAGGATGGTACAAAATTGAAAACCCTATTTAACACCCCTGATCTAGACTACTCGGATGAAGATGGCAGTGTGTATAAATAGTGACTACGGTTGCAGTAGTGAGTGAGTTTTATATAGGCGCTGTTAGAGTTAACATCAACTGTCTATTTATTTATTATTTAAGTTTGTACATTATAAAGTAGAGTTTCCAAAAAACCGAAGAATTCTAAAACCTTGGTTTCGGTTTTAAAAAAATTAAAACCGATCGGTTTCAGTTTTGTGATAATTTATTAAATATTAAGTGTAATAGAATCAAAATCAGTTAATAATATTGGAAGTGCTGTATAAATTTAAAGTTCAAACTTGACGGGTGTTCATGAGGATAAAGGAAAATTGGTACTTTTTCTTTTAATGGTACCTTTTTAATAATTAATTAATATATTAAAATAGTTAGCTTATATACATTAAAGTTGACTAATATGCTTCTCAGTAAAGAAATAATCAAGAGTAGGGTGCTCAATTGTATTGTGATACCAAAAATGGAGATAAACCAACCCAAGGAGTATTTGATCGTTCTCCAAATAGTACTTTTTGAATTTTCTAATATAACATTGAACTTAGAATAAGCAAATTACTTTGATTTAAAACTTGAAGGTGGTTCAAGTGTGGAAAATTGGTACTTTTTCCTCTAATGGTACTTTTTATTATATTAATTTATTTTACTGATATGCTTTTGAATAAAGAAATAAAGTCATTAAGTCATCTATATTCAATATCATATAGATGGCTTAATGACAATACAAAAATTATTAGTATTTTATCGTTATTCGAATGGTATTTTTTGAAATTTCTATAAGGGACTCATAATCGTACTTTTTATACCCTTCACCTTCGTGAGAAGGGTATATATAAATTTGTCATTCCGTTTGTAATTTCCACAATATAATTTTCCGACCCTATAAAGTATATATATTCTGGATCCTTATAGATAGCGGAGTCGATTAAGCCATGTCCGTCTGTCTGTCTGTCTGTCTGTCTGTCTGTCTGTCTGTCTGTCTGTCTGTCTGTCTGTCTGTCTGTCTGTCTGTCTGTCTGTCTGTCTGTCTGTCTGTCTGTCTGTCTGTCTGTCTGTCTGTCTGTCTGTCTGTCTGTCTGTCTGTCTGTCTGTCTGTCTGTCTGTCTGTCCGTCTGTTGAAATCAATTTTCTGAAGACCCCAGATATCTTCGGGATCCTAATCTTCAATAATTCTGTCAGACATGCTTTCGAGAATTTTCCTATTTAAAATCAGCAAAATCCGTCCATAAATAACGGAGATATGAGCAAAAAACCGAGACAACCTCTGAAAATTTCATCAAAAAACGACAATTTATTGCATGCTTTGACAAAAAAGCAATAAAACGTATGTGTGTTGGATTCATTGTGTGTTGGCTTCATGCTTTGTGTATTTTGTTTTTCTTTTTTGGTGTTTCACAAAAAAGCAACAAAACGTGCATATGTTTGGATGATTGTTGGCTTCATTATTTTGTTATTGTTTTTTTTTTTTTTTGGTGTTTGACAAAAAAGCAACAAAACGTACATATGTATGTTTGAATGTGAGTTGGTTTCACTGCTTTGCGTATTTATTTTTTTTTTTTGGTGTTTCGTTTCGTTTGGCGTTGTTGTTTTTGAGAAGGGTATATATAAGATTGTTGTTTCGTTTGTAACTTCTACAATATAGCAATAGCAATTAAATGTAATATTTTTAAAAGTTTTATTGATATATTTAGCTGAAAATGGGCAAGTAATGCATCCACAACAAAGGTGAAGGGTATATAAGATTCGGAATAGCCGAATATAGCACTCTTACTTGTTTATTATAATAATACGTTTCGAATGAGCTAGAATCCACATTACAATGAATCAATAAACAAGAAACTAGAGACATGTTAATCTGAATTAGTAATAATTCACAAAGGGAGACTTAATAGTACTATTTCTTACATCCAATTTGGGTGGCGAAGCGCCCTTTGTTACAAAAATGTTGCATTATTATTATTTTTTTAAATTAAAGAAATAAACTGTCATTTGAAGTTTAATTTTCAAGAAATACTCGTAGATCAATATTTGTAAATGAGTTTGTGTCATTCTTTATTAACAGGTTTCCATGCCTATACTGCGAAATGTAGCCTGCTACATCATTTGAAGCAATTATTGTAATACAATTTAAAACATTTAAAGAAAACTTAAGATATTTTTATCGATCTGTTTTTAGAGTTATTGGATGAATCATTGGATGAATAAGTTTTTGAATTTTTCTACTGAAAATAGATTAAAAGTAAAAAACTAAGAATAATTGTCGGTTTCAGTTTTAGGAATTTTGGTATTTGAAAACAAAGAATGGCAACAATTATAATGCCATTGCTTTAAGGACATTTGGATGTATATAAGTTTCAAATTTTGTTATGATATCTTTTACTGTTAATATTTTACATTTATCAAATTAATATTTTTTAACTATTATATTTTTTTCAGTTTTTAAGGTTCTCATCCATATCAAATACTTATATAAAAAGCTTATATTTATTCTTCAGAAAATCAACAAACCTTGCCCCTTTAGAAAATGTTAACGTTGGACAGTCTGGTTGATAATTTTTGGCACAATAACTTTTACAAAAAAGTTAAAAATTAATCTTTAAAAAAAATTTAAAAAAAAAAAATTAAAAAAAATCTTTTTAATTTTCTGCAATAATTTAAAACCATAAAAACCTTTAAAAAAAAACATAAAAAATCAAAGTATTTTACTTTTCTTTCAACTTTACTAACCCATAAGTAGGCACTTAAAAGGCGTAGAATCCTTTCCGAACCCTCATTTCATAGGCTGATCAATTATTTATCATATTATTTATCATATTTTTTATTATCTCATTTGGATCAAAATTTATGATTTTTGCAACGAAAAAACTCAAATGGCGCCACTGTGCGTTGCATGTGAAATGTGTATATATACTTACATATTAAATGTAACTTATGAATTTAGACATATACTGACTTAAAAAGCGTTAAAAGCTCCAACCTTGTGAAATTTCGTTACGATATCTCCAATAGTTCCAGAGATACCGAATATAAACAAAATTTTGTGAAATTTCGTTACGATATCTCCAATACTTCCAGAGATACCGAATATAAACAAAATTCTAAACAGTGGTTTAGAAGCGATATACCAGAAGTCAAATCTAAAAATGTGATGTCGGATGGAAAAATACTAAAGAGGGAAATGTTGCTATTGTCAAGCTATGAACAATGGATATGCGATATATTCTGATCGATTTTCAAATGGAGACGCAATAAACAAAAAAACAAAAAGGGTTATATTTTGGGAAGTGGCTAAAAAATTAATTTATTTTTCTGGAATCATATTTAACTAATATTTAATCGTATTTGGTGACTGGCACAACTATATTTTTCTATATGGGGACCAACCCATTCAGTTGTTAATGAATTCAGTTTTTAAAGGTCTGCATATAAACAAACATTTTCGGTAGTACCTATAAAATGTGGTATGTAGTTGTTATTGCTGAGATTTTGTTGGAAACAAAACCCCATAATAAGACCAAATAAAAATAAAAAAAAAACGATCATTCATACACACTATTTTTTATATGTGTATCTAACAACAAAGTGAGTAGATAAATGGATAGACTCAAAACGCAGACCGACCGATAGACAAACATAGTCAGTCGTACAGATAGATAGATAGATGGAGAGCTCTATGGACAAAGTCAAACCATAGCAAACAAAACTAAACAACAACTACAATAGCAACAACACAAAATAAATATATAAAAATACAAAAAAAAACACCAACAAAATAAAAGTGTAAATCGTTGTACATAAAAGCTCACACACTCACAAAAAATAAAATAAAGAAATAGTTCAATGACCGCAGCAATTTCAGTTGAGTTTGGTTGAAATTTTTTACCAAATATTTTTCTTTGATTTCAGTTTTGTTTAGTATATAAATATAAAGAAAAGAATATGAAATATTTATTTATTTTTTAAATGATACGAAAAATATCTATCTATATATCTACTAGGTGTATTTGGAAGAAGAAAATAAAAATTAAATAAGAAGACATTAAATGGTTGCAAAAGGGGTGTAGTGGGGCGTGAGGGAAAAAGGGGAATGGTATGTTTTTTTCAGGGATAGAAGAAGATATTACATGGTATTTCCAAAAAAAAAAAAAAAGAAACCCAAAAATAAAACTAACGAATATATACCAAAAAGAGTAAAAAAATAAAAATAAATAGTATCATAACAAAAGTACACTTGGTAACAAAAATACTTCTTTTGATTCTTTTTTGAGTATATAAACTGAAGTGAAACTCTGTTAAAAAGAGCATTAGAATATAATAAGAAATAAGAACTTTGTGGTATGTATTTTTCTACTACTTCACTTCATTAAGCAATAACGTCAGCTCAGTTTTCATGTAGTTTGAATTTTAATTTGTAACTCGTCTAATCACGTTTTTTATTTGTTGGGAAAATGCTTTATTTTCAAGTTAATATATAACCTAAATTTAAATTTATTTTAAAGTTATAATTAAAACGCTAAGAAAATTTACGAATTCAATTTGTTTTCGTTTGGGATTTTATGTAATGAATGAAGAAAATGTGTCTAAAAATATTCCAGTATGTACTAAATGCAAATTATTACGCACTGCTCTGCACATGTTTTCATCGTTGGTTCAGTAGTCATCAGAAAGCGGATCATTTGTTGCTGCATTATTCAATTATTCACTGCGAATGATTTGGCAGGGTGTCGTTCAAAAGTCGAGGTACAATCTTTTTTATACATTTTAGAGAAGTAATGCTAAAGTTGTCGTATGTATAATGAATGCCGATGCATCGTTCCAAAGTGAAGGAATCAGTTTAATGATTTTATTGAAGAAATGAATTAAAGTCGAATAATATGATGGCACTACATACCAGCCCCAAAAATTGATAACATTAATAATGCTGTGTAATTGACATATGTATCTAAGATTAACGAGAGCTCCTGCCATGACGGCTTAATTTCGTGGTGGTCTTAATACCCTATATAAACAATGCGACTATCACCGCCATTGTGTGACTTGCAAGGAACACACAATTGGCAACTCTTCGTATATTGAGTGCATGGATCAATGCACAAGCAACTTGCTTCAGAGCTCGGGCTACCCAGCAGTTAAGCAAGTAGTCAATGTATCCCTTATAAACAGTAATCGTCACAAATGTCTTATCACTTGGTTGACTCCAATTTTTTATATTTTGGCCATTTGACACGTATGTGCTCTTTGAAGTGCAGAGAGAAGATAACTGGTTACTTTATACATCCCAGGTAATCTATCGTGAAGACAATTGCCAATTATGTGTCCCTAAGTAATCTGGAGTGTTGACACTTAAAACGTTTTATTTTTAAATTTTAAATTTTATTTTTGCTTAAGTATGCTGATATCCCATGTAACATGGCATGAAGTCAATAGTCACTTTTGTGCCTCTTAGTAACCTATAGTGAAGTCACTTTAAACGTTTATTTTGTACTGCACTTTAGAAAGTAGTAATTTTAGCCACCAGAAGCAATCCATTGGAGAGTTGTCGAAGAAAGGTTTGTTTTACAAGCTAGCATTTATTGGACTGCCTACGATATGTCTTTTTAGCTGACTATTTGGTATAATAACTAGTTATGTAGCTGATGAAGTTATCAGTGAGCTAGCTAGTAAGGTAACTTGCGCTATTTAAACAGTATGTGAATCCAATGCGATGACTACTTTGGACCAGTTATTAGACAGCATCATTGTAGTCAAAAGATAAAATAACTAGTCACATAGCTAGTTATGTAACTAGTGTTTCGTGTCACCCTAAATTATAGGTAGAATCACTAGTTCGCGACTGTCTCCTAGAACTGCTAGGTATCTAATCCCTGCCATTCATTAGTCAATCAGCAAAGCCCACGGTAACTATCAAAGCAGCATCATCCGATCTGGTAATCCAGTGCGACATATGATTTCTGACTTTAAAAACCTCCAGCGGATTAAAGTCAATTGACCTCGACTGAGAGCCAAGTCCAAAAACTATATTGTCACGAAGCACTGAGCCAATTGTATTGCACTATTAAGTAATGGCTCTATTGAATCATTTGGTTGTCCGAAGTTTGCCACTAGCACAACGATCTTCCGCTAGCACTGGGTTTAAGCCACAGCCACTGCGGGTTCACCTAAATGACCAGAAAGACTATGGTCAGCTGCAAGTTTAAATGAATAACCTCTGCTAGGCACAACATCAAGGTGTGGAAATATCATCAAGATTAAAAGCAAGCTTAGCAGCCCTGTTGTGTAATGGACAAAGAATTGTAATGAAATTTTCACTTCAAATTATATTTAGCTTACGGAGAGGGGAGTAACTCAGAAGAAACCCAGGTTATTTTACTTATGTTATCTTCTATGGGCATTTATTCTGGGTTCATCTATATCTGGTTCCATTGTATTAACATGAGCAAAATCATCCAAAGCGACAAAGCACATTTTTAACTTGATGCCAGTAATAATTGTATGTATTTGGTTATCAGGGAACCCACAATTGATTGTCAATGTACACCAAGAGAAAAAATATAGTTGTACATGTTTACTGCGGTTTTGTTCACAAATAAAATAAAATTAGCATTTGATGGCGTTTTCCTTTCTGACACAAAATGTTGCCAACATAATATGTTATTTTATACCATTTATTAAATGTTACTCATACCCTCCTATTGTGTTAGATTTTTAAAGATCACAAGACAACAAAAGTCATTGGCATTTATGCAATTTTCGTTTATGTAGCTTCTAAATATTCTAAAACAATTGGGGGATTCAAAAGGTCTGCTATTAAATCATATTGTCATAATGTCCTAATATATTATGATAGTTTAAACCAAACTATAACAAGTAGTCCGACTCTTTGACAACAGTACCTAACTCTAAACATGTGTTAGTGAAAAAGTACCTAACTCTAAACATGTGTTAGTAACAAAAATGTACATGTGCTGGTGCCTTTTTAAATTTCACCAGACATACAGAGTTCTATAAAAATGTTGAAATTTTTATTTATTTCAATTTTCTTCTATTCTCAATACTATAAATTGAAACTCGGTTCTACATTTTAAATTCTACCACAAGCAAAACAAAATGTCAAAATTAATTTAAAAAAAATATTTTTTTAGTTTGTGCGAATTGGACGTGCTTCGGAAAAGAAAAATTCTAAATGTGTTGAAAAAAAATTATAAAATAATGTGTGTTAGTGAATTTAAGTGTATACAACTTTATTTATTCGACAATTTATAGTCAAAATTTCGAGACTTTTGATGTGTTTAATACTCTCACAAAGGTGTGGAATGCACACGGAACCCGTAAGAGTCGGACTACTTGTTATACTTTGGTTTAAGCAAATTGTTTTTATGCTTTAACTCTTTTAATCAAAAAAATATATAGTTTTTTTTTCTTTTTAAAAACAATAACAAGAACAGCTGTTTAAACAGTGCTGTCTTTCTAACCCTTTGATAAAATTGAGAATATTTTTGGTTTTTGAGGCAACATTTTTTTTGAAAAGAACACTTTATACACTTTCAAACTGCTTTTTTTTATAAAAGTACACAAAGAAGGATAAAAGTCAGAATATAGGCATCATTTATGCCGTAAGGAAAACGCCATTAGAATCAGTACATATCCGATTGTTTCAACGGGCCAGGTCGACCGTGCAGTAGTGCATGTTGATTGATCTTGCCAGTAGAGCACTGCATGAGTCATTCAGCCTAATGTTCTTATATGATGAAGCCAATTCAATTTCCTCTTAGAACAATCCGTTCACACTTTCAGAACTTCAGCAGGAGGATAGATTTAGTTTATCCAAATATCTCTGGTCGGAAAAACTGTGACAAAATGCATATCAATGTAATCATACGTCAACATTTGTTTGGATATCACCATAGCAGACTGAGATTTGCAATTCTATGTTGTGCATACATGTTCCTGGGTATTTTTTTTTTTTATAAAAAATATTCAAATTTCCCAATTAGTTTCACACAATCACCTTTTAAAAACGGGGGTTTATTTCCTTTAAATAAACCGGATACTTTTGATTGCAAATAAAAAGCAGTTTTAGTAGTTTAAAATTTGTAACAATTTATTTAAATGTACACCAACAACAGTTCAAATATTCACTCGTTTATCAATTCGCAGAAATGCACACACACTTTATAATGTACAAACTTAAATGTACAAGACAGTTGATGTTAACTCTAACAGCGCCAATGATAAACTCAACTCACGACTGCAACTTCTGCCACTATTTATACACGCGCCATCTATCGTGAATCTTCTACAATGATCTTAAGGGACATAATAGTACATTCGAATTCTAGAGCTTTTGATGTTAATGTTAGCAGCTTAAACATTTAGTGTTGCCATACTTACAAACAATGCTAATAATTGCATGCTACTGATGGACGTGTTTATAGACATGATGAATGTTGCAGGCAGTCGTTACAGACCGTTAAATTCAAATCGTTATTGCACATTCGTAACAGTATATTTTGCTTTCATTTATAATCGACATGAAGTTTACCCATTATACCAAAGTATTAATATAGGAGCTATGCTTGTTTACCATTAAGTCTCATTGAAATATTTATATGATTTATGTTTATACTTGATTTGGACTGAAAATGAGTTTTAAATATGATTGGTAGTTTAAATTTTTGTTCATATCTGCGCCTTTTACGTACCTTACAACTAAATCGCCATCTAGCTTTATATAAACGTTTCACTCTCAAAAATGTTAACCTGTCGCTAAGTTTGTGGTTCTCGAAGGTTCGAGAACGATATCAATAACGAATCATTAGCATTATCGATCGCTATTTGTATACTACTTACTACGAAGATTCGTTATTTTAAAAATTCTCGGATATACTTATCGAAAAATTATATTCTTATATTTCATGAATTAATAATCGAATAAAATTGCTCAGTTAGGTAATTTCTCTTACTTATACAAGCGCATATTAAAGTAAATCCATGAAAAGTGCAAATGTTGAAAACTAATTAACTAAGACCGACCGATATTAAAGCATTCAATTGTGAAAAGTCATTTTAATTACCAAACCATACGTGATCAAATATTCTAAGTACTTTCAACATTGCATTTTTTTCCACCAAACGTTCCACTAAATCGTACTGCACCAGTCATGAAGTGCATTTGAAAATGAAAGATTGCACTTTGTCGTAGGTATTATTTAAATTTACATATGTATAATTGATTTGTTTTGAAAAGAAGCGTTCGTTGGTCATGCGACTGTTGATTGTATCGTATCATATGGTTTGAATTTTACTGATGTCGTTTTGCAATAATTTTACGTATAAAATTTATTCAAATCAATTCGTTGAATACCTACGTTATTTGTTCAGTGAACTTTTGCTGAAAACGAGGACTACAGCTGGTGTTTTGGGTAACGATTAATCGGTTAAAGATGAAGAACAGTAGTTTTAGAACTATTTTTGCTGTCTTTAATTAATTTTAATTTCTAGGCATTAAAAGCTTGTTATCATTGATTGATAGCGATCTCAGTTGTCGGTGATAGAAGTGTCATTATCGTTGTGGATAAAGTATGGTCCGATGATGTCGCTATACTGCAATCTACAGCAAACAATTACTTTCTGCGTATGCATTACCACTTGATGGAGCATCTTTTTGCTTGTCATCTTAAATAGGCTTCGTCGATGGTTATGTATTTTTTGTTAAAGTCGGAGTTCTCTTCCAACTGCTTCAGGACAGGCAAGGTATCATAGAAGGATCTAGCGTTTCAATTGCCTGAGATAAAGGCAGTTATATGGAAATCATATAACAATTGACAGCATTCTAAAAGAACTTCATATACAATGTGGGCCGTAAAAAAGGGTATCGTTTGATATCCTCTACTTATAGCATCTTGCTATTCAACTGCCTGATATAAAAACAGTTATATAAAACAAATTACAACCTATTATTGTTTTGCTTCAGAGGAGTTGTTGGATTTTGTAATAATTTTTTTAAAAGAAATTCTCAGCGAAAAATTCGTCAGGTTTGTTTTTCCCAAAAGGCTCAGTTTTCGTGCGTGATGCGCAATTTGCTGTTTCGGGTTCTACTTGTCGCTCTTACGGACATCGCTGATATTTTCGACAGAACTTGCGTAGGATAGATTTATAGATGGTGACTGATTGTTTACCGTACACAGAGAAAACAGATTCGTGATAGCAACCGAATTTGTTGCCAACCGAATGATTCGGTTACACACATAGAATTTTTCGGTTCTAGCAACAGAAAGTCAGTTGACAAAGAAGAATTTCGGTTCCAGCAATCAAACTTTTGTTACCCCTTCTAAAATGTTGTACCCACAACTGTAAAACTCATTTCCTAAGACAGAATAATTCGATTGGCAACAAATTCGGTTGCTATCACGAATCTGTTTTCTCTGTGTATTTGTATCTGTGTTGGATTTGAGACATATTCTACTTCAGACAGATCTGTGATACCAGAATTTCATTTGTATACCCTTCACCATGAGTTTTAAGGGTATATATAAATTTGCCATATCTACAGTTTTCATTTACCACTCCATTAAGTACATATATTGTGGAGAGTCAATATAGCCATCTCCGTCCACAAATAACTTAACCTGATTCGGTTGGTATTTAAAATCGGGAAATCAGTCCACAAATCGTTTAGAACCACAAATACCCCGACTTTTTTAACTTAAGCCTGATAGAACTTGAAACTTTAGTCCAAAGAAATGTTTTAATCGAAAGATCAATACATGACATTACCATTTCACGAATCGCACTCTGGACGTCCAATTTCGGGTCACTTTTTCGAGCATTGTCCGCCGTGTAATAACATGAATAATGTTAGCCTTCAAGGCGTTAATTGTTGCTGGTTTATCAGCATAAGGCAGTGTTTTTCTGGAAATAATCCAGAGGTGTCAAATCGTACGACCATGGAGGCCAATTGACAGGTCCACTTCTCGAAATCAAGTTAGCGCCATACCAGCGTGTAAACCGCTCCAAACGGTATCAGAAAATTTTGTTTTTGAGCACATGAATACTTGATTCAAATATTTGAATTGAAATATTGTTTTTTCTATGTACGTAGACAATATGGATATCCAATGAAAGGAAATTTGGACTGACAATGGGTCAAAATTGGGAAAAATATTTTCTTATTCGATACTTTTTTAGCAAAATTTGTTTTGTTTACCAAAATGCTTTTTCGCCGAAAAAATAAATTTTTTTTGTAAAAAGAGTCGGCACTGCCAAATATAGCACTCTAAATTGTCTTTTCTTGAAACTGAATTTCTAAGAAGAGAAGACAATAATGAGCATGAAAACATTTTGATAGAAATTAATCCAAAAGCGGATGATAATATTGTAAATTTACAAGAAAACTTTTCTACTTTACAAGCAATAGATGCAAGTACTCAATTCTGAGATTGATTCTGAAATTGAAGAAATTGACAGAGCAGCTGATTTCATAAAGCGCAGAGGAAGACCCAAATTAATGAAAACAGGTAAGCCTGGGAGGCCAAGAAAACAAAATAACGCCCTAAATGTGATGACTGAAGAAGAAATCATCATTCTTCATTCTGTGAAAGAAGCATTGAGCAGACCTCATGCGGAAAAGTGGATAGAAGCCATGAACAAAGAGTATAATTCCCTAATTGAAAATGACACTTGGTCTGTAGTCCAGCTACCAGAAAACCAAAAGGCTATTGGTTGTAAATGGATTTTTTCTTTAAAGAAAGAGAAAAATGATAAAGTTGAAAGATTTAAGGCGCGGCTCGTGGCAAAGAGATGCAGTCAAAAGCACGGAATTAATTACGAAGAAATATTTTCCCGGGCATTTCGATATGCAAACCTAAGATTGTAGAACACGAACTTCATATGCATCAAATGGGTGTTACAACAGCCTACCTTAACGGTGATCTTCATGATGAAGTTTTTATGAAAATGCCAGAATATTTTGAAACCGAAAATTCTACTAATGCAGTACTCAAACTCAAGAAATCTTTATATGGACTCAAACAGTCTGGTCGGGAGTGGAATTTCAAGTTAGATAATGTTTTAAAAGACCTTGGATTTGTTGCATGTCCAAGTGAACCGTGTTTGTATACAAGACATCGGAATGAAGAGCTCAATTATATTGCAGTTGACGACATTATCGTAGCAAGTTCTGATAAAACCGAATTAAATGAAATTAAAAAGCAAATATCAAGTAAGTTGAAAATTGTTGATAAAGGTCCTTTAAGTTATTTTTTGGTTCGAAACTGGTTCGATTACCCTATGCCAGAAAAAATATATTAATGAACTTTTGAACGAATATAAGATGGAACAATGCAAACCAATGTCTACACCTTTAAATGAAGGATTTCAATTAAAATGTTCCAGTGACAACTGCGATAAGGTAAATGAAACCGAGTATCAGCTAATAATAAGTACTTTAATGTACCTTGCCCTTACAACTAGAGCAGATATATTACATTCAGTTTGTAAGCTTTCGCAAAGAAACAAAATCCTCATACCGAACATGAAGTAGCAGCAAAACATATTCTTCGTTATTTGTCAAAGACTCAAGACTTCAAGCTGCACTACCACAAAAATGGTAAGCCAATCGAAGGTTTCGATGATGCAGATTGGGGAGGTGATCCGATAGAACGCAAGTCATATACAGGATACGTATTTTTCTATGCTGGATGTATATTCTCGTGGGAATCAAAGAAACAAACAACAGTAGCACTCAGTAGTACTGAAGCTTTTTTTTGGCGCAGCTAAAGAACCTATTATTATAAATGGTGACAATTTAAGCGCACAACAACTAATAAAGAACTCTGTATATCACGCGCGTAGTAAACATATTGATATTTGTTCGCGATATTTATAAAAATAATGATATTACTTTAAAGTATGTACCAACTAACGAAATGATCGCCGATATTTTAACAAAGAACTTAGGAAAAATTAAACATTATAAATTCACCGATTTAATGGGATTATATTGATATCTTTGCAGTATTTCTTATTGAGGAGAAGTGTAGAAATATTTTGATTTTGTACTTTGCAATACAAAGACTTTGTTATTACTTTTTTGAATTTATGTTTTTAAATCAATGTAGCTTTGGTTTCATACTTTAATATGAAAATTATAATTTGTCACTTACTGAAAATTATTTGTTAAATAAAGAATACACTTTTGTAGAAAGATTGTGGTTGTGTATTTATTTGCCCTTATACAAAAGATAGACTTCCAACATACCCATATTTTGAAGCTCTACAGACGGAAATCTAGCGATGAAGGGGTAAAAGTATCCCGATTTTTTATTTTAATTAAATTATGAAAAAAGTTATCCACAATAAAAAATTGTTGACCTTTTATCACACTCATGCCAAAGATAACGTTTTTCTCAAAATCTACGGAATTCAAATTGTTTGATCTCTGCTTTCTATTTTAATCTCTCTTGTATATTCTTGATAAATTCACAAAGAGAAATGCTTAAATTTTTTAAATTAGTTTATTAGTAAAGTAAATTCTAACTAAATATTTCTTTAACACATACAAATATTTATTTTTTAAAATTTGTATTTCTTACAAATTTATTTAATGATGTTAATCTTAGCAAAACACACTTAATGAAACCCAAATTCATCCACGTATGTGACACATTTAAACTTACTATATTAAACTTCAATCATTTGTTAAGCCCCATAAAAAACAATTGTAATGCTGGAGGCTAAAAACATGAATGTTTTGTGCTTAAAACCATAAATACCCTCGCTCGTACTTGTATTTATTACACAATAATTATGCGTTTAAATACCAATAAAACTTAAAATCAAAATACGTTTACAAACAGTAACAAGTAAATGCTGAGAAGGCGTTAAAATCGTATTTATTTCGTATATTAAATAAAAACATTAAAAACATTAAGGGTCCTCATGTAAACGCTTAAATGCCTCGCAAACTGTGCAATCTGTGCATTTTTACACTCTCGCAAATGAACTGTCAAAAAATGTATGGAAATTCGTTTGCACAACTCAGATAAGTTTGCGCGACAATTTAGACTCGCAAACTTGAATTTATTGTGCATTTGATTAATCAGCTGCTTTTGTTTACTTTTATTTATGAAAATAAAATATAAATATTTTGTGCATGTGAAAATTGTGTAACTTTGGAAGAGAATGATTGGGTTGAATGGCAATGTGTATGGAAACATTAACCAACAGCTAGAACATAAACAAAATCTTCCAAACTATGTTTGTTTGTTCCAAAGATTTAACTTTCATTCAACATTTTAAGAATTTAAATTTATACAATTTGAAAAACGTTTTTTTACAGCTTTTGTTGAATTTATTTTTATTTGACATTTTTAACAAATATAAATTTTCTGTGTAAACTTGCACAAAATTGAAAAGGTGGGTTCATGAAACACGTCGCGCAAATTTGCACATTTACACAAATGGGAAACTTAAGCGTTTAAATGAGTACCCTTATTATTTACTATAAACAAGTGGAAATTACGCAATTCATTGTTCATTTTTGTAAATTTTTTCTTCATTATTATTTTATATTTCTTTATTTTGCTTTTATTAATTGTATATTTGTTACTGTTTTTTTTTTATTTAATTTTTTGCAGATCGTTTTATTAAGTGTTTGTGTAGCAAAAAAAAAAAAATTAATTAAAAGATTGTTTTAATTAGTGGGAGGAAGATGAAGCACCCGCAACAGCAGCAGTGGCAGTAACAAGTGTCACAAGATAATGAAACAGCAACAAAAAATTTAGGTAAGTAATTTATTGCTATTTTTTTTATTTTTTGTTATTTATATTTTTGCAATTTTGATAATGAATATTGAGAAGGCAAGTTTAAAAATTTGGAACAAATTTAAATATGATTTTATAATTTTTTTTTTTAACTGCACATTATGGTCATTTATAAGAAATTTCATATAATAGTATCTGCCAATGAAGCACTTATTACTACTAACAATCCTTGTGAATGAAAATAGGGGGACTTATAAGTGTTAGCTATTGTAGTAAACATTTTTGCTTTTTATATAACTTTGAGCACCATCTGCGCTATGGTCAAAAGAAAATTTCATTCCTAACAATTTGTTCTTCAACATAAAACATCTCTGAGTTAATTTTTAATATCACACAATTTAACAATTCAAAAATTTGTTTATATGTCTTGTAAGTTTGTATGCATTGCAAACCCTTCTTTCCTGCTCCTGTAAAAGCAAATTTACATTAATAATTTTTTACATGAAAGACACAAACAAAATATGCACTTAAATTATCTTTCATTCTGTTGCTTCTTTCTTTCTGCAAATAATTTCATTTTTTGGTCAAACATCTACACGGCCAACAGCAATTTTGAATGGTGATAGTAGAAATTTTTTATTTTTTTTTTTTTTTTTTTTTGGTGTAAAATGAAATCAAAAAAGGCCAACAACAATAAAAAAAGTTCATTAACTTTACGAAAAAAGAAACAAAATATGTATTTAACCAGCAAAGAAACGCCAGAAGAAAGAGGAAAACAACGAAGAAAGAAAAAAACTCCCCAAAATATATAATAAACTGCCATAATAAAATATTTTATTTTATGCTCGTACAGCCATACAACCACACAAAATGGAGTGGAGAAAAGAAATTACTATGGGAACCCATAAGAAAAAATCAGTGACTTTTTTGAATGTTTAAATACATGTTTTATCATCAGTTTATTTTGACAATCATCAATTGATGGTTACTTTGTGGAGATATACTCGATTTCATTACCAAGTAATGTAGTAATTATCAAATCATTATTATTGTAATATTTTTAAGGTAATTTCATTCCTTTTGCTTGCACACTCTTTTCGGATATTATCATTAAGAGCTTTCAGAGTCTATAGCTTGTTCAAATAGAACCTTGATTTTAAAAACACAAAACTAAGAAATCTGTTGCAGTAGGTAAGATAGGTCGCCAAAACGAGAAATTGTCTGACCCGAAAATCTATCCATCAAAATGTCCATTGGTAGGCGACTTGCGCCAATTCATCCATTTGGGACAATAACTTTACTTTTACTTTATCATGGTTATGTGTAGCTCACCAACTACAGTAACTGTGTTGATCACGTTGTCTTCTGAAAAAAGGTTCTTTGAGACCTCCACAGTCAAATTGAGGGTCATTTGGACCCAAAGTTCTCTTAAGGGTTAATTTCCATTTATGCACTGCTATTGTAAATTTAAGACCTCAAGTTATATTTTTCGCAACTTTCATTAAAATCGGAACATATATAATATTTGGCTATCATTCATTTAGAAATTGAAAATAATGTAAAATTTTACATTTTAGCTTCACGTGGTGCGCTTTTAGTAAAACTTTCAAAGTATATTTAAAATTATCTGGCCTATAATATTCTGTATAGGTTTTACTTAAAATTCATAATAGTAAGCAAATTTGTATCATTCGCCAAAGTATGTCCAACAAATTAGTTTTTCCCGAAAATCGCAAAATTTAATCCCAGGTACGGAAAAACTGTAGGAGTTATTGACATATTTATACCCTTCACCTTCGTGAGAAGGGTATATATAAATAAGTCATTCCGTTTGTAATTTCCACAATATAATTTTCCGACGCTATAAAGTATATATATTCTGGATCCTTATAGATAGCGGAGTCGATTAAGCCATGTCCGTCTGTCTGTCCGTCTGTCTGTTGAAATCAATTTTCTCAAGACCACAGTTGTCTTCGGGATCCAAATCTTCAATAGTTCTGTCAGACATGCTTTCGAAAATCAACGGAGATATGAGCAAAAACCCAAGACAACCTCTGAAAATTTCATCAAAAAAATACAATTTATTGCATGCTTTGGCAAAAAAGCAACAAAACGCACATATGTTTGGATGTGTGTTGGCTTCATTGCTTTGCGTATTTTGTTTTTCTTTGGTGTTTCGTTTCGTTTGGCGTTGTTGTTTTTATGCTATTCACCTTCGTGAGAAGGATATATATAAGATTGTTATTTCGTTTGTAACTTCTACAATTAAATGTAAAATTTGTAAAAGTTTTCTTGATATATTTAGGATGCTATACACGGAAAATGGGCAATTAATGCATCCACAACAAAGGTGAAGGGCATATAAGATTCGGCATAGCCGAATATAGCACTCTTACTTGTTTTTTTCATAATTTTATACCTTCCACCACCACAAGTGGTGACTGAGGGTATAATAAGTTTGTCATTCCATGTGTAACATTGAGAAATATTCATCTGAGACCCAACGAAGTATATATATTATTGATCCTTATGGGATTGTAAGTCGATTGAGCCATGTCCGTTTGTCTGTCTGTCAGTGTAAAACACTCTCACGTTCAAAATACATAAGCAAAATTAATGAAATATATACCAAAATCTGTATAATTTTTCTAAATTGAAAATCAGCAAAATCGAATTTGTAGACCCAGAGTTATGGATCAAAATGTAAGACAACCTCCAAAAATGTTGATAATTTTCAAATGTTTTTTTGTGATTTTGGGTAAATTCATTACAGAAAATACCATGAAATTTTTCACACACTATTTATATGATAAAAGGACAAATTCTGTTGAAAATGGTAAGAATTGGTCCTAGCCCCCATAAAAATTTCTTCCCGAAATATGGTGCTATGGTATGTAAATGCCCATAGAATTTCAGTATCCATACAAAATTCAGCAAAACTATGTTTCGTGCTAAGAGAAATCGCGACAACAACTTTTTTTTGGACCGGGCACTATGTGACCATAGCCCCCATATAAAGTTTACTTCCGAAAATCACTTAATTAAACATAAATATCTAATATATATCGCTATTACGTTGAAATTTGACACGCGAAATCCCCATATACATAAAAACCGCTGTTGGGAATTTTATGAAGTTCGGACTATAATTGGTTATAGCTCCCATATAAGGAACACTTCCAAAAAACACATTAATTTTCATAAATATCTGAAAAATATCGTTATGGATTTAAAATTTTACAGAAATCGGTAGTATTTATTCACAAATTATAATACTAGATTTTGTGAATATCGGTCCATATTTGACAATAGCTACCATATAAGGTCCATATCCGAAAATCACTTAAATACTCATAAAACTCTTTCAAAACGTTCTATGAGGTTAAAATTTTAAATAAATATTTCCCATATATACGAAAATCAATGTGTTGAATTTTTTGAAGATCGGCCGATAATTGGTCATTGCTCCTATATAGTACCAATTCCGAAAAACACATTTACCTCTATAAATATTTTAAATATATCAATATCAAACTAAAATTGTATACAGATCAATATATTGTATACAAAAATCATACTACTGGGTTTTGTGAATATCGGTCCATGTTTGACCATAGCACCCATATTATGTCCATTTTCGATAATCACTATAATACCCATAAAAAATCTTGTAAATAACGTTGTTGAGATAAAATTCAAGCAAAATAGGTCTCAAATACATAGAAATCACGTTAAAATATTTAATGACAATCGGCCCATAATAGGTTATACTCATTTTCATATGCAAAATTGATTCAGAACAAAAACATACTTTTGAAGTTTGATTAAATATATTTGTTTACCCTTTTTTATACCCTTCGCCATGAGTGGCAAGGGTATATATAAGTTTGTCATTCCGTTTGTAATTTCTACATTTTTCATTTGCGACCCCACAAAGTATATATATTCTGGATCGTTATAGATAGCGTAGTCGATATAGCCATGTCCGTCTGTCCCTCTGTCCGTCTGTATGTTGAAATCTACATTCCGTAGCCCCCAAATAACTTACAAACATAATTTATACATCAATATGTCGCTATTTAAAATCGGGAAAATCGGCCCATAAGGCTATAGTAATTTGGACCTACAATGGGTCAAAATCAAGAAAAATATTTTTTAACACAAATTTTTTTTTATCAAAAAAAATTTTTTTTTTTTAACTTTTTTACTAATAAATTTAAAAAAAATTTAACAAAACAATTTCCAAAAAAAATTGAAAACAATTTAAAAAAAAAAAATTTTAAATTTTGAGAAAAAAATTTTAATTTTGTTTACCTAAAATTATAAAAGTATAATTTTCGATAAGATTCGGCACAGCCGAATATAGCTCTCTTACTTGTTTATACTCTTTTTCTTCACTTGTGGTAAATAAGGAAAATGTTGAGCCAATCGGTAATGTTAACCAATTATTAAGTATATAAATTGTTAATAGCACATTTTATTCCTTTTATAAAATTATAGACACTGTTGGTATTAGGAATATGTAGTTATTTCAATTATAAATTGCTGAATTAGATAATATTTTTATACATTTGAAATAAAATATCTTCTGCATAAACTAGTTTTTCTAACAATATATAAAATACAATTACATTAACATTGTAAAACTCTTCATAATCGAGCTATGCCCCAATAACAAACACTAAATAAGAATATGAGAGTGTTTATACCAATGTAATTTCTATAATTTTCATCATATTTAGGTGGAGGGTATCTAAGATTCGGCATAGCCGAATATGGTACTCTATCCTGTTATTCCCTATTATATTCTCAATAAATCCCAATGTGATGATCAAAAACATAGAATTTTGCATACAAATTTAAAAATAATTATTTTTTTGTTCTGACATTTCTTGCTATAAACACCGATTTTTGTGCATTTTTCTGTGTTCTCTGCTCAATACTTTTCAATGTAGGTTTTTGCTGGCTTCGTTTTACTTATAATGATCCTGCATTAATTAAATTTCAGTCCTAGCCAGAATGAAAGTATGTATAGATATATTAAGGCTTTACAAATTTACATATGTACATATTTAATAATTTCCAAAATTATCTGCAAAAAATCGTTATAAGTTAACACAATATAATCATCATTATTAAAATTTCTATTTTTAAAATATACTAAATATTTACAAGAAATCTTAAATTAATGCTAAATGATTTTGCAAAATAAAAGAAACACAGAAAAAATGTCTTTAAGCAGCATTTATTAAAAATGAAAAAAAAAAATAGTTTGTAAAAATTTAAAAACTAAGAAAGTGAAACTTTATTTTACAAAACAAAAGTCATAAAATTCAAACGAATTGTTTTGTCTGTCTATCGTGCTGTATGTTTGATTAATTTGCAAAAAGAAATCTACGGAACAAATAAACAAAATATTTACGATAATATAAGCTACCAAATCAACCAGCCAAACAAACCACCGACCCACCTGTATGTCTGTCCGTCTTGAACTGCAAATCCAAAGTATGTATATACATATATTTAGCATGTGAATGTAAGTAAGTAAAATGCGTGCAAATACTTGCAAATATTTAGTATTTAATACTAAAACAACATAAACTTCCTCTTACTTTTTTTTTTTTTTATTTTCGTTTGTGCTTTTCAACTTTATGAGTGCGAATGCGAAAGCGAGCATGAATACTATTAATTCACAATTCACTCGACTTGCAATTTAGAAAACTAAACAAATAGAGAAGGAAAAAATGTAAAAAAAAAAATTATTTAACGTTTAAATTTGTGGAAAAAAAAATCGAGAAAAAATCTCCAACAACTAACTAAATAAAATAAATATAAATAAAAAACTAACAAATACAAAAATAATGAAAACGTGCACCTTTCATTCAATACAAGAAATAATAATAAAAAAAAAACATTTAAAACTCTAGAGGTCAATGACATGAACTACTTTTATAGTAAAAAAAACTATAAAATACAAACAATTTAAAAAAAAATACACAAATCGAAAACAACAACTCAAGTTGTTTTAGCTTAAAGTTGTAAAGAAATTATAAATACATGAATAAGAAATACTTGTTGTACCAAGCTACAGCTGGAGAGAGTATTTTCGTTTGAGTCCAAAAACTACTAATTAAGTGATGTCAACATAGTAGCATATGAGCGATTTTTTCATGTTAAATCCAAATAATTTGAATTACTGATTTATTGTGATACCATAGGATATGCTAAAAATTAGTAATTACACTACAGCAAAACTTTATGCGCCTGATAACTCAGAATGTTCACCAACGACACTGAATCTTATGAAGATTTCCTTAATAACAAAAATTTGTCAGATTTTATAGTAGAACTACATGAGTTGCTTATTTATTCGTTTCAGACAATTTTAACTATTGTGTTATCAATTTGATAGTGCATATTTTGCTCTTTACAGCATATTTAGCTTTTTACAGCATAATTAAGCATATTTTACTCATAACTGCATATTTTTATTTCATATTTTAATTTTTCATTCTTTTGTTTTCTTAATATAATTTTATGCAAGCAGCATTGTAATTTTTCATTTCTATATTTAATTTTGTTAAGTTTCAATGACAATTTGCCTAAGTTACTTAAAGAAAAAATGAGAGTACCCATAATCGACTTAGCTTCATTAAATCTTCGTTGACTTAAGGGAACATAAAAAAAGAACACTTAAGTTTGCTTGTGACAATTATGGTTGGGCATTGCAATAAAAATGTTTTTTTAATCGCCGCAGTATTAAATAGAACAAATCAGTATTAAATAGAACAGATAAGGCTTTTTGATAATTCTATTAAAATTTATATTTCAATTTCTTACCAAAGAAAGACACAGGCTCTTCATCGAGTTCAAATGATAAAAAAGGCTTTAAAGCTTCATGTAGAATAGAAACATTTAGAAAAATTTATGCAGAACATCCTCCACTTACTGATCCTATAAACATTGGGGCACATAAAAAATAACGTTTGAAGTATTACTACGCAGTTTAAAATCTAAAACAAAGATTTTGTTTGAAAATTTTAAAACAAAGGTAAACATATAGTCTCATAACTATTGTCAAACAAAAAAGTCGGTTATTTTTAAAAACTACTTTTAAATAAAAACCCGCTTTTTATCATTTTCCAACTATAGTCGACGTTAAAGTATGTTTTAAATTGAACCGACTTTAACTGGGTGTCACCTCAAATGTAGAAAATATTTTCATACAATATACAACAAAATATAGACAAGTGGCATCGCTGAACAGCTGAGTTAGAAAATAATGAAAAAAGTAGTTTGTGGTGGCAAAATAGAAAAGGAAAGATTAATATCAAATTTAAGCTATTTTGGTACTAATTTTATTGACTCAATATTCAATAATTACAAAATCTATGCCAATTTCATGTAACTTAAACATTTTTGACTTTTTGTCGAACTTCTTTTTACATAGCGAAGAACAGCTGATTCTGTTGTTAAATGAGTTAAAAACAGCTGCAGTTTTATATTTACAGTCGACTTTAACGACAAAAGTATACTTTAACTTGTCTATGGTAGACCTACATTCCACTCTTAAGTAAAGACGACTTTATTTCTCTTAAACTATACTTTGTTTTTGATTATGATTATGGGCCATAGTAATTTATTGCTATAATACAATTAATTGAATCAAACTATTTTCATGAATTAAAATCGAAATTTAATCCTATAATAACCAATTTTAATTTATGAGTTCAATATTTTATTTACTTTATATATTTGTATACCCTTCACCTTCGTGAGAAGTGTATATATAAGTTTGTCATTCCGTTTGTAATTTCCACAATATAATTTTTCGACCCTATAAAGTATATATATTCTGAATCCTTATAGATAGCGGAGTCGAGTAAGCCCTGTCTGTCTGTTGAAATCAATTTTCTGAAGACCCCGGATATCTTCGGGATCCAAACCTTCAATAATTCTGTCAGACATGCTTCCGAGAAGTTTCCTATTTAAAATCCGTCTATAAATAACGGAGTGTATGAGCAAAAATCCAAGAAAACTACTATTTTTGGCCTATTTTTGATCTATATCTCGATTACTAAGTCATAAATATAGACAATATGGATATCCAACAATAGATATTTCAAAGCCCATTGCAACGATGTATATAAGAAAAATATTTTTTAACCCGATTTTTTTTTACAAAAAACATTTTTTTGTCCTAAATTTTTTTCACTAATAAATTAAAATAAAAAAAAAAATTAAATTATAAAAATTTGTTTAAAAAAATTGTAAAAAACTTTAAAAACTATTTCGAAAAAAAAATTTTAAAAATTAATAATAATTTTTTTTTTTAATTTTATTTTAAAGTATAATTTGGTGAAGGGTATATAAGATTCGGCACAGCCGAATATAGCTCTCTTACTTGTTTTTTAATAAAATTTTAAAATCAAACCACAACTATTTTTAAGTTCATATTTTTATATTTAAAGAACATATTTTTCATTTTTAAGTGCATATTTTATACCCTAATCATTAGCTTTCTTATCAACACATCACAGTGATATAATATGTGTTCAACGCTTTGCTCGTTGTTCTCATCTCCGACAAAAATCTGTGTTTTTTTTCAGCCAGTTGGCGTTAGACTTTCCTCAGTTATTACAGATAACATTATGGAGATACGCCTCGTAATCATCGAATGTAATAAGGTATTTCGTCCTATATACAGAAGCGGCTACAGTTGCCTGGCTAAACTGGCCCATATTTGTCAAGCCTCTAAGAAGTCTAAATTAGTAAGCAAACCCCAGAGCACTTGCTATTGGTTTATTATACGGCACATGATCATCATTATAGTTCATCAAAAATAGCCAATCCCATGACAACTACTTGTTTTCCTACCAATGCGGCGCAGTGACATAATAAGTGTTCAACGCTGTTCTCCTGTCCTTTTTCACAATTCCATTATATTAGAACATCGACATTGAAATATGTCTCCACATCATCGTCAACCTGAAAACATTTCAGTTAATAAATGGATAAATCGTAGTGATTCTTATGATAAACGGTTCTGCTGTCTCAGAGAAGTAGTTAAGGGTTCGTTTTTTTTTTTTTTTTTTTTGTCTCAATACCGCTGCAATGGAGTTCCGACTATTTTCGTAGTGGATTCATAAGGTTCATATAAATCAACGAGTTTCGAACACTATCGAAATAATTTCGAACATCTTACTATACCATGGTTTGTGATGATAACAATCTTGATAACTAAAGATTCAGATCTTTGGAGTATTTCTTATAACCAAAACGATCATGCATCTTGGAATCATTGTTATTTCGAGAAACCCATTTCGCCAAGAATCCCAGATTGGTACCAGCGTCGGATGGAGACTATAGTGTATCACTCAATTCAGAATCCAACAAAAGCCACAGATATTTGGACTCTATGGCAGACATTTCCTACGAAGTGCCAAGCACAACTATTGCGGGAAGCATTTTTATCGAAGAGTACTGGATATGCTCGTCTATTCTATGTAACCTTTGTATTAGGCATTTTTTCCAGAGCAGGGCACTAAACCATAACAAAATAGCTGTGATTTTTCAAAAAATATAATTGGCCAATTCACAAGGTCTCTTATCAGTCATATTGTCATAATGTCCTAATATTTCACGACTCGGCGGCTTGGCTTAACCGACTCCTAGGCATTCGACGTTGGTCTCTGCTAGTTCTTTACGATAAAACAATAAACATAGCATACAGAGTAGGTAGTATTATTTTAGGATATTTTTGGTTGAAAAGTAATAAAATCCATTGTGTAATATTAGGACATTATGATAATATGACATTGTGAATTGACCAAATATATATTGAAAATTGTATTTTTTCTCCCGCTCTGCAAACCACAACCATTGAAAAGTGGTTGTAGAACATACGATTCGATATTATTTTTTTGACAACTGTCATTTGTTGCATATCTTTAAAAATCTGTGGGCTCATATATGGCACTATGTGTGTAATATGACCACAATGAAATGTCCGCAGAGTTTTCGCATAGTGAGAAGTTACATTTTCAATGACGATGCCGTGTAAATGCGGCTGAATTTAAGCGATGTAGTCAATTGCGGCTTATAGACCTGCGACTTCATTTTCATTTCCATATTGTTAAATTTGTATCTGTATGTCTCACCAACGGCCCAAAATCCACACCATATAATCAATTACCTTGGATGCATTGCCAACTGGTGAAAATCATGTGAGTTGACGTCGTCCTATTTACTGCGATTTTTCGTGTAAAATGCTTCTCGTGGCTAAAAATTGGTCTATCCTTATTGGCACGGTCGGAAATAGGATATTCTAAACTTCTTCGTAAAACGAACAATTTCTGTTTTGCTGGGATTTATGTCAAGTCCACGATCCTCAGCATATTTGGACTACATAGCATTATAGGTAAGGCAAGACTACCTCACTATGGCTCAAGAAAATAAAAGTTTACTTCTTAATCTCTCTACACTGGATCAACCGTTCAGCTGATAACACTGTGCTCTTCCTCTGATTGAATTGATGATTTCGGGAAACTCTTCTTCCAATTACTTATATCCCAAAATTTATACTGGACGTAACAGCAGTTTAGGAGTTCGTTACAGAAAAACTACTTTAACAAAAAACCGCTCAAATGAAAACGCTATTATAAAGAGTTTAAAAACGCCAAACCACTTAACTGTCAGCTAAAATAGCAGCAACAGCTATTCACAACAACTACGACTTTAGCATGAGAGCCAAACAAACAACTTGTGGCAGCAAAAAAAAAAATAAACAAAACAAAAACAACATATTAAATTCACTTTCTATTCCATTGAAAATTAAAAGTGAAACAAAAATGAAAACAACACCAAATCGAAAAAAAAACCTGAAACAAACCAAAAACAACAACAAAACTAAAAATCTTTAACCATCAGCCAGCAGAAGTGAATAGTAGCGATATTATTTAGTCTTCTGTTTTTTTTTTTTTTTTTGTTGGTTTATCCAACAACTCACTGGCAAATGAAAGTATTTGAGAGTAAAATAAATAAAAGCTGTGAGGTGAGCTAGTGTGTGGTACAAGTAACAACAATTTTGGTTCCAACAAATGTATGGAAACTTACAAGACATTGATGTTGTTGCTGCTGTTGTTCATATTTAATGATGCTGCTGCTGCTTGCTATTGCTGCATATACTACAGAGTAAGCAACATCATCATCTTTGGATGATGACTCGTTCATTCATTCACTCACTTGCCGACTAACTGACTGACGACTGATCATTCATTGAAAGTGTTTTGTTCAAATATTGTTTAGTTTTTTTTTCAGCTCTTTTCCATTTCTTTTTTTTTTTTTCAATGGTTTCCGTTGATATTTCTTGTTGTTGTCTAAATAGATCATGTCTCTTATTGTTTGAGTTTGAAAGAAAAGTTTCACCTTTAAAATGCGTTTTAAAAAAAATAAAATCTATTTTTGTTTGTCTTTCGAACATTGTGAATTTCTCTAATTTGAATATTTTGGCAAATTTTTTGAGTATTGTTTCTCTATGCGCCATGAAGAAGTGGATATGAGTTCGTCAGAAATGTGCAACCTTTTTGCAAATGTTGGCGAATTGAAAAACATTAAATATAAGGATTTTTTCCGTTTTCAATGTTTTTGAGCGTTCAAAAAGTCACGTGTTTGTATCGAGTTATAAGAAATCTTATGCTGGCGATTGCTATTCTTCATTTCAGCTAATTGACTTCACTCTAATTTTTTGTTTTTCTTTTTTTTCAAAAACCAAACACAAACTGCGAAGCGTTTTGCTTGTCTGTAGATACACCCAGAGTCTCTGGCGGAAATCGAACACGCAAACCCCAGATTGATAGTCCAGCACACTATCGTGAAGTTAGGACTCTATGACGACATGCTTCGAAATGTTTCACACGCTAATAACTTTTTATTGGATTTTTTTTTATTCGGGTTTTTTTTGCTAAATCATTTGTCGCGATATTTTGGATAGACTAGATTGTGAATTACCATAATGAAATTTATTTTGAGAAGAAATGACGACCACTATTGAATTTTCACAACCAAAAACACACATTGGACCAAAGTGGTGCTTAATCAAAGCGAGTAAAACAACGCTCTGTTGCTGAGTAAATCTATGTTAAATCTCACAGAAAATTTTAACCATTAAATTATTGGTCTAATTTTGAAGTCACTGTAAAAAAACACAAATTAAAAACTTTTAGAGCAGATTTGAAGCCCTTTAAATATTGTTTGCTTTTTATTATTATTTAAAAAAAAGATGGGCCATCTCAGAGTTTCACTTAATTTTAATTGTTTGTATAAAAATTCACGTGTAAAATATTTTCATTGGAATTTTATTAGTCATGTCGTCTATTTGTTGTAAACAACATAATTATAAAATTCATGTTGCAACAAAAATAAATTCCTAAAAAGTGGGTGATTTTTTTTTTGCTTTGTTTCGTTTCTTAAAAAAAATTTGTTAGTCACCGAACTGTATCAGTTTTTCTTTGATGTAAACAGACAGAAAAAAAAAACAATTTTATATGGGGCGTATAAGTAATATTGAATCATTTAAAATAAAATATGTAGTGTGTTGCACATAACTTAGAGCAAAGCATATCACAGAAAGATGTCAGCTACTCGAAATACTCTGGAAACACAAATGCATAAGATTGTATTTTATAGTTAGCTCTTAGTGTTTTGAGATCATTTTATCCTTAAGGTTTAGATTTGATTATTTCAATTTGATTTCGCCACATGCTGCACCAGACTGTTGATAATGACCCGGAGTTCGGACTAGGGATGCCAAACGGGACTGGGTTTTACAAATCCCGGGATTCGGGATTTTACAAATGTAAATCCCGGGATCCCGGGTTTTTTCGGGACCCCGGGATTTTTCGGGATCCCGGGCTTTTTCGGGATTTCGGGATTTTTCGGGACTTAGTTAAACGCCAAAAAACATAAAATTCAACAATAAAAACAATTTTTTTCGTTAATATATTTAAGTAAAAATATAACTAAGGAAAAACTAATGCATTAAAGTAAAATAAATTTGACACAAAAGATATTTCATATTTATACCCGTATTTTGAATTTTATAACAGTGAGAAATCCGCAACAAAACTGTATTGAGTATGCTAAGTTCATAGTAGAAGGATTTTTAGGAAAGCGTACACTACCATTACTATGAGACTAGTAGTGTAAAAATTGGTAAGGCAGTTTAAAAGTTATTTGAAATTGAAACCGCACAATTTTTATCGAAAATGTTTGGTTCTTCCCTATTAATATTAATAAAATATAAAAGTATAGTTTTATTTTATAACATAAAATGTCTGTCTGTGTTTAAAACACGATAGGGCACAAACGAAAGGAGCCAGCTGGCTAAAATTATCCACAAATACTCTCTGTTGATAAATATTGTTTGGAATTGTAATGGTCCATGAATGCTCCTAGTCCCATACAATTGTTTCCGGAATACTGTTTGAGCAGTCATAAGTACGTTGATTATGCGACAATGCTTATAAAATTTTGCACGAAATAAGTTCTAAGTACTCTGAAATTATATTGTAAAGTATAGCGGAAATCGGGCTACATTTGTCCTTAGTCCCGATACATGGCCCCCTTCAGAAAATAACTTTAACATTCATAATTGTCTTATAATAATAAACGTCGTGAAAATAAATCCTTCTATCAACTTTTGTGAGGACCAGTCCATAATAATATACCCCTATATTAGAATATTTTGGATTCGAAGCAAAATCTGTATTATAAATATGCTGAAATTTAGCTTTCTTGGTATTTTGGGAGCTTCAAAAATCTTCCTAAAATATCAAAAATCTCGTAATTTTCCGGGATTTGTTAACAAATTCACACATTCGGGAAATTGGCATCCCTAGTTCGGACCCATTTAAGATGAGGCAAGGACACCTCTGGCCATTTAATTGAATTATTATTGATTATTGAAAAAATTCATATACTTCCGGTTATTATAAGTTTTCCTATATATTCTTTAAATTTGTGTAAATTTGTTTAAGATTCAATGGTGCTCGAATTTATACATCCATTCCTGTGGTATGTAGTTGTGAGGAAACATGCTATCCTTTAGACTCCTAATTGCCAATAGACCTTTAACTCGTTTGATATTCATTATAGCGGGGTTTTTAATAGGAGAATAAAGCGATCTTGTTCCTCTAACGTTGTTGGCTACTCTAAGTTGCATGAGCGAGCTGCCCATCCGATCAAATCATTTATCGAGATTACTAAATAGATCAATTGTTTGATAGGCTGTTTGGCATTATCACTGATTTCAGGTTTATCGAATTCTGTCCATTAACAGAATTCCAAAAATTAACTTAACTCTGAACAAGATTTTTCGATGAAATTTAAGCTATTCTTTAAAAGTTTCAGAGTCCAATCGGAGAAGTTTCAAATGATCAAGAGGAGTTTGTTTGGGCGATTGATATATTTTAATAAATTTTCCACAATATAGATTGGCAGATTCTCAGTTCATGTAAACGGCGTGAAATCGTCTGTTCCATTCTGACACAGCACTGTGGTTTAGAAACGTTTTTTTTTTTTTTGGAAATAATTCGGTATCTCGGGAACTATTGGAGGTATTGTTACGAAATTCCACACGGTTGAAATTGAGGTGTTTCTAAGTTTATTTGCATTTGTTCAGCTTCCTAGCGCTAATGCGGGCCAGTGTGTGGCCCCTCAAAGTTGGTCACCTCGGGTCTCAAAATTTTTAAAAAAATCGCCAAAAATCCATTTATTATCTAAATCAGCTGAAATTTAAAATATAAGTAGTCCTTAAGAAGATCTACGAAAAAATACACATATGTAGGTTATTTGGGTTTATTGATTTATTTTTTTAAATTTAGCTCGATCTTTTTATGATTTTTTAGAGATGATGGGCCAAGGGATTGTCGAAATTTATTTTTAAAATATCAGCTCTATTGGTGATAAAATTCTAAATAAAATAGGAATAACTTGCTAACAGTTATCTTGTTCCTATAAGAAGTTACACGTATCCAAAGTTGGAACATGTAAAAAAAACCGTATTTTTTACGTTTTTTCCCAAAAAAGTCCCTATATTATTTCTTTTGTAGAAAAATTTTTTCTTCGGGACTATACACTAGTTTTATATGATCCAGAAAGGGAACTTAATGCGTGTAAAGTAAAATTTGGCTCACTAGAGCCGATACAACACCCCCCAAGCCTATCCAAACTTGGCCAATTTTAAAAAATAATTTTAGGTTTAAGTAAAAAATTCTAAAAAGCCAAAATACCCATTCACGAAAATGTTCCATATTTGTATAACGCTATATGTTACTTAAACACTCACAAAGTTTTTTTACTTTCACACGGTAAATAACATCACAGTAGGCACTTTTCTGAACAAACTCAGTTTTTGGTTCACATTTTGCCCGTTTTAGAAATTTCGGTATTTTGAAATAAAAAATTTCAAAAATTATAATGGCATTGATTTAAAGACATTTGGATCTATACTAGTTCCAAATTTTGTTATGTTATCTTTAACCGTTAAAATTTTATATTAATTAAAATTTTATATTTTTCTTCTTGGAAAATCACCATATTATAATTTTTTTAGTTTTAAAAAAGTAAATGAGGTCCCAAAAATTTATAAAATTATTTAATTTTTTTCTAAAATATTAATCTTCAAGTCCTAAGGTTTTCAACAATATCTAATACTTATATCAAAAGTCTTTGGTTACTCTTCAGAAATTCCACAAACTTTGCCCTCTTTGAAAAATTTGTACATTTTTTCATATGTTTCAATGCCTCTGCATATCCTGAATGGAACAAAGTTCAGTTGTCCTCCTATTAAAGATATGATGATATGAGGTGAATTCAGACTTTCTTTTTGCATATGTATACTGAGCTTTTTATTTATTGGAAAACTCTTAAGATGTCTTATTACGGAGATTCATTAGGCTTTCCATGGTTTCAAATTTGATTTAGCTAAGTCAATTCCGCCTCCATTTCTCTCCATGAGGGGACAACTATAAAGCTGAATAATAATACACAGATGAACGCTTCCTCGAGACATATGACCTATTATGATCGGTTCGGAAAGTGTTTAATACTTGTTATAGTTTTTTTAATACATTTTTTAATTTTAAATTTGACCCAGACTTCATTTCCTAGTTTTTTTTTTTTTTTTTTGATAATAACATTTTGAAATAATAAATTATATTTTTAAACGCCATATTTTCAATACATCCCAGCAAAAAAAAAACTTCCTAAGAAATGAATAATAATAATGAGTTGGTAAATATCATTACCTTTCGAGTTGACCGATTTGATATAGCTTTTGCAAAGTAAAAAACCAGTCTGTTACCAGTTCCTTGTCCTCATAGTAAACCAACTTTAGATAAATTCTAAGATCAATTGGAATATCAATTATTATTATTAGTTATTTAAGCTGTATTTTAAAGAGTACATGCTAAGTAATTGTAATAATGACATCATCATGTGATTAATCCATTACTTGGTAATACAAGTTTTCGCTGGTACACTATTCGATATTAATGTTGGTTCTTTATATGCATAACAACAATATTAAATAATGCAAACATTCTCTTTTTAGTATGAAACTTTTTTCTTTATTTCTTTTTTTTTATTTATAAAAGAACTTCTTATAACAGACATAAAACGCTTGATAAAATCAAAACAAAACAAAACCAAAAGGCAATAAAAACAGATAAGTTTAAAATTTAATAACAACCATTAGCATACATTTCGATATTTTCTTTGAATCACTGGAATAGAGTGTCGTCGTAGATTAGTTGCGCTTTTGCCAAGCACGTAACGAATTTGAAAAACTATCAATGTGCCAACATTTTTATAATTTTTTCTATTTAAATGGAAAAGTGTTTTTCTTGGCTTTTGCCTGCTTTCATTGTAGTTGTGTTTAATTTTTTTGTAAACATTTCACTTTTTAATTTGTACTTGATTTTTATTTTCAATACGCAGAAATTGCGATAATGGTCATTCGGTTTGGCTGTCTTCATTTGGTTTTTTATTGTTAGAATTCACTTACATTTCAGCGGGCACAAGGCTTGGCATATTAATGTCTCTGCGGGAATACCCTTCACCATAGTTGAGGGTGAGTTGCGGTCATTTAATTTGTTTATATGATTTTTGTAGATCTTATTAAAATTAGAACGTAATGTTATTGCTTTCGAGATCAAAATATCCGTAATCAATTTTTGATCATGAAAAACCCTCGAAGATCAATTTTAAAACAAAATAATTTAACAATTGGTTAGGATTTACAAGAATGATTTGATTAGATTCAAATGGTTACTTTTTGACAATATTTTCGTAACAAATATCTCATGCTGATAAAAAAAAAAAACAATAAAACATTGTTCGGTTCCAACTGTATTCGACTTGAAGTGTTTTCTTTTGTATCAAACTATTTTATTAAGATCTTATATTTGGACACGCTTTTGCTCATCTGTAGTAGAAATAACGCTCTTTGGCGAACAGTTTAATTGTTAAATAAAAAATTGGTCAATTCACAGTCATATTGTCGTAATGTCCTAATATATCACGACTCGGCGGCTCGGCTTAACCGACTCTTAGGCATTCGGCGTTGCTCTCTGCTGTTTGGTTACGATAACTCAATAAACATAGCATAGAAAGTAGTATTAGTTTTTGCTTGAAAAGCAATAAAAACCATTGTGAAATATTAGGACATTATGACAATATGACACGATAAGAGACCTTGTGAATTGACCAAATATTTTAATTAATATTCATTATTTTAAAATGTTGAGCTTTTATTATGAAACATGTGCACAACATTAATTTATTCAAAGTATTGGCCATTGATATGACCTTTTCCCATCTTTCTGACAACATATGGTTTCGAGCCAAAAGAACTGCTCAACTTCTGAGGCCAAGAACGAATCAAGCAAATATCGGATTCTCTGTTCCAAAGTAAAGCGCATCGCAGAGAGAGCGTTCTACATACCTCGAAACAAATAGTAGTCGGACGGGCAAATTCTGGACTATAATTCAAGTGAGGCAAAACTTCCCAACCACTTCTTTCCAAATAGTTTTAAACAGGTATTGCAACATGTGGCCGAGAGTTGTCATGGTGGAATATTACGCTTTTATGTTTGGCCGCACATTCTAGCTTCAAACTAATCAGTTCGTTCGGTACAGGTTCCCTGTAATGGTTTGGTCAGACTACAGCAGCTCTAAATAGATTGGACCCTTTTGGTTCCACTATATGCAGAACATTACCTTGGCACCATGGATATTTGGCATTAGTGTCGATTCTGCTGGTTGGCCAGGCTTCACATACTATCCCTTACGCCTCAGGTTATCGTAATGGATCCATTTTTCATCGCTAGTAATGATTCGGTGCAAAACTGATTCTCTTTTCAAGTTGCATTTCGCTTTGTTGGCACAAAGTTTGACGGTTTCGAAGCAAAAAAAAAATTTGTTATTTACACTAAATGTTTAATAACAAAGTGAGAATAAATGAAAGATATGTACCATTCAAAATGACATATAAGACAAAGACCGTGTTCAAAAGATATGACATCTGTTGTGAATCCCGCATTTTTAAGTTATACGCCCATACAATGCAATACCACCAACGAATTTACAATCTAATTTTTTCTAATAAAAATAATGATAAATTGAAATAATACGGTATATAGTATGTTCAGCTAAAACCGTATATTTTCAAATAACCCGAAAACAGAGCAGCACTAGAAGCTGTTATATTATCTAAAATGGTCCGTTAATTTTTAAAATCTGAAAGGAATATTTTTTTGAAGTATATTAACAGCATATTGTCTTTTTGTCCAGAAAAATATAACCAAAGTTTTGCCCGTTCAATAGAACACTTATTTTGTTTAAAAAACTTTTTACTACCTTTTATGGTGTTTAAGCTTCGCTGCGACCGTTTCATATTTATATTTATGTACATTTTTTATATTATTTTTATGTATTTATGTATTTGTTTTTTCCCTATTTTTTTTTTTGCATTAAAATAATATGGGCTGTGCCTTATTGGCCTATTAATTGAATGTTGCAAAGTTCTACCACTTTCATATTCTAAACATAGTTTCCATTGCATTTATTGGCTTAATGCCAATTACAAACTTGTTAATTGTTGATGTGAAAAAAACCCAGAAGTTTTAGTGTCATATTTTCTTTTGTTAATAAATTAATACATTAATGAGTCAAGTGCATTAAAATGAAGAAATGGTTAAAATAAGTTTAAAATTGCAAAGTGATATAAGACGGTAAAATTAAAACATTTGCTATTATAATGTTCCTTGCTACATAATAAGTATTTCTTTCTTCTTAAGGAATATTACTTATGAGGGGTTTCTGCTCTTTTGATATTACAAGCACCTTCGGAAACGTTATACTGTAATCATTGTAGTGGAGCTGCAATAATATATTGAAGAATTTCACATATTGGTGAGTGACATGGGACATGCAGCGATGTTTTATCGTACATCTCATAAATATATTTCCAAAGTATATTGTGGTAACTAATAACGTAAGTACTCTAAGATTGCATCTATCGACCTATTTTTACTTCTAGATTTTTTTATTCGAAAGATCGACCTGTGTTGATCTGTTAACATTTGAAAATGATTTCGAGCATATGGCCATCGCAGCTGTTCTTGACGAAGCCCACTCTGAACGTACAATTTTGGTCCACTTTTATTAAGAATTGCTAACACGAACAGTTTTAGCTTCCAAGGTGGCATTTTTTTCTAGCTTATTAGCATAAGCCAAGTTAGTGACTTCACGTAGTTCCACAGAGAATAATCGAGAGGTATCAAATCGCACGACCTTGTAGGCCAATTGACAGGACCATTTCTCGAAATCAAGTTTTTGCCAAATTTTGATTTCAATAAATCCCGCCGATCAATGTCATCCATATTTTGAAACAACAAAGCATTGATCATGGTGCGGTAACAATCTTCATTGACCGTAACACGTGTTCCGGCTTCATTTTAGAATAAATGAGGCCACCATCGTGTAAACCGCACCAAACAGTTAATTTTTCTGGGTGTAATGGAGTTGTGGATTGGTCTCACTCCACATGCGGCAATTCTGTTTATAACAAACCCATTAAGCCAAAAATGAGCCTCAGCGCTAAACACAATTTTGCGATGAAACAGTAGTCTATAAGTTGCGCGAATCGGTGATGGCTGATTTTCAAAGTAAATTTAGATAATTTGGTAGCGTTGTTCAAGTCTCAATATATTCATGATGATTTGCCAGAGTAAACTGATCATAAATGTCAAAAATAGAGCGCAGTATGACAGTTCGCAAGTTATATCAAGCTAAATATGTTAGCATTGAACTGAAAAAATAAACTTTTGCAATTCCTCACTCAATCCTGCAAACATTCTTAAATATTAAAGTAACTAATTGTACTCAACTAAGAGCTTAATTTCCGTAGAGTTTAAATCCCTAAACAGTTTTTAAGACATTCTGTTAAATTCTTTTTTCTTGAGGTAAAACTGAAAAAAATGTTTTTTTCGCGAAAATTTAAGATGAAAATATCTTGAAAACTGAAGGTACGATTTTAAAATTTTGTACACATTTGCATTAATCTTCTCAAAATTATATAAAAATATATTTTTTCAAAAATTTTATTCTGTATAGTACTGTTATGCTATATACATATTTACAAATGCATCATGTTCTCTTTGTGCCTACCACTAGTGTAGAAGCTCAACACTTCAAAGAAGCATGCAGAATTTTCTTTTAAAGATACCTATACATATTCACAAATGCGTCACGATCTCTTAGTGCCGACCACAGATCTACAGATCTTTTTCATTAATATAATAAGTGAAATTGTGCTGTTTTTTTAGTGTATTGCTGCATATTACAATAAGCTTACTGCAAGCAAACATCATTTCAAATACGTACATTCAAATCATCAAATATGTGTGTATGTGTATTCATCATTAACTTACTCCATACAACTTGCACTAATCGAGGAATTTAAAGCACATGTCTTTAGTGTTAATAATGCATTATTAATATTTTCTGCACAGTGAATGCACAAACGAAATTACCCAGAAAAAAAACTTTCTGTTTCTAGAAGTTTTCAATGCTTTCGTTATCTTTTACTTTGAACATGAAACAAAAATAAACCGAAATATGGATCGTACATATTTATTTTAACAAAAAATAAAAACAAATTCCAGTTTTTGACAGTTTGTTGTTTAATATTGTTGTTGTTATTGTTTTTTGATAATACAACAACCCATTGATCTACTACACTTCTGACCTAATTTTTGTTTTAAGATCTTTTCGTTTGTTGTTTGTTTTCTCACTTGAACACACACACACACACACACTCTCTCAAAGAAAGAAGTAAAAAGCCAATACGTACGAGTAGACAGCAGATAATTTGTACAACAAAAATATAAAAAATAAAACAAAATAATACTTAATACTCGTAAAGATTGAAAATAAACAATCAACTACAAAAAAAAAAAAAATACACAAATAACTACAACAACATCAGCAGCCGCTTTTTTTTATTAATGAAAATAACAACAAATGAAACTAAAAAATCTACATAAACAACCACAAGCAGAACTTTCTAAGTGAAAGTTAAAAAATACAAGAAGTTGTTATTTTTCTGTATTTTTTTTGTTTGTTGTTTGGTATACATTTTTTGTTGATGGCTTTAATATCCCCAACCAGTCAGAGCTTTGGAGGAATTTATTAATCCTTTTGTTGTGCCTGAGAGTTTAAAATAAATTATATAACGTTATTTGAGAAGGAAAGAAAATTGTACGTTGAACATTTGAGTTGCAGGAAAAATTCAAGATTTTGTCAATCTATTCAAAAGATACTGTTTTACAGTTATTTTAATAAGTTGAAAAATATAATCCAATCAGATATATTATCATTTTGGGATATTTATGTTGTGTACTAAGTATATTGGTACTAGGTATATAACTTTTAAAAAAGGTTCTTAAAAGGGATCAAGTTCCAATCAGTTAATTTTCGATCATTAACTGATTAAAAGATTCCATAGTCTCTTAGATCGGATGGTATAAGTACCAGCAACGATCTGAAACCAGTGGTCGTGAATATTAACCCTTTCAGGACCATAACGAAACTAATGAGCTGTTTTAGATGGTTTTAGATTAAAGTAAAGAAAAATTAAAAAAAATTAAAAAAACACAAACAGATTTTTTGGAATTTGATGGGAAAGGTAATAACAATAATTCTAATGGTTTTGAATAAATGGCTAAGATTTACGCTTTTTTGAACTGTTTTCACATTTCTTCATTTAACCGGCCTTTTGCATGTTGTGTGCTGGCAAATTGCGTTTCATTTCAATTTTTCTATTGGCCATTTCCTTTACAATAGGCCTTACTCTTAGCCTAGAGATGAAATTGTTTACAATTTGGCGATATTCGAAACATGTCAATGGTGGACCTTCTACGCGTTTAGCTTCATGTAATTTCTGGTAGACTATATACGAGTCGATAAGTACTATGTCCAGAATATCAAGGAATAAGCGTAAATAATATATTATTTTTGATTTGCGGTCGACCTCATAACATACTTTCCGCTAATCCATAAGGTCAACGCCACCCATATACTTTCAGTCACGTTTATTTTTTTAGCAGACCCTGATTGGTAAATCACTCCACGTACCTTACACACTCTGGTATTATTACTTATTAGCATAGCCAGCTTGGTAACATCCAAAAAAATCACCATTGGGGTCAACATATCCAATTCATATGCACTTTCGTGGAATACATGAGGTACATAAGAGTGTTTTCTCCATCTGAATATAAGTTCCAATTCCAGAGGAGTGTCCTGACGTGTATCCAAAGGTACATTATTTTAAATTTCTTGATGATTGTCCTCGATTTCCACCACATCTGGATCGTTTTCAATATCCTCTTCAATGAATTGTTTATCCTCTTGATCCGAAAGTAGTTCATCATCTCATCATCTAAAAAGTAATAGTTGTACTAAAAATTTCACTTGTAGTCCATAGGGAAAAACACTTCCCATGGAATTCATGTGCAATTTCAAAGTATATTTTTAACTCTTTCATTTTTTAATACCTTTTCTACACTTCTATACTCACTTAATATTATGTATCAAACGCCAAAATCAGAAAAAATAATAAAATAGCACTGCAATAAACGAAAACTGTAAAGCACTCAGCGCAAGAAAATTTTGGGATTCCCCGTCAATGATCTGCCACTTAATTTATTCAATTGTGCCAACTTTAACATTTAACATAATATAATTAATTATTTTACATTATTAAATCAAACAAATTTATGTTAAGTACTAAAAATATGTTTTAATTACTAATTGAATATATGGGAAAAATGTTTCCCATTGTCGTCAAAGGGTTAACTCGTCCAATAGATAACTTATCATATTTAGCTATTTCTAAAGGGGTATAAGTTAACAACCCTTTCGTCTGTAGTTACTAAGGTTATGGAGAGTATGGAAGCCTATGACCTTGTTATATATTTGTCGGCATCTTGTCACGATTTCTAAATGGGGTCGAACGAAGAGGTTCAAATATGAAGTTCGCAAGGCTCTATTTTGTATGTTAAAACACATAAAGACTACGAATCATATTGCTTCATTTGTATTTATGAACATTTTGAAATTTCCCAGCTCTCAACTGAAAAGCAGTGCAGTTTTCATGGCAAAAAACATGAATTAGGCTACGACTTGCACACACATCCTCCATATTCTCTGGATTTAGGATTTAGTAACTATTTCATGTTTCCAAAATTGAAGAAATGTCTCGGCGAAAAGAGATTTTACCAAAAACCTGTGTACTTGGGAACCCTGCACCATCGATTTCAATGGTAAAAAAGTATTTTACTGAATTTCGTAGTGGACGTACAAGCGCGGAAGATGCCAAACGTTTTTGAGCCCCAGTTGAGGTCTCAAACTAGAAACAATTCAAGAAAAAACACGAGAGATTGTGGAAACCATAGGCATCACACATTGATCATTTGTTTAAATTATGAATGATCACATGGGAATGAGAAAGTTTTCTGCGTTTACCCAAAATCGGTTGCACAAAAGGGTAATCACATGTGCAGTTTTCATGGTAAAAATCCATGAATTAGGCTACGAATTGCTCACACATTCTTCCTATTCTCCGGATTTAGCCCCGAGTGTTTCACATCCTCGTATATTAAGGATTCATGTGTTTAAATTCCATGGATGCCCCTTTTAATAAGTACTAAAGTGTCGAACCATTTATTAGATCAAAAATGGAATTCAACTATGCTTTAAATTTTATGTTGGTTCTTTACGATCACGTATTGGAGATGGTGAGAGTGCAAGTTTAATGATTTACTGATATATCTTGGCGATTTGAGTATCACTATTCTATCTATACTACAATGCCATGAGTTCTGATGAAATTATGAAACACATTTCCGATGCCATTGCATTTTCACTTATACTCGTTCCTCTAGAAGAACGCATCCACTTGTTTTCGATTAGCCAGTGAATCGCACAGCACTCGTTAGTCACTTGCAAATGCAAGAACGTTAAATTCAAATATCCTCAAACACTGCTATCTCTATTCTCATTCCATAACGTTTTCTCCTAGTACAATTACAAAGCCAAAAAGTTCGGAAAATTCAAGATTTGAATTTGCTTACAAATAGGTATAACTTTAATATATCAGGTTACTCATTCTATTAAACAAACCATCCGGATGGTAAGGCACATGGCGGTACCGGTATCATAATTAGAAACCGATTGAGACACTATGCCCTAGAATTTACAGTGTGAGGAAGACATAAAAAAAACCGTCAGTGACCTCACGTCATTGATAATTTCGGGTCTGGAACACTCTAGGTGCCAAATCCCTTCAAAAACTAATACGCCTATTTCAAATTCGGATATTGAAAGACTTCTTCTTGAAAAGAGAAGACTCAGAAGAGAATGGCAACATAATAGATCACCTGCTGCAAAGCAGACGCTGTTCACTGCAGTACGAAAACTGAAAAGAGCCCTTCATTTAGAAGAGGATCGCATAAACGAAAATTATAATAAAAGTTTGACGAGTACAAAATACACAAATTTCTCTCTTTGGAAGGCAACGAGGAACATTAAGCCACTGGTAGAGGCACAAAGCGCAAATGAGTTCGTGCTCGAAGAATTGCCGGTTCCATCAATGGCTAATGCAGCCCAATTCGATATTGGTCCTGAGGATGTTAATAGAGTAATTAAAAATAAATTGAACTTGAAAAAATCACCGGGATATGATTTATTAACTCCATCATTGATTAAGAACCTACCAAATGTGGCAAAAATTGTGCTTTCTATGTTTAATACGATCGTGAAACTTGGAATTTATCCAAAAAATTGGAAAACTTCTCAAATAATAAAATGATACCGAAACCGGGTAAAGATTTAACCCTGCCCTCTTCTTACAGACCTATTAGCCTACTCCCTTGTTTGTCGAAGCTATTCGAGAAAATATTCCAGGAAAAGAATGATGGAAATATTATCCCAGTACACGAATTTAGTTTCCGTGAACACCATGGCACCATGAAACAAGTCAATCGTTTAACTGGAGAGATTAGAAAATCTTTTGAATTAAAGAAATATTGTTCTGCCGTCTGTTTAGATGTTGCTCAAGCTTTTGACAAGGTATGGCAAAAAGGTCTATTACATAAAATCAAATATTTACAACCACTATTACTGGAGTTTTATCTATCGAATAGACTTTTCAGAGTAAAGTACAATGATTATGTGACGAGGGAAGTGTACTAGGACCACAGGGAAGTGTACTAGGACCTACGTTATATTTGATTTACATCTTTGACTTGCCTACGTGCGATAAATTAACAATTTCTACATTTGCAGATGATACCCATTATTAGCTCACACGAAAACCCACTCATAGCATCTAGTCAACTACAAAATTATCTCGTACGTGTGGAGACATGGTTGAAAAAATGGCGAATGAGCTGAAAAGTAAACATGTTACGGTCGCTCTAAGGATAGGAAATTGCCCACCTGTCACACTCAACAACGTTAATATACCCCAGTCTGATTAAGTATGTCACCTACCTTGGTATTCATCTTGATAGACGGCTTACTTGGCGCCGTCACATAGAAACCAAGAGACTTCACATGAAGCTAAAAGCCTCTACCTTTCATTGGTTAATCAGTGATCAATAAAAATTAAGCCTCGAATATGAAGTCATCCTGTATAAGACCGTTTTAAAACGAATTTAGACATGTGGATTTCAATTATGAGGAATGGCTATACAGAGGGTACAATCTAAAATTCTTAGGACCATGACGAGAGTACCATGGTATATAAGAAATGAAAACATCCACAGGGACTTAGAAGTGACATTGGTAAAGGAAGAGTTCAAGAAAGTCCGTGAGAAATATATAGTTAAGGTGCAAAACCTTCCCAATACGCTTGCAAGATAACTTGAGCAGATCAAAATCCGATCCAGGCTCCGTAGAGCAGATCTATCACCCCGTAAAGATGAGTGCCAGCTAACCATGAAGGCTCTCTTGTTCGAGAGCAACTAGCTTTAATTTTAGTTATAAGATTTACTTAAATACTTATTGTTAGGCCTATAAAAGGCAGATTCAATAAATTAACAAAGCGTTTAAAAAAAAATGAAACAGGAGAACTACACGAGAGAAAAACGCACAATATTTCAAAAACAAATTAAAGATTGGCGGGTACTGTTCATCCTAAGCGATAAAGCATATTTTCGGTTCTATTTATTGTTTTAGTTATTAAGAATGGAGGTCACGACATGATAACATAGTATCTTCTGCCCAAATTGGAACATATTTTTAAATGAGACATTTCTTGGTGGTGTACTTTTTCTTTGTACTTTCTAAGTTGACCCTATAGATCATATCATTTAACATCATATGAGTTTATTTTAAGTGAAAGTTCTAAGCCAACAATCCGTCAACCAGTGGAAAATTCATGGATACATCAATGAAATTCAAAAATGTCATGAAGCCAGTAAAGCCTTGGGGGGGGGGGGCGGTATTGTCCTGCTATGGTATTCCATACATAATCCCATTATGATTTAATAAAACCAACAATATTAAGAAAAACACTGCAAATTTATTTAATTCAAGTATATTTTGGGATAGCCTTTTTTTGATTGCTTTCCGGAAGTCTGCCAAGAAGTTAACTTATGTGAAGATTTAGTATTTCTTTTAGTATTTTCTGTTGTTTTGATGCCCATTACTGAGCGATGTTTAATATTATTTATTTATTGGACCTTCTCGACCTTGTACAGGAGAAGGCTAAGGTGCTAATCGGCAACATCAAAGGGGAACATCGTCACAATGTGGATTGAGTTACGTTGTTCTATCGTTATTCTACGTTGTACTGTGATGAAATTATATATATCCTTTATTCAAATCAATGGCTGTGAACCATTTATGATTCTATTAGTGTTGGTTTCAGTGGTAATTTTAAATTTATATTAGTTGTTGATTACTCTAAGTCAGTTAGATTTGTATTTTATTCAATGCTACATTTACAAGTCGATTAATGACACCCTTAATAAGGATGTAGAAATAAATTAATCTTAGCTCAACTGCAGAAGGTTAAATATTACAAAAGAATAGCTCAAACTACTTTACCTTACCATGGTATTTCCAGCCCAACATCGAATGATAATGCTGTCTGAAAACTTTTCCTCTAATTATGTATGTTTACTCAGAGCAAGTTGTTTGCCCTTTCTTTGCTATAATAGTCTCTAGTAGATCTAGTCTCTAATAACACTAATCAACAAGAATATTATGAAGTAATATAAGTTTATTAAACCACAGGTACCTTGGGCAAACCTTTTTATCTTCATCAGGAAGATATTATATAAATTCAAACCCAACACTTAAAACTGTTCTAAGTAGACCTATAAGTGCCAAAACATTTGTCAAATTGCGTTCAAATCTTTTAAAATTTCTGTACAGTTTATTCTACCATGTATCTGATTTAATTTCGGCATGTTCATAGAAAGGAGCTCAGTCCTCTTTGGTGTAAAAACACTATATCAGATTTCTTTGCCAAATGCAGATGTGTTCGCGAATAACTTTAAAATATGTACATATGGTAGATAACTATTATTGACTTCATACCTTAACGTTCTGAACTGAATCATACGATCGTAGAGTATTTTTGTTATGACAGATATGTATGATAATCACGATATGCTGGAGATCAAGATAAACAAGGCATCGTTGATTGTGATGGTGCTATATGGTGTCTATAGTGTGGCGATAGTTAAATTTTTTTTTTTACTAAAATCATTTATTATAATGCTAATCATCGTCATAATCATTAACAAAATTAACTACATTGATTCATATTTATTCCACTTAAGTACTGAATGGGCAAAAAAGAGAGGCTTTAACAGATTTTTAACTTCCCACATAAAGAGCATGAACCGAAAAGTCTGTCTGACTGTTGATTTGTTTTCTATAGAAAATACAGTACATGATCGTGCCCTACTACACCCATGCTTTAACTGTGCTACAAAATATTCTCTCCCATTTATTAAGTATCTTGTTAAGAAATTTAGTTTTTTTACTCACATTTCGTATGAGCGTATGTTTAAAAGTTTGTTTTGTGAGTTTGTACGTACATATGTATGTATGTATAATAAAATATTTATTCACATCATTATAACTTGACCTACATTTTAAAATCAACATCGAGTCAAAGCGAAACAGCAACAACAATAACTGATTCAATATTTTAACTGTTGTTGTTGTTGTTGCTGCTGCTATTACTTGCCGATGTCTTGCCTTTTTGACGTATACGATTCACATACTACATACAACCAATCCACTCAATACAAACGCCACGAGTTGTCTTAGTATGACTTAGTAGTAGTTGTTGTTGTAGTTTAATAAGAGAAAATAAAGAAATTTCCAACGGTACTTTTTAGAGCTGACTGCTACTACTTATATACTACTACCAACACTACTGATTCATAATGTTTAATATTAATATATTTAGTTGATGTGTTTTTTTGCTGTCGTTGTTGTTGTTTTTAACAGTGATGTACAAACATTGCGAGCTTAAAGTAGAAACCGGGGTTTATATATAGTTCTATTATCCTATAATAAGAGCGATCATTATGAAGAAAATTAACGGAATGTTCAGTTGGCGTAGCTATGGGCATATGATGTGATAATTTTCACATAAGTTACATGTTTCGGAGAATAAGTATATCCTAGCCAAATAAATTGCAATGTTTACATGAGACAGTCGGTCTCAAGGAGACATGTTGATGCTGACAGTTTCTATAAGCTCAGGTTACCTTCACTGATACCAGTGGTTATGGAACTTAAACTCCTTTGTTTTGTCCTTGAGATTGAGAAAGGGTACTACAATTTCTAAAGAAGGAAGTCCGAAACTTTTTAACTACCAATTCTAGGAAGTTAGTTTTTGAGACCGGTATTATATAATGGAATGTGATCTTGATTTTATGTCCTTGAGAAAGTGGACTATATTGACTAATGGATCTGAATCAGATCATTTTGAATATGCAGTTCGCAGGAGGATAAAAAAAATAAAACATTAAATATCCATTAAAATTTCATATTACATTCCGTATTTCTTTTTTTACTTGCCCTTGCACCCATAATAGTGCATTGATATGGATGCTAAATAACATCTGTTTCATGTAGAAATCGTTTAGCATCAATATCTCATCGTTTAGCATCAATATCTCTTCATCATAATTAAAACTTTTCAAAAAATCCAATAGGGAGTTTTTAAAAAAGTACCAAAAGATTATAAGATTCATCGTCACACTGTTTCAAAAGCCATTAAACAGTATAAGGAAGACATGAGCATTCAAAGAAAGAATGGATCAGGCAGAAAAAAAGGTCTATCAGATATTGGTAAGGCAAAAGATGTCGAACAATTTTTTCAAAAAGCTCCGAACACTTCTATGAGAAAAGCAGCTCGTAAAGTTAAATGCTCTGATTCTTTTGTGCGCAGAGCCAAAGCTAATGCTGATCTAGTTTGTACAGCAGATTATTTTAATGTCACCTCAAATAAATTTACTAAACGTTCAATATATCGGGAGAAGATCTAAACGATTGCTGACATAGGTATATGGAAGAGGCTGTCCTCAGTTGGTACCGCTCTTTTGGGTCCATTATTTTATCTCTTTTACCTTTACAAAGAAGAAGAGTTGAGTACTAAAGGAGGGAAATGAAAGGGAGAGAAGAAAGGTCACGAAACTACTGCAGAAGTTATTTGATGCCTTCTGGCATGAGTGCTGAATTTGCAGTGACATGTGATCATAGCTACCATATTGTGAACTGTTAAGATCTCATGTAATGTTAGTAAATGTGTTTTATGTTTAGGCAGACTATCAGCAATACAATTGTAAATGAACCATGATGTCATGTCCGAGCACCCAAATATCTCTGTATCCTGTTAAGGATATGAGGTATTTCAGGTGCTTTATTGCAGCTTGTCACTCGCTAATGATGTGCATATCTCATTTCGGTATAAAATGATTTTTTTAAATGTGTTTACTTTACTTGACATTGCATCAAATAAATGTTTTGTAGCTGATCGGGATGTTCCTGGAGGATGAGTTGGTTTAGAAGAATTTTACAAAAATTAAACCGGTCCTATATAAAATGAAACCGTCAAACTTTGAGGGATGGTAATGTAAATAAATCGATTAATCTGTTTTCAAGTTAATCGGTGTACCTATGGCAAATGGTCCACCTTCTAACCTGCATATATTTTGGATCCTGATTAACATCCGAAATGTACCACAGACACCTTCTTTCCTTTTGAAGCGATTCGTGATATGGAGAGATTCTTCATAAATCATGTATTATCCGTAATTAGAATAGAACGATTCTTCAGAAGGATGATTTTGAAGTGCAGTAGGAATGATGCACCAAGTGGTGACAATGTTCTACTTGCATATATAAATTGCAAGTTGGGTAAGTATTATCCGCTATCTGTCAGAGTATAGTATCATAAAGGAAGACATATGGGGCATTTCATGTCAAGTGAACTAACTTTTGAAATCGTTGTCTTCCGATTGGGATGATTTTGCAAAAAAAGTAAAAAATTGTATGTTTTGAGTTACAAAAAATTTATTTTGATAGATATCCCACTCACATCCCTCTAAGCAACTAAATAGGTCTTCAAGGAAAATATCTAAGCTTTCTTTTAAGAGAAAAAAGGGCCCATTTTGAAAGACAAAAAAGTTTTTTAATTTTGGAAAAAAATTACAAACATTTTTTATTTTTAATTTTTTTTTGCGAAAGATTGAAGAAATAGCTATCTAAACTATTTGGGACACATTTGCTAAGAACAATCTATATCTATATAAATATACTAGCTTGACCCGGTGCGCTTCGCTACCCCTGTCGATGTAAAAATCGGTTCAGCCGTTTAGTAATTATTGTTTAAAAACTAAAGGTACCAATTTTACCCGTTTTTCCCCCTTTTTTATCCCTTTCTGGTCCAAGTATTGAAAAAATTTATAGCCTATTGACGCTTCCAAGTAAGGATCTATCTACGTTCCAAATTTTAATAAAATCGGTTCAGCCGTTTAGGCGTGATGCTCAAACAAACAAACAAACAAACAAACAAACAAACAAACAAACAAACAAACAAACAAACAAACAAACAAACAAACAAACAAACAAACAAACAAACAAACAAATAAACAAACAAACTTACAAAGACATTTATATATTTATATAGATATATAGATATTTATATAGATAAATGTCTTTGTAAGTTTGTTTGTTTATTTGTTTGTTTGAGCATCACGCCTAAACGGCTGAACCGATTTTATTGAAATTTGGAACGTAGATAGATCCTTACCTGGAAGCGTCAATAGGCTATAAATTTTTTCAATACTTGGACCAGAAAGGGATAAAAAGGGGGGGGGAAAACGGGTAAAATTGGTACCTTTAGTTTTTAAACAATAATTACTAAACGGCTGAACCGATTTTTACATCGACAGGGGTAGCGAAGCGCACCGGGTCAAGCTAGTAGGTAATAAGTTACATGGATAAGAAAAAATACCTACTTGGCCAAAATGTAAAATTTTGATTCCCTATAACTCCGAAAGTTCTCGACCGATCTTGTTGAAAAATTGTGTATGAATTACTATCCAATATAACTAACTATGGTGCAAATTTCATCCAAATTGGAAGACAACGATTTCAAAAGTTGGTTCACTTGACATGAAATGCCCCATATACAAATATACTTATTGTTTTTTGCTTTAGGTACAAATGATATTGAACGATATCTTGTACGCTTTTATTATTTATTAGGAGCGATAATATGAGAAGAATGATAAACCGATTGCTCTGTTGCTTTTATCGCATTTATTAAACTAAATCTGTCCATGTACAACTATTTGGTTGGTTAAAAATACAGATCTATTTTATTTGAATTTTGAGTGAATTTGTACACCACTGTCACTTGTTCGCCCTGTGTGGCTTCGGTTTACGGTTAAGGTTCCTCCTCGGGCTATCTTCTCCTCTTGTCTTTTTCTATACACTGTCATTTATATATTGTTTTTATTGCTATTACTGGACGTATTGATCGTAAATTAATGAAAAACTTTTAAATGAATTTTATTGAATTGTAATTTACTCGCACGGTACAATACGTACCTACACGAACATTTTGTTGGTTGTTTAACTTATTCCGCTTCAATAACAAACGATCGTACTTTCATACATATGTGTACATACGTGCATGCTTGAAACCAAAAAGTCAGCCACACTTTTTACTCGCTCACATTCACTCTGACAGTCACTCGTTTTGCTCACTGCGCTCGCCACACATTCCATGTTGTCATCATAGGCATCACAGTGAACGAGGAAAATCGAAACTAGGTAAAAGGTTAATAACCTTCAAAAACAAAAAAGTATACTTATACTCGAACTCATACTCGTACTATAAAATATTTATTTAATTTTTTTATTGTTGGTTTTTGTTTTTTAATGGCAGTGGGCTTCTTTCTCGTTATTGCTGTAAATGTATGGAAACCAATGGTTAAGCTTAATTTTTTCCTCATTTATATATATTTTTTTTAATTTTGTATTACATTGTAATTTTATACCTTTGGCTGCTGGTAGAGAAAGACCGGCCTCCTACCTCCCTAAAATACATTGAAATACATATACACATGTACTCGCTTCTACATCCATACATATTTAGTTAATTTTATTATTTCTTTGTTGGTCTTTTGTTTTAAAGCGATAAGGCAAAAAAATAAAACTCTTCGATTAATTTGATAGTGCTTGGTAGATTGTGGTGATGGTCGGCATTTTTGGTTGTAGTTGACGGTTTATTTGAAATTTTATGTTTTAGCCCCAAAGCTTTCTGGAGAAATCTGGAGGTTTTCTTTTTGTGATTGATTATAATGTAATTTTAAAGTTAAATTAAAAGTTATTCTTGTTTTTAGTAGAAGTGGTATTTTTTTGTAGGACAAAATAAGTTTCTTTTAATTTATTTTTTTACTTTTCTATCTTTAAGAAAATCTGTGTCTGTAGGTGTAAATATGGAAGTTTAAAACTACTCGATTAGATTACTGTTCTTAATGATAACTTTCTTTTATATATTTAACTTACAACTTCTCATTTAAATACTCAATATATAATTGCTTTTAAGCTTACTAACTTTTATTACCAACTAATTTTGGAGTTATAAAAGAGTTTAACGATTCCAAGGTAATCAATATATAGGAGCTAAGGTTATTGTCAAAATGATTCCTTCCATTCTTTGGTATCTCATTGATGGAAATTTCGTCTATTTGTCTGCCGAGGTTGTACAAATTATGCAGTTACTTAAGAAATAACATCGAATCGAACAAATTATTCATTTATTGAGAGATTTAAAAAATAAGTGAAAGCTAATATTTATCATCGATTCTTTGTTTTCAAATACCATGAAGACCAAAACTTGAGCTTGTATTTGAACAAATTTTTTAATGACGTTAGTTTAAAACGAGCGATATCAAGGAATGAACTCCCATTGACATCCAAACAATTTATATAAATATAATGAGTTTGCGTGTCATTATGTGACAGCCAAATCAGGACTATATCCATTTATTTCATGTTTTAAGTAGTTAGTCAACCTATGAGAGCGCACATTTTCGTAGTGGAAAATGATCTGTGTTTGGCGGTAGCTTTTCTTTAATTTTCTTAATTGACTTGTGTCAGACTAATGCTGATGGTTTATCATGTATCAGTGATGGGCAATTCCTCTGTACAATGCATAGGATATTGTCCAGCTAGAAGCCCTTTGTATGGAGATAATTATTTTTGTAATTGACAATAATACCAGATTGCTATTTGGCTTTGGTATAACATATATGGGGGCATTTCATGTCAAGTGAACCAACTTTTAAAATCAATGTCTTCCGATTGGTATGAAATTAGCACCATGGTTAGTTCTATTGGATAGTAATTTAAACATAAGATCGGTCGAGAACTTTCTGAGTTAGAGGGGGTCAAATTTTTAAATTTTGGCCAAGCAGATGTTTTTTCTCATCCATATAACTAAATGTGTCCCAAGTAGTTTAGATAGCTATTTCTTCAATCTTTCGGAAAATTAAAAAAAAAATAAATAAAAAAATGTTTGACATTTTTTTTCCGAAATCGAAAACTTTTTTGACTTTTTTTTCAAAATGGGCCATTTTTTTCTCAAAAGAAAGCTTAGATATTTTCTTTGAAGACCTATTTGGTCGCTTAGTGGAATGCAAGTTAGATATCTATCAAAATAAATATTTTTTAACACAAAACATAAAATTTTTGACTTTTTTTGCAAAATCAAAAACTTTGTTGACTTTTTTTGAAAATAGATTTCTTGTTTGCTGTCTGTCTGTCTGTCTGTCTGTCTGTCTGTCTGTCTGTCTGTCTGTCTGTCTGTCTGTCTGTCTGTCTGTCTGTCTGTCTGTCTGTCTGTCTGTCTGTCTGTCTGAAGACCCCAAATAACTTACAAACTTGATTCATACATCAATATATCGGGAATTCTTCCGGCTCGGTTGCTACATAATATCGAGAAAATTGGTCTGTCTGTCTGTCTGTCTGTCTGTCTGTCTGTCTGTCTGTCTGTCTGAAGACCCCAAATAACTTACAAACTTGATTCATACATCAATATGTCGGGAATTCTTCCGGCTCGGTTGCTACATAATATCGAGAAAATTGGTTCACAAATAGCTGAGATATAAGGAAAAAACCAGACCAACCTCGATTTTTGGCCTATTTTTGATATATATCTGGATTACTAAGTCATTAATATAGACAATATGGATATCTAATGGTAAATATTTCAAAGTCGGGAAAATTATTTTTTAACCCGAATTTTTTTTTTACCAAACAAATTTTTTTCACTTAAAAATTAAAAAAAAAAATTTTAAAACTATGTATTTTGAAAAAAAAAATATTATTTTTTAAATTTTGAAAAACAATATTGAAAAACCATTTTTTTTTTTAAATTATGAAAAACAAATTTGAAAAAAAAATGTTATTTTGTTTATCTATAAATATTAAAAATTTTTATTTTAAAGTATAATATAGCTCTCTTACTTGTTTATATTGATTTTGTCTAAAGCAGTGGTGTTTCCAACATGCTAGACAATCTATTCTTAATTCTGCTGACCCATACTCAATGATGTTAGAGACTGAGTGCATCCCAATAGACATTGTCGACAACACATCATATAAACTAAGAGTCACTATTGTCGCTAAACTCAAACCGACGCCTCTAAATCAGATTCCCATATTTCATTAGCTAATTAAACAATAGTTCGTTAAAAATAGTGTGCAGGTGATGGGTTTTCTAAATGATACTGATAGGAAAAGTTCGTGTGTATTTGAGCCATAAGTGAAGACCGAAATATTATCATCCTGCAGAACTAATTTGCTGAGCAGTCGTCTTCCGATTATTCTATAAAAATTCTTGATAAGAGAAATATAATCTGTTCATTCCCACAAGATTGTCCCATATACGTTTTACAGAGACGTCCAGCATAGTTTCATGTGAAAGATGCTCTGAGTTTGTGATGTCGTGGACTTATCTGCTATGCTTGTTGTGTGTATGAGACATAGTAATATTCAGTGCTTTTTTAAAGTGATAATTACATTATTCTAAACTCTAAAAAAAACGTGTAAATATTAATTCAGTATTTGTTAGCACAGAAAAAAATGGTAACAGTTACTAAGTTATTAAAAAAATTTGTTTGAAATGTGATTTAAATTTTCAATAATTTTTTTATTTAATATATTTTTTTAATACTCATATCAACAATTTATTTTAGATATTTGTTAACAATTTCAGTTGTTGAAATTCAATGGGAATATTATATTGAAAGTATCAAAAATGAATGTGTCAAGAAAATAAAAATTAAAGAAAAATATAAAAATTTGTTGTTTTATAAAAGCTATGTTTTCTTTTATACATTTTTAAGAAGTTGGAGTTTCTACATGGTAAGTTGAATATGAAACTATAATCTATTGCTGTGGGCCAATCAATTGGACATCAATTTTATATACAAAACTTTTTTCAACAGGATTTCAAGTGGACATTTTCGGCATCAAATGCGTCGTGTGTAAAAGGAACTTATTCAAGAACAATACTGGAGGCGCCATCTAAGTATATAACCTTTCGTAGAAAGAGATATTGATCATAGTATCTACTGGTTCAAAAGGTGAGACAATGGCTATATACACGCTTTAACATTATATTTTCAACTTATATTTGTTATTATTATAATAATTTGTAAATTTGTTTATAATAATAAAAAACCATTAAAACCATCAAATTGCATTTTTTATTAAAATAAGAAAAGGCTATTGCAGATAAATAATTTAAACAATTAACTAGTAACAATATAATTATTCAATATAACAAACCTATTGTTAAAATTTTACTGTTGACAGTTAACAAATTTATTGTTTAATTTCACAAACTCGTTGTTAAAACTTATTGTTGAGAGTTAACAATATTAAGTAACAAAAATATTTTTTGTATCTACAAAATCGGTTGTTGGTGCCTTTTTAATTAAAAAATTAATTGTATTGACGAATTTGGTAATTAATATGACAAATGATTTGTCGTAATTTTTTTCTGTGTAGGTATTTGTATATTAATTTCAATTAATTACATTCATTTTTTAAAATTTATTTATAATAAACATCCCAACAAAGAAACTTTGTCCAAAATATTTGACATCACTTGGCAGCCAGGTGTGACGATTTACCTGTAATTTGATTTCATATTCTTAATTAGCAGGCTCAAATTTGCTTACACTGAAATGTTCAGTTCTCTATCTCAACTATTTCTCTATAATGCACAATGGGGCAGAATCAAATTGTTTTGGAAAAAAATCTGGCATTTCTAAACGGCTGGTCGGGATAAAATTTGACATTGACGTAACCTAGGAGTATTCGAGTTTAAGTTATTAAAATTGACCCTAAAACTCCGTCCTTCAAAAATATTGCACTTTTTCATACTAAAAAATTTTAATAAAATTTCATATCATTTTATTTAACAGCAAGTCAATGGCTTAGTCACATTAAAATATGAAAAAGTGCAATATTTTTGAAGGGCGGAGTTTTAAGGTGGCATATTTTTGAATCTAATTGATATATTGACTTGAAAAATTAACTTATCTGAACAAAACAAAATAGTTCGGAAAAATGTGGATCAAATTGTTCCTAATATTTGCAATCCCACCAAAATTTTGATACAAATTTTAGTTTTAGAAGCTCAATAAATATGTAATATGTAAAAAAATCTTTATTTATTAACAAAACTCAATGAAATTTTCAACGTTTTTTAAATTTTTCATTCTAAATAACAAAGTGTAAAAAAATTATCAAAAGGTCCAAAATTATATTTTTCCTATAGGGTTCACATTTTCTTTGGGGCTGGGAAAATACTTTGGAAATTAATAGGAATTACATCAAAGTTTATAAAACTGCTTTCCATTTTCTGATCCCAGCTTTAAGATTTTAGAACATGTGTCCCAAAGTTGAAATTTTGATCAAAAAATAGGTCAAATTCCAAAAGGCTTAGGGACGACATATTCAAAAACTATGACAAGTTTTTTTTACAAAAATTTTCTCCGTAAAGATATCTTACAGAAAAACATAAAATTGTTATACAGGCAAATCCCGGTATAACGAACGATATGTTGTCAGGTCCATTCGTTAAATCGACAAATTCGTTATAACGAGAATTATTTTTTGAATAAGTTTTAAGCGGTGTGACATGACTATCGTCTAAAATTTTTTCATATTTTGTAGTTTTTATTAATTGTTTTTTGATAGGTTGACTTGAGGCATTACCAAGGATTAATAAAGCATTCACTGAAACGGATTTCGGTTTTAAAAATTATTCCGCCATTAAAAATGTTCATTATTTCAAGGAAGATAATTTATAACATAACTTTTTACTAAATGAACGGCGTTTCTTTGCCTTTCAAAGAAGAAAATATTCTTTGTTTCCACATTCATAAGAGCAAACCAAAATTGTTAGTCTATCCATCGATAATTTTCTTCCTGGAGCACTAGCTTCTCTAGCGTGAACAAACGTTTTATCTGGTATCATTTTCCAATAGATATCAGTTTTATTCGCATTGAGAATAACATCAGGAATTAGATTGTGCTCAACTATAATTGTACGCTAATTCTTTAAGAAGTGTTACGCCCTTTTTTTGGAATACAAATATCACTTGCATGAAATCCACCATTATAAAGCCTTTTTGTGTCTATATGGCTCTGGATATTAAGCAATTATGTTAACTGGAATGTGTTTTCACCTCTGGTCGAGTAATCAACAATTAAACTCCTTTTCCACAAGGGGATACACATCATTCTTTAGAGATGCTTAGATGATTATTTGAGCCATTCTTGATAGATTGATATAATTGTCAATGTTAAAAATGTTTGTTCTCAACATTCGTTAAATCGAGTACAAAATTGTTGAAACGTTCGTTATATAAAGTAGTTAATGTTAAAAATGTGGTTGTACGTTATATCGGATTTTCGTTAAAGTGAGATTCGTTATACCGGGATTTGCCTGTATGTCCTTAAAGAAAGTTTGTTTTAAATAAAACAAGTAAGAGAGCTATATTCGGCTGTGCCGAATCTTATATACCCTTCACCAAATTATACTTTAAAATAAAATTAAAAAAATTTTTTTTTTAAATTTTTTTAAAAATTGTTTTAAAATTTTTTTTTATTAAAAGTTTTTTCCAATTTTTTAAAATTTTTTATTTTTTTAATTTATTAGTAAAAAATATTTATGACAAAAGAATGTTTTTTGTGAATAAAAATTCGGGTTAAAAAATATTTTCCCGATTTTGACCCATTATAGGTCCAACTTTGTGTAGCCTTATATACATCGTTGCAATGGACTTTGAAATATCTATCATTAGATATCCATATTGTCTATATTTATGACTTAGTAAACGAGATATAGATAAAAAAAATAGGCCAAAAATAGAGGTTATCGCGGATTTTTGCTCATATCTCCGTTATTTATGGACGAATTTTGCTGATTTTAAATAGGAAACTTCTCGAAAGCATGTCTGACAGAATTATTGAGGATTTCGTTCCCGAAGATATCTGGGGTCTTCAGAAAATTGATTTCAACAGACAGACAGTCGGACATGGCTAAATCGACTCCGGTATCTATAAGGATTCAGAATATATATACTTTATAGGGTCGGAAAATTATATTGTGGAAATTACAAACGGAATGACAAACTTATATATACCCTTCTCACGAAGGTGAAGGGTATAAAAAGAGTTAAGTCACCTTTTCGCCCTAAAAACAGCACAAATCCACTATTTTTTTAATTTTTAAATTGAAAATCGCTTATTTTTGAATCCGTAATTGAAATTGCTCTGAAATCGTTTGCATCTTATTGGTAATTTCAAAAGTAGGCCCTATAAGTATTTTAAAAAAGCGGATCAAGGTATGGCAAAATTTTAAAATTTCAATTTTTAAATGCCTACAACTCGGAAATTATAAGAGATAATAGCACACTCAAGCATGTTTTTTCAAGACTTAGTCTTTGAAATCGGATGGGAAACAAAAATGGCATGTGTTTAAAAATTGTACATCTCAAATGTACCCCCATTGCGCCGCGCCTGGAGCATTTGCAGTATCAATGTCAAATTTTATCCCGATCGGACCAGCCGTTTAGAAATGTCAGATTTATTTCCAAAAAATTTTTATTCTGTCCCACTGTGTAATGTCTGAAAGGGTTTAATCATTAAATCTGCCAACAGCACAATACATAATATGTACCTATTTTTTTAATTTTTCCAAAAATTTAAATCTTTTCAAATTTTTAAATAATAAAAATGGAAATGTCAAAAGGACTACAAAGAGTATTTTTAAACAGATAGATGGAAAAAATTAGTTATTAAGTCCTGATTCACACACGTCAAGTTTACTTGCTATAAACAATAAACATTGGACTAAAAATCGAAAATTGTTCTGAAATTTTATAAAAATAAATAAATATTGTTGGATGTAACGAATTCTGTAGTTTAACAAAAAGGCCTGACATTTATCGTTGGTTATACCGAGCTTTGCCTGTATAAAAAAAACCATATGTGCTATATATTCCAACTTGTATACTACTCCTCTACAAGTCTAATCTGTCAACAAAACCAATTAACTATGTAGTATATTAGTTCTGATTATAGATATAACAGATAGTCAGATAGACTGATCATGGCCAAGCCTTGACTTTGACGTTTGTTATATTATTCAGATTATTTAGGAAAACGATTTAAATACAACTTGTCTAGCAATTGTTAAAACACATCAGAACATACTTGCATACATACATATGTATGTATGTACATTAATCAACAGTTGGAAACAAATCTTATTATTCAGCCCAGCTGTTTAACTTTTTTTCTACAAATTCCATTATAAAATCCAGAACTTGTAATTCCCATCTCGAATTAATTTATGTTTCATTAAAATCAGTAACAGAACACAATCTAATAAATAGCTTTGGCAAATAATAAGCTTTCCGTTTAACCTTGATTGCAAGCGAGTTATAAATAAATTCAACAACAGCTTGAAAAAAAATAAAGCATAAACATAACAAAAGCACACTCAAACACACACACAGAGAAACATGTATGGAAGTCAAGTATCAATGCAGGCAGTTGATTAGAAGATTTCCCTGAACTTCACATTTGTTCGTTGAAAAATCGCAACAACAAAAACAAGAAACAACAGTAACAGCGACATTTACCCAGTGATTGCACTTAAATTGCAACGACACACAAAATTACATTTACTGGCAGACACACACTAACAACAACAACAACCATAAAAAAGCTTAGCGTATATTTTTAGAAGCTGTCGCGTGCATGTCCGTCCGACTTTAACGAAATCTAAACACAGGAACATTGTCTAAATTTGTCCGCTAGCTGCTACTTCCTACTGCAGTAACAGCTTTAGCAGACTCAGTCTCTGTAAGAAGATTGGGTTCTAGAGATCTTTTGAAAACCAAATGCAACAAAAAAGCTTTCATTTACTCTTAATTTGTAGTAAAAGCTTCCGTTTAGTTTAATGCAGTTCTAAAAAGTGCAGTGGGAGACATTGAAATACATACATACATACATATATTGGAGGAAGGAAAACTAAACAAAAGCATAATTGCAAAGAGCGTGTGAATTGGTGGAATAGAGAGCGAAAAGCGTTTGCAAAATTTGTTGGTTAAAAAGTTGTTTGTTTGAGACGTTCGAATATAGTATGTATATGAATGTCGGTCTGTCTGTCTATAGAACACATGGTTGGGGTTGTACTCGTACAATAATTTCATGGTTTACTTGATATTATTCACTCACTGATCAGTGATCTTGTAATCTAAGCTTAGGCACATACTCATATATCATTTGTTTGTTTGTATGTTTGTAAATGTTGCTGTTGGTGGTGTTTTACTCACATACATCCACTTGATATTAGATTTTTTGTTTGATGTTGTTGTTATTGTGTTATTGTTTATGTCTGTCTGGCTTAGATGGCTGCTACAACATTGGTAGACTGACGAGACTGATCATCATTATAATCATAATGAAGATCATGTCGAGGATGATCATTATGTATGTATCTAGGTACATACGTACATATGTGTCTGTATAATAATGACGATTATAAATGATGATATTGATCATGATCGTCATCTGGTTTATGATCATTTTATACGTAGAGTAGTACAACTATGAGTACTATAGGCTGTATTATACCAGGAAGATCTCAGCATCATCAGATGAACTTGTTTATGTGTATGAATCTATAGAGTTTAGTATTGTATAAATATAAGTTTGTTAGTTTTGTTTTTTTTTTTACACATATGAGTAGTAAAACTACTCCATTGGCATCAACTATCTAATAATATAATACGAATAGCAAGTATTCTACTCTATAGTTTGTGTGTGAGTGTGTGTATTGTCAAGTTGTAGTACAAGTTTACATGATGTGAGTAACTATTTTTTTTTTTTTTTGGTTTTTATTTCTATTTTCATTTACCCTCCACCTCAACAAAATAATGTCAGGTATATTAGATGGATCTTTTAATTAGTAACACTTCAATTATTATAATTTTAAGCGTACTTTAAGTTTAATAAGGATCTTAAACTAGCTGTTATAGAAACAACATTTTTGATACATAATACCCTATAAACGTATCTGATCAATCAATTAGTTGTGGTTCGATATGAATTGTGAAATAAAAAAATTGATGAATCGGCAACTATTAAATGTTTTTCTCCCCTTGTGTATAGATAAGAACATTTTTGATATTTGAGGAAAAGAGATCTACCAAGAGACATTCATTTAACACGTTTCTAAGGATATCGAAAACTCTCGTATGCCGAAATATCCCGGAATTCAAGGATTGTAATTTTTAAAATCCCAAATACTTATGTACCGCGATTGTGAAAACCAGTCGTCTCGTTTAGCATTCTTAATTCCGATAGACATACGTTGTAGCATACAGTAACGTGTAAATTTACATACATACGAGAAGTGCCATGTTTCTACCAAATTCCTGAAATTGCTTGATAATATTCCGATCACGAAAATTCCAGAAAAATTTTGGCACTAATCAAGGGTTTACCTCTGAAATCCCGCTCATCAATCTCCTTAAATAATATTGACAAAGGAATTTGGGTATTGATCCTGTTTTTCACAAGCCTTATGTCAACCACACTTACTCAACGCAGCGACGTCACTAATTGTGTACAATCCAGTAGACATTGCCAATTTTACCACATATGAACAAAGAGGATTACTGAAAACTCTCCATTTAAGGACTGCGATCGAAAAATTCTTAACACACGTTTTTCATTAAAACGTTTAACCCAAGTATTATTTGATATATTCTTTGATCAAATTATCTTTATAAAGCATGTCAGTTTTTATGTCTGATTAAAATGAGTGACCAGAAAAAAGTGCTTACTAATATTATTAAATATTTTTAACAAAACCCAACATGGTCCTACTAAAAGTTGGCCAAGCAATCAAAGGTCTGCCGTCAAACTGATTCCAATATTATTAAACAGTATCGGGAGAACTTGTCCGTTAATAGAAAACCTGGCTCATGTAGAAGAAATGGTCCACATGATGTTTCCATAGCCAATAAATAGAAAGAACTTTCAAAAGAACTCCCAACACATCCAGTAGGAAAGCAGTCCGGTTTGCACAGTACTCGGACTATTTGGTACGAAAAGTTAAAGCCAATGAAGGCTTAAACAAATACTAGGCTCAAAAAGTTCCTGGCAAGAACTCTGCTAAAAATTTAGAGGCCAAAGACAGAGCACGGAAATTTAAGTAAAATTTCATACTAAAAATATACCTCCTGCATAATGGGTGACGAAACGTACTTATGAAAATTTTTCACAGCTTCCGGGTCAATATTTTTATGGTGCTCATGCTCAAGGGAATCTTGTAGAAAAGTTTAGGACCCAAAAGCAGAAAATTTTCCCAAAAAGTTCTTGGCATGGCAAGCAATATGCAGTTGCGGCAAAAAAGCCAAACATTTGTTACAAAGGGCTCCGAAATTTACATCAAGGAATGTTTACTAAAGAGAATGCTTCCATTCATAAGACTTCTTTATGTGTGCACTTATTTTTGGCCTGATTTGGTATCCTACCACTATGGTAAGCGAGATCTTGAGTGGTACAAGAACAATAATGTGGTATTTGTAACAAGAGAGGCAAATCCATTTAACTGCCCGGAGCTGAGGCCAGTGGAAAGATATTGGGCTCTTGTTAAAAGAGAATTGGAGAGCACAAAAAAGGTGTCCAAAAGTGTGATAGATTTTAATCGGACATGGACTACCTGTGCAAAAAAAATCACAGAAAGCATTGAAAAAAACCTTAATGGAAGGGTTTCCGAAAAAGGTTTTAAATTTCATTTCTATTGATTACAACTATAAAAATATTTTTTTTTTTTTTTTTGTAAATTGTAATAATAATTTCAATCAAATAAAAAAATCCAAACTCTAAGTTTAGAGGTTTCATTTTTATTAACACATATGTATGTTAAGAATTTTTCGATTTCAATGCTTAAGTACCAATAGTCAATGTGTCTGAAAAATGTTCCCTTCACTACAGAATTAGAGAGATAATCTTTCAGTGAAGTCCTATATTGCATTATTCTAGAGAAAGTATTTGCTGAGCTATCGTCAATGTTTCATAAACTAATCCCGAGATTGGCCCGCATACATTGTATAAAAAAGGTTCATGAACAATACCGTAAGTCCAATAGGTTTTTGATAAAAGCTTTCGGGTAGGCTTCAAGCATGTCTCGATCAATATGACCAGCATCGTTTTCAGACAAGTTTGCAAAATTGATCTCTTTAAATACAAATCATCAGAGAAAACCGGATAGCATCATCATTAGGTCTCGTTTTGGTAATCAGATCTCGACGATTCCGCAAAATTCATAGTAGCGGAATTATAATCTCTTAGCTTCGCCAAAATATACGTACGTTCCATGAACAATAAGATCAGTGCAGTAAACAGGCTTTCTAAATCTTTGATAAAAGTACTAAAGTAATTAAAGTTCAGTATTGTTCCCAAACTGGTTTACAAGATAGATCTCATCACACCAGTAGTTGCAAATCATTATCTATCATCAAGAGAAGCTCTATATAATATCATCATGTAGAACAAATCTGTAGAGCAGTCTTGTTTGGTAATCATAATTCGTTGATTCTATTATATTCGATCTTTGATAAATATATAAAGGAGAACCCCTTGACCGAGTTGGCATCATCAAGAATAACCAATTTGCCGAACAGTCATCCCTGCTTGCTAAGCAGAGTTCTATAGTTCATAGTAGATGAAATATGTATGTATATTAATTTTATCCACCAAGATTGGTCCACTTGAGCAATATGAACAGTCCAGTATGCAAGATTCCCTAAGTCATGGATAAAAATATTAACAGTTACTATGACCAGATTAATTTTCAAGATTGATCTCATCAAAATTGGATCTATCATGTTTCGGTAGTTTTCCGCGATCAGTCGAACTTTACGTTCGCTTCTTAAAGAATTTTATATACAATCAAATGTTCCATCAATGCTGTATGGAAATTGATATTGTTCAATGTTACATACGATTTACGGTACCTAAAATTCGGCTCGACTAAAGGTTATTTCTCTGAAATCTTACTTGTTTTTCTATATACATCATATATATTTTGTTTTTGTTAATTTTTCTAATATTCCTGATCAGAGGAGAGTACTACGAGTAGAATGCGAGAAAATCGTCTCTAGATACATAGATATTTACGTTTGAACATTGTTATTGTTTTGTTTTGCTTTATTATTATTATTATTATTTGCTGTTTTTGTTGTTGTTATTGTGTATGATGTTTTTGCAATTTTGTGTTATTATTGACCTAATCACTTGTGGAGCACAAACGATCATTGAACTTTTACTTCCGCATGCATTACAAATACTATTTTATTTATTATTTTGTTCAGTTTTCAATCAGTTGTTTGATTTCCCCATTGCACTCTGTGAAAATACTGGTAAATGTAACAAAATTGTTTATGGAATTTAAAACATTTTGCTTTGGCAAATTAAAATTAAAATTTTATTATCTTAGAAATTGTTTGTTTGTTTTTTGTCGCATCTACATACATGCAAGTCTACTAGTTACTGCTTCTAGTAAATACTCGTACAAGTGAGTGGTAATAATAATCACTCGGTGTTTTTTCTTTTTTTTCTCTTCTAATTTTGCCATTAAATATTTATATAATTTTTTCTCTAACAAATTGTTAGTTTTTCCTTTTTAGCCTCGAGCACTTTCTTGTTAGTTAGTTGCCTCATGTTAATGTGTAAAAGTATGTGTGTTCGTTCGTTCGTTCGTCTATTGGTTTATTTCTTCTTTGCTTATTTTGCTCAAATATGTTTGTTTATTGATCATTTTTCGCTTAAGGGTATAATACGAGAGTGATTTGTATTCTATTGCAGATTTTTTCTTACAACCGACTCGTATTTACCGCAGAATTGCATACATGTAGGTAAAAAAGTAGCAAAATTAAAATGATACAAAATACAAAACTAAATTAAAAAAAAAAAATATAAAAAACTAAATACATACCAAACACCTTGTAGTTCTTCCTTGTTTACATAATTACGAGCATTTTGTAAAATATAAAAGCGAATAAAATTCTTAACATGTTTGTTTTGTGTGTGTGTGTGATTTTTTTATATATAATACGTGTGTATGGGTTGAAAACTGTAACACCTTCGTGGTAAATGCTCCCCTCCAGTTTGAATAATTAAAAAATAAAATCACATTGAATGGAATATTTAATGCGAGTTTAATGAAATAAGAGCAAAGAGGTCTTTTTACGTTCAAATATGAAATATCGCAGTAGATTTTATACTTACTAATAACATTTTTTGCGAATTATTAAATAATTTTACAATTGAAACACTGAATAAATAAATGAGAGTTTTTGATAGGTCATGATAATCAGGGAATATTTTAGATCAGTGCCGGATCCCTATTCAAGCCAACACTGAAGTCTGAGATTGTATCATGTGGGATATTTTTGGTTATCCCACATGATACAATCTTGCAGGTATTTTAAATTATTTTCAAGTACTTCGCATAATGATAAATATGTTATGAAATTACTTATTTTTCTTGGACCAGCACTCAGGTGATGACCCCTACTCATGCATTGTATTGTATAGGAACTAGGAAGATTATTATACGGACCCACAGAGGCCAATTATACTAATTTAGCGGATTAATTGAAAAAACAAATTTCAAGTATCGTGAAAACTGAAAGTACCTGCGTAAAAAGTACAAAATTCTACATCAGCAGGCAAGAAATTAATGTCAAATATGAAACGGTATTCCTATAGTCACGTGTTGAAATTACATATTGTGAGAAAAAAACCTAAAAAAGTGATAAAAAAAAAACTAAAAACTTTGCGCAAATAAATACTATTTGTTATAAATAATTTCAAAAAATGAATAAATCTAATTATGCAACCATCAAGTTCAGCTATTTATTGATATATTTTGGTTAAATTTAAAATTGAATTATTTGTGGAAGTGGCTTTGTTATTAGTTTTTATATTGGAAGTGCAAAAAAAAAAAAATGCAATTTATCAGTTTAAATGGACATAAAGTTATTAGCTGGGCTCAGCTGGGCAGAGAATTAAATGTAATTTAAAAGCCTGGATAGTTAAGCGTTGTTTTGGAAAAAATTAGGTTGCGCATCGCTGCGCCTCATAGGATATATGTAAATTAGTAACAGCTTAACCCCATTAAGTCTACCAACAAAAAACCCCTTTCGATTCTGCTAAACGTTTTATCGCTGTCGTTGTTGTTGTCATTGTTTTTTGTTTTATAAGAGATGTGTAAATGTTGTGATTAATAATTCGAGAGTCACGTGTGAGTCAGGCCTGGACGTGGCTATATTCTTGTGTTATAATGAGATAAACAATACTACACTTTTACCAATTACTTTTCTTTATTTCAGTTAAGTTTAGTTTTCCATCCGTTGAGTTTCTAATCGTGAATAAATAGCATGCGGGATTTTAATAATTTAATTCTCAAGCACTCATGCAACCACGCTTGTGTATGCTTGTTTAAAAGTTTTTTTTTTTTTTGTGATTAATTCGAATTTTTTTCTTGTGGTTAATGCGATGTCATTCGATAGAAGGCAATTTAGCTTAATAAAAAAAAATCATGTTAGTGAGCGCGATCGCGAGAATTTTAGAATTTTATATCGGGAGCCAATTATCACTCACGTGCTCATCTGTACTTTCAATGAACTTTTTTAATGAGTTAAAAAAATCATTGAAAATCAGTTCTTAAATAATTCGTATCCGAAGTCTTTTAGTGTCAGGTGTTGGAAAGATCTCTATTATTCACCCTCCCACTACTGGTTAATATAATGATATCATCTTAAAACAATATGGTCGTTTTTTACTAATAACATGTATAAATTTAGTGTGTCTCACTGATACAGTTCTATAGATATAGAAGAATTAATAATTCATTTGTATGGGGGGAACACGATTCCACCCTCGTATACCTTTACGATTTTGGTGGAAGGTGTAGTTTGTCTTTAAACTTAGCCAGAGCAAATTTAGTGTGCATTACTATTGTAGTTCTATAGATATAGAACAGTTAATTATTATTTTATATGGTCGGTAATTGACTTCCCCCTCTAATATCCCTAATATTTTGTTACAATATGCGGATTGGTCTAAGAGCTACCCACGTAAAATTTTGCGAGCATCGCTATTGTTGTTGTTGAGATATTAATAAATCCGTAAAAAAGGGCATTTGACCCCACTGTGGGACGGTGCGACTAAAGAACGAATTTTCCTTGTAGTTTGTTGTTCGATCCACTCTCTCATCGACCACGAATGGAAAATCTCTTGCTGACGAACGTGTACTGCGTAAAACAAGTTCTCTAATTTCAGGTGAACACATACCATTGTAGTATCGATAAAACAGTGAAACACAACCCACATTGCGACGATGCTCCAGTGAATCAAGAGAATTGGATAACCTACTGTCACTGATAAACGAGGTCGAGTAACTTCAAAAATTGATACATACGACTCGTATTAAATATTACATCGGATATAGGTTGTGTAAATGGTAAGGATATCAGATAAGATGAAGTATTGCCTACACCGCATTGAAAAACCAAAACATTTGAAAGCTTCTTTCGACACTTGAAAATGGGTTTAGTCCAGCGGGTATCACACTGAATTATCATGCCTGGAACATCAAGAGACTTCCTTAAAAATATTTACAACGCCCAATGAAAACAGATGAAGTAACATGATCTGTCGTTCGTTTGTGTATTAGTATTAGGGTATTCAATCGATTAACCGTTAATCAGTTAACCGATTAATTTTGGTCGGTTAACTGTTCGAATAATTTAAAATTGCCGATTTTCAAATAACAAATAAACCGATTAATTTGTGTCGGTTAATCGACTAACCAATCGATTAACCGAAATTTCTTTTTTTTTTTTTTTGGACTTTATATTACTTATCTTATGAACATTCCCTTCTAGCAATAGTTTTTTAAATATAGATCAAAAATTGAAATTAAGGAATTTGGAAATGACATTTTTCTAGAATGTTCCATGATGAAATTTGTCCTAATGAGTTGGAGGAAGACATGATAATAGACGAAACTGAAGACATTACTGAAACGAGTCTTTTATCAGAACTTAAGGAATTTTTCCAATGGTATAATGGAGTATTTATCATGCTTTACTTTCGATTTCTCCAACATTCACAATCAGTAAGAGAATTTTGTCCAAGTTAAGTTTTATTAAAACCAAAGAAAAATCGATTAAAAGGAAACCTTTCCTATTCTTTTTTTAAAAGATTATTTCAGAATATCTCACTATATTTAGTTGCTATTATTTATTTTTTTGTTGAAATGCTTAAATAAGTACACAAAATTTGTGGTTTTATCTTCAATTTAAAATTAAAATAGAAATTATTCGGTTAATCGAATAATTTAAAATTAACCGATTAAATCTAAACCCCGATTAATTATTTGCTCGATTAACCGATTAAACCTGAAACCCGATTAATTGAATACCCTAATTAGTATACAACGTCGAGTCTTAAGTACTTACTTTAAATTATATTCGCAAAACCCCATTCAGATATTGTTTTCTAAACGTTTATAAATAAGACTGCAATGAGTTTTATTTTATTCCCATAATTTTGTACGTCTGGAGAGTGAGACTCGCTGAATCCAAATTCTGCCGTAATACGGATATTAGACAAGCAACCGGCTTCTGCGATGGAAGTTGTACGGAACTTTATCTCGTAAATTCGAAGGATGCCGAAGGTGATCGAGCTTTATATGTACAAGTACAATAATTTCGTGTGTTTTTATAGATGAAATAATTTTGATGCCAATCTTCTACAATATTTTTACTTAGTTGGGTTTTGGTATAATCCACCGTTAGAGTTATTTTATAAGTCTTCATTTGTTCAAGTTTTTGTTTTTATACGCAGTAACCGCCCTGTTATATACCAGGCGTTGTCGATACTATTACTGGGATGGGAAAAACGAAAGAGTGGTCTGAACTGAAAATAATGTAGGAGACACAGATGAATAAAAATGCAGCGATGGAATTTTTCAACCATTCAAGATGGCACCAGCCCGAATAGAAGTTGCTCCTAAATAAGTTGACATATGGTGCGATCGATCGATTTCAATATAACGACATATAGCTCCAGAATTTGTTATAATTTAACGCGGATCAGAATCAGATCATTGTCAAACTGTTGTGACTTTGAAACTCTGGCCAATAATATAGGAGAGTGTTGCTGTCAATGTATTGAATAGTAATAGCTGGTGTAAATAGTGTCATAAATATCATATATACCATTCGAAAGGCCTCAGTTTCACCTCTCTAAATCCACTGTGAAACTTATAATCAGTTGATATTGAACTAAGTTACACTAGCTTATAAGCGCATAAGCAAGTTTGTTACACGTAACCCAAGATTTTGGAGGTGTTTGACAAATTTCAAAAACAGGTATCATTGTGTTATTTTGCTTAAGCTTTTGAGAAAAGATTTGATTCTCCGATACATTTTATGTTATGATGTTGTGCCATATTTTTAAATGTATCCATCCACCGGCAGTGAAACAAAAATCGCCTCTATCTTAATTTTGACAAGAATTCGTCGTTCTCTGAATAACTATATAATGTAGTCATTGGAATGTTTTGGTCGCCTAAATCTATTGTCCACACTATTAATGCATTTTCCATCATTATTGGTCTTATTTTTGTGGTGAACAACCCCCAGTCGCTGTTGGACTTATTATAGTTTTCGGAAGACCTAGATAAGTATGAGCAAAAAAATTGCTAAATATATAAAGTGGCCCTGTTGTTTCTTCCACTACTGTATTATTAATATTTGTATAAAACAATGTGTTTAAGTCATATTACTGATAAGCAAAATGTGCTGCGCTGTAATCTCACATAATGGATGTTTAAAAGTGGAAATAAAAAGTTTTGTTTTTTTATTTTTTTTTTAAATAATATAATAAGATTAATTAAATTTTATCAGAACCAACAATTAAAATTCAAATAATAGCCCGTTTGCTATTATTGGTTCCATGCGTTCCATATCTACACTTGATATACATACATATATATATACATATGTATGCATTATAACTAAGTCAGCTATAAGTCTCAAGATTTATATTTTTTAATTTTAAGTTCATATTAGGCACCTTTGCCTCTGAACAACTCCAGTCTCACATCAATAGCTGTGCAAATGGAACATAAAAGTTAATTATGCAAAATGTATCCACGTTCACTTCATGGAGATATAGTTGTCCTTTAATACATATATATTAACAATATCAAGACTCCAGAACAAGCCCATGTAAGGAAGTCAGACCTACCATATTGAATTAAAAATTACTCATATAAAACTATCGTCTACACAAATACACTGTCTCCTTGGTCTACGGTTAGCGCAAGAGTTGGTCTACAAGTTTCTCTCGTATAACGCGGTTATAAAACCAATATGTCATCCAGCTTTGGGGAAAAATCTTTTTATAAAACATTAAGGGTACTCATTTAAACGCTTAAGTTTACCATTTGTGCAAATGCGTAAATTTGCGCGACGTGTTTCATGAACCCACTTAAATCTTTGGAACAAACAATGGTAAACATAGTTTGGAAGATTTTGCTAATGTTCTAGCTGTTGGTTAATATTTCCATACACAATGCCATTCAATCCAATCATTCTGTTCCAAAGTCACACAATTTTCACATGTACAAAACATTTTATTTCTTATAAATAAAAGTAAACAAACGCAGCTGATTTATTAAATGCACAATAAATTTAAGTTTGCGAGTCTAAATTGTCGCGCAAACTTATCGGAGTTGTGCAAACGAATTTCCATAAAATGTTTGACAGTTCATTTGCGAGAGTCTAAAAATGCACAGTTTGCGTGATATTTTAGCGTTTACCCTTATTAAAAAACTCCACAGAAAATAATCAAGATACTTGAGAGTCCAGTATTTACTACATGGTAAACTATTTAATCATTCGAATCCCCTTGCAAGTGAGCTGCTATATTTTGAGAGACATAGACGCTTAAGAAGAGTAAAAACTTTGGAGGTAGCACTAATTAGGATATAGCACTAATGGTGTCATGATCAAAACGGTCTTCAGAAATTTAAAAAAAAAAAAAAATTATTATTTTATTAAATTCTTCATAGAATTATTATTTTATTAAATTTACAAAAAATACTGAATGCTTATTTATATAAAGTTAAGATTACAGTACTTTTTGTAAATTTAATAAAAGCAAAATTCTATGAAGAACAAGAAAATGGGAAAAAGAAGTCCGTTTTGATCATGACACCATCCTATAAGGCTTAGTTAAACCAGCCTTAAGACATTGAAAATATTAAGGTTGCGATACCAATAAACAATACCTGGGCAGCGTAATCCATTCTCCGCTGTTACGCAATCTCAGTCTACACTGATGGTTCTAATGCGGAAATGGACATTGGCTCGGTAATCTTCTCTGTTGAACTTGGCCACTCTGGTACTGATTTTTAGGCGGAAAAATTCGAGAATTTAATATCCAGACATAACCATGTCGAGTTAGCATGGGTTCCAGGTAGAAATGCCAATCGGATTTTGATAAAAATCCCGAAATCCCGACCTGGGGTTTCGGGAATTTCTAAATCCCGAAAATTGTAAGAAAGAAACGTATACAGTGCATTCGCGGTAACGTGAACTAATTAAAACCAAGGGAGTTCATGTTAGTGAAATTGTTCACGTTAGCGATTGTCGAATTTCATGGAAAAAATATAAAATTTTACAATATAAACCTGTGTTTTACACGCTTGAACGTGAAATTCTTTTATTATTATATTCATTATTAAAATATAAAACAAAAATGATTGATTAAAATGCATTACAAAACAAAACGTGATTACGAGAAAATATACATTGAAATAAAATTACATAACAAATAAAATTACTCATTCGTTGCCATACAAAAAATATTAATTTAGAGGATACAAACACATTTTTAATACAAGGGGATTCCCTAAACTTTAAAAATCAAATTTAATGTATGTATTTCAGTGTTGTCTACGTGCTTAGAAAACAAATGCAGTGAAAAAAATTGTTCACGTTATAGAGGTGTCTGAGTTTGTTCACGTTACAGAGTACTCAATGTAAACAAAAGCTTGTTCACGTTAGGCGGCGTTCACGTTAGACGGTGTTCACGTTACCGCGAGTGCACTGTATATACATTTATAGAAAAAAATTATTTCCGTTTTTTTTTTTTTTTTAAAATAAAAAAAATTTTTCCAAGCTTTACCTCGTTTTGTAGTAATACAATTTTTGTAAATAACTTTCAATGGTCTATTCGACTATGTTAGGCCCATTTTGATATTTGCAAAATATAGCCCTATTGTACATACTGGTAAAAAACAGTGCCTTAGTAAAAAATTTGAGTTTATTTTAAATAGCTTCTTAAGAATACTATTGCATCTATGGTCATTCTAAAACGAATTTTGTTTCCGACATATGCTGCTGCCGAAAAACATATTTCACATTGGCTTACTCGTTTCCATATACTTGTAACATATTTGCAAATATTTTACTCTTGTTCCTTCAGAAATAAAATAATATATTTCTTTTGCAATTTTCGATAATTATAATTTGGGTTCGTTATTGTTTGGGGGCTTTTAAATTTATTAATAATATCTTTTAGCCTTTGAGCAATCGAAATATTTTTATTTTGTTCGTGCTCCTGATCTGAGATAAAATCAATTTCGTTTGAAGAGGATTTTAATTAAGTTCTGTTAGATAACTTATGAAAAAAATTATGAAAAATTGATTTTCGAAAATTACCGCATTCCTTTATTAACTATGTTGTAGCAAGCGTTAAGATTAACAACTTTGGTAAACATCACTTTGCTATATTTGGGCATGTAGAATGTCAAAATGGATTGGTGTTCAGTACAATCAGACTTCTTATATGTTTACTTACTGTTATTTTGTATGATTGGACATATGGGCAATTCCATGACATCGTACGTGACATTTGTAAGCCTATAGAGTGGAATAGATTTTTCAAAAATAAGAGTGTCTGAAAAATAAGTTGGTCTTTATGTTCCATTCGGAGGGTACTATATTTTAAAACAAGAAATAAGTTCTTTTGAAACATTGTTGTCCAAAATATCGAGCGAAATAATGGTATATCGTACGTGACATAAAACGGAAGTAATTTTGAGGTACATGTAGAAATATGCGAAAATTTGCGAATCGTGAGAGGCGTTATGTTTTCTTTTAATTTCTCATCTAAACCAAATACTTTTCCTTTACAATCCATCATATTTAAATAAAAATAATCTTTGGATGATTTTATAGTAAATAAAATTTAATATCGTACGTGACATACCGTACGTGACAGATTCTTCTCTTATAGAAAAACAACATATATATTCTATAAATATATGTATACAAAAACTAAAAAAATAAATAGAAAATATACATATATTCGGTTACAATAAAAAATTTGATAATAGCGTAGCAACAATCAGTGTTAAATTCATTTCATACTACATGCTAACTAGGAGCTTATTTTTCGCCACAATCTTAGCCTAAAACATACGAATTAAATTAAAAAATTAAATATAGTCAGTTTAAACTATTAGTTTTGCACTTAAAATGTTGTAATAAGCTCTAAATACTTTCACATAATAACATTTTAGCGTTTTCTCCTATTCGAATCATCTTCAAAAAAAGTTTCAAGGGCTTTTGTTTTTTTAGTCGTGGTTGTCATTCTCGTGGAATTGCCCATATGTCAGTTCAACACCTACTATGTGACTGTCTCGATCTACAAGAGCGCAGATTAAGAATTTTTGGCACGGACATCTATAATGATCAGGACTAACTCACACATTTCCCACTGATAGATCTAGTCAAATTTATCAGAAGTAGCTAAAGGTTTCCACATGGAAATCAATATACAAATTCGATCAGATTAGGGATGACGATTTCACTGCGTACATATAATTCTCATAAATTATACGTGAATATATGTGAATCACAATGGACTGCCGAGTGTTCTCCCTAACCGCATAACATTTCAAATAATTACTGTGACATAAAGTCGCTGATTGCAATGTGTTACGATATCCAGAGAATCATTAAGTTCGATATGATCGCCCAGAGTTTAAAAAAGTTCGAACGAAGATCTGCTAAACAGAAAATTTTTTTAAGTTAAGTCCGAATCAAACATACACCAATGTTAGAACTAGTTTAAATCGCTTAAAGACTTTCCATTGCCTAAATATTGTAATATCCTAGCATGACATTTATTTCAATTGTTTTAAGCGCAAAAGTTGACAATTTATCAATGATTTAAAAAAAAATAAAATTGGTCAAAATATTATCAATTTGTTTTAACCTTTAGACGACCACAAGGACACCAGTGTCCCAACACAAAAAATATTGAATAACTAAATAACGAAAAATAGAATGGGTGCTATTTTAATTTTAATAAGTTCGCAAACGTGTCTCTTATTAATGTGATTAGATTAAAACAAGTTTGGTTATAGCTTTTTATACCCTACACCACCATAGTGGGATTTGTGCAGATGTTTGTAACGCCCAAAAACATTAGTCTAACACCCACCTTAAAGTATACCGATCGACTCAGAATCACTTTCTGAGTCGATTAAACGATGTCCGTCCGTCCGTCCGTCTGGCTGGTTGGCTGGCTGTCCATGTAAACCTTGTGCGCAGAGTACAGGTCGCATTTTTGTAGATATTTCGATAAAATTTGGTACATATCAAATCAACTTAAGGACCAAGCCTATTGAAACTGGCTGAAATCGGTCCATTATTTCACCTAGCCCCCATACAAATGTCCTCCCGAAATTGGAGTTTATCGGTCATAGATGTTTAATTTGTATAGGTATCTACATCATTTTTTCTCTAAATATGTTTTATATATACGGAATTCATGTCGACAAATTTTATTATGATCGGTCCATAATTAGTCATAGCATTGTGCCGAAGTTTTTTTAAGTGTAAAACTGATTTTTAAAATTTAATATTAGGTCTCAATTTACTCCCTACTATGCCAATGGCATGCAAAAGTGCAAGGTCTATTTTATGTAAAGTGTTGGAACTAGAACCGGTAATAAAACCCCCACGGAAAAAATCTATGTTGCTTCCTTTCCCTTAATTTGGAATTATTTTTTTGATTTCCACGAACAAGTAAATTTTTTTTTTTAAATAAAAAGATAGAGTCCATTATGGATTTTTAAATATTTTTTTTCATATATTTGTATATTTGATTTTTGTGTTTTTTGTTTTTGTTGTTGTTTTTTTTATATATAAATAAAGATTTTTTACTTAAAAACTAATTAATATATATAATAGACAAAATAAAAAATAAAAAAAAAAACATACAATAAGAAATGATAATTAATTAATTAATTATTTATAAATAATAAGATTAAAAAATTCATTTAATAAAAAACAAACACATAATAAAATTAAATAAAATAAATTAAATAATTATTACAACTTTTGTTTTCTTTTAAGCAAATAAGGCATGAAATTATTTAATCATTAATGTAGAGTGGAAATAAAATAAAAAGACAAAAATTATTATGAAAACTAAAGACAATTTTGTGTTTATGATACAAGAGTTTTGGTGAATTTGGAATTAAAATATAAATGATAAAACTGTTTTAACAAAACAAAGGATTTTCTTTTTTTTTATAAAATTAAAAAAAAAATAATAATAAAAATGGTTTGATTGTTTAATTGGTTGGTTGGTTGGTTGGTTGTTGGCTCACACTAATATGACACTTAATGTAATACTTGGTTTTTGCAAAAAAAAAAAAAAAAAAAATTATATTCAAAAAAGAATTCTTCTTTTTCTTTTTTACTTTATAGGAATTTAAAACAAAAACGAAAGGTAAACTTTAGGAGAAACATTATTTTTTTATAGGAAAAAATATAGTAACATTTTCTTTAATTGTTGGTTTAAAAAGTAGTTGTGTGTTTTAAATGTTTAAATATAATAAATAGTTGTTGGTTTTTCTTTAAATATAAATATTTTTATATATATATATATATATTTTTTTTAATTTTTCTTTATTTTTTTGCTAAATACTAAAAAAAATAAATTATAATCAGTACAATTTTTGTTTATTGTTTAAAAAGTGTGTGTGTTTTTCGTTGGATTTTTTGTTTGTTTGTTTGTGAAAATAACTGTTTTAGAAACAAAATTTTCTTCTTTTGCGGCAACTGGAAGTCTCCTCACGGCCTCTTACTTCTAACCACAAGGGTTTCAATAAATTTAATAACTTGTTTATGCCAAGCATTTTAAAAATATTTCAAATATTTTACCCACAACAACTAAATAATTATTGTGTTTGGAAAATATAAGGCAATAATGGTAACTGGAAAAAATTTTTAATTTTTCCTAAGAAATTATCAATATTGTCCAGTAGGATCTAGCAGATGATTTGCTATGGTTAGTCTTCGATCGCTGGAGGCGTTAGAAGTGGTGACGCTTGTCGAGCTGGAGGTGGGGCGCAAATAGGTGCCTGTGGGATCTAAAATCAATTTTGTGCAGGCCATTGTATTAAAGTTCTTGTGTTTTAATATTGTTTAAAAAAAAAATAATTTTTTTTGGAAATTTCTGAGACTTTAGTTTGTTCACAAAATTTGAAGAGAGACTTTTGATTTTAATTTATAAACTATTAACACTAAATTAATAGGTGCCAGTGGGATCTAAAGCGAAATCCATTTTGAAATTTATAAATATACACACAATTGTTAGAAAAAATTTAGCGAAAAAATATATGTATCTCTAGGACAATGAGATTTTGTTTTAGGTTTAAAAATAAATTTAATAAAATTTAAAAAAAAAAATTAATATTGACCAGTGGGATCTAAACCTTCCATTTTGTTACTATTTGAAAATTACAATAAATATAAAATAAACTAATAAATAAATTTCAATTCAATTCAATACTTTTTGCTGCTTTCCTGGTTTTTCTCACAAATCAGCTGATTTTGTGAAGCGGCTCTCTGTTATGATTTTGTTGATGTGGTAAAAGCTGCTGGTTTTTGTTGTTGTTGCTGCTGCTGCTCTCTTTCTCCTTTAAACGTCTTAAATGACCAAATTGTCTAAACAAAACACTGAGAGTTTCTCAAATAAAGGCTTTCAATATTGACCAGTAGGATCCAAATATACAGCCATTGTGTTAAATTTTTTGTATTTTAAGCTTGTTGTTTTAAGAAATGATTTATTAAGTTTTTTGTTTAAATATTTTTAAACACAATAGTTTTTATTCTTTGTTAAAGTTTTTTCTTTTTTTTTTTGCCAAAGTCTTTGAACTTTTATTTAAATTGTTTGTTAATAAGTTTGAAAACTTTATTTGATATTCAAATTATTATTTTGTATCTTTTTAGACAGCGTTCGTTCGGCTTTAGTTAGCTTCTTTGATTTGTTGTAAGTAAGCAAAAAAAGTCACTGACACTTTAGTTATTTTTAAAAATTAAAGTTTATTTTTCTTTAAAATTGTTAAATATTTTAGAAAATTTTTTTATAAAATATTGTTTATAGGATTCTGTTTAATATATTTTTTATTGTTTTGAAAATAAAATATTACTTTTTATTAAACACCACCGTTTACGTATTTAATTTATTTAATTCGTAAAATTTTATTTAAAACTGTGTTGATCTTTACTCTTTGAGTGTTGACGATATTGTGTAGTGATTTGTTCGACAACGTGAGTTTAAATCCTCTTGTGAGAAGTTCCAACGATCACAGATTGTGCTGAGAATTATGAGTAAACGAGAGCGCAAAACTATAGTATAAAAATTCATTAAATATTATCATGGTATGAGTGTAAAAGAGATAATAAATAGGCAGGTGTTTTGTTTTGTGTGCTCTTTGGCTGTTACTCTTAAATGTACATGGTAATTATTTATCAGGTCCATACAAAATGTTAGAAAGAAATACAGAAATACCAAAAAGTATTTCTCTTTCTAGCCATTCATCCATCCAACCATCTTATTAGAGACCGGTGTTCGTACCACTCAGAAATTTCTAAAAAAAAAGAAAAGATCAGCTGTTTTTCTGTGGCTCTATTCTTTATACATTTAGTGTGGTCGTAGAAGTCGTTGTAGCAACAAAACAAAACTACCTGGATTTTTGGTTGCTTTTACCTGTGTTTTTAGTTTTTCTAATTGGTTCTTTAAACAGACATTCAACTGCTTGTGTGGAATTAGTATCATCCTTAGTTTTTTTTTTCTTTTTTTCTGCCATGATCCTTATTTCATGTGGGTTATTTTTCATCAACGATGACCTATAAGATTTCACAGAAATAGTTTGGCTCCTCCTACACAACTGCAAAAGAATCTTCTAAATTTTCGTCTTCAATTTTTTTCTGCCACAAAACATAATACATATGAAGATGAAGATTCATTGAAAGATGTGTTTGAAATTAATTTTGTTATTGTGAATGGTTTACTTATGATTAGAAGTCTATGGACATTTATTTAATAATTTTTCAAAGTTTCTTTTTATATTTTGTCGATTTACTTTAGTTGAAATTTTTATTAGACATAATTCGAAAGTGTTGTTAGTATTTAAAAATATCGTGAATTTAATTTAAGAATATCAAACTTTGATTCAGTTCAGTTCATCATTTTAAAAATTATCAATTAAAACTCTAACCAAAATAAATAATGTGGTTTAATTTAATTTATAGATTTTTGTCTAAAAATTGTAGTATTCAGTGATATTCTTTGAATTATTAAAGATTAATTATAATAAATGAAAAAAAAAAAATTACTTTCAAATTATATGTGGTTTAATTTAACTACAACATAGTGGTAGTGACAATTTTCAATATTAACCTTAATTTAATTTTTTTATAGTTAATGGGCCTTAGTAAGAATTTAAGAAAAGTGAAGTTAGGAGTTCAATTGGCAAATATTTCATTTATTTAAAGGTAATTTAGATTTAAAAGTTATTTTGGTTTATAAATAAACTTCTTAAATTGACAATCCAATTATAAATTTCGCCGAATTTTCTAAAATTATATATTAAAAATATATTTATTAATTTATTATGAAAAAAACAAGTAAGAGAGCTATATTCGGCTGTGCTGAATCTTATATACCCTTCACCAAATTATACTTTAAAATAAAATTAAATTTTTTTTTAATTTTTTAAAAATTCTTTTTTAAGTTTTTTCCAATTTAAAATTTTTTTTTTTTTTTAATTTATTAGTGAAAAATATTTATGACGAAAGAATGTTTCTTGTGAAAAAAAAAATCGGGTTAAAAAATATTTTCCTGTTTTTGACCCATTGTAGGTCCAACTTTGTATAGCCTTATATACATCGTTGCAATGACTTAGTAATCGAGATATAGATAAAAAAATAAGCCAAAAATAGAGCTTGTCTCGGATTTTTGCTCATATCTCCGTTATTTATGGACGGATTTTGCTGATTTTAAATAGGAAACTTCTCGAAAGCATGTCTGACAGAGTTATTGAAGATTTGGATCCCGAAGATATCTGGGGTCATCAGAAAATTGATTTCAACAGGCAGACAGACGGACATGGCTAAATCGACTCCGCTATCTATAAGGATTCAGAATATATATACTTTATAGGGTCGGAAAATTATATTGTGGAAATTACAAACGGAATGACAAATTTATATATACCCTTCTCACGAAGGTGAAGGGTATAAAAATATACTTTTCAGTTTATTCAAAATGTTTGCGTGGCAAAGTACAGAATTCTTTATAAATGTATATTAATGAAAAATAATCCATTTAAAAATATTTCAAAGTTCTTTTAAATGAAATTAAATAGAGAAAAACGTGTATAATGATAATTTTATGACATTAATGATTTAATATGATTTCGAGCATTTCGGCTAGCGCGTATAACTGGCGCGTAACCTGGAGGACAAATTTCCACACAACCTTCATTTGAAAATTTTGTTCAGTGATGGACTTTTGGTTAAATATCTAAGGACTGAGATCGAAAAAACCTTAACACAAGTTTTTTACTAAAACTTTTAACCCAAGTATTATTTGATTTTTTGTTTGGATCAAGTTACCTTTGTAAAGCATGTCAGTTATTATGATTAAAATGAGTGATGAGAAAAAAGTGCGTACTAAAATTATTAAATATTTTCAATAAAACTCAACTTGGTCCTATAAAAAGTTAGCCAAACAATCAAAGGTCTGCCGTCATAATTATTCTAATATTATTAATCTGTATCGGGAGAACCTGTCCGTTGATAGAAATCCTGGTACAGGTAAAAGGAATGGTCCACATGATGTTTCTAAAGCCAAACAAATAGAAAGCACTTTCAAAAGAGCTCCCAACACATCCGGTAGGAAAGCATTCCGGTTAGCTCAGTACTCGGACTGTTTAATACGAAATGTTAAAGCCAATGCAGGTTTAAAAGCATACAAGGCTCAAAATGTTCCTAGCAGGAACTCTGCTAAAAATTAAGAGGCCAAAGACAGAGCTCGGAATTTGAAGTCAAGTTTTATAAAAAAAAAAATATACATGAAATTTTTCGCAGCTTCCTAGGAATGTTGTAGAAAAGTTTAGCACCCGAAAGCAGAAAATTTTCCCAAAAAGTTCTTGGTATGGCAAGCAATATGTAGATGCGGCAAAAGAAGCCAAACATTTGTTACAAAGGCCTCTATAAATACCGAAATTTACATCAAGATTTTTTTACAGAAGAGGCTGTTTCCATTCATAAGACTTCTTAGTGTGTCCACTTACTTTTGGCCTGATTTGGCATCCTGTCCCTATGGTAAATAAGCCCTTGAGTGGTACAAGAACAATAATGTGGTATTTGTACCAAGAGAGACAAATCCCCCAAACTGCCTGGAGCTAAGGCCAGTGGAGAGATATTGGGCTCTTGTTAAGAGAGAATTGAAGAGCACAAAAAACGTGTCTAAAAGTGTGGCAGATTTTAAACGGAGATGGAGTACGTGTTCAAACAAAGTGACAGAAAGCACTATAAAAACGTTAATGGAAAGGTTTCCGGAAAAGGTTCATAAATTAATCACTATTGATTAGAACTATAAAAATAATATTTTTTTGTAAATTGTAATAATAATTTCAATCAAATAATAAAAAAAACAGTAAGTTTAGTGGTTTCATTTTTTTTAACCAATTTTTATCTTTTATATCTCATTAGAACGACAATAACGTTCACATTTCGATTCTTATGCATTCGATTGCAAAAATAATTGCTTAGTAGCATAATTTTTACAAAAACTGAAAAATTTGCATTTTTTCCGAATTTTAATGATAATACAGTTTGTGGGTCAATTTGACCCAAAGGAGATATAGGTTTAATCTGAAAAATATTTTTTTGACTGTAATTTTCATTAATATAAATAAATCTACTTATTTATGTAACATAATGAAGAAAGTTAAGGAGTTTTACAAATTTATTTCATATAAATAGTAAAATTTAGCATATATCTGACCTTTGACCTCGATGCGCAACCCGAAATCGTTGTCCGATTTGGCTCAAATTTTCAGTACTTATTTTTTAGACCTAGTGTCACAATATTCCACCCGGCACCCTTCAAAAATCGGACTAAAATTTTTTTCCATACAACTGATTGTCACTCTAATATGTATGTTAAGATTTTTTCGATCTCAGTCCTTATGTCAATAAACAGAATTGCCGCATTTGGACTGATGATAATCCTCAAACCATTACATACAGAAAAACTCACTGTTTTGTGCGATTTATGGCGTTCCTTGTTTGACCAATCTGCAATTATGCTTTTAAAAACTAGATACTGAATAATAACTCTATAATAACATCTATTTTAACATAACCATAATCAATGTCACACTCAATATCACTTTCGTTAACATTATCAACATCAGTTTATTCTGCTCTAATATTGTGTTTAGTATTATATATTTTTACATCAATATAGATTCTGCCAATATTTCTGGCAACAAGTTTTCCCAAAATAAAGTTAAAAAAAATTTCATTTAACGATTAAGCGATTAAAAATATGATGTTTTTTACATTTTATTGTTATGCAAATCTTTTGAAGATCAATTTAAATAATTAATTTAAGGCTATTTGACTTTGATATGTTTCTACTTTATTTGAGCGAGACATCTTATATTAAAACAAAAATCAATGTTTCAATTTATTATTTTACTGGTAATATTTTGTGCATTAAATTACCTTTTTTACCAATATAGTGTTTTATATCTATAAGTAAGAAAGTATATAAATAATAGTAATTCGTGAGTGATTTTCGGAAGTAGGCCTAATATGGGAGCTACGACTAATCATCATCTAGCGATCATCAACAAATTTAGTTTCATTGTTTATGTTTATTTGTAAATTTTTGAGAGATTTATTCTAGTTAAATTGATGTTCAGAAGTGGGGTTATATATAGGAGCTATGACAAATTATGGACCATGAAATTAAATCCCGCGATTTCCTACTACTTATATAAAACTACGTTATGTTGAATTTTATGCGGATACAAATATTTTTATGAAATTTTTAGGGCGTTAAAGTGTGATTTTAGGAGCAGACGCCAGTATAGTCTAAAATACCTTTACATAAGTATAACAACACTTTTATTTTCTTTAAAATATTATAAAGGTTTAGTATTTTATTATATGTATGTATATGCAGTTTAACATTAAATATACAGACAATAGATTCAACATATTTAACTAAATTATACGTAATTTTTAAAAAATATTTGACTTCTTTAAAAAAACAAAACAAACGAATTCAATAATCCAGCATTGCTAAGTATTTCAATGTTGATGACAAAATGCATATTAGCCCAATTCAAAATCTAGTGCAAATGGTCTTGCATCATTGTGTATGCATTGCATTTTTACACTAATAAAATATACAAATATACATCATTGCATGAATTTGCAATACCAATGCACAAGATTGTGAATACCGCTTTATTTTTACAAAAATATTACCTTACCAAAATCACAGATTATTGAAATAAACAAAACTTTAAGTTTAAAATTTTTAAAGGCGTTGTACGCCGTTTCAAACAATTTTCCTAGTGGCACTGCTATTTTCGTGTTCGCAACTGTATATAAAATTTATTTGTGTTGAATTTTATTTGGTTAAAGTGATTTATGGAAGTGGCCCTTATATGGCAGCTATGCTCTGTTATGGATCGATCCGCACAAGATTTTTAAATCTGATTTCTGGAGAAATTTGTGTGGAAACCAATATAATTAAGATATTTATGCGAAAAAAAGTCCTAATTCGAGAGGACATTTGCATGTGGGTTAGGTGAAATATTGAAACGATTTCAACCAGTTTCAAGAGGCTTCAACCTTGGCCCGAAATCTTATTGCGTCCTGTACTTTGCGCACAAGTATACATGGACGGACGGGCGCACATTGTTAAATTGAGATAGCGATTCTGAGTCAATCGGTATAATTAAACTCCTTTCACCACTACACAAAGAGAAGAGATATAGCTTACTGTAGCTATTTCAACATTTTAAAAAGTTTTTGAACAATATTATGATCACTGTAATTATTTATATATTCTAATCATGTTTTTACGTGCAATCCAAAGGTCCAATTTGTATATACATATATTTTTTAAAAGCGTTTATATATATAATATTATCATTAAATATTATTTTACCTTATTCGTTTTTAATATAAAACCATTTGAAGTTGGATAGCCTCGTAGTTTACATTTGACATAAAAAATTGGTATAATTTTGCTGAAATAACTGATCAAGGGTCAAATTATTTTTAATTGAGTACTCACTGCTACAATACATTAAAAAAATACTTCAATATGGTCCATCATTTAGTTATTAAAGGGTTATATGGTTGTGCAACATAAAGTTCAGCTTAATATTTCGATAAACATCAAATAACTTATTGACATATTGATAGACATCATTGCTTAAACGCCAAACATCTTCACTTTCTTGATTTTTAAAACTAAGTACAGCCATTGTAAGCAACCTCTTCAAAATAATTCCCTAAACTTTCTTCACTAATAAGCATGTAATCAAATATCTTACAATCCCTAAATCACACGTGTTACGCACACTCTTCAGCAACTACTAGAAACACTCCCATTACTCATCAATCAAATTAAACAAATAATTCGAACCCTTTTTTCCAACGTGGAGTTCTGTTAACCTTGACAACTCTTTACAGCTGTCCTATAAGAAAAAAACTACTCGTGCTAGTAGAAACACAACATATTCACGTGCCAAGGTGAAAATAAAATAAACTCCTTTAGAAAACAAATCGATGCTTCTTTCAACAAACAAACGGAAGTCCTGTGCTCAAAAATATTGAATGAAAAGATTACACCATTATCGATTCGAGTGGAGGTTTCTTTTGTAATTCTCCTGCAAATGCAATAAAATAAAAGGATTTATATTTCCGTAAAAAACCAACACCAAAAATTACAACATATGACAGAAAAATGATATCTATATGTTTTTTAAGGACATTTTCTTTACTGCAGATGCACATACTTATAAGAAATTTTGCACAGAAAACAAAACAATTGTCACCATATTTTTTTTATTTTTTGGCGACAAATATGATATTTTTTAACGAAAAAAAAGGATACAACTCTTTTTTCTACGAAAAGAAATAATGAAAAGGATCTACTTTAATTAATGCCAAATCATCTTAAAATTTGTTGGTAATTTTGAAAGCAAAAAAAGAAGGGAATATCATTTTTAAGACGCCTTCTAAAGTTGCAACTTTATTTTCTTAAGCATACATTGTTGCAGTCGTTTGTGTCATTTAATCCTTGTCAAGGAAAATATTGTATGACGCCAGTTGGTGGCTTAGGTTTACAACAATAAACATACACAAGCAAATACATTTCAGCACAAAACTCTGTTCTTTTCACAATGATCTGAAAAACCATTAATATTCAGATTAACTTGTCAAACATTATTATTATTATTATTTTAGCACATTTAAACAAACAGCCAACTAAAAACAAAACTTACCGACCAAAAGACATCCGAAATCCACTAAATATTCCAAGACGACATTTAGCAAACATTATTTGCTTGTTTTTTATTTAGTTATTTGCTCCTGGTACATGTATATTTTAGCTACGCCAAAGTGCCAAACACAGGTAGTTGTCATAACATTGTGTTGGCTACTAAAGTAGTCTTTAACAAAATATTCTCGCATTATCCTTTTCTCAACTTTTGTTGCTCCTTTGTTTTGTTTTGCTTCGTTTTGTTTCTTTTTTTGTTGACACTTTTAAGTGGAATTTTCTTAAACATTTAATTTTTGTGAAAAAGGCACGTACGTACTGTTGAACAATAAATCAGTATGATGATCTTTGGTCAAGCCATGCTAAATGGTTTTGATGTGTACAATTGTCTTTTTTTTTTTTGCAGGATTATTTTCCTTTTGTTTGTGTACCATAAAAAATTACATTAAAAATATTTGCTTAATCATTAAGAGTTAAGACAAAGCGAAACTATAGCTAATGTGGCTTTTTAACATGTTTATCTTAGGGCTTAAGATAAACGTTTAGATTTAACCCTTAAATTAGGATGGTAAGAAGGTGTAATAGGATGCTTTTGGTTATTCATTGATGCTGATGTTATATTAAGAAAAGGATTAAATGGGAATACATATGTGAAAATTGAAAAATATTGGATTCCCTTTTATATTGTACGAAAAATCATCAACATTGTGCGAAAACTAATGTAATGATGGGGCTTATGGAGAAATATAGGAATTCTGAAGCTATAGTTCCAACCACATACGTTTAATTAATTGCATTGGATACAGCATAAAGTTAAAAAATTCTGAGTTTTCACAATTAAATAATAGGTCTATATTGTGCTCTAAACCTGAAGCTATTTTCACCCAACACCTTCACAGTGGGGAAGGTATAATGCGTTTATAATTAGTATAATTAGTTTAAAACTCACCTTAATGTATACCGATCGACTCAGAATCACTTTCTGAGTCGAATAAACGATGTCCGTCCGTCTGGCTGTCTGTCCATGTAAAGCTTGTGCATGCAGTACAGGTCGCAATTTGGAAGATATTTCAATGCAATTTGGTACCTATATGTGCTTCAGCTCAAGGTCAAAGCCTATTGAAACTGGCTGAATTCAGTCTATTATTTCACCTAGCCCCATAACAGGGATGTTAAATAGGGTTTTCAATTTTGCATCATCCTCCAAAAAAAATTGTACTTTTTGGAGCTTCGCGGTACCATTTTTTTTTTTTTTAATTTTTTAAAACATCAAAAAAGTACATAAAAATTCAATTATACAATTAAAACTTAACATTAACATATATGTATGTAAGAAAAAAATAAGGTAATTAAAAAAGTTTTATGAATATGGGGCATTTCATGTCAAGTCAACCAACTTTTGAAATCAGTGTCTTCCGATTGGGATGAAATTCGGAAAAAAAATTTAAAATAAAAAATACAAAAACGTACATAGCTGATATTGTCAACCAAAGGTTGACTACAGCAACAACAAGCACACTAATATATAATAAATTTGTAATAATAAGAATACACATATATAATAAAAATAATTGAAATTTCGTCTAACTTACAAATAATAAATATATGAATTTGGCTTCCCATATTCTATTTCCTAATAATAGTAAGTTAAGTAGATGGAATTTACAATTGACCTTGACAATAAATATTGTTGATGACGCCCTTGGCAGGGTAGAAAATGCATTCCAATTTGCCAATTATCTAAAAATTGTAGTATTCAGTGATATTCTTTGAATTATTACAGATTAATTATAATAAATGAACTTAATGAACTTAAGCCTAATTAAAAATTTACTTTCAAATTATATAAAAAATGTTTGTAATTTTTTTTCCAAAATCAAAAACTTTTTTTTTTAAAAAGGGCAATTTTTTTTTTTTCAAAAGAAAGCTTAGATATTTTCCTTAAAGACCTATTTGGTCGCTTAGAGGGATGTGAGTGGGATATCTATCAAAATAAATGTTTTGTAACTCAAAACATAAAATTTTTTACTTTTTTTGTAAAATCAAAAACTTTGTTGAATTTTTTTTTTTCAAAATTGGCTCTTTTCTTAATTTTTTTGCTCAAAAGAAAGCTTAGGTCCATTCCTTTAAAAGGTTTTTGGTATCTTAGTTTGGAAAAAATTTACAAATTTTTTTTATTTTTTATTTTTTTCCGAAAGATTGAAGAAATAGCTATCTAAACTATTTGGTACACATTTTCCTAAGAACAATAGGTAATAAGTAACATGGATGAGAAAAAACACCTGCTTGGCTAAAATGTCAAATTTTTACCCCCTCTAACTCAGAAAGTTCTCGACCTATCTTGTTGAAAAATTAGTTAATAAACTACTTATTTGGAATTTTTGCAACATAGAAGCAAGAATTTGTGGATCATAAACAATCTTTTGTCTGTATGAGCCTTGATAATGTTGGCACATGATAATCTGTGATCACCTTTTTTTCCCACTAATAATCGATTTTTTATATGGAAACATGAAATCAGCTCTAGTTCCTTTAATAGTGCTCCAAATGCAAAAAGGATGATAATCTGTGATCACTTTTATTTCCCACTAATAATCGGTTTTTTATATGGAAACATGAAACCAAATGCAAAAAGGATGATAATATGTGATCACTTTTGTTTCGATAAATATCTATTTTTTATATGGAAACATAAAATCGGCTCTAGTTCCTTTAAAATCGCTCCAAATCAAAAAAGGATGATAATCTGTGATCACTTTTATTTCCCACTAATAATCGGTTTTTATATGGAAACATGAAATCAGCTCTAGTTCCTTTAATAGTGCACCAAAAGAAAAAAGGATGATAATCTGTGATCACCTTTTTTTCCCACTAATAATCGATTTTTTATGTGGAACTCTAATTAAGGCTCTAGTTCCTTTAATAGTGCTCCAAATCAAAAAAGGATAATAATCTGTGATCACCTTTTTTTCCCACTAATAATCGATTTTTTATACGAAACATGAAATCGGCGCTTGTTCCTTTAATAGTGCTCCAAATCAAAAATGGATGATAATCTGTAGTAACTTTCGTTTCCCACTTTTTTATGTGGAATACTAAATAGTCTCTAGCTCTTTTAATAGTGCTCCAAATCAAAAAAGGATGATAATCTGTGATCACATTTGCTTCGATAAATATTTATTTAGTTCCTTTAATAGTGCTACAAATGAAAAAAGGATGATAATATGTGATCACTTTTGTTTCGATAAATATCTATTTTTTATATGGAAACATAAAATCGGCTCTAGTTCCTTTAAAATCGCTCCAAATCAAAAAAGGATGATAATCTGCGATCACTTTTATTTCCCGCTAATAATCGGTTTTTATATGGAAACATGAAATCAGCTCTAGTTCCTTTAATAGTGCTCCAAATGCAAAAAGGATGATAATCTGTGATCACTTTTATTTCCCACTAAAAATCGATTTTTTTATGTGGAACTCTAATTAAGGCTCTAGTTGCTTTAATAGTGCTCCAAATTAAAAAATATGGAAACATAAAATCGGCTCTAGTTTCTTTAATAGTGATCCAAATGAAAAAAGGATGATAATTTGTGATTACTTTTGTTTTTACTAAAAATCGATTTTTTATATGGAAACATATAATCGGCTCTAGTTACCTTAATAGTGCACCAAACGAAAAGGATGCCAATCTGTGATCACTTTTGTTTCCCACTCCAAATCTAGTTGCTCTAGTTGCTTTAATAGTGCTCCAAATCAAAAAAAAATTATAATCTGTAATCACCTTTTTTCCCACTAATAATCGATTTTTTATATGGAAACATAAAATCGGCTCTAGTTCTTTTAATAATGCTCCAAACGAAAAAAGGATGAGAATCTGTGATCACTTTTATTCCCACTAAAAATCGACTTTTTATATGGAAACATAAAATCGGCTCTAGTTCCTTTAATAGTGCTCCAAATGCAAAAAGGATGATAATCTGTGATCACTTATATTTCCCACTAATAATCGCTTTTTTATATGGAAACATGAAATCGGCGCTTGTTCCTTTAATAGTGCTCAAAATCAAAAAAGGATGATAATCAGTGATCACTTATATTTCCCACTAAAAGACTTTTCTTAGTTTTTATTATATTTTGAAAATAAAAAAACTCTAACCCAATAGAGCACCTGCGGGAAATTTTATACCGGAATATTGAAAAATGAAGCATTTCATCTAAGGAACATCTTGTAAACTCCATGAAAAGCCAACTAGAGGTCGAAATTAAGCTGAATGGAGGACCAACAAAATATTAACATTTTATTTCCGGATTTTGGTAAAATAAAGTAGAGCGGTATCCATCAACTGTATACTAATTTTTTACTGTTATTTTTAGGTACATTTTCCGTTTTTACCATAAATTTTCCACGAAATCAATTTTAATTTTCAAAGTTTTTTAAAATAATAAAAGATTAAACTCTAAATTTGTCCCTAGTCCCACTCAAAAATTGACTGGAACATTCATAATTCTCTTATAATATTTAATATCGTGAAGAAATAGGACATAACCAAGTTTTCTATGAACCTAAATCTTTCTACCAACCTTTGTGAGGATCGATCCATAAATGACCCTACCCCCATATAACCCCTATATCAGAGAAATTTGTTATTGTCACATAGTGATGGTGAATATACAAGATAGGGCACAGCCGAATATTGTTCCTCTTAATATTAGTTAATTTTTTCTTATCATAATATTAACCAAAAACTAGCCTCGTAATAATAATTTTATTTGCCAAACTTAACTATGTATTTTCATTTATACAAAATTAAAAAAAGTCGGTTCTCATTTTGCTAACTTGGCTGAAATGTAGGTCAGCGGTATCGAATTTTAGAGAGCTTGTTAAAATTGCTGTCACCGTTGTTGTAGTTGTTAATTTTTTAAATACATTTTTTTTTTTTGCTTTTCTGCAAAATCAACTGTTTTGTCAAGTACTTATTGTACTTGTGCTGACTTAAGTTCTTGGACTTGGCCATAAAAGGGGTTTTGTTTACACAATTCAAAGGGGAAAAAGTATTCGAACACACAACACGACTTAAAAAAATTAAAATAATAATAACCTCGTTAATGACAATTGGAAACAAAAACGAAAACCATGAAATGAGATACAAATTTGTATACAAGTGTTAAATTACATTAATGAAATTATGTATTAAAAATTTAAAAAATTGTATTTATTTAAATTTATTTAAACAATTTTTATTAACACTTACTAGGTAATTCTTAAAATGTTCAGAATAAAATAAAGAGAATGAATTCAAAAACTTTTCATTAGAAAATGTCTTGTATCAACTGTTTTAAGTATTTTTTTTTTTCGTTTTCTTTTTTTTTTGTAAAATTATTTCTTTGCATCTTTGTTACAACGAACCAAAAACCGTTGGTTGTATTTTTCTGTATGTATCTTAAAGAAGCTTATTCTGGTCTTTTTATTATTGCTGTAGTTGTAGTTGCTTTTGTTGCCGTTATTATCTGGTTTTTAAAACCGCAAAACAAGTTCGAGTGACCTAAATACAGGTCAATACCAGGAAGACATTATAAACTATGATGAGCCTTCTTTCTCTTGTTTTCTCATTTTAGTCTTTTTTTTTTTGTTATGTATTTACTTTTCGTTTAGCTTTTTTGTTTCTTTATGTTAATTTTCAGCCAACAAACAAAAATCAGTCAGTCAGCATCAGCTTAAGTTGCAATATTTACTGCATTGCATGGCTATCTTTGTACATGTGTATGTTGCAGCATCAGCAACATCAACACACTCATTATTATCAACTTTTAGTTATTTTAAAGTGTATATTTCAAACTTTTGTTTGACTCAAACTGCTTTTCGAACTCCTTTATATTGTTATTTATTTGTTTGTATTTCAAGATGTTTTTGTGGTGAAATTTGTATTGTAATAAAATAATGTTTTGGCAAATCTCTTTGATATGTGTAAAAGTAGAAATTGGGAAAGCTTAATTAAAAAAATTAACAATTATATTAAAAAAAATAATTTCCACTCATAGATTTAGGAATCAACACAAACAAAAACAGAACTGGTACTGTGGACAATACGGACCACGAATCCAAGTTTCGGTCTGACTTGGTTAATGAACTGCGAAATTTACTTATCGGATAAATTTCTAGGTATTATCCTGAACTATTAACTATTACGGAAACTGAATAATCAACAAAGATCCATGAAGGAAGGCAACGCTAGCCTATAGTAATTGCCATAAGATGTTCGGTGTATATTAGCTAATATAGCCTAATACTTATATATGGATCTCTGGTATGGAGGAGTGTGATTAGGCAGAAATGTATCGTAGACCATTTAAAGCTCTATAAAGATATGAAATCTGTACGTATTGGATTCACTGGCGCACTGTAAACTAGTACTTCGGTCCTATTGACCTTTAAATAATGATTACCAGTTGGACTTAATTCATCTGTATGTTGGAGATTGAGAAGATATTGGCCTATTGCGACCGATTTTGAATCAACCTTCTGGATATATTACTTCCCGTATGTAGCTTGATAGAGTGTTCAAAGTTTTAATCCTCTCCAGAAGTAAGTGGTGCAGAGATAACCTCATGGATAATTAGGACACCAGGATATATACACACGGATCTGAAAAAATATGTCTTCTCTAATGCAGTGTTACTTAGGGTATATCTTCACACACTTTCATTAAAAAGCTTAAATACTTAGATTTAGATAAATATAGGGAAGTCGAGTTGATTCAACTTATTAATCATAATTGGATGGATATATCAAGTTTGCTGGCAGTATAAACAGGTCTCTGTATGCTAGGTAAGTATGCAAGTCGACTGGAACTCTCCCCGACGACTATTGTCGTAGTTTCATGGTCACAAAAAATAAGGAAACGGTTTTCCAACTTATGTGCAAATGACTGACACTCAAATTTCTGGGCAATGAGAGTTTTCTTGTCAAACGGGTTGTTTAATGTTTGGACTGATGAAACTAATGTACCACTAAGGAACACTGTTAAACCAAAGTCCCCACCTTAGAAGCAATCCAAACTCGTTATAAGGTAATGCGTTCCAATTCAATGTTCGAACCGGTCAGAATGTTCGAACCGCTCAGAATGTCTATGGAAGGCAGAAAACTTGGGTCCAAGATTATTGTGCATACCTGGTATGATGGACTTACCTCACGGTGCTCTTAACATCGAGTAGGGAAAATGCGTCTATGCAACAAACACGCAATTGGCAATTTTTTTCGTACATGACAGCATCGATCAATTTACAAGCTCCTGAAGACTTTGAGCTATCTAATCTCTACCATCCATAGCTTAGTCAATCAACAAAACAACTGAACAAATTCATCCCGCTTTTGGTTTTAACCACAGCCACTGTGTGTTTCCCGAAGGGACCTCAGCAATAAACCAGTTAGCACAAGCCCTGGGACAGCTGCGTGTTTAAAACTCCTATCAGTTTTATACTCCTTGCCGGTACCACCTCATGCAATAACATCAAGGCCTGGAAAGATCACTAAGCTAACATGCCACTGACGCCGCCAACTTTGAACAGTGAAGAAAGCAGTGTTCTATGTCTCGTTCTGCAACTCATTTTACCAAGTATAAAGCTACGTACACACGGTTGTCAGATTCTCAGAAACTTGCTCAGGAAATGGCTAACACAACCATGAGAACTTATGATGAAACATATGGTTGTTAACCATTTATTGAACATTTTCTGACAACATTGTAAGAATATAACAACCGTGTATACGTAGCTTAAGGTTTCACCAAGCAATCACTGATGATATTGTAAAGAGATGTCCAACCATTCCATATCATATCGTACTTTATTCCAGTGACTAAAGTTAGAAAGAACAACGATTTTTCGAAATTTATGTTTAAAACAAATTACACTTTAAGTTTTAATGGGAACAACACTCACATCTTTTTTGTGGCCATCTGAATATATCAAAAGGAAATTATTAAAGCAAAGCATGATTTCCTATTGATTTACAGGGAAATGTAACATAATCTTAAACAAACCCACTGAGTGCAATGACCACTACATCGCCTAAAAAAATGTTTATCTAAAACTTAACTGTACTATTGTAATATGTACATTAAAAAAGGAAATTAAATTTCCAAATATTTGCATTAGACAAAACACTCATGTTTACAAAAACTCACCTTAAAGAAGCATCATTAGCATTTCCTTAGCATCCTCTCTAAGGTACACTCAACTCTGATTCTGTGAGATCTATCGATCTCATTATGATCATCATCATCAATTTAACACATTGCGCAATCAAAACAAAAGTCATTAAGAAACCGATAATTTCATTTCATTTTTAACAAATGCAAAAAAAAAGTGAATTTCAACAATTTTCTTTTTGTTTGTTTGTTTTTTTTTTCTTTGAATTATTTATTCGTATCAAATTACCCACAAATTAATTTTTTTTTAAGGTAAAACCGTCAATGCCAGCATTTGTGTTTTGTTTTTCTGTGTTCGAGTTTTTGTGAAGTTGAAAATTAATCTTGAACAAACAACACGTGCCTTGGAAATTTCATATGTTCTAGTTTGGTTACGCTCAATAAATATTGAAAGGTTTTCATTTCTTATCAATATTTTGTGTTTTTGTCGATTTAAATGTTTTCGATAGTGAATGAATGAATTATGAATGAATTTATGTATGTTTTTATTCTGTTTGGGAGGGGAATAATGAAAAATTAAGGATATCAAATTATTTGAAAAAAATAAATAAATGCTTAATGGGGAAAACACAAGGTGTTTTCTTTGGATTTGGTAAAAAGTGAAATTTTTATTAACAATAGCTTAAACATTTTTTATTTTTTCCTTTCGATAACATCCGGTGGTGTAAGAATTTTGAGATCTACTTGTGTTTGGTAAAATTTGCAAAATGTCTTCAAAAGAAAGTAAAACTGACAGACATCAGTGGTAAAACACAGATGGTTTTTCAAGATGTTTATGTAATACTAGGACAGTGTTAAAAAATTTTAAATCTGTTTTGAACTAGTTTGGTGTTATTATCTTATTAAACTGGATTAGTAATTACTTAAGGCTCTTTTATTTAAGTTCCTATTTGACTTTAATATTAAAGTCATGTGGTCGTTCAAAACCATTTAATTTATCATATTCGCCTTAACTCTAAATTCATGAAACTTTTTTGAATCGATTACTAATCTGTGAGCTCGTCCTAGTTAATCTGCTCATAGGAGATCTAAGATGATTAAACGAAATAATAGGGCACGGTACAAGTCCGTTTAAAAAATACGGGTTTAGGAGCCGTAAAAGACTACACAGAGAAAACAGATTCGTGATAACAACCGAAGTTGTTGCCAATCAAATGATTTGGTTGCACACATAGAATTTCTCGGTTCTATCAACAGAAAGTTAGTTGCTAAAGAAGAATGTCGGTTGAAGCAACCAAACTTTTGTTACCCCTTCTAAAATTTGGTAGCCATAACTGTAAAATTCGGTTACTATGGTAGAATCATTCGATTGGCAACAAATTCGGTTGCCATCACGAATCTGTTTTCTCTGTGTACATATTAAATATATATTAGATTCTTGTATTTTTTAATTTTTTTAACAAATAAGATTCAGTTTCAATTCCCGCTAGAGACTGTCTAAAAACTAATTTAAAATCTATAATATCTACTTATACAAAACTTCTTAGTGTTTGGTGCGTTAACTTTTTTAACGATTTTACATTCATTCATGTTCTATATGGAGCTGCAATCGAATTTTAAATATTTACTAAAATTGCAAATAGTTAAAACCAAAGTATTTTAAATTACTCTGTGTGAATTCAATACCCTTGTGAGAGATGTAAACACATCAAAAGTCTCGAAATTTTAACTAAAAAACTTATATAAATTTCTGTGTGTCTGGTGAAAATTAAATATTACCAACACATCTACATTTTAGTTACTAACACATATTTAGATTTAGGTACTTTTTCACTAACACATGCTTAGAGTACTGCTGCCAAATAGTCGGACTACTTGTTATACTTTGGTTATAATCCTAATGTACATTAGGTTAGGTATCAATGTTTCCAACTAAAATGACAGTGTAGCTCTTTAAATAGACTATTTCTCAACATTTCTGTCCTGACTTCAGTATTTGGTGAGCTGAATCAAAGTATAAAGCGGTCCTTTTTTAAGGTTTTTATGAATTTTTTCATATGTCTCTCAAAAAAGACATACGAACTATTGGTATCATGTAAAAGGCCTTCGAAAAGCTCTTCCAATAACATATTGTTAGGTTTTTACCTTTTAAAAACGGGGGTTTATTTCCTTTAAATAAACCAGATACTTTTGATTGCAAATAAAAGCAGTTTTATTAGTTTAAAATTTTAACAACTCTTTATTTATTTAGAATGTACAACAACAACAGTTCAAATATTCACTCAGTGTCTTTATACACGTTTATCAATTCGCAGAAATGCACACAAACTTTATAATGTACAAACACGACAATTGATGTTAACTCTAACAGCGACAATGATCAACTCAACTCACGTCTGCCAGCTCTGCCACTATTTATACATGCGCCATCTATCGGGAATCTTCTACAATGCTCTTAACGGATATACTAGTACATTCGAATTCTAGAGCTTTCGATGTTAATGTTAGCAGCTTAATCATGCAGTGTTGCCATACTTACAAACAATGCTAATAACCGCATGCTATCAATCATTGTTGATAAGTAGAAGCTTCTACTGATGGACGTGTTTATAAACATGATGAATGTTGCAGGCAGTCGTTGCGGACTGTTAAATTCAAATCGCTATTGCACATTCGTAACAATATCTAGAATAGTTGTGTAATTCCAAAAATATTTGAACATATGAAATTTTTAAGATGTTACTATTTTTTTTTTTTATTAATTAAAAAAATTTGTTTAAATTAATACTCGTACGTTATAAACCTCATATAATTTCCACGAAAGGGGTTTTTTTCTAGTTGATATTTTATTTGAATTTTTGATAACCTATTTTCTTCCCGATCTGATGCTATATTTTCAAGACACAAAATTGTTACCCAAAATATCTGTAAAGTCGTAATGCAATAAACTTTTTATTATAGATTTCTTCATTTATTGCACAAAATAAACAAAAATCATTTAAATTGTTAATCACAAAGAAAACATGAAATGTTGCTAGTATTTTAGTTAAACTAAAATTGTTGCTTAGTTTTTTATATAAAGCTTATGTTGAGAAAATAGGTTTCGAAAAATTCAAAAAAAAAATGTTTTGGGAAAAATTACAAAAGTTGGAATATTTTAGAACTTGCACGAACATTTCAGATGCATCAATGAAAGCACATTTTCAAGAACTTTTACATGATTCCAATATTTCATATGTTTCCTTTGTCACAGCAAAAATTTTAAGAAATAATCTCCTCAAACAAACTATACTTTCATTATACCTTACACCACCATAGTGAGGAGGGTATATTGGATTTGTGCAGATGTTTGTAACGCCCAAAAATATTAGTCTAACATCCACCTTAAAGTAACCGATCGACTCATACTCACTTTCTAAGTCGATTAAACGATGTCCGTCCGCCTGGATGGCTGTCCATGTAAACCTTGTGCGCAAAGTACAGGTCGTAATTTTGAAGATATTTCGATAAAATTTAGTACATACAATTTTTGGACCTATTGAAACTGGCTGAAATCCGTTCATTATTTCACCTAGCCCCCATACAAATGTCCTCCCGAAATCCGACTTTATCGGTCATAAATGTTTATTTTATATAAGGACTGAGATCGAAAAATTCTTAACACACGTTTTCCATTAAAACTTTAAACCCAAGTATTATTTCATTTTTATACCCTTCACCTTCGTGAGAAGGGTATATATAAATTTGTCATTCCGTTTGTAATATCTACAATATAATTTTCCGACCCTATAAAGTATATATATTCTGAATCCTTATAGATAGCGGAGTCGATTTAGCCATGTCCGTCTGTCTGTCTGTCTGTCTGTCTGCTGAAATCAATTTTCTGAAGACCCCAGATATCTTCGGGATCCAAATCCTCAATAAATCCGTCCATAAATAACGGAGATATGAGCAAAAATCCGAGACAACCTCTATTTTTGGCCTATTTTTTATCTCTATCTCGATTACTAAGTCATGAATATAGACAATATGGATATCTAATGATAGCTATTTCAAAGTCCATTGCAACGATGTATATAAGGCTATAAAAAAGTTGGACCTACAATGGGTCAAAATCGGGAAAATACTTTTTAACCCGAATTTTTTTTTCACAAAAAACATTCTTTTGCCATAAATTTTTTTCACTAATAAATTAAAAAAAAAAAAAAAAATTTAAAATTGGAAACAATTTTGAAAAAAAAAAAAAATTTTAAAAAATTAAAAAAAAAATTTAAAAAAAAAAATTTTTTTCTTTTAATTTTATTTTAAAGTATAATTTGGTGAAGGGTATATAAGATTCGGCACAGCCGAATATAGCTCTCTTACTAGTTTTTTTTTTTTTGATCAAGTTACCTTTGTAAAACATGTCAGTTATTATGGTTGATGTCAATATTGTTAATATGTTGTTAATCTCATTAAAATGAGTGACCAGAAAAAAGTGAGTACTAAAATTATTAAATATTTTCAACAAAACCCAACTTGGTGCTACAAAAAGTTGGCCAAATAATCAAAGGTCTGCTATCAAACTTTCCGGGTCAATATTTTTATGTTGCTGATGTTCCAGGGAATGTTGCAGGAAAGTTTAGGACCTGAAAGCAGAAAATTTTCCCAAAAATGTCTTGATTTGGCAAGCAATATATAGTTGCGGCAAAAAAGCCAAACATTTGTTACAACAGGCTCTATAAATACCGAAATTTACATCAAGGAATGTTTAAAAAAGAGGATGATTCCATTCATAAGACTTCTTAATGTGTCCACTTATTTTTGGCCTGATTTGGCATACTGTCACTATGGTAAGCAAGGTCTTAAGTGGTACAAGAACAATAATGTGGTATTTGTACCAAGAGAGGCAAATCCTCCAAACTACCTGCAGCAAAGGCCAGTGGAGAGATTTTGGGCTCTTGTTAAAAGAGAATTGAAGAGCACAAAAAAGGTGTCCAAAAGTGTGGTAGATTTTAAACGGAGATGGACAACCTGTTCGAACAAAGTGACGGAAATCACTATAAAAAGCATAATGGAAGGGTTTCCAAAAAAGGTTCAAAATTTCATCACTAGTGACTAGAACTATAAAAATATTTTTTTTTTTTTGTAAATTGTAATAATAATTTCAATCAAATAAAAAAAATCAAGTTTAGTGGTTTCATTTTTGTTAAGAATTTTTCGATCTCAGTCCTTAGGTATCTACACAAGTTTTTCTCGAAATAAGTTTTATATATACGGAATTCATGTCACCAAATTTTATTATGATCGGTCTATAAATAGTCATAGCTCCCATATAAGACTCGCTTCCGAAAATCACTTTAACGTGCATAAATCTCCTAAAAATGTTGGTATACACATAAAATTCAACATAAATAACTTTCATATTGACATAAATCACACGGCCTTATTTCATGCTGATCGGTCCATAATTTGTCATAGCTCCCATATAAGGCCCACTTCCGAAAATCACTCACAAATATGAATTATTGAAATTTCAAAAGAAAAATGTTTTTGCTCATTTATTTAGTGTAGGGTATTGACCGACCATACTTTCTTACTTGTTATATTTGGGAACATCAAAATCTTAGTTTTCCTCCATAAAAATTAGGCCGGCTATCCTAGTAAAGGTTTCAAACAGGATAGATCTCTTCAATCTTAAACAATTTAAAAGAATTTTGCTATTTTAAGTTTTCAAAAGGCACAATTGCACGGCACCATATGTGCCATGTCATCGTACATGATATTTGTACGTCTATAGAGTGGAATATATTTTGCAAAAATAAGAGTGTCTGAAAAATAGATTGGTATCTATGTTTCACTAGCTTGACTCGGTGCGCTTGGCTACCCCTGTCGTAGTCTATGTTGGAAATTTCAATAAAATCGTTTTGGCCGTTTAGTATATACTGTTTAAGAACTAAAGGTACCAATTTTACCGGTTTTCCCCCTGTTTACCCCTTTCTGGTCCAAGTATTGAAAAAGGTTATAGCCTATTGACGCTTCCAAGTAAGGATCTATCTACGTTCCAAATTTCAATAAAATCGATTCAGCCGTTTAGGCGTGATGCTCAAACAAACAAATAAACAAACAAACTTACAAAGACATTTATATATTTATATAGATTAAAAGGGTTCAATATTTTAAAAAAATTATAAGTACTTTCGAAACATTGTTGTCCAAAATATCGTGCGAAATATATGTAGATCGCACGTGACATAAAAGGGAAGTCATTTTGAGGTATATGTAAAAATTGGCGAAAATTTTCGAATCGTGAGAGGCGTTATGTTTTCTTTTAATTTCTTACACTAAACGAAATATTTTTCCTTTACAATCCATCATATTTAAATAAAAACAAGTAAGAGAGATATATTCGGCTGGGCCGAATCTTATATACCCATCACCAAACTATACTTCAAAATAAAAATTTTTAGGTAATTTTAGGTAAACAAAATTTTTTTTTTCCAGTTGTTTTTTTTTCATTTTTTGGAAAAAGATATTTTTCGATTTTTTATTTTAAAGTTTTTATGTAAAATTTTTTTATATATATTTTTTAAATTTAAATTTTTTTTTAATATTTAGCGAAAAAAACTTTTGGTGAAAAAAAAATCTGGTTAAAAATTTTTCCCGATTTTGACCCATTGTTGGTCCAACTTACTTATATACGTCGTTGCAAAGGTCTTTGAAATATCTGTCATTAAATATCCATATTGTCTATATTAATGACTTAGTAATCCAGATATAGGTCAAAAAATAGATAAAAAATCGAGGTTGTCCTGGTTTTTTCCTTATATCTTAGCCATTTGTGGACTGATTTTGCTGATTTTAAATAGCAAACTTCTCGAAAGCATGTCTGACAGAATTATTGAAGATTTGGATCCCGAAGATATCTGGGGTCTTCAGAAAATTGATTTCAACAGACAGACAGACGGACATGGCTTAATCGACTCCGCTATCTATAAGGATCCAGAATATATATACTTTATAGGGTCGGAAAATTATATTGTGGAAATTACAAACGGAATGACAAATTTATATATACCCTTCTCACGAAGGTGAAGGGTATAATAATCTTTGGATGATTATATAATAAATAACATTTAATATCGTACGTGACATAGCGTACGTGACAAATTTTTCTCTTATAGAAAAACAACATATATTCTATAAATATATGTATACAAAAACTAAAAAAATAAATAGAAAATATACATATATTCGGTTTCAATAAACAATTTGATAATAGCGAAACAACAAGTGTTAAATTCGTTTCATACTACATGCTAACTGGGAGCTTATTTTCCGCCACAATCTTAGCCTAAAACATACGAATTAAATTAATAAACTATTATTTTTGCTCTTAAAATGTTGTAATAAGCTCTAAATACTCACACATAGTAATATTTTAGTGTTTTCTCTTATGCAAATCATCTTAAAAAAAAGTTTCAAGGGTTTTTGGGTTTTCAGTCGTGGTAGTCACTCTCGTGGAATTGCCCATATACAATGTGATAGTACCAAACATGCCACAATTTGCTTGTTTTCGCCGCTTCGTCCAATAATTTTGCAATATATGGTTAAGGTAAAGTATTACTTCAAACATCTTTTATATGATGCTAAAATTGCAAGTTCTGCCTTTGAAACACATGTAAGAAAAATACTAAATTTATGATCTCAATTAAAATACAAAATATATGATATCTGGAAAACGGCACATAAAAAGAAATTTAAATTCAACAAGTTTATAAACAAAATGTTTTGTTATATTCTTTTTAATTGACTGCCTAATTCCCTGGAAATATAATTCTTGTGGACCTTTATTGATCAATCTTATTTTATTTCCATTTAAGAACCGAATGAACGATTTTTAACATATAGTTTTTCTCCCAAATTACTTTTCTCTATCCAAGTGTGTCAACAATGGCAATCACATTGATTTTGGCCCATAATATTTTATATTGCTCTGTATAAAATAATTATTTGATCAGTCTCAATCAAAATAATATTCAAGACATTACACTTTAATCCACAAACACAATACAGAAAAATGGATAAATAAATTTAATTTATTTTCTTGTACTTTCAGCTAAACTCCACCATATGGTAAGTTTTTGAAAATGAATTATTAATTTTATATTAATTCTATTCAGAAGTATATATAACTTCATTATCTAATATTTTACAATTCTAATTTCACTTATCTAACGAATCATTCATTTTTAATGTGATAAAAAATGCATGACTGCGCCTATATTTTTGAACGCAGTCTGTGCTTGTCTTTTAAACTAACACACAGTTAGAAAAGTAATTGAGTATCATGAGATTCGTAAATTTTTAAATGTTTTGAATGAATTGTATGCTTTAAAAATACAAGATGCCTTAACTTTAATGAATTTTTATTGAAGAATTTGTAGCTGAATATTGGACAACTATTGTAACATTGAAAGAGAAGAAATCCATACTACTAATCATATGTATTGTAACTAATTGTATCAAGTAAAGTGTTTATGAACCAATTGTTTAAATACTTCTGCCCACAAACATTTACCATAAAAAATGATGGGGGTATACTGATTTTGTCATTCAATATATAACACATTAAAATATTCATCGCAGACCCACAAAAGTATATTTATTTTAAGCCCTCATAAGTTTAGAAGACGATCTAGATATATCCAACCGCTAGCTCACACGAAATGATCTAGCTGGCTGAAAATTTCCACCAATACTCTCTGTTGTTGTTTGGTATTGAAAATATTGGCAGTATCGGTCCATGATATCACCTAGCCCCCATACAAATGTTCCCCCGGGAATACTATTTGAGCAGTGATAAATAAGGACAGAGATCGAAAAATTCTTAACACACGTTTTTCATTAAAACTTTTAAACCAAGTATTATTTTTTTTGATAAAGTTACCTTTGTAAAGCATGTCAGTTATTATGTTTAATGTCAATTATATTCATTTGTTGTTAATCTGATTGAAATGAGTGACCAGAAAAAAGTGCGTACTAAAATTATAAAATATTTTCACCAAAAACCTAACTTGACCCTACAAAAAGTTGGCCAAACAATCAGAGGTCTGTCGTCAAACTGTTTCCAATGTTATTCAACAGTACCGGGAGAACTGTGCGTTGATAGAAAACCTGGTTCAGGTAGAAGGAATGGTCCACATGATGTTTCTAAAACCAAGCAAATAGAAAGCATTTTCAAAAGAGCTCCTAACATATCCGTTAGAAAAGCAGCCCGGTTAGCTCAGTGCTCGGACTATTTGGTACGAAAAGTTAAAGCCAATGCAGGTTCAAAAATATACAAGGCTGAAAAAGTTCCTGATATGTACGCTGCTGAAAATTTAGAGGCCAAAAACAGAGCACGGAAATTTAAGTAAAATTTCATACTAAAAATATACCTCCTGCATAATGGGTGACGAAACGTACTTATGAAAATTTTTCACAGCTTCCGGGTCAATATTTTTATGGTGCTCATGCTCAAGGGAATCTTGTAGAAAAGTTTAGGACCCAAAAGCAGAAAATTTTCCCAAAAAGTTCTTGACATGGCAAGCAATATGCAGTTGCGGCAAAAGAAACCAAACATTTGTTACAAAGGGCTCTATAAATACCGAAATTTACCTCAAGGAATGTTTACAAAAGAGTATGCTTCCATTCATAAGACTTCTTTATCCACTTCTTTTTGGCCTGATTTGGTATCCTGCCACTATGATAAACGAGTGGTACAAGAACAATAATGTGGTATTTGTAACAAGAGAGGCAAATCCATTTAACTGCCCGGAGCTAAGGCCAGTGAAGAGATATTGGGCTCTTGTTAAAAGAGAATTGAAGAGCACAAAAAAGGTGTCCAAAAGTGTGGTAGATTTTAAACGGAAATGGACTACCTGTTCGAACAAAGTAACAGAAATCACTATAAAACCCATAATGGAAGGGTTTCCGAAAAAGGTACGAAATTTCATCACTAGTGATTAGAACTATAAACATTTTTTTTAATTATAATAATAATTTCAATCAAATTAAAAAAAATCAAAACTGTAAGTTTAGTGGTTTCATTTTCATTAACATATATGTATGTTAAGAATTTTTCGATCTCAGTCCTTATGTTGATTATGCATATTATTATTTCTAATTACTCTGAAATTATACTGTAAAGTATGGCGATATTCGAGTAACATTTGTTCCTAATCCCAATACAAGATCCCCCTCAGAAAATGCCATCAACATTCATAATTGTCTTACAAGTAATAATTAATTTCGTGACGAAATTGGGCATTCTTTCTACAAACCTTTGTGAGGATCGCGCCATAGCCCACATATGTATCAGAAACAAGAAACACGATAAGACACTTATGCTTTTCAAAACATTTCAAATGTAAATTTTCCTTTGACACAAAAAACGTCTCATATCCTGCCACAAATTTGGATTCGGCCAAATTCATTATTTTATATGTTGCACGTGTTGTTAACTTATGTACATACAACAAGATGTTCTTCGTTGTGTTACAATTTACGGTCAATGTTCTAAGCGAGTGATTTAATTTCATTACTTCATTCAGCATGTATATTTTCTTAATTTACCAGCTATACATCAAATTGCATACGCCATGATTTCAATCACGTACACAATTCTTCTTGATTTTACTCGTTTTTTGTTGATTTTCCTCAAAAGATTTTGTGTTCTTAAAGTTTTGTTTATGTTACGCAAAAGTCACTTTCAGCAGTTGGTGCGAAATCATTGTATGTTTGTGGCGGCTTTATATGGCAGAATAATAATAACAGTTTTACATTAAATTTCATTGAATGTACAGGAATTAGCATTTATAGAAATGGAATTGATAGGCAATTGGATCTATAGTTTCGATTCTCAAATCGAATTTAAGATACCGTAAATGTTTTGGTAATTTACTGCGCTAGATCGACAGTAAGTTCTATTATGTGATCATTTTAAAATTTGTGGTTAATTTCAAAGGGTTTCTTATTGTGATTTTAGCAAAAGTTTTTCATAACTAAATTATGTAGTATAAATACGTTAGAATGCTATAATCGGCTGAGACAAATCTTAAATACCCTGCACCGAAGAAATAGTTCATTCACATTCAGTTCACACACATTCAGTTCATATAAATGTTGCATTTTTCTAAGCAAGATAAACATGTAAGAGTTTGCGGCTGTGCAGAATCTTATATACCCACCATCTAATTAATATGTTCACCGATTGTTGTTCATTTTGTACACAAAGAAAACCGATGCGTAGTAGCAACAGAATTTGCTGCCAATCGAATGATTCGGTTGCACACATAGAATTTTTCAGTTCTATCAACAGAGAGTCAGTTGATACAGAAGAATTTCGGTTGAAGCAACCAAACTTTTGCTACACCTTCTAAAATTTTGTAGCCACAACTGTAAAATTCGGTCACTAAGGTAGAATAATTCGATTGGCAACAAATTCGGTTGCTATCACGAATCTGTTTTTTCAGTGTATGAAAACATTTATCTGGTTCTCCCGATTTAATTAGATTTAATATATTTTTTAGATGTGGGCCTTATATGGTTATACAATATTGTTCATTGATATATACTTATATCTTATAAATATTTTGTTTCAATTTCGTCTCAATAACGATATTAACAAGAGTTTTATGGTATTCTGAACTGATCGTCATAAAATCCAGTAGTATGATGTTTATACCCTTCACCATGAGTGGCAAGGGTATATATAAGTTTGTCATTCCGTTTGTAATTTCTACATTTTTTATTTGCGACCCCACAAAGTATATATATTCTGGATCGTTATAGATAGCGAAGTCGACATAGCCATGTCCGTCTGTATGTTGAAATCAATTTTCCGTAGCCCCCAAATAACTTAAAAACATAATTGATACAGCAATATATCGGGAATTCTTCCGGCTCGGTGGTTATTTAAAATCGACAAAATCGGCCCACAATTGGCTGAGATATAAGGAAAAAACCAGGACAACCTCGATTTTTGGCCTATTTTTGATCTATATCTGGATTACTAAGTCATTAATATAGACAATATGGATATCTAGTGATGGATATTTCAAAGTCCATTGCAACGATGTATATAAAGCTATAGTAAATTGGACATACAATGGGTCAAAATCGGGAAAAATAATTTTTAACCCGATTTCTTTATACCAAAAAATTTTTTTTGTCATACATTTTTTTTCACTAATAATTTAAATTTTAAAAAATTAAAAAAAATTTTTTTTAAAGAAATTAAAAAAACATTTTCGAAAAAAAATGTTTGTTTTTAAATTTTGAAAAACAATTTTGAAAAAAAAAATAATTTTGTTTACCTAAAAATATAATGTATCCAATTTATATATTTTGTTACATTTGACACGTATGTGCTCTTTGTAGTGCAGAGAGAAGTCAATTGATTACATTATACATCCCTTGTAATCTGGCGTAAAGACAATTGTAACTTAAGTGTCTTTAAGTAATCTATTGTTTTGTATTCCACTCTTTTGTACGTAATTCGTACAAACTGGTTTTATACAAATTGTGTTGATAAAATTCTCATACAGCTTATTTCCTTTTTGCTTAAGTATACTGACATCCCATGTAACCTAGCGTAAAATCAATTGTCACTTTAGCGTCTCTAAGTAACTTAGAGTGTTGTCACTTTAGATGTTTATTTTGTATTGCGCTTAAGAAAGTAGTTATTTTATCCACAAACTGAATTCTATTGGAGAGTTGTCGTAGGAAGGTTTGTTTACAAGGAATCGGTTATTGGACTGTATATCAGATGTCTTTTTAACTAACTATTTAAGGTCAATTAGCACACGTATATATTTAAATAGCTAGTTATGTAGCTGATCAAGTATCCAGTGAGGTAGTTAGTAAGGTAACTTACTCTATGTAACCGGTATGTGAATCCAAAGCGTTGATTACTTTGCACCAGCTATCAGACAGTCTCATCATGATAAAAAAGGGTCAATTGACCCCTGCTTAGGACAAGCACGTGTTAAAATAACTATTAAAATCACTTGTTCAGGACAGTATCCTAGTACTGCTGCAATATTTCTTACATAGATAGCAAAATTTTAAAACACGATGCTTCAATTTTTTATTTAATGATAAGCTTAAAATTTTGTTTAAATATCACTAATTTCGACCATTGCCTAAAGTAGGGCAGTCAACAAAGGGGCAAATCACCACTTTAGTCGCACAATGGTATTGCTGGTCAAATGTAAACACCGTATTTGAAATTCCTGCAGAATAATATTAATCCTCTAAATAGAAATGAATTTCTTGTAAAAGACGTGCAAAAATATTTTACAAACATTAAGGAAAAAAGCAATTTTCTTAATTCCACAAATTAGGTTGCCATTAAAAAAAGAGCAAATAAAATCTGATATTTAAGTTGGCTAAAAAAAATAAATCTTCTTAAATGACGCATGTTATTTAAACCTTATTTGTGTACAGAAACTGTTGTTGCTGTTCTTAATAACGGTTAACCTACATTTTTTATTTGTAAGCCAAAGTGGTGATAATCAGCAAAATATACACGCACTTCGACAATGTTCCAGAGGTGGTAAAAAGTAGGCAGTAGACAGACACACATTCACACACACAAACGAAGGAGGTACCCAGCAGTTTTACAATCAGTCAATGTATCCCTTATGGGATACACTACTGGCTGACTCCAATTAATATGTATATTTTGGGTCATTTGATACGTGCATGGCCTTTGTAGTGAAAATAGAAGTCAATTGATCACTTTATACATCCCATGTAATCTAGAGTGAAATCAATTGCCACTTTAGTGTATCTAAGTAATCTAGGATGACGTCAGTTTAAACTTTTATTTTGATGTGTACTTTAGAAAGTGCTAACTCTGTTTTTATACCCTTCACCTTCGTGAGAAGGGTATATATAAGTTTGTCATTCCGTTTGTAATTTCCACAATAAGACCCTATAAGGTATATATATTCTGGATCCTTATAGATAGCGGAGTCGATAATGTCATGTCCGTCTGTCTGTTGAAATCAATTTTCTGAAGACCCCAGATATTTTCGGGATCCAAATCTTCAATAATTCTTTCAGACATGCTTTCGAGAAGTTTCCTATTTAAAATCAGCAAAATCCGTCCATAAATAACGGAGATATGAGCAAAAATCCGAGACAACCTATGGATATCTAATGATAGATATTTCAAAGTCCATTGCAACGATGTATATAAAGCTATAGTAAGTTAGACCTACAATGGGTCAAAATCGGAAAAAGTATTTTTTAACCCGAATTTTTTTCACAAAAAAAAATTTTTTGTCATACATTTTTTTCACTAAAAAATTAAAATAAAAAAAAAAATTGGAAAAAAACTTTTAAAAAACAATTTCGAAAAAAAAATTAAAAATTTTTTTTTTTTTAAATTTTATTTTAAAGTATAATTTGGTGAAGGGTATATAAGATTCGTCACAGCCGAATGTAGCTCTCTTACTTGTTTAACATTACCTTTGTTAATGTGTAAACTAACATACCTCCAACTCAAAGACTTTTAAGTTAACAGAGCTGCATTATCTTCAGTTCGGTTAACATTTTATGATTAAAAACAAATTATTACCGATCACTCAGCTGGCTGCTACACTCATCTTGTTTATAAACACGTCCATCAGTATTATTAAATAAAAAAATAAAAAAAAATAATTGGACAAAAATGGAAAGGTTTAAAACATGTGCCTAATGTGTATAAGGATGTGTATAAGGACTTATTCACAATTTCAAGGGAAGAAATAAATTATTATTAAAATAAAGCTATAAGAAAAAGGTTGTAATTTGGTTGTAATTCACATAGTTTTTATTTTAATACCGTGTTTACATTTGTTCATATTGTTTTCCCAAATATTAGTGATCGGTGGATGGTTTGTTTAAAAGAAACCGTTTATTGAAATGTCTCTTTGTAGCTGGTATCTGGTAGAGTTAAATACTAGTAGATGTCGTTTAGACAGACGTACATATTAACAAGTAAGAAAGTATGGTCGGTCAAGCCCGACCAGATAATACCCTACACTAAGTAAATGAGCAAAAACATTTTTCTTTCAAAATTTCAATAATTTATGTTCGTGAGCGATTTTCGGAAGTGGGCCTTATATGGGAGCTATGACAAATTATGGACCGATCACCACGAAATTTGGTCACGTGATTAATGTTTATATGAAAGTTATTTATGTTGAATTTTATGTGTATACCAACATTTGTAGGAGATTTATGCTCGTTAAAGTGATTATCGGAAGCAGGCCTTATATGGGAGCTATGACTAATTATCGACCGATCATCATAAAATTTGGTGACATGAATTCCCTATATATAAAACTTATTTGGACAAAAACTTGTGTAGATACCTATATAAATTAAACATTTGTGACGGATAAAATCCACTTTCGGGAGGACATTTGTATGGGGGCTAGGTCAAATAATGGACCGATTTCAGCCAGTTTCAATCGTCCTTGGGCAGAAAAAATGATATGTACCAAATTTTATCGAAATATATTCAAAATTGCGACCTGTACTCTGCGCACAAGCTTTACATGGTCAGCCAGCCAACCAGCCAGCCAGCCAGACGGACGGACGGACATCGTTTAATCGACTCAGGAAGTGATTCTGAGTCGATCGGTATACTTTAAGGTGGGTGTTAGACTAATATTTTTGGGCGTTACAAACATCTGCACAAATCCATTATACCCTCCCCACTATGGTGGTGTAGGGTATAAAAAAAACTGGCTGTATGGCTAGTCTAGTAACCAGTCAGGTAGTTAGTAAAATAACTGACGCTACGTAACCGGTATGCGAATCCGATGTATTGACTACTTTGGACCAGCTACCACACAGTCTCTTGGTAATCTATGTAGGGTTAAGTAATCCTCTGCTTAGGATACGCACATCTTAAAATAACTACTCACGTAACTAATTATGTAACTAGTTTTTACGCTAAATGATAGGTAAAATCACTAGTTCGGGACAGACACACAGAACTGCTGGGTTCATATGTTTGATGTGTGTGTAAGCGCATGTGCAAACACATTAAGTTTATTATTGTTGTTGCTGTTGTGTTGTTTGAAATGCGTCAGAATGCTCATACGCATTCAGTGGCTGCATTTCGTATGTAAGTTTTATTTGAGCCACATTTTAATTCTGGATTTTTTAATGTTTCTTCTTCTGTCCCAAAAATAACAACTACAACAACAACTACAAACAAAAAACTTGTTGTTGTCTTTATAGCCAAAGGTGCGTTTTCTGACAAAAATTTCTGTGTTCAGTTTTTTTGCATTTTGTTTTAACATTGTTGCTGTCTTTTTTTCTTTCTGGTTGTCGTGTTTTCTTTTATTTATTTAAGTGCATTTTAATTGTTTTTCTTTGGAATTTTATGCTTGACAAACATACTCACATACACACACACACACACACACACTCATTCACTCATACTTACATACATTTAATTACACATACTTTCATACATTTTCAGACACTTGATTATCACATTGTAATCGTGCTTTGTTTTAATAAACTACCGGGTTTGTTTTTGTATTTCAGGCATTCAAGTCTTTGAGTTTGACAATTAAATAGTATGTGTTTTTTTTTTTTTTTTTTGTTAAGGCCCATGTTATTGTCGGTGGGTCTCACTCTAAAAATATTTTTGTTGAACACTTGCAGAAATGCATTACAGACATGAATGAATGAAAGTTAAGCCATGCACCACCATGCACCAGCATGTCGTGAATGCAAATAAATTAAAAATTTGACTGTGGAAATTTCTTTACACAGGCTTGCTAGCATTTTCTGGGTCAGTAATTAGAGGTCGTTTTGGATTTTAGGACCGCTTCAGGTTTAGGTTTTATCCTATCATGATGTTTCTGGAAATATACTAGATTTTTTTTTTTTTGATTTACATACTTAAATTTATTAACAGATCGTTTTTGTATGCAATAGTGATATTTTTAATCCTTTATATTGTTATATTGTGCTAAAAACTAAAAAAAAAAACTTTAGAAATTATACCTGCTACATAAACAACAAAATCATATAATAACACTTGGATTTAAGGTCGATTTATCACGTAGGAAATCTGTACCAATTGTTTTAAACGCTCTAGTCCAGTGACGTGTGAAAAGAGATATCACATAACCATAATTTTAAACTAATTTTGAAATCAGTAAGATATTATGGTCGGTCCCAACTCTACACTGAGTAAATGAGCAAAAACATTTTTTTTTTTTTTGTAATTTCAATAATTTATTTTAGTGAATGATTTTCGGAAGTTGGACTAACAGAGACGGACAATACAATGGAATCACTATATAGGAATTCGATTAAAGTAGTAAAACTACAAAATTTGATTTCAAAATTTAAAATTTTTCCATATTTGGCTCATAATGTAAACAAAAAACAAGTAAGAGTGGTATATTCGGCTATGCCGAATCTTATATACCCTTCACCTTTGTTGTGGATGCATTAATTGCCCATTTTCAGCGTATAACATCCTAAATATTTCAAGAAAACTTTTAAAAAGTTACAAACGAAATGACAATCTTAAAACAATCATGCAATAAATTATCTTTTATTGACGAAATTTTCAGAGGTTGTCTCGGATTTTTGCTCATATCTCCATTATTTATGGAGGGATTTTCCTGATTTTAAATAGGAAACTTCTCGAAAGCATGTCTGACAGAATTATTGAAGAACAGACAGACAGACGTTGTATGGCTAAATATTGAAAACTCTCCCTAGTGATTCTACCTTCTACAATTATTGTATCAAGGTTTCCAGTATAAACTATTTTGGAATTAATTTTAAATTTAATTCTAAAATAGTATATAAAAAACCGCTGAGTTTTAAAATGAAACCTAGACTTTTTACTGTGTAAATAACATTATATTGGTAACAACTGAAAAAGGGTAATTTTACCTTTTCCTGCCCTTTTTTAAAATATATAGTATCTTTTGTAAACATATTAAAAAATACGTAAATGTTTCGTTAGGTTTTTAAATATTTAAGCTTAAGTTATATTTTACACAAAATTGTACAGATTGATAATATTTTTCTTTATTAAGAGGGCTGTTATTTTTTCCAGATTGAATGTTAGGAAAGTTTGACCAGACTCAATAAATGTATAAATAAAATATGATTTCTCTAACTGGGGAGTTTAATAGATGATACTTACAGTGACACTAATATACACCACAAAATAATGCTGAGGATGGGGTTTCTGCCAAGTAATATTTTTCTATATGCTTTAAAATTATTACAAGTAGGAATAAATTTTTTTTCTAAGAAATTATAAAAATCAAAAATATTAATTTAGAAATATTTTCGAAAATCCATTTCTGCTGAATTATAATTATATTATTCTATGTGAAATTAGGGAAATAAAGTTTTTATTTTTTGCGAAATGTAAAAAATGTCGTAAATCCGATTAAAAAATAAACTTCATATTATTAAATTTTGGGCCATACTAAGGAGTGAGATCGTAAAATTCTTAACACACGTTTTTCATTAAAACTTTTAACCCAAGTACTATTTGATATTTTTTTATCAAGTTACCTTTGTAAAACATGTCAGTTATTATGTTTAATGTCAATTATATTGATTTGTTGTTAATCTGATTAAAATGAGAAAAAAGAAAAAAGTGAGTACTAAAATTATTAAATATTTTCAACAAACCCCAACTTGGTCCTACAAAAAGTTGGCCAAGCATTCAAAGGTCTGCCGTCAAACTATTTCCAATGTTATTAAACAGTACCGGGAGAACTTGTCCGTTGATAGAAAACCTGGTTCATGTAGAAGGAATGGTCTACATTAGAGTTTCCAAAAAACCGAAGAATTTCAAAACCGCGGTTTCGGTTTTAAAAAATTGAAAACCGATCGGTTTCGGTTCGGTTTTGTGATAATTTATTAACTATTAACTCAGTTGTTAATATAGAAAATGCTATACAAATTTAAAGTTCAAAATTGACGAGCGTTCAAGAGGATAGTGGAAAATGTGTACTATTTCTTTTTACTTATATGTATACATAATAGTTGGCTGATATGCTTCTGAGTAAAGAAAGAATCAAGGATATAGGACATAATGATTTTGAGGTAACAGAAAATAATAGTTTCTATAATAATGAACCTATAAGCATGAAATTAAACACACATGATCCTGATTGAATATAAAAAAGGGACTTGCAGGTACTTTTTCGTACTAATAGTACTTTTTGAATATTTTATAACTATGGACCTAGAAACGCGAATTCAAAAGGGATAATTAATGTTAATTAATGTTTCTTTATTGAAAAGGTACTTTTTGAATATTTTATAATAATAAACCTTAAAATTGAATATATTGCACAAATGATTCTGAATGCGTTAGAATAAACAAAATATGATTATAGTGGTAGCTTTCTTTTGTATTTTCTGTAATAATGGACACAGAAATATGAAATGAGACATTAATGATGCTAAGTAGGAATACAAAATGTGGGTCTTTATGGTACTGTTTTCATTATACTAATACGTTAAGAATGAGCTACAACCCACATTACAATAAATCAATAAACATGAAACTAGAGACATGTTTTCCTGAATTAGTATTAATTTATAAAGGGAGACTTAATAGTACTATTTCTATATTCCAATTGAGGTGGCGATGCGCACCGGTCAGCTAGTACTCCATACTTTCATCGGATATTTGAAAATAACTAAGACTTTGATACAAAAAAGTTGCATTATTTAGCCTGAGAAAGGTAGCCTGCTACATCATCTGAAGCAATTATTATAAAACAATTCAAAAAATTTAAACAAATCTTAAGATATTTTTACCAGCTGTGTTTAGAGATATTGGATGAATAATTGGATGAAAAAGTTTTTTTCTCATTTCTTAATTTTGAATTTTTCTAGTGAAAATAGATTAAAAGTGAAAACCGAAGAAAAATTGTCGGTTTCGGTTTCGGTTAAAACCGAATTGGAAACTCTAGTCTACATGATGTTTCTAAAGCCAAAAAAATAGAAAGCATTTTCAAAAGAGCTCCCAACACATCCGGTAGAAAAGCAGCCCAGTTAGCTCAGTGGTCGCACTATTTGGTACGAAAAGTTAAAGCTAATGCTGGTTTAAAAACATACAAGGCTCAAAACGTTCCTGACAGGAACTCTGCTAAAAATTTAGAGGCCAAAAACAGAGCACGGAAATTGAAATCAAGTTTTATAAAAAAATATTCTTGCTGCATAATGGATGACGAAATGTATGTTCTGGCAGATTTTTCGCAACTTCCTGATCAAAAATTTTATGTTGCTGATGCTCGAGGGAATGTTGAAGAAAAGTTTTAGACCCAAAAGCAGACAAAATTTCCCAAAAAGTTCTTGTTATGGCAACCAATATGCAGTTGCGGCAATAGAAGCCAATCATTTGTTACATCGGGCTCTATAAATACCGGAATGTACATCAAGGAATGTTTACAAAAAAGGCTGTTTCCATTCATAAGACTTCATAATGTGTCCACTTATCTTTGGCCTGACTTGGCATCCTGTCACTATGGTAAACAAGCCCTTCAGTGGTACAAGAACAATAATGTGCCCGAAGCTAAGGCCAGTGGAGAGATATTGGGCTCTTATTAAAAGAGAATTGAAGAGCACAAAAAGGTGTCCAAAAGTGTGGTAGATTTTAAACGGAAATGGACTACCTGTTCGAACAAAGTGACAGAAAGCACTATAAAAACGTTAATGGAAGGGTTTCCGAAAATGGTTCAATATTTCATCACTTGTGATTAAAACTATAAAAATATATTTTTTTTTTTGTAAATTATAATAATAATTTCTATCAAATAAAAAAAAATTAAAACTGTAAGTTTAGTGGTTTCGTTTTTATTAACATATATGTATGTATGTTAAGAATTTTTCGATCTCACTCCTTATTATAGATATTATCCATAGATATGTCAACAATAAATCCGATGTTAACAATTTTACACTATTTCCAACTGACGATTAAAGGCAAACTCAATTATGCAGAAAAAAAGCGCAGTCAATAAAAAGCTCATTAAATTATAAAACAATACATTTTCCTTCATGAACTATAACATGCTCGTGCTTAAATACAATTCATTCATTCATTCATACATTTATTCAGCCATTCATGCACCCGGTAGTAAAACTTTGCTAGTTTTTTTTTTTTATATTAATAAATTTCACTTCAAACATACTTACTTACTTGTTTTAAAATACATACAAACATATGTTACACATTTCATATTGTGTATAAATTCATACATTTATGTACATATGTATGTAGGTATGTACATATTCATACATACATATATATGTATTTATGATTGCTTTATCAAAATTAAATAAAAAAATTATACATATGTATAAAAAAAGATTTCATAAATTTTTTACTCATTCATACATACATTCCAGTACTCGTATGTATGTTTTATTTTTTATTTTTACTTGGTAGCACGTGTAGACCAATAGAGTTCTTTGAACTTTTTGATGTAATACCATTACAAAGCTATACAAAATATTACAATACAAAAAATAAAATAAAAATGAAAATAATAATAATAATAAGAAAACAGAAATATATATCAAACATATAAAAAAAAATATATACAAAGAAATCAGAAACAGAAAAATCAGTGTAATAAAATCATTTTAAGAGTTTTGTTTTTAATGTTAAGAGAGTCTTGAGTTATTGAAAAGAGAAACATTACATTGACATCATCATCATATAATTGAATTACCTTGAGTTTTTCATTTAAAAATAATAGTGATAATTATAGAAAATTAAGTTGATTGTTTAAGTGAATATTTTACTGTTTGTTCACTTTTTTGTGAGGGTGGGGAGGGTGTGTAAGGTTTAAGCTTTATGCTTGTAATGTATATTTAGCTTTTGCCCTCTGAAGGCCAGCTCTGTCAGAAATACTTTAGTTCCCATGTGGGAAAAATATGTAGTTAAGAGGCCTTTCTAAGGACCTTATTTTGCAAAATCGTTTCAATTTTACACGGCGTGTAATTGGGAGCCAAAGTCTTGCATACTCACTTCAGAAGGTCTTTCATTAAAGAAATTTTTAATATTATGACGATAAATCATATAAACAATCATAAACCACACAGGTGATGGTAACATACGCTTTGACACACTACTTTTATTGGCCCAATGATGAACTCTATTGAAACTGGTTAAAATTGTTATTAAAATTCACGCATCAACCCTTTTAAATGTGTTCAATATATTGTTATATATGAATAAATCACTCTTCAAGTAATGGTCATAGCTTCCATAGGTCCATTTTAAAAAATGTTTTCAAAATGTTGGCAGCAATAAACAAGTAAAGAAATACAGTCAATCAAGCCTGAGCATAAAATACCCTAAACTGAGCATATGAGCAAATCATTATTCTATTAAAATTACAACTTTTTTTCTTGAGTGATTTTCGGAGGCGGGCCTTAAACCGATCGTTGTGAAATTTTGTAGTGTGATTTCTTCTATATGAAACAAATTTTTTTTTTTTTAATTTTATTTAGATTCCAACATTTTTATGAGATTTATGCTCCTTAAAGTGATTTTCGGAAGTGGTCTTATATGGCAGCTATGACCAATTATGGATCGATCGTCATTAAATTCGGTCGTATGATTTGTGTATATATGAAACTTATTTCTATAGAATTTTATATGGATAAGAGATTTATGCTTGTTAAAGCGATTTTTTAACATAGGAGCTACCAATTATGCACCGATCATCTTCAAAGTAGGTCGTGTAATGTATGTCTATATGAAGCTTATTTATGTGGATACCAATATTTTTAAGATATTTATGTTCCTTAAAGAGATTTTAGGAAGTGGGACATATCAATTAATTTGATTGAGCCGAACAAAGTTTTTAAAATTCCTTTTTTGTAAAACTTATTTTTGGAGGATTTTGTGTGGATACCTATATATGTAAATCAGACATTTATGACAAAAAAAAAAAATCATATTTCGGGAGGATATTTCTATTGGCGCTAGGTGAAATAATGGATGGCTTTAAGCCAGTTTCAATTGGCTTCGTCCCAGTGCTGAAAAAAGTTTATATACCAAACTTGATCGAATTATCTTTAAAATTGCGACCTGTACTTTGCGAAAAAGGGTTACCTAGACAGTTAACCAGCCGAAAGGACGGCTGTGAATCGGTATACTTTAAGGTAGGTATTGGACTAATATCTTTGGTTGTATAACAACCATACTTTGACTAATTACCATTATTGGATATAACTTTCATTTAAGTCCGAATATTATTTATTTTAAACAAACACAAACTTTGTTTGTCTGTCTATACACCCAGAGTCTCTGGTGGGAATCAAAGCTGAGACCCTCAGATTGATAGTCCAGCGTACTATCGTCTAGTCTATCAGGGCACTCATTTAAACAAGTTAAACTGTATTAAATAACATGAAATTCTGGTTTGAAAATAAATACTGGACACACGCAGAAAAAAATATAGTTGTGCATGTTTACTGTAACCATTTCAACATTTTAATAATTTTTTAACGGTATTATAGTCACAGTAACTATTTATATGATTGTGGTAACAATAATATGGTTAATTTACGATTCACATGATTGTATCAACCATATATATCAACCACATATATGAGAACAACACATTATGATAAAATTATTCATCATACAAATGGTTGTCGCAAACATATACTTGTTTACTGTAACCATATATATATGGTTGATACAATCATGTGAATCGTAAACTAACCATATTATTGTTACCACAATTATATAAGTAATTACTGTGACTATAATATTATTGAAAATGTTGAAATGGTTACAGCAAACATGTACAACTAAATTTTTTTTCTGCGTACAATAATTTATATTACCAGTAAATCACTTAAAAGCCCATAAATATGTAGTACATGGCAGTATCGAAATAAAATTCGATACAATTCGACACAGTTCATTTGGGCCCACCAATTAGGTTCTTTTTTGTTAAATGTAAGAAACAGATTTTATGGAAGCAGAGAGAGAGATAGAAAAGTGATAGATAAGATATAGAAAATGCAAAAAGTCTTTTAACATGAGAAAGGTCACACCTGATATGTAGATCTCCAAGTGTAGGAAAATGACAAATATTCTTCTCTTCCCCATTCTGATAGATTCTATAGAACAAGTGGCAAATTTACAGTGTCTGGTGAAAACTACCACAATGATGGATAGGGGCGCGGTTATGTTATTTCAAGATCGCCATTCCATTCATAACTCTTTTAAAAGGAGTAAAGTTTATAGAAACTTCTACTGCCTTCCACCAGACATAAATGGTTGTCACAAACATATACATGTTTACTGTAACCATATATATGGTTGAAATATTCATATGAATCGTAAATTAACCATATTATTGTTACCACAATCATATATATAATTACTGGGACTATAATATTGTTAAAAATGTTGAAATGGTTACAGTAACCATGCACAAATATTGAAATGGTTACAGTAACAATACCCAACAATATTTTTTGTCTGCGTGAAAGGCTCTGGCTACAAAGCTCCCAAAACCCCGTACATGTTGACGATGTCACAAGACAAGCAATCGACTGGAACCCGCAAGGAAGACCATCACACACATGGCGTCTCCAAATCGAAATTTGAGCGGCCAACCAACACAAGAGCTGGAACGAGATAAAAACACTTGCATCGGACAAATCAGAATGAAACAAATTTGTTATGGCCCTATGCTCCTTATAGGAACTACGGGAACTTATATATATAATATATAAAAACATATTCCCATTAAAACATCAAACAAAAAGTCTGGCAACTGTATTCAATGAACGAATATGTGATTTTCATTTAAGAAAATTTATAAACAAAATCTTGTTATTTTAAAACTCTCATCATTCTCGTAATCATTATAGCCCAGTATGTTGGTGCTGTTGTTGCTGCTGATGATTTGGCAAGAGTTGTAAATGAAATTTACAAAACACAACAAATACTTACTCTTACTCTATGTATAGTTATTCCTTTACTTCCCACTCTCAACAACAAATTTGTTGTTATTTTTATTTAATATTATTGCTGTTTGTTGTATAAATGTTGCTGACAATGATGATGGTTGGTTGGCTGGTTTGGTTTGGTTTGTTGGTTGCTAGTTGTACGTTTGTTTGCCTGGTTCATTTGTAACCAGTTGTCAATGTTTTTCATGTGGTTGTTGTCTTTCTTTAATACTTTGTGTAGTTTTATTTAATTTTTTTCCCTCCAGCAGCAACAGCAAACACAATTTTAGCGACATCATCATCAACATCATGATCATCATGTTACTCTTCTTAGGTTTTCTGCTTTAAAAGCTATTTCCATTGCTTTGTTGCTTGTTGTAGTTGTTGTTATGGTTGTTGCTGTGTTGTCTTCCATGGAAGAAAACAGTTCATTCAACCTCGCCCCAGTGAACTTAGCTGAGGTTATTTTTACATTATGCCCCTGTGTGAGAAAGCCCCCTCATCTTCTTTATCAGTTTTTGTCTATATAAAAACCTATTTAACACCGTTTCCATTAGAAGTTAAGGAACATTAGTTTTTAAATGTTTTATTGAAACTTGCATTTCTGGTTCTATTTAAGTGATTTTAGGAGCTATGGTCAAATATGGACCTATCCAAACAAAATTTAGTTTTATGATTTCTGTTTAAATATAACTTAAGAAATCTATTATTATATAGGCATTTATGTACCATGGAGCCAAATCCCGGACAAAATTTGTATGGGTGCTAGAAGAAATCATGTAACGATTTTTGCCATTTTCAACAGAACTTGTCCTTTTATTAAAATAGCAATGTATGCAAAAGTTCATGATATTATGCAAAAAATTTAAAGAAAATAGCAAACAAAATTTGAAAAATATCAATATTTTGTAAGGTTGTCTCACTTTTTAGCCAAACATGTCTGATCAACAATTTCAACCCCCTAAGTACTTCCCTCGATGCCCTATTGCTTTAGAATTTTATAAGGGCCCAGAATATATACACTTTTTGGTTCTACATACTACCAATATTTCGTTATATTACAAACATAATGATAAACTCAATAGAATATCGGTAAAGGTATGTAGAGGTAAGAATAATTGTGATTATATCGATGACGGTAGTTTATCGTTAACGGTAGTTGAGCTGAAATGGTAATTTAGGGGTAGGAATAGATTAGCGGTAGCCTTATAATCTAGACGTGAATATAATACATTAAAAAATGACAAGAAATTGAAGAATAAAATTTCATATATTTTCATGTTTCATTTATTTAATACGATTTTAATATTAAACAAAATAAAGTTTACAACATAATATATTTCTTATTTGTAACATCCTAAACAAGGAAACAGTGTAATAGACAACATCTACTCTTCACTATAAATGAAAGAAAAGTTTCAATAGAAAAAAACTAGTAAATAACTTTGGAACACCAAGTCAGCTTCATACCTTAGATGTGGCAGGCAGACTAGCAGGCAAACCAGTCATCTAGCAGCAGCAACAGCATCATTATGTTCCTGGTAGTCATTCAGTTCACATGATGCGAGTATATTCTTCTCGTCGTCATGTTCATGTGCATACAAATATGATTCTTGGTTTTTGTTCATTCTTGTTTCTACTTTAGGTGGCAACCGAACTAAATACACGCACACCGATACATTTCAATACACAGATACTTCATTCTATAGCTGCTCATATCTGTTTTTGTATCTGAACATGTTTCTTTCTATGTTTAGTCGTAGTATTTAGTTTATTTTAGTATGTAGTTGAATATTTGTATGTTTTGGTAAATCGTGTTTTTATTTAAACATTTTTTTATCTTAGCTATGTTCATCTTTAGAAATTGATTTTTGTTGTTGCTTTTGCTTTTGCCGCTGTAATTTTAAGAATACATAGTTTTTTGTTTTTGTCTATTTTTACACAAAGCAATACTCTGGTCATTTTGCTGGGGCACTTTGTGTAAATGGGCCATAGTTTGGGTAGTATGTAAGTTTGTGCTTTCTGTTGATAAATTCAAAATAATTATGAGAATTACAATGCAAATAAGCAATTGATATGAGAACATTGCAATTTCAACTAGTAATATAGTGTCCATGGTCTTAATGACATACCAAAATGTATCATAAAGTCCATAGGTTAAAATTAGTCCTGCAATCGAAAAAATTCATAACTCACCAAAGTTTAATATCACCGAGAATGATTTCGTTTTTAAACAAATCCAGAATTCAACTTTTTGAGATTTTCAAAAACATTATTTTCTGTGTCCATAACGTACGTATCATGTCACGATACTAGCATAAAACTGTAGCTGTCTTTAATAAGACTTTATGTAGCTTAAAACTCTATTCTTCTGGGATGTGCTAGATCCCACGGGTGTTGGTAATAGAATTTTTGAGATAGTCTAAAGTCCCAACTCATGTGATAACCCTGTTTATGCAGTGCATTAAAGTTATGATGTTAGCGGGAGAAAACAGTATTTATGGACGTTTGACTTGAATTGGTAAATACAAGGTGGCGCAAAAGTAATCCTCCTATCAGAAAATGCTATAAATTTTGCGATTGGCCCCTAATGTCAGTTCTGTTTTGACATTTGTGTAGTAAACACATGCGAAATACACGTTGATAAACAATGTTACGCTACACTGCTCCAGAACGCGGAATATCGCTGACTATTTATTTGACCAATAATCGGTCGGTGACTTTGGCACAACGTGAATTTCGTCGCAGATTTCCTGGCCGTCCAACGCCTACTGGTGAAACACTGCGACGGGAAAACATTGGCAGGTAGTCACATGCGTAGGTTCACCCATTATAATATCTGTAATATAATGATAAGCAGTCCATGTTCTAACAATATTCCAAAGTATCAAAAAATATTGACACTTGATTACTTGATAAGGTCTGGTTGTCATCTCCTACGAGGTCTTCGTTAAGTCATCAGCCATGAAACGCTCTCCCAGAATATACTCCAGTCTACAATCATTAACAATACAAAGAGATAGATCGTAACTGTTCTGGGTAGCTATAAGTCATACGCTAAGTTTAAAGACTTTGGATACTTAGGATATCATTCTAACAACATAGAGTTGGAGAGCCCCGAGATAAGTTAAAAAGGACCTTCCTGTTCATTATCCATTGGGTATCGGTAGCAGCTCCTATACTGAATTAATTCTTAGGTCGCTGTGTACCACATAAATGTCGTACCCAGCAGACACAAAGGAATACCTAATGCTGAAAAAACAGTAGTTCTGGAACAAGCCTCTGCTAATTTATGGCCAGCTATGTAAAAGATGATCGAACTATTTTTTTTTTTTTTTTGGAAATTTATATGGCTTTTTTTTAAATCATATCGGTATTGAAAGCAAGTTTCTGCGATCGATTCTTCGGAGCCACTATTTCACAAATATCGGCCGGAACGTTGACAATTTGCGTTCGATCTTGGTCTTGAGGCCACTTTATGTTGTTGGAATAAACCGAAAACCGCACAGGAGACTACACAACCACAGTTCAATGATTTTAAATCCTACCAAGTCATTGTATCAACCACCTAGATGGCGAACATTTTCATCGGCGAAAAAATACATTCATCACATATCCGGCATGAAATCCGGTAACACATGGTCCCTTTCTGTGAACGCAATTTAGTCTCTTAACCCTTTCACGACCATAAGACTATTTGTATAAAAGTAATCATTTTGTCTATTTAATGTGAATCAGTTAGCGCCAAGAAAACATATTTTGAAATTATAACAAAAAAATTTTATCGGATTTAATGGTATTTTGGTCATAAAGTGCAAATGTTCGTTCCACATACTCATGTTTATGGACTACATATCAATGAACGGAACATGAATAATGATTTTATAACTTTTTATAGCAAAAATTCACTTACCAAGCCAATTATATATCCCAATATAAAATTTACAAAATCAGTTTTACACTTAAAAAGACTTGGGCACAATTCTTGAACACAGTATCAAAATAAAACTGTAACTTTTCAAAGACAATAAAAAATAAATCCTATAACCGAACTTTTTTTAATCTAATCACATTAATAAGAGACACGTTTAAGAACTAATTAATATTAAAATGGTACCCATTCAATTATTTGTTATTTAGTTATTCAATATTTTTGTGTTGGGACACCGGTGTCCCTGTGGTCGTCAAAGGGTTAAAGCACATACGAAGTTGTAACTACCCAGTAATTAAGATTTTTCTTATTTTTAGAAATTTTTAAGCGCTGCTCGTTTGTTAACTTCACACTAAGTTCTTGTTGGGTTATTTTGAAATTGAAATCAGTAAAGAGGGGCATAACTTGACTTAATGTTGCCAACTCTGATATGAATTCCGGAATTTGGATGAGGTGATGATGCGTAAATGTTTATTCAGATGTCATTTAATCATATATGAGGATGGGTGAATACGGTACGGAACATTCTCAATAATTATCAATATGTATTCAGAGGGAATGCAAGGAGTTTTAATATTCTGCAGATGTTGTCATAATGAGAAAGAGAAGAAGACAATGTGCCAACTTCGCTAGAATTATAATGTGTATACAGATTTTCTACAATGGCAAAGCATCTACTCGTGACTGTGATATATCTTTAGTTTCTTAATAAAAAAATTTAATATAAAGCATTTTCTTTTATATAATTAACTATATGTAAGTAGATCTCATGTTTGCTTTAAATTGTATAAATTTTTTAATAGTTTTCTTCATCATTTCACCAAATCAATCACTTCCGATTTACAACAATGTACATATCTACATCATTCTTATACTATAATTTTTCAAACGTTACTCCACCTATTTTAAGCATAACTTATACATTTCAACGATTAAAAACCATACACGTTATTTAAAAAAAAAAAAAAAAAAAAAGAGTAGAAAAATCGTTTACATTTCATCTAATAATTTCTTGCCACTTTGTTGAAATAATTGTTCTTTTGTCTTATGGCTCAGCTCTGATAGTCAAGACAGCTCAATCCAACTACCAGCATTTAAGTGTTCATACATTTCAAGTGTAAACAAACTTTTATCGAAAGGTTTTTGAACCCTACAGCACAACTTCCTCACCTTATGGAGGAAATAAATGACTGTGTGTGGCTGTGTCCGTATAAAGGCAAATGATATTGTCGTTAGTAGTGGTGGTACTGCTCTTGTAGTTTTTGCTGTTGCTGTAAGAAGCTTAAAACGAAAGTGAAAGTTTTGAAATTAAATTCAAAACAAACTATGTATGTATATACAAACTACCAAACTACCATCACTAACGACTTGGCTGGTAGTCACTGTAAATATTCACACATAAACTTAAATCTATACATATTTAACCAGGTAGTTTGTCTATATCTAAACATATTTTGTGAATGCAAAGTTTTGCTGTTGGCATGTCAACAATTTTTTATTTTATTTTTTTTTATTCAACAAGTCTAGATGAATTAATGTTTGCATTGTGTATGTTGACTACTTTATAACCATGTTCATACCTCTAAAATTCTATTTACTGCCATGTTAAGATGAGATATAGTTTTTATATTTCTTAATCTTTTATTATTTCGTTCATTTCTTTTGTAAGTGTAGAATGCCTCATAAAAACTAAAGACACCATTTAAAATTATTACTTTTAAAGCCACAAAAAACCAGAACGAGAACATCTGATACAAAACCAAAAGAACAGACTTTATTGAGCATTTATTCTGTGAAATTGTTAAGGAAGAGTAGTAGCAAAATCTAAAAATTGCACAATTAGATTTATGTTGGAAAAAAAAACACATTCTAAGATTTTTCTAACTACTATCATGCACTCTGAGATGTTTTTTTTTTTTGTAAGTTTTCTGTTCGTTAGAATAGTGTTTTTGTTATTGTTATTCTTAAATTATAATCTTGGCGCTTAGCACGCGATCTTCATCAGCATTTTTCCTTTAGTGCTGATATTATAAATCATTCGACATGCACTTCCATCATCCAAAGTGATTTGAAGGAATGGATTTATGACGAAAAAAAAACATATTCGATTAAGACATATAATTGTCGTCTTGCCTGTAAAAAGAAAAATGAAAAGTTGTTCAACACATAGATTTTGATGTGGCTAGTTGCTACCTAGTACACCACGCTGTTGTAATATTTCAGTTTGTTAGATTATGTATATAGTAGGGTATTCAATTAATCGGTTTTCTGATTCAATCGGTTAATCAAGCAAATAATTAATCGGGGTTTAGATTTAATCGGTTATTTTTAAATTATTCGATTAACCGAATTATTTCTATTTTAATTTTAACTTGAAGATAAAACCACGAATTTTGTGTACTTATTTAAGCATTTCAACAAAAAAATAAATAATAGGAACTAAATATGGTATTTTAGGTCCTTTTTATTTATAAATGTGAGTTTTTTTTTAGGATTTTAGTGAGATATTCTCAAATAATCTTTTAAAAAAAGAATAGGAACGGTTTCCTTTTAATCGATTTTTCTTTGGTTTTAATAAAACTTAACTTGGACAAAATTCTCTTACTGATTGTGAATGTTGGAGAAATCGAAAGTAAAGCATGAGAAATACTCCATTATACCATTGGAAAATTTCCTTAAGTTCTGATAAAAGACTTGCTTCAGTAATGTCTTCAGTTTCGTCTATTATCATGTCTTCCTCCAACTCATTAGCACAAATTTCATCATGGATCGTTCTAGAAAAAAGGTCATTTCCAAATTCCCTAATTTCAGTTTTTGATCTATATTTAAAAAACTATTGCTAAAAGGGAATGTTCATAAGATAATAAATATAAAGTCCAAAAAAAAAAAGAAATTTCGGTTAATCGGTTAATCGACACAAATTAATCGGTTTATTTGTTATTTGAAAATCGGCAATTTTAAATTATTCGAACATTTAACCGACCAAAATTAATCGGTTAACCGATTAACGGTTAATCGATTGAATACCCTAGTATATAGACAACAGTGAACCTTTATTATGTTTGCAAATCACTTCGAGCCTTGTTCCGGATTGAGTTCTCGTAAGTAACTCTGGGATAAAGTTGTAACTACAGAATATACATCTTTTGAGTTTTCCTAAATCCGTCAACAATATTACTATATATGGCTAGCCAGGAACTAAAGTGGTCTAAGTAACAATTTCATCATTTAACAGTTTAATAATTTTGGTTTTCTCAATATACCGACAAAAAACATTATTTTCAGTTGACAATACCTCTAAAAATAGAAAGTTGGGAACCCTGACAACATGTTTACATAAATCAGCTGTTTAATGTGGCCATCGACAGCCGAAATCTTTTGAAAAATTCATTATCCTCCATGTCTGTCAGGTAGTTAGGCCTGGCATGATAAACTCTTTCATTATTCACTTGGAACTCATGTTCTTCGAGTTCATTCTCTATTAAATTAATGTTAATTCCTCTATTAAACTTTTTTTTTTATAAAATCTATTTAATTTCGTTTACAAACACACAAACACATAAAAACTATGAAAATCAGTCAGCTGATTGAATTTATCTGTACGATAAATAAATAATTGGCAGATGAGGTCGGGTTAGCTTTGCGGCAGAATAGAAGCAAATGAGACATTGAGAAAACTAAAGTTTTTTAATCTGCAGTTTATCGTTGGAAAAAAAAGAGAATCGCCTAATGAGAAAACGGCCCCAGATTACAAGATCATTATGAAAAATTGATTTCAACTGACACATAACATTGAATGCACTCTTTCTTTCCACTGCTTAATGTCTCTGTGCTATCTGGATAGTATTATAAATTTAAAATGCTTTATTTTTTGTTATTTAACTCTTTTTTTATCCGAGTCATTGTTTATATTATCACTTATTGTTTAAGTTCATTGTTTTTTTTCACTACAGACACTCATACTTACATCTATATTTCGTAGTACTTCACTTTTATGATGTTGTTCTTATTTGTTGTTCTTTATAATCATATAAATATAAATTTTATTCCTAAGAAATCATGGCACAACTAACTACATAACTAGTTACTTACACTATTCAACTTTTATTATTTTTTTTTTTTTTTTTTTGTTTATATGGTTGTTGATTCCGAAATATATTCAGGGGACTCTATTAAATTGTAAATATACTTACATGCCTTAAACACAGGGTTTGTTATAATAATAACTAATATTGTAATAAATGTTAAAAGCTTTTTATACACCTTCTCCTGTATCAACTCATTTATGTAATATTTATACTATATTAATAAAATTGTATTGTGGTGAAGTGAATTTTAAAAGAAAGAATCCAACAAAATGTGTCTATTAAGGTCATTCCCTTAAAATGTAAAAAAATATGGATCCATTTTTAACTGAAATACCATTTAAATCAAAATTTAACGATCTTCTAATACCTATTACATTTCAAATTCTGGTAAGTCAATTTGTAAGCATGGATCGCTTTTTTAATTAATCGAAGTTTAACACAAATTTTAATTGTTTTAGTTAAGAATATCTATGGAATATGTTGGGTCCAGTTTATTAAAGCCCTTTACAACTGTTCTTATCTTATCTTCAGTGGGTGTTGTTTTATCATTTACTGGACGTTTTTGTCGCATTCCATTAAAACCTTTAATAAAGAGATTATGTATAGCAATGAAAATGCTTATTTTTTATCTTCATAACAATTAGGGGTTAATGTACTTAAAGTTTATTAACCACTACAATATTTATTTATTTTTTCTTTACAAGATTATTTCAATTTAATTTAAGTATAAAGCTTTATAAAGTCTACTAAACAATGTTTACTGATCGTAAACATTGTAAATATGAGTGAATAATAAACATGTAATGGCGAATTCGAAATATAATAGTATTGAAATATATCGTGTGTTTTTGAGCATCTAACAATTCCCAGCAGTTAAGCAAGTAGTCAATGGATACATTGACATACATATAGACAGACAGGCTCCAATTCATATATTTTGAGTCATTTGACACGTATGTGTTCTTCGTAGTACAGAGAAAAATTAATTGGTTACTTTATACATACCAGGTAATATAGCGTGAAGACAATTGTAATTTAATATTTCTAAGTAACCTTGAGTGTAGTCACTTTAAATGATTATTTTTTACTGCACTTTTTGTGAGTAATTCGTACAAACTGGGGGCAAATACTCGCACTCGTAATCGAAATTAGCGTTCGAGTAAAAACTCGTTCGTTATCGAGCACAATCATTATAATTTTCTATACATTTTATTCGATGTCGAATAAGAGAATCTCAAAAATAAAAAAAAACTCGCACGTTCGAATAAGTACTCTATCGTGTTCGACTGCGGTAATTAGCTCCCTGGTTTTATATAAATTGTGTTGATATAATTCTCATACAGTTTATTTTCTTTTTGCTTAAGTATACTAACATTTAGTATAACCTAGCGGGAAGTCAACTGTTATTTTAGTGTCTCTAAGTAACCTAGAGTGTAGTCAATTTAAACGTTTATTTTGTACTGTACTTTAGAAAGAGTTATTTTGTTTCCAAGAACTGCTGGATTTGAAACCATTTAAACCAATTTGTTAACTTATTTAGTAAACAAGTAAGGTAAAAGGGGGATCATTCGCACATCTGCCAACACCGAATTGTTTAAACTTTTTTTTGTTAAGTTATATGAAATAAACAATAATTATCTAGTTTATTGTACTTTGTATACATTTATATTTTGGATTTTTTTGATTAGTTTTACAAGCGACAAATCTGCCCCATCCCTTCGTCATATTTACCCCATAGGTGGGGTGGTTTCGTCGTTTTTGATCAGTCTAGAAATGTTAATAAAAAGTAAGAGTGCAATTTTCGGCTATGCCGACTCTTATATACCCTTCACCTTTGTTGTGGATGCATTAATTACCCACATTCAGCGTATAGCATCATAAATATAGCAAGAAAACTTTTAAACATTTTACATTTAATTGCTGACGAATAGATTATATTGTATAAGTTACAAACGAAATGACAATCTTATATATACCCTTCTCACGAAGGTAAAGGGTATAAAAACAACAACGCCAAACGAAAACAAAATGCGCAAAGCAATGAAACCAGCACACATCCAAACATACGTTTTATAGTTTTTATGTCAAAGCATGCAATAAATTGCCTTTTTTTTGATGACATTTTCAGAGGTTGTCTCAGATTTTTGATCATATCTCCGTTAATTATGTACTGGTTTTGCTGATTTTAAATAGGAAACTTCTCGAAAGCATGTCTGACAGAATTATTGAAGATTTGGATCCCGAAGATATCTAGGGTCTTCAAAAAAATTGATTTCAACAGACAAACAGACAGACAGACAGACAGACAGACAGACAGACAGACAGACAGACAGACAGACAAACAAACAAACATACAGACAGACAGACAGACAGACAGACAGACAAACAGACAGACAGACTCCGCTATCTATAAGGATCCAGAATATATATACTTTATAGGGTCGGAAAATTATATTGTGGAAACTACAAACGGAATGACAAACTTATATATATTAATAAGATTGTATTATGGTGAAGTGAATCCAACAAAATGTGTTTGTTAAGGTCATTCCCTTAAAATGTAAAATAATATGGATCCATTTTTAACTGAAATACCATTCGATTGTATCATTTACTTTAAGTCAAAATTTAACGATACCTATTACATTTCAAATTCTGGTAAGTCAATTTGTAAGCATGGATTGCTTTTTTAATTGATCGAAGTTTAACAGACAGACAGACAGACAGACAGACTCCGCTATCTATAAGGATCCAGAATATATATACTTTATAGGGTCGGAAAATTATATTGTGGAAACTACAAACGGAATGACAAACTTATATATACCCTTCTCACGAAGGTGAAGGGTATAAATATGTATATTAAGATGGGATAGGCAAGATTGAAATGATTAAAACTAAAGACAACATATCTATGTATCCGAAACAAGAAAACATTTATGAGTATTTGGCCGAAATGTCATATTTTAACCCCCTCTAACTCAGAGAGTTCTTGACCGATCTTGTTGAGAAATTGTGTCTGAATTAATATCCAAATTTCATTCCGATCGGAAAACATCGATTTCAAAAGTTGGTTCACTTGACATGAAGTCTATATGTACATATTTAAGTCGTATTCGTCATATTGTGTGCTCTAAATAACAGAAAAATGCTTCTCTTTCTTCTCTGTAATATCGTTAAAAGAATTCTTATGGTTTTCTATGTAATCCCTAAGCTCCTTTAATACGACTAGCTATAGGACGTGCCCCACATACCTCTTCAATTCTTTTGTGATATCAGTTTCACATGCCTGGTGACCACACCCGTATTTCAGATTTTGCAAATAGTGAATGGCTTAGTAACTCCTCAGTCTAATTATATCAAACTTTTGTTTGGATTTGAAATAAATTTATTTATATAGTGTCTTTGATGACTAAAGCTCTTTCAAATTGGGATTAAATTTCGATATATCTTCTTTATCCTAGTAAACTTTCCTTTTCATCAATCATCTGATTAACAGGATCATAATTAGAAAAGCTCAACTAAGTTGAGATCGCGCCTGCACCGGGACAACCGAAATATGGAGTCATTTACCCCACAGACGCTCTAAACATCTTGAAGTTATATGCGACATGCGACTGGAACTAATGCGAATCATATCTTATTTCGAGAATAATAAATGCTTTTCATACGATGACTACAATGTGATCGAAAACGTTGCGAAACATATTGGCTGGGATTTGATGAGGAGACAACATGAATTAATGCTGGCCAAAGTTGTTCAAGTATAACGCAAGAAAATTTAATACCAAATGTGTTTTTCAAGTTTCTGAAAAAATCGTATCAAAATTACATCACAGAATTTCAGCAAAGAGCAAAGCTTGTAGTGCATCCACAAATTGTCAATTGGATTCAAAGGAACGACAAATCAAATTCTTTTGCAGATTTCATTCATGTAACTGGCACTGGTGGCTTCACAGTAATGCAGGCACTTAAACAAATTTTTCAAAACTTTATTGATGATTGGCTCTATCTCTTGAATAATTTGGACAATACTTTCCTAAACATTTTTTGATCGTTCCTGGGTTAATACCAAAAGCATTGATATTTAACGGCTCCGAGGTGGTCAATTTATATTTCTAAAACGGTTTATCAAATTTATTTATATCTTTGAGTGTAGGTTATACAAGTCTAATAACTTGCGATGGTAACTTCATTTACCACAAATCTATTATTAATATATTTAATATCTAAATATTTATAATGGCCCACAGCTTAAGGGCTTAAAATGTTGCTGCAACATAAAGAACGTATCATTTTTTTTTTTTATTAAAAATGTATTTAATAATAAAGTTTAAAAATTTGTTCGCTGTTAATTTGTTGCTATTACGTTGAAAATTTCTCCATAATGAACTCAACCAGTCAATTATACAAGTACGAGTATATGATTAATTAAATTGAAGTTGGAAGCAATAATTTATTTTTTAAATATTTAAATAAAAGAAAATGCCTAGAATTATTGTAATTATCTTGATGGACAAACATTAAATTCTACACTGTACGTTTACTAAGGTTGTCTGTAATTTATTATTGCCATGATTTGCAAAAGAAATGAAAAAACATGATCATCTCTTGAGGGTAATTATTATGTGTATTGAAGTGTCGTGTGTATAGTCATAAGGCATTTAATATACTGACATACAACAGTGGTTTGCATGGATTTTGGGTTGAATTATTGTAAAATTATGTTATGATCTTTTAGATGTGGTGATAACATCTGAAAGATCATATGAGTGATAAAAAGCTTAAAAATTAATAAAAGTAGTGATTGATCTCTTTTAAATCCTTTTTGGGTGTAGTGTCCTTCCTTACCACGGTTTCCTTTGAACAATGTTACAAATGCATCATTAAACATGTTTATCAATTTTATGTCAGATCTCTTAATGAGCAGTTCTTTTTTTCATTCCTTCGCTTGTAATTTTTATTTTATTTATCTGTCGCAAAATACAATTTGTCGTTAAGATCTTTTTCATAAATTAGGAAGGAAACCATTGAGTAAAATAAAAGAGAAAAAAAAAACTCGAAATGAATGAATTGATTGTCAAATAAAAAGTCGTCTCAGTTTGCAATAAAAAAATAAACATGTTTGTTGTACTCGTACAATTACAATTACATGCACTAGCAATTATAAATTGTTGTAGTTATTGTTGTTGTTATACTGCATTTCCTCATTTACCGATGAGATGAGCGTTGACATGCGATTTTGCGTTTTTTTTTTTTTGTGTATACCCTTCAACACGAGTGGCAAGTTTGTCATTCCGTTTGTAATTTCTACATTTTTCATTTGCGAACCCACAAAGTATGTATATATATTCTGGATCGTTATAGATAGCGAAGTCGATATAGCCATGTCCGTCTGTATGTTGAAATCAACTTTGCGTAGCCCCCAAATAAACTACAAACATGATAACATGATAATCAATATATCTGAAATTCTCCCGGCTCGATTGCTGAAATATGGCTGAAATATAAGGAAAAACCCCGGACAAATCGACCTACAAGGAAAAACCCAGGACAACCTGGATTTTTGGCCTATTTTCGATATATATCTGGATTACTAAGTCATTAATATAGACAGTATGGATATCTAATGATAGATATTTCAAATACCATTATATATGGCTATAGTAATGGGAAAAATATTAGAAATTAAAAATAAAAAATTGGAAAAAAATTAAAAAAAACAAATTTGGAACAAAAATTAAAAAAAATTTTGTTTACCTAAAAATATTTGAAATTTTCATTTTAAAGTATACTTTGGTGAAGGGTATATAAGATTCGGCACAGTCGAATATAGCTCTCTTACTTGTTGTTTTTTTTTTTCTTCAGTTTTGTTCCATGTCACAAACAAAATGAAACAAGTGGGCAGTTTGTTGTGAATCTTCATTATCCGGAAATGTGTGATAAATTAATTAGAATCTGCGCTGTCTGCTGTTATTGATGCTAAATATTTTCACATAGAACGATAAATGTGTTTATGTATTTGAATCATACTACGAGGACGTGCATCTGTGTGTAAACATTAAGAATTCATTCATAAAATTAGCATTTTAACTACTATATTTTAAGGAATATAATGAAATGTTCTGTTTTATGTTGAAATCTTTTTCTTAACATGTGTAAGTGATTATGTTAGAAGTAATGCCGAATTTTTTTAAGTTATTACAGATGGAAAGTCGACTGCAAAATAAATTGTAATTTATAAATTATAATACTTATAGTATTATAATTTGATTATCTAACTATAACAGTTACATAGTGCATTGTAAGTCAAACTACTTACAATGCACTATGTGTCCAAAAGCCAAAATTGCGGCAAAAATGATTTCCAAGGGAGCTAGTATCATAAAACCTTGTGTAGAGATCCCTGTTGCTAAAATAAGCATTTGAAAAAAAAATTGGCAATAACCTCCCTCTTTTCGGATAACCCCGGCCCCACCAACTCACCAAACATTTTCAAAAAAGATTTCAATCTTTATTCTCACAGCACTTTCCACAAATAACATTTTAAAAAAGTAGCCATGAACCCCCCCACCCCTCACTCTTCTTATAACCCCACCAGCAACTCACAAAAAATTTCCAAAAAAAAAAAAAAACAATTTACAGTGCACTCGCGGTAACGTGAACACCGTCTAACGTGAACACCGCCTAACGTGAACAAGCTTTTGCTTACATTGACTACTCTGTAACGTGAACAAACTCAGAAAGCTCTATAACGTGAACAATTTTTTTTCACTGCATTTGTTTTCTAATTATGTAGACAACACTTCAATACATACATTAAATTCAATTTTTAAAGTTTTGAGAATCCCCTTGTTAAAAAAATGTGTTTTATCCTCTAAATTAATTTTTTTTTAGTGGCAACGAATGAGTAATTTTATTTGCTATGTAATTTTGTTTCAATTTATAGTTTTTCGTGATCTCGTTTTGTTTTGCAATGCATTTTAATCAATAATTTTGTTTTATTTCACGTTAAAGCATGTAAAACACAGGTTTATATTATAAAATTTTATATTTTTTCCATGAAATTCGACAATCGCTAACGTGAGCAATTTCACTAACATGAACTCCCTTGGTTTTAATTAGTTCACGTTACCGCGAGTGCACTGTATATTCATTCTCACAGCACATTCTACAAATAGCATTTCTTTGTTTGTTTGGCGTTTTCTTGGGGTTTCGCTATAAGTAAATTTTGGGTAAGCAATTGTATATGTCTTTGACATTCGCTATCGTTATAAAACTTGCTATCTTATTCTTCGGTACAAGTAGTTACAAAAAGTGTAAGTATGTTTCTAGAAAAAAGATAATTATTTGCTTAAGTGCAAGTATGTGCAAAAAAATTGAGTATGCCATGAAGCCTGACCTTCCCACAAATGACCATATGGGCAATTCCACGAGAAAGACTACCACGACTGAAAATACAAAAACCCTTGAAACTTTTTTTCAAGATGATTTGAATAGAAGAAAACACTAAAATGTTACTATGTGAAAGTATTTAGAGCTTATTACAACATTTTAAGTGCAAAAATAATAGTTTTAACTGACTATATTTATATTTTTAATTTAATTGGTATATGTTTTAGGCTAAAATTGCAGCGAAAACTAAGCTGTCAAAAAGCATGTAGTATGAAATGAATTTGACTCTACTTGTTGTTTTGCTATTATGAAATTGTTTATTAGAACCGAATATATATTTTCTATTTTTTTTTTTTTTAGTTTTTGTATACATATATTTACAGAATATACATTGTTTAACTATAAGAGAAAAATCGGTCATACGGTATGTCACGTACGATATTAAATTGTATCTCTTACAAAATCATACACAGATTGTTTTTATTGAAATATGACGGATTGTAAAGTAAAAATATTTGGTTTAGTGTAAGAAATAAAAAAAAAACCTAACGCCTCTCACGATTCGCAAATTTTCGCATATTTCTACATGTAGCTCAAAATGACTTGCGTTTTATGTTACGTACGATATACCCTTATTTCGCTCGATATTTTGGACAACAATGTGTCGAAAGAACTTTTTATTTTTTTAAAATATAGTACCCTCTGAATTGAACATAAAGACCAAATTATTTTTCAGATACTCTTATTTTTGCAAGATCTATTCCACTCTATAGGCGTACAAATGTCACGTACGATGACATGGAATTGCCCATATATGTATCATTCCTTGGACAAATGCAGGCAACGTAAGGCAACTTCACAAAAAGCTTGACTAATAAAAATACAAAATTTTACACATAAGGAGTGAGATCGAAAAATTCTTTACATATATCTTAATAAAAACGAAACCACTAATCTTACAGTTTTATTTTTTTTTATTTGATTGAAATTATTATTACAATTTACAAAAAAAAAAAAAAATATATATTTTTATAGTTTTAATCACTAGTGATGAAATTTTTTCGGAAACCCGAAACGTTTTTATAGTGCTTTCTTTCACTTTATTCGAACAGTTTGTCCATCTCCGTTTAAAATCTACCACACTTTTGGACACTTTTTTTGTGCTCCTCAATTATCTTTTAATAAGAGCCCAATATCTCTCCACTGGCCTTAGCTATGGGCAGTTTGGAGGATTTGCCTCTCTTGGTACAAATACCGCATTATTGTTCTTGTACCACTCAAGGGCTTGTTTACCATAGTGACAGGATGCCAAGTCAGGCCAAAAATATGGAATGGAAGCAGTCTTTTTTGTAAACATTCCTTGATGTAAATTTCGGTGTTTATAGAGCCCGTTGTAACAAATTATTGGCTTCTTTTGCCGCAACTGCATATTGCTTGCCATTCCAAGAACTTTTTGGGATATTTTGTCTGCTTTTGGGTCCTAAACTTTTCTTCAACATCAGCAACATAAAATTGTTGACCAGGAAGTTGCGAAAAATCTGCCAGAACATACGTTTCGTTATCTATTATGCAGCAAGGATATTTTTTTATAAAACTTGACTTCAATTTCCGTGCTCTGTTTTTGGCCTCTAAATTTTTATCAGCGTTCCTGTCAGGTACTTTTTGAGCCTTGTATGCTTTTATACCTGCATTAGCTTCAACTTTTCGTACCAAATAGTCCGAGCACTGTGCTAACCGGGCTGCTTTCCTACCGGATGTGTTGGGAGCTCTTTTGAAAATGCTTTCTTTTTTTTTTGCTTTAGAAACATCATATGGACAATTCCTTCTACCTGAACCAGGTTTTATATCAACGGACAAGTTCTCCCGGTACTGTTTAATAACATTGGAAACAGTTTGACGGCAGATCTTTGATTGTTTGGCGAACTTTTTGTAGGACCAAGTTGGGTTTTGTCGAAAATATTTAGTAAGTACTCACTTTTTTCTGGTCACTCATTTTAATCAGATTAACAGCAAATCAATATAATTGACATTAAACATAATAACTGACATGTTTTACAAAGGTAACTTATAAAAAAAAATCAAATAATACTTGGGTTAAAAGTTTTAATGAAAAACGTGTGTTAAGAATTTTACGATCTCACTCCCTAATTTAAACATACAAAATATTTTAGTTTTTTTTAAGTACACACCTCCGATATTGTAATCCATTTTGGTAAATTTTTAGTTACAACTAATTTTTTTAATAAAATTACTTTTCCCATAATGAAATTTTTTTACTTTTTTCAGCTTGAAAACTTTATTTAAAAAATTTAAACTTTCACAGCTGTTTATATATAAACTGAGTGGCCAATTGACATACATTATTGGCATTTATGTCGTCAAATTGTTAGGAATTGAACCGTAAATTATTATTTATTTTTTTTTTTAAGCGAAAGTATAATATTTGTGCAATGAGAGTCTGAGAATCTCACTATTGTAGAAATCCAACAATCTTAAAAATATAAGAAAGTTATTTAGACAAAGCTTAAAGACTTTGAAAATAATATTTTGCATTGTAATGGAGGTCCTACGCCCACTGTTCCGATCTTGCCAATTTTTTGCTAAACTTCGTACAGTGGTAAAGAGTGCACCAACTTTTGAAATCGATTGGGACGAAATTTGCACCATGGTTAGTTAGTTAGTTAGGTCGAGAACTTTCTGAGTTAGAGGAGGTCAAAATTTGACCTTTTTTAAAATTCCCATTCTTAGGGGAATGGACCTAAGCTCTCTTTTGAGCAAAAAAAAAGTTTAAAAAACGGCCCATTTTGAAAAAAAAGTCAACAAAGATTTTGCAAAAAAAGTCAAAAATTGTATGTTTTGAGTTACAAAACATTTATTTTGATAGATACCCCATTCGCATCCCACTAAGCGACCTAATAGGTCTTCAAGGAAAATATCTACGTTTTCTTTTGAAAGAAAAAAAAGTGCCCATTTTGAAAAAAAAGTCAAAAAATTTTTGATTTTGGAAAAAAAAAATAAAAAAAAAATTTAATTTTTAATTTTTTTCCGAAAGATTGAAGAAATAGCTATCTAAACTATTTGGGACACATTATGCTAAGAACAATAGGTAATAAGTTACACGGATGAGAAAAAACACCTGCTTGGCTAAAATGTCAAATTTTGACCCTCTAACTCAGAAAGTTCTCGACCGATCTTGTTGAAAAATTGTGTCTGAATTACCATCTAATAGAACTAACCATCCCAATCGGAAGACATCGATTTCAAAAGTTATTTCTCCTGCATTTCAGACAAATTACGTAACATTATAAACAAAATTTTCGGACAAATTTTGAAGAATCTCGCAATTTTAGTTATCCAGATATTCAAACTTGAATATGTACTTTATATGGGAGTTTCCACACCCACTGTTCCGATCCAGGCCATTTATAGCTAAACTCCGTGCAATGATTAGAAATTAGTTCATACTAAGTTTAAATACTTTTACAGTCACAGTTCTCCAGATATTTGAAATTAACTATTTACTTTCTTCAATATCGACCGTTTTCAGACAATTTATGTAAAATGATTCGGACAAAGTTTGAAGAATCTTGCAATAATAGTTCTCAAGATGTTCCGATCACTCCCATTATTGGTTAAGCCTCACGCACTGATAACAAATTTAATCATGTAAAGTTTGAAGGCTTTCATAAGTATAGTTCTCCAGATATTTGAAATTACTATTTACTTTGTATGAGAGGTGCCACTCCCACTAATCCAATCCCACTAATCCACGCCCACTTGAAATTTTAAAATAAAGACCAGCTTATTGTTTCTTCCAAATATAGAGGAATATACAGTACAAATTTCAAACCGATCGTTCCAGTGGTTTACTCTCCTATAATGTACAAAAAATAAACGGACATAAATATTTGTAAACACAAAATTCCTAATTTTATCCGTTTTTACCCCCCTGAAGGTAGATGTTTAAAAATGTATTTTAAAATTGAAACCTTGATTTTGTAAAATGCGTACGGAACTTCATATCGGAACCTTTAAGGTAATAACATAAACATTACATATGGTAAATTCGTATACGTATGTGAAATACTGTATATTATTTTATACCAAATGCGCTACAGAGCACCAGGGTTGTAGAATAGTAGTTTTTCCCAACCCAATTGTTAACTAGAACCAATTCCTACTGTCCCCGAAGAACCAGATAGTTCTGTGTGAGTTTCCTTTTCCCCAGCTATTACATAAATAAGCAAACATGTCGTATAAGTGCTACTTTCTTTTTATGCAACCATTTCTCGGATATAAAATTATACAAAGCCCATTTTAAAGTCATCTGTTAAAATAATTTTTGTATGGAAACCGTAATTTAACTTTAGTTATAAACGGGTTATATTTTGAAAATGACATGGTGATGCAAAATTAAACGAACTACAGAGCCTCTCATGTAGCAATTATGTTTTAATGGAGTCCATTAAGTGCGGAAATTGTTATAGTTTTTCTCGATCATTTCGTTTTAATGAAATAACGGTACACTTAAAGTTACTACTTCAAAGCATCATAAATATATTGTGTAGAAACTTATTTTAAAATTGTTTGACAGAAATGAGTTTTATCTTTGAAACACAAACAAATTTGTAAAAATCCGTTGAAAACTGGCTGAATTACGGTACTTTAAAGTCAGGATGCTCCTTAACCTAAAAAGAACACGATAAACTTAGAGCGGGCAGTAAAAGAAATTTTACGAAAAAATTGCGTTTTTTATACTTAAACGACTGTAATCCAGAACGGCCAGCCGATTTCCAAAAAGTATTTTCTGCCTGAAAGGTCTCCAATATCCATGGACTCCAATATCCAGCATATTTTAAATGTTGCATAGTTATGAACTCATAATGGTCTGAATTGAGACCTGGTGAATATTAAAAGGTCATCAGAAATCAGGCACAAGATATATCATTTATTATTTTGAAAAAACCTCCCAAATTAAATGTCTACAAGATCGTGGTAGATGAGACTTCTTATGTAAGCATGATAAGACTTTAACAAGATCGTGATGGATGAGGATTCATGAATTATGAAATAGTCTACATGATTCTACATCGGTATGACACTTTCGATAGAGATCCCGGATAGGGATATGTGGAAGAGTCATGTAGATAGCACGAAGGTGATGCATTTATATTGACGACTTGAAGATGGAATGGATGACACCGGCTCTGGCGTCTACATTGTAGAAAGCCCCATCCTACTTTCCGATAAATGTAATGCCTTTCAGTCGGAAATTCTGACAATCTTTAAAGCTACAAATCTTGTGATGGGAAATGTTACCAGGGGTAATATGGTGACTTTCTAAGTATGTTGATAGTGAAGCGGTGTTACAGGCACTGGATAGTTACAAAGTCAAATCCAAGAAGGTACATGACGATAAGCGACATAAAATTCTGTTGGGTACCAAAACACAATAATATTGAGCTCAACAAGTTCGTGGTCGAGCTTGCACGAGGCACGACTCGGAACTTGGAATTGGAGGGAATTTGTATCTGTACTAGCTAATCCACACGCAGAAAAAATATAGTTGTGCATGTTTACTGTAACCATTTCAACATTTGTGCATGTTCACTGTAACCATTTCAACATTTTTAACAATATTATAGTCACAGTAACTATTTATATGTTTGTGGTAACAATAATATGGTTGATTTACGATTCACATGATTGTATCAACCATATATATGGTTATAGTAAACATGTATATGTTTGTGACAACCATGAATGAATAATTTTATCATAATATGTTGTTCTCAGATTATGATATCCATAACCGAGAGCAACATAATATGGTAAGTACTTCATCATATAAATGATTGTCACACACATATACTTGCTTAATGTAAACATATATATGGTTGATACAATCATGTGAATCGTAAATCAACCATATTATTGGATTATATTGAAGCCTAAATAGTCGTTGACGTCACAATGGACGACACTGACCGAACTCTTCATTCTTATTTCGTAAACGACAAACTGAGCGACATTGTCTCTCTTTTAGTAGTCCACGATTTCCGAGAAATTAGTTTGCAAAAATAGTTGACGATTTGTTCCCACATTTGTCTTCGAGGACTTTATATTATCATGCACCCATCATTGATGGTGTGTCTTGAAGACGTGGCCAACTAGGTACTGTAGTAACCAACTAGCTGGATACCTTGTGAACCAAATAATTATATAATTTTTAATTTCAGAACAGTTAAGAATGCATTTCTTCTTCAAAAGCATTTAGATGGAGAAAATAAAAAAAAAAAAAAATAGCTGATATGATTCATTAAGACTGATGCCATTTAAGATACCTGATTTTTTATATTGTTAGCTCCACGGTGTCTATGTGTTAAACTTAGCATCATTTTACGTAGATCTTAGGAATTTTAAATCATCTTAATTTTAAACTTGCTATATAGTTATATTACTGCATTAATTTATCTAAAGTCATTGGTTTCATAAACTTGGAAGTGCATAAAACAGTACTTATGCCGAAACCCGGGATTGAACCGGGGACCTTTAGATCTTCAGTCTAACGCTCTCCCAACTGAGCTATTTCGGCATATAATTAGCTTGACAGAATTTTCAAAGTTGCAACATTTTAGAGAATATATGTGCTAAAAATATGCACATATTTATTACCTGCATTGTATATATTTTTTAATAATTGGTCAATTCACAATGATAACTATGTCATATTGTCATAATGTCCTAATATTTTTCACAATGGTTTTTATTGCTTTTCAAGCAAAAAATTTCCTAAAATAATACTACTTTCTATGCTATGTTTATTGTGTTGTCGTAACGAACACCGAATGCCTAATAGTCGATTAAGTCGAGCCGTATGATATATTAGGACATTATGATAATAAGACTGATAAGAGACCTTGTGAATTGACCATATTTATTTAAAAAGGCATTGGTAATATGTATAGTTACAGTTAAACTGCAGAAAAGAAATGTTAAAGGATGTTTCATGTAATTAAACATGAATTAAATCAAAAGTTTATAAAACAAATTTTGTATGGAAATTTTGTTTTATAAACCTTTTATAAATTTAAAAATTGTTTATGCATATGGGGATTAATATACAGTGAACAAATTGTTTCCTTGGATTCGGATAAGGCGGCACAAATATGTACGTCTTTGGCTTTTATCTGGTATTTCTGAATGTAAATCAACAATTTCTTTGCAGTTCAGATTCAAAGTTTATTCTATTTCCCATTACAGTTAATAGATCAGCTGTTAAATAAGAAATTATGATTCTAGCAGTATTTTACTCAGTAATGAAATTAGAATACTGAATTATAACTTAACTTGTCTTTTATCATTTCTAAAATGTTTGAACATATTTTGTTCCACGAAGTATTGTTTTGTAGTTTCATCCTTAGACAACTCAATAGAAGGAAATACTATAACATCTTGAAATTATGTTGTCGTTTATTGCCATATAATTCACGTTCATTTTATTATTTTCCTCACTATTTATATCGTTTTCTTAACATCTTTTATACATTTTTGCCACGATTTTTTTAAAATGGATGATATTGTTACATTTTTCAGTTTTTGTGTTTCACAACTACGATATTACTCGTTTAAAGTATTATTTGTAAATAAACATTTACACATAATATATGAAATTATAATGTTAAAATACCCAGCAGTTCTAAGAGAATATCCCGAACTAGTTATTTTACCTATCACTGTCTAATAGGTGGCCCAAAGTGGTCAAGTAGTCATTGAATTCACATACCGGTTATATATATTAAATTCCCTTACTAGCTACCTAACTGGATACTTGATCAGCTACATAACTAGTTATTTTAATATGAGTGCTATATTGCTTGTAAATAAACCTTCATCCAACAACTCAGCAATATATTACTTCTGGTGGGGAAAATAAACGTTTAAAGTGCTGTACAAAATAAACATTTAAAGTGACTACACACTAGGTTACTAGAGTCACCAAGGTGACCATTGACCTCACACTAGGTTACATGGGAAGTCAGTATAGTTAAGCAAAACGAAACTAAACTGTATGAGAATTATATCAACACAATTTGTTTAAATCAGTATAAAGAAACGTTCAAAATTATTAGATTTAGTGACAATTGTCTCCACGCTAGATTACATGGGATATATAAAGTAACCAATTGACTTATCTTTGCACTACAAAGAACATATATGAGTCAAATGACACAAAATATATAAATTGGATACAGCCATGTGATCAGACATAAGTGACAATTACTTACTGTCTATAGGAGATATATTGACTACATGCCTTACTGCTGGGTATATTACAAATATGTTTACCAGCATTCAATATATATACATACTTACTATATTTTGTATATATTGTTGCAGACAAAAGAATTTATCTAATTTATCTGTAATTTTACATGCATAGTATAGGGTGTACTTTTCAATTAATACAATTTAAAAACAAGTAAGAAAGTATGGTCGGGCTTGACTTGATAATACCCTTCTTTGAGTAAATAAACATAAAGGTTTTTCTTTTAAAATTTCATTAATTTAAGTTCGTGAGTGATATTCGGAAATGGGCCTTATATAGGAGCTATGAGCAGTTATAAGAAACTTGTTTTTATTGAATTATATGTGGATAACAAAATTTTTAATAGATTTATGCTTATTTTCGGAAGTGGGCCTTATATGGGAGCTGTGGCTAGTTATGGACTTATTATCATAAAAATAGGTGACATGACTAACGAATATATAAAACTTATGGGCGCTAGGTGAAATAATGCACCGATTTCTGTCAGCTTCAATAGGCTTTGTCCTTGGGTAGAAAATAATTTATGTGCCAAAGATGAGTTCAACATCCTCAAAATTGCGACAAGGTTTATACGGACAGCCAGAAAATTATTCTGAGTCGATTGGTATATTGAACTAATAATTTTTGGCGTTACAAACGTCATCATAAACGCATATGGTGATTTAGGGTATAGTAAGAACACAACTGGAAAAGCTATTCAGCGTATATAAATACAGGTTTCCAGCCTGAAGCCACTATTGTTCCATTTTTTAACAACCGCAGTGCTTTTGTTTGATGATAATATGTGCCCAATGATGATATAATATAAGCGCAATATATAAATATATACAAATTGTATATATATGTAATTTTTCTCTAGTTTCCTCACTTAATGTAAATAAAAAGTACATGTGTATATATTAAATTTGAGCATGTAGTACTTATTTACTTACAACTAAAACTTCCTTCAAACTTAAATGTCCGACAAAGTATATAAAATACCTACACATATACATACTACAATAATATATTAAATACTAAATGCCAACAATATGTATGTATTTATACAAAAAAAATACTAGATGAAAATCTAAACACACTCACACCACTGCATCAACAATTGACTACTGTGGAAAATAAAAATACCTCAAAATTGTGTTGAATCAACGAAAAAAGGAAATAAAATTCACAAACAAAATAAAAATCTCCCTCTATCACAACTACATACATATGTACGTGTTCAACAACAATAAGAGAAAACAACTTGTTTTAAACACTCTCCCTCACACATATACATAATAAATGGGAAGAAGTAAGAGAGCTATATTCGGCTGTGCCGAATCTTATGTACCCTTCACCAAATTATACTTTCAAATAAAATTAAAATTTTTTTTTTTTTTTTTAATTTTTTTTTCGAAATTGTTTTTTAAAAGTTTTTTCCAATTTTTTTTTTTAAATTTATTAGTGAAAAAAATTTATGTCAAAAAAATGTTTTTTGTGAAAAAAAATTCGGGTTAAAAAATATTTTTCCCGATTTTGACCCATTGTAGGTCCAACTTTGTATAGCCTTATATACATCGTTGCAATGGACTTTGAAATATCTATCATTAGATATTCATATTGTCTATATTTATGACTAGTAATCAAGATATAGATACAAAATAGGCCAAAAATGGAGGTTGTCTCGGATTTTTGCTCATATCTCCGTTATTATGGACGGATTTTGCTGATTTTAAATAGGAAACTTCTCGAAAGCATGTCAGACAGAATTATTGAAGAATTTGGCTTAATCGACTCCGCTATCTATAAGGATCCAGTACATATATACTTTATAGGGTCGGAAAATTATATTGTGGAAATTACATACGGAATGACAAACGTATATATAGCCTTCTCACGAAGGTGAAGGGTATAAAAATTAAAACAAACAAGCTTATGTTTTCATCACTAGCTAACCCGGTATTCTGCGCCGCCCCAATCATAGTAGAATTAAAACAAAACGAACTGAAACATAAACTTTATGAAAAAAAAACGACTTATGTTGAAAATATAATTAATCACAGATTTTCATCCTTTTTTCATTTGGACCATTATTTACCGACTAGTAGTCCAAACGAAATAAGTACAACAATCTGTGGTTAATTATATTTTCAACTTAAACACAATCAATTAATTATATTTTCAACAAAAAATCGATTTTTTATATGAAAATTAAGTAAGACATAAAAGCGGCTATAAGTTGATTTTTCATATAAATATCATCTGAAACCCTGAAAAGCCACGTTTATGGATATAAATCGGTTACTAGTGGTCAAAAAAAGAATGGACGATCATCGGTGAATATTTTCAACCAAAAACCGATTTTTCATATGAAAATGAACTGAAAATAAACGTCGTTAAATAGTGGTAAGAATATCAGGAAGTTGTCGTTCACGAAAAATAAACGTTTGCCAATACCGTCAGATGAGTCCCTATCGTCCCTATTGGCTTTAACACTGCTAGACACCTAGACGATAAATTTATTGTTCAAAGGAGCAGTGGGACAAAGTGTTGTGGACCGACGAAAGCAAATTTAATTTATTTGGCTCTGATGGAAAAAACTACGTACGCAGGCCACCAAAACAAAGATATTCTCCTCGATATCAATTACCTGACTGTTGGTAATTGATATCGAGGCGGCGGATCAATAATGGTGTGGGATATGAAATAATATTCGTATAAGATTAAACGCAGCTAATTTATATTTTAATTATCTGCTTTCTCCCGTGATGGTGTTTGTCCTATAACAACAATTTAAGAAAATATGAATGCCATTACATACTCTGCGATACTGGAACAAAACATGCTACCCCACTTTCGAGAAAGAATGGCCCCTGGTGATATATTTCAACACGACAATGACCCTAGGCACAAGTCGCTTAACAAGCAATATTGAAAGTTGACAACCCATAATTACACATAAAATGCAACAGTACATAACTCTATACAAGGTGGCGCAAAAGTAATCCTCCTATCAGAAAATCCTATAAATTTTGCCGATTATTGGTCAAATAAATAGTCAGCAATATTCCGCGTTCTGGAGCAGTGTAGCGTAACATTGTTTATTAACGTATATTTCGCATGTGTTTACTACACAAATGTCAAAATAGAACTGACATTAGGGGCCAATCGCAAAATTTATAGCATTTTCTGATAGGAGGATTACTTTTGCGCCACCTGTTACAATTCTTTTGTACGTGTGTAACAGAACTCCTCCTTAACGGCTGGGCCGATTTCGATGAAATTTTTTTTGTGTGTTTGAGTAGGTCCCTGGTTGGGTTAGATTCACAATTGACCTATATAGGTACAATGGGCGTGGCAGTCTCAAAACTTTGTGTGAGCTATAGAAGAACAACGTTTGCGGAGACAGCTAGTAATATATGTATAAATTTATTATAATTTGTTATCAATTATGAAACAATATGATTTTTATTAAATAAAACATTGTTTTTCAAAATATACTTTTAATAAAATAAATCTTTGAATATGGATTCCATTACTCGAGGTGTGTATTTTTAACTGCATAATATATTTTGTTTTTACTGGGTCATCTTTTTTGTGAAATTGTGAGTAGTGTTATCGTCTTTTGTGGAGTAAAACTCCCGTAGATAACAATCGATAAAGGAGTTTTCTACATGTAGTTGTTCGCAGGAATGCTATGTAAATTGTTTTGCACGATCTAATGCTGCTTTGCAAAGGGTAAGTTCATATGGAAGCCTCACGAAAAAACTTAGACGACTTTCACAATTTTTTCTAAGATTTATAGAAACGTATCTACCAAATTATAAAGGGAGAGTTTTAGTAAATATAGTTCTGTAGTTTTAGTAAATATAGTTCTGTAGGCATTAATTTTTTTCGAAAATCTCCCTTATGGGCGGCCCAATACATTTTTTCTCAAAAATAATTTTTTGATAGTAGAAGACTGCATACCAAATTTGGTGAGTCTAGCTTGTCTGGAAATATTTTTTGCCGCTACTTAGGTTTTTTCGGCCATAGTGCATAGTTTTTAAACGGTTACTCCCCTAAAGGATTCGAATTTCAAAAAAGTACCAAACACCTAGATTTTAGCGTTTGAGCTGGGCGATGTAGAATCAGTCAGTCACTCAGAAACGTTTCTTTTATATATATAAGTAGATGTAGTTTTTTTAATACGCCTGGATTTGAGTGTGTGTGTGTAGGGTATGTATTTGGTATCTATGTATATATGTTTAGTATGTAGTGTATCATTTGGTGCGAGTATGTTGGAATCTTGTTAAACATCCTGCTAACCTATTCGTATTTCATATACTTATGTGTATACATGTGTAAGTCAGCATGTGTATGTGTGTACAATTGTTTACAAAAGTAAAGGTATTCGCATGGAAGCGTGTGTTTGTATGTATGAATTTATACGGATAATTTGTATATTGTGTAAATGATACAATGTATTATTTTGTATAATGATATCTACAATATGTTTACATATGTACCCAGCAGTTAAGCAAGTAGTCAATGTATCTCTTATAGACAGTAAGACAGTAATTGGAGTCACTTGGCTGACTCCAATTAATATATTTTGGTCACATGCGAGTCAGTGCTCTCTGTAGTCCAGAGAGAAGACAATTGGTTACTTTATACACCCCAGGTAATCTAGCGTGAGACAATTGCCAATTAAGTGTCTCTATAAGTAATTAGTCACGTTTTGTGAGTAGTTCGTTCAAACTGATTTTTACAAATTGTGTTGATTAAATTCTCTTACAGTTACCCCATGTAACATGGTATGAAGTCAATAGTCACTTTAGTGTCTCTTAGTAACCTATAGTGAAGTCACTTAAGTGTCTCCAAATAATTACTCACGTTTTGTGAGTAATTAGTTCAAACTGTTTTTTACAAATTGTGTTGATATAATTCTCATACAGTTAATTTTTATGTATGATTAAGTATACTGATATCCCATGTAACATACTTAGCATGAAGTCAATAGTCACTTTAGTGTCTCTTAGTAACCTATAGTGAAGTCAGTTTAAACGTTTATTTTATACTGCACTTTAGAAAGTAGTTATTTTACCCATCAGAAGCAATTCAATGGAGAGTTGTCGAAGAAAGGTTTGTTTACAAGCAATCGTTTATTGGACTGACTATGATATGTCTTTTTAGCTGACTAGTTGAGGTCAATTAGCACCCGTACATGTTAAAATAACTAGTTATGTAGCTGATCAAGTTACCAGTGAGTTAGCTAGTAAGGTAACTGGCGCTATTTAACCAGTATGTGAATCCAATGCGTTGACTACTTTGGACCAACTATTAGAGAGTATCATTGTAGTCAAAAATGGTCAATTGACCCCCTGGTTAGGACATGCACGTGTTAAAATAACTAGTCACATAGCTGTTGAAGTAACTAGTTCCCACCCTAAATTATGGGTAAAATCACTAGTTCGGGACTGTCTCCTAGAACTGCTGGGTATGGACACTATGTACACGTACACAAGTATATGTACATGTACAATCATATCTCCCCCTCCTACACAAATGCAAATATAATACCTATATACACACATACACAATCATACGTTCATTCATGCATTCTTAAATAACAAATACAATTTGTTGTAAATTCAGACAAGTGTATTAAGTACCTATAGGATTTTCATGTATGTAAGTATAAACTTTAGTTGTACGTGCGATGATACGATTTACATATACACCAAGGTCATTTGTCTTTGTTTCGGCCAAATAGTATCATGTGCACCATGGCCCATGGGACCCATTGTAGAAAAAATTACGTATACGTTTAAACTACTGACTCGATTGATAGAAATCTCATAATATCAATTAAGTAAGTTATTGATGTTTTTTTATATCTGTGCTTTACTATTTAACACCACTAAACCTAAAAGATCATTTGACACAGAATCAACTTTTAGGGCATTGTAAGTTACTAAGTAAGTACTATATTCGGGATATTGTCTGCGCATATGAAGTTCGAATCATACCTGATATGTTGATGTACCATAAAATTGGTACATAGTAGCACCTAAAGTGGCGCAGCTTGGGTATATAAAACCGTAACACCGTATAATATTGTAGATGTATCCGCAGTGGTTCAGAATCTTTTTATTTTGCAACTAATTCGGTAGCTCGTGAGCAATTGGAGTTATCTTTATAAAATTTTACATATCTCCAATCGTTCACGAGTTACCGAAATAATTCAAAAATAAAAAGTTTATAAAACACTATGCGGCAGCCACGGACCTCATTCTACACTAACTTCACATTAAAAGAAGGGATGAATCGAAGATGGAAAAGGTTTCCGGATATGGTGTTTACATAGTAAAGTCGGACAAATCTTTCAAACTTACAGCTGAATGTAATGTCTTTCAAGAGGAGATTCTATCTTGAAATCTATTGATCTCGTTGATAGTCAGGCTCTGTAGGGCCACCGGCTGAAAGATACTGTAATAATGAGCGCAAAGAGATTGCGGACGAGTGGTGTTTATAAATCGGTTAACCGTATTAGAGGAAATTTTGCTCAAGACTAAGCCATCCTCGATGAACGGATTGTTCTACAGGATCTCAAGTATGAACATGGCAGGTTCAAACAACCAGTAGGTAGCTTTTACCCATTGTGCAACAGGAATTTAAAAGGCAACAGTATGTATCAATTGTATAGCAAAACAAACGATTACACCTTCCAACAAATTGAGACTTTTTGATTGGAATAGAACCGCTGAAATTTATAGTCCAGCTGGTCTGAATTTTTTTACAGTGGGTCAAAGTTTTAATTTTTTGATCGAAGGGAGCATTATACTAACTGAAAGAAATGTTATAAGTTAATGTCTGAGAGAATTCTTATTGTCAGAGTTATATTGTCGAATTTTATGATTGACCCCTCTCTTTAGGGGTCTATTTAACCATTTTTTTTTTTTTTTTTAAGAAAATCAAAAAAAGTCCTTTCAAGGATTAAAATATTCTACGAGCATTTTTGCCGGAAAATTTCAGTGGGGGTCTCCAAAGATACAAAAGTTGTTAATTAACAAAAATACACGCCAAATCGGGTCTCACATTTTTTAAAAAGTCGCTAGAAATCCAAATATTAACCAAACGAGCTGAATTTAACCCTTTGACGACCACAGGGACACCGGTGTCCCAACACAAAAATATTGAGTAACTAAATAACGAAAAATTTAATGGGTGCCATTTTAATTTTAATTAGTTCGTAAACGTGTCTCTTATTAATGTGTTTAGATTAAAACAAGTTCGGTTATAGCATTTATTATACCCTACACCACCATAGTGGGGAGGGTATATTGGATTTGTGCAGATGTTTGTAACGCCCAAAAATATTAGTCTAACACCCACCTTAAAGTATACCGATCGACTTAGAATCACTTTCTGAGTCGATTAAACGATGTCCGTCCGTCCGTCCGTCCGTCTGGCTGGCTGGCTGGTTGTCCATGTAAACCTTGTGCGCAGAGTACAGGTCGCAATCTTGAAGATATTTCGATAAAATTTGGTACATCTCATTTTTTCTGCCCAAGGACCAAGCCTATTGAAACTGGCTGAAATCGGTCCATTATTTCACCTAGCCCCCATACAAATGTCCTCCCGAAATTGGACTTTATCGGTCATAAATGTTTAATTTATATATGTATCTACACAAGTTTTTCTCCACATAAGTTTTATATATACAGAATTCATGTCACCAAATTTTATTACGATCGGTTCATAATTAGTCATAGCTCCCATAGAAGGCCTGCTTCCGATAATCACTTTAACGAGCATAAGTCTATTAAAAATGTTGGTATACACATAAAATGCAACATAAATAACTTTCATATAGACATTAATCACACCACTTAATTTCATGGTGATCGGTCCATAATTGGTCATAGCTCCCATATAAGGCCCACTTCCGAAAATCGCTCATAAATTATTGAAATTTTGAAAGAAAAATGGTTTTGGTCACTTACTTAGTGTATGGTATTATATGGTCGGGCTTGACCGACCATACTTTCTTACTTGTTTTTTATTGTCTTTGAAAATTTACAGTTTTATTTTGGTACTGTATTCAAGAATTGTGCCCAAACCTTTTTAAGTGTAAAACTGATTTTTTAAATTGTATATCGGGATATATATTAGGCTTGGTAAGTGCATTTTTGCTATAAAAAGTTATAAAATCATTATTCATGTCCCGTTCATTGATATGTAGTCCATAAACATGAGTAAGAACATTTGCACTTTACGACCAAAATTCCATTAAATCCGATAACATTTTTTTTTGTTTTAATTTCAAAATATGTTTTCTTGGCGCTAACTGATTCACATTAAATAGAAAAAATTATTACTTTTATCCAAATAGTCTTATGGTCGAGAAAGGGTTAAAAATATAAATAGTCCTTAGGACTCGGTTTAGTTATTAATTTTTTTAATTCTGCTCGATTTTTTTTTTTTTTGTTTTTTGGATGTGGCGGGACAATGGAGGGTCGAAATTTTTTTTTTTTAAATATCAGCTATTTTTGCTATGAAATTCTGAATAAAACCAAAATAACTTCCAAATAGTTATTTCGTACCTATAAACAGTTACATGCATAAAATTTGGAACATGTAAAAATGGACGTATTTTTTTAGATTTTTCCCAAATAGTCCCTTTTGTAGAAAAACATAATCTATACATTAGACTTAATATTTCTGTTCCTGGAAAATCCCTATATTATAATTTTTTAGTTTCTAATGTAAATGACGTCCGTAAAATTCATAAAATTATTTAATTTCACTAAACTGTTAATCTTCAAGTCCTAAGGTTTTCACCAATACCAACTACTTATATAAAAAGCTTATATTTATTCATTAGGAGCTGCACAAACCTTGCTCCCTTTTGAAAAATTTTAAAGTTTTTTTTTTATTTATTCCATGCAAAATGTGTTTTGGAAAAAACGTAAAAAATACGACCATTTTTACATGTTCAAAGTTTTGATGCATGTAAATATTTATAAATACGAGATAACTGTTAGAAAGTTGTTTTGATTTTATTCAGAATTTCATAGCAAAAATATCTGATATTTTTATAGGCCCGCCATATCTAAAAAAAACCAAAAAAAAGATCGAGCAGAATTAAAAATAAATAAATAAACTTATATATCTCTTGAACTTGCATGTTTTCTGTAGATCTCCTTAAGGACTATTTATATTTTAAATTTCAGCTAATTTGCATCATACTTGGATTTTTGGCGATTTTTAAAAAAAATGAGAGACCCAAGGTGGCATGCAAATTTGCTAATTAAGCGTTCAGAGCTTTATTTACAACTTTTGTATCTTTGGAGATTAAAATATTTTAGTACACTATTTTAATCCTTAAATGTACTTATTAAAGGGACTTTTTTGTTTTTTGATTTTCTCGAAAATAAGGGTAAAATTTACCCCTAAAGAGGAGAGATAGAGGTTTAAGATCTTCCACAAAAATGATCCCCATAAAATTCAACAATATAACTCTGACAATAAGAATTCTCTCAGACACTACCTTACAACATTTTTTCAGTTAATATAATGCTACCTTCGATCAAAAAATTAAAACTTTACCTACTGTAAAAAAAAATTCAGACCAGCTAGACTATAAGTTTATTCTACCAAAAATTATCTACTCAACATGCGCTATTCTGTTCCAAAAATGCTGTTGGACAGTGTTATTACATTTATATAGATATAAATACAAACATAACTCTACTATGTTGTACATATATAAGATACATGCCTTAAATATGTAAGTATTGTTAATACATATGTTCAAATGAGTAAATGATACATTATGTAAAATTTCATGTAAATATGTATAATCATAAATGCATGTACTGATAGCTAAAGATAAATAAATATACATTACAATTGTACATTATAATAATCTCAGTCCTCCTGTGATACAACAAATACACATGTCCACTTTGTTGCGATTACAAATACATAAAATTAAATGTAAGGAGTCCATGAATTCAAAACTTTGATGATTTACATAAAATGTTGTGTATACTTGTTTTAATTAAATGTTAATATTGTATTTGTTCAGTTCCCCGTAATTTAAAATAAATTCATTTGATTTTTTTTTTTTTGTACTTTTTGTATAATATTTAAATTAGTTTTAAACAAATTTTGTTTCGTTTTACAATGCGTTTGTTTTTGGTTTTTTTTTGAAAAAAAAAAAAGAATCATGGAGTTTTTTAAACTGTTTCCCTGTTATTTTATCCTTTAAATTTAACTTTCGAACATTTTAAGCATGAAAACAACCACAAAATTTTATATATGTTTCCTTTAAATAACAACAAAAATTTAATTTTCTTTAACTTGAGTTTTTTGGTTCGTTGTATGAATTTTAAAATGTTTTCTTTTACACAAATTCTTGGAAATTTATGCAATTATCTTTGAGTGGCAGACGTGAATTTGTATGGGAAAGTATGTATGTTTTGCTTATTTAAACATGTGTAAAGGTTTTTCATAAGATTCTCCATAGCAACTTGTAGACATCAAGGCTTCAGAAAATTTCATTTAACAGGATTCCAGTTTGTAGTGATAGATAATTTTGAGGCGTATGAAGGGAATGTTCCTGTATAGGAATTTCGTTTGTTTTTGTTTTCCTTGTTATTAAAAATTAAATAAGTGTGCTAAAAAATGTTCTCAACTTTATTTCTTTGGAATTAAGTTGTTCGAACAAAATAAAATGCGCTTGATTGAATACAATAATTGGTATTGACACATAATTTAATTTATTACATTACGTAATAAGAAAAAACATGTTAATATCCTATTCTGTTTATAGGATAAATTAAGGTAAAAACGCAATAAGTCACAAAACACATGTTTATGTTTTAGAAATGTGTAAAAATATACATACATACACACATATAATTTTAATCAATTTATGCAGCCCTTAAAATACTTACATTTAACCTAAATTACTTTGTAAACCAAAAACCTTAAAGTTCATGTCAGATCCCTAAAAAAATTTTTCTCAACATACGAATACACTGTTGTAATATTTAGTAAGTCAGTAACAATGTTGTAAAATTACAAAACTTTGTAGTAGAAAATGTCTGTAAATCTCATTAGGGCAACAGGAATCCTCAGTAGGGCTCCAAGAAAAAAGCCCAACGCTAACAAAGTACACAAATGTATGTGAAAATACTAATAAAAATGATGTAGCCAAAATAAAAAGTACACACATATCTATACAAAGTTGTATGAAATTTAAGTATCTGTGGCATGTTGCAAGTAATGTCATGTTTCCAATTCACGCAAGGGCGAGACATTTAGGCAAAATAAAAATAAACACGAAATACACAATCCTTGTTGGGGGGTTATAAATATGAATAAATAAATATTGTTTGCGCAGGACATTTGTACATTTGTCTATTCTATATAGCAGTGTATATGTTAATATTAACCGTGTATGTATGCAACATACTTTGTGTAGTAATTGGAATGGAATGTACTTAGGGAACAGCTGATTTTATATATGTATGTGGCACTAGGGTGACAGCCGATTTTTTATTTTAGATTTAAAAGAGTGCCGAGTGGAATATTGTGACTAGGGTATTCAATCGGTTAACCGTTAATTGGTTAATCGATTAATTTTGGTCGGTTAACTGTTCGAATAATTTAAAATTGCCGATTTTCAAATAACAAATAAACCGATTAATTTGTGTCGATTAACCGATTAACCGAAATTTATATATTTTTTGCACTTTATATAGAAATTCATGAACATTAACTGCTAGCAATAGTTTTCCACACAGATTATTAAAGATATGAAACAAATGACAGTTCTCAAAAAAGTAATATTGAAAAGAGTGAAAGAAACAATACAATTTTCAATAGGCAACAAGTGTGATATATATTTGTCCCTCTTTTTAAAGCACAACCACTTTGACATTTCCTTTTGTTTGTTTTCTATTGCCAGCCGATTCATATCTGTATAATTTGTGGTTTTCTAGAAGTATATCACAAAAATTGAAAGTTTGTAAATGAACCTTTTTCTAGAATGTACTATGATTAACTTTGTCCTAATGAGTCGAAGGACGACATGATAATAGATGAATCTAAAGACATAACTGAAACGAGTCTTTTATCAGAAACTATTAAAAGTATTCAAAATCTAAAAACTCCAAAAAGGACTCCAATGCACAGTGGATAATATAAAGTGTATGCATCTCATAATTGATTTTGGCAAATGATTGAAATTAACCATAAAACAAATTCTATCGTAAAGCTAAGATGTCAAGGATCAATTATTTGCAGAAATTATAGTTATTATGTCAACAGAACACACTACTTTCTACTTTAAAGATTTGGGGAATTAAAATTATACCATATTCAAGGACGTAGTTTTAATATTTATAATTATTTGTTTTAGGATTGTTTTACTTTGTTGGAAAGGGTATCTTGTCCAGATTCTATTTTCGTTATGAGTTTTGTATATATTGTAAGCAGATTTGAAATTTATTCATTTAAAATATATAATGTTTTTTGGCTTACCTACGCAATTTGCACTAGGATTTTAACGGTTGGCGCCGTTTGCCGCCGATCTAGTTTTAACATAGGATTAAAGTTTAACTTATTATCTAAAAGATATATCAAACCTAGCTGCCGTTTCGTGCCTGTAAACTAAAAACTATACAAAAATAAAAAATTTTGACTGTTTTTAATTTATTCGAACTTTTTTCGAAAAAGTTTAATAGCTTTTGCAAATATAAACCGATTTTAACAAGTAATATCTAGTTCTTTTCGCTATAAACTTGTCTTTAAAAAAATGTGCACAAAAAGCATGTTTTCATAGAAAAACTTCAAATAGCTATTGTTGAATTTGAAAAATTACAAAAAAAAAAAAAAATAAAATGCAAAACTTTTTATAAAAACTTAAATAATTAATTCCTTGCCTCTCCATAATTGTTTAGCATTTTTAAATCGGTCTAAAAATGTGTGAATTAGAGGTACTAAAGTACTACGGCTTACCCTAAAAAAGTTTTTAAAAAAACTCAAAATGTTGAGGGTGTTTCAAAATCTTTGAAAACGGTTTTAAACTTTAAATTTCTAAAGCATTTTTTTAAGTATCATACATTTGCTACCAATGGAGTTTTATTTTAACTCTACTGTAGCTGAACATGTTTTTCAAAAAATGCAACCTAAGGGCAGAAGGTTGTATTTTTCCAAAAAAAAAAAAAAAAAAAAACGGCTGTGAACAAATGTCAGTTGTTAATACTATTAAAACTAATGAAAAAGTACATAAAAATACCTCTTTTACTTGTCTTAACATATCACTTGTATACAAAAACTAAAAAAAATCAAAAATGTATTTTTAACCGTTCATTACTTCTTTATTATGATTCGATTTTTAAGATTAAAAAAGCAAATTAAAGCTTAAAGTCCCACCTATTCAACAAAAAAAATCCTCATCGATTCAAAAATTACAGATTTTTGAACCGAAAATTACCAAAATTTTCCACTGTGCAATGGTATAATTGAGAATTTTATATGAGAAATTGGATATTCTTTACTTTTGATTTTTCAAGTTTTATTAAATCTAATGAAAAAATCGTTTAAAAGGAAAACATTTCAATTATATTTTTATTTCAGAAGATCTCACTAAAATCCTAAAGAAACTCACATGTGTATAAAAAAGGATCTCAGATACCATATTTTTTTTGCTATTACTTTCTTTGTTGAATTGCTATGATTTCTTTGTTTTTTATGATTTTGTTGTTTTTATTTATAAAATGCTTAAATAAGTATACAAAATTTGTGGTTCCATTTTCAATTTAAAATTAAAATAAAAATTATTCGGTTAACCGAATAATTTAAAATTAACCGATTATTAACCGATTAAATCTAAACCCCGATTAATTATTTGCTCGATTAACCGATTAATCCAGAAACCCGATTAATTGAATACCCTAATTGTGACTTTAGGTCTAAAAGTTAAGTGCTGAAAATTTGAGGCAAATCGGACAACGATTTCGGGACGCGCATCGAGGTCAAAGGTCAGATTTATGCAAAATTTTACTATTTATATGAAATAAATTTGTAAAACTCCTTAACTTTCTGCATTATGTTACAGAAATATGTAAATTTATTTATATTAATGAAAATTACAGTAAAAAAAAATCTTTTTGACATTAAACCTATATCTCCTTTGGGTCAAATTGACCCACAAACTGTATTATCGCTAAAATTCGGAAAAATAAAAATTTTTCAGTTTTCGTAAAAATTTTGCTACTAAATAATTATTTTTGCAATCGAATGCAAAAGAATCAAAATGTGTACGTAATTTTCGTTCTAATGACAAAAATTGGTAAAAAAAATTTTAAAGTTATTAAAAATTCCCCAGACTATTAACGTGTCTCAGGCCTCTTGAACAAGAAATGTAGGAACAAAATTAACATATTTTAAGAAATATTAAAATAAAAGCCAATTTTTACTTAAAATATATCCGTATTTACATTTGTGTGAGTTTTTGTCTTTGTAGAATACCGTTAACCAATTCGCAGGGATGGCAAAAAAAAAAAAATTATTTTTTTTAACGTCAGTTTCGAATCTCCATTTTCAAATTTTTAAAAATTTTTTTAAAAAAATTTTAGAATTTTTTTATCATAACATTGGGATTTATTGAGATCATAATAGAGAATAAAAATATGAAAAAATTATGTCAATACCTCTTACAGTTTTTCCGTGCCTACGATATAAATTTTGTGATTTTTGGGAAAAAAAATTTTTTTCGGCCATATTTTGGCGAATTTCCTTACTGTTACGAATTTTAAGAGAACCTTGAAAAAAGCTTACAAACTTTATCATGCGCAATATACATAAAAAGGTCTATGTGTTTTTTGCAACTTTTTAGCACAGCCAAAAAACTGTTTATGATACCCTACACTACAATAGTGGGGAGGGTATATTGAGTTTGTGCAGATGTTTGTAACGATCAATAATATTCTCACGACACTCACCTTTAAGTGCACCGTACTAGTCAATTCAATAGTGTTATATCCGTTATTCCCCGCGGTGACATCGTTATTTCAATGGGCGTTTTGAAAGAACAGTTAGGCCCCTACAACGCAGGACGTGAAGATTTAATGGTCAAACACGCAATTGGATACCTTATTTCCACATAGAAAGGTACACCTGGGTATCGCCGCACAATGAAACAGAGAACCAAATCGATCACGTTACCATTAGCAGGAACTGGCGCAGAAGCCTCACGCGGAGCTGATTGCCATTCAAACTACCATTGTTGGAAGCTTACGGCTACAGGTTGCTGCATTCCGTAAACCTCAGTCTCCAGCTCGAAAATTCAACGTAACTACGTAGAAGCACTAAGAACTGAACATCTCTTAATGAACAAAAATAAAAAGTCAATTTTTTGATGCAGCAAGAAAACATATTGGTTTTAAAGTACCTAAGAGAATTCATTGGACATCTGACGTCATCTGACCCCTCGGATTGAAATATCCTCGCTAAAACAAACATACTCACAACACGATAGCCAGAACATCTGGATAAGGCCATATAGTGAACATAAACAAAAAAGGTCACCTGACAAACTGTAAGAAGATACATCACCATCCAATGTAGTCAATAAATAATTAACAAGTGAAATTTTAATTTTGACAAAATTCCAGCAAATTTTTAATAATTTGTTTGTTATAATTGAATAAAAATAGAAAATTTATATTAAATAAGTATATATGTAAAAATTAATAAATTAGACCACTTTAATTATATAAAGTCTCGTTAAATATTTTATGAAATAATAATTGTTGATTTTCCAAAGTATTTTTAAATGCTTTGAGTCATTTAAGGCATTGGATAATTAATTGGAAAATCATATTAACTTTTCTGCAGATACTTTAACCTTTTTTAGGCTTTAGTAGTCTGAAGGTTTTCGCTTTTAAGTTAAGTTTCATAATGTTCTGACCTTGGTGTGGTAATCCAAAGTCTATTGAAAACTGAATAAAGAAAGTAATTTCTAATACAATTTTCAATGTGATCAACTTGTAGTAAAATTATAAACTATTGGTCCTGTTTCATTGAAATAGTTCTGACCAAATTTTCGTTTATATAAAATATTTCTTTTCTAATTTTTACTTAAAACTAAATTTATTAGAGTATTCGATTAACGCTTTGCGGTGTATTGGTCACTTTACTAACCACTTTTTCTATAGTATTTAAAACATAGTTTATTGGCATTTTTGAAGTCATCGTTTTTGTTTTTCTATACCCTTCACCATCGTGAGAAGGGTATATATAAATTTGTCATTCCGTTTGTAATTTCCACAATATAATTTTTCAACCATATGAAGTATATATATTCTGGATCCTTCGATTAAGCCATGTCCGTCTGTCTGTCTGTTGAAATCAATTTTCTGAAGACCCCAGAAATCTTCGGGATCCAAATCTTCAATAATTTTGTCGGACATGCTTTCGAGAAGTTTCCTATTTAAAATCAGCAAAATCCATCCATAAATAACGGAGATATGAGCAAAATTCCGAGACAACCTCTATTTTTGGCCTATTTTTGATCTATATCTCGATTACTAAGTCATAAATATGGATATCTAATGATAGATATTTCAAAGTCCATTGCAACGATGTATATAAGGCTATAGTAAGTTGGACCTACAATGGGTCAAAATCGGGAAAAATATTTTTTAACCCGAATTTTTTTCACAAAAAACATTTTTTTGTCATAAATTTTTTTTCACTAATAAATTAAAAAAAAAAAATTTTAAATTAAAAAAAAATTTAAAAAATTGGAAAAAACTTAAAAAAGAATTTCGAAAAAAAATTAAATTTTATTTTAAAGTATAATTTGGTGTTTTTCTTACTTTTTATAATAAACTAACCTTGATTAAAGTAAAAATGCAATTGTTTTGATTTTAAACTTATACACATAAAACAGTGACTGAAAGAGTTAATCGAATAATTAATTGTTTATTCTTAATTGAGAAATGTTATTAATTGGACTAAAAAAAAAAAATTTTTTCCTCGATTATTCGAGTGACTACTCTACTAAACAACCAAATTAAAATATGTATGTGACGGGAAGTCCTACTATTTATAATATTATTTCTTAGGCTCCAATTCAGCACAATACAAATTGTATAAAATTGGAGCATTGCTGCAATCGTGTGATCCTAACTTTAGAATGAAGTAACTTTTAAATGTGAAAAATTAAGTATTATAAGCATATGATTATTAAAATTTTTATATCACCAAAGTAATAATTATATTGCACTTTAGTTTATAACGTAACCTAAAATTATAAATGAAATTAATTGTAGTAAATAGCTACATTCACATTTCACATTTTACAATGACAATGTATTTAATTTTTGATTAGGAATATATCCAGCCTTAACGGAAAACAAATCTCAAGTGCATAAACTATACTGGAGATGAATTTTAATGATAGCTTTAATGTTCTGATTCAATGTAAGTAAGGGTCATCTGTACTTAAGCTAAAATTATTCTTGCTATAGAATTTTAACGGTACTTCGAACATCTGTGGAATTTTAATGAATTCTATAAACGATCCTAAATTATCTATTTGTATTATAACATGAAAATCTAATATATTGTTTGTTAAGATATTTTCACTGTTAGGGATCGATATGTAAGTAGGAAGGATTTACAGTTACCGTTTGTTTGAAAACTCTTAGAAATAATAAAAAGTTTAAAGGTCTGATTTGTTTCAGTGTTTTCATCCAAAAGTTTGATAATTTGATAATCATTTCCGTATATATTTTTGAATTCTGGGCAAATATCAAGGTTGGTTACCCGTATAATACCCTTTCAGCTCAACTACCGTTACCTCTAACTACCGTAGGATATATTCTATACAGAATTATAATTTAAACAAGTAAGAAAGTACATATAATACCCTACACTAAGTAAATGAGGAAAATCATTTTGCTTTTAAAATTTCAATAATTTATTTTCGTGAATGATTTTCGAAAGAGTGCCTTAAATGGGAGCTATGACTACTTATGAACCGATCGCCATGAAATTTGGTCATGGTCTATATGAAAGTTATTTGTGTTGAATTTTATGTGTATACCGACATTTTTAAGAGATTTATGCTCGTTAAAGTGATTTTCGAAGCCATGACTGATTATGAGACGATCATCATAAAATTTGGTGACATGATTATACATTTATGACGGATAAAGTCAAATTTCGGCAGGACATTTGTATGGAGGCTAGGTGAAATAATGAACCGATTTTAGTCAGTTTCAATAAGCTTGGGCCGAAATAATTATATGTACCAAATTTTATCGAAATATCTTCAAAATTTCGACCTGTACTTTGCGCACAAAGCTTACATGGACAGCCAGCCAGACGGACGGACCGACATCGACTTAGTGATTCTGAGTCGATCGGTATACTGTAAGGTGGGTGTTAGACAAATATTTTCGTCTAACATAAATATTTAAACGTAACATAGAGTTACGTTTTTACCATTTATAAACGTGGGTTTATTTCCTTTAAATAAACCGGATACTTTTGATTGCAAATATAATCAGTTTTAGTAGTTTAAAATTGTAACAACTCTTTATTTATTTAAAATGTACAACAACAACAGTCTAAATAGTCACTCAGTGTCTTTATACACGTTTGTCAAATCGCAGAAATGCATACACACTTTACAATGTACAAACTCAAATGTACACGACATTTGATGTTAACTCTAACAGCACCAATGATCAACTCAACTCAACTCCCGACTGCAACCTCTGCCACTATTTATACACACGCCATCTTTCTACAATGATCTTAACGGACAACTAGAACATTCGAATTCTAGAGCTTTCGATGTTAATGTTAGCACCTTAAACATTTAGTGTTGCCACACTTATAAACAGTGCCAATAACCGCATGCTATCAACATTGCTGACAAGTAGAAGCCTCTAATAATGGACGTGCTTATAAACATAATGAATGTTGCAGGCAGTCGTTACAGACCATTAAATTCAAATTGCTATTGCACATTCGTAACAATGAAGGTTCATCAACTCGTACAAAACGTAGTTGAAATTTCGGGCACCAAAAAGTCTGTTCCGTTGTGTAATTGAATTTTTTGAAATTTTCAAAATTTAAAATGTAATAAAAATCTACTTTATCAACTTATTTTTATTAATAACTAGCGGACCCGGCGAACTTCGCCTCGCCCGAATTTTAAGCCGGCAGACAAACATTAGAGTAAAACTCGATATTCCATTTTTCCAATTTCCCGACTTTTCCGGAGAAATTTTCCAAAAGTTTCTTCCGTAAAAACCTTCTCCTTGAAAATACGAACAACTGACAAAAAATTTTACAGAAATCGGCCCAGCCGTTCTCATTTTATGAATTACTATACATTTTTTACACCATTTTTATATTTATATATATAGATTTACTCCAGGATGAATTTAACTTCATCATTAAAAAACCGTAACCAATATAACAATAAATACTGTAGCAGCTAAGCTAACGTTACAGAAAAAAAAACAAATACACGAAGCAATGTTTGGATACATCCAAACATACGTTTTGCTGCTTTTTTGTCAAAGCATGCAATAAATTGTATTTTTTTTATGAAATTTTCAGAGGTTGTCTCCGTTGTTTATGCACCGATTTCGCTGATTTTAAATAGGAAACTTCTCGAAAGCATGTCTGACAGAATTATTGAAGATTTGGATCCCGAAGATATCTGGGGTCTTCAGAAAATTGATTTCAACAGACAGACAGACGGACATGTTTTAATCGACTCTGCTATATATATACTTTATAGGGTCAGACAATTATATTGTGGAAATTACAAACGGAATGACAAACTTATATATACCCTTCTCACGAAGGTGAAGGGTATAATTATTCCTACATAGTATTGAGATACACTCAGAGTCATGCAGCATTTAACACAAGTTTATATGGAATTTCTTTAACTGAAAACTTATTCTGAGTGTAAATGTTGTATCCTGATTTTTCTGTATTCAAAAGGGACTCTTACACATAATTCATCTAAATAGGGGGTGATTCGTTGAGACTGCAACCCCATGTACACACATATACTTACATACTATGTATGTATATACATTGACAACATTGTGCACTACTAACATTTCTGATCTCCCATGAAATGAATCTGCCGATACTGTTTTTCTCTATGGCATTTAAACGCCCACGCAAATTTTCAATTTGTTACAATAATGCAGCTTGTAAGTAAGTACTTGGATAAATTTCAGAAGTTGAACGATATTTTTTATTGTAATTATTCATTTTATTGTCCAGATACTGATAAAATATTCTAATTGTTGAACGTGCCCGCGTTAAGAATAGAAAATGTTGGTTTTTCCCTCACAAAAATCTTATCAATATCGTAACTATACTGGGAGCTCAAATTTGTTAAGTAAGCAGTGGTATGGGGAATACACGAACAAAAAATTCATAGATACCAGATAAAAGTTAAAGTAAATGTGGATAAAATGATATGAATGTGTAACTTATATACATAGGAGAGTGGGTGTAGTGGGTACAGCTTTACAACCTAAAGGATACGTAATGTTTTATGAATTTTGTTATTATTTTTAATGCGCCGAATCCACAATTAATTGCTTGTTGATTGCGCTAATGCAAGGATTTCATGTTAAGTTTGATAATAAGTTGGTAATGTTATGAAAAATAGGAAAACATTAGGGATTTTGAAATTCGTCTTAAACCCAATTAAGTTTCTCTTGTATGTACGTATGGATTTGTTATGCAATTTAAGGCTGTGACTATTTTACATTGAACAGGCTGTTCGCCAGGTGTCTACATACAAAATATTCTGGGCTCCTGTTTAAAATCGACGTCGTGAGTTGACTGTTTTCCCATTAAAATTCAAAATTTATGACTTTTGCACTGTTTTTGTGTTTTATTATTTGTTTATTCTTTATATATTTGTCGACTACTTGTGCTGTAAAAATCTTCATAATTTAAAATGACACTTTTATTGCTATCGCATAAACACACTCCCTCTTTTAAATATATGTACATACAACAAAGACAAGTTTATTTGTTTTTTTTTTACACTTTTTACTCTCACTTATGAAATTTATTCTAAATATCTAATCATTATTATTTCTATGTAAAATAAACAGTTTGAGTTGCTTTAGTTTATTTATTTTCTAATCCTGAGTGAGTTTAGTTTAACAAATTTCTCAGCGAATATCTTTTAACTGGGCGTACAGCAAATACCACTGGGTACCTGGGATAAAAGTTTATTTTGTGCGTTCTGAGAAATTCCAATTCAAAAGCTCTTTCATGCTCCTTCAAACTCACTCAATTGTTTTGGTTTATGCTCCTCACACAATATTTTTTTTATGGTACATTTAATAACAGCAAAAGTATGTCCTTTCGTTTATGTTGGTCTCCCATTCGTTTTTTACGAAAATGGAAATTTTCTACAATAATATTATGTGTATACATGGTGTTGTCAAGGCTAAACAAAAATTGTTTTTCTCCCTTGCTGGCAGTGAAGTATCCATCCATCCTCCCTTTACTGGCAGTAAAAGAGAAATAAAGTTTTTTAAATTAAGTACACTATATTTGTTTTTTGTTATTTTTGTATCCACTTAATGCTTATTGTACTTTAGTTTATACTTTTGGTTCTCTGGCTGGCGGGTTGCTTAGTTACTTTTGATAATACATATATACAATTTTGGTGGGCTTTACTTCCATTAGGCTGCTGTTGGCCTAGTAGAAAACATGAAAAGATTGATGACTTGACATTTTAATGACGTTTTAATAGACCATTAAACTGTCAAACAATAATAGCAGTTTCAACAGGCTGTAAATACTTATATATGATTATGTTTCTCTTGTTAAACCCATTGTTGAGCCTAGAGCACAGTATTGGTACGTTATAAAAAATAATTTTCCATAGAATACACTGTACAACACAAAAAAAAATTACAAGGTCCGGCCTATAAAAGACACGTGTATCGGCGTTTTGAAAGTTTACATCTGAATTTCATTTGAGGAAGGGTTAAAGTTTCCCAGCTCTGGCGCATTCTTATTGTTAATCGACATAAGAAACCATGTGAGCCTTACATTTTAAGTAAAAAATATGTTCGGCAAATTTATGTAGAATGTAACGGAGAACATTTTTGTAGAATATGTTAACCCTCTATCTCCTCAAGGTATGGGTCTTTTTATGTTCTTCTTTAAAAAAGAGCAAAAAACACCTTTATAACAGGATTTAAGGGGTTAAAATGTTTCGCAAAAACATTATCCGTGAAATTTTACTATAAGTCTCTGAATACATCAAAACGGAAAGTTCAACCAGAAAGTCAGAAATAAGACACAACAAAAGAAAGTTTAGGGTTAATTTCGTATTTATTAAGAATTTTATTTTAAAGTACCCCAAAAATGTCCAATTGTTTGGAAAAATTTGATTTGTTTTGCTATATCATTAAAACACAGATTTCAGTTGGATGGGTCTTCTTTGGTTCTTTACTATCTAAGTAAAACTAACTGTTGCTAAATTTGAGGCCAATCGGATTACTATAATACATGCCGAAAATCGCATGAAAGTTGAGAAAATGTGTAAAAAATTTTACTTTTTCCCACTTCTTCAAAAATGTTGCTATTTATCTTCTAGAGAAAATTATCCGCCTAACGAGGTTAAAATCATTAATTACGAATGAAAAATAGCTAAGTTATGCGAGTTTTATCTGATCATATATTAAGCGAATACTAATTACCAGGGGAACCGAAAATATGCTCTAAATATAGTGTTTTATGCCCCTAAAATATGCTGTAAAAAACAAAAATATGGTCTTAAAATTTTAAAAAATATGCTACAAAAATATGTTTAAAACCAAAAATTATTTATTTTTTGTTTATTAAAAAATTAATACAATTTCATTAACAAAAATAAGAAAAACATTGTAATTTTAAAAAAAAATTAAGTAGATTTTTTTAAATTTTAGCATTAATGTAGTTTCTAAAGGCCTTATTGATAAACAATTTTTAAATTTAAACAACGTTTTAAAATCAAATTTTGTATGGACATTTTGCTTTAAAATATTGTTAAAATTTTAATTTTTTTTATAAATATGAGGGTAAATATTTATTGCTCTTTTGTACTGAACGAGTTTAAAGAGTATATTATCTAAAGTTATTGTTAAAATTGATATATGTACCATATTTTTAAAGAACTGTCAAACTGTCACTTAGCTGCATTCAAACAATAATATTTGTGATTATTATTTTCCGAAATGTGCAGATTCAATAAAGAAAAGTTAGAAAAAAAAAACAAGTAAGAGAGCTATATTCGGCTATGCCGAATCTTGTTCACTTGAATTTGCATGATTCCAGTTTCCCTGCTAATTACTAAACACATTTTTTTATTATATATTCTAAATACAAAATTATATAAAAACAATATTATAGCTTTTACGAGTTGAAAAATATTGAATTTGTGTATTTTTGGGACGCATAATCTAAGAGCAACATATTATGAAAAAATGTATGATTGTAGTCAAAACATATTATGATCATTATTAGTATCATAAAATGTTATATTATGATCAAATATAGTCGTAATATCATTGTCATACATGATCATAATATTTTCTGATGTAATCATATTATGATCCAACGTAATCATATGTATGACCCAAATTAATAAAAATTTTTTTTTGGGAATACAAAATTTAATTTTAATAGATTTTAGTTTTAACGTACTAAATTCCCAATTAAAATATTATTGATTTGTATTGTTATTCGCTTTAGGAAAGATAAAGATAATATACAAATAAAACTAAAAATCGCCCAAGTGACAAGAAAATCATACCTCTAAAATGAATTCAGATGTTCTTTATTTTGACCCAAATTTCAAATTTTGAAAAATCCCACTTTGACCCATTTTAAAGTGCGCCAATCGGGTCTAAATTTATGACCGACCCACTAACTTTGGAGGGCCGATCCTCCCATGCTAGTGGCACACCCTCTGGAACCCCCTGGGGGGTCCTAAACAAAAATTTCAAAAACTCACCTTATTTGGCACTTTACATGATGTATGTATTGTGTACTTATAAATTTTGTTTATAGAGCGTATGATAAATATAAATGTGATGTAGGTAATAAATAATATTAATCAAGACTAGCTTTATTTTTAAGATTTAGTTAAAACTTTAAACCAACATAACTTTTGCTCTCAATGAGCGAAATGATTAGCACGAATAGTTTTAGCGTGCTTAAGTAGCAGAGTATTCAACAAGCTCAAAATGGCGTTCGTGTCATAATAAACAAATTTGGAAAAATATGCTTAAATAGTCAAATTCTCCAAATTTGACCTTTGCACTATGTGCCCATTTCCAATTTTTGCGGCAAAAATTAAAATGTTCAACTCTCGCTTTAAAAAAAAAAATGCGGTTCAATTCCTAATACTTCGACGACATAAATGCCTAAAATGTATGCCAATTGATCACTCAATTTATATATAAACAGCTGTGAAAGTTTACATTTTTTAAATAAAGTTTTCGAGCTGAAAAATTTTCCATTTTTTTAAAAATGCTTTTTGCCGCAATTTTGGCTTTTGGATACATAGTGCTATGGTTCAAAATAAGGAACATCAGAATTCATTTTAGAGGTATGGTTCATTGGGCAAAGTTTCTAATTTGGACCCTTAGAATACGATTTCCCTTGTCACTTGGGCGATTATGTACAACCATTAAATCGACTCGCCCTCGTACGCATATATAAACTTAACATTTAATGGTTGTACATAATAAGATGTGTTTACCTATTTATCATTATTTACTTAGTTGTTTGAAAAATAATTATGTTTCGGTGAACCATACTTATACATTTTTATAACTGCGATGAAAATATAAAAGTTTACAGTAACTAAAATATTGCTGAAATTAAATTGAAATAACAATTATATGTGTACGACAACAATATATTGTTACAAAGAACATAGTATAATTGTCGTAACCATGCCGAACCATGTTTTTCCTCTGCGCGTATTCTTTGCTTTCTAGCAAAAAAAAAATGTCTTAAGGAACTTATAATGTTTTTATATTTTCTGAAAGGTATCTCAACAAGGATAGTTTAAAGTAGAAAACGCCTCAATTATACTAATACCGATTTCCCAAAGCCTTTCCAATTTTAACCCTTTTTTCTCTTTCTATGAACAAAATTCCTAAAAATATGAAATTACTTTTTTGAGGACAAGATTATTTAGGTTATACAAAGGTTTGAATATCAATTCCAACTGATTTGTTTTCATAATATAAATAATTTTCTTACTATATAAATTCGAATACATTGAAATTTGGACTGCGCTTTGTAAAATTCCTTGGTTTTTTTCATAGAAATTGGGAGTAGGGCTCTTATTGCCATTCCTTATGAAAAATATTATTTAGTATCTGTGTTGTTACGTAGACATCTAGTTACGTAAGTTGAACCTTATAAAAATTCAGAAATTTTCTACTTTATACTTTTTCTAAAAGTAAAGTTGCAAAACAAAAAAGTTTCGTTACTTTAAATACAAAAAAAGCCGAGTAATCTAAAAGTTTGTTAAAAAAATTCCAAGAAACAAAACTAATTTTCTGTAAAAAAAAATAGCAAACAATATCTTCCTTTTGTAGCTATGAAAACCTGTTAAAAAAACTTCTTTACCATTTTTTATTTAAATTTACAAACAAATAAAATAAAAAATTGAGAATGAATGATAAACTTTTATAAAATTATCAAGGAAGAGAAAATAAAAATAAATATTTATGTATCTGTAATGATTAAGACAAAACTTTACATACTGCCAATGATGAGCGCCTTATATAAAAAAATCTTCTTGTGACACTTTAAGACGCCATTTTTTATAAACAAATGCTAGTGAACTTTTTTATGTATGAATTGTGAATTTAAATAAAAAGAATTGTCATATTGTATGTCATATAAGGATTTTATTTAATACTAGCGGACCCGGCGAACTTCGCCTCGCCCCAATTTTAAGCCTTCAGACAAACTTTAGAGTAAAACTCGATTTTCGATTTTTCCAATTTTCCGGAGGGATTATCCAAAATTTTCTTCCGTAAAAACCTTCTCCTCGAAAATAAGAAAAACTAACAAATAATTTTGCAGAAATCGGCCCACCCATTCTCATTTTATGAATTACTATACATTTTTCAAACCATTTTTATACCCTTCACCATCTTTAGAAGGGTATATATAAGTTAGTCATTCCGTTTGTAATTTCCACAATATAATTTTCCGACCCTATAAAGTATATATATTCTGGATCCTTATAGATAGCGGAGTCGATTAAGCCATGTCCGTCTGTCTCTTGAAATCAATTTTCTGAAGACCTCAAATATCTTCGGGATCCAAATCTTCAATAATTCTGTCAGACATGCTTTCGAGAAGTTTCCTATTTGAAATCAGCAAAGACAACCTCTATTTTTAGCCTATTTTTGATCTATATCTCGATTACTAGATGCTCTTTCGGCATCTGAAAAGAACCTTCTTGCTGTGTTCCTATCATTCGTATTGCCTAATCCTTGTTTTGGTTGATCTATAATCAACCCATATTTGAGAAATTCGTCCAAAACATGTTCTGTTTATCACTGAATCCCTTTTAAATTCAAATTTAATTGGTCTGCAGTATAGAAATCAGCTATTTTATTTCCAGAGTCCAATTGTATTTCGGTGCTGCATGAATATAAGTCCCCATCGATACTGTGAAACATTTGCTGCAAAACATTTAAGTTTGTCGATGAAAGGGGAAAGAGGAATGGAATGTTTCGTGTACATAAAATTTTTGTTGAGCATTCGTTCATATTCGTTCAGTACAGAAATGTAAAAAACTGAAAAGGAAAAACTTCACTGTGTGGACACGAATTCAGTTTTAAAAGAGAGTTTAAAAAATGTTTCACAGTGTGGACCGGGACTATGTTTACTTTTCGTACAGCTTTTTGTTTTTAGAATACTCTTCGCACAATTTTTTACAGCAGAAGCTCTCAATTGTTATTGTTTAGATACTGTTATACTATGTTCCTAGGTTGCTTAAATAAGTACAACAAAAAGTGCTAAAAATAGGTAAAATACGCTAAAAAAAATTATGTAATAAAAAATACTTAAGATATCTAACACAACTTATGCCCATAATTTCAACAAAAATATATCTATCAGTGCTTAGTTACTTATGAATGGTAATAGTATGGTAATTTTTACCCATAGATATTGATTTGAAATTAATGTCACGTTACCTGTTAGGTAAATTTATCTGCTTGGTATTTTACACCATAGATATCTATTTGTTGAAATTACGGGCATTATAGGGCTTGGTGTATTTATATTTGAGTCATATGAAGAGGTAAAATAAAAATAGAAACAATTTTGGGAGTAATTTCATTCAAATGGAAAAAGTGTTCTACAGACAGGTCCAGACAGATACAAAAGTATATATGGGGTTAAAGAGGACACTTTCGCCTTTCTTCTGGTAGTAAAATTTAACCCCTTTTAATCCTCAAAAGTTCTAGTCCAGTAAAATTAGAATTTAACTAAAATGTAGTGTCTGATAAAACAGCAGTTATAAACTGTATAGTGACAACTCATACCATTTCTTAAAGACTATTATCCTAACAACATAACAAAAATGCAGCCAATTATCGATAATATTTTGCGAGTAATCACAATTTACTTCTGATAAAATTTTTATAAAATAACATAAATATACCAATATTTTGATATATTTTTTTGCCACCTTAGTTTCAGTGTGTTTACTATTGAATGACATTAAAATTTTGGAAATCGCTGTTAACAAAAAATTACACTTTTGGCCAATGAAATTAATTTCTGAACCACCGTACGTCGAATATATTGCCTACAGCATGAACTTCCAAATAAAACAAGCTTAGATCCGTCAGTTCATAAAATATTGCTCTATTTGTTCTTGCAAACCAGTCGGCATTCAGCGTACATTTGGCGTAATAGTGGGTTTTTTATTGGACTTCGTTCTGCGATGTTTCCATACAGTCATATCAATAACTTCTAAATTTAATTCTGTTTTTATCATTTGGTGATTCGATATTTCTATCATCCTGAGGTTGCACTTTATTTAACATAAAATATACGTACAATGTTCATTCAATGTTCATTCAATATATTCGGCTGTGCCGAATTTTATATACCCTACACAAAATTATACTTTAAAATAAAATTAAAAAATTTTTTTTTTTGAAATTATTTTTTTAAGTTTTTTCCAATTTTTTTAAAAATTTATTTTTTTTTTAAATTTATTAGTGAAAAAAATGTATGACAAAAAAATGTTTTTTGTGAAAAAAAAATTCGGGTTAAAAAATATTTTTCATGATTTTGACCCATTGTAGGTCCAAACAAGTAAGAGAGCTAAATTCAGCTGTGCCGATTCTGATATACCCTTCAAAAAATTATACTTTAAAATAAAATTAAAAAATAAAATTTATTTTTTTAATTTTTAAAATTTTTTTTCGAAATTGTTTTTTAAGTTTTTTCCAATTTTTTAAAAGTTTTTTTTTTTTATTTTTAAAATTTTTTATTTTTAATTTATTAGTGAAAAAAATTTATGACAAAAAATTTTTTTTTGTGAAAAAAAATTCGGGTTAAAAAATATTTTTCCTGATTTTGACCCATTGTAGGTCCAACTTAATATAGCCTTATATACATCGTTGCAATGGACTTTGAAATATCTATCATTAGATATCCATATTGTATATATTTATGACTTAGTAAACGAGATATAGATCAAAATTAGGTCAAAAATTGAGGTTGTCTCGGATTTTTGCTCATATCTCCGTTATTTATGGACGGATTTTGCTGATTTTAAATAGGAAACTTCTCGAAAGCATGTCTGACAGAATTATTGAAGATTTGGATCCCGAAGATATCTGGGGTCTTCAGAAAATTGATTTCATCACATAGACAGACATGGCTAAATCGACTCCGCTATCTATAAGGATCCTGAATATACATACATACTTTATAGGGTCGGAAAATTATATTGTGGGAATTACAAACGGAATAACAAACTTATATATACCCTTCTCACGAAGGTGAAGGGTATAAAAAAAATTAAAACAAATGAATTCAATAACTCTGATATCACTAAATATGCGACTAGTCCTCTCTTGGTGCAACTTATGAATCGCAATCAGAGATATATTGACAAAAATAATTATGTTACGATATTGATAAAGGTTTATGGAACGAGTTCATACAGATTTCCCTTCAATGGCTGCCTAATGCCATAGCTGCTGCGATATTGGTGGGAAAGAGCAAATATTTGTTTAATTTCCTGGCTACCTGTTCATAAAATGTTCCTTAGTGTGACGTAGTTGTTCAGTATTTAAAAAATAAACATAATATAAGTACATACGTAGTTTCTAATTTATTTTAATCATTAAGGAATTTGTTTAGAAACCTCAAAGACAAATTTATATAAATTCTGGCGCTTTGCAGTGAATCTTTGTAACAGGAATTGAGAAAATATAACAAGTCTTTACAAATCATAAAACACCAATAACAATAGAAAAACTTACTTCAATTCAACTTTGTAACAAACAATATCAGCAACAACTAAAAAAAAAAAAAACCTTAAAACCGAAATACAATTGGAAATTGCTATAATAATTGAATTCCTTTTACGGAACTAACTTATTTCTGTGGAACAGGTCAACATCAAATTTGGCAAGTAAAACCGGAAGTGTATTTATTTTTGTTTCAAATAAACAACAACAACAAATTTCCGTTCAGGATAAAAACAAAAAAATTTAAATAACTAAGGGAAAATTCCCATACACCCACTACAAACTACTGAAAATAAACACTGAGCAGAAAAAGGCCAACCAGCCAATCGATATTTGGGGGTGGTTGTAACTAAAAAAACAGCCACCATTACAAGTGCACATGCATATTTACAGTGTCGATAAAAATACATTGGACAAAAATAGCTACAATACTATTTCTATAGGGAAAACAAATTTGCTTGTTTTTTAAAACAAACAAGTAAAAGTGTTATATTCGGCTGTGCCGAATCTTGCATCAATATGTAATTTTGGCCTTCTATGAGGACTTGAGTTGGTTATTTGATTTATTTCTTAAAACTTTAAATGACTTATGTTGAAATTTATGTTAATATCATTATCACTCATTTACTGCAACGCACTATGTGTCCAAAGGCCAAAATTGCGTCAAAAATTATTTCCAAAGGAGCTAGCAGCATAAAACTTTGTGTAGCGATCCATGTTGCTAAAATAAGCATTTAAAAAAAATTGCCAATAACCCCCTCTTTTCGGAAAATCCGGCCCCACCAACTCACAAACATTTTCAAAAATGATTTCAATCCATATTCTCATAGCACTTTCTACACATACCATTTTAAAAAAGTTCCCATTAACCCCCGCCCCCTCACTTTTCTTATAACACCGCCCCCAACTCACAAACAATTTACAAAAAAAATTAAATTTATATTCTCATAGCACTTTCTACAAATAGCATTTCTTCGTTTGTTTGGCGTTTTCTTTGGGTTTCGCTATAAGTAAATTTTGGGTAAGCAATTGTATATGTCTTTGACATTCGATATCGTTATAAAACTTGCTAAATTTTGTTCTCATGCTTCGGTACAAGTAGTTACAAAAAATGTTAGTATCTTTCTAGAAAAAAGATAATTATTTGCTTAGGTGTAAGTATGTGCAAAAAATTTGAGTATGGTATGAAGCCTCCTGACCTTCCCACAAAATTACCACATACGTATCATTCCTTGGGCAAATGCACACACAGAAAAAAAATATAGTTGTACATTGTTACTGTAACCATTTCAACATTTGTGCATGGTTACTGTAACAATTTCAATATTTTTAACAATATTATAGTCACAGTAACTATATATATGATTGTGGTAACAATAATATGGTTGATTTACGATTCACATGATTGTATCAACCATATATATGGTTATAGTAAACATGTATATGTTTGTGACAACCATTTATATGATGAATAATTTTATCATAATTGTATGTTGTTCTCAGAATATGATATCCATAAGCCGAGAGCAACATAATATGGCAATTCCTTCATCATATAAATGGTTGTCACAAACATATACATGTTTACAGTAACCATATGTATGGTTGATACAATCATGTGAATCGTAAATTAATCATATTATTGTTACCACAATCATATATATAGTTACTGTGACTATAATATTGTTAAAAATGTTAAAATTGTTACAGTAACCATGCACAAATGTTGAAATGGTTACAGTAACAATGCACAACTATATTTTTTTCTGCGTGCAGGCAATGTAAGTTTTATACTACCGAAGACAAACAACTTTTTCGCAACTTCACAAAAAACATGACTAATAAAAACACGAAATTTTACACATAATATAAACATTTAGTAAAATATTTTAAGATTTTTTTTTAAGTAGACACCTCCGGCATTGTAATCCGTTTTGGTAAAGTCTTAGTATAACAAATTTTTTTAAAAACTCACTTTTTCCTTAATACAATTTTTTTTACTTTTTTCAGCTTGAAAACTTTATTTAAAAAATTTAAGCTTTCACAGCTTTTTATATATAAACTGAGTGGCCAATTGGCATACATTTTTGGCATTTATGTCGCCAAAGTGTTAGGAATTGAACCGTAATATTTTTTTTTTTTTTTTTCAAAAAGGTAAAGTTGAACATTTGAATTTTTTCCGCAAAAATTGGAAATGGGCACATAGTGCAACGTCGTCATAACTCAAAAAACTAAATTTTTCAAGAGACGCATTTTTAGTTTTTAAACCGATATATATTTTTGTTTTAATTTTACACATAACGAGCAACGCACAACTAAAATAATACGTTATTGCAAGTAATAGACAATTGTTCAATTCACAAGGTCTCCTACCATGTCATATTGTCATAATGTCCTAATATTTCATGAATCGGAGGCTCGGCTTAACCGTCTCTTAGGCGCAGATCTCTGCTGGTTGGTTAAGATAACACAATAAACAAAGCATAGAAAGTAGTATTATTTTAGGAAATTTTTTGCTTAAAAGGCAATAACAACATTTTTCAACCATTGTGAAATATTAGGAAATTATGACAATATGACGTGATAAGATACCTTGTGAATTGACTAAATAGGTTATGATATTAGAACAAAACGCTTCTATGGCGATCCTGTGTGTAATTTTAGAAGCTAGATTAAAATAAATTTTATCTGTTTTCTTAATATAACTTGACAATAAAATATTTTTCTGATATAGGAGTTATAAGAGGGAGGGATCAAGTATGAACCGGTCTTTACAAAAGTTGGTAAAAAGATAGTTAAATAAAAGATTTAACAAATTTTTTTTTATCTTCTACGATGAAGTTATAAGACAATCCCGTGTTATACTCCTTGGTATCTATCTTTCATTACTTTTCAATCTTGATGGAAACGTTATCCTTGCTCTTCGCTATACGATCCAATAATTTCATTAAACTTGTCTAAATTACTGTACAGTGTAGTGTACTTTGATGTTCATATTACACCCAAGATTTGTAAAGCTAACTAAAAGGTATAATTCCTCATAATTTTCAGCCTTCTGATTTCCTTAGCAATTTTTCATAGCGACAACAAAAGGTTTCCAAGTCGCTGCTTCTATATCATTCATTGATTGTATGAAATCGTTGTCGTTCATTAAAGGGCCATCAAATATGCCAGCTTTTAGTTTTTTTTGAATTCAAACCTGTAAGAAATGAAAGAAATGCTTAAAAATCACTGTCATGTTCATCCAAAAAAACTTCCACCATCTCTGTGTCCAACAAATCTGATAGATGTTAATTCATAGTAGATGGTACGTCGCGTTGTCTATGTACAGTAGAGACCTTTTAGCAGACGGTAAATCATTTTTCTTTTATTAATACGATGTAATTTTTCATGTAAATGACTACGTTAATGCTTTTCCTTAATCTCCATTTTAAAGTAATTGAAATACGTGTTTCTCACCAAGTCTGTTATAGGTTATCTAAACTTTTTGACTGTGTATTTACCACAAATGTAGCAATACATATTTCGGCCATTGCGACAAATTTTTAAAGACGAGGAGATAATGTTAAACTCAATTTATTTATAGAAATGTTCACATAAGTTTACGAAACGGCCACACGAATTTACTTATGACAGCCAATATTAAAAAAACAAAATAGGAAAGTATGGTCGGGCTTGCCATACTCTTGATATGAAACTTATTTGTATTGAATCTTATTTGAGTACCAACATTTTTAAGATATTTATGCTCGATAAAGTGATTTTCGGAAGTGGGCCTAATATGGGAGCTATGGCTAATTGTGAACCGATCGTCACAAAATTTGGTGGGATGATTTTCGTATATATGAAACATATTTGTGTTGAATTTTATATGGATACTAACATATTTCAGAGATTTATGTACATGGATTTTTTGAGAATGGTACTTATGTGGAAGCTATGGCTTTTTGTGGACCGATCGGTACTAAATTTGGTAGTAGGAGTTCTGCTTATATAAAACTTGTTTGTGTTGAATTTAGTTTGGATATGTTTATAATTAAGATATTTATGAGAGCTTAACTATATTCAGATAGAGGAGTTGTATGGGGGCTAGGAGAAATACTGAACCGATTCTAACCAAATTCAAGAGGCTTAGTCCAATAAAAAAGCTTGTGCCAAATTTTGTCGAATTATCTTTAAAATTGCGACCTGTAGTTTGATTGCAAGGTTTACATGGACGGAAAGACGGACGGACGAGTATTGCTTAATCGACTCAGAAAGTGATCTTGTGCAGATTGCTATACTTTAAGGTGGGTGTTAGGACAATATTTTTGCAGGTTACAAACGTCAGCACTAACCCAATATACCCTTCCCACTATGGTAATGTAGGGTATAATGAACTATTCTTGTTAACAAACCATTAACGGTATCTCGGCAACAAAATTTGACCTGAGTTACAATTACTCTGTAATAGTTCGAATAATAACATTTAGAAAAGTAATTTAAACAATTGGCAAATTGGAATGCATTTTCCACCCTGCCATCAATCTTACATGTCCACGTTCTACTGTAAACATCATTATTGATAAATACACTATGAGAAATTAAAATTTATATTGTTTACATATTTTGTAAATTTATAATGTGTGTGTTTCATCTTATTATTACAAACAAGTAAGAGAGATATATTCGGCTGTGCCGAATCTTATGTACCCTTCACCAAATTATACTTTAAAACAAAATTTAAAAAAAAAATTTTTTTTAATTTTTTTCAAAGTTGTTTTTAAAATTTTTTTTTTCAATTTTTAAAAAAAAAAATTTTTAATTTATTAGTGAAAAAAATTTATGGCAAAAGAATGTTTTTTGTCCAAAAAAATTTCGGGTTAAAAAATATTTTCCCGATTTTGAGCCATTGTAGGTCCAACTTTGTATGGCCTTATATACATTGTTGCAATGGACTTTGAAATATCTATCATTAGATATCCATATTGTCTATATTTATGACTTAGTAATCAGATATAGATAAAAAAAAAATAGGCCAAAAATAGAGGTTGTTTCGGATTTTTGCTCATATCTCCGTTATTTATGTACGGATTTTGCTGATTTTAAATAGCAAACTTCTCGAAAGCATGTGTGACAGAATTATTGAGGATTTGGATCCCGAAGATATCTGGGGTCTTCAGAAAATTGATTTCAACAGACAGACGGACAGACAGACAGACGGATATGGCTAAATCGACTCCGCTATCTATAAGGATTCAGAAAAAGATCAATACATCTAGGCTTCTAGAGTAATAAATTCTCTCAATCTAAAGTTGAGTGTACGGACTTTACAGGGAAGAACAGTTTCAACTGGTTCTCGAGAACACTTGGACTGGATCGATTTTATTTTCCGATGAATCTAATCTAGGATAGTTTGATGAACAGTCAATAAAAGACAATAAAAAACAATTTCAAATACTGTTCTGGGCCAGTTAAGCATGAATATTGACATGTTAAAGTGTGCGTTTGCATTTCTGGTGAAAGCTTCGTTGTTAATCTTCACTTTCTTTGAAATTATAAAAAAAGTTATACTGTGAATTTGGTTCAATATGTTTTGACAGATACTGTAGGCACATACATACTTACACACTTAAGTTTACATATGACTTTTATTTCACTTATTTCCGGTATTCATTTTGTAAAAATATTTGAAAATTTTTTTTATAACAATCATTGGTCTAAAAATTCTGTGAACCTAGTGAAAAACTGTTTTGTATGTTGATGTCTAGTCATTTATTTTCAAATTATTCAAACATTATATTATATATCCTTACAAGGTTTTAAACCTTTTAATAATATAGTTTAGTTTTCATTAACTATATATAGATTGTAACATTTCCATTTATTTTTGTATGTTTGTTTTTATAATAATTCAAATAAAATCACATTTTGGGATAACTTCCTTTTACACATTTTTGGGGAAAAATGCTAAAAATGTTTGGAATGTGAAAAATTTGTATCTGTGTTTAATTTGCTGTTGGCCTAATGTCGGTATTCTCCAAAAATTTCTAACCGCTTTTTTTGACACCAAATTGATACTTCAAAATGCTGTATGGGGCTTAATTTGTTCTAAAACATTTTTTTTTTTTTTTTTTGTTGAGCTGTAATGCTTCCATTCCATTACACCACCAACGATTTTAACCCTCTACCGTGTTAGACTTAAAATGTTAAGGGGTTGCATGCATTTTAGATTGTTTTGTCCATAAAAAAAAACCTTTCATGTAACTTTTGAAACGTTCTAAGAATTCTATGCTCCCAACTGTTGGAATTAGTAGGGGTAACTTTTTGTTAAAATCGCTCATTTTTACCATTTCCCGATTTTGGTGGTGGTTTTTACAACAGCTATTTATTAGGTCTCTAGGCAATTTGTAAAATATGGTATAAATGCATGCAATATATGATAAAAAAGAAAAGAAAACATTAATTTATTTGTATAAATGAATGAAATATTAATAGATTTTTGACAAATTATGGGCCGATCTCCATTAAACAGCCATCTTTATATACATAGAGATTATTTATATCGAACCTAACAAGGATTTTTATAAGATTTTTATGCGTATTTAAGTGATATTAGGAAGTGAATTTATATGGGGGCCGATCCAAACAAATTATCGTTCTGAAATTTACATGCTTATTTTTGTTGTATTCTGTATGGATACTGCTGCTATTCTATAGGCATTTATGTACCATAGAGCCATATTCCAGGAAGATATATGTAAGGGTGCTAGAGAAACCAAGAACTGATTCTTACCATTCTCATCATTGCTTGTCCTTCTATCATATCTGCAATATATTCGAAATACTTAGCAAAACATTTTTTGAAAAATACCAACATTTTGGAGGTTGTCACATCGTTCACACCATAACTCTGGTCCTGATCAACACAGAATATTTTAAAAAAAAATTGAATCACCCTAAGTCCTTCCCTAGCCGGACAGACGGACGGACAGAGCTAAATCTATATATATTTTTTTGTTCTACAAGCAATATTTCGATATTTGTAACATAAAATCAAATCTATGATTTGATAAACACACATACATAATAACTGTGGTAAACTTATGAAATTACGATTACTTTGATATTCATATTGTGAACGTTTTGAACATATAGCTAACATCAGATCGCATAGAAAATTGATTTCTACAAAATTAATAGAAAATAATAAAAAACCGATGATATTATTATTTTTTATTCATAAGACATATTAAGAGATCAAAAAAATCTCATTTCAGAATTCTGAATATAGAACAAACAACATAAATAAAAACAAAAACAAAAAAACTTAAATAATTCACACTTCATTAATATTCGGTTTTTTTTAGCACATATAACATTATTGTTTAAATACAAATTTAAAAAGATAATTTAATATCTGGTTGGATAGCCCTTATTTTTTATAAACCCAGAAAGACTATTTGGCATGTTATAAAAATTTGTTTGCAAGTAATCAACACTAATTTTATCCCATTGTTCTTGCAGCCTTTTTTTGAGTTCGTTTTTCGAAGAAACCGGATTTCTGCGGACTCGGCGATCTAAATAGTCCCATAAATTTTCTATGGGATTCATGTCTGGGGACTGAGTAGGCGTATTAATCACTTTTGGACAATTATAAAGCAACCACTCACGAACAACGTGGGATTTATGCTTATGGTCGTTGCCCTGATACAATTCAAAAGTTCTTGCAATTCCCATTTTTTCTGCAGATTGTTTCAAATTATCTCTCAAAATGTTCAAATAAACATCCTTGTGCATAATGCCTTCGATTAATACCAGTTTACCAACCCCTTTCGCTGATATGCAGCCCCAAACCATTACACTTCTTCCTCCATGCTTAACTATTGGAGTAATATTTTTTCCTTTTAACTCCTAATTCGGCTTCCGCCACACCATAGTTTTTCCATCACTTCCAAATAAGTTAAATTAGCTTTCATCGAGAAAATTACGTCTTCCCACCAATTTACATTTTTTTATTCTCCTTAGTAAATTATATTGCCCGAAAAAAACCAATAAATTTACGAAAGGTTTTTTTTTTGTCAATACGGCCGTTTAACCCTTATTTTTTAATGGCGTGACTTATTGTTACTTCTGAATCTGTCTTTCCAAATACCGCCTTAACTTCAGTAACAATTTGGGTGCACTTAAGCGTGGGTTAGCCTTGATTTTTCTAACAAAACGGAGCTCTTCCTTCTCGGTAAGCTTTTTTGGCTGCCCAGTTTGTTTTTTAAAATCAATTCGATCCTGGTTTTTATATCTTCGGATAATGTAACCGACAGTATTTGGCTTCATATTCAATATTTCAGCAATATTTTTATATTTTTTTCCTTCTTTGTAATGAAAATCACCAATTTTCTTTGCTCTAACGAAGTATTTTTCCTCTACGACCCATTGCGGCTTTTATAAAAAAAAAAACTTGAGAATGACAATGTTTATTCAGCTAACATTATTTGTTTGATGTTAATTAATGAGTGTATCCCAATTTTACACATAATTTATGTAAGTATGCAGCTTTACATCGGTGAATTTTATGGTAAAACTAAAAAACCGAATATTAAGGAAGCACGCATTTCTGTAGTATTTTAGTTAATTATTATTTTAAAATAGATTCACTCATTATTAATTAAAACCAATTAGTGAAAAGTGAGCTTTAATTACATACCTTTAAGTAAAAATATAAACATTAACAAGATGTCATTATATTCATTGAGAATTTTCGGATTTCAGAAACTCAAATATAAAAACCGAATATTAATGAGAGTCATTGTATGGCCAGGATCGAAAAATAAAATGTTGATAATCATCATGTTTTATTGAAGATATTTCAATATAATTTGGTACATATAATTTTTTCGGCCCAAGGACGAAGCGTATTGAAACTGGCTGAAATCGGTCCATTATTTCAACTAGCCCCCATACAAATGTCATCCCGAAATTAGACTTTATCGGTCTTAAATGTTTAATTTATGTAGGTATCTACACAAATATTGTTCCAAATAAGTTTTATATATACCGAATTCATGTCACCAAATTTTATTATGATCGGTCCATAATTAATCATAACTCTTATGTGGACATAAACTATGACCTAATTTCATGGTGATCGCTCAATAATTGGTCATAGCTCCCATATATGGTCCACTTCTAAAAACACTCACGAATATAAATAATTGAATTTTAAAAGAAAAATATTTTTGCTCATTTACTTAGTGTAGGGTAGGGCTTGACCAATCATACTTTTTACTTGTTTAGGAAATTTGAAGATATTTATGGGAAAATGCATGGTGATAATAATAAAAAAAATCATATGGAAAAATCGTACGTTCGCGACCGGTACTTATGCCAATTAAACAAAAACCAATAGAGATATTTTATTGTGTAAGTACCGGATAGAGACCTATATTAATACACTTTTAAAATAAATTAATCGCTTTTAAATATTTCGTTCCATTTCACAGATTTTAACATTTCACTGCTGTCAGCCAAAGTTGACTTCTATTTTGCGTACGTTCGTTACCACATGTTTATAACTATCATTATGAAAACCTAAACTCGATTAAATCCATATTTTGCAGCAAACATAGATCTACCTAAATGCTATCGAATCGCAAAAAAAAAAATGTTAGGAAAAGTTTTGTTTTCTATATTCTTTGGACATCAAAAACGTACGAACGTACGTTCGTGACCCCAGGAAATGCGCATATGAGGTGTATGCGTAAGAATTTAAACTGATTACTATAAATAATTCTATTTAAAAGTATAAAAAAACCTTAAATTTTTCCAAAAATTAAAAAAAAAAATAACAATACTTTGAATATTTTTTGAAACTATAAGAACAATTCTGATGGAACATTAAGCGCTGGATGGAACATTAAGACCTTTCAAAACATAGCAACATTTCATATGTTTTCTTTGCGAAAAATTTACTGACGCCAGGACAAACTTTGATTGAAGTTAGGATCAACATTATCTTATTTATCCTCCATACAAACGGGTCACTCTAGTAGGTCAGTTACATTTTCAATACCGACTAACGATAAACCTTGTGATATTATGGTTGAAGTGTTATGCAATATGCATTAAAATTTACAACACTACCTTATGTAATTTCGACAGAATTACAATCCCATCAAAATAAACATTACTTTACATAAATACATACATGTATATTTACATAACCCCTATCAATGTAAGATATGTAATAGCATGTAAAATTGTCTGATTTTTAACAGGCATTCACGTTCTCAGATTTTCAAATAGTCTACATATTTATAAACAACATTCCATATTCTAGGATACAGACAGCAAAGATAGATAATATGAAAAAATGCACCCTTATTTTTGTGTGGGTGGCAAATGCGCATGTAATGCTACCTTTTTTTATTTTTTGTCTCGCTGAAATTCTTGACATTCTTTAGGTATCCAACAAATATTTTTCAAAACATTTCTAATGCCTCTGAAGGCCTGCAATAAATGATGGGCGCCTGATTGTTTCTAATAACAAAATTCCTAGTACGAATTGTGATTAGAAATTTCTAACGCGAATTTATCATTAGAAGAAATATATATAACAAACTAATATATTTACATACGTGTGCAAACGAAACTAAATACAATTTCATGTCATGCGATGGAATGTAGTGTAACAAGTATAAAAGTTTGGAAAATGGGAATTTGCTTTTAACAAACAAGGGGAACAATTCGAAAAAGTACATGTATAAGGGTAACTGTTCCTGAACAAACCGGTAATGATTGTGTGTGTGTTTTTTTAACATACCATATATTTAAAACATTGTTTGCTTTCATTTGTGTTAGTGGGGAATAAAATTGTCACGTCCTGTAGGACTTCATTTTGAAATAATTGTAATTGAGGTTTATAGCTTGAAATCCTGTTGGCCTATTCGATACAGGTAAATTATGCAATCTTTATCAAAATACCTTTATCTTATATGGATTGAATAGACACCTGAAGTCATTTTTTGTAAAATTCTCAGGTTTAATAATACATAGCATTTTCTTACATATTGTACACCTAGAAGTTATCTTTATATTGTTAAGGTAAATGTTATACAAAGGTCATATCCACCTTTAAGTTACTCTAGCTTGAAGCCTCTTTCATACTCAAATAGAAGAGCTATTTTATATAAATGTGACATTTTGTAGTACTACAACAATATGTGTGGAATTAGAATTTCCATGTTTTTGTTTTTTTGTTATTTTATTCTTACCAGGAGTTCAGCACTTCAACATTTGTTCACAAATTATGACATGGTCAACAGAACTTTATGAAAGGCTGTTGAATTTAAACATTTTCCAATGCATTTATTTTGTCTATAATATTTTAATGTATTAATTTTGCCATGTGTGTTTGACAGTAAATTTTATAGTTGCAAAACTTTACATACGATATCAACATTTCATTTTAAAATAATTTAGTAGGGTATTTTTTTGTCAAAATCTATATTCCAATCTTTCCTTAGAAACTATAAAAGCTTTGAAAGATATGAAAGTTTACCACATACAGGACGTCCCACAGAGGTTAAGAAACGTTTTTTTTTTTTTAAAATAATTCGGTATCTCGGGAAATATTAGAGATATTGTTACGAAATTGGAGCTGAGGTGTTTTCGAGTTGATTTACATTTGTTTAGCTTCTTAGAGCTAATAGGGGCCAGTGCGCCACCCCTCAAAGTTGGTCACCTCGGGTGTTAAATTTTAAAAAAAAAAACGCCAAATATTCATTTATGATCCGAATGTTCTGAAATTCAAAATATAAATAGTCGTTGAGAAAATTGATTTTACATCATTAAACGAATTTCCTCTAATGCATGTAATGTAGATCTAATATGCACATACAGTGTAGGTCAAAACATATTCGACAAACGAAAAACATATGCTCCGAAAAGTTCCAACACTGATTAAAAAACACAAAATGATAAATATTTTTGAACTTTAGAGAAAATTAATAAAAAAAAAACATAGCATGTAATAAGCCATTAACAAAACATATTGGACTAAACTGATTTTATATAATAAAAATTTCAGTTAAACATCATTCTTCACTTCACATTAAAATAGTATCACTGCTGTGATTATCTTTAAATATTTTATAACATATTGAGTTAAATTATATATTTAAGCGATTTTTTGAAATTATTTGACCTTTTTATATTTTAAGTGCATTTATTACATAGGTCTACAATGGTTTTGGTGTCGCCAAAACTAAAACAGAAATAAACGATTTTTCAACATTTTATTAAATTATTTTTTTTTAAATAACACTGGTCGACAAAAAACACTTTTTGCATGTAACAAGAATAATTTTGTCTAGTTATGCTTAGAGCAAGGATAATGATAACAGAAATTAAACTAGAATGTTTTAAATACGAATAGTTTTTTCGTAATTTGATTTTATTATATTTTAGAAAAATTACAAAATTACGTTATTTTGTATAATACGTGAATGTATCCTTATGATTTTCGTCTGTATTTTGTTTCAGAAATGTCTCTTTGTAATGTCCAACAGTAGTCCGCTTGCCCTGATATCGGTTTTCTATTGTAGAAATGTCTTAATGGAATCTTTCACTGTGTTCATGGCTTACGGCTCCCAAATTATTAGGAAAGAAGTCTAAGTGTGAATGTAAGAAATATATTTTCAACGACATATTACATCCCAAATCCTTATAAGTGGATAACAGCTCCGCGACAATTCTTTTATAGTCGCTTGATCGGTGATTTCCCAGAAAATTTAAAGTAACTTTTATTAAGGATTCCCAGGCAGATTTTTCTAAAACACTAAGGTTTTCTTTAAATAATTCATCATTCATCAACTGCCTGATTTGGGGACCAACAAATATGCCTTCTTTAATTTTTGCATCACTCATTTTAGGAAATTTTTCTTTCAAGTATAAAAAGCCATCACCACTCCTATCCTTAGCCTTCACGAAGTTTTTCATGATTCCAAGCTTTATGTGTAAAGGTGGTAAAAATATATTATCAGGCAGCATTAATGAAGTATTTTTAACATTTGCTTGTCCTGGAGTAAGAAATTTCCTTTTAGGCCAGTCTTTCTGAACATAATGATTTTTACGATCTCTGCTGTCCCACTCACAAAGAAACAACAGTATTTTGTATATCCTAGTTGTAACCCTAAAATTAGGGCAATAACCTTCAAATCTCCACAAACTTTCCAGTTGTGTTCGTTGTAGTAAATCTTATCCAGGATAAATTTAATATTTTCATAAGACTCTTTCATGTAAGAAGCTTCACCTAATGGTATAGAGGGAAGTTCATTGCCGATATGTAAAAGAACAGCCTTTAAACTTACTTTGGAACCATCGATAAACAATCGCCACTCTTCTGTTTTATATTCTATAAAAATTATTACAAAATACTAACTGATACTGATACTATACTAAAAAAAAAACCCTGTTTCGGTTTGTAATAAATTCCATCCCTTTAATCGAGAGGCCAAAAGTTCTGCCTGTTGTTTGGACAAATTTAAGTCGCGTACCAAATCATTGAGATCTTTTTGAAATAGTAGATGTGGCTCATTAGATGAGAAAGTTTCTTGAATATCAGTATCTAATGAATCATTTCCAATTGCTTCTGGCGTAGCGGACCGATCCGAATTTTGAGGTGTTTCTGGTACAGGTAATTTTTCACTATGAGGGATCGATCTTTTAGCAGATGACAGGTCAGGATAATTAATTTTATTTTTTGTTTTAATTGTAATACCTTTTGTATCAGTAAGACAAAAATAACAATCATATGAGTGGTTCGTCGGTTCCGTCCAAATCATAGGAATTCCAAAATAATTTTGTCATGACAATTTTTACACTTTCTTGACATTATTTAAAAACAACTTAACTTGGAAACCAGAAAACACAAGTACGCTCTTCAAATATTAAATACTCTGAATTATTGAATAGTGAAAGGCAATATTTTCTATTTGGTATCTCAAAACATAAGAAACTAAGTAAAACTAGATTAAATATTATTATATATACAAGGTGGCGCAAAAGTAATCCTCCTCGATTATTGGTCAAATAAATAGTCAGCAATATTCCGCGTTCTGGAGCAGTGTAGCGTAACATTGTTTATTAACGTGTATTTCGCATGTGTTTACTAAACAAATGTCAAAACAGATCTGGCATTAGGGGCCAATCGCAAAATTTATACCATTTTCTGATAGGATGATTACTTTTGCGCCACCTTGTAGTAAAGTATAATTTGTTACAGTACAACATGAATGTGAAAAAAAATTTTATGCATAGAAGAATGAATGCTGGATATGTAAAAAAAACAGTTCCCAGTTACATGCTTTTGCTTTTATTCCTTTTTTCGGCTTGTACATGTGGGAGAACTTAAAATCTTCACATATGGCAGCACTGGCTGTAACACAAAAACTAGACCAGATCAAATCAAAATAAATATGGTGTTTGAATGCTTATAGGTAGGTTATTCAAAATTAGTATGTACATCTCTTGTTACAAAATGTTGTTGACCAGTGTAATTTAATAAAATGTTAGATAGCTATTAAAAGGTATATAACTAATACCTTGTAATTTTCTTAAGAAATTTAAAAAAAAAAGATTTTCAAAAATATGTTACCGGTCGAGTTTATAACAATGTAAAAACCGCTTGACCTGTTTTCGTTTTTGGATAATCTAGTTCTATGCCTAAAAGATGTGTGACAGTTTTAAAAAATTGCAGTATGTATTGTATAATCCAGAGTTTCGTGTTTGGTTTTAACCGAAACCGAAACCGCGGTTTTTCAAGGCATAAAACCGAAACCGACAATTATTCTTCGGTTTTTACTTTTAATCTATTTTGAGTAGAAAAATTCAAAATTTAGAAATGAAAAACTAACTTTTTCATCCAATTTCTCTAAAAACAAATCGATGTAAAAATATCTTAAGATTTTTTAAAATTTAGTTTGACACAAGCTCATTTAAAAACAATATTGATCATACGAGTATTTCCTGACAATTAAACTTCAAATGTCTTGGAATATAAGTCAACTATTTCACACAAACGCTAGAGTAAAACAAGGATGTCCACTATCACCTCTGCTATTCGCTATAGTGCTGGATGACATCATGAGCGAAGTCTGTACAGGGAGCCTCTCACTCCAACTCAAGGATTTGGATTATGCGGATGATATTTGTCTACTCTCGCAAAAGATCTGCAACATGCAAGCAAAGATAAATGATCTGGAAAGACTAGCACGCAATGTTGGACTTGAGATAAATATCAAGAAAACCAAAGCTATGAGAATCAACAACGTTAGCACCGATAACATCATGCTACAAGGCCAACCAGTTGAATACATAGAAAGCTTCTGCTATATAGGCAGTACAGTATCGGCAAATGGCGGCGCTGAAACATACGTAAATAACAGGCTCAATAAAGCGAAAGTGGCATTAGGAAGACTACAACCAGTATGGAGAAACTCACAAATATCCAGACGAACAAAGCTTAGAATATTCAACGCATGCGTAAGGTCTACTCTGTTGTACGGAAGTGAAACTTGGTTAGTATCGAACACCACCACTCAAAAACTACAAGAATTCATTATAAAGTGCCTCAGAATCATATGCAGAAATTCTGGTCTAACAACATCAGCAATTCTGATCTCTGAAACCTCACCAACGAGGACCCCATACTAACGCAAATAAAACGTAGGAAATGGAGGCGGATCGGTCATACTATCAGAAAGAATCCTGGATAGCGCAAGAGTGGAACCCTCAAGGTTCAAGAAGCCGCGGTCGACCAAAGAACACATGGAGACGCACGATACTCCAAGATCTAGGACAGTGCAATCGTACATGGGAAGACGCGAAAACAACTGCTACAAATCGTGTAAGATGGAGATGCTTTGTGAAAGTCATATGCTCCCAAGAGGGGTAATGGAGAAACAAAAAAAAAAAAACTTCAATGATTGTTTATTTAAAAAAAAGAATGCAATATTTTTGGACCAAAAACTTATTTATTTTCAAATATTCGATAAAAGTGTGGAGTACTAGCTCACACGGTGCGTTTCGCCACCCCAATTACAAGAAAGAAATAGTACTACTAAGTCGCCCTTTGTGAATTAATACTAATTCAGGATAACATGTCTCTAGTTTCATGTTTAAGTATAGGTTCATTGTAATGTGAATTCTAGCGCATTCGAAACATATTATTAGAATAAAAAAGTATTAAAAATACCCACATTTTCTATTCCTACTCAGCATCATGAATGTCTAATTTCATATTTCTGTTTCCAATATTATAGAAAATACAAAAGAAAGGTATCACTAAAACCACTATTTGTAAATTCCAACCAATTTGTATATTTATTATTATAAAACATTCAAAAAGTACAATTACAATGAAAAAATAGTACCATTGATTATCCATGTTTCTAGGTCCAAGTACTATTAATTGGAAAAAAGTACCTGCACGTCCCTTTTTATATTTTAACTATGTCAGGATTATGTGTGTTTAATTTTCTGCGTATAGGTTCATTATTAAGTATACAAATTTCAAAAAATATTATTTGTAGAACGAAAATATACTAATAAGATTGTAAAATTCTTAACACAAGTTTTTCATTAAAACTTTTCACCCAAGTATTATTTGATTTTTTTTGATAAAGTTAAAGCATGTCAGTTATTATGTTTAATGTCAATTATGTTTATTTGTTGTAAATCTGATTAAAATGAATGACCAGAACAAAGTGCGTACTAAAATTATTAAATATTTTCAACAAAACCCAACTTGGTCCTACAAAAAGTTTGTCAAACAATCAAAGGTCAGCTATCAAACTTTTTCCAATGTTATTAAACAGTGCCGGGAAAACTTGTCAGTTGATATAAAACCTGGTTCAGATAGAAGGAATGGTCCACATGATGTTTCTAAAGCCAAAAAAATAGAAAGCATTTTCAAAAGAGCTCCCAACACCTTCGGTAGGAAAGAAGCCCGGTGAGGTCAGTACTCAGACTATTTGGTACGAAAAGTTAAAGCCGATGAAGGTTTAAAAGCATACAAGGCTCAAAAAGTTCCTGACAGGAACTTTGCTAAAACTTTAGAGGCCAAAGATAGAGCACGGAAATTGAAGTCAAATTTTATACAAAAAATATACCTGCTGCATAATGGATGACGAAATGTACGTATGGAAAATTTTTCGCAGCTTCTGGGTCAATTTTTTTATGTTGCAGATGCTCGAGGGAATGTAGAAGAAAAGTTTAAGACCCAAAAACAGACAAAATTTCCCAAAAAGTTCTTGGTATGGCAAGCAATATGCAGTTGCGGCGAAAAAGCCAAACATTTGTACTAACGGGCTCTAAAAATACCGAAATTTACATCAAGGAATGTTTACAAAAAATGATGTTTCCATTCATAAGACATCTTAGTGTGTCCACATATTTTTGGCCTGATTTGGCACCCTGTCACTATGGAAGCAAGGTATTGAGTGGTACAAGAACAATAATGTGGTATTTGTACCAAGAGTGGCAAATCCTCCAAACTACCCGTAGCTAAGGCCAGTGGAGAGATATTGGGCTCTTATTAAAAGAGAATTGAAGAGTACAAAAAAGGTGTCCAAAAGTGTGGCAGATTTTAAACGGAGATGAACTACCTGTTCGAGCAAAGTGACAGAAAGCACTATAGAAACTTTAATGGAAGGGTTTCCGAAAAAGGTTCAAAATTTCATCACTAGTGATTAAACCTATAAATTTTTTTTTTTTTTTTTGTAAATTATAATAATAATTTCTATCAAATAAAAAAAGATTCAAAACTGTAAGTTTAGTGGTTTCATTTTTATTAACATATATGTATGTTAAAAAATTTTCAATCTCAGTCCTTAGTTTTTGTTACCTCAATATCATTAAGCTCTCTATACTTGATTCTTTCTTTACTCAAAAGCATATCAGCCAACTAAGTATTATGTATATGTATAAGTAAAATAATTTAATATAATAAAAAGTACCATTAGAAGAAAAAGTACCAATTTTCTGCACTTGAACTACCGTCAAGTTTGAAAGTTCAATGTAATTTCCTGATTATATGTTCAATATTATAGAAAATTCAAAAAGTACCATATTTAGTTTTCAATTTTTGGTATCATAATACCATTGAGCACCCTATTCTTTATTATTTCTTTACTGATGAGCATATTCGCCAACTTTAATATATATAAGTTAACTAATTTAATATATTAAGAGAAAAAGTACCAATTTTCCTTTATCCGTCAAGTTTGAACTTTAAATTTGTATAGCATTTCCTATATTGTTTCTAATATTTAATAAATTATCACAAAACCGAAAGAAACCGAAACCGATCGCTTTTGAAATTCTTCGGTTTTTTGGAAACTCTAGTGTAATCCAATATGTTTTGTCGTATGATTACTTATCTTTTTACTTTTTGTTGCATTTTTTCGTTGTTAATAATACTGAGGATATATTCTTATTTTAGAGTGCATTTGTTGTTACTAAAATCTTTACATTCCTTGAAAAAAAAAGTTATAAAACGAATTTGGTTCAATATCTTTTGACCGATACTGTATATTCCCATACAACCACTAGCATTCATTTACTACCCCTTCTTCTAGTACAAACTTTTGTTTATTTCTCTTGTAGCTATTCTTTGTATGCTTTCCGGTGAGAGTGTGTCTATCTCTCTGTCTGTCTGTCCGCCTAACTGTCTGCTGCGTCATAAACTATAACTATAAATAGTTAGTAAAACTTTAATAGTGTTTCAAAACTAATATATTACCATAACTAAGTATTAGGCAAACAGAAATTTTAGTTGGTTTCATGCAACTATCATAAAACTATCAAATATTTTCTAATACAACCCATACCACAAAATCAACAAAACAAAAAAAAAGAAGGTTGTCTCCATACAAATACAATAACTAAAGGCACATATCTATGTTAAAACAGACAGACAGACATACGAGTACATATTTGTGTGTACACAACAGTGTTATTTTTTACTTTGTGGAGAATATTATTATTATTTTACTATTTTCTTTTTTTTTAGCTTCCCCTCCCCCTTTTCACCCTCCCGTATATACAATATACATATGTATACATTCATATATATAAAACAAAATAGAATTATTATACATATGGAAATATCCATTCAAAAGTGAAAGTACTGTGCGCGCGTTTATATTATGGGGGTATTTACTTATTTCTCCATATATCCACACATGGGACACTTAGATGTATAGGTCATATAGATACATATGTTGTAGAATGTATGGGAATCAACTAGATTGTCCTTAAAAACACTGGTCAAAGGAGGATTTTGCAAACCATCAAAACCATTTTTAGAGTATTAGTCTAAAATAGTTTTTAGCTGGCATTTCTACTTTATTGCACTGCATTTGTAATCTGATTTATGAATAATAAATCTCATAAAATTAGTCAATCAGCTGCAGTTTTATTTTTCATACTCCAAACAGCTCGTGCTATTTTTTATGCCACAAAAACTATAAAAATTAACAAAGAATAAATATGTTGCACTGCTGACACGATCCACATGCCATATGGCAGCATTAATCCTCCTAAATTCAAAATTCAAAACAATCAAAATAATATGAGTTTGTATAAATAATGAATGAATATTCTAAATATTTTTAAATGGCTACAATTTGTATTCACTAAGTACTTAATCGCCATAATGAAATCAAGAGTTTTTCTTTTAAAAAACACAAAACCTTAAAAAAAAAACAAGCTGACGCGCCTTTCTTCCGCTGTTTTTTTTTTTTTATTATTGATATGAAGATTTTTTTATGTAGCTTCTAATCTTATAAATTATAAAAAATGTAAGGGAATACCTTACGCTCTTAAAGGCCTTTTTCACTTTTTTAACAATCAATGAAAGTGAAAATATGTGGCAGACTCCTGTTTTTTGTTAAATTAATCTTTACGTATTTAGGCACCCTTAAATGATTGTTCAACATCTTGTGTAACATCAGTTGGAGTGTCTTAGACAAAACAATACACAAACCAAAAACTGAATGAAAAAAAAAAATCTTAAAAAATTAATGAATGAAATATAACGCATGCCACAAGATGTTGAAAGTGAAAGGATCTTGTTCTTTCACTTTTATAGAGTTTTGCTTTTAGATTCTTTTGTTCGGTTTCATTGAGGTTTAACTTTTTTATGCATATGGTGATATTATCGCGTAAATGTTTTTTGTTTATTATTTAAAAAAAAAAATTAAGATCATTTCTTTCGTAACTACTGAAAGTGAGGGTGCCTTATTTTTTTTTTTTTTTGCGCATATGCATGATTTTTTTAAGGACTTCCTTGTTTTGTGTTAATGTGGTGGCATGTGGTTTTTTATGGTATTTTGTCCCACACAGAATGTTGTGGTTACCCTCAGTCAATAAAACGAAAAATACTAGGAGGACATGTTAATGGTGTCCTTTGTATTGTCTATTCTGTTGGTTTTTTATACTTTTAAAAACTGAAAAATTCAGCTTGTTTGATTTTCGTTTTGCAAAGGAGGTCCTTTTTAAAAGCCGGATGTTTTATAAATTAATGTTCAAGTTAAATCAACATTTAGTCAAATTTAAAAGAAAATATGTTTTGGAGTGGAAAAAAAATTTGTTCGTTAAAGATCCTTAAATAAGTTTCTAAAGGAAGTCTGTTAGTTTTTCAGTTGCCAATTGTGGGACGGTTCTATTGGTTTGTAGTTTAAAAGATTTTCAAGAGATGCTATTCCTAATATGTCTATATTAATTAAGAATTATTTGAATTTGTATTGAACTCATTTACATATATTTTTGTTAAAAGGTTAGATGTGGTTGGTTTTCAGAGTCAAGTCCAACATACTCGAACCTGTTTGACTATTGTGCTGCCACAATATATCATCGAATAAAATTCATAAAATACAATGAATGAATATCATTAATATCCTCGCTAACGAGTGGTAGTGAGAAAACTAAGAAGTATTCAAATTCATACTCCTCGTTCACTTATCCGCAGCATCGACAAAAATCATTGTATTCTACATTCAGTCACTGCGTACAGTCACCAGTACAGAGATATTCCGCCTAGTCATCGAAAGCAATGAGGTAATTCGCCCTATATTCAGATATGACCAAATCAGCTTGGCTAACCTACAACTATACCTGCACGCAGAAAAAAAATTCATTGTTACTGTAACCATTTCAACATTTGTGCATGTTTACTGTAACCATTTCAACAATATTATAGTCACATTAACTATATATATGATTGTGGAACTAGTAAATTTAAAAAAAAATTGGAAAAAATTAAAAAAAACAATTTCAAAAAAAAATTACAAAAAATTTTTTTAAATTTTGAAAAACAATTTGAAAAAAAAAAAAATTTAAATTTTGAAAAAACAATTTAATTTTGTTTACCTAAAAATATTTAAAATTTTTATTTTAAAGTATAATTTGGTGAAGGGTATATAAGATTCGGCACAGCCGAATATAGCTCTCTTACTTGTTTCACATATTTTCGTCACAATAATTTTTTTTCACGAATTTTTTAAAAAAAAATTTTTTTATATATTTATCTTTAAGTATACTTTGGTGAAGGGTATATAAAATTCGGCACAGTCGAATATTGTACTCACATTTTTTTTTTTTCTTTAAATTATTATTTTTTATTTAATCATAAAGTACACGGTATAGGGTTATGTGTGAAATAGAACATCGAGAAATTTAAAGGAGGTTAAATCGCACGATCAAGGTGGCCAATTCTGATCCAATTCAATATAATCCAATTTAGGCAGAAATAATTCTGTTCTTATGTTGCTATTTCGAGCACTAGTAACAGCCACTGCTTTGCCAGCTTTATTTTAGAATAAGTGTGGTCTAATGATGCCCAATCCGCACTAGCAGAGTGAATTCTCTCAAGTTTTCCACTGTTCTCACGAGAAAATGGTGTAAATTGTCTTTCCGATTTTCCGACAGCCCTAAAGCGATTTTGCTTATAAAAATCACATTTTCAAGAGAACCACTGTTGAAAAGTGTAAGTTTATTAAATTTGTATTAAATTGTATAGTCCCTAAAAATGAAATTAACTTTGAAAATCAAAAATAAAAAGTTTCTTAACAAAAACTACAAAAAAAAATATTTTGCCGAAACCCGGGATCGAACCGGGGACCTTTAGATCTTCAGTCTAACGCTCTCCCAACTGAGCTATTTCGGCATATAACGGTCAAGCAAATAAAACGGTATATTTTTATAGCAGCTAGCACGTACACAAGCATTAATTCTAAAAATAAAATCGTTGTGTATTTTTACCGATAAGATTAATACTGTTTAAGGTTTTGAATAATTTATTTATTTATACAAACACCAAAAGTGGACGTTGATGTATTTTTTGTGCATGTCACACATATAAAATTTAAATAAATGAATTTGTTTTAAGTAAACAAAGTGTATTCGTTTATTTATATTTTTTCATAAAATATAAATATGAAGAGAAACTGTTTAACTAATTAATATATTATAAACTAATTTTGTTTATTTTTAATTCTATTAGTTTATTTTTTATTTGTACAAACTACGTTTCAAAAAAAGCTGTTTTATGCCGAAACCCGGGATTGAACCGGGGACCTTTAGATCTTCAGTCTAACGCTCTCCCAACTGAGCTATTTCGGCAGATTACTGTTATCGTATTCAAAAGTAGTTATAAACATACATAATATATAAAACAGACAAATTTTGATATCATAGTTGGATTTGTTGTATCTAAGTATTAGGTGAGACAAATATGTAGATTTACCTATTCCTAATCAGATTTCCTTATATAAAAATGTTGACTTATTACAGTTTTGAAATTTTGTAATATTATAATACAAGCAAGCATACATATATATACAAACTAACACTAAAATTTACTAATATGAATGGCAATTCATTCCCTATTTTTCATATACAGTCGAATACGGTTATAACGAACTAGATGGGAATGATAAGTTTAATTCGTTTAATCAAAACTTAAATTTTGGTTCATGCTCAAAAGTCAGATAGAAATAAACCCAGACCGTACGTTCCCACGACAATAAGATTTTCGGCAGATTCCTTTGATTAATGCATAATGTGCTTTATTACCAACAAATATTTATAACATACAACAGAGAATCTACATAATTTGTATACCCTTCCCCACGAGTGGTGACCATTTGCGACCACATATAGTATATATGTATATTCTGCATTATTATAAATAGCTCAGTCGATATAGACATGTCCGTCTACATGTTGAAATCAACTTTTCGTAGCGCCCAAAAAATAACTTTAATACATGATTCATACATCAATATATCTGTTATAGTCCAGGCTTTTTGGGAATATCCATTTGTGAGCCAATTTTCTCAATTTAAAAAAAAAGTAAAATTAAATTGTCGTGGGAACGTACGGTCTGGGTTTATTTCTATCTGACTTTTGACCATTAAACAAAATTTAAGTTTTCTATTCTTAAGTTTTGGCTGGGATATATCCAAAAAGCCACGACTACCTTGATTTTAGTCGACCTATTTTTAGTCTATATCTGGATTACTATATGACGTACATACACATGGACTATATAACGCCATAGTAATTTGGACCTACAATGGGTCATAACCGGGTAAAATATTTTTTAACCCATGTTTTTTTTTACAAAATGTTAGAAAATAACAAAAACCGTTTTGCCGAAACCCGGGATTGAACCGGGGACCTTTAGATCTTCAACTGAGCTATTTCGGCCCATAGACACAAATTAATGTAACATATACAAATTCAAAACATAGATGTTCCATTAAAACGATATTTGAAACTTGCTTACGATAAAAAGAATAATGTATCCTTGAAATCCATTAAAAATTTTAAGAAATAGTTTTTATAGGATACCAGCATTGAACCGATCAACATTGCACTTTAAATTAACTTGAAAATTGCCTTTGAAATTGCATCTGAATGTTTATGTGAGGTACACAAGTTCAAGACACCAAACCATTCCCAATAAACATCATCTTCTTTTATATGAAATTCTTATCAGTTTTAATTAAAAAGTTTGTATTATGCCGAAACCCGGGATCGAACCGGGGACCTTTAGATCTTCAGTCTAACGCTCTCCCAACTGAGCTATTTCGGCATATAAAAACTCTTTAACAAAGTATGTGTTTTAAACAAATTAAATTATCCTATTTTGTTGAGAAGATATTGCATATTTTTTAAATATAACTTTATGACAATGAGTTCATAAGGTCAATTAAATTACAGTGCACTCGCGGTAACGTGAAAACCGTCTAACGTGCACACCGCATAACGTGAACAAACTTTTGTTTACATTGACTACTCTGTAACGTGAACAAACTCAGAAAGCTCTATAATGTGAACAATTTTTTTTCACTGCATTTGTTTTCTAAGCATGTAGACAACACTGAAATACATACATTAAATTCGAGTTTAAAAGATTAGGGAATACCCTTATAATAAAAATGTGTTTGTATCCCGTAAATTAATTTTTTTAATGGCAACGAATGAGTAATTTTATTTGCTATGTAATTTTATTTCAATGTGTATATTTTCTCGTGATCTCGTTTTGTTTTGAATTGCATAATTTTTGTTTTATATTTTATTAATGAAAATTAATAAAAGAATTTCACGTTTAAGCGTGTAAAACACGCTTGAACGCTAACGTGAACAATTTCACTAACATGAACTCCCTTGGTTTTAATTAGTTCACGTTACCGCGAGTGCACTGCACTGTATCGCAATTAAAATTGCACTTCTTATTTTATTTTTTATATTTTTATTAAAAAGATTCTGTACGTTGCCGAAACCCGGGATTGAACCGGGGACCTTTAGATCTTCAGTCTAACGCTCTCCCAACTGAGCTATTTCGGCAGATTGATAAGCAGGTATTCGTTCTAAATCTTGTATAAGAGAGCTTACAAATAGTTTTTAAATATAAAATATTGTATTTATTATGTTTCAAATATAATATAATAAAAAAAATTAATTTTTGATATAAAAAAAATATTTTATTTTGCCGAAACCCGGGATTGAACCGGGGACCTTTAGATCTTCAGTCTAACGCTCTCCCAACTGAGCTATTTCGGCATATATTTTTAGAACAAATTTGAACCTGTTTTAAAAATAATTGTAGTATATACACTATGGGTCCAAAGCACCCATCAATCAAAATTGGAATAGAAATTTTGATATCGAATGGTTTAATATTTTTTGGTTTAATATTGTATGGGTTCGAATTATTGAAAATATATTTGGATTTACTTTCAAAATAAAAAAACATTTCTATAAATAAAAACCTTGATTATTGGACATGATGTTTAGAAAATATTATTTAAGTAGGGAATTTTGTTAAGATTACCAAATTTTACAACTTTCAATCGATTTCCCGCACTGCTTATACAGCTGCGAAAAAAAAATAGCACCACCCCCAAAAAATGTTTTTAATAGTCTTTTTATTTACATTTGTAAGTTTAACAATCTTTTAAATACGTTTTTGTAGAAGTAAAAGACTAAAAAAAATTAAGAAAAGAAAAAAAATCATAATTTTATTTAACGTTTTCAACGAACTTAAGGAGTTTTATAACAAATTAAGAAAATTAACGAAAAAAATAATAGCACCACTTTTTAAATATTCTCTTATGATTATAAAAACAAGAAACAAATAATAACTTCATTACTTAAAAACAGTTGTACATCAAGGGTAAAATTATTCCATAAATTTAATATTTAGTTGAGTTGACTTTATTGGCAATAACAGCTGCGCATCGCCTTGGCATCGATTCAACCAAATCTTGACATCGTTTTAGAGGAATCTTGCTCCAGGACTCCTGAATGACTTTCCAAAGTGATTCGCTGGATGTTGGTTTTGAAGCAGCAACTGACTTTTTGACATCAGTCCACAGATTTTCGATTGGATTGAGGTCTGGTGACTGCGCAGGCCACTCCAAAACGTTCACCGAATTTCTTTCAAACCATTCCTTTGCTTTCTTACTGGTATGCTTGGGGTCATTATCCTGTTGGAAGACCCATACCAACGGCATCTTATCTGCTGCATAGGGTAGCATCACAGTATTCAAAATATCGACGTAAACGTGTTGGTCCATTACGGTTTTGATCCAATGTATTGGACCTACTCCATAGTAAGAAAAACAACCCCATACCATTACGCTTGACCCTCCATATTTAATGGTTTTTGTAGTCGCAGTTATGTTAAGGTCATTTTTTAGGTCGGTTGCAGCTTTGAAAGGATTTTTTTTTGCTCTCGCGGATCAATCTTTTGACGTGACGCGGGGTCAGAACTCGTTTTCTTCCCCGCCTTTCAGCCTTTTCTTTATAATTAATTGCGTTGTGAAATTGTTGTTGAAATCGGCTTGCAGGACCCTTTCAAATGATACCACATATTAGTTGTGCTCGCGTACTTTCCAGTAAAAATTATACAGTAACTTTATTTTAGAGAGTATAAATAAATGTAATTTCAAGCTGAAAAATATCCAAAACGTACGCGAATTACAATGTGTAATAACGTGTAAGTTTCTGCTTGTAAACATGTCTTTAAAATAAATTTAAAGAAATATATTCATAAAATAATTTTTTTAAAACCTCTACATATATAAAAAATCTAAGTTGTCATTACTTTATACGATTTTCATTAAAAAACAAACTCAATTTGTACAAATTATTACGCGAAAACATATTTGGTCAATTCACAAGGTCTCTTGTCATGTCATATTGTCATAATGTCCTAATATTTCACAATGGTTTTTATTGCTTTTCAATCAAAAAAAGGTTTTAAAATAATACTACTTTCTATGCTATGTTTATTGTGTTATCGTAACAAACCACCAGAGACCAACGCCGAATGCCTAAGAGTCGGTAAAGCCGAGCCGCCGAGTCGTGATATATTAGGACATTATGACAATATGACTGATAAGAGACCTTGTGAATTGACCAATTGTATGTGTTGTCTTGGGATAAAATCACGATACCCAAAAAATGCCAAAAAAAACAAACCAAGGTTCATTTTGAAGGAGTCAACAATGTACATAATTAAATAATTAAAGAAAAATTCCTTGTAAAACCCCATCCTTGATATTGCTATCATTGTAATTCATGGTACAACAAACGGGTCTGTAGGAAAAACTCTAGTAATTTATGGATATTCAAATGCAAAAAACATAGAGAATATAATAATTCAGCTAGATAGAATTAAAACTCCGAAGGTATACTTCCATGTCTCGAGCCACAAAGAAAACAATCCAACTAAATATGTATTTATGTCTTTCTCATTCCAAACTTGAGGGAAATTCAAAAATTTTCATAAACCACATGCTCCTAATTCTTTTAATTGAAACATACCGTCATCCGTTTCTGCAATTTACTCACGTGTCAGTGGCAAATCTGGTCAACTGTCAACTATAATCCCATACAAATTTAAATAGATGACACGAAACACATGGCCAATATTAATGGGTCTTAACGCAAAATGACCATTTAAGCATTCAAACAAATGGCCAATACAAAGAATGAAAACTCCTACAAATACACAATACAAGTAATAATCAATTCCAGCAGACAGAGAATTGACAAGAAAAGGTAAATTCAAAACCATCGTGTGTGCGTATATCTAATAATGCCAATGTTGTTGTGGTGATGATGGTGCTGACATATTTTCATAATGCATGAGTATGTTGCACATTTTCTAAATTATACGCAAACAATGCAAACTAAAATACTAAATTATGCATACAAAAAAACTATGTTTCATATCGAAACACATGAAGAATAGCCAATTCAAATGGGAACATCAATGGATGGATAGACAGACAGTAGTCAGTCAGACGGACGTAAATACTCTAGGTTTTTCGTTGATTGCTTGCCAGACATAGAGACAGAGAGAGGTATAAAGAAAAGACACGGTAATTCATAAAATACATTTTGAAGACCATGCGACCGACCAAAACGTTTAATCAACCATTCATACAAATTACTATTGTTTAGCTATGTAGCTACTGACAATTGTCCACGTTAATACCTTTATTGTTGTCATCTTAACAGCAATATCCGTTGTTGTAAATTATTGTTTGTCCCATTGAACTATTTTCCTCTCCATTGTTCTTCGAGTCTCCTTTGGCCAGCAGGTAAAATAATGGCATTTCAATTATAGGGCTTAACGTAGCGAATGTTTTTAATTTGCCTTCTTCAAATTCAAGGTGTGCACTGTCCAAGCGCCCTTCTTAAAGTTTCTATTTAATTAAATACCTTGCTGTCGATATCTTTTTGAATTAAAGAATAATCTCCTAAAGGTGCGAAAGGATTATACGGTAGTCCATCATGATAATGTGGTCAGTAGTATATTAATATTGTACTGCAAATATTTGTATTTATATATGAATATCAAATCAGGGTGTTTTATTTGAATAATTTTTCTGGCACACTTCCTGCATAAGTTCATAATTGTTTATCGAATGCATTGCTAACTAAAAAGGTGGCCTGCCGAAACTCTGAATTGAATCGGGGGCCTTTAGATCTTCAGTCTAACGCTCTGAGCTATTTCTATGGAAATCTTTTGAATTAAAGAATAATCTACATACTAAAGTTGTGAAAGCGTATTATTGTTTTATTGCAAATACATACTTGTTTATATTAAAATGTATGTATGTACACACATCAAGGTGTTTTATTTGAAAACTTCTTAGGCAAACTTCTGCATAAGTTCTTAATTTGTTAATGAATGCATTGCTAATTAAAAATATTGATTGCCGAAACCCGGGATTGAACCGGGGACCTTTAGATCTTCAGTCTAACGCTCTCCCAACTGAGCTATTTCGGCTGATGAACTTTGTTTTCGGGGAATTCTACAAAGCCTAGGGATCTAACGGTCTAAATTGTTAAAGTAATACGTTATAGTAATATATATTCGGTCGTGTCGATATATTGTACATTAAAGGAAACGTTTTCTTGTGGCCTATGTATCTCTGCCATTTATCGGTAACAGTTTAAAATCGTATCGAATATTTTTTTCTTAAAACTTAAATGCATTTAAAGAAATTATTGAAAAGTTCAGGTAGGAATATAGGTACTATATTCAAAAGGATTGTAAGTTTCCTATATACTTTCTATATTCAAATGCATTTTCTTCAAAATGTTGCATGTTTAGAATCCTTCAAGTAATGTTTTATGCACTTCCATGCTTATGAAACCAATGGGGAAATACATGACTTATGTAATAACTATATAGCAAGTTCAAATTCCCGAGATCTATGTAATATGATGGTAACTTTAAGATGTAGAAACCGCGGAGCTAACAATATAAAAAATCAGGTATCCTAAATGGCATCAATCTTAATTAAATGAATTCAGCTATTTATTTGATTTCCTCCATCTAAATGCATTTGAAGAAGAAATGCAATCTTAACAGTTCTGAAATTTAAAATTGTATTATGTATTGGTGTTCTTATCACAGATGTGATCTTTTTAAAGTTTTGGTGTTAGTAAGCGTCATTTAAGCTTGCATATTTTTAGCAAATATGTTCTCTGAAATGTTGCAACTTTGAAATTCATGTTAAGCTAATTATATGCCGAAATAGCTCAGTTGGGAGAGCGTTAGACTGAAGATCTAAAGGTCCCCGGTTCAATCCCGGGTTTCGGCAATAACTAACTTTTATGCTCATCAAATAGACATGAAACAAGACAAACAGGTTTAGATTTATACAATATTGAGAATTTACACGATTATACGGAATTGATATGAAGCGTAATTCTAGTATTCCGGCAAATATGATCCTGAGCTTGTAATTAAGGATATAGAGAAACAGACAAAGCCTAAATATCATATTATGCACTTGACTAGTTTCAACCTTATCGAAATGAATGAAGCCTGTGTTTGTCAAACTAGTTTAAGAAGTATTAAGGTGAAAGTTTTGTATGTGTAAGCTTTTTTTTAATTCAAATGTTCCTCAAAATGTTGCATGTTTAAATTCATGTATTGATCTAATTATAAGCCGAAATAGCTCAGTTGGGAGAGCGTTAGACTGAAGATCTAAAGGTCCCCGGTTCAATCCCGGGTTTCGGCAAAAAAAAAACTTTTTATATCCTACACCACCATAGTGGAGAGGCTTCACATTGTAGGCCTTCTAAAAGACCTGTCTAACCATTCATTCTATAACATCCGATATTCATTCCACTCTGCCTTCTCTCAGAAGATGTTATAGAAGGGCTTTGCTTCTTATTCTAAAAACCTTCATACACATTGTAAAGTCAGGCCTAACAAACATTTATTTAAAATTCAAACATGCATGGTTTTGCAATTATTCCTATATGTTGTGTCTCTATAATTTTTTCTTTTCAAAATCTTTCAAAAAAAATTTAGTCTTTCATAACATTTGATGTTGTGAAGTATTTTTTATACATAAAACTACACACGTGATACTCTAAGTCTATTCTTTAGGTTTTTTGCTGAATTTATTAATAATATTTTCCCTAATAACCCTCTTTAAAGTCATGCTTCTGCAGGCCTTCAATTAGGCTCCCATGTAGACATTCCCATGTAGACATTCAATGAAAGAAATGTTTATAATATTCCTTCTCAAGTAGCGCTATAACATAAGCGAGTATGTAAGGCCTTAGCTCCCAATGATACGCCATGTAAAATGGAAACGATTTTGCAATGCTGCTGGATTTCCTTGTGTCTGTTAGGCTAATAAACCTAACAACCAGAATCACTTTCTGAGTCGACTTAATGTCCGTTTGGCTAGCTGTCTATGTAAACTTGTGCGCAAAGTACAGGTCACAATTTTGAAGATATTTTCATAAAATTTGTTATAGGTAACGTCGAAGCCTATGGAAATTGGTTGAAATCGGTACATTATTTTTAACGTATTCTTCAGTCTAAAATTCTCAAAACTGAAATATTTCGGCTTATACAAAACAGAACAACCAATTGAAACTGTCAAGAATTTGAAGAACATTTTAATTAAAATTGTATTTTCTTTCTGAAAAACAAAATAACTGAAGAATAACTGAATTCAAAACAAATGATTTCAACTTGTTCTGAAATAGTGTAGAAAATGTAATATAAAACATAATAACTTCCTTAACCGATCTGTCAGATGCGTTGATACATGAAATTATCGAGAACTATTAATTTTGTTTTAATGAATTTACATATTTTATCTTCCAGAATTCCCGGAATTCGGAAATTTGTTATCTAATTTAAAATTATTCCGTTAAATAAATTCTCAAAGTCTGTGCATGCATACCTTGTATGTTTTATGTATTTTCATAGCAATGAATATAATAAAAGTTTATATTTGCCGAAACCCGGGATTGAACCGGGGACCTTTAGATCTTCAGTCTAACGCTCTCCCAACTGAGCTATTTCGGCTTATAATCAGCTGAACAAGGAACTTCAAACAACCGACATTTGAGTAAAACATTTTGATTAAAAAATAATGAAAACAGGCTTTGCTTTTCACCTCAATGCTAAATTCAATTTAATAAACATAGGTTTAAAAAGGTCAAATTCGATAAGGATTTGTGTACAAATAGACTATTCGTAGCAAATATTTTTAAATGTTTCAACTTCCAAATTGTTGTGCTGATGAGATACAATTTTGCAGATAACAATTTGTATAGCAAACTCAGAAAGTTTGTTTTCTCTCTTCCTTACTATGCCTTTTTAATTTAAGTGTTGAATTTCAAGATCATAGTGATTTCATATCCCAGAAACAGGGAATTGCGCTTTATTAAAATTTCGTACCAAGGTGTAGTGTGTTGAATGCATTATTATAATACATACTATATAATAATAGCCTTTTTATATACATATTATGAAATGCATAAAAGTTGATTTTTGCCGAAACCCGGGATTGAACCGGGGACCTTTAGATCTTCAGTCTAACGCTCTCCCAACTGAGCTATTTCGGCATATAATTAGATTTACAGGATTTTCAAAGTTGCAACATTTTAGAGAATATATGTGCTAAAAATATGCACATATGTATTACCTGCATTGTATACATTTTTAATAATTGGTCAATTCACAAGGTCTCTTATCATGTCAAAATGTCCTAATATTTTTCACAATGGTTTTTATTGCTTTTCAAGCAAAAAATGTCCTAAAATAATACTAATTTCTATGCTAAGTTTATTGTGATACCGTAACCAACCAGCAGAGACCAACGCCGAATGCCTAAGAGTCGGTTAAGCCGAGCCGCCGAGTCTTGATATATTAGGACATTATGACTGATAAGAGACCTTGTGAATTGAAGAATTGTTACCAATACAATCATTGACGACAAAGCAGAAGACAATAGTTGATGACAGAATGTAGAGCCTTGTCGTTAATGCGATTACTGATGACAATATTTACAGCATTGTCATCCATATAAGTGAACGATATTGTGGATATTGTCGTGGATTATATTGAAGCCTAAATAGTCGTTGACATCAAAATGGACGACACTGGCCGAACTCTTCATTCTTATTTCGTAAACGACAAACTGAGCGAGATTGTCTCTCTTTTAGTAGTCCACGATTTCCGTGAAATTAATTTGCAAAAATAGTTGACAATTTGTTCCTACATTTGCTTCGAGGACTTTACATTATCATGCAGCCATCATTGAGGGTGTCTTGAAGACATGGCCAACTGAGAAGGTATCGGATCATTTCATAATGTTCTAATATTCCACAATGGTTTAAAAATTTGTTGCCTTTCAAGCAAAAAATGTCCTTAAATAATATTATTCTGTATGCTATGTTGATTGTACTGTCGTAACCAACCAGAAGACACCCGCGCCGAACGTCTAAGAGCCGGATAAGCCAAGCCGCCGAGTCGTGAAATATTAGAACATTATGACATGATAGAATGGATACCTTGTGAATCCACTAATTATATAACTTTTAATTTTAGAACAGTTAAGAATGCATTTCTTCTTCAAAAGCATTTAGATGGAGAAAATAAAAAAAAAAAAAAATAGCTGATATGATCCAATTAAGACTGATGCCATTTAAGATACCTTAAAGTTACCATCACATACCTAAAAAACATGCTAAAAAACGTCATTATTATTATTTTTCTTTTTTTTATTTCTTAAAAAAGTTGAATAATTTTTAATTTTACCTTTCTGTATGAAAACTTTTCTTGTGAATTCCACTGATATTTTAGTTTTTTTTTTGGTTTTTTAATGCTAAGAATTAAAAATTAATTTTAAAACATTTCATTAAATAATAAGAGGTTCTTTGAAGAATTATTTCGTAAGCATTTTTTCAGATTCTCTCTTCATTTGTATTTTTAAGATTTGGGTCTTTATGCCATTTTTCACAGCATATAGTATATTTTTACAATTAGTCAATTTACAAGGCCTCTTATCATATCATATTGTCATAATATCCTAATATTTCACGACTCGGTGGCTCGGCTTAATCGACTTATAGGCGATTGGCACTGGTCTCTGCTGGTTGTTTACGACAACACAATAAAAATACTGAGTAGTACTATTTTAGGACATTTTTTTTCTTGAATTTTCAAACAATTGTGAAATATTAGGATATTATGACAGTATGACATGATAGGATAACTTGTGAATTGACCAAATTTGTAAACAAAATATACATATACACAGCCTCAAGATTTTCTATTAAACCATAGTAAATTAGCACTGAAAACAATGGAAACTCTTAAAAGAAAAAGAAGACTAAAACAAAAATAATATGCAAGAAAACGGTGTAAAGAGCATAATGGTAATTTTTGTTTGGTTTAATAATGAATACTTTTTAGTTTGCTTTCTATTTTTATAATTTAATTAATTATGTTCTTATATATTTTTGTTAATATTAATAAATAAAATAATTAATAAAATACTAAAAAAAAAATAAAAAAATTCTTGAGAATTTTGTTCAATTGTGACCTATTAATTGAATATTTAGAAAAGGTTCCATTGTATACCAACCTCTGTGTATATATAGTTAAAATATTGGAAAAGAGCTTTTCAAATTACATATGTACAATAATTCATACTAGGATCGCCCGTTGGTCGAAAAATATTATATTGTGCATATCTAGAGAAAAGAACCTTTTAAACCGTATATGTTTCATCAATATTGGTGGACAATAACATACTTAAAAGTGTACCACAAAAAAACGTGTGGTCTATTTATATATACGAATTAACATTTCACAACAATAACAATGCTTATGTAAATTTAATATTGTAAATAAACAAATGTAAACATATCGAAAGAGAGAGGAGTAATGGAGAGTAGATAAAGAGAACTATTATCTTCTTCCTTGAATGATTTGCCTAAAAAATAACAAGAACAACGTAGTAATTGATATTACCGTTATTTAATGATTTTCTTTTGTTCTTCTTACACTTGATTAAGTAGTTGCAATTTTGACTTCTTCTTTAACGGGTTGATTTAAGTAAATTAGTGAATATAAAAAAAAATTATGAATTAAATTTAATTATAATGTTTAAATATATTTAAAAAAATATTAAGGATTTTTAAAGAATCATAGTTATTAAAACATATACATACATTGAATAATTTCGGAGAATAGTTATTTGTTAAATTAGTAATTACTCGGTAAACACGTGTCAATTGTTGTTTAATAAAACAAAATAATAATTTTAAATTAAATCGTTAATGCAGTAAACATTTTGTTTATTCGCATAATAGTAAATAAGTATATAAAATTAATGAATAGAAACAAAATGTGTATAAAAAATATATGAAAAAACTTTTCTATGAAGTCTCTATAAAGTAGTGTTTCTGCAGTGGAAGCGATTTTTATAAAGCTGTTTAAAAACTTACCATCGATTTAAAATGTTAATATCATCTAAAAGTGTAAAATTTAAAATACTTACTTAATAAAAATAAGTTTATTTAATTTAATTAAAGTGTCAGTTTAAAAATGTTTAAGTGTAAATAGTGAAAATTTTATTAAGAAATAATAAATTCATATGTGTATGTTACTTCACGTAAATTAACTTCGATTTGGAATCACTACTCTACAGGTAATTTTGTCCTAATGAAATGTAAAGTTAATAATAATTGTAAAGAAAATTGTAAACAAAATAATTTTATAGGAAAACAAGTAAGAAAGTATGGTCGGTCAAGCCAGACCTTATAATACCCTACACTAAGTAAATAAGCAAAAACACTTTTCTTTCAAAATTTCAAAAATTTATATTCGTGAGTGATTTTCGGAAGTGGGCCTTATATGGGAGCTATGAAGAATTATGGACCGATCACATGAAATTTGGTCATGTGATTAATGTCTATATGAAAGTTATTTATGTTGCATTTTATGTGTATACCAACATTTTAAGGAGATTTATGCTCGTTAAAGTGATTATCGGAAGCAGGTCTTATATGGGAGCTATGACTAATTATGGAAAGATCATAACAAAATTTGGTGACATAAATTCGGTATATATAGAATATATTTGGAGAAAAACCTGTGTAGATAGCTATATAAATTAAACATTTATGACCGATAAAGTCCAATTTCGGGAGAACATTTGTATGGGGGCTAGGTGAAATAATGGACCGATTTCAGCCAATTTCAATAGGGATGGTCCTTGGGCAGAAAAAATGATATGTACTAAATTTTATCGAAATATCTTCAAAATTGCGACCTGTACTCTGCGCACAAGGTTTACATGGACAGCAAACCAGCCAGCCAGACGGACGGACATGATTTAACCGACTCAGAAAGTGATTCTAAGTCGATCGGTATACTTTAAGGTGGGTGTTAGACTAATATTTTTGGGCGTTACAAACATCTGCACAAATCCATTATACCCTCCCCACTATGGTGGTGTAGGGTATAATAAGGCTTAAATTTTAATAATTCTTTACTGTTAATAACTCCTTTGGTGTATAGATGGTATTTCATATGTCGCAGTGACTTTCACTGTATATGGGCAATTCCATGTCATCGTACGTCACATTTGTACGCCTATAGAGTGGAATAGATTTTGCACAAATAAGAGTCTCTGAAAAATAATTTGGTCTTTATATTTCATTCAGAGTGTACCACATTTTAAAATAATAACAAGTAAGAAAATATGGTCGGTCAAGCCCGACCATATAATACCCTACACTAAGTAAATGAGCAAAAACATTTATCTTTCAAAATTTCAATAATTTATATTCGTGAACGATTTTCGGAAGTGGGCCTTATATGGGAGCTATGACAAATTATGGACCGATCACCATGAAATTAAGTGGTGTGAGTAATGTCTATATGAAAGTTGTTTATGTTGTATTTTATGTGTATACCAACATTTTTAAGAGATTTATGCTCGTTAAAGTGATTATCGGAAGAAGGCCTTATATAGGAGCTATGACCAATTATGGACCGATCACCATGAAATTAGGTAGTGTGATTAATGTCTATATGAAAGTTATTTATGTTGCATTTTATGTGTATACCAACATTTTTAGGAGATTTATGATCGTTAAAGTGATTATCGGAAATAGGCCTTATATGGGAGCTATGACTAATTATGGACCGATCATAATACAATTTGGTGACATCAATTTCGTATATATAAAACTTATTTGGAGAAAAACTTGTGTAGATACCTATATAAATTAAACATTTATGACCGATAAAGTCCAATTTCGGGAGGACATTTGTATGGGGGCTAGGTGAAATAATGAACCGATTTCAGCCAGTTTCAATAGGCTTGGTCCTTGGGCAGAAAAAATGATATGTACCAAATTTTATCGAAATATCTTCAAGATTGCGATCTGTACTCTGCGCACAAGGTTTACATGGACAACCAGCCAGCCAGCCAGACGAACGGACGGACATCGTTTAAATGACTCAGAAAGTGATTCTGAGTCGATCGGTATACTTTAAGGTGGGTGTTAGACTAATATTTTTGGGCGTTACAAACATCTGCACAAATCCAATATACCCTCCCCACTATGGTGGTGTAGGGTATAATAAGTCCTTTCGAAACATTGTTGTCCAAAATATCGAGCGAAATAAGGGTATATGTCGTACGTGACATAAAACGGAAGTAATTTTGAGGTACAAGTATAAATATGCGATAATTTATGCTTTCTTTTAATTCTTTTAATTTCTTACACTAAACCAAATATTTTTCCTTTACAATCCGTCATATTTAAATAAAAATAATCTTTGGATGATTTTATAATAAATAAAATTTAATATCGTACGTGACATACCGTACGTGACAAATTTTTCTCTTATAGAAAACCAACACATATTCTGTAAATACATGTACACAAAAACTAAAAAAATAAATAGAAAATATATATTCGGTTTCAATAAACAATTTGATGATAGTAAAAAAACAATCCGAGTCAAATTCATTTCATACTACATGCTAATTGGGAGCTTAGTTTTCGCCGCAATTTTAGACTAAAATATACCAATTAAATTAAAAAATTAAATATAGTCAGTTTAAACTATTATTTTTGCTCTTAAAATGTTGTAATAACCTCTAAATACTTTCACATAGTAACATTTTAGTGTTTTCTCCTATTCAAATCATCTTGAAAAAAAGTTTCAAGGGTTTTTGTTTTTTCAGTCGTGGTAGTCATTCTCGTGGAATTGCCCATATACCATTTCTGGATAGTTATGTCCACAAACACTTTTTGATATAAATTTTGATGCTTATTGAAGCAAATGTCAAACATGTTGTCTCCTAAATGAACATCTTATCAATTTGTTTCGACTTAGAATACGCCTAAACTATTTCCAACTCAAATCCTGGATCTCTGATCATGCTACTTATAAGGGCACTGTTACACGTTCAATATATATGGATATATGATATTTGGATCGCGATTCATTTTAATGGATTTATGAATAGCGCGCATGTGCTAAATTTACGTGTTCAATATTTATCTCGTCAGTATTTACTAGGGTATATTATTAAAACTAATTATTTATTTTTTGGTTGAATGTTATGTTTTGTTTATTTTTTATGTTTTTGTTCCTTTTATTAATAAAAAATACTTAAATAAGTACATAATTTTCAGTTTAAAATTGAAATAAAAACCCCGATTAATTATATACTCGATTAACCGATTAATCCAGAAACCTGATTAATTGAATACCCTACTATTTACATTATTTTTTTGTTGTGCGGGTCGGTCGTTGATTAGAAAACTAACGTATCGCGAGTTGATATCACGAAGTATGCTAAACGTTAAATATGTATCGTGTGAGCTACAATCCGCGATCCGATCAAAATATTATTAATTAGTAAAATGTTTTACTTTCTTATTTGTATAATTTTTTGTACTGCGCGTATCGCTAATACTTTTTGTTTTATTTATTTATCTTTATCTTTTCCACACTATGCCGAAACCCGGGATTGAACCGGGGAACCTTTAGATCTTCAGTCTAACGCTCTCCCAACAGAGCTATTTCGGCTTATAACTATCAGAGCAAGGAGTGCAAATTCCCAACAATTTCAAACCATTATTTATTCAAATTTAAGTTTCTTCTGAATTTTTCAAAGATTTCAAGGGTCCATTGTTGAATTTTTTTAGATGAATACGCAAGTTTTGAAGAAATCTTGGATCTGCGCCTGAAAAAGTGTGATAGGAGCAAATATGATAAACCGAAATTACCTATATTTTATGGGTAAAATTCCAGATTCGCCTACCAAGTTTCAAATTCTGTGAAATTTGTATATTCTACGGTGAGGGGTTTATGGAATTCATATCAATTTGTTTTTCTCCAAAAATTTGGTTTTTGCCGAAACCCGGGATTGAACCGGGGACCTTTAGATCTTCAGTCTAACGCTCTCCCAACTGAGCTATTTCGGCTTATAATCAGCTGAACAAAGGAATTTATAATTGCATTGTGCAGTCAATATCGATAAAAAAAATCCTCTATAATTAAGTATAACAGTCACTGGTCTTTAAATGTTAAATTTTCGATAAGTATTTTAGTGCATATTAAAAGCAAAAACGTTAATTCAGCATATAATTTCTAAATTAGCGGATTTCAATAAATTGCACTTAGTTTCGAAAAGTCATTTGATAAAAACTAACATTCAAAGTTGAAATTTCCAAAAAAGCGTACATCAGTATTTTGATATAGTCTCTTCTAAAACTTTGTTTAGTTCACCTAATTACAAATTTTAATTCTTGCCAGAAAATTGACATATCATCGTATAATTAAAAAGTATATACATATATATACAATGATAAATGGCATAAATACGCGTCGTGCTTACGAAGTAAAAGCACTTCAAACATTGATAAACAACGTAGGCCTGTAACTGGGCATACAGTACAACGACTGCTATAGGAACTGTCATAATGAAGAAGAGGAGGAGACTGTCTCTCATCTATTCTGCCAATGCCCGGGTCTGATAAACCTGAGGAAATGCATCCTCGGAATTCCATTCCTATTATTCTTGGATGAGCTATCAAGTATGAGTCTTAGACGAATCTACTCCTTCATCAGGAAATCTGGTTGATTTAACTTGGAGACAACGGACGTATAATAAATACCCTTGGGTATCACAATCGGATCAGTTTTTGAATAGACCCAAGTGAGCTGCTTGAAGAGTGGCTGCCTATGAAACCTAACCTACTCATATGCAAATATAGCGGAATAATTTTCTGAATCTTTAAGTGTGAGGCAGACCCAAAGCGCTGATTAAATTAATAAAACTTATGTATATAACATCACAACATTAGTCCTTTTAAAATTATAAAATTATTCTGTTAATGGTAAAATACATATGGAAATTAAAATTTGTTTAACATTTAAATTTCAGTTTTATATTGTAGAATAGGAGAATTGGAAAGGATCTTGATTTAGAAAATGCATCTGACGCATTAATTTTAAGGTTCCTTATCGGAATTAAAATGGCATCATGCTTATTATATAAGATATAATTTTTTTGTGAACCATATTTCAGTATTGATTAAAAAGTTCGTTTTATGCCGAAACCCGGGAATGAACCGGGGACCTTTAGATCTTCAGTCTAACGCTCTCCCAACTGAGCTATTTCGGCCCATAGATGTTCCGATATTTGAGATAAAATTAAAAATGTATTCTTGAAATTCATTAATAATTTAAAAAAAATAATAGTCTATTGAGGATCCCAGTATTGAACCGGGGAATCGTCTGTTTAACGATCAACATTGCATTTAAATTAAATTAACATGAATGTTGTTTTTTAAAATGCATCTAGATGTTTATGGGATTTAGCAAATGTATGCGAAAATCTTTTGTTTTTATGGGTTTCTATATAGAAAGTGGAGACACGTCAAACTAAATTATTAATTGTAGATAATTTGGAACTTCTAATATTTTCAAGTTTCTTAATGGCATAGTCATGATCTGTGGACTTTTGACAAAACAATTTAAGTGTGATTTTAAAACATTTTAGAAGTGCAAAAACTGTTGAATTGATCGATAATTATTTTATTATTTGTCCTTGAAGAACTTTATTATTTGCCTCAAAGAAGCATACTCACGAAATTATTTAAGGTCAAATAATAAAACAATTATCGATCAATACAACAGTTATTGCGCACTCCTGAAAAATTTTAAAATTACACTTAAGTTCTTTTGTCAAACGTCCACAGATATATTATTGGCAAGTGTTACATTCTGGTTAATAAATGTATGTATCCTAAATTCAAATCTCTTAACAAAAACGAACTTATAATTTTCGTTTTTTAACATTCAACATTTTTATAAAACTATTAAAAAATTCCAGGATTTTACCATATATGTAAATAGAAATAATTTAAAGAATAAATTCACAGCCATTTTTTGTGTCGTTAGGCATTAAACTTGTTTATTATGGCAGCTCATTAAGAAACCTTTATTCGATCAATTCATTATTACGATCATATCTAAAATGGAATTATCATATAGATTGGAAGTGCACAAAAGTAAATTTTTGCCGAAACCCGGGATTGAACCGGGGACCTTTAGATCTTCAGTCTAACGCTCTCCCAACTGAGCTATTTCGGCTAATAATAAGCGGCGCAAGGATCATAAATGAAAATGTGACAATTCAGATTGGAACACCTATTGAATTTCTTCCTCAAAAGTATTTAGATAAAAGAAAACAAATAAATTTTTTTTATAAAGTACATAGTAGCGATATCATTGAAGTAAGTTCTGATCATATTTCTTAGATATCGCAATTATAAATTAACATTAGTTTGGTCTAACAGTAACTGCATTGATATTATTGCTTTTCTTTATTTTATAAAATATAAATTATAGCTATCGCGAACTTTTTATAAGATTCACTTCCGAAAATCACTTTAATGTTTAAAAAATGTTGGCATCCAAATAAAATGCAAGACAAATAAGTTTCATATATACATAAATCATGCCTCATAAATGTATGATGATGGGTTATTAATTAGACATAGCTCCCATATGAGACCCTTTATCACTTTAACATGCTTAATGGGTCATAGCTGCTTTATAGCGTCCATTTCTGAAAAAAAAACAATTTAAAGCGACACAACATTTTGTACAGATCAGTTTTATGATATCTTAAATCATACTAGCAAATTTTATGGGAACCGTTCTATAGAGTTGAATTCAGATCTTTATTAGAATTATTAGGATTGATCGATAAAATAAATAACTTATTAACTTATAATATGGGCAAAAACACAAAAAAGCTACAGCATTTGTGCCTATTCGCCGCGAAAACATTTTAATTTTAAATGAAAACTGTTTCTGTGTATTAATATAGTCGGGGCTTGGACCTACTATACTTTCTTAATTTATTTTATTACATATTAAAAACATATGTATGCGGATATAACGAATTGAAAATACGCCGATACATATAAATGTTCTATAAATATACATTCAAAAGTTTGTATAGTTTTCTCTATTCCTTACTCTGTTCTTCAAAGAAGTCTTGATTTACAAGATCACATTTCTCACTTTATTTTAATTTTGTACAATACATATAGATTACATTTACATTATACGCATGCGTATAATGGTTTTATATAGGTTATGAAATGCATAAAAGTTATTTGTTGCCGAAACCCGGGATTGAACCGGGGACCTTTAGATCTTCAGTCTAACGCTCTCCCAACTGAGCTATTTCGGCCCATAGACACAAATTAATGAAACATGTACAAATTCAATACATAGATGTTCCATTAAAATGATATTTGAAACTTGCTTACGATAAAATGAATAATGTATCCTTGAAATCCGTTAACAATTTTAAAAAACAGTCTTTAGAGGATACCAGCATTGAACCGGGGAATCATCTGTTTAACGATCAACATTGCACTTAAGTTAAATTAACATGAAAGTTGCCTTTGAAATTGCATTTGAAGGCACCAACAACCAACCATTCCGAATAATCCATCTTCTTTTATATGAAATTCTTATCGGTTTTAATTAAAAAGTTTGTATTATGCCGAAACCCGGGATCGAACCGGGGACCTTTAGATCTTCAGTCTAACGCTCTCCCAACTGAGCTATTTCGGCATATAAAAACTCTTTAACAAAGTATGTATTTCAAACAAATTATCCTATTTTGTTGACAAGATATTGCATATTTTTTAAATATAAAGGTACGGTCACACACGACAAATATTTACTCAAAAAAGCGTAACCACTTTTTTAGTACAAATTTGTTTGACGTTGTTTACTCTTACAAGTGTTTTGTAAGATCAAACAGCATCAAATAAAATGAAACTGAATATTTGCGTTGAATTGTCCTAAATAAAAGGAGTTTTTGACAATAAATATAAGAATTAGAATATAATTAATTTAGTGGTTACGTCTTGTTCGTCAAATATTTGCCATGTGTGACCCTACCTTAACTTTATGACAATGAGTTCAATTAAATTTATCGCAATTAAAAATTGCATTTTTTATTTTATTTTTTATATTTTTATTAAAAAGATTCTATGCGTTGCCGAAACCCGGGATTGAACCGGGGACCTTTAGATCTTCAGTCTAACGCTCTCCCAACTGAGCTATTTCGGCGTCTCTAAAACGGTATATTGGAAATAAATAAAATAACACTTAATAAGGAAATTAGAAAAAAAGTGATTGTTTATTGTTATCCTTAATTGAAATGTTCAAAACAAGGAATTAAACACCCAGGATTTTTTAGGTCTAAATCTAGTCCAACTAATCTAATTCTGTAAACAATTTGCTTGTCATTTTCACATTGATTTAGGATATTTATTCTTATGAAATTATATAATACTAGCTGACCCGGTGCGCTTCGCCACCCCAATTGGATGAAATAAATAGTACTATTAAGTCTCCGTTTGTGAATTAAAACTAATTCAGGATAACATGTCTCTAGTTTCATGTTTATTAATTCATTACAAAAAGGAACAATCGAATAAAGAAAAAGTACCAAAAAGTCACCCCTAGAATTCTCAGTCACTTAGGACCATATATGCTTAATTTCATGTTCCTAAGTCCATTGTTATAGAAATTTCAAAAAGTACCATTCGAATAAAGAAAAAGAACCAAACAGTCTCCCTCTAGAGTTCAAAGTCACTTAGGACCATATCAGCTTAATTTCAAGATTCTAGGTCCATTTTTATAAAACATTTGAAAAGTACCTTTAGAATAAAGAAAAAGTACCATATTGTGCCCACCTTCAATTCTCTCTCACTTATAACCATATATGCTTTATTTCGTGTTTCTACGTCCATTATTATAGAAAATTCAAAAAGTACCATTAGAATAAAGAAAAAGTACCATAAGTCCCCCATTTGTGGATTCCCACTCACTCAGGTCCATATAACATTTATTTCATGTTTCTAGGTTCATTGGTGAAGAAATTACAAAAAAAGAAAAAGTACCAAAAAGTTTCCCCCTAGAATTCTCACTGACTTAGGACCATGTATGCTTAATTTCATGTTTCTAAGTCCATTATTATAGAAAATTCAAAATCTACCATTAGAAGAATAAAAAAGTACCAAAAAGCAGCCACTTGTGGATTCCCTCCTACTCGACCCATGTAAAAGCTTTATTTCATGTTTCTAAGTTTATTGGTGAAGAAATTACAAAAAGTACCATTCGAATAAAGAAAAAGTACCAAAAAGTTACCCCTAGAATTCTCACTCACTTAGGACCATATATGCTTAATTTCATGTTCCTAAGTCCATTGTTATAGAAATGTCAAAAAGTACCATTAGAATATAGAAAAAGTACCAAAAAGCCCACACTTGAGGTTTCCTACTCACTCGGGTACATATAACCTTTATTTCATGTTTCTAGGTTCATTATTGGAGAAATTACAAAAAGTACCATTCCAATAAAGAAAAAGTACCAAAAAGTTTCCCCCTAGAATTCTCTTATAGAAAATTCAAAATTCAGTTCTCACATTTTGGTACCTAATATTATCCCCTATTCCTAACACTAACTTCACTCAGATACATATCAGCCGATGTCGATTTAATGTAAAATATTAACAAAGTACCCTAAACGTTCGAATTTCCAAAAATCCCTTCTTATCGTTTTGGGGAGGGAGGAAACCACAGTTATTTCATGACGTTACTCTTTTACATATATAGATCACAAATTAACCTTATTTTCTCGATAAACACAGTATTTACATAGTTACAGAGGGTTTTAGTTTTTTATAGAATTTCTCTTCTCAAATTAAATTTTTGGTCAGAAATATAAGTGATCACAGATTATTTTCTCGATAAACGCAGTATTTACAAAGTTACAGAGGGTTTTAGTTTTTATAGAATTTCTTTATTAAAATTAAATTTTTGGTCAGAAATATAAGTGATCACAGATTAACCTTATTTTCTCGATAAACGCAGTATTTACAAAGTTACAGAGGGTTTTAGTTTTTTATAGAATTTCTCTATTAAAATTCAATTTTTGGTCAGAAATATAAGTGATCACAGATTAACCTTATTTTCTCGATAAACGCAGTATTTACATAGTTACAGAGGGTTTTAGTTTTTTATAGAATTTCGGTTTTAAAATTCAATATTTAGTGAGAAATATAAGTGATCACAGATTAACCTTATTCTCTCGATAAACGCAGTATTTACAAAGTTACAGAGGGTTTTAGTTTTTATAGAATTTCTCTATTAAAATTCAATTTTTAGTGAGAAATATAAGTGATCACAGATTAACCTTATTTTCTCGATAAACGCAGTATTTACAAAGTTACAGAGGGTTTTAGTTTTTATAGAATTTCTCTATTAAAATTCAATTTTTGGTCAGAAATATAAGTGATCGCAGATTAACCTGATTTTCTCGATAAACGCAGTATTTACAAAGTTACAGAGGGTTTAAGTTTTTTATAGGATTTCTCTATTAAAATTCAATTTTTGGTCAGAAATATAAGTGATCACAGATTAACCTTATTTTCTCGATAAACGCAGTATTTACAAAGTTACAGAAGGTTTTACTTTTTTATAGAATTTCTCTTATAAAAATCAATTTTTAGTGAGAAATGCAAGTGATCACAGATTAACCTTATTTTCTCGATAAACGCAGTATTTACATAGTTACAGAGGGTTTTAGTTTTTTATAAAATTTCGGTTTCAAAATTCAATTTTTAGTGAGAAATATAAGTGATCACAGATTAACCTTATTCTCTCGATAAACGCAGTATTTACAAAGTTACAGAGGGTTTTAGTTTTTATAGAATTTCTCTATTAAAATTCAATTTTTGGTCAGAAATATAAGTGATCGCAGATTAACCTGATTTTCTCGATAAACGCAGTATTTACAAAGTTACAGAGGGTTTTAGTTTTTTATAGAATTTCTCTTATAAAAATCAATTTTTAATAAGAAATATAAGTGATCACAGATTAACCTTATTTTCTCGATAAACGCAGTATTTACAAAGTTACAGAGGGTTTTAGTTTTTTATAGAATTTCTCACAGATTAACCTTATTTTCTCGATAAACGCAGTATTTACATAGTTACAGAGGGTTTTAGTTTTTTATAGAATTTTGGTTTTAAAATTCAATTTTTAGTGAGAAATATAAGTGATCACAGATTAACCTTATTTTCTCGATAAACGCAGTATTTACAAAGTTATAGAGGGTTTTACTTTTTTATAGAATTTCTCTTCTAAAATTCAATTTTTGGTCAGAAATATAAGTGATCTCAGATTAACCTTATTTTCTCGATAAACGCAGTATTTACAAAGTTACAGAGGGTTTAAGTTTTTTATAGGATTTCTCTATTAAAATTCAATTTTTGGTCAGAAATATAAGTGATCACAGATTAACCTTATTTTCTCGATAAACGCAGTATTTACATAGTTACAGAGGGTTTTACTTTTTTATAGAATTTCTCTTATAAAAATCAATTCTTAGTGAGAAATACAAGTGATCACAGATTAACCTTATTTTCTCGATAAACGCAGTATTTACAAAGATACAGAGGGTTTTAGTTTTTATAGAATTTCTCTATTAAAATTCAATTTTTAGTGAGAAATATAAGTGATCCCAGATTAACCTTATTTTCTCGATAAACGCAGTATTTACAAAGTTACAGAAGGTTTTACTTTTTTATAGAATTTCTCTTATAAAAATCAATTTTTAGTGAGAAATATATGTGATCACAGATTAACCTTATTTTCTCAATAAACGCAGTATTTACAAAGTTACAGAGGGTTTTAGTTTTTTATAGGATTTCTCTATTAAAATTCAATTTTTGGTCAGAAATATAAGTGATCACAGATTAACCTTATTTTCTCGATAAACGCAGTATTTACAAAGTTACAGAAGGTTTTACTTTTTTATAGAATTTCTCTTATAAAAATCAATTTTTAGTGAGAAATTCAAGTGATCACAGATTAACCTTATTTTCTCGATAAACGCAGTATTTACATAGTTACAGAGGGTTTTAGTTTTTTATAAAATTTCGGTTTCAAAATTAAATTTTTAGTGAGAAATATAAGTGATCACAGATTAACCTTATTCTCTCGATAAACGCAGTATTTACAAAGTTACAGAGGGTTTTAGTTTTTATAGAATTTCTCTATTAAAATTCAATTTTTGGTCAGAAATATAAGTGATCGCAGATTAACCTGATTTTCTCGATAAACGCAGTATTTACAAAGTTACAGAGGGTTTTAGTTTTTTATAGAATTTCTCTTATAAAAATCAATTTTTAATAAGAAATATAAGTGATCACAGATTAACCTTATTTTCTCGATAAACGCAGTATTTACAAAGTTACAGAGGGTTTTAGTTTTTTATAGAATTTCTCACAGATTAACCTTATTTTCTCGATAAACGCAGTATTTACATAGTTACAGAGGGTTTTAGTTTTTTATAGAATTTTGGTTTTAAAATTCAATTTTTAGTGAGAAATATATGTGATCACAGATTAACCTTATTTTCTCAATAAACGCAGTATTTACAAAGTTACAGAGGGTTTTAGTTTTTTATAGGATTTCTCTATTAAAATTCAATTTTTGGTCAGAAATATAAGTGATCACAGATTAACCTTATTTTCTCGATAAACGCAGTATTTACATAGTCACAGAGGGTTTTAGTTTTTTATAGAATTTCGGTTTTAAAATTCAATATTTAGTGAGAAATATAAGTGATCACAGATTAACCTTATTTTCTCGATAAACGCAGTATTTACAAAGTTACAGAAGGTTTTACTTTTTTATAGAATTTCTCTTCTAAAATTCAATTTTTGGTCAGAAATATAAGTGATCTCAGATTAACCTTATTTTCTCGATAAACGCAGTATTTACAAAGATACAGAGGGTTTTAGTTTTTTATAAAATTTCTCTATTAAAATTCAATTTTTGGTCAGAAATATAAGTGATCACAGATTAACCTTATTTTCTCGATAAACGCAGTATTTACAAAGATACAGAGGGTTTTAGTTTTTATAGAATTTCTCTATTAAAAATCAATTTTTAGTGAGAAATATATGTGATCACAGATTAACCTTATTTTCTCAATAAACGCAGTATTTACAAAGTTACAGAGGGTTTTAGTTTTTTATAGGATTTCTCTATTAAAATTCAATTTTTGGTCAGAAATATAAGTGATCACAGATTAACCTTATTTTCTCGATAAACGCAGTATTTACAAAGTTACAGAAGGTTTTACTTTTTTATAGAATTTCTCTTATAAAAATCAATTTTTAGTGAGAAATATATGTGATCACAGATTAACCTTATTTTCTCAATAAACGCAGTATTTACAAAGTTACAGAGGGTTTTAGTTTTTTATAGGATTTCTCTATTAAAATTCAATTTTTGGTCAGAAATATAAGTGATCACAGATTAACCTTATTTTCTCGATAAACGCAGTATTTACAAAGTTACAGAAGGTTTTACTTTTTTATAGAATTTCTCTTATAAAAATCAATTTTTAGTGAGAAATACAAGCGATCACAGATTAACCTTATTTTCTCGATAAACGCAGTATTTACATAGTTACAGAGGGTTTTAGTTTTTTATAGAATTTCGGTTTTAAAATTCAAATTTTAGTGAGAAATATAAGTGATCACAGATTAACCTTATTCTCTCGATAAACGCAGTATTTACAAAGTTACAGAGGGTTTTAGTTTTTTATAGAATTTCTTTATTAAAATTAAATTTTTGGTCAGAAATATAAGTGATCGCAGATTAACCTGATTTTCTCGATAAACGCAGTATTTACAAAGTTACAGAGGCTTTTAGTTTTTATAGAATTTCTCTATTAAAATTCAATTTTTAGTGAGAAATATAAGTGATCACAGATTAACCTTATTTTCTCGATAAACGCAGTATTTACAAAGTTACAGAGGGTTTTAGTTTTTATAGAATTTCTCTATTAAAATTCAATTTTTGGTCAGAAATATAAGTGATCGCAGATTAACCTGATTTTCTCGATAAACGCAGTATTTACAAAGTTACAGAGGGTTTAAGTTTTTTATAGAATTTCTCTATTAAAATTCAATTTTTGGTCAGAAATATAAGTGATCACAGATTAACCTTATTTTCTCGATAAACGCAGTATTTACAAAGATACAGAGGATTTTAGTTTTTATAGAATTTCTCTATTAAAATTCAATTTTTAGTGAGAAATATAAGTGATCACAGATTAACCTTATTTTCTCGATAAACGCAGTATTTACAAAGATACAGAGGGTTTTAGTTTTTATAGAATTTCTCTATTAAAATTAAATTTTTAGTGAGAAATATAAGTGATCACAGATTAACCTTATTTTCTCGATAAACGCAGTATTTACAAAGATACAGAGGGTTTTAGTTTTTATAGAATTTCTCTATTAAAATTAAATTTTTAGTGAGAAATATAAGTGATCACAGATTAACCTTATTTTCTCGATAAACGCAGTATTTACAAAGATACAGAGGGTTTTAGTTTTTTATAAAATTTCTCTATTAAAATTCAATTTTTGGTCAGAAATATAAATGATCACAGATTAACCTTATTTTCTCGATAAACGCAGTATTTACATAGTTACAGAGGGTTTTAGTTTTTTATAAAATTTCGGTTTTAAAATTCAAATTTTAGTGAGAAATACAAGTGATCACAGATTAACCTTATTTTCTCGATAAACGCAGTATTTACAAAGTTACAGAGGGTTTTAGTTTTTATAGAATTTCTCTATTAAAATTCAATTTTTAATAAGAAATATAAGTGATCCCAGATTAACCTTATTTTCTCGATAAACGCAGTATGTACAAAGTTACAGAGGGTTTTAGTTTTTATAGAATTTCTCTATTAAAATTCAATTTTTAATAAGAAATATAAGTGATCCCAGATTAACCTTATTTTCTCGATAAACGCAGTATGTACAAAGTTACAGAGGGTTTTAGTTTTTATAGAATTTCTCTATTAAAATTCAATTTTTAGTGAGAAATATAAGTGATCACAGATTAACCTTATTTTCTCGATAAACGCAGTATTTACAAAGTTACAGAAGGTTTTAGTTTTTATATAATTTCTCTATTAAAATTCAATTTTTAATGAGAAATATAAGTGATCACAGATTAACCTTATTTTCTCGATAAACGCAGTATTTACATAGTTACAGAGGGTTTTACTTTTTTATAGAATTTCTCTTATAAAAATCAATTCTTAGTGAGAAATACAAGTGATCACAGATTAACCTTATTTTCTCGATAAACGCAGTATTTACAAAGATACAGAGGGTTTTAGTTTTTATAGAATTTCTCTATTAAAATTCAATTTTTAGTGAGAATTATAAGTGATCCCAGATTAACCTTATTTTCTCGATAAACGCAGTATTTACAAAGTTACAGAAGGTTTTACTTTTTTATAGAATTTCTCTTATAAAAATCAATTTTTAGTGAGAAATATATGTGATCACAGATTAACCTTATTTTCTCAATAAACGCAGTATTTACAAAGTTACAGAGGGTTTTAGTTTTTTATAGGATTTCTCTATTAAAATTCAATTTTTGGTCAGAAATATAAGTGATCACAGATTAACCTTATTTTCTCGATAAACGCAGTATTTACAAAGTTACAGAAGGTTTTACTTTTTTATAGAATTTCTCTTATAAAAATCAATTTTTAGTGAGAAATACAAGTGATCACAGATTAACCTTATTTTCTCGATAAACGCAGTATTTACATAGTTACAGAGGGTTTTAGTTTTTTATAAAATTTCGGTTTCAAAATTCAATTTTTAGTGAGAAATATAAGTGATCGCAGATTAACCTGATTTTCTCGATAAACGCAGTATTTACAAAGTTACAGAGGGTTTTAGTTTTTTATAGAATTTCTTTATTAAAATTCAATTTTTGGTCAGAAATATAAGTGGTCACAGATTAACCTTATTTTCTCGATAAACGCAGTATTTACAAAGTTACAGAGGGTTTTAGTTTTTATAGAATTTCTCTATTAAAATTCAATTTTTAGTGAGAAATATAAGTGATCACAGATTAACCTTATTTTCTCGATAAACGCAGTATTTACAAAGTTACAGAAGGTTTTACTTTTTTATAGAATTTCTCTTATAAATATCAATTTTTAGTGAGAAATATATGTGATCACAGATTAACCTTATTTTCTCGATAAACGCAGTATGTACAAAGTTACAGAGGATTTTAGTTTTTTATAGAATTTCGGTTTTAAAATTCATGTTTTAATAAGAAATATAAGTGATCACAGATTAACCTTATTTTCTCGATAAACGCTATTTATAAAGTTACATATGGTTTTAGTTTTTATAGAATTTCTCTATTAAAATTCAATTTTTGGTCAGAAATATAAGTGATCCCAGATTAACCTTATTTTCTCGATAAACGCAGTATTTACAAAGTTACAGAAGGTTTTACTTTTTTATAGAATTTCTCTTATAAATATCAATTTTTAGTGAGAAATATATGTGATCACAGATTAACCTTATTTTCTCGATAAACGCAGTATTTACAAAGTTACAGAAGGTTTTACTTTTTTATAGAATTTCTCTTATAAAAATCAATTTTTAGTGAGAAATATATGTGATCACAGATTAACCTTATTTTCTCAATAAACGCAGTATTTACAAAGTTACAGAGGGTTTTAGTTTTTTATAGGATTTCTCTATTAAAATTCAATTTTTGGTCAGAAATATAAGTGATCACAGATTAACCTTATTTTCTCGATAAACGCAGTATTTACATAGTTACAGAGGGTTTTACTTTTTTATAGAATTTCTCTTATAAAAATCAATTTTTAGTGAGAAATACAAGTGATCACAGATTAACCTTATTTTCTCGATAAACGCAGTATTTACATAGTTACAGAGGGTTTCAGTTTTTTATAGAATTTCGGTTTTAAAATTCAAATTTTAGTGAGAAATATAAGTGATCACAGATTAACCTTATTCTCTCGATAAACGCAGTATTTACAAAGTTACAGAGGGTTTTAGTTTTTTATAGAATTTCTTTATTAAAATTCAATTTTTGGTCAGAAATATAAGTGGTCACAGATTAACCTTATTTTCTCGATAAACGCAGTATTTACAAAGTTACAGAGGGTTTTAGTTTTTATAGAATTTCTCTATTAAAATTCAATTTTTAGTGAGAAATATAAGTGATCACAGATTAACCTTATTTTCTCGATAAACGCAGTATTTACAAAGTTACAGAGGGTTTTAGTTTTTATAGAATTTCTCTATTAAAATTTAATTTTTAATAAGAAATATATGCGATCACAGATTAACATAATAAAATATTCGTAGCTCTAGGTCAAATTATAAAAAAAAACATATTTTATGAAAAAGTACAAAAAATAAACACAGTTTTTAACCATTAAGGGTTCTAATTTCCAAAAAGTACCAAACTTATATTTTTTATTTTTAAAATTTGTTTCTATGTTTATTAGTTTAAAAGATACATAGGGTGCCAAAAAGTACCAAAATGGAGTTTTTACCCGTTTTCTCCCCTAAAAGGTTCGAATTTCGAAAAAGTACGAAATACCTGTCAGCTTATTTTTTAAATGGAGTAACATGCAATTTTAAGTTTTTTTGTATCTTTATTAGTTTTGAAGATATAAGGTTACCGAATTTACCCGTTTTTACCCTTTTTACCCCCTAAACGTTCGAATTTCCAAAAATCCCTTCTTATCGGATCGTTTTGGACAGTTTAAGTTTCATGATTCAGTCGTTTGGGCTGTGCGATGATGAATCAGTCAGTCATTCAGTCAGTATATATATAGATGTCAAGGATATGTGTTTCAGTATTAAAAATCTCAAGTTAATTAGAAGAAATTTTAAAAAGTTTTTATATTGCCGAAACCCGGGATTGAACCGGGGACCTTTAGATCTTCAGTCTAACGCTCTCCCAACTGAGCTATTTCGGCGCATATTTCGTGTTCCTGAAAATTCTGTTGATAAATCAAATTATGCTTCGCAGTTTGTAAAAAATTCGACATTTATTTAAATTTTGTTATAGAAAAGGATCCTTATCAATGGTTTCAAAGATTATGTTTTAATGTTTGGTGTTTTTGATTCCTTACTTTCTCAAAAAAAAATTAACTGCCGAAACCCGGGATTGAACCGGGGACCTTTAGATCTTCAGTCTAACGCTCTCCCAACTGAGCTATTTCGGCTTATGATAACATGATTTTTTAATGTTTGTTTCAATTATATAATTATCACTGGGAATAAATATAAAACTTAAAATAAAAAAAAAAATATGTTCTGCCGAAACCCGGGATTGAACCGGGGACCTTTAGATCTTCAGTCTAACGCTCTCCCAACTGAGCTATTTCGGCATATGTATTGGTTCGTATTGATATAATTCTTCTCAATGTATTGAATTGAATATATATATAATTCTCAAATATCAGTTCCACTTGAAGTGCAAAAATCTAATTTTTTATATCTCAGACAAGTTATTTAAATAAATTTTCATGGGATGAGACAAATGCATTTCATTTAACTGGTACTTTTTTTGGACTCTTGAAATTTTTCCTGCATTCAAGGAAGTGAAAAAATTATCAATTTTAAGAAACATTTCAAAATCAATAATACCTTAATTAATAACTGCTGTATTACAAGAATTCCAACTTGTTTACTTTAATCTAATAGCGGAAAGGTAAATAAACAAAATCCAAGACAGGAACATTTAAATTCATTCAAAATGAGACTAAGAAAATACCAACAGAGTTTTTTTTTATCAACATTCTGTTTGTGGCCAACTTGCACTCGTATTTACTGCATGAATGCAGACGTCAGTCAGTATCGACAGTGAAGAAGATGAAAACGAAGTGGAGGATGTAATAATACACAGTCCCATAATCGTATTTATGAATGTGGTCAAAATCTCTATGTAGACAACATACAAGCGAAGTAACCAACCATCCATCCATCCAGCAAACAAATCTCTTGAACAGAAAATACTTGAATAATCACAATAACAAAACTACGGGAAAATATACAAATAAAATTAAATAAATAAAAATTCAAACTTCAACTCAAACAAATGGAAAACCAGAAATGAAGCTTCAATACTCGTGCAGTGAGTGCATTTGATTAGTGTGCTGATCTCCTGGGCAGTGTAACAGGGATGAATATTTGTAGTATAATTGTACTGTTCTAGGTACAATTGAAACCATTCTGCCAGTTTTCTAAACATTCAATAGTTAAGCTACCGACTTTTTCAGCATGGGATAATTAATATTTAAACTCAACATGATGATGATTCACTCTCCCTCAGTCATAGACAAGTTGTTGTATAGTTATAGAATAGACCAAATTGCACTAAATATGTCGATTTCTGTGAAGAAGTATGTCTTGTGGTTTTTACAGAAATCTTTGAAACAAAAAGTCTATGGTACTGAGGAACCCGCTAAAACCGCTACAGATTGGAAGAAGTTAATTTTTTTTGTTCTTGCCATAATTGTGGCATCATGAGAATGCATAAGCAGGTTTATTTGATTTGTCTATGAACAAATTTAACTCCATTCACTTCGACATAGATCCTTACTTTGGTATTTTCAAGGTGTGGCTTCAAACTTGGAATGTTGTATAGAAAATATTTTTCTTAGATCTATCAATATTCATTAACTCCTTAATTCGACCTCAGTTACATTATAATCCAACACACCGTGGGGGAAATGAAAAGAAAGTTAAAATAAATATAACTTCGAAACGTATAGTCCCATTTTTATAAAACTTCCCACAACTATAGAGGAGGTGCAGCTGAGTGAAATCTTACAGTTATATAGAAATTTTTTATCAAAACTCAAAAGAGAAAAAAAAAATTTGTGATTTATTATTAAGAATCCCACAATTCCCAAAAAACATTTCGTAAAACCCAAAAATGGTATTTTGTAGTTTTTTGACTCTGTGGACCTGGCCGGGCTTTACTTCCCTTTTGCAAAATATTTAAGAACATATTGGGGTATGCAAAAGAGATTTTAATTTTTTGAAAGCAGCTATGCGATTAGAGAAAATGTGGAATAAATTTGAAATATACATAAAAAGTAGGTCTACTACACATTTTGAAATTATTTTTCTTCTATAGTACTTCCCAAAATATTACCTTTGAGGAAAATATAAATACATTATTTATTGTGTTTGCATTTTCAGTATAACTAAACATTAATGTAAGTGCTTTTTTAATTTTTTTAAATTTAAATTTTTTGCGAATACTTATAAATTTGTTGTTGATTAAAAAATATATATTTGAAAGAAAGCAAGAGAGTTTTCTATTCGCTATTAGCAAAACTCCAGACTAAGGTAGGTAAATAAAATGAAATTTTAATTTTCAAATGCAAATATCTCGTAAGCTTAAAGAGATAAAGTATAGCTACAGAAACGTTTTTTGTAGGTATCTTCTTGTAGATTCTATATACATAGTATATACATTTGTTTCAAATCGGATTGAGAACAAAAATGTTTGCACATGGAGGCTCCCCCCCCGTTTAGTATTTAAAGTCCAAATTCAAAGCTTAAACTCAGCTACACCTCCTTCATAGTCGTGGGAAATATTAATAAAATATAATTTTCCCTTCAGAAGTTACATTTTTTTTTTCATTTCCCCCATATTCTCATTCTTTTCTCTGACCTTTACCCCATTTTTCTATACTTTTTTAAATTTTTATAAAAAAAAGTCAAATGTCCAGAGATTAATTTATGTTAAAATACTTTCATAGTTTCTATGTTATACTAAATTAAGTTAAAACAAACAAAAAAAGTACTTTTCCAATATCATATTAATTTAGTACCGAAAGTGTGCATGAATTTCAACTGATCTGGGCTGTATGTATGACTCGTAGGTCTCTGTGTAAAATGATCTTCTCGTTTGGTTGGTAGTCAGTTGTGACTAAACGAACGATGGATCTGAGTTGTGGTAGTATAGGAAAAAATACTTACACCAAATAGCAACAATAATAATAACAACAACAACAACAAAATGATACAAAACTCAACACAGATAAAGTTAAAACCAAATGTTTGTTTGGTAAGACTCGTCGTACTACCGTGATCACGGTTTGTGGCTGCTTAAAAGCTGTTGCTGCTGCTCGCTTAGATAGACTACTACCGCTGTCTCAGCTGCTGTTAATGTTGTTGATGATGATGGTGCTATACGGTCATTGCCCTCTTGTGACGTCACCGGTTCAATGGCAAATTGTGACCCAGATTGTCTGAGCTGCACGATTCAGTGATTGTTGTTTTTATTTTTGTTATTTCGTTGTTTGTTTTTTTTTTTTTTCATTTTGTTAACAAAAACAGCCAACAAATACATTTGCACGAGAGATCATTAAACCGAAGAGAGTTTTTATTACATATAAGAGATTTGTTTGCTTAAGAGTAAGAATTTGTAACTAATTTGGCCCGAACCGGCTTAAATGCTCTTAAGTTCTTTTGTATATTTGATGTCTTGTTTATGAATTTCCCTTTGAACAGAGGGGGCCGGTAAAGAACTTGAAAGAATTTTACCAAGTATTTATATCGAGTCCCACTTTGAACTGAGCGTAGCTGTCAGTATGTTTATTTAGTTTTTATTTTATTTTGTTCTCCAACAATGAGTATGATGATGCGCGCGGCTTTTTCATTTTCACTACTTTTTTCTGGGCCTAGCCCAGCCTGACATGGTCGTCTGGCTTAGCTTGTCTTCTCGTCTTTATTTAATTATTATTACATTGTTGCCATAGTTGGTGACTGACTATAAATTGCTCATAAACTGGCTAATGAACTTCTAATGGACTTGTATACATTTCGTTGTGTTTTGCTGACCAAATTTGGCTTTATTGTTGTTTGTCGTTTTTTTTTTTTTTTTTTTTTTGCTATTGCTCTTTTATAGTTTTTGTTATTTTTTTTTTTTTTTTTTTTAAATCGATTATGATTTTTGATTTCATTAAATATTATTATTACAAACTTTTTGTATTGATTTATGTTCAATTATTATTTATTTGGTCATGATTACAATTTGATATTTTAGCTAGTAACGCATTTAAATGATTTTGTTTCTTTATATGGTTTAAAATAATTAGGCTGAGAAGTTTTATTTCCAAAACATATAAAAAAAATCATAGAGAAGAAACTCTGCTGCCAAGAATTTAATTCTGATGTCAAAAATCGTATTACTTAGTATAAAATTGAGTTTTAAACCATTTTTCCTCCTGAAGGTCAAAACTTCATCGCCAAATAGCCAAAAATTTACTCTAAAAGTAGAATTGCCAAAATTGGTTTAAACTTCTATAAACACCTTTTTCCGACTATTGTGCTAAAAACTTATATTTGCATGTTTTATTAGAACATTATAATTTTAGGAATCATAATATTTATTTATTGGTTTACAATGATTTTGGTGCCGCCAAAACTAAAACTGATTTTAAGTAAATTTGATACCCTGATGCTTACTGCATACTTATTTTTTCAATGCTACGAGTAGTTTTTGAGAACTTGCAGGCGTGAAAAAACGATAATATACGATTTTACAACAGTGCACCATGTATCCAAAAGCCAAAATTTCAAAAAAAAATATTTTCAAGGGAGCTAGCATCATAAAACTTTGTGTAGCGAACCCTGTTGCTAAAAAAAATTTTTTATTGAAATTTTTGACCACTCAACAGCTTGAAAACTTCATTTAAATAATGTAAACTTTCACAGCTGTTTATATATAGATTTTTGGCATTTATGTCGCAGAAGTGTTAGGAATTGAACGGTAAATATTTTTTCGCAAAAATTGGAAATGGGCACATTGTACATTGGTGCATTGTATTAAATTTAGAAGCTTTTTTTTTTTTTGATTTTCTTCCATGTGATACCCCAACAATAATCTGTTATCATATGTTCATCTCAGCTACCTTGGTATCTATCTTCCATCTCTTTTAAATCTTTGTTCTTCGCTATACGATCCTAGATTTTCAGAAAACTTGTCTAATGAGTGTGCAGCTCATATAACATTCAAGTTTTTTTCCTCGTAATTTTAAGCCTTCTGATTTCATAAGAAATTTTTCACAATGGCAACAAAAGATTTCCAAGCCGGTGCTTTTAAAGCATCGAAAAGCATTGAGCTCTCAAATGAGCTCTCTTGTTTTTGTTTTCACATGTACGCAAGCACACACATTGTATAAAAACAATCAAAACCAGTCAGTCTCGCATGAGCATTGATAGAAGCTTTTTATGCTTGTTTATTTCAGTTATTGTTTTTGTTTTTTCTCAATTTTTTACTCATACAACTACAATATCTAAAAACTGTAGTGGTGTGAGTTTGACTTTCGCTATTTTAAAGCATTTATTGATTGTATGGAATTGTTGTCTTTTATTAAAAGTCTTATTTGTGGACCATGAAAAATACCAGATCTTAGTTTTTCTATACTCAAACCTGAAAAGGCAAAACATGAACCCGCTTTATCTAATGGCTTCACATAGTACTTCATAAGTCCAAATTTGATGTGTAATGGAGGATTCATATGAGTTGGTACGTCGTCTGAGTACAGTAAAGGCTTTTTAGCTGGCGTTAAATCAGGATACACAATTTTTCATACCATGTATTTTAACAATAAAAATAGTAGTAGTTTTTCGGTTCTGTCCAAATCATAATTACACCAAACTTCAAATGACTACTTTTACCTCTTTACCACTGTCTTAAATGTTCACTACACACTTTACACTTAATGTTTGGGGCCCACGGCTTATTCAGAGGCTAAATCTCTATCTTAAAGTAATTGAAATACGTGATACTCACTAAGTCTGTTATAGGTTTTCTAAACTTTTTGACTGTGTATTCACTACAAATGTTACAACACACACACACATTTCGGTCATTGGGACAACTTTTTCGCGATAAGGAGATAATGTTAAAATCAAATTATTTATAGATTACGAATCGGGCACACAAATTTTATATTGAAAAATGAAGATGGATCCAAAGATACACATAGGAAACAAATTTAAAAACATTATTGGTGTTACAAATGCACATCTAATAAAAAACTCTTTTTCAGGCAGGACGGGATGTTATTAGTATGGAGATTAGTTGGAATGAAATATATACATCCTTTGATATTTTAAAAGTGGTTTTGCTTCTACTAACATCAGGATGAAGTACATCCATCATACCTTTCCTTATCAGTTAATATGCAAAAGTTGGAGAACTACAGATTCTCCACTAAAATCGTACAAGGAGATTACCACAATCATTCCACTGTAATATAACTGGGAGTCCCCTAATCACACTTGCACTTTAAAGGCATTTCAAAATAGAACCATTAGATCGAGTGTTGTCAGCCATTATAACAGATTTCTACAAGTTCCAGCTCGTGCTGGAGCTGATTGCGATATTAATATACGTTGTTTAGTAAAAAGCTATAAAGGATAAAGTCAGACTTGATGCAGAGACACTGTGGAATGATTCTCTGAGAAGTACTTATTTATACATACAAAATTCTTATGAAAATCTAGGTATTAGATGATATTGAAGATAATGTTGTGCATGAAAAAACATTGATGTAATTACCTGAGATATTTCCTTATGAAGATTCGACTGTGCGCTACTGATACATATTTGCAGATGGCTGGAAGAGGAATACTTTCGATACCTGCACTATCAACCTCAATCGTTAAAAACTTATTGGCTATGTTACTTTAAAAAACTGCACGACTTGAGTCCTGATTGCTCTGGCAGTAGTAAAATTATGTAAGACAATCAAAGGATGAGTAAATTGTATCTGTGAAAGTCATTATTGCTAAAGAATTGCTATCAAACTCTGAGGTTTTACGAATTAAATATATAGATATTTAACTACATATATGATACTCTTCAGTCAGTCAGTCAGTCAGTCTTACAAATATTAAAATAGTGCTTATGGGGAGGATATTGTTACAAGGTCCCGATTAATCCCCGTAACTTTAACAAATAGATAACTCAGGTGTAATATACCCAGCAGATAAAATTGCCTAAAAGGTTACTTGACATTAATTTCAAATCTGTATTCGACGGATAAATATCACCAAATATTTTTACTCCATAAGTAACTAGGCACCGATAGATATCTATTTGTTGAAATTACGGACATAAGCCAAAATGCTATAAGTATCCAATGATAAGATTGGAAATTCGACATAGGCCACTCAAACAAGCATTAAATGGAGACAAAAGTACTCCTGAATTAGTTTTAAACTCGTTTAATGATATCCCATGCTCTTTCTGGCAAAGCTCCATATGAATTCCGATACGTTAATACATAGCTGTACCTAAATATATTGTGATAAAAGTGTACTAAGCAGGTATGAAATCTTAAAGGACTTCCTTACTTTGGAAACTTAACAGTTCCTGAGATTTTCAGTATTAGCTCACTCTGTGGTCAATTACCTAAATTTTATCACTTTTGGCCCAAGTAAAATAAACAGGAAGTAATACGAGTAATACACCAAACAAATGTGTATCATGAAACCATGTTCAAAAGCTTACTTAAGTGTAGTTATACCAAAAACAAACAAACAAAAAAGTTAATCTTTTATCCACTAACACTCAAATGTATAAGCGAACAACAACTAAAAAATACCTAAATACAGATAGATCGTGTAACCAGTGTTGCATGTAATTTGTTATTTTATTTTATTGTTATTATACGAAATGCATGCGAGGCACAAAAGACATTATCTGTATTTTATTATATGGTGCATGACTTCTTCTCATGCTGCAAAAGTTCTGAAGAACAACCAAAAAAAAAACAACTGCAAAATAAACTAACTTGCAATACTTACACGTACATACAAATGAAATGAAATAAAATCATGACAAATTTTTTGAAATAAAAATTCTTGTTAAAGACCAAAATTTCATCGGCTCATGAATTTTTGAATTGTTTTTTTTTTTTTTTTATTTGCTTGATGTATCTGTGTGTGCTCCAATACAATGTCCCATGGTAAGTTACAATGTTGTACGCAAAGAAAATTGTCATGAAGTGACGTATGGTGGAGCATATCAGAGCAGAAGAGTCAAGTCCATAAAATTTAAATTATTATGAATTGTTCAGAAGAAAGTCTACACCCCTCAATTGATTATTGCTGATTACTTTTTTTGCGGATCAAGTTGTTATTGTTGCTTTTTTACTAACTGTTTTACATCAGTTTTATATCTTTCTTCGTTATTGAGTTCTGGTTTACTCGAAGACAGCCGGTTTGTTGGTTGGATGGATGGTTACTTATTTCTTTTTTGATGTCCATGTTTAACTGTCGATCATGTTTGCATTTAATTTTATTATTATTTGGTTTAATTTTTGCTTATTTGTTCACCTTTTGATTTATATGTGAGTGTACTCTTGTCCCTGCTAAGTAGCTCTACTTTTCTAAGATATGGTCATGGCTTTGGCTTGTTTATGTCGTAAATTTTATCAGTTTTAACGAGATTTTAATGAACAAAATGCCATGATTATTATATTAATAAATAGTATACAAAATATTAATACATACGTTTTATGTTGAAATATTTTTTAACAATGAAATATAGTTCTAACCCATGAATTATCTGCGTTTCTGAATAAAAGACATAAACTGGTGTCTTCGAATTATTAAACATTTAGCCCAGAACGAGATTAAACTGTATTCTCATTATCTGAATTGTCATATGAACTCTGTTACTTTTACCATCAGCACAACGTAGAGCTTTAAGTGAACCTTCTTATATTATCTAGATAGGCAATGGAACACTTTAGATTTACTCCATAAATCATTGGATCAATCAGATAGTGGTCAATAATAACGATTTCGTATAGTCCATATCAAGAGCTAGACACATTATCTTGATTGTCCTGTAAGTGGACCTACTTGTCCAACTTCGGTTAGTCAATTCCTCGGAGAGGAAGAATAGTCCGACACCGACGCATTCCAAACCTAGTAATTGCATTAGACAGTTCATATGTCATGAAGCTTGGCTGGCCTTCACATTATCCTGACTATAAGACTACACATTTAAAACATTTTCTCAACTTCGGAGATTGTCAAGATCGCTGTCTTAAATAGGGTTCGGTTGGCTTGCATTGAGTAAAGCCCCCAGCTGGAGTCACATAGACACGTTTGTTTAGATACCTCTACAGTAATCACAGATAAGTATTGATAAGTACTCCGTAATTCACATTATCCTGACTATAAGACTACACATTTAAAACATTTTCTCTACTTCGGTGATTGTCAAGATCGCTGTCTTAAATAGGGTTCGGTTGGCTTGCATTGAGTAAAGCCCCCAGCTGGAGTCACATAGACACGTTTGTTTAGATACCTCTACAGTAATCACAGATAAGTATTGATAAGTACTCCGTAATTCACATTATCCTGACTATAAGACTACACATTTAAAACATTTTCTCTACTTCGGTGATTGTCAAGATCGCTGTCTTAAATAGGGTTCGGTTGGCTTGCATTGAGTAAAGCCCCCAGCTGGAGTCACATAGACACGTTTGTTTAGATACCTCTACAGTAATCACAGATAAGTATTGATAAGTACTCCGTAATACACATAGTAAACGTACTGTAGAGTTCTTTATTATTATCTTATTACTCATATCCAACCAATAATTTGTGGCAAAAAACCTCCAGTATTCTTCAAGAGCACACAGAGAAAACAGATTCGTTGTGGTAACAGGGAAAAAGGGAGCAGATCGGCATACTCCGACCACAAAGAGTAACAGATTTGTTATGACAACCGAAATATTCGATTGTTTATATTTGTAAAGATGAACTTATATTTGATCAAATACATGTCATCCCAATAAAATTTGGCAGTCAAAACTGTAAATATCGGTCTTCATATGTAGGATAATTTTCTGTGTACTCATCTTACAATGTAACAGACAATTGGAGGGTCTATTATTCAATAGAGTAAGGGTAATTGATTGAGAGGCCATTTTTTCTGTACCTTGCTCCTAGAGCCTTAAAAGAATTTTATCATTTCAGATCAACAAAGTATTTTTTGCACAAATTCTGAATGTTAGATAATATTGCAGGCCTTCAAATTATATATTGCAAGGCATTTTCAATAGACAAATGATTTAATGAAATTAAGACTTTAAATTGCTTCAGCATGTAAACTTATCAATTTAAGTTCACTTCTCTAGAATATTAATACCAAGAATAATTAAAACTCCCTTTAGCTAAGTTTAAACCAGGTCACACACCGATCATGCCAACAACAACCTTTAGTATATATGTACATTAAATATTTTTACATTAGATTCTTTGGAGCACAATATATACTGCAAGTACTTTTCATGCACTTACAAACACTAAAACAATTCAAAGAGTGTTCTCTTCATTAAGTAGTTCTCTCTTTTATTCCTCTGAATCAGCTGTTTATTTATGTCGGATACTCTTTACATTGGAAAAAAATGGTTTGAATAAAAATAAAAACAATTTAAAATAAATAAATGTGGTTAAAACACGTTTGTGCGGTGAGTACGAGCAAACAAAACAATATCAAAATAAACTCCACATAAAAAATACCAACAACAATGAAAAAACTTAAATTTTCTCTACCAACATTTATTACCAGTGAAGCCAATTACATATTTCAAACCAATATCAGTCGATCAGCAACACCGCTCTCATTTAGAATAAGACTATTTAAACACAAATTGGAGCTTAGGGCCTGGCTCACTAAATGCGAACGAACATTTTCCTTCTTATTTTATATTGAAAACAACAAATAAATTTGAATTTTTTTATTGTTTCAATATAAAATAAGAAAGAAAATGTTCGTTCGGATTTAGATTTGCTGGATGTAATTTAACATGGGTCGGGCAACACTTCTATTGGGTCTGAATTGAGGTTTGAGTTTATTAGGTCCGACGTATATGTTTATGTATCAACTCTGGATTTCGTCTCATTGTAAATGAGAAGGATGACTGGCTTTTTCGATTCAAGACGACACAGTGCCCCTGAACTATTTTCGGCTTTAAGTTTCTGTCTTTACCGTTATATGCTTGAAAATATCATGTGTAGCATGTTTCTGTATCACACAATTCCTAAATATTTGGCCATGTTTTCCAACGGTTTCAAAAATATCTGAAACCTTATTTCGTTCCTATCTCACTTTTTGTCAAATCACAACATTAGCGATATATTTTGATATTTTCGACAACTCATTGTTGATTTGAATAAAAATCATCCTATAAATAGACCAAAGCTTCACCATGCGAACGAAGTTTGAGATATGTTTCGATGGTAATACTTATTATGTTTCTGCTCTAGAAATAGCTTAACGCTATTCATAATGTTATGTCGTACTTATACCTTCCTAACTCTTCTATTGCTGATGTTTCTGACCGTATATATTTTCCAAAATTGGAAGTGTGATTTGGTTTTACTTTCATCTAAAATTTCGCAGTCTTCTTCGTTTGAACTTGATGATATATTGGAATCATAAATATAACCAGTATCAGAAATGACATCTTCCCCATATTCACCCGAACATTTTATTTCGCAAATTAAACTCTACACATGTTGACTTTATTGTTTTGGGCACTGTTGATTTTGTATGCACAGACATGTGAAAAGAGCTAAGAGCTTTAACACCTATTTTATAAATAAATAGTTGTACTGGATTTTCAAACTATTTTATACATTGGATTGAAAAATATTATGCATTAAAATCAGTTTGGGCAATTTTGACCCATGAATACAGGATAAGGGTTAATACATGGTATGCTCGTAAGATAAAAATTTACATTTACTTCAAATTTGAGAAACTATAAAACTTTTAAAGTGAAATTCTCCATACTAGCTAGACCTAGCCCCAAACTCGCTGAATTGGCAATACTCTTTATTACACTCGTATATTCAGGCGTACTCGTAAGCCTACAATCAAGTACGTCACATCAACAACAAAATGCAATTGACGCCAACCAACAACACACAGCATTCAAGTAAAATCTAAACCAACAACAATGAATTTAACAAAAGAGACTTATAGCCAAAGAGCATGAATTGGTTGGGTATGGTTGGTAAATGTATTGTGGTGCTTGGTTATGACCAAAGTCGAAGATACAGCGTGCAGCAACAACAGCCATAAGAGACACACTAATACAGCAACAACAACGAGAATAACAACTACAACAACATCATGCAACATTAATGCATTGGAGTCTACAAGAATAATGCGGAAGTGATATTGCATCCGTAATCATGTAACCAAACATGTGACTTTGTTTTTTTTTTTTTTTTGTTTAATTCACTCTGTTGTTGTATTTTGTTTACGTCGTCGCAGTCGACAACGTTATTGTTGTTGCTGCAGCCGTTTGTTTGTGTGTTAATTTTTTTTCTTCTTCTTCTGCTGTTTGTTTTTATTTTATTATTTCAATTTTGAGCGTGCGAGCTTAACAAAGTTCTCACACGTTCAGATTTAAAGTGACTAAACTGGTTCAAAATAAATATTGTTGGTTATGAATATATACATACATATGTACGTACGATCGAGTCTATATGTATGTATGTATGGATCATATCCCAGTAGTTCTGGGTGACTATACCGAACTAGTGATAAATAGCTATATTACTTTACTAGCTACCTAACTGGTAACTTGCTTAACTACATATCGCCACCTAAAATGCAAAATAACGTAACAACAACAATAACAAAATCGAATGTTTGATAGATAATGACGAATAAGTTAAGATATATGTAATAAAAAAGGGCAAATTTTAATTTGGAAATGTGTTTGTCATTCTGTTTAATGATCAAATGAGAGAAATTCAATTTATTTCATAAATACTTTTAATTTTTCAATGTGTTCGGTTGTCCATCACTTTCAACATTTTTGAAATGATGTGACGATATTTTGCATTTTAGGTGACAATATGTATATAGTTATTTTAACATGTACGGCTGCTAAGCGGAAACTAATTGACCTCAAATAGTCAGTTAAAAATACATCTTCTAGACAGTCCATAAACCGATTGCTTGTAAACAAACCTAATACTAAGTACTCTCCAACAGATTACTTCTGGTGGGTATTTTTTTAATAAATTTCTAAAGTTCAGTACAAAATAAACATTTAAAGTGACTACACTCCAGATTACTTAAGATACTTTGACAATTGACTTCTTTTTGCACTACAAATATCACATTGTGTTAAGTGGCCCAAAATATAAAAAATGAAGTCAGCCAAGTGATCAGACATTAGTGACAGTTACTGTATCTAAGGGATACATTGACTGCTTGTAAAACTGCTGGGATATTTGTACGTGCGAGGGTTATTCCATAAGTCAATGATAAATTAATGAATATTTCAGCAGTTTTAAAATTACTTTCTAGGAGGTCTTCTCAATATTCCTTTCTAAAGCGTAAAGGACTTTTATATACCTAGCATGATTATGTTCCTTAGTAATTGTTTTTATGTTACTCCACATTTTTAAAACTCAAACATTAACATTTTAGTGTACATAAGTTTATTGATTTAGAATTATCAAAGCAACCTCGTTAGGGATATTTATTCGTGTGTGTGTGTTCGAGTTATATTTGATTTGATTCGTAAAAGAAAATGATATTTATGTTTGTTTCTGTACTTGTACGTTTAAAGAAAATTTAATGTAATAAATCGTATAATAAACGGTGTAACAAATGTTTGTTTAGGTCGTTTGTAACGAATTAAAGTATACCCTACAAATGATGTACATAAATTAAAACCTCTCTTTAAAGTTGTTTAAACATAGAAACGTATTTAAAGTTTTGAGAAGTTTTAGGTTATAAAGTAAATTAGCTGTCAAGAATGTCAAGAATCAGCTCATCATTTGACATTTATTTAGTATAAACTTTGGAAATTTTAACCATGGAACGCTAATAACGTGAACAACGAATTGCATGTAATTGTGAAAATTTACTATTAAAATGGTGAAAATTATGCTGTATCACTTTGTAAATTCGAGATAATATTCCTTGTATTCTAGCTCCTGTGCGCTATTAGTGGCCGATATGAGACAAACATATACGTTGCATTCAGTTGTAGCATATTAATTATAATTTCTCGATTTGGCGATGTCAAATCTTGTGATTTAACTTCGCTGGATTTTTTTCTCTAGGATCATTTGAACGACCAGGTTTAGGTGTTTATATATTATTAATTAGTTTAAACCAGAGACCGAAAATAACGGGTTCACTTTCATTTCTATGGTAAATTTACATTCGCAGCCATTTAAAAATAATTTTTGTTATATCACTGAGAGAGTGATTTATTAGAGAACATTTTATGTTAGAGGTTGAGAGAAACAGAAAAGAAACAAACACAAATAATCTAGATGAGTGATTTATAATTGATTTTTTTCGTAAAGGTCAGCTTGTGACTTTTATTTGCGAACATGAAAAATAAATCGCAAAAATTCATTTGATGCAAATCAACGATTAAATATATTAAATTTATAAATCATTGAATGTAAAATTTTTTCCCAAAAATCGACAATTTCTTTTTGAAATTGTATTACTACTTATTCATCATATTTTTCTATAATTTGTTAAAAATTACTAAAAATATGTTATTGTGTGTAACAGTTATTAAGATCAAGAAAAATTGAATTGTTTGTCTCACATCGAACCATTAAAAAACAACAAAAACTAATAAAGGTCATACGAAACCATGTAAATATTAATCTTTTGATAACTGTTATTTTGAGTGATTTATTTTTATCACCAAAATATAAATCACAACTTGGGTTTTTTGGTAAATGGACGAGTTATTTTCGATCTCTGGTTTAAACTAACATACCTCATTCAGTTTCTCGAAATTTTCGAAATTTAATCTAGTTCGAATTTTATTTATTGCAAATTTTTGTAAACCTATTTTCTTTCCAATCTGATGTTAGCTATATGTTCAAGGCACAAAATTTTTACTTAAATTACCTTTTTGCATAAAATATATTTTAATGTTATGTAATGTTTGTTTTACAACCCAATCAAATTATAAATTGTTATATACCAATGGAAAGCTACGCTTATTTTAGTATCCATATTGTAATTGTTTTGAACATAAATGCCCATATGTAATATTCAAACTAGATAGAATTTCAAAAACGAAAAAAAACGTTTCGTCGGATTTATATGAGGTTTATAAAGTATTAATTTAAACTACTTACTGTAAAAATTTAATAAAATTTAAAATTTTTGCTGAAAATTACAAAACTTTGAATATTTTCAGACTTGCACGAAAACTTAGATATGGCGAATTTCAATATTTCATATTTTAATATTTACGAGAAATATGAAAATATCATAAAATTCTTAAAAAATTACCTTTTTGTCCTTTGATCTAGCTTACCAAATACTGAAGCCAGGACAAAAATTTTGAGAAATTATCTCCTCAGAAAAAAATTGCTCGAATAGTATAGAAATATTATGTATTTTATTATGTAATTTTTTGTAACTTTTACAAATGGTGGCTATATGAAACCCTACTGGAACTGTGCTATTATAATCTCACCGATAAAAAACTAACAATATAGTGAATATATAGTAATAATTCAGAAATAGTTATCTGATTAAAACTTTTGATACAACTTTTTCTTATAGATCCCAATCAATCCAAGCATAAAAATAGTTGATAAATAACTTCTGCCAAAAACTTCCCAACCATCTTGGGGCGTTAGTAAATATACCGAAACATATCTCACTTGTTGTAGGGCACCAACACAATATTCCCAACTACTTCGCATACTGACAAGAACGAAGTGCATGTCCTTTAATCTCTAGCCAACTCGGATCACCGAAAACATAATTATGATAAGTATGAAATCATTAATTCCATCGCAACAATATTCGATTAAAACCAGACATTTGGCGAATTTAATATTTTCAAGATGTTTAACAGAGTCTTCCATGGTGCACTTTTATCAAAACATAATAAGGGTACTCATTTAAACGCTTAAGTTTCCCATTTGTGTAAATGTGCAAATTTGCGCGACGTGTTTCATGAACCCACCTTTTCAATTTTGTGCAAGTTTACACAGAAAATTTATATTTGTTAAAAATGTCAAATAAAAATAAATTCAACAAAAGCTGTAAAAAAACGTTTTTCAAATTGTATAAATTTAAATTCTTAAAATGTTGAATGAAAGTTAAATCTTTGGAACAAACAAACATAGTTTGGAAGATTTTGTTTATGTTCTAGCTGTTGGTTAATGTTTCCATACACATTGCCATTCAACCCAATCATTCTCTTCCAAAGTTACACAATTTTCACATGCACAAAATATTTATATTTTATTTTATTTTTATTTTTCATAAATAAAAGTAAACAAAAGCAGCTGATTAATCAAATGCATAATAAATTCAAGTTTGTGAGTCTAAATTGTCGCGCAAACTTATCGGAGTTGTGCAAACGAATTTCCATACATTTTTTGACAGTTCATTTGCGAGAGTATAAAAATGCACAGATTGCACAGTTTGCGAGGCATTTAAGCGTTTACATGAGGATCCTTAATGATTTTGGTGTATGTAATAACTAGGGTGGTCGATTCTTCGAAAATTTTTAGAAACCGGTTTTCGGCTTCTTCGAAAAATTGCAATTTAATATAAACCGGTTTCGGTTTTTTAATAATAACCAGTTTTTTTTTTTTGAAAAATATTAAAACGACTAGAAATAAGAAGAAAAAAAGATGTATTTATTAAAATAATAGTTATTAAAACAAAAACAGTTCATGGAAAACATAATTATGATAAAGAATATACATGTATTCTAATAAAAAAATAAGCCTTTTTAAAACTCTTACTTTTTAATTCGAATTTCGAATACTTCTTTTAACGTTCACAAGGTCTTCAAATTTTATCCATTTTGAATTTTATTTAATTTTTAATGTCAACAGCTAGGTTAGGTTTTTAGAAACACAAATTGGCATAAAAAATATCTGTAACATTTTTTGCACCTAGGATCTTTGGGTCAAATTTGACCTGGAGCTAAAATCTGTAATATTTGTTACGCACAACTAAGTTAAATGTTTTCAGAGCTTTTGTAGCACTACTATATATCTTTGGTAGCACTAATATACATCTGTCTCTTTTCATCATATTTCCTGAACATTAAACTTGTATGAAAACTGGGATTCGGGTAAATACCAAAGCTATGTTTTTCTTATCCTTCATAAGGTCTACGGTTCAAATTTGACCCATTTTGAAAAAAAAAAATTTTTTCTAAAATGAATGATTGATATTTTATGACTTTTATTTAATTTCAAATGTCAACAACTACGTTAGGATTTTTAAAATAAAATTGCCAAAAAAAAAATATATATTTTCTATTTTGGTTAAATCGCTAACGTCAGTTAATTGTAAAACTTTATGAAGGATAAAATAATATCTTAGGAATAAAACACAGCTAGACATTGAAAAGGATTTTCAAGCTTTCCAGATCGCTTGTGACATTTGTCTAAATATAAAAAGTCTCCTTAAATAGTTGGGGTATTTGTTTTAAAACAGTTTTTTGTATTTCTCATAAAAACACACTTTAAAAAAACCGGCTATTCGACGAGAAAAACCCGGTTTCTTCGGTACTCGAAATGTAAGCTTTTCAAAAAAAACCGACTTAACCAAAAAAACCGGGCCGATCATCCTAGTAATAACTTCACTCGATATACATATCCCAGCAGTTAAGCAAGTAGTCAATGTATTCCTTATAAACAGTAATCGTCACAAATGTCTTATCACTTGGCTGACTCCAATTTATACATATATATATTGGTCATTTGACACGTATGTGCTCTTTGTAGTGCAGAGTAGAATATAATTGGTTACTTTATACATCCCACGTAATCTAGCGTGAAGACAATTGTCACTTATGTGTCTCTAAGTAATCTGGTGTGTAGTCACTTTAAACGTTTTGTGAGTAATTCGTTCAAATTGTTTTTTTTTACAAATTGTGTTGATACAGTAAATTTTTATTTTTGCTTAAGTATACTGCTATCACATGTAACATAGCATGAAGTCAATAGTCACATTAGTGGCTCTTAGTAACCTATAGTGAAGTCACTTTAAACTTTGATCTTGTACTGCACTTTAGAAAGTAGTTATTTTACCCACCAGAAGCAATCCATTGAACAGTTGTTGTTTATTGGACTGCCTATGATATGTATTTTTAGCTGACTATTTGAGGTCAATTACTTAGCACCCGCACTTGTTAAAATAACTAGTTCTGTAGCTGATCAAGTTAGCAGTGAGTTAGCCAGTAAGATAACTGACGTTATTCAACCAGTATGTGAATCCAACGCGGTGACTACTTTGGATCAGCTATTAGACAGTCTCATTGTAGTCAAAAGGGGACAATGGCTAAGGACATGCACGTGCAAAAATAACTGTCACGTAGCTATTGAAGTAACTAGTTACCACCCTAAATGATCGGTAAAATCACTAGTTCGGGACTGTCTCCTAGAACAGCTGGGATATCAGAGGTCACACACCTATGTACGTTGCAAATAAGTTCTCATTAGTTCTTTTTTTTGTAATAACTATTATTATACATTTACCATTCGCATTCATTTAATTACAAATGCTGAATTGGGATCTCGTCACCATCTCTTAAAGTGATCGTGCCTACTCACACGATTTTAATTCTTACAAGACTCAACGCTGTATGCTAAAACATAAATCCGCAACATGTAGCTTCATCTGTATTTACGGAAGGTATAAACATTTAGCAATTAGAATCTCTTGATGATCTGTGAGTTAGAGTTCAGTTCAGTTTAAATGTCTTTTATTGATCAATTGTAAGAGATATATCATTACATTTTATTTTCTTACAATTTTCATTACCTAAAGGATTTTGAAATGAACTATAAGTTCCTCGTATTCTGAACTTTATGACAATAACAATAATTTCGATTTGATAATTGTTCAGAATACTGGAGTTAGTATAAGTTAAGATTTAAATTATATAACTCGATTTTAATTAACATTTTTCTTGCTTTACAGGTAAGTGTATGAACATTCTCGTATCCCATTGTACTGGTAAGCTTTAAAGCTATTTCCTAAGTTTCTAAGTTTCTAAGTTTATATTAAGATTTTTTTTAAATAATATCAGAAAGCCTGAAATTTTCCAAAGATTTTCCTTAAATATGCTCCATTGCACGATTAAAAACCTATGTAAAATTCAGAATGGTTGTTCTTCGTCCCAACAGCTCAAATTTTTCCACCAAGTTTTATCAAATTAAATTAAAAAAACATAATTGCATTGCCAGAATTTTAGCTACGCAAAATTTCATTCCTCAAGTTTTTGATAGTAATAAGCGGACAAATTTAAATATGTACAAAAAAATTTAAATTATGAATATGAATAAAAAAGCATGGAAATTCTTTTTGTTGTTATAAACATTTTTTGACAAAGAACAATAAATTGTTTATCCACTTTCTTTACGTGTTACATCAAACGCAAAAAATTAAATTTTGAAAAAAAAAAATTCATGACAAAAATAATTTTGTCCTTTCATGACAGATAAACCGACGGACATAGCTAGATTGTCTTTAAGATTCATAAGGATCCAAAATATATACATATATGTTGTGGGATCTACAACCAATATTCAATGGCTGCTTGTGGATAAAAACGTCAAAAGCAATACTTTCTTTAAAGAAATAATAGTCGATGTGGGAAATATGCACTTTTCAGCAAAAAAAAGCTTTTTTCGAAAAACTTGTAAAATATGCAAAACTTACTTTTTAAGCTTTTTGCTTGAAAAACTTGCACTGTAATGAGAATATATGAAATAACAATCTTTGATTTAATCAACTATAAATATACATACATACATATTGATGTATGTATGTGTATTAGGGTGAACGATTCTTCGACATTTTTTAGAAACCGGTTTTCGGTTTCTTCGAAAAATTGCAAGTTAATATTAACCGGTTTCGGTTTTTTAATAGTAAAATATTAAAACGCCTAGAAATAAGAAGAAAAAAATTGTATTTATGTATTAAAATAATCTTATATATCGTTACCTTAACCCTTTTACGACTATAAGACTATTTGGATAAAAGTAAAGTGTTTATGGACTACATATCAATGAACGGAACATGATAATGATTTTATAACAAAACTGCACTAACCAGGCCTAATATATATCCCAATACAAAATTTAAAAAATCAGTTTTACACTTAAAAAGATTTCGGCACAATTCTTGAACACAGTACCAAAATAAAACAGTAAATTTTCAAAGACAATAAAAAATAAATGCTATAACCGAACTTGTTTTAATCTAAACACATTAATATGAGACACGTTTACGAACTAATTAAAATTAAAATGGCACCTATTCAATTTTTCATTATTTAGTTATTCAATATTTTTGTGTTGGGCCACCGGTGTCCCTATGTTCGTCAAAGGGTTAATATAGAAAGGCTCTAACTCGTTTTTTCTTAAGCCCAGAATTTCGATAAATGGTCAGCTCATATATCAAATTTAGCAAAAAAAAAAAGTTTCGACTTAAACGACCCTTTTATATTAAGGTAACGATATAAATAGGCCACACGTTTTTTGTGCTACACTTTAAAGTATGTTATTGTTCACCAATATTGATGAAACATATATGGTTTAAAAGGTTCTTTTCTCTAGATATACACAATATTAAATTTTTTTTTCAAAATTCTTTCTATAAAATTGGTAAAAAGCGTTTTAAAAGTGGTCGAATTTCGACCACCGGTTGATCCTAGTACTTAGTTATTAAAACAAACGCTTAAATACTTTTTAATTCTAATTTTGATTACATCTTTTCAAATAATCTCTTAGGAACCAAAAGCACAATTTCAATTCTTTGGAGTATATCGATTTTTTACTATTGTTTCTATAAAGCCAGACATTGAAAATGATCTTTCACTCAGTGTACTTGTAGGACATATAGTAGGGTATTCAATCGATTAACCGTTAATCGGTTAACCGATTAATTTTGGTCGGTTAACTGTTCGAATAATTTAAAATTGTCGATTTTCAAATAACAAACAAACCGATTAATTTGTTTCGATTAACCGATTAACCGAAATTTCTTTTTTTATTGTACTTAATATATAAAAATATAGTTTTAAACACACAATTTTTATTTCTTAACTCATGAACATTCCCTTCTAGCAATAGTTTTTTGAAGTATAGCTCAAAAACTGAAACTAAGGAATTTAGAAATTACATTTTTTCTAGAATGTTCCATGATGAACTTTGCCCTAATGAGTAGAAGGAATACATGATAATAGACGAAACTGAATACATTACAGAAACATTTATCAAAAATATGAATACATTTATCAAAACTTAACGAAACTATTAAAAGTATTTAAAATCTAAAAAAATCCCAAAAAGACACCAATGGTATAATGAAGGACTTTATATGTTTAAAAAAACCTGAACAAAGAACTAAGAAATTGGATAGTCTTTCTCATGCGTTACTTTCGATATCTCCAACATCTACAATCAGTGAGAGAGTTTTTTCCAAGTCAAGTTCTATTAAAACTAAAGAAAAATTGTTTAAAAGAAAACCTTTTAAATTATATTCTTTTCTTAAAAGTTTATTTCAGAATATCTCACTAAAATCCTAAAAAAAACTCATATGTGTATATAAAATACCATACTTTTTCCTATTATTTATTTTTTTGTTGAAATGCTTAAATAAGTACAAAAAATTCATGGTTTTATTTTCAATTTAAAATTAAAATTTTAATTATTAGGTTAATCGAATAATTTAAAATTAACCGATTAATTATTTGCTCGATTAACCGATTAAACCAGAATCTCGATTAATTGAATACCCTAACATATAGTTAATAAAGCATTAAGTAAGTTTTCAAGCTTTCCAGATGTGACATTTGTCTAAATATAAAAAGTGTTCTAAAATAGTTGGAGTATTTGTTTTAATTTTTTTTTTTTTTTTTTTTTTTTGATTTCGAATATTTTTTTTAAAGTTTTTAATACACTAAAACTCATAAAAACACCCTTTTTGAAAAAACCGGCTATTCTAGGAGAAAAACCGTGTTTCTTCGATATTAAAATGTAAGCTTTTCAAAAAAAAAAAAAACCGAAACCGACTTAACCAAACAAACCGGTTATAACCGGTTATTAAAAACCGGGCCGATCACCCTAGTATGTATATAAACTTATAATGAGTAAAATAAAATTATGTGTAGAATCTTGATAAAAGTATCCACCTAAAATTACAATACATATTTCACATTCTAAAGTTTCTTTCACCTCAAAACAAATTATTACTTTTGACTTACAAAATTTTCACCAAAAATACATTAAGTATTTATGTATATAATTATGTATTTGTATTCCCTCTAAAAGACAGGGATCAGCCAATTTTTTTTTTTTAAGAATTACAACATCAAAAAACTTCAAATTTAGCAAAAAAATACATTAAAGTACTTGTACGAGTATACTTTTTACAAACACAAATACCCCACGGTTATAAATAGCTGTCCAAAAACTACCGAAACTAACAACAAAAAAAGTAAGAAGTAAGGAAAGTATTCATATATTATTACAAGGGACAAATAATGAAAAAAAATAAAAATGCCTTTCATCGAAATTTTAAAAAATGTACCTGAGTTTATTTTGGACTTTAGTGATTTAAGAAGGTATTTTGGTTGATTGGATGAATGATCATCATCATTTCATTGCTCATTACATATGCAACACAATGAAAGAACCAATGAAGAAAATGAGGTTAATAAAGACAAAACATTAAGCCGCAAATGAAAAAGCAAGAATAAAAGAGAAACAAGAGTTAGAGCGAGAGGGGGAAAGAGAAAGCCTTTTTATAATTTACAGATGTGGCTATAATAATATTTAATTTTCCTGTTGAATTTCTCATTTACAACCATGTTGATTTTTTATATTGAACAAATAATAATAAGGAATGAAAAAAATAAGACTGGACTAAATCCATTTGAAATCTGATGATTTACTCCTCGTTAATTAACCTCGAGGCTGGAGAAAAACAAATACCCGGAGATGACATCAGACAAAAAATTATCTAGTGAGCTAATAACACAAAAAAGTAAATTTTAATCAACTTGTACCTGTAAATCGTATGACCTTAGAGGCCAATTTTGACTGGTCCATTTCAATAAATCGATGGTTGCCGTCGCCGTATGGCACGTGGCGCTATCCTGTTGAAACCACGTCTAGAGCGGATCAATGTCATCCACATTTTCAAACAAAAAACCATTGATCATGGTGCTGTAACGAACTCCATTGGTAGCGTTGTTCAAGCCTCAATTTATTCATGATGATTTGCCAAAGAATATAGTGATCGCAGTATGACAGTTCGTTTTGCAGTTAACCCTTTCGTAAGTTCTATCGGGTTTAAAAAACACTCTTTATAGTAAAAAAAGTGATCAAATGGAACACTCTGTAAAATTCGCAGAATTGTTAACATAATAACGTGAATAAGCGGAGTAGGTCGATCACATAATAAAGACATATTTTGTGTAAACATTTTACCATTTTACATAAATTTCAAATCAGCTGTGCTATTAGTTCACCACAACTGTGTATCAACGCCAAATACCAACTGAGAACCAAAACTAACTTTACAACACTCCACGATGTATTGACCCTAATAAAATTTTAAATTTACAAAACTTAAAGGAACCAAAACTTATAGGGTGGAGGAGGGTAATGGGTAAATGGGGTGATTGGTGTTGGTTGTTTCAGGCAAACGAGAAAACAAATCAACGTCTTCCATAAATTGTCGTTTTTTGGGGTCTTTTGTTTCGATGTTATAGTACGAAATGTTCTTTCTTTTGGAAAATTAAAGCAGAACATATTCTCTTCAAAGTTGCCACAAATGTTACCAATTTCATGGTTACGACGATCATGGTTCATGCTGTAATGCAGTCAGTGCTCGGTTCTTATTTTTATAGCTTTTTTTTTTGTTGTTCTTTTAAGTTGTCGTAAACGCACAATTTTATTTTTATGTAAACTTGATTTTTTTTTGTTGGATTCTTCCTTCTCGGTTGTGGTTTCTTGGTACTTTTAAGTTACATATATGGTGGTTCTATATATATATATATATATATTTACACATATGTACATACTTATGTCTGTATGTAGATATTTATGTGAATTTTATTTATTTTTTTCGGGAGGTTATTGGCCCGTATAAAAGAATTAAAGAAAATAACTAAGTAAATGCTATAAATACTTTTTACATACAACATCAATATATTTTTTAAAGTGTTGTTATTGTTGTATTTGCTGCTATTTAAGTCACACTGCCCGTCAGTCATTGGTAACATGTGATCAGCCGCGTCATATTTATTCGTTCATTCATTCATAAATTTGATTTTGTGTACAAGTGCGAGAGCAAGTACTCGTTGTACGAACTTTCGGCAGCAGTAAAGAATCAAGCACTTTTATTATTTATTTGATTTTTTCTATTTGTCGCCATTGTCTTTGATGTGTGCCTCAATATTTATTTAGAATTAATAAGTCTGGCATATATTTATAAAAACTGATGGGTTAGATTTCATCTTGAATAGACTTATGTACATACATATATAGAATTTGAGTAAGAAATATAATTTCGTATTAAATATAATTTCGTATTAAATGTTTAAATACCTTATAGATAGCGGAGTCGATTAAGCCATGTCCGTCTGTCTGTCTATCTGTCCGTCTGTCTGCCTATCTTTCTGTCTGTTGAAATCAATTTTCTGAAGACCCCAGATATCTTCGGGATCCAAATCTTCAATAATTCTGTCAGACATGCTTTCGAGAAGTTTGCTATTTAAAATCAGCAAAATCGGTCCATAAATGGCTGAGATATAAGGAAAAAACCAGGACAACCTCGATTTTTTACCTATTTTTTGACATATATCTGGATTACTAAGTCATTAATATAGACAATATGGATATCTAATGATAGATATTTCAAAGACCTTTGCAACGACGTATATAAGACCATAGTAAGTTGGACCTACAATGGGTCAAAATCGGGAAAAATTTTTAACCAGATTTTTTTTCACCAAAAGTTTTTTTCGCTAAATATTTAAAAAAAAAAAAATTAAATTTAAAAAAATAAAAAAAATAAAAAAAATTTTACATAAAAACTTAAAAAAAAAATTCGAAAAATATTTTTTTCAAAAAAATTAAAAAAAAACAACTTTAAAAAAAATAAATTTTGTTTAGCTAAAATTACCTAAAAATTTTTATTTTGAAGTATGGTTTGGTGAAGGGTATATAAGATTCGGCCCAGCCGAATATATCTTTCTTACTTGTTTAATCAAAATTTGTTTTAATGACTATTACATATCATGATATGATACGTTTTTTAACACTCTTTATTGGAAGGTATCTAAATACTGATTAGAAAGTACCTTGTCTCCAATATAAAACGCAGCATACATCATCTTCAGAAGCAAAAATTAAAACCAAATAATATGTATTTATTATAAAATAACAAATTTTAAAGGGATCTTCATTGAATTATGAATATTTGTCTTTTCGTTTAAATCCGAACACGAAACTTTATGAACTTAAGGTATGAATGAAATGTTAATTACGTCCAATAGCAATAAAATTCTTTAAAAGTTTACTTAGTTAATCAATTAAAAAAAAAAATACTTTTCACAGAATTAAATTTTACCGAATAATTCAATCTATAAAATTTTAATGAATGAACAAAAATTCCAAATATGATAGCAGTGTCACATCTATTGATGTTTTTAAAAGTCGAATAACCTACAGATAAAGATAACAAAGCGCACCCATGGTCTTTAGAGGTTAAGCAACCTGATTCAATGTAGCTAAAGTCATATAAGGGTTAAAGCTTTTTTAAGCATACCCCATTCTACTTGTATGAGCCCAATTAACACATCTTTATGATTCTTTTTGTCTAAAAAAATCTTAAATTTTTATTTATTATCATAACAATTTATCTGTTTTTAATAACCCCCAAAGAGTTGCATACTAAATTGACTTTGATTGTTATTAAATATTTAAAATAAAATAAACCAAAAAAATTCTTATCACGTGTTCTAATGAAATCGACACAACAAAAAATAAAAAAAAAATCACAAAAAAACAGCTGAAAGAACTAAACGAAAGAGTTAAGAAATAAAACACCGAAACATTTTTATGCATTCTAAGACTAAGTGTCAATGATCTCGCGCTCCACCGACTACCAACAACAACATTAATAAACAGCAACAAATTTACGAAATATAATAACTACTGCCAGATACAACAACACCAACAACGATAAAGAACTAAAAATCAAAACTATAAACATAGATCACATTTGTACATTTATACCAAAAAAAAAACAATAGTTTTACTCAAAGGTATACATAGTTATATGACCAAAAGTTCAGTAACCCTTTTTTCGTTTTTTTCCTACAATAATTCATCATCAAATGCTGGAAGAATAGATAGTGTTGCTTTTTTCGGATGGTCATAGAAGTACTGCTCGTACATGCCGATGTAGCTGAACGTAATATTAACCCTTAAGTGATCGTTAAGTTTGTTTTTTTGCACTGAGGATTTGTAGCTGTTAAGTATTTGAACTTCAAGGGGGGGGGGGGAATCAAAAATTGTTCTACATTTATCTTTTTTTTTTCTTTTTTATAAGAAAACTTTTCGATTTTGGGGGGGGGGAATTCCTATTTAACCCCCTCTGGGTCCACGCCTGTACTACAGTGATACTTAACAAACTACTAGGAACTATGGACAAGTGACTGCGCTTAATAGTCTGGGGGAAATCCTGAACAATAATGTATACTGCACTCGCAAACCTTTCTTCCGAACCAATGTAGAGTTTTGCTGACAGAAGATGTCCGTAAAATTATTAAGGTTTTATGGGATATGCGGGTCCAGGAATGCCAGGCATCCACACTTGAACTCTACCGGTAACCGGGTTACCAAAATGTACCAGGTAATAATATCGCGGATACACAGGCAAAGAAGGGGTTAGATTTGTCGGTGCACCTCTTCCATGATGTAAACCTATGATTCTGACGACTATGCACAAATCAGAAGGTCTACAGAAACTACTTTTAGGATAGCAAGGGTGAAATGGCCCGAATATAAATGTCATCGACTGTTTGCTGTAACGAACATTCGCGGAATCAAGTACAGTGGTCACTATTTGTCTGGAGATTAAATCTACCTTTCACGACTTCTGCAGAAGTTGTCCTAATGAGAAAGAGGTGGTGAGGTTAAGTCACATTTCAGTCTTAGCGGATCTGAGATTCAGGACGTTTGGTTGCGTCTGACGTATCTGTCCGATATTGTCATTATAACCATAAATACATTTGTTCGTGCAACTAAATGGTTTGGCTAAGGATTTCTAATCTAAACTACCAAACTTCTTTTAAGTAATGGTTCAGAAGTTAGTGAGCAGATTTACGTGTAAATTAAAATGACTTTCATATAAAAATAAATCAGTTGTTTTGCTCTCATGAAAAGTTGTTAAAAAACACATTGCTCTTTTTTTGGCGTTCTAATTTTCTTTGCGTTCTAAGTTGATCTCGAGGCAGTAAAATATTTTTTCTTACTTTTGTTTAGGTTTTAAAAACTGAAGTAGCTTTTCAAAACATATCAATAAATAAAAATCGATTAAAAAATTAAAGAGTTCTAATATTTTTCGAATTTTTCGATTTTCTTCATAAAAATGCTTGCGTGTTCTTTATTTTAAACATAGTTGACAGTATTTTGCTGTAGTTAAGGTGGATCCTGTTTTTAAACTACCGTAACTCAGTTATTTTTCAAACCATTTTTACATATATTTTTCTGTTTAAAAGGTAAAACTCATAAATTAGTTTCTAAAGAAAATATGATATTTTGAAATTGTAACTTTTAGAATGCCGTTATCTCACTAAAGCAAAGTGATCGAGAAAAACTATAAGTATTTCCGTACTCTATGTACACCAACAAAACAGAATTGCTACATGAGAACCACTGCATATTATTTGGTTCACTTTTGTATAACATTGTTATTAAAGCAAAGTTTTTAACTTAATTGTTATCTGAGTAGTTCATGGAATCATGTCTGAAACATTTTACACTTTCATCTTATATCATAAGCTGGTTTCAATCAAATTATTATTATATTCTGGAGAAAGCAGGCTGGGGACAAAAGAGGGAATAAACTAGTTACTTTCTCTAGAAAAATTCAACTTCAGTTATCACTACGAAACTAGATATTTTGTATAGAAATCCCTCCCATTATGGGGTTAAGTCGATATTAACCAACTACATATTTACATTTTTTATTTCTTGGTTTTCTTGTGTTAAGAGTGAATGAATTGTAGTAAAGAATACAACTACATATACAGAAACAAAAATCAGCAATATCATCTACAAAATTGCAAATAAAAAATTAAAAAAAAAAGATAAATTAATATGGTCAGCATGTCATGGATTTGGCTTTCTTTTAATTCCCTCTTTTTAATGGATGATTTCATTTTTTTTGTTCAAGCAACGAAAATTTTAAGTTCATTAATTTTTGTTTGCAAACTTTCACGCAATTGGTACATTCAACCCAAACTATGCATACAACTTCAAACAAAAATTAACAAAAAAAAAAGTTATAATATTTGTTGGTTATTTAAGGAGTAGTGGAAACAGTGGCTAATTCAATTTTGTTGCTAATAATGTGATAAAAACAGACTTGGTAATACCCTATAGTAAATGAAATGCAGGCAGCATTATTAATTCAATCCATTTTATCCATATAATGAAACATGAATTTTTTAGTGATCTTAAGAATAAATTATATATGTAGTTACAACCAAACTATAAAGTTAAAGTTTTATAAAATTTTAAGTTAATTCATAATTGTGTGATTGATTTAATAATAATTTGGTTAAAACAACCAGTTAATTGTTGGTCCTACATACTAAACATTTTATAACATTTGAACGAACCTCATAATTGGTTACAAAGTTCTTGATTTGCTAAGAATGCTATTTATGTGTTAATTTTAAAACTATGCTGACAACTAATATTACCACTCTAATTGTAGTTCACTTAAGCCAAATTTAATTTCTAGACGAAAATTCACAGCTGATTTATAGTTGTACAAGCAAAAAGGGTTCAAATACCTCTAAAGCAAATACAAACAGAAATAAAAACAAGTAAGAGAGCTATATTCGGCTGTGCCGAATCTTATATACCCTTCACCAAATTATTTATATTTTGAATATTTTAAATATTTTGAGGTAAACACAATTAAATTTTTTTTTTTTCAAAATTGTTTTTCAAAATTTAAAGAAAACATTTTTTTTTTTTTTTAATTGTTTGATTTTAATTTTTTCCAATTTTTTTTTTACTTTTTTAAAAAAAATTTTTTTTAAATTATTAGTGAAAAAAAATTATAAAAAATAATTTTTTGTGGTAAAAAAATATTCAAGTTAAAAAATAATTTTCCCGATTTTGACCCATTGTAGGTCCAAATTACTATAGCCTTATATAAATCGTTGGAATGGACTTTGAAATATCTATATCTATATCAGATATAGATCAAAAATCGAGGTTGTCCCTGTTTTTTCCTTATATCTCAGCCATTTGTGGGCCGGAAGAATTCCCGATATTTGATATTGATGTATTAATTATGTTTGTAAGTTATTTGGGGGCTACGGAAAGTTGATTTCAACATACAGACGGACAGAAGGACATGGCTATATCGACTTCGCTATATACAACGATCCAGAATATATATACTTTGTGGTGTCGCAAATGAAAAATGTAGAAATTACAAACGGAATGACAAACTTATATATACCCTTGCCACTCATGGTGAAGGGTATAATAAAAACTAATATTTATTATGACTTCCAAAGTAGTCAGCACATAAATAAGAATAGAACACAATCAAGAAAATTATGTTGAATAATATACTAATTTTTACCATATTAGAGGTGTGAATTTGTTTAAATAAAATTAATGCATAAATTATTTGATTATTAATAATGATAAACAAAACACTATGAATAGAATCTAAATAAAAGAATTAATATAAAAAAAGAAATAGAAAATCATAATATGGTCGTTTTGAGTGAGAACATATTGTGTCATCGTCCATCAGCTGTTTCTGCATACCTATACCCTACATCAGTAATTGTAGATACTTTAATGTATTTTACATTTTAGTAGATACAAAAATTCAACATTAACTTAGTCAAATATTTAACCAAATGCTCCTAAGTACAACTGTGTACTTGTTTACTCTCACAAGTGTTTGGTAAAGGTAAACACAATAGAATAAAATACATACATACATCCTACATGTTAATAAATTTGTAAATGCTCAACTGAAATTCAGTTGTCACAACTAAACTGTATTCACTCACGGTGTATGAACGTGATCCGTTAATTGATTTTGGCGATTATTTTAATTGAGTACAAAAGTGAAGCAACTTCGCTTTTAAACATTTTTAACAAGCTTATTTTTAAACACAACAGCCAACCATTTAACAAAATCTTCTTAAATTTGTCAACCATTACATTATCATTTCTTCAAACAAAATAAAAATACTCATTTAATTCCATTAAAAATTATCAACAAACATTAAAACAGTAGCAAGCAACAAACACTTGAAACGAAAACCCCGAATGAAGAAAGAATAAAGAGTTCAATGACATTTTATCAACAACTACAACAATAAAAAAACAATTAGCAGAAAACAAAAATTACAATTCACCATATCACGATTAATACCCCCAAAAAAAGCGAACAACAACAACAATAATAATAATTACAACAAGCAAACCTTTAAAAAAAAGTAACAAATCAACGAGTGAGAAGAGAGTCAGAGTCCGAAAATCTAAAAGAGAAAGAAACCGAAAAAGGTGTGAAAATCACGTTTAGGCACGAAGACAGCGTTGCCAATTTAGCGCTTTTCGCGTTATATTTGGCGCTTTTTAACTACCCAAAAGTCGCATTTTTTTCTCTTAGCACTTTTTTTAAAAACGCGCTAAATTAAAAAAAATTATTACGATAAAGACATTTATTCAAACGCTCGCTTAGTCTGCTAGTCACTTGACAACCAAATTAAGATCTTCTAGAATTGAAATTCAACTGAATTGAACAGGAAAAAATTAAGACATTACCACCAACAACAACAATAAAATTGACTCGATCATTGTAATGTATAGAAAAAAGGTTTTGTTACATGAATTTACAACTAGAATTATGCTAGTGATGTATTAGAAGTAAATTAAATAAATATACAATTATAAAAGAGCGATGAAATGTTATTGATACATTTGAATTCGTTACAATGCTGTTAAATTAAGTTTGTAGCATATTGCTATAATTTGGGGCATCCCAGAATATAGGTACATTTTCCGGTAGATGATCGTATTAATGAAATTGCAAGATCATTTTATTACTAACTATTTAATGGGTGTATCCTACACACTTGTTCTACTTTTGCGATTCGAAAACGATTTAGAGAATGATTAGAGAAACATTTGCGAAGGTTAGATCTGGATATAATAATTTAGTATGTTATGTTAACCGCGGTTGTTTATGGCTTAAAATCGTTAACTATTCTTCGGCTTTTTCTTTTCTAACTAATTTAACATTGAATAACAGTATTCTATATACTGATGCATCATCTATTTGTTCATTAGGGCCATTGTTCGCAATAGTAAAAGTTAACTTTAAAGCTACCTTTTTCTATTACTTAAAGTTACCCTGTTACTATTACGAACTTAAAGACAAGTTGTAATAATGGCCCTTAATGTTTTAAAGCAAGTAACAGAAATCATAATTTTTTTAAAAATCTCAAATTTGTGAAAAAATTTAAAAATACAAATCGTTAGATCCACAATTTAATTAAAAAAAAAAACAAATTATACTTTAAAATAAAATTAAAAAAAATTGTTTTTTAATTTTTTAAATTTTTTAAAATTTTTTCCAATTTTTAAATTTTTTTTTTTTAATTTATTAGTGAAAAATATTTATGACAAAAGAATGTTTTTTGTGAAAAAAAATTCGGGTTAAAAAATATTTTCCCCGATTTTGACCCATTATAGGTCCAACTTTGCATAGCCTTATATACATCGTAGCAGTGGACTTTGAAATATCTATCATTAGATATCCATATTGTCTATATTTATGACTTAGTAATCGAGATATAGATAAAAAAATAGGCCAAAAATAGAGGTTGTCTCGGATTTTTGCTCATATCTCCGTTATTTGTGGACGGATTTTGCTGATTTTAAACTTTTCGAAAGCATGTCTGACAGAATTATTGAAGATTTGGATCCCGAAGATAACTGGGGTCTTCAGAAAATTGATTTCAACAAACAGACAGACAGACGGACATGGCTAAATCGGCTCCGCTATCTATAAGGATTCAGAATATATATACTTTATATGGTCGGAAAATTATATTTTGGAAATTACAAACGGAATGATCAATTTATGTATACCCTTCTCACGAAGGTGAAGGGTACAATAATAATAACTTGTTTGTTATTGTAATAGGTACTCTTATTATTCAGATTGTCTAGATTCATATGTATTAAGAATCTAATGCGTTTGAAAATGCAAACGCCAAATATATTTGAGTGGTTTGATTTGAACACAGTTTTTATTTAAAATAATCTTTATCTAGACTTTATGCCAACTATGAACCTTTTATACTTTTATAAATAAATCGAAAGCTTTTAGGTCAGTGCTTTCCAATGTTTTTGTTGCCATGACCACTTTTTCTTTTCATAATCTTTCTTTCCTACCAACTACTTATTATATTCTAAAACAATTAAGAGTGCTATATTCGGCTATGCCGAATTTTATATACCCTTCACCTTTGTTGTGGATGCATTAATTGCCCACTTTCAGCGTATAGCATCCTATATATATCAAGAAAACTTTTAAAAATTTTACATTTAATTGCTGCCGAACAGATTATATTGTAGAAGTTACAAACGAAATGACAATCTTATATATACCCTTCTCACGAAGGTGAAGGCTATAAAAATCATGTAATATTAATAAATGGTTCATATTTTTGTTTGAACCAGGGATGCCGTTTGGTTACATTTGTTTAATTTTTGGTAACTTTTCTACCCTCTATGTAACATGTATAATTTTACTTTGTTGGACCTAATTTTCGTAACTTTTCAGCCCATCATCTAAGTAAAGTACAATATGAAAAAGTAGTACCCATTTTTAGTACCTTAAATGCCACATATGTTTCTATTAACCAATAGTGTGACTAATTTGTAATTTATTACCATCATTTTGAGACAGACTCTGGAAATGCGAAAGATCTTAGTAATGTACTCTTGAGCTGTCTAATATCCAATTTTGTGCATTTGGAAGATTTCTTCAGATACAAAAAATTGTATGGCTGTTTCACATAACTCTGTTTTTAGACACTTGAAGAAGTGTGTTGAAAAAATCGTATGTAATTAATGTAGCTGTCATTTCATAATGAGAAATATCGCGGTATATTTTTGTTGAAACTCCAAAAGGTTGTATAAATTTCAAAATACCAAACTTTCTTTAAATTAGACAACCATACAATTTTAAGTCCAGCAGTAACAATACAGTTTTTATTTAAATCAAGTGTAGACGGAACTCTAGATTTATTAAGTAAATTTCCTAATTTAAATAATATTATACAAGATTTACATAAAGAATGTTGTGCTGGCGAATACCGGGAATAACTTTACAATCTAATGTATGTTGTGTAGATATTTAGTCAACTAAAACTTATAAAAAAAACTGGCCGAATTACCGCTTTCGTGATCGAATGAGGTATCGTATCGAAAAACGATTTTTAAATTTAAATTAAAATAAAATTTACTATATTTCTGGCTCGATATCGAATCCCATAATAATTACGATCAGTTTTACTAGATATCGACCGGTTTAATACGGACAAAAATTATTATTGTTAGTTATATGATATTAAAACTAATTATATATAGTATTTATTTGGGAAGAATTCGTAAATGTAACTTTTTATGAAAAAATTTTACTTTGAATGAGAAAAGTTCTAACTTTTTCCAAGCTACCCCTGGCAACACTGGTTTGAACATTTTATATTCCGAACTACATATTTCCCTCTTCGGAGAAAACTATATGTTTGATACATGTGTATATGTAATAACTATATTCTTATACAATAACATGATCGTTAGTGCTTCCTAATATTAGGAATTCAAAGCTCCATGGAATTGAAGCTCCATTAAGACTTTGGGAATGCCTTCGATTATAGATTTTTGTGGTTTCTGTAACGTTTAAAATTTTCTTGTGACATTTACATCTATTTTAACAATAACCCAATATCTTCCTTTGACCTGAACTCCGAGCAGTATGGAGATTTTTCCACTTTTAATAAGAATTTATTTTTGTTATTATATCACCCAATAATCCATGTTACACATTGTAAATTAATATAAATTTCTGCATTTATACAAAATGTTCTTCATTATTTTGTTGAAAGAACTGAATTATATGATAAATTTGTGAATGAAAAGCATGGTGTTTTAACGAAAACGGCTTCCACCATCTTAAAAAAAAATCGTATTACTTTAAGTAATTAGATCAATGAATGTATATATCGAATTATATTTCGATATAATGGTGGGTTGACACATACTTAGAAGTGTCGATATGTTGTTAGCTTATAGCTTTATTCAAACAAAGGTATTCCTATGAGGAACAAATAGGAGAACTAATAAGTATATTATGAATTCCACTAAGATCGCATAAAAGCAATCAGATTGACTTTGTTTTGCGAATAATATTATACGAGTGGAAAATTCGCTATTGAATTTTGTAGGGATCGGGTTTTATTACGAAATATATTCTAAAAACTAAAGCAGAATATATTTACTTACGATCGGTTGAACAGGTGGTGATGGATTGGTTTGTACACTACTTTGGAAATCTATAACAACACGTAAACTGCTCAAGCTCCTATGACGCAAACATAACTATGTACTTTTTAAGGAAATAGTTACAACTAAATGAGAATCATAGCGATCCTCCGCAATAGCATGTTTTAAAAATTAAAGAAAGAATTTATCCTTCAAACGGAATTGAATCCTTCATTCACTGGAATTAAAAACATTTATTGTAAAGGACATGGAGTGAGTCATTTAAAAGCTTGAACACACATGGAGGGAAAACGCTTCCTCCAAATGTAAACTAATTTAAAAAGATAAAAAAAGATTAACCAGACTCATTTCAAATAATTGACTTTGTTCACAAACACAAGAATTATAATCAATGAAAATGTTATTTTATTATTTTCCGCTGTATGACCAGTTTTATGGTAAACAAACTATAATTGTTAATTTAGTTTCTTTAACTCATTGTCTTCAAAAAAAAATTTTAAATTTAATTTCTATGACTTTTATTTCAATCAGGGAATCCCGAAATCTAGTCTACTCTTTGTGTTTTTACAACCAAATGAGTCTATCTATTTATAACAAATTTAAACTCTTTTGCTCAAAATACTACAAAAATAAAAGAAAGACACATAAAATCAAAACCAAAATAAACACAAATCCCATAAACACGGAAATGCATTATGATGCATGCTCACTGAATCACTAGTAACAAAAAAATAAAATAAAGTTTAAAAGAAAATGCAACAAAAAATTGTTAAAACACAACATACTGATGTATAGTCATCAAATGAAAAAAGAAACACTGCTGCAGCACAGTGTCTTTTAAAATGTAAAGAAAAGAATACCAAGAGTTTTCCCAGCAATGTATCACATGCAATAAAGATGATTCTCTACTTGATACTGAAAGAACGTATGTATGTATATAAAAAGACGACAACCCAACAAGAATGGCAGCAGGCAGGCAGGCAAAAAGCCATTGAGGCAGTCAGCCAGTCAGACGGGCGAGCAAGAAGGCATCCATCCTAAGGCGGCATAAAATTACAGTGTACTCAATGTATATAAGATCAACCTATAGCCAAAACGACTTACATGCCTAACCATTCCAGATGACTGACGGACGAATTGTCTAACTGGCTGTGTGTTGCATTTGTTGGCTGACTGCCTCAATGGCTGGTTTGATTTGGTTAGCTTCGTTCGTTGTTTGGTTGGTCGGTTGCCTGGTGGTGGTGGCTGATTTTTTTTTAATACCACTAGTCATAGCTTATACTCGTATTTATACAAAAGAACAAAAACATCATCCATCCATTCCATCCCATCAACCCAAAACAAAACCATGCACTTCTTTTTTTTTCATACTCTCGGCATTACAACGAAAAATCCAGGAAAAAATCCAACATATAGCAAACATACACACTCGTACATATGTATTTACATCCATCCATACAGATGTACTGTTCCCGAAAGTAAGAAGCATCACTAACAATATGTATACGATATTGTGGATCATCATAATCATGATCATCGTCGTCGTTGTCGTAGTCGTAGTCGTTGTCATTACCGTGGCTTTTCTTGTTGTCTTATTGTAGTATTTTCTCATCTTTTACTTCTTCCACAACATATTTTCTTTTTTTTTCAACTCGATCGCTGTCGGTATCGTTTTCGTCGACGTAGTCCCAGTCGTTTGCTTGTAGTGGTATTGTATATATTTAGAAACAACCAATCCAACCATACCAAACTTAACGAACAAACGGTCAATGACCGTACAAATAGTGACCCACTAACATCCGCGAGTGCGTTCACCTTAAAAAAATTCATGTGACGTATAAATAAAAGTTTGTATGTACTAATGTACGTAAGTATTTATATATCGATTGGATGGATGGATGTGAATGTGGATGTCTGTATGTATGATCGTAAGCATACGAACTAACGAAGTCAACAACAACAACATACCAACCAACTATTTAACCAGCCAACCAGTTAAGAAAAGTTACTCGTACTCTCGTTAGCATTAAGCTGTCTCTCTTAATTTGATTAAGAAGATCTTCCGGGGAGGCTTGGTTTTATTTGCCTTCTTTTTGTTGTCATTCTTAAAGCTTAAATTAGCTGCAAAAGAGTATTTAAGAGCATACAATTTGTGTGAAAACGAGCTTGAGATGTTTTTTTTTTTTTTGTTTTGGTTTGAGGTTTGTTACTGTTTGAAGGTTTGAAAGCATTTTATTTTGGTGATTTGTTGTAATGGGGTTATTACAAGTTTATAACCGGATTTTTGAGAGTGACTTTAAATTAAGTGTATTCTAATTATCATCAATGATCAAAAAGTATTCTTATGTATAGGTATACAAAAATATGTAATTGTGGGCTGTTTAGCCCTCGAATTTCTTTTAGTTAAATGTATTTTTGTGAAATATTAATGACGAATTTTCAATGAAAACTATGTATGTATTAACATTTCCATGATCTTGTTTGTCTCTTATCAAACCTATAAAGTATTTAAGTTCGTGGGTTGTATAATAAGTTTACGATAAACAAATGCAAGATGATTTTATCGCAACTAGTTGTCTAAGGGGCGCATACAAGTGCCTCGAATTCCTATTTGTTTGAATATTATATTTAATTTATAATCTATTCAATCTTGCAAAAAATCCAGATTTTCCGAAATGGAACAAATAGAAGGTAGTGCGAATTTTGACCAGCCAATACGATCCAACATTCTCATGTTCCTATGTATTGGGAAGGAAATTATCATAATGTTGAACTGACCAGAATGAGTATTTTAAGACTGATAATCGGAATAGATCAGTGATTCATGTCTCTTAATATATTCAATGCAACATTGAATTTGTGATATACACTCATCGAAAAACTATTAATATTCAAAACCTTATAATTACAATAAGTCGTTCCATCCCATTGTGGAGCTGACGCCAGTTCAAATAATTCACATTCACTTAGTAGGTGTGGTGTGAAGGACTTAGATGATAGAGATCGAAGCCAGAGCCGACTATTCAAAATAATCATACAAACTATTGACAGTGATAAATCCTTGGAGCTATCCTTCGACTCTTTTTAATGGCTTAAATATCGACTGTTGCCTTCTATATCCGTTTATCGAGATTCACAATTAAAATTACTATTGAACATGAGACCAAGATTCCGACGCTTCGGTAAGATTGATACTTTTCTATTTACTAGTTATTTTTTTTTTTTTTTTTGTAACTTTTCAAAAAACTCAAACTTCCCAGTTCGCTTAGGTAGGAAGAAATTTCGACATTTTTATCATATACGAGAAATTTGCAGTCATGAACCTTCATAGATTTAGCTTGTTATAATTACCAAGGGAATGAATGATATTTCTCTAATTTACATAATAATTCTTGTGTAGCTGCTTCAGATAATCTTTATCTGTTACATGAATGCTAATGCGGATATAACATATGGGGCATAAATAATGATTCACTATAATGTCTCTGAAAAGATCAGAGCTGTTATCTTCATTCGGAATGAATGCAACCTATCAAGTATATAACCTAAGAGAGCACGAGAAAATTTGCATCAACTAAAGATATATGTGATCAGGTAATGTGAGCATTAATGCTGATATGCTAAAGGGTTTTCCAAAAGCGTCATATCATTTTGTGTTTTAATGCCTTATCACTCTTGAACAGTGAACTTTACTAATGAGAAATGTTGGAAAATTAAGAGAATTGTATCAAAGAATCATCTTTTGAAAAAAGTTATCTTTTGAAACGAATTACCAATATTTGTCCAGATTTATTATTGAATTTTCAACTTCGTTTAAGTACGAGTATAATAAATCCAGTCAAATACCACTATTGTATTATAAACCCTTAGCAAATTGTTCATTTGACATTCAAAAATATTGTATACTTCTTTTCTTATTCGGAAAACTTTACAGTTTCACTGAATATTGCTTCTTTTAACTCAACCTATAAAAATCATATCTTCTGTAAGGGAGTATATAAGCGCTGCGGAAGGCGGAGAGCAAACGATTGTATGGTGATTTCACACTTGGAAGCAGATTTGTGTGTGTTATGTTCTGTTTAAATCGGTACTTTTCGTGCAGTTTTTTTTTTTTTTTTGAGTTCTTTTAAAAAATGTAAAATTTTTACTATGAAGTGTCTTTAAAAACCTAATTTGTATGAAAACTTAAAGTATAATCACATATTTTGTTATAACCATGTACATATTAGATTTAGCCCTGTTAGACTTTTTAAGAATCATTGAATACAAATATGTGATTGTCAACTATTAAAGTCTGTATTGATTGACTTACTTACAAGTTAGAGCTTTCACGATCTGAAAATTACATAGTTTGCCTTAATTCAATTATGCATAGATATTTATTACACATCATTTACATATGTAAGTATGTACATATCGAGGACCTATATTCAAAATCCTCTATCTTTGATTTTCACGAAAATGACTTTTTGATGGTAAAATGTTCAGTAAAACAGTCCTCATCTATGGTGTGAATTTCATAACAAACATATTTTTTTGCTGTTTTATTTGCATATTTGTTATTTTTCTATCTTATACAATTAATTTTTTTTTCAAATATTTTTTTGGAATAATTTCTTCTTGCAATTCATGTTTTCATACTAATTTTTGCATGCTGAACATGAATTTTACATTTTCCAATCATTTATCAAAATAGCGAATGCCGATTCTGAATTGAATACCTTTTTTTTGTTTTTGGAAAATATAATGTCCATGGCATAAAAATAAATTGTTAAAGTTGGAGTTTGCTTTTAAAAGTGTCTACTTTTGAAATGACATCTATTATTTTACGATAATTTACACCAATCAAACTCCAAAAAAACTTAAAAAACCAAAAAAAAAAAAAATATAACATTTTTTCTATAACTTTTTGTTTAATATTGTTTATTGTTAATTTTTTTTATCTTATTTTGTATTATTAGCTGTTATCTTAAATAAATCACGTTAAAATCTGACAGATAACATAAATGAAATCAAAATAATTTAATTTTATAAAAATGCAAAATCATCTATCTTATCATTTTCATACATACACATTGAATATTTTGAGTAGAAAAACCCTCTATCTATCATAAAGTCCCCAATAATGCAAAATTTTAAAAACCAATTATATGCGAGATTCAGTAGTTGCTTTAAAATATTGTAGAATACCGAATTTTAATAACTCAAGTAATACGCGAAAAAACAGTTTTTTGGCTCTCCTGAAAAGTTGTGTTTTTTTAGATAGAGGGTTTTGAATATAGGCCCTCGATATTTACTTTTATGTATATACTACTTGTACAAACAATATTGAAAAACCAGTTTCTTTGAAAAATTCGACGGCGCCGTTTTAAATTACATTTTGAATATCAAAAATGAAACAAAATTAATATACATAATACATATGTACAATGAATATTTTTCGAACAGCTCAATTTTGTCTTGAGCATTTTTTTTTTTTGGAAAACATAACTGGGGTATTCACACTGTGTGCTATCAAGTCATATTGTCATAAAGTATTAAAGTTTTACAATAGTTTTAAAAAATTGTTGTTGTGCTTTAAAGAAAAAAGTCTTAAAATAATAAGACCTTTATGCTGTGTTTATTGTTTTGTCATAACTAAACAGTGAAAATCTAAGTCGAACTAAACAGTGTAAATCTAAACTCTTTATCGAGCCCTTGCAACGCCAAAGTAAATCAAACCTACAATGGCTCAAAATCGAGAAATTATTTTCTAATTCGAATTTTTATTTTCGCCAAAACAAAAATATTTTATAATAAATTTTTTCATTAATGAATTAAACAAAACTTTAAATTAAAAAAAAAAAATCACTAAAATATAAAAAAAAAATGTTGAAATGAAAAAAAAAAAAAAAACTTGAAAACTACTTTTTTTTAAATTTGTTTACCAAAAAATATTTAAAATTTTTATTTGGAAATATAATTTGTTGAAGTGTACATAATATTCGGCACAGACGAATATAGCTATGTTATTTGTTTCACTAGTTTTTGTAATTTTTATTAAAATTATTTATAAGTGTTTTTTGGCTCAAATTTGATATAATTAGCACACTAACTTATGAGGTTTCATGACATACGACTTTATGACTACCGTGTGAATACCCTAATCGTATATAAAGTTAAATACTTGTTGGAGTACAATATTATAATATGTGTCATCTGGAGTCAAAGCAGAGGTAGGCATTATTAAGCTCCCATAGCTTCCACAAAAGTATAAATTAAAAATCGTAACTGGCATACGATAAATCTTTCAGAAATTACAACAAAACAACAACAACACACTAAATACCATAAACATACAATTAATTGAATTAAACAAAAAACAGGAAAAAAACGTATAATCGTGCTTTACAAAGATGGAAGGTATCCCAAATGATTTATTTTACTGCGAACAAAGAAAATTAACAAATTTAACAAATCTGTTGGAAGTGTATCTTAAACTACATAATAAATTATTTTAACTCTATAGAAAACATGATCATTTCGATTGCCCTGATTGGCCTACTTTCCCTCATGAATGCAGCAAAAGTCGTCAAACATACACAACTTTTAAACATCACATATTCCTGATGGTTTTTGGAGGAATAAATAAGTTAATACGTATGTAAGTAAGCAAGTAAATACTCCGTATATCACACACCAAGTGATGATGACAGCAGCAGCATCAGCAGCAGCAGCAACAACAAACAATAAAAAGTGCTATTGCCTTTTACCGGCAACATATCATCGTACATCCATATAACAAACAAACAATCAAACATACACAACATGCAACAAATACTACAACAACATCTACATGAAAACAAACACTCGTGTGTCACTGCAATGAAATACTCGTAAAATATAAATACAACAACATCAACACCAGCAAAAAACACAAATAAAAAATCGGTATAAATATAAGAAGCCAATTTTCTGTTTCATTTTCAATTTTTATTTTCCCAAGAAGTTACCGTCAGTCAGAAACTTAATGCATCGACACACAATGAAGGAGAGATCTGAAGAACTTCATTGCTAAGTTCTCTAAACAAAGATGCATCATCATGATTGCATTTGTGTGCATCTCGGTCAGAGTTGTTAGGGAATTATTTCTTTGTTAAAATTTTTTTTTAATATAGTTTTTTACATAGCTCTCAAACTCTTGTTAATAAATTGCTCTTGTAGATCTTGCTAATATTGTACTATTTCAAATACAACAAACAAAATGCATAATTAGTGATTTTCGGAAATAAGCTATGGCCAATTATTTCAAATTCCAAATCTATACATATAAAACACAAAAAATGTTTCTACCTATGTCCGTTATAGGCTCTGAAACTATACAACCGATTACCTCTAAACTAGTATCATTGGAAAGGAAATTTTCTGAGGATGGTTTTAGACACCTAAAATGCTACATTAGGTACACGCGGTCCATTCGTAAAGCCGATTTTCGAATTTCCCATACAACCATTTTTCCCAATTTTGAATATCTATATATATGTATAAAACACAAAAAATGTTTCTACCTATGTCCGTTGTAGACTCTGAAACTATCCAACCGATTACATCCAAACCGGTTTCATTAGAAAGAATGGTGTGAAGATGGTTTTAGACACTTTAAACAATACATTAGGACCATTCGTGAACCGGAATTTGGAATTTTCCCGTACAAAATTTTTTCCCAATTTTAAAATTTTTTTATCTTGAAATTTTGTTTATCTATATCTCCGGAACTGATAAAGCTAGCACCAAAAATCCAACTTAATCTAAATTTATGAAAGAAATAAGTGGACAGGTGTGTAGTACGTTTTGTACTTTTAAGGGGATAAAATGGGCGAAACTCGAGTTTTAATACTTTTTTGTATCCCATATCCTAGAAATTAAATTTAAATGGAATTGCAGTCCTTCGTAAAAAATTACGAATGGACTCTGACATTATTTTGAAATTTAAACGTACTTCTTTTTGGTACTTTTTTTTAACAAAACTATTTTTTATGTACATTAAAATGGTAAACAAAATTTTTTGTTATAAAACCCTTCCATTAATAAAGAATTATTAGCGTAGTATTGTTTGTGTATAGTTTTTTTCTCAAACAATTTAAAGGATCAAAATTGGATCGATTTTAACCGCAAATAAAAAACAAGTAAAAACGAATAGTTGGACAAGCCCGACCATATATACACTGAGTATATTAGCAAAACTCGTTTTCTTTAGAAATTTAATAATTTTTTCGAGGTTGTCGTGCATCAATTTACCGAATGAGTTATAGCGACTATTTACCGATTGTCAAAAAATTTAGTAGCATGATTTCTGTACATATAAAATGTATTTCAACTAAATTTTATCTAGATATCAATACTTGTGAAATATTTATCTATGTTAAAGAGTTTTTCGGAAGACGGCCTTATATGGAATTAATATTGACCATTCAGCTGAGAATTTTTTGGTGTGATTTCATTTTATATAGAGGACATTTGTATGGGAGCTAGGTGAAATAATAGACCAATTTCAATAGGCTTGGTTCGAAAAATTGCGACCTTTTCTTTTCGCACTCAGAAAGTGATTCCAATTGGATCGGTATACTACAAGGTGGGTGTTAAACTACTATAGTGATATAGGATATAAATATTGGTAAACATTTGGTTATCTCATAGTTCAATTATTAGGCATATTTGGCATGAAACAATTAAGTGTAAAATACCGTATCCATGAAGTTCCCGAAGGCTTCACCGGCACACATGAAGTCGCTTAAATGCAAAGAAAAAGTTCAATAGCATACAATAATCGATCGCATTTTCATGGTTAAAATTTTTAAATACTAAACTTTTTAAATCTGAAAACTGATGAAACTCAAGTGCTCTAAGTCTTGAACTGGGAACTATTATTGTACATATTTTTGTTGGTATGGGTAACCCCAGTAACAACTGTTGCAGAAGGTGTTTGGACAAAAAAGAGGAGGAAATGGTACATGAAACTGCTCCGCTGAACTGAAGTATTTACTAGGATATCCTTGTTTAGATCTCCCTCATGATCTGGACTTTCTCAGCGACGTGTTACTGTTGAATCCGATCAAATTTGTCAGAAGTACCGGTTCATTCTCACAGAGACCACAAGACTTACAAAGTAGTTCGTATTAGGCAGAGCGATTCATGTATAATTCACATTATACGTGAAAATGTGTAATGGTATCGCAATAGGACTATGGGTGTACACGTCAGATCCATAAACACCAACATTTTTTTGTTTATAATACATTTTCAAGAAGTAACTTGAAAGTTATAATTTTAAAAACAAAAGATACTTCAAAAAAGTTATTACTTATCACTTTAATATGTTGGATATCCAAGGAAGTGCCAATTGATCCCATGGGATAGTCCTTTTACTAGTCCTATGGGTTCAATCAAGTTTATCTTGACTTCTTAATGCGAAAATGCACGGATCTTTGTTTAAAACGACAAGCAAGTTATTTTATTTTTACAAGTAAAACTTGTGTGTCTGTAATTCTCATTCTCTCTATAGTTTTATTGGTTTAATATCTTTAACTTTCCTAAAGACTTTGGGAAAAGGTTTCCTGATGATCTGGCCCAAGCAACCTGTGAAATATGCATAAAAACTAGCTTATCCCCCAATTAAAAATTTCATTAAAACTAAAACTAATTAAAATACAATATTTTTGTATGTGGCTTTGTTACACACTCTCTCTCTTAATTTATCTAATTTTTTCTAATTTTTTATTTGCTGACGAGACTCTGTATCACAAATGGAGATAAAATTACCAATGTCCTACCATAGATAACTTGGGAGTCCAGTATAACGTCTGAAAAAGTATTGATCACAGCCCGTACTTTACAGCTTTTAACGACATTCATAGAAGAGCCAAGAATTTGTCTGTCCCAGGATACCATATGAATGTCGTACATGGAGAACGACCACCGCCTAAAGCACACTTCTAGCACAACTGAAGTCCAAATGGAATAAAATTCTTAATGCCTTCCCCGATACATTTTACTAATGTATCTTCCAACTAACCCTACTTCACCACGTCTAATGGATTCATGAACACAACCTGTTGAACAAGCACAATTCCTTGGACTTGAACATCATGTAGAATCTCTAGATATTGCAAAATTGTTCCTGTTGTTACCAAAAAAAAAAAAAAAAACTACAACCACTCACAGTTGAATTAGAATTAACATGGATTAATGTACGGTCGGTGAATTGCTCCAACTTAATCAAATGTTCTTTTTCCGATTAGAGATTTAAAATTAAATCGAAATGAAATTCCGACAAATTAAGAGTTTGTGGCACAAAACCCAAAACTTCGGGGGCATTTGGTAATTCCCGATCATTGCCCAACTGTAATGGCTATGCAATTTTTAATAACTTTCATAAATATTTTCAAAAAAAAAAAAACTGTAAAATTTTAAAACAAATATTTAAGTATTTATAAAACATAGATGTTCTTTACTGGCTACAGATATTAAACTAATACAAACACAATTAAAGTTGTTGTTTTGTTTCTGTGTCTTTGCCAAGTTGGTATCCAGTTTATACATATATAATACTATTTTAAGAATACAATACGAGTAGTGTGAGTAAAACGAGTTGAAGTTGAAGCAAATGAACATACAATTTGTTGGTAATCTGGCGCTGATGAAGATGTCTAACGAGATAAGATTATCACACATGAAAATAAATTTTATATGAATTGTACAGATACAAACATATGTATGTGTAAAAACATACTATGTGTAAGTATTTGTATTTAATAGGAACCTTTACTTCTCCACTTACATCAGTGAAGCGAATTTGGCGTTTTAAATAAAATAAATACTGGAAGGTATATCTATCTGACCTACATATATCCCGTGCATCCATAAGTTATCTGAGGGATTCGAAAAGCTATTTTTAACTGACAAACCGACATTGTTTGATCAGAAAATTCAAAACTCGAAACATCACCGATTCAAGCTTTCCATAATTTACGAGATATAGAAATATATAAGTATGAAACCCAACAATTTGCCATGATTTGAGTAGATTCGCCGATGCAGTAGATTTTAATGTGAAGTCAATTCGATGCTCGGTTTTAATGTTAACGATTGCATTTTATCAATGCAATTAAACGCTTAACTAACTATTCTGTAGACAACACTAACTTCAATGCAAAATGTACAATACATACTATAAAATTCGTATGAGGCAAAACAAAAAAAGTATTAAAAAACAAAATGCAACATTTCCGCGTTTGAAATAAAATACATACAACACTTTAAAAACAGCAACAAAAAACTCATACGATGAGTGTTTATATTATTGTTACTATTTGTTGTTGTTGTTTGATTTTGAATTTTGTTTTATATGTTTGTTGATTTCAACTTATTACAATAAAATAAGAAAAAAATAATATAAATAAAACAAATAAACACAATTGAGATCCATGTTTTTGATGCAGCTTCTCCAGATACGAATAACATACCTACTCTCTCATACAGCATGATCAGCGCTACTATTTGTTCAAAACAAATGAACATTAAATCCATATGTAGCATTTGGTTGGTGTTTTTTTTTGTTTTTACTTTAAAGTAGAAATAAAATGATGTAAAACATAAAATAAAAGTGCAACATGCACTTTGAAGCTGATTATCTGTTTTGTTTTCGTTTGCTGTTACATTTATTTAAGAGGTTTTGGCATAAAAACCAGGACCAGCAATTGTAAAGATCTGAGCTTTGGGTTATTACGGAATATTTCTAGAGATTTCTCATATTAAACTAATGTTTGTAAATTATAATAAAAAAATACATTATTTGACCACAAGATGGAACTCTTATTATTAGTTTATAAAACAGTTTATATAAGTCTAACAGTTTTACGTTTATAAAAAATACACAGACCCAGAAGAGTTTTATTATCCAATAAATTTAGAAATAAAAAAATGTCTAGAAGAAAGATAACTCTTATCACTGAGCCTTTGGTGATCTAAGAACAACTTATCTGACAGGTCAGTGTCAGATAAGTTGTTCTCAGTTTTGCAAATTTAGCCCTTTTCTGGCTTGTTTAGACAGTAAAAAATCAGTTTAGCCATTTTTTAGCCTTTTTTATTTTCATTTAGCCACTTTTATGGTTGAATCAAAATTTATATATTTACTCTGAAAGTTTTGCTGTTGAAAATACGTAAAATCTGTTCAAAAGAATTAACAAAAATTAACTAAAATTGTTGAACCAGTAAACAATTTAAGCACATACAAATTGTTGGAACCTTCCATATATCCTTCAAACCTGCTCTAGTTCCCAAACTATATCTTTAAATTTTTGCTCGAGTATTTTATTATTTGCATCAAGGACGCATTCAATATAAGGACATTTTTCATTAAAACTTTTAACCCAAGTATTATTTGATTTTTTTTTTATCAAGTTACCTTTGTAAAGCATGTTTAATGTCAATTGTTTTCGTTTGTTGTTAATCTGGTTAAAATGAGTGACCAGAAAAAAGTGCGTACTAAAATTATTAAATATTTTCAACAAAACCCAAACAAAATCAAAGGTCTGCTATCAAAATTTTCCAATGTTATTAAGCAGTACCGTTGATATAAAACCTGTTTCAGGTAGAAGGAATGGTCCACATGATGTTTCTAAAGCCAAACAAATAGAAAGCATTTTCAAAAGAGCTTCCAACACCTCCGGTAGGAGAACAGCCCGGTAAGGTCAGTACTCGGACTATTTGGTACGAAAAGTTAAAGCTAATGAAGGTTTAAAAGTATAAAAGGCTCAAAAAGTTCCTGACAGGAACTCTGCTAAAAATTTAGAGGCCAAAGACAGAGCACGGAAATTGAAGTAAAATTTTATACAAAAAATATACCAGCTGCATAATGGATGACAATATGTAGGTATGGAAAATTTTTCTCAGCTTCTGGACCAATTTTTTTATGTTGCAGAAGCTCGAGGAAATGTTGAAGAAAAGTTTAGGACCCAAAAGCAGACAAAATTTCCCAAAAAGTTCTTGGTATGGCAAGCAATATGCAGTTGGCAAGCAATACGCATTTGTTACAAAAGGCTCTATAAATACCGAAATTTACATCAAGGAATGTTTACAAAAGAGGATGCTGCCATTCACAAGACTTCTTAATGTGTCCACTTATTTTTGGCCTGATTTGGCATCTGTCACTATGGTAAGAAAGGTCTTGAGTGGTACAAGACAAATAATGTGGTATTTGTACCAAGAGAGGCAATTCCTCCAAACTACCTGCAGCAAAGGCCAGTGGAGAGATATTGGGCTCTTGTTAAAGGAGAATTCAAGAGCACAAAAAAGGTATCCAAAAGTGTGGTAGATTTTAAACGGAGATGGACAACCTGTTCGAGCAAAGTGACATAAAGCTCTATAAAACGTTAATAGAAGGGTTTCCGAAAAAGGTTCAAAATTTCATCATTATTCATTAGAACTATAAAAATATATATATTTTTTTTTTAAATTGGAACAATAATTTCAATTAAATAAAAAGAGATTCAAAACTGTATTGTTAAAAATTGTTCGATCTCAGTCCTTACATGTTGTATTCTTGCCTGGGACGCAGAATTAATTTTCAGTGACTTTTATAACGATTGAGATATTTTAGTACTTTTTTAATCTACAGATAACTTCTTGAATTCCCATAGTTGAATGGTCATAAAATCTATGCTATACTTGAGGCTTCGCGTATATTAAACTAAATATAAACAGGTAAAATATAAACGACTACATAGATTTAAATAACAATTTAAATTAAATTGCCATACAAAATATAGAGAAACTTAGCGTTATTTGAATACAAATTGTTAATATTAAAAAATGTTGTACGGGAGGGTCCGGGCGTTTATAAAATTATATATAGGGTTAAAGAGGACACTTTCAACTTTATCTGGGTGATGTATTTTTTGATCCTTAAAAGTTACGTTCCTCTAAAATTTGACGTAAAAATAGTACTTTAAAAAACACCTTACACATACCATTTTTAAGGACTACAATCCAACCAATTTAGAAAAAAATGTCAGTCCTTTATCGATATTAGTTTAGCTATGATTATTTATTTAATTTTTTCTAAAATTAAATTAAATATTTATGTTTACCAGCATGCCACATCCATAATTTCCAATATTTTTACCAAGTATTTTGGCTACCTTAGTTTTGATATGTTTACTAACTACAGTGCACTCGCGGTAACGTGAACACCGTCTAACGTGAACACCGCCTAACGTGAACAAGCTTTTGTTTACATTGACTACTCTGTAACGTAAACAAACTCAGAAAGCTCTATAATGTGAACAATTTTTTTCACTGCATTTGTTTTCTAAGCAGGTAGACAACACTGAAATACATACATTAATTTCGATTTTTAATATTAAAAATGTGTTTGTATCCTCTAAATTAATATTTTTTGTATGGAAACGAATGAGTTATTTTATGTTGTGATCTCGTTTTGCTTTGTAATGCATTTTAATCAATAATTTTTGTTTTATATTTTAAGAATGAAAATAATAATAAAAGAATTTCACGTTCAAGCGTGTAAAACACAGGTTTATATTATAAAATTTTATATTTTTGCTATGAAATTCGACAATCGCTAACGTGAACAATTTCACTAACATGAAATCCCTTGGTTTTAATTAGTTCACGTTGCCGCGAGTGCACTGTAATGGCAAAATTTATGTTTTGGCCAATGAAAATCAATTCTATCCGACGACGTGTATAATTTTTAGAATATTTTTTTTCTGCATTATTTGAGTGGCTATTAGCCATATACATATTCAATTATCAAATTATTATCCATCGATTCCGATGTTATCATAAAGTATTACTTTAAAATGTGGCTTTCATATAAAAAATTTGCTTTTGAAAATATCGTCATATGATATACGTGTGGCCACATATTAACTACGTTATTTTAAAATTGAAGCTCAACATACAGGAAAAAATATTATTATACCCTACACAACCATAGTGGGGAGGGTATATTGGATTTGTGCAGATATTTTTAACGCCCAAAAATATTAGTCTAACACCTACCGATCGACTCAGAATCACTTTCTGAGTCGATTAAACGATGTCCGTCCGTCTGGCTGGCTGATTGGCTGGCTGTCCATGTAAACCCTGTGCGCAGAGTACAGGTCGCAATTTTGAAGATATTTCGATAAAATTTGGTATATATCAATTTTTCGGCCCAAGCCTATTGAAATTGGCTGAAATCAGTCCATTATTTCACCTAGCCCTCACACAAACGTCCTCCCGAAATTGGACTTTATCGGTCATAAATGTTTAATTTATATAGGTATCAACACAAGTTTTTCTCCAAATAAGTTTTATATATACGAAATTCAAGTCACCAAATTTTATTATGATCGGTCCATAGCTTCCATATAAGGCCCTCTTCCGAAAATCACTCTTGCTCATTTACTTAGTGTAGGGTATTATATGGTCGGGCTTGACCGACCCTACTTGCTTACTTGTTTTTTCTTCATTTACACGTGTTTTATATTCATACATTTTTGTTTGTCTATTCGGCATAGCCAAATGTATAGGGTATTCAATTAATCGGGTTTCTGGTTTAATCGGTTAATCGAGCAAATAATTAATCGGGGTCTAGACTTAAATGGTTAATAATCGGTTAATTTTAAATTATTCGATTAACCGAATAATTTCTATTTTAATTTTAAATTGAAAATAAAACTATAAATTTCGTGTAGTTATTTAAGCATTTCAACAAAAAAATAAATAATAGCAAAATAATAATACACATGTGAGTATTTTTTACGATTTAAGTGAAATTTTCTGAAATAATCTTTTAAGAAAAAAATATAATTTAAAAAATCGAAAAAAATCAAAAGTAAGGAGAAAGACTATCCAATTTCTCAGTTTTTTTAAGCATATAAAATCCTCAGTTATACCATTGGAGTCGTTTTGGGATTTTTTAGATTTTTAATACTTTTAAAAGACTAGTTTCAGTAATGTTTATTGTCATGTCTATCTCCTTCTAGAAAAAAGGTCATTTCCAAATTCCTTAGCTACAGTTTTTGAGCTATACTTCAAAAAACTATTGCTAGATGGGAATGTTCATGAGTTAAGATATAAAATGTGTTCAAAACTATATTTCTATATAAAGTACAAAAAAAAAGAAATGAAGTATGGCCAGATTAATCCCAATTCGCGTTCCCTCTTCATTCATAGAGAGTACGATTTTTCTGGGTTTGATGCAAGTGGATTTTTTTTTTTTTAAATTTTTATTACCAATGAAATATAACTTCAGTACTATTATAAATTTTCCTGCACAAAGAGATATTCCGATGCTAAAATGAAATCAAATCCAGGAACACAGATACCGGTAACCGTTAAATCTCTCGCTATTTCCTTGCCATACAAACGACATTCATGTATTCGATGTATGTACATATTTTTATAGACTTAATGGCAATTTTGCTATCACTGTCTGATATGCTGAGATACTGATAACTTGAGCGGTTGTATTTACAGCCATTACTTAGGTTTGATTTACACTACAGTGATCCGATAGTCTAAGGGACAATCACAAATTTCACAATCACAATGCAGAACCATTAAGTCCGTATTTTATATATCTAGCTTCATTAATGTAGAAAAATCAAAAGAACCATACGAAGAAAAAGTAGAATTAAGTATCCATTTGATTAATTTTTCTTCACCCAAGAGCATACGATGGTTCTATGGACCGCTTGCCATTAGCGATTTCTTTTGGTGGTCCTTAGAACTATTGTAATAACCTTAGATTCACAAATAATTTATATACATAAATATTGTGGCTCTTGTGTTATCAAATACCATCCAGTTTATATAACAAATTTAACTAGATTCATCAATGACACCTGTTTGACATAGTTTTGATCGTGAAAGGGGCAATACATCTTAGTTTGAGCAATTCAATCACATATTTCATATAAACAACATCTCCATTAGATATACATTCCTACGACAGACAGTTCTACGCACCGGAATGACCCAAGTTCACTCGACCAAGGGCTATCAAAACTGGCAATTGGCAAAAGAGAGTATTGCTCACTTTTTGTGCACATTCGATATTCTAAAAAAACAATTATATTCAATACCTGAACCAATAAATGTGGCTACGTACCATAATCACGTCAAAGTTTATTACTCATTCGTCAGCCATTTCATTACACCAAATGCCTTCATTTTCTGGAACACATGCTAACTCATGTACATTAGGGTGGCCCCGTTTGTATGGAGAAAAAATAAGGTATCGATGTTTCCGCCTAAAATGAAAATTTGATTCATTCTAAGACTACCTTTTGAAATTTTTTCGTCCTTGAGTCAATATTTGGCGAGCTGGATCAAAGGATAAAAAGGTCCTTTTTCGAGGTTTTTTACATTTTCTCCATATTTCTTCCAAAGGAAGTATATGTAAATTTGATATCATATAAAAGGTCTTTAAAAGACGCATTCAATAGGTTATTAGAATCTTAAAAAAAAAAATTAAAATTCAAAAACTTTAAAAACTTTAAAAATTTTCGACAAAATTTTAGTTTTTTTTTAATTTTTTCATAGAATTTATTCAAATAAATATATGAAATTCTTGATCATAAACATAATGTAATTTCACCGAAATGGTGAAAGCTTATAAAATTTGAGTTATTTTGATGCCCATTACATATACTAAGAATTGAGTATACAGAGATTGTCAGATAGGGATGAAATTAGGTTTAAACAAATTTGAATAAACATTGAACTGGACTGAATTTTAAAAAACGAGAAAAACCGTTTCGGTGAAATTACATTATGTTTATGATCAAGAAATTTCATCTATATATTTGAACAAATTCTATGAACAAATTAAAAAAAACTAAAATTTTGTCGAAAATTTTTAAAATTTTTAAATAAATTTTTTTTTTTTTAAATTTTTAATAACCAATTGAATGCGTCTCTCAAAGACCTTTCACATGATACCAAATTTACATATACTTCCTTTGGAAGAAATATGGAGAAAATGTAAAAAACCTCAAAAAAGGACCTTTTTATCCTTTGATCCAGCTCGCCAAATATTGATCTCAGGACGAAAAAATTTCAAAACGTAGTCTTAAAATGAATCAAATTTTAATTTTAGTCGGGAACATCCGCAACTTTAATTTTGGGGCCACCCTAATGTACATATATAACAATGGTTGACGTTTCCAGATGAAATTCTTGACGAATTTTTGAGGAAAGCATTAACAGTCTGGTGTATACCGACCCTAAGAGTTCTATTTTAAGTCGGTGTAGATAATTACGTTCGATATCCCATGATTGATGATCGTGTTTCTGTCCGCCTAACTCCATAAGGTTTAAAAATGCTTAACAATTTTGTGGTACACTTTTAAGTATGCTATTGTTCACCAATATTGATGAAACATATATTGTTTAAAAGTTTCCTTTTTCTAGATATGTACAATATAAATTTTGTTTTCAAAATTCTTTCCATAAAAGTTGTAAAAAGAAAACATGTAAATAACGCCGACTGTAAAATATTTCCTTGTATTGAGGCACCCCGTTTTGAAGACTTAAAATTATTCAGCCTACAAAATCCTTTAGCTGCCATAAGAAACCCCAAGTTTTTTTTTTTTTTTTTTAATTTTCTTTAGAACTGTGACACCCCCCGTACTGACACTTTCACATAAATAATTTCAATATTTTTTTTTTATATTTTATTACCAATAACCAATAATAAAATGCATACCTTTTTCCTTGAAGTCATAAAACATATTTTCTGGTGTCATAAAATGGAAAAAGGATAAAGAAAATCATAATTTTATGCAACATTAAATGTATTTTAGCAAAATATTAAATCACACCTAGTTCTTATCTTATCTTAAAGGAACATCTTAAAGGAAGACAAAATTAAAAACAAGTAATAAAACAACAACACTGACTGACACCAACCAAAAACGCAGTATGACTTAAAGTGACAACAATTGACAATTCTGTACAACGATTGTGTGGTCATAATATTCTCTATGTTTGAGGTTGTTTGCAGCCTAAGGTGTCATAATATTTATGACAGTTTCAGGAAAACTACAAAGAACTGATAAGTAATAACAAATTTTGGATGACCCTTATTGGTTGCATATTACTAACACTTCTAAACTCAGAGCCTAACACAGTTACAAACGTGTTGACACTTAAGAAAACTACAAACTGCCAGGAAAATGGCAATGAAAATATGGACCACCATTAAAGCCAGAAGAAAGAAAAAAGAAAATCACTAAATAAAACACACACACCGCCAATGAATGGCATAGAAAGTCAAACCAACCTTCTTAGCGTGTGGGCATGTTTTCATACTTCTTCTCTCAACGAATCTTGTTCCAACACCACCAATAACATTAAATAAAGATACGATAGCAATAACCTTTAAAACAACCAGGTTCAACTTGTGTTTCAATGGCCCGAGTATGCCGCTGATTCTTAAAGAATGCAATCATTTGAAGGCTATTTACTGAAGTGCTCCTCAGGTACATTAACTACGAGTAGTTTTGAATTGTTTGCGGATATTTTAGAATTTTAGGAATAATATTAAGAAATCAAATGAAAATTTCAAGATTTATTTGAAAAAAGTACAGCAATATATTTTAATGGCGGATATTTCGGATTTCTATCAAAATTTTTTACATGTAAATACTGATACGAGTTGTACTTATTTATATTCGCGTTGTGTGAATTTGTAATGTTGATTGCGTTTGCCCCTAGTGGTTATAAGTGCCGAGCACTTGTCTTTACACAAAGATCTGCTAGAGTTTTGAAAGTGTTTGTTGCAGCACTTTAGGATTCCTAAGCAATTATTTTATACTTTCAGAATGCAGTGCAAACAATGTTTAATTTTTCCGATCCTATATTTAGCACTTTTGCAATTTTCAATCTAAAATTGTTTTTAGTCATCTAAAAATCAAATGCTGAAAATCGGGTAATGCCTAGAGGTTGCACATTCTATTTGATGTTTCGTATTTTGTAGCAATATTAAACAAAAAAAAAATCAAAAAGTTAATGTTGAAAAAAATCCTATTAAAAATAGTTTTCGTATTTAATTTTTTTGAAAATACAGTTATTTTTATGCAAAACTCGAAACTTCAAATAAAATGTGCAACCTCTAAATGTTATCCGATTTTACTTAAATTTTCAGCATTTGATTTTTAGATGACAGAACACAAAAAGTGCATAATAAGGTCCACCCTAACCTAGATCACTGAAACCAAGATCACTGATTTCAACATTATCCTTTGATTTAGTTGAATTTTACGAAGTAATTCAGTAAATTTTCCACCATTTTGATAGTCAATTTTCAAAATTAAATATTCGTTGTTCACGAGTGTAGTGAAATGTTAAAAAATCAATTTTTTTTAAATTATAGATTTTTACAAAGAAAACAGTTTAAAGCACTTGTGGTCAATATTACCAAAAAATTGTTTTCGGCTTTTGTTTTGTTCCCAATAAAAGTAACGAGTTAATTTTAAAGTTAATTAAATACTTTTCTGAAGTTTCATAGTTTTATTGGTAAAAATGGCAAAATCTTATTTTTGAGGTGAAAGGGTTAGACATGTCCCATGGTTTTTTGTTCAGTATCTAAGTCATAAGATAGATACAGCTAAATTAACTCAATTCTTTTTCACTTAAATTTTTTAAATATGTTTATCAAGTGTTTTATCTACAGATATGGTTGTCAGGTACTTTTTATCGTTTTCCCAACCAAAATTAAAAATATATCGAAGAAACAAATAAAATACATAATAAGCAATAAAGTTAGGTATTATAAACATTCTTATGTATTTGTCAAAGTATCTTTTTTAAAATAGTAATTTCAACTGGTTAAAAAAAAAATTGATTCCACTGAATTTGTCTCACAACACATCGTTTTAAATCGACCCAATTTGGGTTTTGCTAGTTTATATTTTATTGGTTAAAACTTGATTTTTCCGAAAAACATGCAATTTTGTTTCACGGTTATATCTCGGAATTATGTTTTCCTGTCTTCGGCACAATTGTAGTTACAGACTAGGAGAAAAAAGTGTAAGAAAAAACTGCATCTAGTGCCTCAAAATTGCTAAAATACCTAGTGCATCTAGTGCCTCAAAATTGCTGCCAAACTTTGGAAAATTCAGTTATGAAATCTTCCTCAGAACATTATAATACTTGAAAAAGCTTTTTCAACATTTTCCGGCTGTACATGGAAAATTCGGAAAATGTATGAACAATTTTTCAAAAGCTCATTAAATGGCATATCTTAACAATGGGATACCTTATGACTCCACCAAAATACTTCCCTCTGTATCGTTTTTCCATTGTCATGGTGACCTGATGTATGTAATCGCTCTCCTTGTTCTTCCGATTCGGTGGGCAATTAATGTAAGAACTCAATAAAGTGGTGATGCAGAAAATGTAATTTCAATTTCATAGGTGCATTGATTTTATAAAAGTAATTTAATTTACTGAATTTCTCATAGTTTGGCAGTTATGGGACAAAAATGGTGAAAATGATATTTTCATAGCTAAATATTTCAGAAAAATATCAACATTTTAGGAGGTTGTCTCACATTTTCGTGCCTTCGTCTTAGCTTTTTATAAGGACCCAGAATATATATACTTTTGGGGTTTTGCGGTGAATATTTCGGGGGTGTGTATAAAAAAGAGATACGTAAAATAATAAGAAGCTACTCATTGTGATCAATGGACCAATATTTATATTGGTAGCGTTATTCATAAGAGATTTGTGGGCGCTTAGGTGATTTTGAGAAGTGAACTATGAGAGTTATGATCACTAATGGATTGATCGTCTTAGAATTTATTTTCAATTAAATGGAAATATCTATAACTACACGCAGAAAAAAAATATAGTTCTGCATGGTTACTGTAAGCATTTCAACATTTGTGCATGTTAACTGTAACTATTTCAACATTTTGAACAATATATATGATTGTGGTAACAATAATATGGTTAATTTTTAATTCACATGATTGTATCAACCATATACATATATGGTTACAGTAAACATGTATATGTTTGTGACAGCCATTTATATGATGAAGGACTTACCATATTATGTTGCTCTCGACTTATGGATATCATATTATGATAAAATTATTAATCATATAAATGGTTGTCACAAACATATACTTGTTTACTGTAACCATATATATGGTTGATACAATCATGTGAATTGTAAATTAACCATATTATTGTTACCACAATCATATATATAGTTACTGTGACTATAATATTGTTAAAAATGTTGAAATGGTTACAGTAAACATGCACAAATGTTGAAATGGTTACAGTAACCATGCACAACTATATTTTTTTCTGCGTGTAGTTAAGTGTCATTATTAAACAGTTTAAGAGATTTGTTTTATGTTAAAGTGTTTTTCAGAAGTAGGATAAGAGTGCTATGATCAATTTTGAATTGATGCACATAAAATTTGGTAGTATGTATAATTTATATAAGAAATTTATACAACTTAAAATAATTTTCGAATGTGAGTCTTGTATAGTTGCTATGGTCAATTATGAGCGGATCTTCAATTACATATTGTATTCTTTCAAATTCCTGACTTTAAGCAAACACTAACACTTTCAAAACTAATAGTAATATAAATAAACATATTTATATTTATAAAAAATACCAAATATTATATATTATGCCATTTAAAGAGAAAGAAATATGAAGACAAAGTAACAAAAAAAATAATAAAATTACACTATGGATTGTTTTCAAAAGGTATCATGTGGTGAAAGTAAAAATCCATAATTTTCACATTTCATAAAACAGCCATAAACCATAAAAATGGCAAACAAAATTTTCAACTACGAGTAACTGCAGTTGCTGCTAGTGTTTGTTGCAATTGCAACATTGCGATAGTAGTTGTTGGTGGTGGGTACCTTGGCTTCAGCATTGAATTTATATTTTTGTTAATGTGCCAGGGTGTGTATGTATGCGAGTGCATTTTTGTTAAAAAGCGAGGTTAATGTCAAATACGATCGTGCGGCGACAGTGACAGCGCGAGTGGGTTTTTGGCATTTTTTTTTTTTCATTTTTGTTATTGGAGTTTTCATGAAAAGCAAATAGAAAATTTTCCTCAACAACCAAAAAAGATAATAATATTTTTTTTTTTTGTTTGTTTTTTGGCTTTTTCTTCCAACATCATGAAAATAACCTCAAAAATTTTCCAAAAGTTTAACTTGAAGAAAAAGCCAAACAAGTTTTTGGAAAACGGCAATAAAGGCGACGACTTAGATGGTTGCAAAATCGTACAGTGTAAGGAATTTTAGCTGAAATTATTGTTTCCAAATTGCAGTGATAAAATGAAGAAGTGATAAAGTTTAATATTTTTTATAAAATGTGCAGCATGTATGTATATGTTATCCTTTTTTGAAAAAAGCTCTTTATGAACACTACTTAATAACTTCGATGTATTTAATAATTCTAATCCAATAAATGGAGTATATTGAAAATTCTATTCCTATGACCTTTGACCTTTGACCACGATTTGTCAATACCTTGTATATCCTCCTCATGTTGAGCAAGTCACATTAACTACATTAAAATTAATCCAAAGTACTTTGTGAAAGTTATCAAAGGCAATATGAATTCGAAAATTATTATTGCTTTAAGCTTAGTACTCTGTTCAAAATTTCGTGCGAAATACTGTCAAACAACATATAAAATATTTGGTATGAAATATATGCGAAATAATTTCGCAAAAGCAGTACTCTGTTCTTATTGTGGAAAACATGTGAAATACATCTGGAAATCTTATTTTTCCACACGAAATAACATAAGCCGCACTTCTTTCGCACGAAATTAAAACCAACAGCTGATCATTTGTTCCATATAAAACTTTTCGCATGAAAAAAACATAATTTTTCACAAATATGAACAGAATACTAGGCTTTACGACACACATTTGGGACAGTGTCATATAAAATTGTGTTTTTACAGCTTTAACATAAGAAGAGAGCAATGTGTTATATTTATATGAGATGTGTTGTTGAAAATTCTAATTTGATACTTTTACTTAAATTTTTATAAACATTTTTGGATAAATTCTGTTAAAAAAATAATAACCCACTACTTAAAAAATCATATTAGAAATCGAACGAAATTCAACACACTTTTTAAAATTGCTTGTTTTTAAACTGATCAATTTTAATCACATACCTGAATGTAAAGAAATCTAAAACCAAAATCACGACAAGTCGATATCGTTATGATATTAAAAGTTCATTCTTTCCTGAAAGTATGTAATGAATCAAACAAATCAAAGAAAATTTCAATAAAATCTGAAAGAATTGGCAATATTGATCAATTACCTTTTGTGAAGATAGGCCAATCCGCCTGTCAAACAAAAAGGTAACTGGTTACATTACCTCTATCAAATTGGCGGTTGAATTTTCTAAATTTATGGGACATCGCGCCTTTAATTCAGCAGATCCAAACGTATATTAATTTATTAAATAATTTCAAGATCCGACCAATATGAAATTATATGGATTATTCTGATCTTATTAGAGAGACTGCAGAACTTATCACCATATATATATTCTTATCTTGAGACCCATAATTTTAAGACATCGACATATCTTAGACAAGTGGTAATTGACTATCTGTTTCACTGAATGATATAAACATTCTGCAAGTTGTTAATTACAATTCATTAAGATTTATTAGCATCGCACAGTGGAAACAAAGCAATAAAAACAACTTAGCGAAAACAAAAAAAAAAGTCAAGATGAAAAATTAACTGAAAAATATAAACTTAAATATCTTTTAAAGTACAAGAGATAACTATGATAAATAAACAGGGGTTTCTTTATTTGCTTTATAACAAAGTAAACTTCATTCAAATTTGTTCATATTTTAAAAAGTTACCATACAAAGTTTTACAAGCCAGAGGTGGTTTGACAACCTGTATCTCACCTTGTATTCTAAAAAGCTTATGTCCTCATCTAAGTGCATCTTCGGATTTTATTAGAAACTAGTTGACCGCCACGGCTTCGCTCGGTAGCTATTTACTGATGTAAGTTCTTCAAGTTTCTCCAAAAAATTTCTCTTATTAAGAAAAATTAGAAGTGAAAAAGAGGCAATATATTAAAAATTTAAATTTCCGAATTTTTAATTTTTTTTTATAAACCATATCCTGAAAATTTCTAATCGAATAAAAAAATCAGACAAATCGTTCCAGCCGTTCTCACGTGATGCCATTACATGCATGGATCATTTCATTTTTATATGTATAGATAACAATTTAAGACAACTATTTGCGAAGATAAGGACTGAGATCGAAAAAATCTTAACATACATATATGTTAATCAAAATTAATCCACTAAACATAAAGTTTTGATTTTTTTTGATTGATTATTATAATTTGCAAAAAATATTATTTTTATAGTTCTAATCAATAGTAATTTATAAACCTTTTCCGCAAACCCTTCCATTAAGGTTTTTAAAGAGCTTTCTGTCACTTTGTTCGAATAAGTAGTCCATCTCCGTTTAAAATCTACCACACTTTGGGACACCTTTTTGTGCTCTTCAATTCTCTTTTAACAAGAGCCCAATATCTCTCCACTGGCCTTTGCTGCAGGTAGTTTGGAAGATTTGCCTCTCTTGGTACAACTACCATACTATTGTTCTTGTACCACTCAAGACCTTTGTTACCATAGTGACAGGATGCTAAATCAGGCCAAAAATAAGGGGACACATTAAGAAGTCTTATGAATGGAATCATCCTCTTTTGTAAACATTCCTTGATGTAAATTTTTTTTTGATCTATTTACCTTTGTAAAGCATGTCAGTTATTATGTTTAATGTCAATTATGTTCATTTATTGTTAATCTGATTAAAATAAGTGACCAGAAAAAAGTGCATACTAAAATTATTAAATATTTTCAACAAAACCCAACTTGTTCCTACAAAAAGCTGGCCAAACAAACAAATATCTGCCGTCAAACTGTTTTCAATGTTATTAAACAGTACCGGGAGAACTTGTCCGTTGATATAAATCCTGGTTCAGGTAGAAGGAATGGTCCACATGATGTTTCTAAAGCCAAACAAATAGAAAGCATTTTCAAAAGAGCTCCCAACACATCCGGTAGGAAAGCAGCCCGGTTAGCTCAGTGCTCGGACTAGTTGATACGAAAAGTTAAAGCTAATGCAGGTTTAAAAACATACAAGGCTCAAAAAGTTCCTGACAGGAACGCTGCTAAAAATTTAGAGGCCAAAAACAGAGCACGGAAATTGAAGTCAAGTTTTATAAAAACATATTCTTGCTGCATAATGGATGACGAAACGTATGTTCTGGCAGATTTTTCGCAACTTCCTGGTCAAAAATTGTATGTTGCTGAAGCTCGAGGGAATGTTGAAGAAAAGTTTAGGACCCAAAATCAGACAAAATTTCCCAAAAAGTTCTTGGTATGGCAAGCAATATGCAGTTGCGGCAAAAGAAACCAATCATTTGTTACAACGGGCTCTATAAATACCGAAATTTACATCAAGGAATGTTTACAAAAAAGGATGTTTCCATTCATAAGACTTCTTAATGTGTCCACTTACTTTTGGCCTGATTTGGCATCTGTCACTATGGTAAGAAAGGTCTTGAGTGGTAAAAGAACAATAATGTGGTATTTGTTATAAGTGAGGCAAATCCTCCAAACTGCCTGAAGCTAAGGCCAGTGGAGAGATATTGGGCTCTTGTTAAAAGAGAATTGAAGAGCACAAAAGAGGTGTCCAAAAGTGTGGTAGATTTTAAACGGAGATGGACAACCTGTTCGAGCAAAGTGACAGAAAGCGCTATAAAAACGTTAATGGAAGGGTTTCCGAAAAAGGTTCAAAATTTCATCATTAGTGATTAAAACTATAAAAATATTTTTTTGTTTGTTTTTAAAGTGTAGTAATAATTTCAATAAAATAAGAAAAAAAATAAAACTGTAAGTTTAGTCGTTTCGTTTTCATTAACATATACATATGTATGTTAAGAATTTTTCGATCTCACTCCTTAGTAATTTTTATTAATGAAAACTTATTTTAAAAAAATATTTAAAAATTGAGTTTTGTAAATTGTATCGTAACTTAAATCGATATTTTCAAAATTTTCTCAGACATTTGGTCCAAGTAGGATATTGTCAATTACACAGAGATGTCTGTAAAGAAATGTCGTGGTGACAACTTGCAAAATTCGAATTGCTAAAGGTTTTTGTTCTTCAGAAAAGAAAGAACAGACCACCTTTTCAAAATCTTTGAATGATTCTTACACATTTCCTAAAATAAGCCACACAACTTGAATAACCAAAAAATTAAACATTTATCACTTTCGTTTTCTAAGTGTAAATAGTTAGGAGTATTGTACAACATTGTATGCATCCAATCGCCTTCAGTTTAATGTCGATTTTTGTTTCTTTAAAATACCACCTAGTAAATATCAAATAAATAATAAACCATTGTGTATTATTTGTTGGATACACTCATCCAGATGCAGCACACAAATATTTAATGTTTAAGCCCACAACAAAATCATTCATTTGTAATACAATTTGTATTACATACTTTTTTGTTGCTGTACATTTTAAATGAAAATATCATAATTTATCTTTTACTTTTCTCACATACATACATACATACCTTCATAGAAGCATTCATGAACAAAACGAAATAAAAAATATTTTTTTATTTATGACTTGTCAAATCATACTTGTCAAAAATACTTGTACAAACATATTTATTTGCTAAAATAACGTGAGCTGAATTAAGTATTTGTGACACAATTTCATTATTTCTACACAATTCAAGCAAAAAGGAACACAGGATTTGAAAAATCCTTAAGTTCATAAGGAAAATTAAAAGGTGAAAGTGTTTTTCCATGACCCTAACCACTACCCATTATACGTTGACTGTTCGTTGCCTTTGTCCATTGTTATCTCTGCTTATTAACTGTTAAGAGTCATCATATCATACAATTGTAGGTTTCGTTTTGTGTTGTGGGAAATGTTTTCTGTTCAATTGGCGCCTAATTTACCAGGGCTCTGCTCATTTCCTTTTGTTTCATATTTAATATTTATGAGTTTATGCAGAATTTCGTGTATTTGTATCTGTTTTCATAATTTTATCTTTATTATGTGTTAAAACATCTTAATTTTTCGTTGTTCGTTTTGCTTCTTTTGTATTTTGGTATGCAACTTTCTCAAGTTGTTGTGTGGGCATTTTTCTTTGTGTGATTCTTCGTTTTTTTTTTTTTGTCGTTTATGAATGAATTCATATTTAATTTTTTATGAAATATTATCCTTGTTTCGAGTTTGTCCTACACTGGGTATGTGGTTAATATTGATAAGGTACATTGAAATATAGCTACATAGTTAAATTAAAGGATTCTTTTTGGGTATTTGTAAATTTGTATACATCCCAATGTGGTCAGAAAACAGCACTTTTCGGATTATCTATCTACTATTTTAACGAAATTTACCACAAATCAAAGTCTTATGAAAATTTTTAAAGCAGTGGTTTATAAGATATCCGGGATCCCGGGATTTTTCGGGACCCAGGGATTTTTCGGGACTTCGGGATTTGAGTTTAATGTCAAAAAACATCAAATTCAACAATAAAAATTATTTATTTCGTTAATATATTTAAGTAAAAGTATAACAAAGCAAAAACTAATGCATTGAATTAAAATAAATTTGTTACAAAAAACATTTCATATTTATACCCGTATTATGAACTTTATAACAGTGAGAAATCCATAACTTAAAAGTTATTGTATAGTTTGAAAGTTATTTAAAATTGAAACTTCACAAAATTGAAACAAAAATCCCTATATTATTTAATATTTGAATATATGGAGGAAACAATATTGAATAAACAAGTTGTATATGAAAATAAATCCTTCTATTTATTCTATATTCAAATCCCCATAGAAGGCCAAAACTACATATAAAATTCGGGTGGATATATAAGATTCAGCACAGCTGAATATAACACTCTTGCTTGTTTTATATGCATATTATATAATGACGAAAAACATCGTTCATAGTCAACGCGAATTTATGAATAAAGTCTGTCAATGCAAGGGAGAGCTGCTGCCCTCTGATTAAATTAAAAAATCTGTCTCCGTTTGGATTTGAAGCGAGATTAGTATTATAATTTAGCTTTCTAGGTATTTTGGAAGCTTCAAAATTCTTCCTCAAATATCAAAAGTCTCGTAGTTTTCCGGGATTTGTTAATCCCGAAAAATCCCGGGATTTTTTTTCACAAATCCCGGGATTCGGGAAATCCCGATCCCGAAAAATCCCGGGATTTCGGGATTGGCATCCCTATTTTACATAGACCAAAAATGTGTCATTTTGATGCATAACTCCCCTTTAATTTTAGTTTATAAATATAGAAGGGGTTTTAGTCAACAACATATATTTTTTTTATACCCTTTGCCTTCGTGAGAAGGGTATATATAAGTTTGTCATTCCGTTTGTAATTTCCACAATATAATTTTCCGACCCTATAAAGTATATATATTCTGGATCCTTATAGATAGCGGAGTCGATTTAGCCATGTCCGTCAGCCTGTCTGTCTGTCTGTTGAAATCAATTTTCTGTAGATCCCAGATATCTTCGGGATCCAAATCTTCAATAATTCTGTCAGACATGCTTTCGACAAGTTTCCTATTTAAAATCAGCAAAATTCGTCCATAAATAACGGCCTATTTTTGATCTATATCTCGATTACTAAGTCATAAATATAGACAATATGGATATCTAATGAGTAAGTTGGACCTACTATGGATCAAAATCGGGAAAAATATTTTTTAACCCGAATTTTTTTTTACAAAAAACATTTTTTTGTCATACATTTTTCACTAATAAATTTGAAAAAATTAATTTTTAAATTAAAAAAAAAAAATTTTTTTAAATTGGAAAAAACTTAAAAAAAATTTCGAAAATTTTTTTTTTAAAAAATTAAAAAAAAAAGTTTTAATTTTATTTTAAAGTATAATTTGGTGAAGGGTATATAAGATTCCGCACAGCCGAATATAGCTCTCTTACTTGTTTAAATTTAAAAAGGTGGTTTTTGAGATATAGTCCTTTGAGTTTTATAACTCAAGAATTGAACTTTTGAAAGCAATGTGAGTTATTCATTATTCTGCAAACATTTTTAAAAAGGTATTGTTTTCCATAATTGGGTTTATTACGAATAATAGGTATTTTTTGTAAAATCATTTCATCGTTGGAGTCAAATCTCTTTCCACCGTGTCATTTCTTCAGGTTTGGAAACAAGAAATATTCCCTTGAGGCTAAATCCGGTGAATGGGGGGAAAGAGGGTTCAATTCGTAGCCTAATTCATGGAAACTCTGTGCACCCGATTGTGAGCAACCGCGACAGCCATATTGCGGAAAGCTTTCTTATACCCAAGTGATCATTGGAAATTGAAACCACTGAGCCATGTGAGATGCTTATGGCTTTCACAATCTCTCGCCAACACCATATCGTGATTTTTTCAATTGTTTAGAGCGTAAAAACCTCAACTGGGCGTCCAGAACGTTCGTGCTTGTTTTGAGCATTATTTTTTCCCGCAAAAAATAATGCTTAATGAGCAGACGAAATTCAATTTTTTTCCAATTTCTTCCCAAGTCACGAGGTAGTCTGTTATCAATGGTGTCAAACACAAACTAATAGGGGTTTCACTCGGTATGTATTGTATGTGTTTTGTGACATGTATTGGGAAATTTTTCCACATGCAAAGGGTTTTCCAACAAGAGGTATTATTTGGAATCACCCGGTATTTCGGTAGCTTCACTTTTGAAGCTTTTATTCTTTGACATTTAACAAGTAGAAACTACGCCATTACTAAAAATGGAACGATACACGCTTCAACAACGCATTGAAATTATTAAAATTCACTACAAAAATGGTGAAAACCTTGCAGTCACAGTTCGCAAAACTAAAGCAGTTTTGGGTCGTCGTGAAACACCTTGTCGGACCGCAATACAGAAATTGGTGGAAAAATTCGAGCTGTTGGGAAAAGTTAGTGATGTGAAGAATAAAACCCGTGCACGTCGCTCAAGAACAACTGAGAATATTGGCTGATGTTGTTTTTCATTATTAACGACATATCTTCCTCTTTATTATGAAATAAACATCCGATCATTTATCTCAATATTTTGAAATACAAAAATACAAAAAAGAGTAGAGAAAAATCATAACAAAATAAGTTTCATAAAAGTAAATATATTTATTGTGATTAGAAATTTATTAAATAAATATATAGTTAAAAAAAAAACAATTCTATAAACTAATAGAGGTTATGTCACACGCAATTACATATGTACGTGTGAACGTGGAAAATATGAATCGTATATATAACGTGAATTTTGACATACCCATGGAATTCCAAATGTATCGAATACATGTCCCAATACATATGGAATACATGTCATGTGACCCCCTTTAAATTACAGTTAAGAGCCGGGAAATTCAAAAAGTCTACTTTTTCGAATATATAGATTTGACTATGTGTAGGGAAACATATTAAAATTGTTATAGAGTGAAATTTCTTAGTTTTTTAGTATTTCTTGGTGTCATACATAATTTTAAAAAATACTTATTTGTTATAATTTTTTAGACTGCTGAACTTCGTCTCTTTTATTTGATACCCATGTTGGAATTTATTATCCTTTGAAATTTTAAAGTCCATTTAAAATAATATATGACCCTATCAAAATAAACTGAGTACACAGTGTTACTATGAATGGTCTCTACTTTCACTTTTCCATGTGTACAAATTACTGTTGTACGGAGTTATACCGCTTTTGTAAATAAATTTTTAATTTTTGTAAATTTAATAATTTAAGTCAGGTGGGTAATTACTATTACCGAAATAATAGCAAATACACTTATCGATAACATACCGTTAACGAAATAAACCAAATTAACGTGTCCGTTACCTTGTAACCGTTTCGAAACTGTAGACAACCTTTTAACCTCAGCCTCTCAATTGAATACGACAACTTCAGAAATATATCTTCCGTACAGAGAAAGGTAAACAATACAATGTTATCATAATTCTAATAAGAAATAAGCATACATTTAATGTGTAATAACTTCTAAACGCTTATGATGCAAAATAAGCTAGATTTATCGATGTTTGTGATCTTAAACCTCCAATATTTCGCGTAATGCAACTGTTATTAACATATTTAGAACTGAGACTTTAAAAGGTAAATTTACTCAAATATGTACCTAAAATGCACTACTTTTCATAGAATATTATGTAAGTTGTTATAGAAAACATATCATAACTTTTGAACCCATTAAAATCCCAATTTATAATTTTTTTTGTGTAGAAAAAATTAAGAAAATAAAAATATAATTTTTTGATATATCCAAGGATAAAGGATGTTTTACGATTTTGGAGTTTTTTTTGCTAAGAAGATATGTACTTCTTGTAAAATGTTTACAAAGACAAAACTAAAGTATTTAAAAAGAAACCATGTTTATTAAAATCGATAGACATATTCCAAAGTTATTCAATCCTAAACATTGCTAATTTTGAGGATTATAAAATATGAAGCATATGTATGCGATTGGGTATTAGTTAAAATGAGAATTTAAGAGAAGAATGCTCTTTTTAAAACTCTTTTTTTAGGTCGATATATTTTGGAATTACCCAAATTAAAAAAATTTTAAAATAAAAATTATAAACAATCAAATAATTGAAAATCAAATCGATGGAAAAGTATTTGATCAAAATTGATTTTGGGTTACTGACTACAAACATTTAAAATGAAGCCATAAAGACTATTTATCAATTTATTTTCCAAATGTTTGAAATATATGTGCAATTCCATGTCATCGTACGTGACATTTGTACGCCTATAGAGTGGAATAGATTTTTCAAAAATAAGAGTATCTGAAATATAAGTTGGTCTTTATGTTGCATTTAGAGGGTACTATATTTTAAAACAAACAATAAGTTCTTTGGAAACATTGTTGTCCAAAATATCGATCGAAATAAGAGTATATCGTACGTGACATAAAACGGATGTAATTTTGAGGTACTTGTAGAAATATGTTAAAATTTGCGAATCGTGTGAGGCGTTATGTTTTTTTTTAATTTCTTACACTAAACCGAATATTTTTCTTTTACAATCCGTCATATTTAAGTAAAATTAATCTTTGGATGATTTTATAATAAATACAATTTAATATCGTACGCGACATACCATACGTGACAGATTTTTCTCTTATAGTAAAACAATATATATTATGTACATATATATGTATACAAAAACTAAAAAAATTAATAGAAAATATATTGTTACGAATGTGCAATGACGATTTGAATTCAACGGTCTGTAACGACTGCCTGCAGCATTCATCATGTTTGAAGGCACGTCCATCATTGACATTGTTTGTAAGTATGGCAACACTAAATGTTTGAGCTGCTGGCAATGACATCGGAAAAGCTCTAGAAATCGAATGTACTAGTATGTCCGTTAAGAGCATTGTAGAAGATTCCCGATAGATGGCGCGTGTATAAATAGTGGGAGAGCTGGCAGTAGTGAGTAGGGTTCTATAAGTCGATTGTTCGATTGTTCGAACAATCGACTTTTTGCTGAAAAAAGTCGAAAAGTCTAAGTCGACTTTTTGGTCTCAAAAAAGTCGAACATTCGATTAGTTATCACAAAAGTCGAATAGTCGATAAAAGTCGAAAAAAGTCGATAAAAGTCGATAAAAGTCGAAAAAAGTCGAATAGTCGATAAAAGTCGACTTTTAAGATTGTTAAAAAAATTTTTAATTGCAACATTATACTAAAACAAAATATGCACAGAATAACATAATAATTTTATGTTATTGCAATTTGGTACACTTACATTTTTTCTAGTGTATGCAAAAATAAATAATAAGTAAATGTTCATAAAAAAATGCTCTTTCTACATATTATATATTATCGCCTTAATACATTTAATTTTTATTGCTAAACATTACACAAGGCGCATCAATAAATGCAAAAACCATGTATTTTTTACAAAAAATGGTAAAAAGTGGAAAAAAGTCGAAAATAGTCGGAATGTCGAAAATAGTCGAAAAGTCTAAAAAAGTCGATTTAACTAAAAAGTCGAAAGTTCGAAAAGTCGACTTTTCATAAATTACCAAAAGTCGAAAGTTCGAAAAGTCGACTTTTTAAAAATCGAAAAAAGTCGAAAGTTCGAAAAGTCGACTTTTTGTTTCAACTATAGAACCCTAGTAGTGAGTTGAGTTTATCATTGGCGCTGTTAGAATTAACATCAGCTGTCTTGTACATGTATACTTGTACGTTATAATGTGTGTGTGAATTTCTGCGAATTAATAAACGTGTATAAAGACACTGAGTGAATATTTGAACTGTTGTTGTTGTACATTCTAAATAAATAAAGAGTTGTTACAATTTTAAACTACTAAAACTGCTTTTTATTTGCAATCAAAAGTATCCGGTTTATTTAAAGGAAATAAACCCACGTTTTTAAAAAGGTAAAAATATAACAATATATTCGGTTTCAATAAACAATTTGATAATAGCAAAAAAACAATCGACTCAAATTCATTTCATACTACATGCTAATTGGGAGTTTAATTTTCGCCACAATCTTAGCCTAAATTAAAAAATTAAATATTGTCAGCTTAAACTATTATTTTTGCACTTAAAATGTTGTAATAAGCTCTAAATACTTTCACATAGTAACATTTTAGTGTTTTCTCCTATTCAAATCATCTTTATAAAAGTTTCAAGGGTTTTTGTTTTTTCAGTGGTGGTTGTCATTGTCGTGGAATTGCTCCTATGTATATGTATGTATTTGGAAAACAAATTGAAATTGAAAAACTAAATTATTCCCGTCGCCATAATTCTGGTTTTATTAATTTGCAATTTAACCCTGATGTGATTGCTTCCAACTTATTTCATTGAAGCTTTGTATATACTTAGATTACCTAGAAAGACAAAAATTGCATGTGGATTATTGAAGCAAAATACTCTTAATCGTGCCCAATTGTGTTGATAAAATCATAAGATAAAAGTTTTCCATATTAACAAAAATAAATGAAAAAGTCTTCAGAATAAAAAGAGCCAATCTAGCGAGTTTTTCCAAAAAAAGATGTGGCTGACAAAAATTCGACTTTTGGGTTAATTGACAATTTACGGTCAAAAATTATTCCAAAATGCTTTTGTTAGATTTCCTGGTATAGCTCACTTTAAATTCCCCTAGTATCTACCCATAAATCCTGTTACCCATAAGTGTTATAATATCCTTGACTTTAACACTTCATTTTCCAGTTCACAAAATTCTTTCAACCCAAAAAATTCTTAGCAGAACATATGGCACAGCTTCCCAAAACTATGGAGAGAAAAAACAAGCAAACAACGACAAGAAACGAATAAGGAACGCAAATTATATTGACCTCCCGAAAAAATTGCCTAAATTTCAACAATTGACTGCACAATTTAAACATTATGGCCAACACAGACATTAACACACATTCGTACAAACAAACACTCATGTACAGCATCTTTGGTTAAATGATGAGAAAAATTGCCAAAAAAGTTTATTGTTAACAGGAGAATATCAAGTAACGAAAAAGTTCGAATGCACACAGACTTTAAGGCAGGTGTTTTATACCAAAAACTTTTGGTTGAACTCATTCATAAACCAACGACCAATATGAAAAACAAAAAAAAAAAAAAATAAACGTGTATGCAAATAAAAACACACATACAAATATTAAACAAAAACAAAATTTAATGAAAATAATCAGACTAAAATTTAAATATTCACACGCTTCTCAATATGTACTACACTGAAACACAACCAACCAAACAAGCACTCAGTTGTTCAATCACAAAACCTTTCAATTGTCAACAGTGTTCAGTTTATGTATAAAATTTTCTCGACTTTTTCTATATTTATACACAGATAGTTTGATACATACTTGCAGATACATACATAGATATTTTGTTTGAATAAGAAGAATTTAACTTTTCCTTGTGTCACTTATATTTTATTAATAGAATAAACGAAGAACTACTTACTAACCTGTAGTAAAGATTTGTATTGAGTAGATTATCTGACCGTTGTATCAGGGTAGCGTGGCCGAGCGGTCTAAGGCGCTGGTTTAAGGCACCAGTCTCCTCGGAGGCGTGGGTTCGAATCCCACCGCTGCCAAGTGATTTTTTTTAAATTTTTAATTTTTGTTATTTTTTTATTTATTGTTAAATTTATATAATTAAGTTTAAATAAAAAGTGTTTTCTTATCTTATGTATGTGATCAATTATTGCTGAAATAAACATGGCTCATGTTCCATTAAATTCCTTTTTGTTTATCAATTGATGACCCTTGATTGCCCTTTAGCAAAATCCGCTAACATTTTGACTACTTCATACACACGTAATGTGTTTGTTTTTTTCTAAGCACATCGTGTGTTTTTTTAAATGTTTTTGTGGGATTTTTAAATTGCGTATTAAAGTATTTTTAGTAAAAATTTTGAGGAATATTGAGTTTATAAATAAATAGGTAACATGTTACTTATTAAACATATTCGCTTACTTATTGTTTATGTGTGAACTAGCTTTTAAATAAATAATATTTTAAATAAATTCGAATCTGTTTGAGAAAACGGGCTTCTCGTTTTTGAAACGATAAAACACTTAGGGCGGGTTTGTTACTTGAAGATCAAATCCCAATTAATAATCAGATTAGTTAATCTAAAAATAAATTTAATCTAATTTATTGCTAAATTATTGTCTAAATGAAGGAATGTTTCTATTATGGCTGAAAAATGTCTGTAAATACCGGGAATTCCCGGGAAAATTTTCCTCATTATGAACACTATTTCCTACACAAATATTTTTTCATCAGCTGTTCGTACTTTCAGATTTATTGCAGAGATTAACCCGCCAATATTGGGCACAAATAAAACAAAATAATCGACGACCCAAAAACCACATTGGTAAATTAAACTCCATTCTTCAAGTCAAAAACCCGCCCTTAGTTATTGTTCAAATAAGTATCCATAACAAAATCATGTTTAAGCAAAATGCATAAAATTGTAATTACTAATGGTGGCATTCGAATAAATATTATTCGAAAGAATAACATTTTTCAATTTAATAATTGTCGATTAATCGAATAAATTTATTTTCAAGTTAAAAATTAAAAAAAAATATATATATAAACAAAAATTTGGACGAAACTATCTCAATGAAACATAGTTTTTAATTTCAATTTGGTTACATTAAAAATTTTTTCAAAAACGGCTTTCTACATTCTTTTTCCGATCAAGTTTGGATTAACACATCAAGATCAGAACATCAAGAAACTTATATCACGACACTTATGCTATGTTCACATATGCACGTGATTAAGCTCTGATCACTTCAAAATCGAGATGATTATCCATACATTTAAATGATTTGTTAATCACTTTAAATTGACATGATTAAAAGTTAATCATTTCATTAATCACGTAGAATCACCTGAACATACCTCAAACTGATGATGATGTAGCATCGGCCACAATGAACATACCTTTCAGATGTACTACCGATAAATACATTTTTCATAAACAACCACAAATAATCCATCAATGCTCACAATTCCATCATTAATAAGTTTAAATAATCTGCTGATAACTTTATTAAAGTATTTCTTTCCATTTTGAATGCTTTAAAGCAATATAAATTTGCTTGTTATTTTTTATTTGTCAACTTAATTATCTCAAATATAATGTGAACGGCTTTGATTAACTTAATCAAAATTTTGCTTAAACGCGTTTAAAAACCCAAGTGTGAACATAGCATTAGACTTAAATCAGAACTTAATGAAAAACAAGTAACAGAGCTAAATTCGGCTGTGCCGAATCTTATATACCCTTCACCTAAGTATACATATTTACGTACATGGCCTTTACCCATGCAAAACTCTTCTTATATCAACAACAACAAGAAAAAAATATAATATTACATCAAAAAATCATATCAAGACATCCGACAATCATATTCACACGTTCAGTGCTGACTGATAACTAACCAAATAAACACAACAATTATTTTGCACAATTGTATGTTGAAAAAAATTCTTTATTTTGTTTAGTGCACCTACAAACAAACAAATACAAAAACTGAAAAAATAAAGACAAAATCATACACCCGTACTCATGCGCTTTTGTAGTTGCCTCGTTGTAAGAGCATAAGAATATGTGTGATTTGATTTTGCACAATTGTGCTATGCAGCGCTGCCAACTTTGACGATTTATCGTCATTTTGACGATTTTTTAAGTCAAATTTATTAAAATGACGATTGACGATTTTTAATTTTTCCCGCGAACAAAAATGACGATTTTTTAAATTGAACATAACGTTGCATTTGCTACCATGGATCATTTGTCAAAGCTGGTAAAAAAACTCTTTTACAGATTCCGATTATGCAAAAAACATATCGATTGGAAGAACAAAAGCTACAGCCATTATAAAAAATGCTGTCGGTAAAACTCAGCTCCAAACAATATGTGAAATCATGAATACCAATGCTTTTTCGTTATGTATAGATGAATCTACAGATATCAGTAACAAAAAACTGATGTGTTTGATATCTAGAGTTTGTCTAGATTTTGAAATATATGATTTCTTCTTTGGTTTGATTGAAGTCGATAAATGTGATGCAGCCTCTTTATTTACAGCAATAAAACCATATTTTTTGGATAACAAGATTGACTATCAAAAACACATGATAGGCTTTGCCGCAGATGGGGCTCCCAATATGACAGGAAAACACAATTCCGTGGCAAGCCATTTTAAAAAAGAAATACCAAATTTATTTATTTTAAAATGCGTGTGCCATTCATTAGCACTGTGCTCATCATATGCCTGTTTGAAGCTGCCATCATCAGTGGAAACTTTGACTCGTAATATATATAATTACATTTCAAACAGCCCTAAAAGAAATAATAAATTTCAAGAAATTCAATCTTTATTGGCAAGGCAAGGATTTTCATGCACTAAAAAATTAAAAATATGCGCTTATAATATGCACTATAAAGAGAGAAAATATGCACTAAAAATGACAAAAATATGCAATAAAAACAAGTTTTTTATTTGAAATATATTTATTAATAAAAGATAGATATAAATTTCAGGTCACATTTTTAATATATATGTACATATAAAACAACATAAAAGGTTTTAAATATATTTTTTCAAATTAAAAATAAGAAAATGCATGTATGTATGGAAATTATACAATATTTATATTAAAAAAAATCAGTCAATTATTTATTTTCATGTTACAAAATTACTTAATATAGATTTCTATTTGTATAAACAAATACACTTTTTTTTTAAATTTCCAAAAAGAAAACTTTGTCTGATCGGATGAAAAAAGCTTTAATACATTGAAAATGTACGCTCAACGTCAACAGAAGTTAAAGGTGCATATTTAAATGAAGCCAGTTCAATTGGAGATTATTCATTTTCAATTTGATTTTCTTCATTAAAATTGCTATCTAATATGTCAAAAATTGTTTTTATTTTATGACATCCAGTGTTTTTCTGTAATATATTCTTTAGTTTTGTTTTAATTTGGTAAGAAATTTCTCCGTTTACATTATTAATTTTAATGTCAGCATCATCAATTAATTTTACTTGTGCGTTCAGCGAATTGAATCCCTGTAGTTTAGTAATAGTTTCAGAAATAAAGATGTAATTTGAGCACAGAAATGCTAATTGGATTTAATATTATGTCACAAAGAGAACAATGTAGAAAAGTCGATATAAAAAAATTTTCGAAAAATCGAAAAGTCGACAATCTCAAAAAGACTTTTTCTTTCAACAATACAATTCTAGTGTCAATATATTTACTATTTTTACAACACTAAATAGAGTTGCCAAATATATGTGTACAGTGTATACTGATATAAAAATATCTCCAAAAGAAAATAAAATATGCAATACAATGGAAAAATATGCTAAATATATGCATTTAAAAGAAAAATATGCAAAATATGCATTTATAACCAAATATGAAAAAATATGCAACAACAAATCGATGCCATTTTGTTGCAAATTCTTCGATTCGGAAAAATAAATTGTCAAAGGTGATTTTGAGTTACTGACTACAAACATGCATTTGCATAGAAATCCTTGCCCTGTTTATTGGAATTCAAACCGAAAAATCTTCTTCATCCTTCACAGACCAGGTGGCTTTCACTGGAATCAGTTGTTAACCGTTTACTTGAACTTTTAAAGCCACTAAAAATTTATTTTGAATTCGCGGTCAATATTGATCTTATAGACACAGCCGAAGACATACTAAATAATTTGAACGGTATTCACCAGTTATATTTTTATTTTTTAAATTATATTCTTCGTCTTATAAACAATGTCAACAAACTTTTTCAAAGTGAAAGTGTACAAATCCAAAATATATACAGTGAGTTGTCCAGATTGTTAAAAACCGTCTTATCAAATTTTGTGAAAGAAGAGTATTTGGTTAATTTTGAAATCCAAAGTTTTAATAACTAAGACATATTTTTAAATAAAGATGAAGTGTATCTTGGCATTTACGTGAAGGAGAATCAATCTAGTTTAAATATTGAATATAGTCAATATAATATATTTGTTGAATTCTGCGTCCAATTTTATATTGAATTGGTTTCACAAATTTTAAAACGTTTTGATTTTGGCGATAAACTATTAGAAGGATTAAACTCCATTGAACCAATGGAAAAGAATATCAAGAAATTGATAATGAAGTTCGAGAATTACGTAATATAAAATTCACCGAACTCGAAACATTGGTGTTTCTAATTTAAAGAGAGCCAATAATGCAAAGGCCTTCCCAATTTTAACACAATTTGTTTCGAGTTTAATGGCACTACCTCATTCGTCGGCCAACGTTGAAAGAATTTTTAATATTGTAAATTTAAATAAAACAAAAACCAGAAATGCTTTGGATTCTTCAACATTACAAGGAGTATTGTTTTCAAAAGATTATCTTAAGTTAAATAATTCTCAGTGTTTTAATATAGCAATTAAAAATTACTTATTAAAAAAATGTCACACAGAAATGTAGCAGAATTAAATACCAAAATTAATTATTTTTTTATTAAATAATAACTTTATTTACATGTAAATAAAATAAAAATATTTAAAAAGTTAATAAAAAAATGTTTTTGGTATTTTTAACGTATTTTTGTCTTGACGATTTCTTGACGATTTTTTTCTTTTTAACTTGACGATTTTGACGATATTTTTTTTTTTAATTGACGATTTCTCCAAAAAAAAGTTGGCAGCACTGGTGCTATGGGCTGCGCACCATTGTTGTAGAATGTTGTTGTTGGATGTGTGTGGTGTTTACGTATAATAGAGATGCTCATATGAAAACTCATTATAAACAACTCTCTCTTTATATATACCCTTGGGGGTTACCGCGTAACTCAATCCGAAAACGGAAATGTTCGAAAATGTATGCTAAATACATTGCTATTCGAAACAATTTCCTTTCGAATCGAATTACGGAGTAACCCCCCTTGCCTCTCATGGTGAAGGATATAAAAACAAAAACAAAATAAGCAAAGAAATAACCAACACACATTCACACAAACGCTTTGTTGTTTTTTTGTCAAAGCATGCAATAAATTGTCTTTTTTTGATGAAATTTTCAGAGGTTGTCTCGGATTTTTGCTCATATCTCCGTTATTTATGGACGGATTTTGCTGATTTTAAATAGCAAAATTCTCGAAAGCATGTCTGACAGAATTATTGAAGATTTGGATCCCGAAGATAACTGGGGTCTTCAGAAAATTGATTTCAGCAGACAGACAGACAGACGGACAGACAGACAGACAGACAGACGGACATGGCTTAATCGACTCCGCTATCTATAAGGATCCAGAATATATATACTTTATAGGGTCGGAAAATTATATTGTGGAAATTACAAACGGAATGACAAATTTATATATACCCTTCTCACGAAGGTGAAGGGTATAAAAACAAGTAAGAGTGCTATATTAGACTATGCCGAATCTTATATACCCTTCACCTTTTAATTGCCCACTTTCAGCGTATAGCTTTCTAAATATATCTAAAAAATTTTTAAACATTTTACATTTAATTGCTGAGGAACAGATTATATTGTAGAAGTTACAAACGAAATGACAATCTTATATATACCCTTCTCACGAAGGTGAAGGGTATAAAAACAACAACGCCAAACGAAACACAAAACAACACAATACGCAAAGCGATGAAACCAACACACATTCAAACATACGTTTTGTTGCTTTTTTGTCAAAACGTGCAATAAATTGTATTTTTTTTTATGAAATTTTCAGAGGTTGTCTCGTATTTTTGCTCATATCTCCGTTATTTATGGACGGATTTTGCTGATTTTAAATAGGAAACTTCTCGAAAGCATGTCTGACAGAATTATTGAAGATATGGATCCCAAAGATATCTGGGATCTTCAGAAAATTGATTTCAACAGATAGACGGACATGGCTTAATCGACTCCGCTATCTATAAGGATCCAGAATATATATACTTAATAAGGTCGGAAAATTATATTGTGAAAATTACAAACGGAATGAAAAACTAATATATACCCTTCTCACGAAGGTGAAGGGTATAATCATGTGACTACTAAAGACCTAGGAAAGGTTTATTCGTTCGGATAATCGAGAAAATTATGCATTTTTATTCGATTAAAATTAAACTCGAATAATTGTAAATCCTCGTAATTAAACATCCCAAAATGTGAAAATATAGTGAAATTTAATAATTCAAGACTATTTTTACTCAAAAAAGATATAGAAGATTTTAAATGAAATATTAAATTCTTATTTCTAATAAACCACAAGCTATCTCAATCCGCATAGTCGTGAAAAATAATCAAAGACAAAATTTGGAATGAGTATGAAAAATGTGTAAATTTTTACAAAAATGGAACTTAATTGTTTTAAATTTTTCTCAAAGATTTTAAAAGAAAACTTGTAATATTTTTACACATTTGATAAGAACTAATTTTAAAAATTACTAATAATACATTTTTAAATCGGTATTGACGTCCACCCTACATCAGGCAATGGTCAAAGACGGTTATTTTTTAATAAAATTCTAAGCTTATCATTAAAAAACAAAAAAGTCACAACGAAAAAGTATAATTTGTTTTTTGGGTTTTTAGAATTTTCTAGGCAATTGTCACCATTTTTTAAAGTCAAAAATTAATTCATTTGGCACATCACAATTAAAAGAATTGTTCACCATAGGAAATTTTTAATTTACCATAGTAGTTTGCTACCGTTTGGCACACGCTCTAAACTTTATTTTTTGAAAATTATTGTTTTATCAGTTTTTCATTAAAAACTTTCAAATCCAAAAAAAATAAAATACCTGTAAAACCTTCATTCCCAATAAACCAGAAAACGATATGATAGCAAAATCGATATTACCTTATGGGGGCGATTATAATATCATATATTATTATTGAAAACGATATTAGCATAATAAAGTTTTCAAAAATTTTCCTTCCAATAAAATAAATAAATAAACTACAAACATTTGAAAAAAACTTCAAACTGAAAAATAATTTATATTCAAAATTTTCAAACAACATACGAAAATAAAATAAATATTAAATCATTTAGAACGTTACTATTTGATTTAAACAGTGGACAGGTAATAAAAACGCGATCATTTTCTTAAATTTTATGGTGATTTGTATGAAATATTTGAAACGTTCAAATATTTGCAAAAATATGTGGTATGAAAGTGATGAAAATATGTATGATGTTATTTTTCCTTTCCAGGTTTTTGTATTATTTCAGCCAAGATGTTTAAATATGCCTTGATTTCAGCGAAATATCTAGTATAAGATTAAAATATGTATAATTTTTAGCATTAAATAGCATTCAGAATAAAATCTGAAGCATGGCGATTTTACTATCGTTTTTATTGGAAATTATGATAACGAAAACGATATCATAATTGCCTGGAAAAGCGATATTATAAGGAACGGTACAATTTAGTCCGGAAAAACTATCATTTATGACACGCAAACGATATCATATATGATAGTTTATATCATCTATATGATATCGTTTCAATATCGTTTTAATATCGTTTGGTTTATTGGGATTTAAGCATTTTAAAATTGCGGATTCATTTTTACCTAAAGTGTTAATTTCAATTAATATTTAATCTACGTAAATATTTTACTCAAATATTGTCTCAAATATTCAAACTTTTTCCCTTTGTATTAAATTAATTATGGGAAAATAGTAAAACATACAGTAATGTTTAAAGAATTATTTAAAATATTGGATATTAGAAAATATTGATTTGTCGAACATGTTAAATATTGAAGGGTATCCCATGTATTGTCCAGACTTTGTCTAGATAACTAACAAATACAAATAATATGAATTTGTTGCTGTAGCTAGATTTCACTTGAAATTGCAATCTTTTTTTTGTATAAATCTTGACTGGTTGTCTAATTTGTTGTTGTTGCCAATGATATTTAGCCTAAGTTGCAGCAACAACTGCCACAGAAGTTGTTGTTATTACCAACGCAGCTTCTGCATCAATTAAATTTGGCCATTGAGCTACAACTTTGCTGCTTGCTACCAAACGCTGTCCTCATAGCTAATGCTTTTGATATTGTTGTTTTGAATTTGCAACAACAAAAAAGTTGTTCGTTCGTACATACTAAAAACACAAAAAGAGTAAAAAACAACGAAACAACAAACTATGAAATAAACCTGGTTACGAAACCCTGAAGAAAAAAACTTCCGCATTCATTTAAGATCATTTCTGTCGTTTCTTGCAATTGCTGTTGCTCTTGCTGCAACTGCAAGAGTTGCAGTTGATATTACTTTTTTTTTTGTACTGTATTGCAGCCTTTACTGCCTGCTGGTCTTGCTATATGTTTAACTGTCTGACAAACTGACTGCCACATTTATTTTCAATTTCAGCTTTAGCTCGTTTTTCTTATTTTTTTTTACAAATAGTTAATGTTAAAACTAAGAAATTCATATTATGTCGCCTGCATATTAGACAAACATCGGTATTTTAAATGAAACTACTTAGTCATGTGATTTGTCAAAAACTGGCCTCAATGGTACAGACAGAGGGAGATATTATTGTAAAAAAAGTATGTATGTATAATGTAATGTATTCTACATGTGGAGAAATCGTACTTGTACTACATACTTAGTGTTTCTACATTAAAATCATAAATTTGACAGTGAAATTTTGGATATTTTTCATGCATGAATATTAAAATATTGTGTAAATTTCCATAGAAATAAACTGCAACAGTATTTTTATTTTATAAAAGTTAATCCCAAATATGGCCAGTTTACCCTGGGATGGAAACTTATACTTGTAATCAGTCTTACCAATATTCGGACCTAAGTAGTCAGATCTGTAAAATCTGCTAAATCTGCAAACCCCTAACTAAGGAGTGAGATCGTAAAATTCTTAACACACGCTTTCATTAAAACTTTTAACCCAAGTATTAATTGATTTTTTTGTTTGATTAAGTTACCTTTGTAAAACATGTCAGTTATTATGTTTAATGTCAATTATATTCATTTGTTGTTAATCTGATTAAAATGAGTGACCAGAAAAAAGTGCGTACTAAAATTATTAAATATTTCTTTTTAACAAAACCCAACTTGATCCTATAAAAAGTTGGGCAAGCATTCAAAGGTCTGCCGTCAAACTGTTTCCAGTGTTATTAAACAGTACCGGGAGAACTTGTCCGTTGATAGAAAACCTGGTTCAGGTAGAAGGAATGGTCCACATGATGTTGCTAAAGCCAAAAAATAGAAAGCATTTTCAAAAGAGCTCCCAAAACATCCGGTAGAAAAGCAGCCCGGTTAGCTCAGTGCTCGAACTATTTGGTACGAAAAGTTAAAGCTAATGCAGGTTTAAAAACATACAAGGCTCAAATCTTTTTTTCAGTTTTCAAAATTAAATTATCTTTATTTGTTATATAAAATGGAAAAAAAAATAGGTTATAAAAACAATTTTTATGGGAGAAAATATTTTTGCTTTTAACAGACTATAACGTCATTATCTAGGGCTAATTATAGACAAATCTTAACAACAAAGCGTTTGCTCTTTATCATTTTAAAATCCCTATAAAAATCATTAATTAAATTGTATCTGAAAAATGTTGATGGTAAATTTCTTGTATAATGAAGACGCTTATTAATCTTTACGATATTTGGAGATTACATAATAAACTATAGAGTTTTAAATATATTTACAATCCATATATTATTAAAATTATATAGAACTAGCTTAACCCGGTCCGCGTTGCTGGTCCTTAGAAAACATCTGTTTTATATTGCATCTCGATGTCGATTTTAATATACAGTGTCGGACAAAGTCGGTGATCCAACCTTCAATGTTAATACATGTGGTGGCAGTCCGGCTGGTCCAATGAATTAAAAAATTCAGTAGAATAATCGACGGCTTGTTCTTCGTCATTGGGAAGTGGGAGCAATGATCCAATTCTGTGGTACATTTGGCTATGAACTTTAAAGGTGTTCATGAAGCCGACGTCATTTGAAAGCATGAGTTGCACTTTTGGATATTTTGAAGGAAGTGCTTGGAAATAGTATTGGCGCCGGAAATATAACTTAGAAGCAGCTCAAGCGGCTCAATAACTTTAACGTTTGAACAACACATTCCCGGGGATTCCTTAGGGAACTTCAAAATGCTGCAATGTAAGCAATGTTTGTTTATTGCGCCAATCAGTACGTCCATGTGATTCCTGTTGTCATCATACTTACCCCCATTAACACGAAGTATGGTTAGGTTTTAACTAATAGTTATATTTACTGACAGTTTTCATACAAAAATACTTTTAACCGACAGTATAACTATTAGTTAACACATAACCAGACTTCGTGTTAATGGGGGTCATAGTCATAAAATGCCCGCAACTTTAAATCGATTCTCTCTCTTTATCGAGCCATTCATGAGTGATTGGCTTCTAGTCTTTCGATATGCTGTTGAGGTATCTCTGCAGCACTCGAGTTATTTAAAATATTATTTTTTTAATAGATTTCATATGGAAATATGCAAGAGTGAACAAAATTTTTTATCATCGATTGATAAGATAAGATAAATTTTATAGTACTGGACATGTGTTGGAATGTATTCCTTTCTTCACTTACACCAAATATACAATAATCTTTTTTTTATGTCATTAGCGGTATAGTATAAAAACTTGATTTTTCCACGCCATTCCGTCCACAGACCGAAAATCAAAAATCTGTCTTTACAGTGTTACTCGCTAGGCTTTTCTGAAGATTCCGTGAAAATTTTATCAAAATCGGTCCAGCATACAAACATCTTTTTTTATATATATGTATAGATTAATTGACTTTTGACTTAATTGATTACCGTATTCAGAAGAGTTAACAGAACCTTCCGTAGTCATTTCTAATTTCAATGAAAAAGTTATTATGCATTGAACTTATCAAATCATAAACATTTTGACTATAGAGGCTATCCGGTCCAAATATATGTCTTCTTAAATTGGAAAAAACTTAAAATCTTCATAAAACATAGAGTACTGTGGTAGGGAATTACAGCCAAACAGGGGAAGAACATAATCAGTTAATTATCTGGGGCCTAATTACCGCAGTCGAACACGATCGAATACTTATTCGAACGTGCGAGTTTTTTATATTTTTGGGATTCTCTTATTCGATATCGAGTAAAATGTATACAAAATCATAATGGTTGTAGTCGATAACGAACGAGTTTTTACTCGAACACTAATAAGCGTTCGAAATTTATTTCGATTACGAGTGCGAGAATTTGCCCCCTGTAAACAACGTGAATGAAAACGAAGGTCATACAAATTATCAAATAAGGAACACAGACAACGAAAGTGCATAACATACTATTATAATCCAAGTTTTATGTTCTATTTATGCCGATCACTAATTTAAACTTCAGTTTTTATTTAATTTTAACCTCCATTGACACGAATTCTGGTTGCGTGTTAACTAATAGTTATAATAGCTCATTTGCTGCAACAACGTCATAACTCAAAATCTGTGTTATTTGAACTGAGTAATATAAAATATGGGCCATTCTATAGTCTTTCATATAGTTTTATCAGTTTTCAAAAAAGTCAGTTATTTTTTGTGTGAGAGTGTTTTTTTGTTGTAAACATCAACATTAAATTCTTGTTTTCTCGTATATTTAACAAGTAAAAATTTGGGTAAAATACAGATTAGAAAGATATTAATGTCTACTATTTAAATCTGGATTTATTTCAAAGCCGTTTTTCTCGAAATTACTTTTTTTGAATTATGACGTTGTTGCAGCATATGAGCGATATATCAAAATGTATACAATTTTGAAAAGTTTCATCGTTTTACCATTCATGATTTCAAACAAATCAATAAAATCGATTCAAAAATTACAGAAATTAAGGCCAGAAATTAATTTCAAACTTAACAAATATATATGTACCCAGTGTATATCCACCATCAATATGTCTATGGAGACTTGAGTCAGTTATGTTCCCAAATATACATAATTTGATAGAGTGATTGGTTTCTTAAAATTTACCCGCCAATTTTACTTTGATCAATGGTGACACCGGTCTCACGAACTAATAGTTCACTTTTTTTAAAAAATGTATGCTCTTTAACAATAAAACAAAGATATGTAATCAATTTAAGCTCTTTTACATCAATATTAAAATTCACAAAATGTTTTAAAAGCAATAACGGAGAATAAAGTTATTTTCTTTTAACACACCCGCTCTCACATATAGGTCACCATTGGCGGGTTAATACTTATGTGTATCTGCTGAAAACACAATAGGTCCCAAACAAAAGGAGGTAGTTGGCTGAAATTTTCCAAAAATACTTTCAGTTGATAAGGTTTGTTTGTGTTGAAAATGGGCAATGTCGGTCCAATTATTCACATAGCCCTCCCGAACATTCATAAATATTGTTACGTTTTAACCTTTTTAAAACTTTGTTTTATTTCCTTTAAAAAAACCGGATACTTTTGATTGCAAATATAAGCCGTTTAATAGTTTAAAATTTGTGACAACTCTTTATTAATTTAAAATGTACAACAACAACAGTTCAAATATTCACTCAGAGTCTTTATACACGTTTATCAATTCGCAGAAATACACACACACTTTACAAACTCAAATGTACACGACAGTTAATGTTAACTCTAACAGCGCCAATGATGAACTCCACTGACGACTGCAACCTCTGTCACTATTTATACACACGCCATCTTTCGTGAATCTTCTACAATGCTCTTAACGGGCAAACTAGTATGTTAGCATTCTAGAGCTTTCGATGTCAATGTTAGCAGTAGGGTTCTATAGTTGAAACAAAAAGTCGACTTTTCGAACTTTCGACTTTTTTCGATTTTTCGACTTTCGACTTTTTTCGACTATTTTCGACTTTCCGACTATTTTCGACTTTTTTCCACTTTTTACCATTTTTTGTAAAAAATACATGGTTTCTGCATTTATTGATGCGCCTTGTGTTAATTTTAGCAATAAAAATTAAATGTATTAAGGCGATAATATATAATATGTAGAAAGAGCATTTTTTTATGAACATTTACTTATTATTTATTTTTGCATACACTAGAAAAAATGTAAGTGTACCAAATTGCAATAACATAAAATTATTATGTTATTCTGTGCATATTTTGTTTTAGTATAATGTTGCAATTAAAAATTTTTTTAACAATCTTAAAAGTCGACTTTTTTCGACTTTTATCGACTATTCGACTTTTATCGACTTTTTTCGACTTTTATCGACTATTCGACTTTTATCGACTTTTGTGATAACTAATCGAATGTTCGACTTTTTTGTGACCAAAAAGTCGACTTAGACTTTTCGACTTTTTTCAGCAAAAAGTCGATTGTTCGAACAATCGAACAATCTACTTATAGAACCCTAGTTAGCAGCTTAAACATTTAGTGTTGCCATACTTATAAACAATGCTAATAACCGCATGCTATCAACATTGTTGATAAGTAGAAGCTTCTACTGATGGACGTGTTTATAAACATGATGAATGCTGCAGGCAGTCGTTACAGACCGTTAAATTCAAATCGCTATTGCAAATTCATAACAATATGTTAATTATGCGGCAATCCTGATAAAATTGTGTACCAATTAGTTCTAAGTACTCTGAAATTATACTGTAAAGTGTGGCGAAAATCGGACAATATTTATCCCTAGTCTCCATACAAGGCACCCCTTGTATATACTACATCTAAAGTATTATCTCTGTTAGATGACTATAGTGCGCTTTTAACTGGAATTTGAGCTCTGTTACAATTAAAGTTTTTATCTCTACAAATTAAATACCCTTTTCTCTTCACATACATTTCACAATCAACATATTTTAATACTCGACAAACAATTTTACTAAATTTAATTGAGGATATAATTACATCTATTTCAATTTAGTTTTATTAAGTTCAGAACAGTATTTTCGGTAAGTGCAAAAATGTATGTATGTATTTGTTACACATTTTATGCCTGTAATTTCAACAAATAGATATCTGCAGTATAAAATACCCAGCAGATAAATTTGCCTAAAAGGTAACTTGACATTAATTTCAAATCAATATCTACTGGGAAAAATTACCAAATATTTTTACTCCATAAGTAACGACGCACTGATTGATATCTTTTTGTTAAAATTATGGGTATTATTCTTAAAAATTAAATTTGAAACAACATGTAGAAAATTTTATTTCATGTACATATGTTAAAAAAAATAACAATAAATAAAATATGGTAATTTTAAAAAAATTGAGCTGATTTTACCGATTTTAAATATATTGATGTATTAATCATATTTGTAAGATTAATGGGGGCTTCGGAAAGTTGATTTCAACAGAAAGATACAGAATATATTATATAATTCCATTAATTAATTAAATCAGTTTGATTAAATTGTAATTAAGAATTAAAAATCGTCTGCCATTCATTCAGTAAATCCATTCCCAACATTTAATTACTTAGCCTCATTCGAAGGATTTTATTTAAATAGAATTCATTCATCGTTGAATTAATTCATAACAGAATTCACTAAAACTTTGAATGATTAAATTTTTGTTATTTCAAATCTAATACAAATTGAATTAAACCATTTTTTTCATTCAGTTTTGTTTTTGTTTTGCTTTTAATCATTTACAAAATTAATTGGAAAAAAAATTGGCTTAGATTTGAATTGAAGAAAATTTAAACATTCAATACATTTTTAATGCTATTTTGTAATATATTTGTGAATGATTCAATAAGAAATTAATTCTATAAAGAATGTATTCTTAGAAAATGGAATTAATAATTAATTCTTTCGAACATTTACATGTAAGTTATTTGGGGGCTTCAGATAGTTGATTTCAACAACCAGACATGGCTATATCGATTCCGCTATTTATAACGATCCAGAATATTTATACTTTATGGATTCGCCAATGAAAAATTAATTTCCACAAACGGAATGACAAACTTATATATACCCTTACCACTTATAGTGGAGGATATAAAAATGCACATAAGTATTAGTACCAATGGTGTACGCATATAAACAAAATCATAAGTTTAAAACTGTTAATCATTCATTTTGTACACACTCCTTAGGTTAGGTGCACACAATTTGTTTAGAAGTAGAATTTAATTATTAATTAATTATAATTCCAGGAGGACATTTATATGAGATCAAGTGTCAATTATGAATCAATACTCATCACATTTCAGCTCGATTCTGTTTGGAATACTAAGCGGCTGTTGTTAGTCCATTATATGAAGCTAAAACGTATAATATAAACATACATAACTTTCACACCTACTATTTCATGGAAATTCTCAAGAAACTTCAATAAAATGTTATTAGAATTTAATGACAGCGAGACCGTTTGTAACCTAATTAAATAGACAATTGAAATACTACATACAAACACATACAGTTGATTGATTAATAGGTCAGAAACCGTTATTAGGCCAAAATAAAACAACTACTACGACATTACTAATATAATTTAAATACTCAATATGCATTAAATAAATATGCAGCTACAAGTATTTATTTAGGTACGTGAATGAGTTTAAGTCTAAAACTTCTTATTAATTTTAATGCAAATGCATAATTATAGTGACTCTCCCTAATACTTAATAGCAACAACAACAACAAGTTGGAAACAAATCATACCTTAGCAAAAACATTGAATGGAAGAAGTCTCCTCTTTAGCCACCACACTAGACCACGTAGTAATATGGACATGTCGAAAACACAACAATTACACCTTTTTCTTAATACATACATACATAATTACATACATATCAATATTAGGGTCCCGTTTGTAAGGAGTAAAAATAAAGTGTTGATGTTCCCAACTAAAATTAAACCTGTTTAAATTTGTGTGTTGGCTTCAGTATTTCATGTGCAGGATCAAAGGATAAAAAGGTATTTTTTAAGGTTTTTATGATTTTTTCATATTTCTCGCAAAAGAAAAATATTTCTACCTACATAAGGAGTGAGATCAAAAAATTCTTAACTTCAATTTCCATGCTCTGTTTTTGGCCTCTAAATTTTTAGCAGCGTTCCTGTCAGGAACTTTTTGTGCCTTGTATGTTTTTAAACCTGCATTTGCTTTAACTTTTCGTACCAAATAGTCCTAGCACTGAGCTAACCGGGCTGCTTTCCTACCGGATGTGTTGGGAGCTCTTTTGAAAATGCTTTCTATTTTTTTGCTATTTTAAATGTGATTTCCTTTTAAATAAAACTTATTTGTAGATGAATTTGTGTGGATACCTATATAAATCTGGAAATAAGTTTTCCACAATTTAAATAAAATTTTAACTACATATGTAGTTTGAATTTCGAAAAACGGAATTAATTAAAACTGTTTATTTTACTTAAACTGTTTATTTTACTAAAAATTAAATACTTAAAATTTAACTTAAATTTTTTCCCAAAAATTACAAAAGTTCGAATATTTTTGGACTTACACTATCATTTTAGATATGGCATTAAAGCGCATTTAAAAGGCTTACACATGATACCAATATTTCATATGTTCCCTTTGCAAACAAAATATATAAACCTTAAAATATACCTTTTTATCATTTCATCCTGCTCGCCAAATACTGAACCCAGGATACAAATTTGGAGAAATGGTATCTTAGAAAGAATGAAACTTTTATTTTAGTTAGGAACATCCACTATTTTTGAGGCCACCCTAATGTATATGTACGTATCTATGTGTGAATGTATGCATTTTATAGCCTCTATAACTCTTTCTTTAAACGTTTTTATATTTTGTAGCTTTGTGCAATGCAAAAAAAAAAAAATTGCATGAACAAGAAGTACAAATAAGAACAGAAACCAACAAGAACAGCAACAACAACAACAAAAACAATAATAATAAAACTGTTCTTATGCCAAACTGAACAAACGAGCGAATGAACTGAAAAATCCAAACAAACCATCATCCAACCAACCCGATGATGATGATGATGATAATGATGACGATGGCAATACAAATGGCCCTGTTTACCGTTAGGTTTAAGTTTAAAAAACTCGGTCAAGAGTGTCTCATTCCTGCTGTGATTGCATAATATCCCGTTGGTCGGTGTTTGTTTTTATTTGTTCTCTTACTTCTGTTGTTGCTGTTATTATTGCTGTTGTTGGTTGCTGTTGCAGTTACGTTAAATGATTCTTGTTGTCGTCGTCTTCATTGCTGTTATTTTTGCTGTTCTGGTAGCTGTTTCTATTTCTATTCTGTTAGTCGCATTTTGTTTTTATTGTTTCCAGTTATATTTGTTGTATTAAACCGTCAGTCCTACAAACATAGCGATAATACGGAATATACAATACAGCAATGTACAATAACAGAATATAGACTACAAATACTGGCATGACTAGAAGACCGACATAACTAAAAATTTAGAATTTTTCGACATACATAGTACCCCAAAATATTTGTCTTTTAGAAAGAAATTCTTTAGATTTGGAAATGTGATTCAAGTAGTGTTCTAATTTCATTCCTGGACATTTTTATAACCTACACCACCATAGTGGGGAGGGTATATTGGATTTGTGCAGATGTTTGTAACGCCCAAAAATATTAGTCTAACACCCACCCCTTAAAGTATACCGATCGACTCAGAATCACTTTCTGAGTCGATTAAATGATGTCCGTCTGGCTGGTTGTCCATGTAAACCTTGTGCGCAGAGTACAGGTCGCAATTTTGAAGATATTTCGATAAAATTTAGTACATATCATTTTATCTGCCCAAGTACCAAGCCTATTGAAACTGGCTGAAATCGGTCCATTATTTCACCTAGCCCCCATACAAATGTCCTCCCGAAACTGGACTTTATCGGTCATAAATGTTTAATTTATATAGGTATCTACACAAGTTTTTCTCCAAATAAGTTTTATATATACGAAATTCATGTCACCAAATTTTATTATGATCCGTCCATAATTAGTCACAGCTCCCATATAAGGCCTGCTTCCGATAATCACTTTAACGACCATAAATCTCCTAAAAATATCGGTATACACATAAAATTCAACATTAATAACTTTCATTGGCCATATAAGGCCCACTTCCGAAAATCACTCACGAATATAAATTATTGAAATTTTGAATGAAAAATATTTTTGCTCATTTACATGTTTTATACTAAATTAAGGTAAAAAACATTATTTTTTTTTTTTTTTTAATATAAATCAATAAAATAATTGTATCTTTATTAAAAGATTTAAAAGGTCCGACTAAGAAAATAAGCCTTTTTAGAACGCTTAAAAACTTTTTAATTCTAATTTTGATTACTTCTTTTAAAATGAGGAACCGCAGAATAAAACGCACTTTTTCGCATTTTTCGACAAATTGTTTTTTGGTATTTTTATAATATTTGGGTTGAAATCTTCTAGAAACAATCAAGTTAGTAACATTTGTTTACTAAGTAAATGGGTTCTAAAAAATGTGTGCTTAACAAAACGTACTTTTTTAATTTTTTTCAAGAACACTGGTATAAAACGACAAAAATATTACTTTTAATTTAAATGTCTAATTTGTTTATATATTCGATTAGTTTTAAAAACATTCAGTCAAAATATTAACGTTAAAAAAACGCATAAAAAACGTACTTTTTAATTTTGTTTTAAACAAAACGTACTTTTTTACTTTTTTTAACAAAAGGTTCTTTTCCGATATAAAAGCGGTTTTATATCAAAAAAAAAAAAAAATAAAACTCAATTTAAAAGTTAACAAAGTAGGTTTTCAAGCTTTCCAGATCGCTTGTGACATTTGTCTAAATATAAAAAGTATTTTAATATAGTTGGAGTATTTGTTTTAAAAAAGTTTTTTGGATTTTTAATATTTTTTTAAGTTTTTAATACACTAAAACTCATAAAAACACACTTTTAGAAAAAACCGGTTTCTTCGATATTCGAAATGTGAGCTTTTCAAAAAAACCGAAACCGACTTAATGAAAATAGCCGGTTTAAACCGTTTATTAAAAACCGGGCCGATCACCCTAGTATTATTATTATTGTTTGCTCAAAATATGAATATCCTTAAAAGTTTTAATGATAAGAATCCTTATACATCCTTTAAAAACTTAAAATTTCAATTTGTATTAAGTCGATCAACTAGAAAGTATAAATTTATGATCGATTATGGTCAATAGTCTATGTTATGGAAAATAATAAATATGTAAATAAAGACAAGTAAGTTTGTTATATTCTGCTGTGCCGAGTCTTGTATACCCACCATCAATATGTGACAATAAAATATTTTTCAGTTATAGGTCAATTATGTGTTATCTGTACAGAATAAATACTGTAATTTTAAGAAGAAAACTTTTTCTTTCCCGGGTACTCTTTCACACCCGGGTACCCTGTCCTCGAAAAAATAATAGAGGTAACCTTATTTTAACCAATATAAATTCCTTAAAATTACAATAATTATGGCAATACTTTAAATAAAAAATATAAAAAACCACCGCGTTCATAACTTTTTTTTGTAAATTTTAAGCTTGTGAAAAAAAAGTGAAAATAAAGTAAATAAAATTGATATACAAAATTAAATGGTGTGCTAAATTGTTAATTTAATTTTTTCATATGTTCTAAGATTATGAAAATCGAACAACTAATTAGAAATATGTGTCTTAAAATATATTTGAAGTTTTTTGATTATAGCTCAAAATATAAGGACATTTTTAATCTGAATATGTTATGTTATTTACCAATTAATGGCATATAATTGACTAACATCTTTAGAAAATAGAGATATGTTTTTTTGAAATATCCTTTGTGAGAGTATCAAATTCAGTATCTAAACTATTTAAAATGGTATTTTTGGAAATATGACTTTCTTATTGCAAATGAGCAAAATATGTACATATATAACCAGAAGTTTCTATACATACTTGTACGTACATACGGGTGTAAATGAAAATTCTGTATATTGTTTATATATTGGTGTTTCACTTGATGTTCTCCCAGTACTCCCTGAACAGGAGAAGAATCCTATTTAAAATAATTTTATAATATGTATCATAAATTATACAATTCAGAACCTGGCGAAATTTAACAAGCCTTCATTTTAAAATTAAGATAACCAATTATTTGTTATACAATAATTTTGCAAAATTGCGCCCTTGTGGAAATCGGTTACATTTGATATGCATATTGTCTATATAGTTGACTTAGCAAACGAATACGGATTGAAAAATATTATTCCCGAATTTGACCCATTGTCTTTGAAATTCCTTTATTAAATTTTAATTGAAAATATGAGTGATATATTTTCATAAAATATCGTCCTTTCTATGGTATCATTCCCAAAGAAAGTTCTCGTCGAATGTGTGAACCTATAAATTATAATCTGTCCGCATATTTGTAGCAACTGCAAACTTGAAAAAAAAAAACGGTGTCGCATTTTAAGTGGCTTTCTTCTGTTTTTTTTTTTTTTTGTTTTTCATTGATCTTCTAGGAGACAGTCCCGAACTAGTGATTTTACCCATAATTTAGGGTGGGTACTAGTTACTTCAATAGCTATGTGACTAGTTATTTTAACACGTACATGTCCTAAGCAGGGGGTCAATTGACCCTTTTTGACTACAATGGAACTGTCTAATAGCTGGTCGAAAGTAGTCAACGCATTGAATGGTTAAATAGTGTCAGTTACCTTACTAGCTACCTAAATGGTAACTTGATCAGCTACATAACTAGTTATTTTAACATGTACGGGTGCTAATTGACCTCAAATAGTCAACTAAAAAGACATATTCATAGGCAGTACAATAAACGATAGCTTGCAAAAAAAATGTTTTTCAACAACTCTCCAATGGATTGCTTCTGGTGGGTAAAATAACTACTTTCTAAAGTGCAGTACAAAATAAACGTTTAAAGTGACTTCACTATAGGTTACTAAGAGACACTAAAGTGACTATTGACTTCATGTTATGTTACATGGGGTATCAGTATACTTAAGCAAAAATAATAATTAACTGTATCAGTTTGAACGAATTACTCGCAAAACGTTTAACGTGACAACACTCTAGATTACTTAGAGACACTTAAGTGACAATTGTCTTCACGCTAAATTAACTGGGATGTATAAAGTAACCAATTGTCTTCTGTCTGCACTACAAAGAGCACATACGTGTCAAATGACCAAAATATATAAATTGGAGTCACCCAAGTAATAAGACATTTGTGACGATTACTTTCTATAAGGGATACATTGACTACTGGCTTAACTGCTGGGGTGTGTATGTTCAGTTTTTTTTTCAGTACATTGCAAATACATACATGCATGCAACTGCATAAATTGTAATAACTTGGTTAATTGATCGGTAACTGGTCTAATTTTTCCTAAATGAATTAATATGGTTGTTTAGTAAAGAGAAATATGCATCCTCTATCGATTAATTAACGTTTAATAATAAGTATTTAAAAAAAAAAAAAAAAAAAAAAACTAAAAAAATGCTTTTTTTGAAAATGGTCCAGCTCACGAATGGTTATCACTAGACCCAAAATAACTTTGGGAGACATCCTAAAAAAACAAGGTTTAATTTGAGGGGGGGTGATAAAATCGCTTTTTTTCCTCTCCATAAGAAGTGAGTCGCTCTAATATACATAGGGCCATATTTTATAAAACGAAACGACAAACGTTAAACAAATTCTGTATGGAAAATATTCAAGTTTAAAACCTTTTTCCCAGTATTCTTCATACAAATTGGTAACGTTTCTGAACGCTTTGTTTTATGAAATGAGGCCCATAATTTATTAAATTCTGAAAATAAGGGTATAATTTTATAAAACGAAACGACAAACGAAAAAATAAAATTCTATGGAAAATATTCAAGTTTTAAACCATTTTCCCAGTATTCTTCATACGAATAGCTTACGCTTCCAAACGTTTCGTTTTATAAAATAAGGCCCTAAAAAGTATTTATTATTATGGTATTGACGTTTGGAAGCGTAAGCAATTTGTATGAAGAATACTGGGAGGAGGGCTTAAAACTTGAATATTTTTCATACTATTTTATTTTAACGTTTGTCGTTTCGTTTTACAAAATTAGACCCTAAGGTTTCATTTTTTACAAAAATGTTCTGGCCCATTTAGTGTTTCAGTATTTCATTGGATATCCCTCGATTTTTATAACTGCTTCACAGCGTCGATGTATTGAACCAATTAAAGATTCTATCGTCTCCTTTTGGAGTCCGTATTTTGCGATCTACAATTTTCCATAGGTTTTTTTATGGCAGAGACCCGACGATTAAGCAGGCCACTTCAAAACACGTAACTCATTGGATAGTAACCACTCGGTTACATCCCTAGAGATATATTTGGGGTTATTGTCGTGCTGGAATCTCCAAACTAGGAGCATATTATTACGTTTTAACCTTTTTAAAACGTTTTTTTCATTTCCTTTAAATAAACCGGATACTTTTGATTGCAAATAAAAGCCGTTTAGTAGTTTAAAATTGTAACAACTCTTTATTTATTTAAAATGTACAACAACAACAGTTCAAATAGTCACTTAGTGTCTTTATACACGTTTATCAATTCACAGAAATGCACACACACTTTATAATGTTCAAGACAGTTGATGTTAACTCTGACAGCACCAATGATAAACTCACTGACGACTGCAACTTCTGCCACTATTTATACACACGCCATCTTTCGGGTATCTTCTACAATGCTCTTAACGGACAAACTAGTATGTTCGAATTCTAGAGCTTTCGATGTCAATGTCAGCAGTTTAAACACTAAATCCCCATTCATACTGTGAAACATTTGCTGCAAAACATTTGAGTTTGTTGATGAAAGGGGAAAGAGAAACGGAAAAGGGTACTCTGTTTCATGTACATGAAGTTTTTGTTGAGTATGTCATCCACATTTATTCGTTCTATAGAGAAATGTCAAAAACTGAAAAGCAAAAACTTTACAGTGTGGACACGAATGCAGTTTCAAAAGAGAATTTAAAAATGTTTTGCAGCAAATGTTTCACAGTGTGGACCGGAACTAAGTGTTGCCATACTTACAAACAATGCTAATAACCGCATAACTTTGTTGATAAGTAAAAGCTTCTACTGATGGACGTGTTTTGCAAATTCGTAACAATATTTTCTCTGCGTCTGGATACATACACAGAGAAAAGAGATTCGTATTCACAACCGAATTTGTCGCCAATCGAATTTTGTCGGTTGCATGTACTATCACATAATTCGATTCAGACTACTGTTTATATGGTAATCACAACTGTTAATTAAAAAATAATTGGGTTGGAATAACCAGCAATTTATATATAATTACATTAGACTGGCCCAATGAAAAAAAAATATTTTTTTATTATTACTAAATATGTGTTATAATTTATTTATTGGAATTTATGTAACAAACATTAATATATACACACAAAAAAAGAATCGAGGCTATATTAACTAAGCTTAAATAGTTAATTTCTTTTTATATGAAAACTAAAAACTAGGTTGTATTATCTATGCCAATAGCTAATTCAAACAATACAATTTAATTAAAAACTATGCTAATATAACTATTGGAATTAGTAATTTGATATTTAGTATCTTTTTCGAAGTTTTTTGTTTATTTTATTGTCAATTTAAAATATTTTTGGTGCAAAAGTGTATGTATGAAATTATCTAAAATTATAGTTATATTAACTAAGAAACTTTGTAAATGCCATTCTACCCTTGCGCTTAGTTAAATTTATACTATATTTTTAGGAAATATAACCTATTTTTTTGTGTGTAATAATAGGTCTGTTCATTTACTTTCCCAGTAAATACTTGCAACGAGAGAATAAAATTTACAAAATTACTCTCTTAAATTCTCAAAAATAGTAAAAAGTAAATGAACGCTTTTCCAGTAACAATTGGATCCAATTTGGTCCCAATATCTTACAAATCTTGGTAGCCTGCTCTGGATCCTTAATTTATACACATAATTTTCTTATTTTATTTCTTTTAAAATGTATAAATACTCACATTTTCTTCAATTTTATTGAAAATTCTTTTTTTTTTACATTTTTTCACTACAAAAATAAAATTGTAAATAAGTAAACAATAACATAAAACATATAAAAATATAAGCTGCTAACTATTACGAGTTCAAAATAGAACTTGTAATAGTTGGCAACGAGAGAACACTCTCTAAAATTTATACGCTCTTGATTTTTTCTCTACTTGCAAGTTTTTTGCGTTAATGAACGCTTCTCCAGTAACAATTGTTACTAAATAGTAACAATTTTTAGTTATTGAACAGAGCTAATATATACAATAATTTACTATACATGAGAAGAAAAGACGTTAAAATTTGATTTACTTGAATGCTACAATTCATTCTTTATACATACATATGTACATGCTCCGATATTTCCAAAAGCTACATGGACACCGGTACACATATTACCAAACAATTCAGATTATACCACGTATCAACATTGAGGCTTGACGACAAATTGCGACGTACTTGCTGTGTGTATAGCATGTATTCAATTCCTATTACCCTGAAGAACAGCTCGAAAAGATAAGAGTATTTCATTTCTCTATAGACCAGTTTAAACGTTCATTGGCCAATTGTACGGTTTTTATACCCATCACCATTAGTGGCAAGGGTACATATACAGTGGTGGCCAGCTAAGTACGGACAAAATTGTTTGTTATATTCCATGTGATTATCAATTAATTTTTCAATTTAAAATTTTCCTATGGTGGCAAAATTTTATATTTTGACTCAAATAAATTTTGACAATTGTCTAGAAAATCCAAAATACTTAGGACATAGAGAAATATACATAGAGCGGAAACTCTCCTGTCAAAGACCTAACTCAAAAACCTAAGTGCTGAGAATGTATTAGTAAAAAAAACTATGTGGAAATAAAAACAACACTCGTATATTTTGAGTAAAATTTTTGTTTGATTTTTTTTCTAGTTTCCGCTCTTGTTGTTTCTCTATGACATAGGCCCTGAACATGAAGAAAATATACATAGAGCGGAAACTAGAAAAAAACTCAAACAAAAATGTTACACATACGAGTGTTGTTTTTGTTTTCACATAGTTTTTTTTTCTAATACATTCTCAGCACTTAGGTTTTTGACAACTGAGTTAGGTCTTTGACAGGAGAGTTTCCGATCTATGTGTATTTATCTATGGCCCTGATTCAGAAAAACGAAAGGAAAACCTTTTTCACTCAGTTTTTAAATAGTTGTTAAGTGTTTTTCATACAAAAATTTGAAAATTGTTTTCCTTTCGTTTTTCTGAATCAGGCCCTTAATAACAAGTTATTTGTTTTTCACTCTTAATTGATATATGTACATACATTAGCAGAAACGCATTATACGAAAAATTCTAAGAAATGTTCCTTTAAAAATTGTTTGTGAATAAGGCCATAAATCTTCAATAAAATGAAAATATTTACATTAGGCTGGGTCGATTTGTATGGACGATCAAAAAGTAAAAAATCGTATAGCAGAAACGCAATATACGGAAAATTCTAAGAAAATTTCCTCAAGAAACCATAGGTCTAAAATCAAATCCTTTCAAATATTTGTACCTAAACAGCTGGACGCCACTGTATATAAGTTTATAATTTCTTAACTTATCGGATTCTAATGCTGTAATTTATAAGATATTATATATTGTTGTATTAGAAAGGCACTTAATAAATACAAATACAATTTTTTTCGTTTGCGATCCCATAAAATATGTACATTAGGCTGTGTCAAATTGTATGGACGATCAAAAAGTAAAAAATCGTATAGCAGAAACGCAATCTACGGAAAATTCTAAGAAAGTTTCCTCAAGAAACCATAGGTGTAAAATCAAATCCTATCTTGCGCATTTCGTATTTTATCCAATAAAAAAAAACTATTAAAAAAATATATTCTGAAGAAGATTGTATTTGATTTTAGACCTATGGTTTTTTCGGGAAACTTTCTTAGAATTTTCCGTAGAATGCGTTTCTGCTATACGATTTTTCGTGAACAAAATTTACCCATTATTATTATATTGGTTTTTCAATTTTAGCTAATATTTTAAATAGTGCAAAAAAAACTTACAAATAAAAATTATCGAAATCGAGTACTTTGAGTGGAAATTTAACATGTGTTTTGTTATTGTAACAAAAACAAAATACATGTAAAATTTCCACTCAAAGCACTCGTTTGCTATAGAAAAACAGCACATAAATCTTTAATAAATGAAAGAGGACAATCTCTAGAAATGAACAAATTTTTTGTTTTAATTTTTCAAGGCGAAAAATTGTAAATAATGTCCTTTGAAGATTTTATTTTTTCATATCCCTGAGTATTTCAAAAATATATAAGTATATAAGTACTGATATCGTAAAATTCTTAACACACGTTTTTCATTAAAACTTTTAACCCAAGTCTGATTAAAATGAGTGACCAGAAAAAAGTGCGTACTAAAATTATTAAATATTTTCAACAAAACCCAACTTGGTCCTACAAATGGTTGGCCAAAAAATCAAAGGTCTGCTATCAAACTTTTTCCAGTGTTATTAAACAGTACCAAGAGAACTTGTCCGTTGATATAAAACCTGGTTCAGGTAGATGTTTCTAAAGCCAAAAAAAATAGAAAGCATTTTCAAAAGAGCTCCCAAAACCTCCGGTAGGAATGCAGCCCGGTTAGGTCAGTACTCGGACTATTTGGTACGAAAAGTTAAAGCTAATGACGTTTAAAAGCATACAAGGCTCAAAAAGTTACTGACAGGAACTCTGCTAAAAATTTAGAGGCCAAAGACAGAGCACGGAAATTGAAGTCAAATTTTATACAAAAAATATAACTGCTGCATAATGGATGACGAAATGTACGTATGGAAAATTTTTCGCAGCTTCTGGGTAAATTTTTTTATGTTGCAGATGATCGAGGGAATGTTGAATAAAAGTTTAGAACCCAAAAGCAGACAAAATTTCCCAAAAAGTTCTTGATATGGCAAGCAATATGCAGTTGCGGCAAAAAAGCCAAACAGTTGTTACAAAGGGCTCTATAAATACCGAAATTTACATCAAGGAATGTTTACAAAAAAGGATGCTTCATAAGACTTCTTAGTGTGTCCACTTATTTTTGGCCTGATTTGGCACCCTGTCACTATGGTAAGAAAGGTCTTGAGTGGTAAAAGAACAAAAATGTGGTATGTGTTCTAAGTGAGGCAAATCCTCCAAACTGCCTGAAGCTAATGCCAGTGGAGAGATATTGGGCTCTTGTTAAAAGAGAATTGAAGAGCACAAAAAAATGATCCAAAAGAGTGGTAGATTTTAAACGGAGATGGACAACCTGTTCGAACAAAGTGACATAAGCACTATAAAAACCATAATGGAAGGATTTTCGAAAAAGGTTCAAAATTTCATCATTAGTGACTAGAACTACAAAAATATTTTTTTTTTTTTTGTAAACTGTAACAATAATTTCAATTAAATAAAAAAAGATTCAAAACTGTAAGTTTAGTGGTTTCATTTTTATTAACATATATGTATGTTAAAAATTTTTCGAACTCAGGCCTTAATTGTTTTATATATTTATCTCGAGATTCGTGCTACTTTTACCAGACTCAGCCAAATACGATATGGCTGAAGAATCCAGATAGAGAAAACATTCTAAGGCACTATCAGAAGAGTCCATACAATTACATGTGAATTTGATGTGGAATCGCTGAGTATTGACTCTCAATCGGAAATTATTTCGGAATTTTTAACAACTTGAAATGAGCTTGACGATGCAATGTTGCATTTTATAACACATGCGGACTTTGATGATCTGGTGCGTGACACAAATATATCGCAGAGAAATGCAGAAATATTTGGATCGATTACAACAGTGTAGATTGGATGACCAAACTGACATCACAGATATTGAAAAACTTTTCGAAACCTTTAAACCATTGCTATGATCTAAATGAATGGATAAATGAAGAAGTGTGTGCTGACGGCTACACATACGTAATGTGTATCCGTTAGTGCCAATTATTTATGGCAGATATATAAAGCAAAATCATGATTATAAAAACTGGCCAGAGATTAAATTCAGAGTATAACAAATTAAAAAATGAAATGTATATTATGAACATTTTAATCTCCTAGTGATGCTATATACAGTGGTGGCCATGAGGTTAGCGCACTTCATACTTGCTGTTTTCTAAAGCAAATTTTTTCATTTCATTGCAATTATAAACTAAAGTTTTTGGTAATTAGTGTTGTTTATGGTGTGATCAATAAGTCCCGTTACTTTTTTTTTGCATTCTATCGCTATTGTCTTTCAAATTTGCATTTTAGTGCAGTAATATGTAAAATAAGCTGGACACAATTTTAGCACATATAAGTATAATTAAATTTTTTAAAAGTTTTTTGAGTGTATAAATATTAATTGGTAAGTTTAGGTATTATTTAATCAATGAGGAAGACAAACTGACTTAATAAACATTATTTAGATATGGCTAAAAAAAAGTGGTGTACAGAGGAACAACGAAAGATTATTCAACAAATGAACTCGAGAGGAACAAGTATAAGTGAGATTGCTTATACTTTGGAATGCTCCAGGAAGATGGTTTATAATGCACTAAGACATATTCAGAAGTATAAAACATCTAAAAATGTTACACAGGCTCCTCGGCCCAGAAAAACTTCACGTAAAGAGGACTCTTTAATATACAGAGCCTCTGTCGAAGATCCTTTTAAGAGCTCCACCGGAATCCAGAGAGAAATTTCAGGAAAATATGGTATCAACGTGTCCAGCAGAACGATAAGAAGAAAACTTAATGAACAAAATTTACGTGGATGCATTTCTCAGCATAAGCCACATGTTTCAAAAAAGAACATACAAGCTCGGTTGTCCTTTGCTCGTGAGCATTTGGAAAAGCCGTCAATTTTTTGGAAAAATGTCGTTTGGAGTGATGAATCTAAATTTTGTAGATTCGGATCGGATGGTAAGAGGTATGTATGGCGTCCTCCGAACATGCAACATAATCCAAAGTACACAAGTAAAACAATAAAACACGGTGGGGGTAATGTGATGGTGTGGGCAGCATTTTCTGGGTATGGTGTTGGTCCTATAAAAAAGATTGATACTCGTATGGACCAGTATGTATACCAGAATATACTTCTAAATACAATGATACCTTATGCAGAGAAAAACATGGCACTTAGGTGGCGATTTATGCAAGATAATGATCCAAAACACACCTCACGCTTAGTGAGGTGTTGCTTGGAATCGAACAATATCGACGTGTTAAAATGGCCAGCTCAATCTCCGGATCTCAATCCTATTGAGAACCTTTGGAATGATGTGGAGCAGCATGTAATGAGAGAAAAGCCTGAAAATTTGGCCGATTTATGGAAAGAAGTAGAAAAAGCTTGGAATGATATTTCAGTGGATCGCTGTATGGCCCTTGTAGAAAGTATGCAAAGGAGACTAGCAGCTGTGATCAAAAATAAAGGGTATCCAACTAAGTACTAAGTTTTTAGTGAAATAAGTTTTTTTGTTTTGTTACTTTTTTAATATGAATAAACTTTTTTATTTTGTGCTAAAATACTGTCCAGTGTTTTTTTGAGGTTATTCTATTCTGGATAGAAAAACGCAAAATATATATAAAGGAATAATGCTGGACATGATGGGATGTGATCTTAGAAGGACAAGTAACACGCATGCAAAAGATATCATAAAAAAATTAAGAAATATAGGAAATATTTGCGTTTAAAAATAGCAAGTAGCTAGTGTGCTAACCTCATGGCCACCACTGTATGTATTTTATCAGACCTTAAAACAAAAACATACCGTTGTGATGAATTAATTTTTTGTATTTATAAAAAGCATAATACTAGATAATATATTGAGTAAACAAAAAACGATATTTTTATATGCATATAATAAAATAAAACAATTAAACTGGCTGGCAAAAATCACTTTAGTTAATTCCAAATAATCCATTTTTCATCTTAAGACAAATGGGCTTTAGCCAAAGCAACGATAGGTGCAGCAGTTGGCATTTTTGGATATTCTCCAGCACTAGCAGCAATATCCAAATGGGTGTATTTCAAAGGTTTCTCCGAATTCAAACCATGGTTCTCCAAACCAGTGGTTTGAATAAGGAATGCAGCTGGTACTTGATGTCCTCTGGGCGTACGAGAAGAAGCAGCATTATTGCACTGAACAATATCTTCACCAATAACCGATTGAGCGGAATTGAAATCAAAATCATCTTGACGTAAAACAGAGACTTCAAAAGGTTCTCCAAAGGATGTGCCAATTTCTTGAAGCTTGCGAGCATGATCTGCAGCTCGGGCCACACTATTATCGATAATAATGGAATAGCCCTCACCGGCAGCCAAACAGGCGTGACCGGTTAATGTGGCCACCGTGAAAAGATGGGGATCGGGCAATTGTTCAGAAACAGCGATTTCTTTCATGCGACACAAGGCATCAGCCATGCACATACGGCCTTCAGCATCAGTGTTGCCAACGCGTACACGAACACCAGCACGTGATGTTATGATCTCATCAGCCACATAAGACTCCTCGCCCACCGAGTTACGCACCAAGCACAAAGCAGCAATTACATGAACATCGGACGGCTTTTGTTCATTGACAATCTTTAAACAGAAACGATTTGAAATTTTATTATAACATTATTCATTTTTAGTTTGTTTTAATTTACCTGCATAAATCCAGCCACTGCTGCAGCACCACACTTGTCTCTAGACATGCCAGCCATAATGCCACCAGCTTTAATATCAGCACCACCAGTATCATAAGTAACACCCTTGCCTACTAACATCAACGTTTTCTTGGCCGTTTGGGGTGGTTTATATTCTAAGAAAATGATGCGTCCTTGATGGCGTTTCACTTGATTGGCAGCACGATTAACGGCAGCAAACAGAGGATACTCCTTGCCAATAACACTTGGATCACTAATGACTGTTACCTTAAGACCACTGAAAATTTTTGAAATATACTCTTCAACGCGTGGTGGTGCCATACGTTCGGGATCACCAACACCTAGAATCAAAGAATTTATAAGAAATTTAATATACAATAGTATACTTTTAGGAGGAATATATTTAAAATTATTTGGCAATTATTTGGTGAGACGACATTTAGCGGTGAGAAGAAATTTTCTCATAATTGTTCCACAATTTAATGAATGATCGTAAGAAAATCATTGTATTTTGTTTCAAAAAAATTATGTGGGAAGAATATACATATATATTTATTATTTTTTGGCTTTTTTGTTTGATCTTTTCTGAACTCTTTTTTGTGAATTGATTTTGTTTTTTTGTGAACTTTTTTCTAAATGAAATGTTTTTATCAAATTGTATTTTTCAAAACATTTTTTTATTGAGGATTGCCATTTTGTAGTTGAATACGCCAATACTTAAGCATCTTCTTTCTAATTGTGCGCAAAAGTATAATAAAGCTTTTGCCAAAGTGAAATTTTAAACTCTCTCGGAACTATCAGCGTCTGTTAAAATATGTATTACAATTAAATAATTATTGAAATACACTGAGTTAATTTTTATTTTTTGTACGAATTCGTCAAAAGCACAAAATGTTTGTTTGTTTGGGGCTTTAAGTTACCCCTTAACTGTTTAAAAGAACCACTAAGGATTATTTTGCATCGAAAAAACTATAACGTATCACAAATTAAGACTTACGCCCAGGAAGAGCCTCGTCCAAGAACTGCCAACTGATCTATACTTTCATACAGGAAGCCGGAACTCGAACTAAACACAAGTTTTATGATCTCCACCAATTTCCAAATTTAGTTTTATTTGGGACTCCTATAGGTTATAAATTATTACCAAAACAAATGCATGTGGCTAATGCAAACTTTGAAAAAAAACCGTAACGCCAATAACCATTGCGAAAGTGAAACGCAAAACTCTTGAAGGCAGCGAAAAAAGAACAGCCAGATTTCCTTTAAACGATAGTGTCATTTATAAAGAAAATGTGTTTACGCGATATGATAGCTAAGTTCAAAAATATCCATAAATGACATTTTCGGCAATTCTTTTGAAGTTTGAGAAGGTCGTGTTACAATATATTCCCGCTGATCAGCCGTCAACAAGATTAATGTACCTTAAACTGTTTCAAATTTGAATATCATTTAAATGCTATTGTCAAAATTTTATTTGACTAATGCGCGCACACAATCTATTAAAAAACTGAAACATTTTTAATATCGGTATATTTTGGTTTCACTTGTATATCACCATATAATTCTCCGCCATGAAGTATTACTCGTACCATCATTATTTATAGGCTATAAAAATGCCCAATGTCTGTTTAGTAATTTATATTGGATTTAATTTGTAAGTTAGAAACTGTTAGTAAAGATATCAAATTAATGAAATGATCATAGCAAAAGTAACCAAAAATTTGAGTCACTGATTTTCATTCCAAAACCCAAAAGAAATACAAGCCATTTGAATTCAGTTTCAACGATTCTGCAAATTTTTGATTTCCTCATATAACCGTAAATTATATGGGGTCTTTTAAAAGTAATTTTGCAATTTTTCTGAGTTTCAATACAAAAGTATATCTAATATATAGATTCTACAAATGGGTAGCTTTGACTTCCTACTTTTCAAGTTATTTTTACATCACTAAACTTACCAATATCACGAGCCACAAATCTGCCAGATTCCAAAATCAATGCATCTTTGAAAATTTCTTCAGCCTTGGGATTGGACATCATTACGGACAAATTAGTAATACGTTGACGTTTTTCTGGCAAATCTTCACGTAATTGAATGGGCTGCAAAAAAAAAACAAATTACAAAAATACACAACATATCGTTTCAAACCATTTAATTAAACATACCACATAAAGTTCCTCCAAAGCACCCAAAACAGTACATAATTCAGAATTCAAGAATGTATTATTTTCGGGTATGAACAGAAGAGGTGCCTTAAAACCGGCTTTGATTGCTCTTTGTAGAGATTTAGCAGCAGCCTGCTGAAAACATCTTACATCATGGTAATCGCTTAATTCGGGCACCGGTGAATAGACCACAGGTAAATCTAATTTCTTCGATTTAAAACATGAGACTACCGAATCGAAGGCCTTATCGAATGAACGGAATTCATTAAATTGCTCGGTCAATTCGGTGGGTATTTGACGATCAATAATGCATAAAACATCACAACCAGATTTCTGTATCATTTTCGCCAGTTGAACGGTGCATGGCACTAATCTAAATACAACAACAATAATAAAGTAAATATTATATAAAGTACATAGTAATTAAATTATCAATACAAGTCAGCAAATAATTATGAAACTTCTTTCTATTTAATCTAGACCATATTTTATTTTCTGTTACGAAGCTGTAAACAACGTGTGTTTCAACCTACAAACATATTTAGATTATATCAATAGGAATTTGTTTTAAATACTTTGTATATTTTGTTTGCAGATAAGTTACCTCTTGTTTCAATAAAAGGCTAATATGTTTGACAAGTTATCAACGTATTTACCAATAATTTATATGTACGTAATCAAAGTTTTATGTAATATATAGATTTGTTAAGTGTGTTGTATTGTTAACTGGTTTAAAAAAATATTAATTTATTTATGATTTGTGAGCGATTTATATAATTGATAAAAAGGAGGCGTTTTTAGGTACATGTTATGGTGGTGTATACAACAATAATTTTTTATACTGAATACAAAATTATAAATTTTTGTATTTTAAAAAAATTACGTTCCAAAAACTGCATTTAATAAATACCATTCATGATAAGAGATTGTAAAAAAAATACAATTAATTTATTATTTGTATCAAAATATATTGTTTACGAACTCGTAAACACAATAACCCAGATTAAACACATATCGACTATACTATGTTGCAAGAAAAATATTATCCTACCAAAATAAAAAGTGTTTTGTTAGTTATCCATAATAATAACGTTTAAATGGAAAAACTGTAGGAATTATATTTAATACGTCTAGAACGAAATAACAGGAATTTCAAATTCTAAAAAATATATAGTAATAAACAAACTCTCTTCTATACTCTTGCAAAGTTTCAAGGTGTAAACTCATTTAATTTAAAAGTAATGAACCAAAATATAGTACTAAGCTAGTTTTTCAAAACAGCAATGAGTGGTCTGATTACACAGTAAATATATAATAATATATAGATTCTAAACTACTGGTTCAATAAAAATGCATTGTATGAAAATATTATTGAGGATGAACCAGTCATTAAAACAGTTTGTTTTTAATCGCCATGATTAAAAACAAGGTGAGTTACAGGGCGACAAAAATTTGCGGTACTTAAAAATACCTTGTGACCATATCAGATATGGCCACAAGGTGAAAAACAAACTCTCGGGAAATTTTCAATTTCAAAATGAAATGTCAATAGATTTCTTTCAGATTTACAAAAAAATTATTGCCTTTTAAAACGCTCACTTAGGAAGTGTGTAAAATTAGTCTTCTTCTGTCTTTATTTATATAAAAGTGGATGACAATACAATCCAAATATTCAATAAATATGCCAAAATCCAAAAAAAAATCTTAAGTAAATTTTATTAGCGTTCTTGCAATTAGTTCCACCCAAGGCATATTTAACCAGGTGGCAGCGTAACGCCAGCTGACTATTTTTTGCTATACTTATATTGTACCTTATGAAATGTCAAAAACGTGTTTACAAACATTTTTAAATTTGTTATAAGAGTAAAAAGATTATTTTATATTTAAAAAAGTGAGTTTTAGTTACCGCTTTATGTGCGTAAAATATTTGAAAGTGCTAAAACAAACTATTTCGTTTTAAAAAGTGCGTTTTTGTGAATTTATTTTTTGGCAGTTTATAAGGTTTTACACACTGTTGTTCTTGTATTGTTATAATTGTTGTAGTTACGCTGCCACCTGGTTAATACATCTTGGTTCCACCCAAATACCAGTATATCTCAAAAAGACAAAAAAAAAAAATAAATAAAATGGAAAATTTTGATTTTGACAGAGATGTTAGTGTGGTGTGGACTCTCCTCGAAGGAACAAGTTAAGCGATTTCAACTTAGAAAAGCTTGTTTTATCTAAAGCAAATAATTGTTAGACGATGTTTACATTAGCGGTATTCACACTGTAGAGTACTTAGCCTAGTAAAAAAGCAGAAAAGCTATTTATTGACAAACATTTCAATTTCTAATGTATTTTGTTTTTAGTTTTTTGATATTCTGCTCTTTTACTACATTGCCAGGCCAAGTACTCTACATTGTGAATACCGCTATTATTTTTTATATATTTGATATTTTGTTTTCTGTCCTATCAACTGCATTTGTGTTATTTTTGTATTACGGTTTCGTTTTCTTTGATTTTGTTATTTCTAATGCAGTATTGGTATCAAGTTTTGAATTAGTGAATAAAATATAATAAACTGTTAACTCAATCTATCAATTTAGTGTTCCACTATCATTAGTGCTGGAATGTATTTTGCATAAATAAATTTTAGTGCACTACCCACAAGTTTTAGTGTTTTTGGAAATTTTTAAAGAGAATAGAGTTTTTCGATTATTTTAAATTGAAACCCGAAAAATACAACACTATCAAACTCAAATGAGGGCTTCACTGAGGAATACAAAATATTGCATCAACTGATGTGTGATCACAAAAAATGTTTTAACAAAAATTTTTTTTATTTAAATCAAGTTAATCAGCCCTAAACAAAGTTTCCTGTCTTCAAGTTTATTGTAATTCTTTGTATACTTAATTTTGTCTTAAATATACATTTTTTTTAAAACATCTTTATCTTTATAGGACTTTAAATTAGGTACTTATTAAAAAAAAAGATTAGAGTAAAAAATGTATACAAGAAACGTCAACAGTTATAAAAAAGAATTTATACTCCAAGACTTTACTTTATAAATTATTTTAAAGAAGAACAAAATACAAAATTGATATATGTAATCATCAGGGATGCGTTTTTTATACTGATGGTTTGTAGAGAGTAACCCAACACCAATTAATTTCCGTAATTATGATATGCAATATTGACATGACATTGATTTGATGTTGCATATTTTGCTTTTATGTGCATATAATTTCCATATTTTACTATTTTTATTTCTGCATATTTTGAAGCATATTTTTCGATTTACATCTCGATAATTTAATAATGTTTTTTCACAGCTTTTTTTGAAAACACTGTAATATTTCACTTTGTACTGATAAAATAAATAATGATTAATAGGGAGCGGATGTATTTATTATTTGAAATGCGCTTAAAATAATCTACAACAAATTTAAATATGACCTATAAATTAAAAAAATTATGCACTTATATTTTTGTGCAGATCCATAAAATAATTAATTAAAGAATCGCTCAATGCCCAACAATTATACAATAGAGTTCCCAACAGCTAGGACTCTAAAAATTATACTAACAATTAAAAAGAGAAAACGACGGATATATCTTGCAATATACGACTATGAAGAGCGGTAATTTTTTGAAGTAAAGTCAATAAAATATAAAAAAATATGCCCTAACAAATCAATGCCACGTCAACAGTCGATATGACGTTCGAGAAAAACATGAATTTGCATATAAATTCGCCCCAAATACCATAGCACCATTAAATTTTTAGTCTAACATTCCCACGGTAACCGGTTCTGCTACTACAACAACAACCACCAAATATTTAGTCTAACACCTATTTATCCAGAACTTTGTTTAATCTCCACTCTCATTAAATCATTAGTTACATTTTCATATAATTATATTAGCTAAAAATCGATATGTTAACTAAATAATAGAAGAAATTTCTGTAATAAACCACAAAATGTAAACAAAATGCGGGTTAATGATCTTTTTAGGAACAAAAACGCTTACATTGTTATTATGTCACGTTTCCATATTTTTTGTCAGTTACAATATAATGTTTACTTTATTCTCATACTCAAATACAAATGATTTTATGGTGTCCCAGTAAAATTAATTGAGTTTTATTGAATTTAATATGACAGCATAAACAAATTACTGTATGTCTATCATATTTCCGTGTACAATGTCAAGGCCGATTTTGTTTACTTTTGTTTTGCAAAAAAAAAAAAAATTAACAATCAAAACTTTAAATTGTAATAAAAAAAAAGAAAGCAAAATGTGTAAATGCACATACATTTTATTAAATTCAATTGTTCACTTGTGTTAAGGCATTAATTTTAAACATAAAACTACATATGCACATATACACATTTAATATACAAAACATACAAAATATTGCAATTTAGTTTTTTTAAAAGATTCATTTGTACTTAAATTAATTATTAGATGCATAGGTATGTATAGTCTTTTGTTTTGTGCTTTACAGCTGTTCCAGGGCACACTTAGAAAGGTGACTGCATCACTACAACAATACAAAAACAACATATATTTTGTTTTTGTTAAAATATATGTGAACTGTCAAAGTTGCCTGTTGCTGTTTTTGCTTTTGAGTTTGTTATATTTTTCGCCACAATAAATACAAGTGAATTGACAGTTCACTTGCTAAACCACTGAATATAAAAAATAATCAGCTGTTTCATCGCAGTCATCTTTCTAAGTGTGCCCTCCAGCTGTTCGTATAAAGTCATTCAACTTTTGAATTTATACTACAAATATGTGCTATGTTATCACGAAATTTTAATACGATTATACATGTAGTTGTATACTCAATGTACTAATATTAAATATTTAATTGTGAATTTATGTTATATGTATGTACATTGTACACATGTATTATTGTTGATATTATAAAACATATATTGGTATGTATATGTATAAATATTTAAACAATTTGATAAGATTAATACTAGTCATGAGACAATAAGTAATCCTTATTTGAATATCGATGGTTTAAAGAACTTATCTGAATTTCTTTAAAAATGTTTTAGTTTATATATTTTGATTAGATTCCTCGTATCTTGTGTCAAATTATATGTTAGTAGTCATTTGAGAAGTGGGCCCAACATAAAGTACGAACATTATCTAGTTTTATTCGATTTCTTAAAATTGAGTGAAGCGTATTCTGAAGCTCCTATAAAATATATTAACATATTTGTTATGAATCCCAATAGATAGTAAAGTTGGTTTGATGATATTCGTGTATCGGTTGAAATCCAAAGTTCCAATTAAATTGCGGACTTATCCATTAATGTGTAAGATACATTTAGTAAAACCTTGATAATTCGGATAATTGATTGCAGACCCTAATCGGAATTATCAAATTTAAAAACTTTGTTCTTGTATTAAAAATGCTTTTAGAACACATATGTATCTAATGATATAGGTATTATATTTATGTATCATTTAAATAAATGATTACATGTAAAATGAACAGATCTAACAGATAAAGTTTTGTGTGGTATCTTTACTGAATGCATGTTGCAAAAAGGTATTGTATTGTTACTTTTCAATGTAGTTTGTTTTTGCAGCAAAATAAAAATATATTTTTGGAGTAAAAATTAATAGAGATTAAGCCACATATGCATAAAAATATGTTAAATTTATAAAAGGTTTATAAAACAAAATTTCCATACAAAATTTGTTTTATAAACCTTTGATAAATTTAAAAATGTTTTATGCATATGGGGGTAACACTACAGTTTGTATAAAGTTATAAAGATGCAATCAATCCATATTATAGAGTACACAATGTAATGAAAACTGATGTCCGGATTGCCGAATAATCCGGATTAACGAGGTCCGGAATTTCAAGGTTTTTTTTTTTTAATTTAATTTAATTTTTATTTATTATTTTCAATAACCTAGCCTATTGGCCATAATCGGTCTTAAATTTAATTTTTTTTTTTTACTTTATATACATTTTGTAAGCGATTTAAATAACACTATTTCCCAAACAATTTACTCTAAATTCACAAAAAACTCATTTTAAACAAAAATAATAAAAATTTGCCTCTAAAAAAGTATTGGCAAAATATGAGAAGTATATGCAAATTTTGAGGTCGGGAACAATTTCCTGTGAAACCTGTAATTTGGTTAATTTTATTATTCCCGACTATTTTGTTTTTAACAAAATCTGTTTTCAAGAAAAACGTTTATGTATGTTTGTTAAATTCACATACAAATTTTATATCAGTTGCTCAGATACTATTTTATTAGCTATTCACTCTGATACACCAAACAAAATTATGATTAAGATTGTATTTAGTGTACTTTATCATCACTTCATTAAATGTGAAAGTTTACGACGTTATATGTACATAATATAAGAATAAAAGTCATAAGGTTTATATGTATGTATACTGAAAATATACCATTTGTCACAGTTCTCACTAAATAGCTATTTCGTTTGAGTGTGAATAATTTTCCATTAATATTGTTTAAAATTATAATATACATACAGTTATTTACAATAGTTCCAAGTTCCCTTTAATAAATATTACATACAAAAATCACATCAATAATAGGCGAAATATTCTTTCAAAAGCAATAGTCATTTAATCGTTTTGTTCACTGCCTGCTGAAACATTTATCAACCGCTTAGTTCAATTAGACACTCAGAATAAAATTGAACAACTAATCGAACAAAAAGATCGAATTTTTTAGTTCAAAAATGGCCAATCAATAAATATAACAACTATGCCCAACTCTACAAAATATACACCATTTAAAAGAAGTGTGTTGGCAACTTAACAATACTTTACAAACTTCATCTTTGTGAAATAAAATATATAAAAAACTTCTAATAAATAGATAACGGAAATGTAGATAATAACTACCTATGTTATTATGTTAAATGTTTATAGAAGATTGCATTGGCTGAGGTACATATGGTAGAAGTTCCACTGACAATGTCACTACAAATTCACTACTGGCATTCCCTGCAGGGATCAATATTTCAACAAATCTCATTAATCCAAAATATATTTAATATTCAAATATAGTTTTTATTTCATCCAAAAGTATTAAAAGAGATTTCAACATAAGTGGAGAAAGATCCAAACATTGTTTTTATTCCGCGCAAAATTGCCACTGCAAACATCTAAAAATATGCAGTCAATACGATATGATGGCAGATGCTTTTTCAAAATGCCTCCCAAAATTACAAATGTCCATGTTTTTGGATTACAGTTCAGGAAACTATGCAAGTATTAACAAACATTGGGGTGTTATTTTATTTCTGTTTGGGGCATTATTTAATTTCGTTTCATTTTTAAAATTGGAGATTTTTTGCATATGAAATAATATGATTTTTTGCATATTTTTGCTCACTTTTATTGTTGGGAGGCTTTAAATATATTAATTGATTAAAGAAGGACTGTATCTCCCAATAAATAGTCCTAAATGAGCAAATGTTTATGCAGTGAAATTTACATCTTTTTGTATTTTGGGTGATGAGATGTAGGTATAAACAATGTTTATTAAATATACTAGACACATATTGTGGTACTTGAAATTAAATTTACAAAATATGTAATCATCAAATGTTCAAGTTTTTGTATTAATCTTTTACATACAGAATACATTCAGACACCCGTCATGACTGAGAGAATTCCGAAAAAAATATATTGTAATTCCCCTATATCAGTGAAGTGGATAAATACTTTTTTAATTTTAAACAAAGAAATTATACACTTTCCATAATTAATTATCAAGTATTATAGGTAATAATAATAAAAACACATTTTCACTTACTTATCGAGCCCCATGTTTGCTGCTTCTGGGGATGGTGATGATATTTAGAAAATATTCTTCTGCTCCTTAACTGTAGATATGGAATTTTTCGTTTTTCTTTTATCAAACAGCTGATGACGACTTCAATTAAAAAGAGCAACAATATAGAAACAAGAAAGTATTGGAAGAGTTCCGTAAGAAAAAACCCCAACGATTTGAAGTCTGGCAAACAACTAAAATAAAATATTTATAAAATTAACTTTTTAACACAAGTTCCACACAATCAGCAATTAATAAATTGCAAGCCGAACAAACGAAACTGAAACTACATACACACAACAACAGATAATCAGTTAGTCACTCATTCACACTCTACCGTTTGTATCGCTTATCAATTTTAAGACGAATGCTCAACCAAAGGCTCGTCATCGCCAGCACCTACATACTAACTACATGTATGTACTATGTTCTTCTTAATGGCGTTTTTACTGGCCAATACAAGCCAATGAATGAGTAATTTCTTTGTTACTACTTACATGAATTGAATCTAAACTTTACAATCAAAATTTTCTTTTTTATTAAAAATTGTACGAATTGGCCAAGGAAACACGTTTTCTTTTAATGCCGTATCATCATCTGTATGAAATGCTGTTGTTTAGTGGAGGTAGAAATAAATTTTTCGCCGGTTCATTGCAATAAAAACAAAAATCAGCTGGATTTTGCGTATTATTTTATAAACAAAAGTGAAGAAAAATTCACGAACAACAGAGATGTTACATTTATTTGTTTACTTTGCTTTGAATATGATTGAGGTTGTGTTTAGTAAACTGTTATACAAAATATTATTACTTTACGTTCTTCAAAAAGGAGATCAAATATCATTAATTCAATAGAAAACGAATACAATACGAATGATTAACTAATACCGCTTGGCAAATATACTTTGTACCCTTCAATAAATGACTTATTTGAAAATTATGTAAAAATATCAAATAAAATGACTGCAAAAAACATTATCATTTAAAATTCTATTAAAATAAGAGACAATGTGTATTCAATAAGGTGAAGTTACGAACATAGCTGATTATTATTAATTTGTTTATACAGTGCACTCGCGGTAACGTGAACTAATTAAAACTAAGGGAGTTCATGTTAGTGAAATTGTTCACGTTAGCGATTGTCGAATTTCATGGACAAAATATAAAATTTTATAATATAAACATGTGTTTTACACGCTTGAACGTGAAATAAAACAAAATTATTGATTCAAATGCATTACAAAACAAAACGAGATCACGAGAAACTATAAATTGAAATAAAATTACATAGCAAATAAAATTACTCATTCGTTGCCACTAAAAAAATTAATTTAGAGGATATAAACACATTTTTTTTATAAGGGGATTCTCAAAACTTTAAAAATTTAATTTAATGTATGTATTGAAGTGTTGTCTACATGATTAGAAAACAAATGCAGTGAAAAAAAATTGTTCACGTTATAGAGCTTTCTGAGTTTGTTCACGTTACAGAGTAGTCAATGTAAGCAAAAGGTTGTTCACGTTAGGCGGTGTTCACGTTAGACGGTGTTCACGTTACCGCGAGTGCACTGTACTTTTAAATTAAAAATATGTAATAAAAAACTAAAAGGTTGGTAAATTTTGTTTGAACAACTAATTCGAGTTACCCCCATTAACAAAAATAATTTTAACCGACAGTATAATTATTAGTTAAGACCTAACCATACTACGTGTTACTGGGGCACAATGGTCTAAATGCTTAATCTAGCCGGAAAAAAGTCATAACTCGCTTTTGAAACAATCTGAGAAAAAAAATTATTTTTTTTGTGCATGAATGTATGAAATTTTTTCTTTGTGGATTTATTTGAAGCCTATAGACGCGAAACGGCTGGACCGATTTTCCTGAAATGTTCACACCGTCTTTCTGTATGTGTGGAAAGAATTAAAGGCTTAAAAAATGTTAAATGGACGAAATGCCACGCCAACCTTAAAAATAAAAATACAGCTCCTTCCTTGTAATGGACATGTTAAACTCTAAATGAAATAAAAATCGTTGAGGCAAAAAAGTGGCAGCTAATTTTTTAAACATTAGAAAGCTACATCTATATAGATGACGACAACATAAAAACTAACTGCCTGTTTCTCTAAATGCGAACGAACATTTTCTTTCGTATTTTATATTGAAAACAACAAAAAAATTTAAAATTAGTTGTTGTTTTCAATTTAAAATACGAAAGAAAACGTTCGTTCGCATTTAGAGAAATAGGCAATAAAAGCCTGTTTCACAATATCGAAAGAAAGATTTCGTTCGCATTCAAAGCGAAAGAAAACTGATTTTGGTTTCCCTAACTACATATATAAGTGAACGAATCGGGTTTCTTTCGCTTAAAATATCGAATGAAATCTTTCATTCGATATTGTGAAACAGGGTATAAAGCTTAACTCTGTTAAATTACCATTTGAAATTCTAATAGAATTTGGACATTGAACAAAAATTTTACATTTAAAACACACATGTACAGAATTGCATTTTTTTTCTAAACAAAACATATTTTCTGAAAAATTTAAACTGTAATTTTTACTCTTACCCTTGTTATATTAATTACACCAACAATTTTTTTTTTAATTGTTATTATTTTTTGACGACAATTTCACTTGCACTGTTAAATTACTTGAGATATTAATTATATTAATACAATACAACAATGAAGCACTTACCTGTTTTTGATGCAATGTATCAATGCTAGTGTAGCTATTTAAAGAAAAACAAATATGCTGTTATGTACTATTGACACTTGTCAACATATTACCATACAAAAAATTAGCTTTTGAAACATTTCAAAAAATGACTTTTTTCCGTCTAGATTGAGCATTTTGACCACTGTGTGGGGGTTAGATACATAAAATTGTGTATTAAATAAAATCAGTTGAGTAGCTGTAGGATAGAATCCTCCGAAAAACCAATGTATGAGAAAAAAAAAAAGAAAATTTTTTGGTTCGTTTCGTGTGAAATATCTGACTTTGACATTGCCAATCATTGATAAGAGATAAATTCTATTTTATTTTTGTAAAATACATATGTATCTATTTTCCCAGCAATGTCGTCAGTCTCAATTCGAATAATGGACATGTTTTAAAATTCCATTTTATTTTTCAATAAAATTTGAAATTTATTCAGTTTCCGTTATATATTTTTATATAAAATACAAGTTTCTTAATCCTTAATTTACAAATTATTTTATAGTTCGTCATTTATACAATCATTGTCCATTGATATACTTTTGTATGTCGAATATTAATTCAGGGAAATTTTTGGCATCAAATAACAACACCTTTCTATAGGGAGTCAAAGTAGCGTCACCTTCTAGCCAATCACCGGACATGCCCATGTCACATTCATCAGACACAGAATACTCAAATGAACTGACTGCTTTTTCTGCCAACAATTCTTCCTCGGCATTTGTATAGGTATCTTCCTTTGGTTTACCCTTCTTGGCTTCCTTGCGATAGAACTTAACGATCATAAGGAAATAAACAAAATTATAAGGCATCCCTTTTTGCTTAGCGGTAGTAATTTCCTTATAAAGATTTTCCATCAAAGGCACAGATATTTGTGCTGGAATATTGATGAAACGTTCATTGACCAAATAGCCAATTGGTCTGGCCTCATTGCCCAAAACATCACGGAAATGTTTTAATACTGCATCCGTAGCATGTTTTTCTGCCTTTTGTACAACAAAAGAACGGAATTGTTCAATACAGGGAACATCTTTTTTAGCAGTAATATTTAAAACGGTTGTAATGCCAAAGATGGTGCCATCTTCGCACATATCATCGTCGGCATCACTTTCGATGCCATCAGGTTCACATTGGCATATAACACTGCCCACAAAATTTTGAGCTATTTATATAAATAACTAAGTGTTAAACATGATTTGATATGATTTTAATTATAATTATTTTACCAATTATCAAATCAGCCATTTGCATGCAATTAATGTGGGCTTTTAGGAATACTCTTTGCAGCAACTGGGAAATACCATGACAATCTGGATCAATGGGTGCGCGACCTTCAAAGTCAACTACAACTTCCTAAAATTTAAAATTAACAAATATTATATAGATTTTTTAAATATTAAATTATATTAAAAAACTTACTTCATTGCCAGTATAAGCATCTGGATGGGGACCATCATCCTCGTCATCACTTGACGTTTCTGAATCAGAACCACTGGGATCTTCTTCCATGGCATTCAAATTTTTACGTTTATTAGCTGACATTTTGTTTCAACTAAACTGTTTGTAAGAAAATATCAAAATTTTAATTTTTACGTTTTCCACGAACACGTTATGTTTATAAACAGCTGGAATTGTTGTGGTCCCTCACGTCATGTGCACATGTTGCATTTTTTCTTTTTGTTGCCAACTTTAAAATATTTCTACACAGTCGTGGCTAAATAAATAGTGGAATCATTTAAACTGTTATACATGCATGCTTTAAGTGTCAATTGTCTGATACAACTGCCCCCATAGTTTTATAAAAATAATTGCGATGTACTTAATAAATGTTTGTCATACTAAACTTCACAATGGTTGTCAAGAGAAAAAATTATCTGGTATAGTCTCCATTTATTAGTGTTATTGCATCGTTATGACAAAATTGTTAGAGCTTTAGCTCAAAAAAATTTGTCTTGATAACAAACATCATTAATTGTTAAAATAAATATTTGTCAGCTATAAACAAGGGGTACAAATTCTGCTGTCCGGCCAGCCATAATCAATTCGTTTTGTATAATTATGATCAAATAATTGAAAGTTGAAAAATATCCTTATTTATAATGATAATAACTTAAATTGGAACGATGTCCTTATCTTAAAATATTTTTCTATATAATTCCTAAAGGAAACCTATAGATTTTACATGCTATTAATACTAGTTCAAATATTAACATGATCTGAACTACGTATTTGGTATGCTCAAACTTCCAAATACTATATTTTTAAAAGCATTTGAAAGATACTTAACATGTTAAATTGGAAATGTAGTTTTTTTTGTTTTATTTTTAATTTTTTATTTAATGTAATCATTAACTGCCACTAGTGTCTAATTTGGAAAACAACTCTGATTTAACTGTTCTACAACTTGTCTCTTGTCAATTTGACATTTCTCAAATAAAATTGTTGTGACAAATAAAGGAAAACATTGTCTTTTATACCGGATTTTGAAATAAATAAAAAATAAAGCATTATTTGTGACTAGGAAGAAAATGCACACAGATTTATCACCACATTTGCATACTCCTCATTGCAATCAATTAATCGATGATTTAAAAAACTGTCACGAAGAGGTATGTACTCTAATTTCGGAACACACAACTTTGTTTATATAACACAATATTAATTGGAAAATTTATAAATGGGCAGAATAAATTCGCCAAATTTCTAGGAATCTGCAACACATTCGATTCGGCTGTGGTCAAGTGTTTAAAACAAGAACGTATTGCAAGGTCTGCTGCCAACAGAGCAAAAGCCCGCGAAAGACAAGCTGAACTTAAGAATCGTATAAATCAAAACCAATAAGCGCTAACAAAATGAAGATTGATCCTTTAGCTGAATTCTATTTCCAAGCGGAACCACAAACTATATGTGGTCAAGAAGTTAAACCCATAACCGATGAATTCGTAGATAATTTTCCATCTGTTGTTGATCGTTTCTTTACGCGTTATTATTTCATTAAGAAAGGTGCCGATCAGGCCCCTTACAAAGTTCTATTCCACTCTAATCGTATTTGTTTGATATGCCTGGCTTCCGAACATCCAGCACTACAAAGTGGTATTGCCAGTATTAATTTCGATATTGGACAAATGGATCGTAGTAAAAATACAGTTAAGGGTAAAGGTAAAAAAGGTGGTATGATATTACAAGCAGATTCCACTCTAGCTTTACTGGCTGCTAAAACTGGTGAGGTATATAAAGTTCCCAGTTGCGTGCGTAGTAAATTAGTTGAAGTAAACACTGAAGTATCGGAACATCCAGAATTATTGGCCAACTTACCAGAAGGAGAAGGATATTTTGCCATAGTTTTACCCAAACCAGAACACTGTGAAGAAATCAAAGCCAGTTTGATGACTCAAGAACAATATGACGAATACAAAGAGACATTGAAAGCAAATAAGGAATCGGAATGACACTTGTAACAACATACAATGTATTTTTAGCTATGTACAACTGTATTAATATTAATACATTTATTATGTTCGTAAAAATAGTTTTGTTAAGGCTGTAATAAATTAAAATGTCAGTGTTTTCAAAAGCTTTTATTAAAATTGCAATATTAGTTTGTTTGTTGGTATGTTAGTTTAGGTCAAAATTTGTAACTGAAATTTGAACCAGTTCTCGAAAATTCGAAAGTTGTTAAAATAACAATTCAATATTTTGTTCGAAAATTGGAATTTATGTTCGACATTTTTAAACGCTTTTAAAATAATCCCTTAAAAATTAATTTTAGTTTTATTTGAAGCCAAATTTTACAGTTTCAAATTTTGAAATTAAAAGTTTTGAAAAAAATTTATATTTGCATGCATCTTGAATTATTTTCAATGTACATAGTTTCAGAATATAAGTTTTTAAAAAATATAGAAGAAGAAAATAAATTAATAATAAAAAAACATTTTTAAAACAAGCTTTTATTTAAAGGCTCTAAAACGAAGAAAATAAATTTTAAATTAAATCAAACTATTTATTATATTGTACAATCTATATGATATAAAAGCCCAGCACCAGGAAAATAATGCGACAAGCTTTTATATCATATAAATTGTAAATCGTAAGTAGATAACGTTTTCAAAACTTCATCTGAAAATTTTATTTGCATTATGAATTAATTTTTTAAAAAATAGAGCTCATAATTGTCTTAATTTTTTCAAAAATTTTTTCGTGTAAATTGAAAATAATTTTCCTGTTTCTCTAAAGGATTAATTAGACGTGCCATAACCATATAAAACAGCTGTTCGAACCAAGCTTATGGGCAACAATGTATTTGATTATTGGTGGCATGCCATAACGCCATAGCCATAACAGTAAAATGCTTGTGATATGGATATGGTTACGGCTATGGCGATATGGTAAGTCACGACTAATTGAATCTTAAATGCAAACGAACAATTCTGTAGTATTTTATATTGAAAACAAAAAATAAAATTTTAATTGTTTTGTTTTCAATATAAAATACGAAAGTGTTTGTTCGCATTTAGTGAAACAGGCAGAATAAAAATGAAAATGTCAAAAAAAAAAAAAAAAATATTTCTGTGTTTTTTGCTGGAATTCGTGATATAACATACATTTGTTTAAATTATCTTAGTTTTGCTAAAATGTTTAATTAATTTGTTGGAACTTTTAGAAGTTTTAAAAATTTGAAACTTTTTTGCCAAACTTTGAACCATAGATAAATACACAGAAAAAAAAATTCATAATTCGAATGAATTTTTTAATAAATATTATTAATCGAACATGACTTTTTTTTCCCAAACTTTTTTCATTCAGAATAAGAACATGTTCATAAATATTATGAAAGTGTACACGACGGAAATTTTTGCTTTTTTTACATAAATTTGTTGATATTTTATTATAAATTGCATTAAAATTGCATTATGTAATTATCTAGTTAAAGCATTTTTGTATAATATCCCTATATTGACCAATCATTCAAGAGGAATCAACAAAATCTGAAACTTACAAAAATATCATTAAACATAATTAAAAATGCATTAACATTAAAGCATTTCATCTGCTTCAGAAAATGCAGTCAATTTCGCGCATATGTTATCATTTTGTAGCTGAAAATCATAAAAAAATCAAAAATTTTCCAAGGAAAATTTCGAACATTTTTGAACAACATAAAAATATAAATGAAATTGTAATAATATTTTCCAAGCATTCTAGACATAGAATAATATATCCATAGAAGCGCTACTGAGAGGGAGAAAACCTAAGTCTGTTGTCAAAAACCTAAGTCGTGAGAATGTATTAGTACATAATTTTGAGGTTGTATTGGTGCCTTTTTAATTTTCACCAGACTCACAGAGTTCTATAAAAATGTTTAAATTTTAATTTATTTAAATTTTCTTCTATTTTCAATACCAAAAATTGTAACTCTGTTATATAAATAAAATTCTACCACAGATAAATTAAAGTGTCAAAAATAAATAAAAAAATAAATTTGTTCATTTGAGCCAAATAAAAGTGTTTCAGAAATAAAAGTGTCCTGCAAGTATTAAAAAAAATTGACAAAAATTGTGTGGAAGTGTAAAAAAGCGGTTCGGTCTATATTTAGTCGGGAAATCGAAGTTAAAATTTAAGAATTCTGATGTGTTAAATTCTCTCGCAAATATGTTGAATTCACATATCACAAGTACGTGTGAAGAGAGTAATTATTGTTACTCTCAGCTTACTCTCAGTTGCGCCTCTAGTTGTACCCTATGATTCTAGATTTAATTTGAAAACATAAAATAGGAAAAAAATCATACAATTTAAGAAATTATTTATAAATGTTATGAATTGAAATCAATGAAATCAAATCATACTATTAATGTTGAAACTTTTTTCTGTGTACGCATAGAGCGGAAACTATAAAAAACTCAAGCAAAAAAATTATTCAAAAAAAAAAACACACATACGAGTGTGGTTTTAGTGTAAATACTTAGGTATTTAACAACTGAGTTAGGTCTTTAAAAGGAGAATTTTCGCTCTGTATATTTCATCATATGTGACCCGGCCTATGAAAAGGTGGCTTATGAGTCCAAAAAAATGTTTCCACTTTTTTTGGTTTCGATAGTTTTTGAGACGCTCTTTCACGTGGTGAAAACTAGAAAGTCCTAACTTGCTTAGAAGTGTACTAAAAATTAACAGAAAGAAGAGCACAAATGAAAGAAAAACAGAATTTTATTGAAAATCCAGAATCAAGATAATAAATTAAATTAAAAAATTTAAAAACAGGATCATAATCCAAAAGAAAAACTACTAAGAAACTGAAGAAATGCATTGTTTATCTTTAACAGCCGTTTCTCGCAATTTCTTTTTTGAGTCATAAGCCACTTTTTCATAGGCCGGGTCACATATATTCAACGATCTTTTACCATTTAACATATTTAGATGATATATTACAAACAAAAACCAAATTGGGTTAAATCTTAATACATATTTAACAAATTTGTTTCTAAAAAATATCTTATTTTATGCAAATGCTTTTAATATATATATTTTTTAATATTATTGTTATATTGATTATAATATTATTGTTGTTTCTAATTCGAATTAGATTTATGAAAATAAAAAGATCACGTTTATGTAAATACGACATAATGCTAAACAAATAATTAAAAATCTATTGGAAAGTTAAACATTTAAAATGAAATTTGGGACAATCTGATAATAATATTTATGTACATCTTAAAAATGTAAACAACCAAATTTGGTTGTTCGAATTAGAGCACTAGATACATATGCATGTATCGCCTACCTTTATTCCAATGTTCATACACAAGTTTGCGATAATTAAAAAATTTTTTTTTGTGTCAAATTGGCATTATTATGATTTCTAAACCTTAATATTTTTGACAAAAATAAACGAGCGAAATTTTATAAAATAATTCAATTGTATTTCGTGAATTCGAAAAAATAATTGTAAATTTGTTTTTTTCTTAGGTTTTTTTTTTTCAATAAATAAATGGGCAGCATTATTTAAATTTCCAACATTTCGAATGTCTTAGTACATGTTATCTATATATATAAAAGTGAATGTGTGTCTGTATGTATGTATGTATGTTTATTATTATTAGTTTGGGATCTATAGACGGCTAAACGGCTAAACGGCTGAACCGATTTGCTTGAAATTTTTACAGTATATTTATGTATGTCTGAAAGGAGCTATAGGCTACTTTTTGTTTTGAAATTTTAAGTGGGCGTGGTACCTCCCATACAAAGTTAATTTTAAAAATCAAATATTTAGGAAACTATAATAGCTATAGTCCTCAAATTTTGGATAAGCAATTCCACTGTTTGTTTAAATATTTGCGGCAAAAATGGGAGTAGTAGCCACAGAGGGCGTGGCACCTCCCATATGAGGATAATTAAAAAAAAATTATATATGGGAAACAATAAGATATATTGTACGGTTATTCTACCATCAATATTAATATTTAGGACAAGAATGGGCGGACTATCAATAGTGGGCGTGGCACTTCCCATACATATGATGACAAATTATAAATAGGGAAAGCTATATCATCTATCAATATTAATATTTAGGACAGAAATGCGCTGACTACCAACAATATTAAGTAAATGTTAAAATTTGTATACATTTGAAACCCTTATCTATATATAAAAGTGAATGTGTGTTTGTATGTATGTATGTATGAAATGTATAACATTTCCATCTGACTTCTGCAGCATGACGCAATCTATAGAAGAGTTAATAAATTGCGTTTTCCCCAATATCGGACAAAATTTTAAAAACAAGCAATGGGTATATGCGCGTTACTGGCAGCCAAATATATAGACGTTAACTCCATCAACAGCAACATTCTGAATACCATCGATGGTAATCTAAAAATTTATAAATCAATCGACACTGTTACAAATATTGAGGATGTCGTCAATTATCCAGTCGAATTTTTAAATTCGTTAGATTTACCGGGCTTTCCACCACATGACTTGCAGTTGAAAATTGGTGCTCCTATTATTTTACTAAGAAACATTGATCCACCACGACTTTGTAATGGCACTCGACTTATAGTAAAGAAATTAATGAACAATCTAATCGAAGCGACCATTATAACTGGAAAATACAATGGATCAGATGTATTTCTGCCACGTATTCCGATGATAACTTCGGAAATGCCATTTGATTTTAAGCGATTGCAGTTTCCTATTCGCCTAGCATTTGCAATTACAATTAATAAAGCTCAAGGTCAGTCTTTGCAAGTTTGTGGACTAAATCTAGAAAATCCATGTTTTTCACATGGACAGCTTTATGTTACATGTTCGCGAGTGGGAAAACCCACAGACTTATATGTATATGCACCAGAAGGAAAAACCAAAAATATTGTATATCCTAAGGCATTAGAATAAAAAATAATTAATAAAAATAATGTATATATCAAACATTAAATAAAAAATGTTTTTCTATAAACTTCTATATTTAACATTAAGGTTATAAATAAGAAATAAATAATGTACTACTTATTAAAATAGAAATTAATTTTAGATAAACAAAATAAGTATATTGTAAATCATAAGATAATATAATAAGAATTAATTTAAAAGGAAAACTGTAGATTTTAATAATATATATTATATTTGTTTAACTCTAAACTTTTTATTTCATTACGATACGGGTAGCGAAGCACACCGGGTTTTAGCTAGTTCTTTATATTATAGGGTGTCGATTGAGTCTTAAAACAAAATCATTTACATTTTCCCCTCAAATCAATCTATAACATCATTAACAACCATTTGTGAATATTAAGTTAATATATTTTAACGCACAATTCCTACGTGCAAAATTTATTTAATCAGATTATAGTAAAATGAATGTATCAGATGAGTTGGCAGCAAATTGGCAATATCGCCCAGCTAGACAGAAAACAAGTTTAATTGTGGTTTTATTTTGTTTTTGTTTTGTTTATTGTTTTAGAAAACTTGTTTACAATTTTGATAGTAATAGACGTTTTCATTTCAATTTAATTGAAGTAGATGTGAGCTGAAAAATGAGTAACATTGATCTTGAAATTGTATGTATGTATAATGTTTTAACTTTTCACTGGCAGGGTGTTTTGTTAATACATATAGAAAATGTTTTTATATTAAAATAAATGAAATGTGAACAGCATATTTCATTAAAATAAGTTATTTTTAAATTTAAAAAGTGACAGCTCTCATGTTTCAATACGTGTAGTAAGAGAAATATTTCATAAATATTTATATGTCTATTATCTGATGCTTTTTTTATTAAGAACATTTTTAAAATTAAAATCCTTATTAATAACAACTCTTTTTGTAATACCCTGTTTATCATATTAGTATTTAATACACCTTATTCAATTGTTCCGGTTCCTGATCAAAATAAATTGTTTAAATTAAACTTGTATTCTTTATGTGTAATAAAAGTTAAATTTGTAATTTTATGCGTGCGCCAAAAGTTCTGATATTTTTGTGATAATCTATTAAATATTTTATTATTACTATTGATCTTCCTTGATATTAGCAATACATATTCAGTAGGTACTACATGTACAATCCACATCCGATTGTATTAAAACGTTTTTATTATCCTTTTTAAAAAATCGCTCTACTTACAGTTCTACAGATCACTATGAAATTTCGATCAAAGCTGGAATGTTGGTTATAAGGGCACATTAATAGGATTAAACATATTTGGCTTGCAATATTTTTAAGAACTTTATGCTCGTAAAAGTGATTTTGCAAATTACATGGGAGCTACATATATCTAATTATGGACCGATCGTTGCATAATTTCTGTGTATATAAAACTAATTTTTTTAATTGTATGATTTAGGCTCGTTAAAAGGATATGGTCAATTACTGACCGATCGTTATGAAATAATTTCCTTATATATTAAACTTATATTTGTAGAAATTTGAATAGCAATATTTTTAAGATATGGAAAAGACAAAATCCAATAATTCTAAATAATTTTTGAACCTTTACTCTTCTGAATTCGATATTATTATGCAATTTAAAGCTAATGAATTCTAGATTTTAAAGTTTTTTCAAAGAAAGGGAAAAAGGATATCTCAAAATAGTTATTTTTCATTTTTTAATGATGTTCCATAAATATGAGCCATTTCATGATTAAAAACATACATATATAAAATTCAGAATGGAATCATGGGGAGTTCTCGAGATAATTGAAATTTAGGGATGTATTTGAAAAAATGTATTTACCGTTTTGTGTATATTTTTATAACTAATTGTTAAATTTTTACAATTAATCTTTTATTAATCCTTGAAATCCACTGAATTTAAAAAAAAAAAAAACATTTTTATAAGAATGAGGATAACTAGTATATTTAGTGTACTTTGAAGAAGCATATCACGAAATTTCTTATTTTTTGTATTTTGTTTTAGTTTATACAGTCGTGGAAAACATTCCCAAAATTCATTGACCTTGGGTATTCTAATTTTTATCATATACGGTAAACACATTGTCTTTAGAGTCATTTGGACAATTTATCTTTTATTTATTTTTTTTGAATTAACTTTTTTAAGAACAAATATTTCTTGGATTATGTGGTCTATATTATATGTATTTTAAATGTATTTTAAATCAATAAAATCCAAAATCATCTTCATAAAATATTTAAAGTTCAGCCCATGAAAATTTTCTTGATTTTTATAAAATTTAAATCGTGAATAAAATCCCGAGTTTATCGGGATTTTTAAAAAGAATAAAAATGGAAATGTCCAAATTTTATATGTTTGCCGAATATGGGAAGAACCGGAAATATAAAGAAACTTTTACTAAATTTTTATTAATTCGTGATCCCCTCATAGTACCACTCTGAATTTTGTATAAGTTGTTAACCATTATAATGGAAGAAAATGTTTAGAAAATAATGAAACTTATTTGTGTTGAATTTTATTTGGATGCCAATATTTTGAAGAAATTTATGCTCGGGAGGACGTTTGTATGAGAGCTTTGTCAAATAAAGAACCAATTTTAATACGACAGATCAAATAAATGAAATACAATTTTAACAGTTGATCACACTTCAACTATAAGTGATCGTGTTTTTTCTATTTCTTCTTTAATAAAATATAAATTAAGGATCGTTTATATTCAAATCATTAAAATTTTATCCTTTTCTTGAAATATTAACAATTACTATTATATAAAGGTATGTAGTAATATTATATTAATATATATCCTTTCTTTTGATTTTAAATTCTGTGTAATTTTTATGTAAAAATGTTTATGGACTGAGATCGAAAAATTTTTAACATACATATATGTTAATAAAAACGAAACCACTAAACTTACAGTCCTGAATCTTTTTTATTTGATTGAAATTATTGTTACAATTTACAAAAAAAAAAAAAAACTATTTTTATGGTTCTAAACACTAGGGATGATTTTTCGAAAACCCTTCCATTATGGTTTTTATAGTGCTTTATGTCACTTTGTTCGAACAGGTTGTTCATCTCCGTTTAAAATCTACCATACTTTTGGGCACCCTTTTTGTGCTCTTCAATTCTCTTCTAAAAAGAGCCCAATATATATCAACTGGACTCAGCTCCAGGCAGTTTGGAGGAATTGCCTCTCTTGGTACAAATACCACATTATTGTTCTTGTACCACTCAAGAGCTTGTTTACCATAGTGACAGATGCCAAATCAGGCCAAAAATATGTGGACACATTAAGAAGTCTTATGAATGGAAACATCCTTTTTCGTAAACATTCCTTGATGTAAATTTCGGTATTTATAGAGCCCTTTGTAACAAATGTTTGGCTTTTTTTGCCGCAGGCCTGAAAATGCTTCACATGCCAATAATTTTTACCATAACAATTGCTATACACTTATATAACAATTTAACAAATATGATTGCAAATGACTTATGCTCACAATAGTTTAGTAAGTGTATTTGACACGTACCTGAATTTCGTATTATTTGTTGAAGTTTTTAGTCTTAGTGTTTTGTTCAAAGAGTAAAGTGTTTTAAAAAGTTTAAAACTTTTAAAAATGTAATTATTAAAATAATAAAACTTAATAAATAATTTATAAATAAATTTCAGAAAAATTAAATTCTTATGATCGCCAACTACTATTATCGCAAGGGTTTAGTTTTCATTATTAAATAATTTTTAATAAGACTTTTACAATAGTAATCACAACACTATTCTAAGCTTAAGGCTTATTACAAGTGATTTCTAAATAGTTTTGGTTTGTTTGGTTGTGATCGTTAAAAATGTAACACATTATGATGGTAACCTTTAAAAAATAGTACGAAATATGTTGTATATGTACAAGGTGGCGCAAAAGTAATCCTCCTATCAGAAAATGCTATAAATTTTGCGATTGGCCCCTAATGTCAGTTCTGTTTTGACATTTGTGTAGTAAACACATGCGAAATACACGTTAATAAACAATGTTACGCTACACTGCTGACTATTTATTTGACCAAAAATCGGTCGGTGACTTTGGCACAACGTGAATTTCGTCGCAGATTTCCTGGCCATCCAACGCCTACTGGTGAAACACTGCGACATTTAGTCGCTCGCCTCGAAGAGACTGGCACAACATGAGATGCTGCCAGGTGTGGCAGACCCCGGAGTAGCCGTTCTGCAGAGAATATCGCTGCTGTAGCCGAGGATGTCATGGAAGCGCCGTCGACATCGACGTCGACGACGTGCCACGCAAATGGGTATCAGTCGACGGTCTTTACAGCGAATTTTGGTACAAGATTTGAAGATGTTTCCGTACAAAGTCCAGACGGTGCATCAGCTGTTAGCTGCTGACCGCCAATCGCGCCTAACATACGCTCAAGCCATCCTTAATCACCACCAAGAGGAAGATGATTTTTCATCAAAAATAATCATGAGTGATGAGGCCCATTTCCATCTTAGCGGGTACGTAAATAAGTAAAATTTACGCTTCTGGGGCACTGAAAATCCGCGGGCACTGAAAATCCGCGTCAAAGTCACTGTATGGTGTGCTGTTTTCGCTGGAGGAGTCATCGGACCTTTTTTCTTCGAAGACGTCGCGGGCCAAACGGTTACTGTGAATGGTGAGTGCTACAGAGCAATGATCAACGAGTTCTTTTTGCCGCAACTTGATGAATTGGGATTGGAAAACATGTGGTTCTAACAGGACGGTGCAACGGCACACACTGCACGTGCCACAACCGATATGCTGAAGGATGCATTTCCCGGGCGCCTAATCTCCCGTTTTGGCGATTTGCACTGGCCAGCAAGATCGCCTGATTTGACCGCTCCAGACTTCTTTTTGTGGGGCTTTTTGAAGTCGCGGGTTTATGTCAACAAGCCTCAGACTCTTGCAGCTCTTAAAGACAATATCCGTCAAGAATGTGAGGACCTATCGCCGGAAGTTTTGGCCAAAGTGATGGAAAATGCCATAGAAAGTGCTCAAATGACAATCAACTGTGGCGGCGGCCACTTACATGACATCATATTCTCGACTTGATTAAAAAAAAATTAAAAGACCAAATAAAAATAATCTACAAGAAGAATCAAAATTTTTAATTTTTTTTTTAATTACAGCCAAAAAACATCGGAAGTTTACTTTTCCGCCACCTTGTATAATTTTGTGTCAGAGAGGAAAACGCCATAAAAATGACCAACCCTTATTCTCTAGATTAGATTTATTTTTAATCTGAAATAAATTATATGAAGAAATTATGGTAATAGGGAAGCCATAATAGCTACAGTTTTACTATTTTTTAAATATATGTTCATACTAATTGTTCTGATAGAGTGCGGTTTCGTTACATATGGTAGAACTATGTTAAAATAAAGTCTTGTTAAAATTGTTCGACTCCGCTATGTAGAAGGGTCTAGAATATATGTACATATTAGGGTATTCAATCGAGTAACCCTTAAATCGGTTAAGCTGAGTTTCCGCATACACCGTAATCGGCGTCGATAACGAAAACTGAAAAACGTTGGTGTTCGTCGTTTCTGAATTGTTTTCGTTTCAGTTGGGTGCGTTGCGGCATAAAACAGAAATGTTTTATTGAAGATGTACTAAAAATATGGAAAATTATAGTGTCGATGAAATTAACGACGCAAATTATCGAATTGCTGCCTGTAACATGGTACAGCATCCATATGAAGAACATGTGTTATTGCTGTTAATATTGAAAGCAAGAAAAAAAGAAAAAATATTCACGTAATGTACAAAAACCGGTCCAGAGAAAATGCACACAATATATTGGTTGATCGATATTTGACGGATGATGATACGAAATTTAAAGAATATTTTCGTTTAAGTCGTTATCTTTTTGAATTCGTGCTGGATATTGTGAAATCTGATTTGGAAGGAATACCTACCACCTGTAATAGAAAACCAATAACACCAAGATACAAATTATGCATTACCTAAAGGTAACAAAAAAGCATTTTATTAAATGAAAATTGCTAAAATATGGCCAATACTGGAATGTTTAATTAGAAACATCATTACCCACAATCTATTTTTCTCCTGACTATCACGGAATTTCGGATGTCGCACATTTAATAGAATTTCATTATTTTTGACAAAATCTATTATTTTTTCATCTTCCAATAAAGAAAATTTATTTTTTTTTTTATTCATTTTGATTTTCTTTAAATTTGAAATAAAAAAATAACTGCTTGGTGCCGTTTCGTTCCCAATTTTCGTTGCCGATTTCTGAAACGAATTTTTTTTCGGTATAAATGTATGGAATTTCGTTTTCGGTGCCGATTACGGTGTATGCGGAAACGTAGCTTTAACCTATTCATTTTGGTCGGTTAACTGTTCGAATAATTTAAAATTGCGCCGATTAACCGAAATTTCTTCTTTTTTGCACTTTAACATATTTTTTTTGCATATTTATTTTTCCGTTTTAATTCAAAAACAAATGTAAAAGTTAAATTACATATTTTTTCCAACATCCAAGAAATATGTTTAGTGTGTATAACAACTGACATATTTAATTAACATGTATTTGTCGGAGGATGACATGATAATAGATGAAACTGGATACATTACTGAAACCAGTCTTTTATCAGAACTTAACGAAACTACAATACTAAAAGACCTCAAAATCTATAAAAATCCGAAAGGGACTCCAATAGTATAATGGAGGATTTTATATGCATAGAAAATACTAAAAAAAGAACTGAGATATTGGATATTCTCTATCATGCCTTAATTTCTACAACATCTACAATCAGTGAGAGTTTTTTACAAATCATGTTTTATTAAATCTAAAGAAAAAAGTCGTTTAAATGGAAAATATTTAAATTATTGTATTTTTTTTAAAAGAGTATTTCAGAAAATCTCACTAAATCCTAAAAAAACTCATATATTTTTTGCTATTATTTATTTTTTGGTTGAATTGTTATGTTTTGTTTGTTTATTATGTTTTTGTTCTTTTTATTAATAAAATATTTAAATAAGTACACAAAATTCGTGGTTTTATTTTCAAAATATAAATTATTCGGTTAATCGAATAATTTAAAATTAACCGATTATTAACCGATTAAATCTAAACCTCGATTAATTAATTGCTCGATTAACCAATTAAACCAGAAACCCGATTAATTGAATATCCTAGTACATAGATATATACTATATGAGGGACACAAATGAAAAAGCTGGTATCTACAAACTGAATGAGAAATGTATGACAGTCATGGTGTAGTTTATAAAAATAAATAATTATTATTTATTTTATTAGTTATGTAATTTAAAAATAACAAAATGCTATATTTTTAACAGGTAGTCGTATTCAGATGAGCCAAAATTTGCAATGTTGTGGTTTTTTACTTGAACAAATATTTCTAAATAACAACACACGCCAATTGTTGTGTTAAACAAGTATGAAAGTATAGTCGGTTAAGCCCGATCTTATAATATCCTACACTGAGTATATGAGGAAATCATTTCTTTTAAAATTTCTATAATTTTTTTTCGTGAGTGATTTTCGGAATTTATATGGGAGCTGTGACAAATTATTGAACGATCTTCATGAAATTAGGTAGCGTGATTTCTATATGATCGATCGCCGTGAATACTAAACTTAGATACTAAAATTTTTAATGAAATTTATGCTCTTTAAAGTGATTTTTGAAGTGGACCTGGTATGGTAGGTATGACCAATTATGAATCGATCGCCATGAAATTAGTTTTTCTATGGTAGGTATGACCAATTATGGAGCGTTCAAAATGAAATTAAGTTTATTAATTTATTTATGATTTATTTCTATATGAAACTTTTTTATGTTGAATTTGATGTAGATACCGACATATTAAAGAGATTTATGCTAAAGTAATTTTCGGAAGTGCATCTTATAAGGGAGCGAACCGCACAAAATTTATAAATACGATATCATTTTTGGAGAAATTTCTGTGTATACCAATATAAATCAGATATTTATGAAATAATGGACCGATTTCAATCAGTTTCAATATGATTCGTCCTTGGGCCGAAAAAACGCATGTACTAAACCTTATCGATATATGTATCTTCAGAAAGTGATTCTGAGTCGATCAGTATACTTTAAGGTGGGTGTTACTAACATCTGTACAAACGCAATATATTATGGTGATGTAGGGTATTAAAATCACAATTTTCAACAACATTAAAACGTGTCTAAGAAATGTTAAATATGTATTTCTATTAGAAACTTGAACTAAAGTTCAATGTTAAACTAGTTTTGTATAATTCAATGCTAATTAAATTATTCCCGAATTATACTCCATTCAATTCATTACTTTAATCGAAATCGATACTTAAAACACATTGTGGGAACACCAAAGTTTTCATGACGTAGTTAGTAAAATTTTTCCATAATATTTAAAATAGATCTTTCTAAGAAATAATAAATGATTTTATTTTATAATAATTGGGAGTTTTATTTACCCAATTTTAGATTTTTATTAATAAATTAATAATAAATACATTTGTTACTTTATGTACTATTGTCATAATATATTATTGCGGTTAGTTGATACCAGTTTTTTTCTTAAAAAGATTTTTTTAAAAAAAAAAACTGCATAAATTCTCTTAATTAAAAATAAATATGGAAAAAATATTTTAAACAAATATCAGTTATACACACTATTAAACAGCATCTTAATTTTTATACAAGTTTAAGTTAATACAACTAAAATACAAATTAAAACAGTAAAACAAATTAATAAACAAATATTAACCCATTTGGAGAAATATATTTAAAAAAGATTAACATTTTAAAAACTTTACTGTTGTATGACATATAAAACAACACGTACCTAATGTTACAACATCAATATAATTAACCAACATTAAGTAATATTTCATTTTTCATTAGTACCATTTAAGAAAACATCTATGTACAAATGTTCAATTTTAAGTTCGAACTTAAACTCCAATCCATGTTAATTACCTTAATCAATAACAATAACAGTCAAGTTCAAATGATACAAACAATTGGCCAAAATTATCTCACTTAATTAAATTTTAAGACAAGACAATACAAGTCACGCCAATGACTAGTCAAAAATGGGTTAAATTATAATTTACTCAAACCCGTCACTTACGGTTTGATGAGAGATGAAAAAGTTTGAGATTTTTATTTTAGTCAAAACAGACAAAAATATTAAATAAGTTTAGTCAACAAAACGCAATAAACGGGAACGAACATACCATTAATAAACGTTAATTAAACTTAAAGAATTTTATACAAAAAAAAATAAAAAAAAAACAATCATATAAATTAAATTTGCAAAAGAAAATATTTAAAAATAAAACAATGTTTAAATGTTTAATAATGGTAATATTTAAAAATAAATAGAAAGTATTTAGATTCGTGCAAAATGTTAAAAATGTATTAAAGTTAAAATTGTTATTGGTGAAAAAAGCCCTTTAAAAACACCAAAGACTAAAAACACCAATTTGCCCCTGTAAACATTTCAACAGAGAAATTACTCATGAATAGTGGTGACTCTTTCTTGTATTTCGAACAAAACTCGTTTAATCTTTCGAATATTTGCTTAAAATTAAAAAAAAAAAAATCCATACATATGAAAAAAAAATAATAAATAAATAAATTATGTGAATTCGCTGTATATTTAATATGTCTGTTGTTTTTTTTTTTCTTGTTATTTTTTCAATTTCATTTCAGTTAACTTTTTGTGTAATGGCACAAAGAATCCATGGGAAATCATTATTCGATTATAAGTAAGTTTAAGAAATGAAATTAATCCTTTTGTCTTTGTTTGTATATACTATTTAAAGTGTTTTAAAGAATGCTACTCATTAGTCTTGAATCATTTCTTTTAAGGAAACAATAACATTTTAACTTTTTAAATCTTTGATATAAAGTTTCCTCCAATATTGTTATAATGTTGTTGCCTTCCTACAGCACCATAAAACTTCACGTTGCTATATTTTTCCCAATATATTTTGGAACGATGATCTATCTGAGAAACAAAATTTCCATAAATTAGAAAGCTTGATACTAAATATTATTCACTGGAATAACTAGCGGGTTTTAAAAGGTTTAAATTGGTTAGAAAACAACACAATTATATAAATAAAAGCATAAAATCTCGATTTACAACAATGAACAGTTACTTACTACACAGAGGGACCTATGTGAATAAGGACCATTCAATTAAATTAAATAATAATTTTTTTTTTTTTTTTGCAAAATTTCAAAACTAAGTTTCTTTTTTCAACATTTTTTCATATTTTTATCGAAATTATTATAAAAAGTTCTTTTAAACCCATTTGTGACCAATACATGAAATTATACCAAAATATATTAAACTAAATTAAATTTTTTGTTCTAGATAATGATCAGATGTCTTTGTAAAATAATTTTTTTTTCTTAAGCCTGGTATCTGTTCATATCTGTGAAAAATTATGGTTTTTTTATGCGAAAAATTGTATATGCAACAAATGATCAGCTGTTGGTTTTAATTTCGTGCGAAAGAAGTGCTGCTTATGTTATTTCATGTGGAAAAATAAAATTGCCAGATGTATTTCAAATGTTTTCCACAATAAGAACAGAGTACTGCTTTTACGAAATTATTTCGCATATATTTCATTCCAAATATTTTATATGTAGTTTGACAACATTTCGCACGAAATTTTGAACAGAGTACTATGCTTTAAAGACTTTTTTATATATATATATATTTTTTTTTAACAAAAAACTATAACTAGCATTTAAAATATAATTATTATAAGAATAATATCTAAAAATACATATATTATCTTTCTTAATAACTCTACTCAAATATTCAACGTTGTCGCTTTACTGTCGCTTTACAGTTCTCATTCCCGATAAAAAGTAAAATAAATAACCAATTGCGAACTCAACCAATAAAAAAACAGCCAGGATATTTTTATAGCTCTGATTGGAAGCCATAAATTTACTCCTTTTTGTACATTTATTTCAGCCATTCTTTCCATAAATCCATTCACAACATCTAATTCTTTAGCTTCATTCAAAATTGAATTCATTTGTCGTTGAATTAATTCATAACAGAATTCATTCTACCTTTGAATTAGAGTATTTTTTCTTCATTCAGGTTTTTTTTTTCAAAATGAATTGAAAAAATTGGCATAAGCCCTTCTGTAATAGATTCGAAACAAAAACATAGTAACACAAAAGATATGCCTGTTGATATCTTTAAAATCCAGAGCGTCCAGCTAAAGCTTTCATTGACAAGTAACGAGTTAAAATGCTAAATTCTGTCACTTTACTATTTACTGATTACTTTATTACGGTGATGTCATTGCAAGGTAAGTACTTATCAGAACCGCTTATAAACTTTCCAGAACCGCTTATAACAGAATATGCTATATAAATGAGTAAAACAAAACAGATAATATATAAGTCATTAAACGACTAGTTTTATGTCATACAGACGGTATGTAAGATGCATTGAAAAGTAAGTTGTTGAGTATTTGCAAGTTATTACCAATTTTTTGCTGATATGGAATAAGTATATAGAAAGGAAGGAGAGAGAAATGCCAGTGAAATAAATTTAAAAAAATACCCCCACACAGGCGGGTGATACAATAACAGTATACATAGCAATACGTTGTCGTGAATTAGGTTTTTTTCAACTGACTTTTTCGCTGTCAGTTGTTCATTATCGACTTCACATTACGTTTGATTTCGAACCAAATTATTTTAGTAGTGTTAAGTATCGATGAGCGATTTAATAAATAGTAAAAGTGTTGGTAGAGTGTTGTCGAAAATGTGATGTAGACTACTGTGACAAGGGATAACTGATTAGTTTACTCTTCTCAACTGTCAAGAAATTTATGCGACTATTCATTTAAATAATGCCAGCCTTTCCAATTGCACCTTTTAGATGCAAGTTTTAGTAGATATCGATACAACACGAAACCAAACAAGTTTTTTTACGACAAAGTCTCGTCTCGCCTATCCAGACCACCTGTTTTCCAGTTCTGACATAAGCGTCCATTTTATTAACGTGGACGTTTTTCTTTATTAGTATCTTTTTTTTTCATTTGAAATTTTCACAATTTCAAGCTTGAATTCTTAATTTCAATTCAAATTCAAATTGTATTTCTCAATTCCATTTGAATTTTTCTAACCTTTATTTGGAATTTTTACAATTTAAGATTTAAATTCTCAATACATATACATACATATGTATGTAATTTGGAATTTTCTCAATATCAAATTAAAATTCATAATTTTATTTGAAGTGTTTTAAATTTTAATTTCATTTGAATTTTTTTCTATTTCAATTTTATTTCGAATTCTTTAAATTTTAAAATGAAATTCATAATTTCAACTGGAAATTTCAGTACCGCAATTCTGTAATTTTTTAACGACAAAATTTTGTCGTTAAGTAGTCAAAAATTGATAGTTAGCGATATTTGTCGTTAAAAGCCATTCTGTTGCAAAATTTTACCGATTTTTTTCGGTAAAAATTGTCGGTAGTTAACGATAAACTTCGATAAGCTAACAACTAGAAAAAAGGTAAACTCTATGTAAAAATATAATAAAAAAGTATCACGTTTTATAATTTGATAGCACTGTCTTATGGTTTTAAATGTGTAACTTAATAAATAAATTAAGGACTGAGATCGAAAAATTCTTAACATACATATATGTTAATAAAAACGAAACCACTAAACTTACAGTTTTGATTTATTTTTTATTTTATTGAAATTATTATTACAATTTACAAAAAAAAAAAAAAATATTTTTATAGTTCTAATCACTAGTGATGAAATTTTGAACCTTTTTCGGAAACCCTTCCATTATGGTTTTTATAGTGATTTCTGTCACTTTGCTCTAACAGGTTGTCCATCTCCGTTTAAAATCTAACACACTTTTGGACACCTTTTTTGTGCTCTTCAATTCTCTTTTAACAAGAGCCCAATATCTCTCCACTGGCCTTAGCTCCAGACAGTTTGGAGAATTTGCCTCTCTTGGTACAAATACCACATTATTGTTCATTTACCACTCAAGACCTTTCTTACAATAGTGACAGGGTGCCAAATCAGGCCAAAAATAAGTGGACACACTAAGAAGTCTTATGTAGCATCCTTTTTTGTAAACATTCCTTCATGTAAATTTCGGTATTTATAGAGCACTTTGTAACAACTGTTTGGCTTTTTTGCCGCATGCCATATCAAGAACTTTTTGGGAAATTTTGTCTGCTTTTGGGTCCTAAACCCTCGAGCATCAGCAACATCAAAATTTTGACCCGGAAGCTGCGAAAAATCTGCCAGAACATACGTTCCGTCATCCATATTTTTTTTTTATAAAATTTGACTTCAATTTCAGTGCTTTGTTTTTAGCAGCGTTCTTGTCAGGAACTTTTTGAGCCTTGTATGTTTTTGAACCTGCATTGGCTTTAACTTTTCGTACCAAATAGTCCGAGCACTGAGCTAACCGGACTGCTTTCCTACCGGATGTGTTGGGAGCTCTTTTGAAAATGCTTTCTATTTTTTTTGTGAACCATGTGAACCATTCCTTCTACCTGTACCAGGTTTTCTATCAAAGGACAAGTTCTTCCGGTACTCTTGAATAACATTGGAAACAGTTTGACGGCAGACCTTTGATTGTTTGGCCAACTTTTTGTAGGACCAAGTTGGGTTTTGTTGAAAATATTTAATAATTTTTTTGCTGGTCACTCATTTTAATCAGATTTACAACAAATGAACATAATTGACTTTACAAAGGTAATTTGACCAAAAAAAAAAAAAAAAATAAATAAAATAATACTTGAGTTAAAAGTTTTAATGAAAAACGTGTGTTAAGAATTATTCGATCTCAGTCCTTATATTTAACATGAAATGCATTTTAACAAGTAAGAGAGCTATATTCGGCTGTGCCGAATCTTATAAAACCCTTCACCAAATTATACTTTAAAATAAAATAAAAAAAAATGTTTAATTTTTTAATTTTTTTTTTTTAATTTTTTAAAATTGTTTTTTAAAAGTTTTTTCCAATTTTTAATTTTTAATATTTATTGTTTTTAATTTATTAGTGAAAAAAATGTATGACAAAAGAATGTTTTTTGTGAAAAAAAAATTCAGGTTAAAAAATATTTTCCCGATTTTGACCCATTGTAGGTTCAACTTTGTATAGCCTTATATACATCGTTGAAATGGACTTTGAAATATCTATCATTAGATATCCATATTGTCTATATTTATGACTTAGTAATCGAGATATAAATAAAAAAATAGGCCAAAAATAGAGGTTGTCTCGGATTTTTGCTCATATCTCCGTTATTTATGGACGGATTTTGCTGATTTTAAATAGGAAACTTCTCGAAAGCATGTCTGACAGAATTATTGAGGATTTGGATCCCGATGATATCTGGGGTCTTCAGAAAATTGATTTCAACAGACAGACAGACAGACGGACATGGCTAAATCGACTCCGCTATCTATAAGGATTCAGAATAGGGTCGGAAAATTTATAGGGTCGGAAAATTATATTGTGGAAATTACAAACGGAATGACAAATTTATATATACCCTTCTAACGAAGGTGAAGGCTATAAAAATGGCATTTGAATACATTGGTATGTTTTTGGAAGAGCAATTTCATAGTCAAAATCACGCCCAAGAACGAAGAATTCTGCGAAATATGGAAGATATCCATTTGACTTAAATGACAATGAACTTGTATTGCTCTACAGAATAAATAAAAATAAAGTGATTACATTTGTACCGATATCCGTCGTTAAAATATTCTAACGAAAATATTTGTTAACTTAAATTAGAGAATAGAACACTCGTTAAAACAACTTACATTTTTTGTTACTTTACGATATCGGTAGTTAAATTTTAAAAAAATACAGAATTGCTGTACAGATCTTAAAATTGAAATTATTAATTACATTAAGAATCTCCCATAACCATTCATTTTAGTTATACTTTTTAGAGTATATATCGTTAACTATAAGAGATAAATAGCACAAGCAAGTATACTTTTTTTATAAAGTCGAAGAAAATAGATCGCCACGTTGTTATTGAGTAAGTACATCTCATAATCAGAAAAAAGTGTTCACGGAATTGTACACAATTGACTCCTTAAATATTCATAAAGAAATGAGCTAATATTAAGACTAGCCTTAAAGACTAACATAAAGCACACAAGACAAAAGGTTTAATATTTTATATACAGTGTATATGTATATTATACATTTTCAAACATATTTTAGTATAAATCCCGAATATGATTTGGTTGCTGAACCATCTACCAGTTATTCGAATTTTTGGCCCAGTTCTGAATTTTATGTTTCACCGCTAACACGTTATAAACATCAAGCTAGAGGTAGAGGTCAAGGGAAAGGTAATGGAAAACGAAGACATCAACTGCCACCACATGCCTTTGACCTTTCAGATGGTTATCATTACCCTGATTCATTTGGCGAGTATAGTGGTGAAATATATCATGAACCTCATCCTCATCATCCCCATGGTATACCGCCTGGTCTAGCCAAGAAACCGGGTCACCCTCATGGCCCACCGCATGGACATCCACATGGTCCTCCACATGGTAAATAAAACATTTTTAAAATCGAATACATAACTAGTATTTCACAACGAAAATTATTATTTCTAGAACCTCCTAGACGTTTTCCTCCACCACCTGTTTATGACAAAGATTTTATAAACCCCTGGGCAGTGCCAGAAACTACACCGAAACGATTTGTTGTACAACTGCCTCCCTTGACAACACCACGACCATTCATTGTACAACAGCCTCCCATAACTACACCTGCCATTTATGTGGCTCCAATATTAACTACTGGAAGACCCACAATAGCTACCACCCCAGCACCACCAACTTCAACATCGTCAGATGATGAATTAATTTATGATATTGATGTACGCTTCGGTCGTGATTAATTGCATTTTACTTATAATATTATTATTATTATTTGAATGTGTATAAATAAGTACATAATAGATTTATTAAATAACGTAATGAATTTATTATCTTTATTCAATTGTGATAGAAATATTTAAATATTAATATAAAATAAAAACTTGCAAAACAGCATCGAATTATGCAATTAGTTTTTAATACTTATAAAAAACTGACAGTGGTTTTTAAACTTTTTATTTTGGAGATAATTCGTTAAACGATTGGAGATATCTTAATGAAATTTCACTTAGTTAGAGATGAAGTGTATTTAATAAATTACTCCCACTTTCGTTTCTAATAATTTTCCACTCATTTAAAAATATAAAATATTCTATTCATATAGACTTTTCGCATAATGAATAAATTTCTGAATTTATCTTTCATAATACATATTCCATATTTATATATAACAAAATTTTGAAGTTATATAGATCGAAAGCTCTTTTAATTGATGGATTGATAACTTTTGCCATTGCCTGCACTTACATGCCGAAATTCCTAAAATTTAGTTTTTTCAAAAAAGATGCTCCTCGTACTTTATTTACCGTGTGATATCTTATTAACTTTTGGGCTTCCAAAAAAAAAAATCTTTTATAATCTGGGATTTGCGTTTTGAGAAATTTGTAGAAAAATCTGAAAGTTTTTTTTTAACATTGGCTAAGTTTAGATAAAGCTGACGAGGGCTGTGTTCCCTTAACTGACTCAATTTTTATTTTACACACATTTGCTTTAAGTTTTCTTTCTGAAACATATACAAAATATATAATAGCCTGAAAAAATGTTTTCTATCAGAGAAATAAAAAAATACTCTATTTTAGATATTCCAAATTTCGATGCGTGTAACTTTTTATGGGGACCAGATATTTTATTTGAAATTTTATCAAAAATACAACATATATAAAAATATCTGTTGTATTTTTTTGTAAATCTCTTCAAGTAAATGTACAATTTCTTGACATTGGGATAAAAACTGAATTGTTGGTAAGTTTTTAAAAATTTTGTAGGACCAAGGTGAGCTACTTTGTAGGGACGCCCACATTGCATGTAAATTAAATCAACTTCACGAGTTAGCGAATTATTTCCAAAATTAAAAGTTTCTAAACCACTGTGCAACTAATTCCTTAAATAAATAAGGAATCTGTATTGTGAAAGATAAATTCAGATAGTGAATGGAATTGTTTATTCATCAGTGGAAAAGTCTATATGAATATAATATTTTATAGTTTTATATGAGTAGAAAAGAATTATAATGAAAGTAATAATGATAATGATTAGTAAATGTCACGTATTTACTAATTAAGCAGTGATACAAAAATGAGTCATGTACCAAACCTTTTTTTTGTTGGAGTCCATAGATTAGGGAAAAACTTTTAGTTTTTCCCGATCATTTCGTTTTAAGGAAATAATGACATTCTTAAAGCTACAACTTCAAAAAATCATAAATATTTTCTTTTGTTTATTTTGTTTGAATGATATACATTTTGTCTTTTAAACAGAAAAAAGATTTGTAAAAATTAGTTGGAAAATGTCTGAGTTACGGGAGTTTAATGATAGGATGATCGTCAAATAAAGCAAAATACTGTCGGCTATGTATTTTTTTTAAAGAACCACGCAAGCATTTGTATGTAAAAACTGAAAAAGTCGGACAACATGTTAACCCTCTAATGCGTAAGCATGCCCAAGGCACTCATAGCAATAATGCCAAAAAAATGCAAATATAACTGATTTTTCATTTCAAAAACTCTTGTAACAGTTGCTAAAAAACGTACTTAAATATTTTAAAAAGCTTTCAAAGTGCTTGAAATGAAAAATCAGTTATATTTGCATTTATTGTCATTTTTGCGATAAGTGCCTTGAGGCATGCTTAAGCATTAGATGGTTAAATATCACAAAAATTAGAATTATTCATTAATTTTATAATTTATTATTTGCTTATGTATTTCGGAAAGCTACTTTAGTATGCTTTTTCACTAAAATTAAGAAAAAAAATATTTTATTGCATCACGATCTGTGCAAAAATATTTTTTTTTTGGAAAAAATTCAGTTTTTTGAAACATAACTCAGGCATTTTCCAACCGTCTTTTTGAAAGGTAAACCAAGCATTATTTTAATAAAAGAAACAATTTTAAAATCAAATTAAAAACAACATACTTATAATTTTTTGAAATGGTAACTTTAATAAAAAAATAAATTTCCGACTCTATGGTCTTCAATACAACAGAATTGCTATATGAGAATCCTTGCATAGTTTTCCTGTAGCATAGTGTTATTGTATAAATTTTTTGGTGTATTTTAAAATAACTTAATAATATATTTTCTTTTTATTTAACCATTAAACAAGTATAAAAAAGACAATTCCACTTTAGTAATTGGGTTATCGAACTGATTGGTGAAGCTGTTCCTGCCCACTTTTTGTACAATGTAAAATTTAAACCGTTAAAATGAAATACAAAAATAACAACAAAACGATTATAATGTTTTTAAATTAATGAAAAAGATACAAATACAAATCCAGTTTATTTCATATCAAGTTCTTGAATAAAATACATCTTAAATGTTAAAATCAAAACAATAAAAGTAAACAATACCAACAAAACATATACAGGGTGCTATAAAAAAGCTATTATTCTTTTTTTTCGTTGAGTAATAACAAGAAAGTACAAATTCTAAAGGAATCGGAAATACTTGACATGAACTAAAACTAAACAAAGGAATCATTTTTCTGGAAATCCCTTGAATGAATATGCACGTACATATTATGTTACTTACTGTATTACTATTATAATAACAGATATTGAAAAGAGTTAATTTGATGAAATTTTTAATTTAAAGTAAATTTAATATTTGTTAGAAATTAATTGAACTTCATATTATAAGAGTTTTTAAAACAATATTTGAAATTAGATTGCAAAAATTTACAACAAATACTATACCTATAAATCAAAAAATAATGTTTTTATTTATTTTATTTCTTATAAAATTACACGAATTAATAACAAAAATAACTAAATGAATCGTATAGTCACAATTTCACTTACAATGTTAGGGAAATGAGGTCAATGGAACACGTTTTAAGCGGAGACTTTACCGTAAATACCCAGCAATAAATAGTTTGAATTTGGAAGCAGTTGCCTTTAAGCGAGGAATCATGAACAAAAATCATGTAATATTTCAGCTGTATCGGAAGAACTTACAAATAATTGTCATGATTAAAACCCCGAAAATCACTCCTGATTGTACTCAAACATTTTTGTTCATGCCTAGAGGCTTTGCCTTAGTGTTCCCAGTTTGTATTAGGCTGTTCTTCTGCTTAATTTACTGCATTCCCACCATTATTAGAAGCTATATATTGTGAGTAACTGTATTGTAAGCTGTATGAAAGAAAAATCGATGCTGTACCAATTCCTTCTGCATTTAAATCAATATATACAAACTCGATCTATTATAAAGTTTATAATATGCTCCAAATTAATGTGTCCTAAGTCAGACAGTTCATAAAAGACAGTCGGACAAAGAGGTACAGTGACATAATACGTGTTTACCGATCTCATCCAAGTTCTAATTCGTGATGTTGCCCTGAATGTCACTGCGCCTCAGGACCCAAAGACAATTTCTAAAACTCCTCAAGCTTATTATATTTATTATTCCCAGGAACGAGATTTCCAATGTTCGCAATGTCTGCCAATCATGTTTGCATTTTCTAAGATCCTTTGCATTGAGATGCTAATTTTTAAAATGTAAAAATTCGACAAACATTTTATGGAACAAATTTGCTAGTATTTTTCATACAATTTTCTTACGTTCGAAAAAAATTCTTTTAGTAAAATGAGGTCCTCAATAATTATATTTCATTGTCAGCTGAAGAATCACATACATATGGGGCATTTCATGTCAAGTGAATCAACTTTTGAAAACGATGTCTTCCGATTGGGATGAAATCTGCACCATGGTTAGTTCTATTAGATAGTAATTCAGACACAATTTTTCAACAAGATCGGTCGAGAACTTTCTGAGTTATAGGGGGTCAAAATTCGACATTTTGGCCAAGCAGGTGTTTTTTCTCATCTATGTAACTTATTACCTATTGTTCTTAGCAAAATGTGTCCCAAATAGTTTAGATAACTATTTCTTCAATCTTTCGGGAAAAAAAAATTAAAAATAAAAAATAAAACATTTTTGTAATTTTTTTTCCAAAATCAAAAACTCAAGGCGTAATTCAAGACATAAAATTTTGGATATTTTTTTTGCAAAATCTAAATTTTTTTTCCAAAATGGGCCCTTTTTTTAATTTTTTTTTTTTTTTTGGCTCAAAAGAAAATTCAAAAATTTTATGTCTTGAGTTACAAAATATTTATTTTGATAGATATCCCACTCGCATCCCACTAAGCGACCAAAAATCTCTTAAAGGAATAGTCCTTTCTTTTGAGCAAAAAAATTAAAAAAGGACCCATTTTGAAAAAAATGTCAACAAAGTTTATGATTTTGCAAAAAAAAAGTCAAAAATTGTATGTTTTGAGTTACAAAACATTTATTTTGATAGATATCCCACTCACATCCCTCTAAGCGACCAAATAGATCTTCAAGGAAAATTTCTAAGCTTTCTTTTGAGAGAAAAAAGGGCCCATTTTGAAAAAAAGTTTTTGATTTTGGAAAAAAAAAAATTACAAAAATTTTTTATTTTTAATTTTTTTTTCGAAAGATTGAAGAAATAGGGACACATTTTGCTAAGAACAATAGGTAATAAGTTACATGGATGAGAAAAAACACCTGCTTGGACAAAATGTCAAATTTTGACTCCCTCTAACTAAGAAAGTTCTCGACCGATCTTGTTGAAAAATTGTCTTTAAATTACTATCAAATAGAACTAACCCTGGTGCAAATTTCATCCCAATCGGAAGACATCGATTTCAAAAGTTTGTTCACTTGACATGAAATGCCCCATATATTAAATTTGAATGAAAGGCGAAAACGTAAACAATACATTCATTTTTATATACCAGATATCCAGATTTCAGCATAAAAATATGAGTGCATTTATCTGTCACTGCTGGTAACTATGTCGTGAAGTCTAAGAATGTCACCAAAGTTTTTGCAGTTGACGACAATAATAAAATAAATCTGATGGGACTCTGACACCCTGAAATTGTCAACTGGGATATAGCCCTAATTTGGAGTTAGCGTAAATTTAATTGCACATTAATTATTTAATTATAAACAGAAAATTTCCTTAACAAATTAACTCTTTAAATCCCTGCCAAATGCCACTAACTGATGATAAACAAAGTGACTAAAATAAAGAATCATTTAATAAGCGTATAAAAAGTGTAACGTACATACATATATAGCACGCACCCACTTTGCTTTAATTTTGTACGTTACTTTTTTTCATTAACAGTCATATAAAAGCCTGGGTTTTATAAATAACTAAAGTTATTTGAAACCAAACATTCAGTGAAAGAAGATCGCTCATAGTCGACATGGGTAAGAAAACCAAAACAAAACAAAAAAAAAAAAAAAGAAATTGTGTTTCTTTAATAAAAATTAAAAAAAAAAACTATTTGTATTACTGAAACAAACAGTGGTTATTGAACTTTATGTTTTTAATTCAAAGAAATAAAGTGCATCACAAAATTATACATACTTATGAGTGCAACGAATAAATAAAATTTTATACACATTTTACTCCTCAATCACACCGAAAATGCAATAAAATGTTTGACAATATGACAGAAAAAACTCACCAAGAAAAATATTTAAAAGCCGCAAAGAGAAAGAAACAAAAAAAAAAACTAAATTTACGTTTTCGAAATTTTAAAATGAATATTTCGGGTCGCCAAGAAAAAAACAATTTGTTTATTTGTGTTTGTGTAAAGACAGTGTTAATAAGTGCATTTAATATTCTAGTAACGTATTTATTATTTCAAATAATTTGGTTGTATTGTTGTTTTTCTTTAACGTATAATGATTTCTTCCCACTTTTGGCAACGTCAAAGACACATTTATACTTATACGTACTGAGTTGCGTTGGAACGTATACATGTCGTCTAAACGCACTATGGGGTTTGTGAACTGTGAACAAAAAAAACTAAAAGTATTACTAAAATTAAATTTTATAACAAACACAATTTATTAACATTGATACTGTAAATTCATAAAGACAACAATTTGTTTTGCGAAATTAAATCAAATGTTTGATTGCGGTACAAATTAGTTAAAATGTTCCTCTTTAGATAGAAAGTGTTATGTTCCAAATGTGTTAAATATTCTTTTTTAAAGTTTGCGAAAATAATTTGGTGTTTGAAAAGTTGGTTACCAATATGTATTTTATTTTACTTTTACTTTAATATAAAGTTTGTTGCTTTCCTACTACTTAGTTCTGAAATAATCAATTTATTATTGAAATTTATACAAATTCAACATAAATTATTTAGATTACATTAATTATTTATTTATGAATTATTTGTTAAAAATTTTCATATTTTATTTTAAACAACATATTTAATTATATTTCCAAATTTCAAAATTAAGCATTCCAATTTGCCAATTGTCTAAGATTACTTTACAATGGTATTCTTTGAATTATTACATGGAAATATAATGCATGAAATTAATAGGAATAAACAAATAGGAACATTCATCTTACGAAAACCCTGTGTTAAATTTAGTGTTTCAGATGCTCAGCACTTACAATAAATAATATATTCTGCTTGTTTTTCGCTATTTTGTAAGTTTTTTTTTTTTTTTTTGATCCGATAGAAACATTATTTTAATAACACTTTTTAAATTCAGTTGAATTTAGTTTACGTTAAGAAATCGTTAAATTAATCCGCCGATTATTATTATTTTTTTAATTTAATTAAAGAAATTGCTAATTTTTCTGCAATTGTGACTTCTTTTAAATACACATTTTACAAATTCAATTATCCAAAAAGATGTAAAAAACTTTTGTGAAAATAGTCAGCCTAACCACAAAAGAAATATTAGCGTTATGTTTTTTTTTAAATAGAACTATTATTTTTTTCGTATAATAAGAAATATTTATTGAAAACAAAAATTTAAAACCTTTTTCAACTCATACATTCAAATAATTTAAAATCCCTGTAGTCAGCCTAGGACCATATGTCTCTATGTCAACACTCTTTCTCTATTGACAATTTCAGTAGTTAAAATGTCGACGACTTTCCTTCAAGCGCCAGTAGAAATATGTTGGAGACAACAGTTCTAGTGTATTTCTTGTGACATTGTCAACAAACTGGTCAATAGTTTGTTTTTTTTATTATGCTGTGCAGTCAATAGGTATTGATAATAACTACCTCGTCAGTAGCGATACAGACTACTGGTGGATTTTCAATGACAAGCTAATGTTAAATGTCGGTAGAAGATTACATTGGCTGGGGTACATATGGTAGTAGTTCCACTGACAATGTCAATAGTAAATCACTACAAATTCACTAATGGCATTCCCTGCAGGGATATGTTTCAATTAGGGATGCCAAACGGGACTGGGTTTTAAAAATCCCGGAATTCGGGATTTTAGAAAAGTAAATCCCGGGATCCCGGAATTTTTCGGGACTTCGGGATTTTAGTTAAACGTCAAAAGACATAAAATTCAACAATAAAAACTATTTTTTTCTTTAATATATTTAAGTAAAAATATAACAAAGGAAAAACTAATGCGTTGAACTAAAATAAATTTGACACAAAAGATATTTCCTGTTTATACTCGTATTCTGAACTTTAAAAAAGTGAGAAATCTATAACAAAATCGTATTGAGTACATATGCTAAGTTCACAGTAAAAGGATTTTTAGGAAAGCGTACATTACTATTACTATGAGACTAAAGGCCGTTTAAAAGTTATTTCCAATTGAAACCGCACAATTTTTTTCGAAAGTGTTTGTTAATATTAAAAATAAAATATAAAACTATTGTTTTATTTTATAACATAAAATTTCCGTCGGTCTGTCTGTTTAAAACACGTTAGGACACAAACGAAAGGATTCAGCTGTCTAAAATTATCCACAAATACTCTCTGTTTATAAGGTGTGTTTGGAATTGAAAATGGTCCATGATTGCCCCTAGTCCCACACAAATGTCCCCCGGAATACTGTTTGAGCAGTCATAAGTATGTTGATTATGCGACAATCCTTATAAAATTTTGCACGAAATAAGTTCTAACTACTCTGAAATTATACTGTGAAGTATTGCGGAAATCGGGCTACATTTGTCCCTAGTCCCGATACAGGGTCCCCTTCAGAAAATAACTTGTCTTATAATAATTTATATCGTAATGAAATTTAATAAACAAGTTATATATGAAAATATATCCTTCTACCAACTTTTGTGAGGACCAGTCTATAATAATATACCCCTATATCAGAAATATATTTTGGAATTGAAGCGAAATTAGTATTATCAGTATTAGTTCAAAAATCTTCCTAATATATCAAAAAACTCGTAATTTTCCGGGATTTGTGAAAAAAAAATCCCGGGATTTTTCGGGATTAACAAATCCCGGAAAATTACGAGATTTTTGATATATTAGGATTCGGGAAAACCTGATTCCGAAAAATCCCGGGATTTTCGGGATTGGCATCCCTAGTTTCAATGAATTAAAATATTAACCCTCATGTTCATAAAGAATTTTAAAATTGATTATAGGTTTATAAAACAAAATTTCAATACAAAATTTAATTTATAAACCTTTGATAAATTTTGGAATTCTGTATGACGAGGCCTTAATTGAATTTAAATTTCAAACAATTTATCATTATTTTAAAATAATAAAAGCAAATTTTAAATTCTGTTTAAAATTTGTTTTATGATAAGAAATTTATATATTGATATATTTCAGTTTTTATAGTTAAGCTGAGTAATTTTTAACTTCCTTAGAGAAAAAGCCGACTTTTAAAAAAATTGAGTTGTCGGTTTACCGAAAATTGGAACTTTTTATGAAACCAGTTGTTCGGTTAGCCGTGATCGATGAAACTGTTTTAATCGGTTAACTGACATTGAAAGGAATTATTTTAGAAATGTCAACAATACATACATTTTTAAATGTAGATTTGTAATTTTTGGTATTTAGGAATGATTAAACATACACACAGCCTCAAAAGTGAGTAAACACCAGTGAATTTTTTTGATTTTTTAAGATCATGAAAATCATTATAGTCCGACTTTAATCCTTTTTTCTGAACCGAATTTATTATTCAGCCCAATCTTCAAAAAACCAAAATAATTTGTGGTATTTACTCATTTTTGAGGCTGTGTGAAGAGCAAAACACAAAATTTATTGAAAGAAGATAATAATTTATATACTTATACATCAAATTCAATTTAACGTTTGATAAAAATATCATTAAGTTTTGAATGAATCATTAGTAAGATTTAGGGTACAATTCTTTAATTATTTATACGGAATTTCAATACATCTGACCTCTAATAGTGTAATTGATTCTGGAAAAATTCGTAAGCAAATTCATTGTCCTCTACTATTTAGAATTATTGTAATGGCTGAAATTTTCATCGATAGGGCTTTTTATTTCAGCAGCTAAGATGTTAAATCTTATGTATGTGTATAACAGTAACAATATTAATTAAAATATCCAACAACATTTTATTGATTTAGTGCCAAATTTTGAACACCGGTAAATCGAGTGAAAAAGCAAAAGCACAAAGCATTCTGTAGCTTGTACGCGATGACTTCTAGAATATCTGAAATAGCCAACATTTTTTGAGATTGGGTCAATCAGTTAAATCTGTATTATATATCAATTTACGTCATACTTATTAAATATCATATCTGAATTATTCATTCAATTAGAATAAAATAAAATTCGAATTAAGTGTCCCTATTAATGATAAAAAAAACACATAAAAGTCACGTCCTATTGAACCATAACAGGTAATAATCTGCATAATTTGTCCAGCTTGATCAGTAGATGTTAACACAAAGATCATTCAAATCGGTTTAAAAAAAATATTCAAAAAATTACACAATGAGTCAAAAGTCGCTATTCCTTAATGTTTTACAAATGTCTTATTTGAATTGTTTAGTTGAATCCGTTTAAAATTAAATTTGAATAATCTTATTAAGTTAAGTACAATATTTCATGAAATTTCCAATTAATATATTTTCGAAAGTACTCATAAGTATGTAAGTATTTAATACACGGTGATGTATTTTAATATAACTATTAAATATACATTTAAATAAATTAACTTTCTATAACCCCCTACTTAAGCTAAACGCCTTATTACACTTATACCTCTACTGCTGTTGGGCATTGTTCTAACGGCGGTGCCGACAAAAGCCTCTGATCAACCATCACGCATTGTATGCTACTTTAGTAACTGGGCTGTTTATCGTCCCGGCCTGGGACGTTATGGCATCGAAGATATACCCACTGATCTATGTACTCATCTTGTTTATTCATTTATCGGAGTTGATGATAAATCTTGGGAAGTGCTTGTTATTGATCCTGCGTTAGATATAGAAGATAAGGGATTCCGGAATTTTACACAATTGCGCAAAACACACCCGCATCTGAAATTACAAATCGCTGTAGGTGGTTGGGCTGAAGGTGGTTCTAAGTATTCACAAATGGTGGCGGTACGAGAACATCGTCTAAGTTTCATACGCAGTATTGTGAACTTTATGAAGAAATATGATTTTGATGGTTTCGATTTGGATTGGGAGTATCCCGGAGCCACAGATCGTGGTGGTAGTTATGGTGATAAGGACAAGTTCTTGTACTATGTACAAGAACTGCGACGTGCTTTTGAGAGAGAGGGTAAGGGCTGGGAGATTACAATGGCTGTACCAGTGGCAAAATTCCGTTTGCAAGAGGGTTATCATGTGCCAGAACTATGCGAGTAAGTTGACATTTTTATTTTCTATAGATAAAAAGTAATTTATAGTGAATTTTATTCTTAGACTTTTAGATGCCATACATGCCATGACTTATGATTTACGTGGTAATTGGGCTGGTTTTGCTGATACCCATAGTCCTCTCTACAAACGTAAACATGATCAATACGCTTATGAAAAACTGAATGTGAACGATGGCTTGGCTTTGTGGGAAGAAATGGGTTGTCCTGCTAATAAACTTGTGGTGGGTGTACCACTTTATGGTAGAACTTATACCTTGAGTGGTTCCAACAAAAACTACAATATGGGCACTTATATTAACAAAGAGGCTGGCGGTGGTGCTCCTGGCCCCTATACAAATGCCAGTGGCTTTTTGGCTTACTATGAAATCTGTACTGAGGTGAAGGATAAAGAAAATGGCTGGACTGTTGAATGGGATGAAGAGGGCAAAGTACCATATACATATCGTGATACCCAATGGGTGGGTTATGAAAATGAGCAATCAGTACAAATTAAAATGGACTACATTAAGATGAAAGGCTATGCTGGGGCTATGGTCTGGGCTATTGATATGGATGATTTCCATGGTTTATGTGGTCGCGAAAATGCACTTATGCACATTATCCACGATAGCATGAGAAATTATCATGTGCCTGAACCAACACGAGAGACTACGCCTAGGGTAAGTTATCACTTGTTATGTGAATTATTTTGAAAATGTGTAAGACAAAGAATAAAAACTATCGCAGATGCCAAAATATAAAACAATATAAAATATACATGTGTAGGTAGGTACATTAGGATGGCTTTATTTGTATGGAGTAATAAAAAGTGTATTATGATGTTTTATGATGCTGGTTTTTATATATGAAATGTTTAGAAATATATTTCCATTAAATAGATGTATATTAAATTTAGTTTTTTAATTTTATTCGGAGCCACCCTAATGTACATACATATACATAGTTTGTTTGAATACATATTATAAAAACTTAATGATTATCTTTTAATTTTCTTGATTATTGTCATTATTCTTTACTTTTCAGCCAGAATGGGCTAAACCGCCAGCAACGCCACCAAACCCTGATGAGGGCAGTCTGGTTATTTTAGAAACAACGACAAAAAAACCTAAACCCGTGACAACAAAAAGACCCTCAATATCAACAACTGCTGCAACAACAAAGGTAACCAAATGTACAGAAATATAAATTTATAGTCGATTTTTTCATTTGTAAATTACAAAGGATTAAAATAATTTTAAAATGCAAAGTATAGCTTAACCATTGAAATTATTTGGAGCATCACAATGATCCAAATGCTTTAAGGAAATTATATAACAAAGACCTGAGACTTTAACATTGCGTTGGTTTAGGAGAGGGTACATTGATATAATTTATACATTCTGTGACAGATCAGGAAACTAACCCGTACTTATACTGTGTTGGACATTGCACCAAAATGGATTCAAAAATATTAATAATTAATATTTAACAAAAACAAATTGTTAAAAAATCATTGAAATTTATATATTTTTTCACAATTAGACAAGTTATGTGATATCTTTTCTTTCTATAAATCATGAGACAGATAAATATGACTTCACATTAGTTCTGGGAAGCTGAATCAGTCTCATTTGTTCAACTCAGAATATATAAGGGCAGGTCAAACATATATTTTTCTATGATGTTGGTTATAGTCTACTGAAAAAATTACGGATTTCTGGGAATTCAATAAACTCATTTATTTTTCTCTCTCAGGTATTTCCTATAAATGCATTCGATTTTTCTTGTGTTCGAATAATTTCAATCAGCGTTTCGGCCACATAAATAGCAAGAAAGAAAGAGTCTTACTTATATACCCACCATTTTTGTAAATTTTTTTAAATCTGATTTTGTCTATTTTCAATACGAAATTTGGTATGAATGCCACTATTCTATAGACATTTATATATCCCATGTCATAGAGCTTGGAGCAACCATGGGTCGATACTTACCAATTTCAACACCAGTTGTTATTTTATAATAGGTACAAAATATCAATGTATTATCTGAAATATATTTAAAGAAAATTCCAAAAAACAAAATAACAAAATTTTTGGATATTATCTCACAGTTCACAACTCTGGTTCTACTTGAACCATTTTGTCCATTTCCAATACCAAACATTTCTGATCAACAAAAAATATTGCATTCCAAGATAAAAATTTTGTTAAAAAAATGTTGGTAAAGAAAACGTTTGTGAAAACAGTTTTTTGAATATATCCCAGCCATTTGTGCCACATGTATGTATGCTATTATGGGGCTTCGGAAAGTTGATTTCAAACGTAATGAGAAACTTATATATACCCTTGCCATTCATGTTGAAGGGCATAATAACAAGTATAGATTTCTGTAAACGTAAAATTGTATGTACTAAGTAGTTTTAATCGAAGATTCTTTATAAGCGATTTTAGAATAGGAGGTTACCAAACGTCGATACTTTAAAATATGTTCGGAATAACCGATAATTCATTATAATCGTGTTTAACTGTAAAAATATAACATTAGTCAACATTTTTTAATATCACCATAATTTATTTTGTATTTAATGCTGTTGCCAAAATTGTACCCTATATAAAACGTTGAAAGGCAAAGAATTTTCATAGACTACATATGGTGGGTGCATAAAACATGTGTCTTAAAATGTTTGAAATTAACTAAAAAAGGAATCTAAATAGTAACTTTAAACAACTCATGTGGTAAAAAATTTCAGACGAATATTTTTTTAAAATCCATCAGTTTTTTAGTAAATGATTTTATATATAAATTTTAAATTGATTTCAAATATTTTTTTTAAACTTATGTATTTAGTTAGTGAGCCGCCATATAAGTAATATACAGATCTCTTAAGATTTGTAGTTTATTTCATGTTTTACTCCCATACGTGGCATTATTATAGAGTCAAAAGTTTATGTGGATCTATGTTAATATCCTACATACATATCTGTGGACTTTCGACAAAACAACTTAAGTGTAATTTTGAAAATTTTCTCACCTTCGTGAGAAGGGTATATATAAATTTGTCATTCCGTTTGTAATTTCCACAATATAATTTTCCTACCCTATAAAGTATATATATTCTGAATCCTTATAGATAGCAGAGTCGATTTAGCCATGTCCGTCTGTCTGTCTGTCCATCTGTCTGTTGAAATCAATTTTCTGAAGACCCCAAATATCTTCGGGATCCAAATCCTCAATAATTCTGTCAGACATACTTTCGAAAAGTTTCCTATTTAAGATCAGCAAAATCCGTCAATAAATAACGGAGATATGAGCAAAAATCGGAGGCAACCTCTATTTTTGGCCTATTTATTTATCTATATCTCGATTACTAAGTCATAAATATAGACAATATGGATATCTAATGATAGATATTTCAAAGTCCATTGCAACGATGTATATAAGGCTATGCAAAGTTGCACCTACAATGGGTCAAAATGGGGAAAAATATTTTTTAATTTTTGCAATAATAAATTAAAAAAATTTTTTTTTTTAAAAATTGGAAAAAAATGTTAAAAAACAATTTTGAAAAAAAATATTTAAAATTTTTTTTTTTTTAAATTTTATTTTAAAGTATAATTTGGTGAAGGGTATATAAGATTCGGCACAGCCGAATATAGCTCTCTTACTTGTTTTTAAATAATTTCGAAAGCTTTGCATAAGTCTTTGAGACAAATAATAAAGTTCTTCAAGGACAAATAATAAATTAATTATCGATCAATTCAACAGTTTTTGCGCCCTCCTAAAAAATTACACTTAAGTTGTTTTGTCAAAAGTCCACAGATATATATTAGAAAATTTCACTATAAAAATACACACTTTTTGATTTTTCTCTGGCTAGATACGCTAAACTTAATTTTTATTTTTATATATAGTGTACAATTAAAACTATATAAACTATAAATAAATTTAATAAAATTTTACAGTTTAATAAATTTATATCATTCATTTACGATAACAGTGTCTTAACTTATATAAATACAGTTTAGAATAAAATGTTTGTTTTTAAAATTTTAAGTTGATATATTTATATTTTGTGTACTTTGTCAAAATTAAGTTATTTTAATTAATTTTAAAATGTCTTTTACCAAACAAAATTGTAGTTTTTAATGTATTTGAATTCCAATTTATATGAGAAATTTGTTGTTGGGGATTCCTTAACTTATTCCAAAGATAAGCAAATGTTTTATAGTACTCAGTTCAAAAATGTTACATTTTGGGTTATGACGCTCTAACCACATATGTACAATATACACACATATACACATAAACAAAATTTATATTTAAACTTTTCGATGTTATAATATTGCTAATTTTAAACATCTTCATGACATATTAATACTATACGTAATTATTCAATCAATTAATTTAACATTATAAAATTATATGTAATTACTATAGAAGCCAATGAAAGCCACCAAAAAACCGCCCACTACCACAAAACCAATTACGGAGAGTGTATCTTCACAACAACCAATGACGGAAGAACCAGAAATTGTACAACAACCTATGGAACACTATGATATTGATTGTTCCCATAGAGATTTCGTGCCACATCAGGATTGTAGAAAGGTAAAGGTTTTTTTTTTTTGTAAGGATTTTAAATAAATTATATTAATTTTTTATTAAATATTTTTAGTATTATCGCTGCGTCCATGGCAAACCCATTGAGTTTGAATGTAAAGAAGGTTTAGCTTTCCATACCGTTTCCAATGTTTGCGATTGGATTGAAAATAGTGATCGTTACTATTGCACCCGATTAAAGAAGAAAGACATGGGCAATAATGCTTAGAGCGTTATTAGTTTGCATTTAATTTAAGTTACACTTTTACGAGTAATATTTACAAGTATTTTAGATAAATAAAAGATTTTTATAACGACATAATATATAAGATTTACAGGTTTATTTCTGGATAAAACAAAACATTAATTTGTCATTAAATATATTTATAATTTGCTATTAAATAACTGATGCCGTTATTTGTCCCATTGGTTAATTAATAACCTTCTGATTGGGTAGTTGGTAGGGTATGTATTCGAGTGATGATCGTTTCTTTCGAATAATTATTCGAAGAATTTAAAAATTACCATTTTCGAATAACGAATAATTCGAACTATTTTATGAAGAATAATCGAAAATAATTGTTTTAATTTATCATATTTTTTGAAAAATATTCATAATTCTGAATTTAAATAAGTAATAATGTCATCTATTATAACTCGTTTAATCATAACGAATAGATTTTACTCAATTCACGGTTTTAGTTCATGTTTTCCCATACAATTTGCAATAGAACCAAAACCACGTTTTTCTTATAAACACTTAAAAATATATGGTTTTGTGTCATCCTAGATTTTATTTAGAATAATAAATTGTAGGACGTAATGTGAAAATACAATGCTGAAATATTGACAGAATCGCAATTATATATTAAGCACAATATATGTTTGTGATACTGTTTTTGGTAAAATAAATAATACAGATAGAAATGTTAACTCAGAAGAAAGTAATATTAAAAGTGATGGTGAATGTGATATAGGAAATGTTTTTGACAATGATATTGATGAAATGTACGAAGAACATGATCTTAAAATGTATGTAACTTTACGTACGACTTGACGAAGAAAAATCTTCTTATTTTACATTATTTGAAAAAATTTTAATTATTCAAATAATTCAATTAATTTTAAACGTTTTATTCGAACAAAAAAAAAAATCATATAATTTCGATACCCTAGTAGTTGGGAATTGTAACTGGGGTGTATAAAGTTCACCCAGTTGTACGGTTTTCAATTAAGAACGATAAACGAGTACCTACAATTCTATCAGTTGAATTATTCGGCTCTCAGTCGGCGAACTACGTTTTATTGGTTACACTATGCTAATTGGACGAGATAAACAATTCGAGGTCGTCTAACTACGTCTTATTGAAAATAACATCTTCCACGTGAAAGCCCGAAGTCCAACGATGGAAAATTTATATTTTGATCGGTATCAAAATAATATTCAAACATATATTAAAGTAAAAGTTTAATAATTTTTATATTTTCATAGTTCTGTGCTGCAAATGTATAGAAATTACTGTTATAAGTAAGATTACTTTGGAAAATATACTTATAAACAAAATGTTGTATTGAAAATACTGTTATACACAAAATTTTTTATGAAAAAAACTTCAGGCTTTCTTGAAATCCAACCACAAAATAAATAGGAGTGTAAGGAAGAAAATTATAACAAATTTATAACAAACAAGTAAAAGTGGTATATTCGGCAATGGCGAATCTTATATACTCTACACCAAGTATACTTTAAAATAAATATTAAAATAATTTGATGGTGAAAACAAATTTTTTGATTGTTGACGGACAGACGGACATAGCTATATGGACTTCGCTATTTATAACAATACAAAATATATATGTATACTTTATGGTGAAATTGCAAACACAATGTAAAAAAAAAAAATTCTCTTGACCGATCTTGTTGAAAAATTGTGTCTGAGTTACTATCCAATAGAACTAACCTTGGAGCAAATTTCATACCGATCGGAAGTCATTGATTTCAAAAGTTGGTTTACTTGACATGAAATACTCATATGTATACCCTTGCCACTCATGTTGAAGGGTATAAAAATACTGAAAATTGTTTGATAGTCGGGGGAGTACTATGGTAATTTTGAATATGAAATAGCATTAAAAAGGTACGATTGTATCCACATTTCCATTCCTGCCAAAGTGATGAATTCTTCGGCTGTCAATCCGCAAACAATAATTTATTGGCTACAATCCGGCGAAATAAATACTTCTTCTATAGTTCGTGTTATTGTAGATATCAATGTATGGATGCCATACGATTAGGTGAATTCTTCGAATATCAATCGGCGACTACTTTTTTTAGTTAAAATGAGCTAATAATACATTCTAATGACATAAATGCTTCCGGCTCTTGGTTGGGAAATGACTTCGAATAGTTTTGCATAGAAAGTCAAAAAGTTTTTTTTTTTCGAATCGTGTGACAGAGTAATCCAATTTTTCAATAAACGCCATAACTCAAAATCCGTGTTTTTTGAACTGAGTAATACAAAATATGCGCTGTTCTATAGTCGTTCATATAGTTTTATCAGTTTTCAAAAAAGTCAATTAGTTTTGGCGTGAGAGTATTTTTTTGTTGTAAACATCAACATCAAAATTCATATTTTCTCGTATATTTGACAAGAAAAAATTTGGGTTAAGTACAGATTAGAAGGATATTAACATCTACTATTTGAATCAGGTTTTATTTCTGAAATCTTATGATTCGTTGAAAATTTATTTAAGAAATAGTAAAATGTCATAAAACATTCAAAGCCGTTTTTCTCGAAACGACTTTTTTTTATGACGTTGAGCGATATATTAATGAGCGATATATTAAAACCTAATTTATCAAGAAAAACAAACTTATGTGCTGTTTTTATAATTCAAGCGAGTACTTTGAGTGGAGATTTTACATGTGTTTTGTTATTGTGACAAAAACAAAATATGTACATGTAAAATTTCGACTCAAAGCCTCGCTTGCATTATAAAAACAGTACATTAATGACCGATCTATATAAAAATTATTTGTGTTGAATTTTATTTGGATACTAACATATTTCAGGGATTTATGCTCATTGATTAAATTTTTGAGATTGGTCTTTATATGGGACTTATCGGTACGAAATTTGGTAGTTCAAGTTAAGCTTTTATAAAACTTATTTGGGCTGAACTTATTTATGAGAGCTTAACTATTTATAGATGTGGCATATAGATATGGGTGGTATGAGAAATAATGGACCGATTCTAATCAAATTCAATAGGTTTCGTGCCAAATTTTGTCGAATTATCATTGAAATTGCAACCAGTAGTTTGATTAGAAGGTTTACATGGACGGGTGGACATCGCTTAAACGATTATGAAAGTTATCATGAGCAGATTTGTATACTTTAAGGTGGGTGTTGTGAAAATATTTTTGGACGTTACAAACTAACGCAATATACCCTCCCACTATGGTAATGTAGGGTGTAAACAAATGTAAGAGGAAAGATTTGTTATATGGTTTTTACATGCGAAAAATTGTATATGTAACAAATGATCAGCTGTTGGTTTTAATTTCGTGCGAAAGAAGTGCTGCTTATGTTATTTCGTGTGAAGAAATAAGGTTGCCAGATGTATTTCACATGTTTTCCACAATAAGAACTGAGTACTGCTTTTGCGAAACTATTTCGCATACATATATTTCATTCTAAATATTTTATATGTAAGTAGTTTGACAGCATTTCACACTAAGCTATAGGCGCTCCTGGTAACAGATGTACCTACATATATGTATGTTTATTCATCTTTCAATAAGTTTTCAATGTCATGTAGGGTATAATCCCTTTCCAAATTTATGTACATACATCAGTCACAAATTGTACGAGTATCATAATAAATATACATACGTACTCGTATAAAAAGATTTCGAAAATACAAGCAAGAAAACATTCTTTAAATTCATTCGAGCAAAAAGAAAATGTCAGACTTCAAGGTTTTCTTCTTATCTACAAAAATAAAATCAAAAAAAATATATATACTTAGATATGTTCGTATGTTCGTTCATATTTTGTTTTTCAAAATACATACATACATATGTATGTACATTGTACATACATAAATAATATTTTGTTGCTTTATACCATTAATAATGTATTTAATTATACATATATGCACTTAAGTTCTTTTAACACTATTTTAAAGCAAATAATCATAAACCCTTTGAATATTAACCACATACAATATAAACTTTTTTAATTTGACAAAAATAAAAACATTAATTTAAAGACTTTTTAATTTAATTTTTTGCAAATCTTGCTGAAATTAGCTCTCTACTTGTATCTTCTGATTTTCGCACTCATCGGTGCAACTGCCGGACGACTCACAGCCCCTACATCAGCTGTTGTTGTTTTGTTCTTATTTTAGTATTTAGTTTCGATATTTGTTTTTTAGCTCTTTATTTTTATTTAATTTTACTCTGTTGAAAATATTGTATTGAAAATATCGTATATTTTTCGTTTCTTTGCCAAAAGTACATTTTTTTTTTCAATATTTTTCTTTATTTAATGTGACGTTTCATATGCAAAGAAATTAAATCATTTGTGGCATAAAACAAATCATTTGGTACTACAGCTTTAGAATAAAATATTTTTTTTTAAGTTTTTCTGCTTTTAAATCTTAAAGATTAATGTTAATTTGTTGTTGCTTTTTATTTGATTAAGAATATTGAAATTACGAAAAAAAACCTACGTAGCCATGAGCAACTTTTTGTTTCGCTTAAGTTTTTACCGTCGATCAAGAAACGAACACGTCAAACAATTGGTAATGGTCATCATAACACTCACATTTGTTCCCGTCGTCGTACACAGAATAAAGCACACAAAATCGAATGCCTCTTCGCCTTCCAAATTCTCGTAGTTATTTGTGTGTTTCACTTCTTAGCGGGCAATATGTTACGTTATATATAATTTTCTAAATATAAAATTTGAGCAACAAGTGTACGACGACGACAATATCTGTGAAAGATGTGTAGGCAACGAACGAACGCATTTGCTAAAAATTTAATAAAAGTATTAGCTATAGATTGTTTTAGTGTAAAGTGAAAAATTATGTTATTAAGTACACTGAAAATCGGTCTAATTCAAAGATATTCTTTTTACTCCAACCCCGATGAATTTCTCTGAATTTTTCTTACATTTAAGCAAAATTCGGAAAGAAAAATATAAACAGTTTGCCCATATTATTGAAATCCTACTAGAGTTCATTTGGTGACCAGACTATTTTTCGGGTATCATAATTTTTGGAGAAAATGTTCACTTCTTAAGGTGGTTCAACGTAACTAAACACGCGGATTTTGAGCTTATTTTTCTGTAGAGCAAAAATGGTTGAATATACTGCAAATCTGATTTCACCCGTCGATTCAGCAGTAAAATTTTTTTTAACGGGTTGTGATAGAAAGGAAATATTTGTATCCTTTTGCTAAGCTTAAAATACCATTTTATCGTGCATGTTTAAAAAAAAATTCAAATTCTTTTTTTTAGTGAGATTTTTGATGCCGAATCGAAAATAACAATTATTTTTTTTTTTTTGATGCCGAATCGACTGGTGAAATCAGATTTGCAATATATTTAACCGTTTTTGCCATACCTCAAAATCCGCTTCTTTAGGTGCGTTGAACCAGCTTAAGGAGTGAACGTTTTCTCAAAACAAGACCGCAATTATTCAAATTTATAAAATTACTCTAATATATACATACATAGTTCGAAAATACAACATTGGTTTTTTCTAAATTTGACTTCAGAGAAGTTACATGGAAAGCGATGTATTTACTGGGCTAGCCAGTAAATAAGAAAGAAGTTATGGATTACAAAGTAAAATATTGTTCATCTGTCCGACCAACACAAATAATAACTCTATTATTAGTAGTAGAAACTATAATTTGCCCAAAAATTTTGTGCAAAATAGACGAAATTCGATATCCGCCTGTATGCATTTTTAGCATATAGTACATAACGTTTAAATGCATGGATATAGTAGGGTAAAATTGGTTATGATAATAGGTTATTTAGAATGTTAAAAACCATATAATACCTTCGATACACCGTGCAAATACGTCGTAGAAGTATTTATACAACAGGGAGAATCCCAAAGCGAACAGAAAACAGCACTTTTCGATTTCTTATTTCCGATTTTAACGAATTTTATCACAGTTATTATGTATTGCATGTGTGTATCAAAATATAACGTCTTAAAAATTGAAAAAAATAAATAAAAAAATTTCACAGAAGTGTGCATACATACTTGCCCATAACTTTTTAACCATATAACGTATAAAATTAAATTTGATTTTATTTAAAATATAAAGATATTTACGCTAATATATCTCAAAGAAGGAACAAGATATGATGGAGGTTAAACCTTTATTTGGAAGGCAATTGATAGTGCTTTCAGACTACATAACAAATAATGGTGAATTCGTACTGTTATAACGTCTCGACTATGGCGATAAACGGGGTTTCTTCTGAGGTTAGATTCGGATTCAGCGCTGCTCAAAGCTTCAGAAAAGTATACTCTGGGGGTTAAAAATTTGTTTGTTCAGTGATTGTACATAGAATTTACCAAAACATGGTTCTACAGGAATGAAGTTAACAATCAATATACACAAACACTTGTTTTCGATTTGTTTTTAATTTTTTAAATTTGAAAAAGGTCTTCATAATATTTCTCTTATAGAAAAAATATTTCTTCGGGCTCGTAAATATTTTTTATATGTTTCCGAAAAAAAAGAGCGGCCTCTTTTGTGATAAAACTCAATTGTTAAAACATATTTTCGCTGTTTTAGGAATTTCGACATTTAACTAAAGGCAATGGCAAAAGTTATCAACTAATTGATAAAAGGGCTTTCGATCTATATAATTTTAAAATTTTATTACCATAAATTAAGGAAATTTCAGGTTTTTATGTATTTAACATACATAAATATTGTTACGTTTCAACCTTTTTAAAACGTTGGTTTATTTCCTTTATATAAACCGGATACTTTTGATTGCAAATAAAAAGCAGTTTTACTAGTTTAAAATTGTAACAACTATTTATTTATTTAAACAACAGTTCAAATAGTCACTCAGTGTCTATTTACACGTTTATCAATTCGCAGAAATGCACACACATTTTATAATGTACAAAGTTAAATGTACAAGACAGTTGATATTAACTCTAATAGCGCCTATGATAAACTCAACTCAAGACTGCTACCTCTGCCAATATTTATACACACGCCATCTTTCGTGAATCTTCTACAATGACCTTAACGGACAAACTAGTACATTCGAATTCTAGAGCTTTCGATGTTAATGTTAGAGCTTAAACATTTAGTGTTGCCATACTTACAAACAATGCTAATAACCGCATGCTACTGATGGACGTGTTTATAAACATGATTAATGTTGCAGGCAGTCGTTACAGGCCGTTAAATTCAAATCGCTATTGCACATTCGTAACAATATATTTTTCAAATACAATTGGAAAATACAATTTGTTGACATTCTCTTATCCGAATTTCAAAAAATGTTGACATTCGGATTTTTGTTGTTTTTTTAATTTTTATAGGCCCGATGTGAGCAAATTTGGGAAGCCGCGCACTAGCTCCCATTACATGTAAATATAAATCAACTCAAAAACTTCTAAACTATGACTATGTGAAATTACATTAAGATATCTGAAATCGTTCCCGAGATACCGATTTATTTCCAAAATAAAAAGTTTCTAAACCACTGTGTGTTGTACATGTGCTGCTAAGCACGTTTTACCTTGGTGATATTTCCACACCTTGGTATTGTACTTGGCAGCAAAATATGGGTCGAAACAGGAGCTTCAGGTTTGCACGGAACTCTATTGTAGAAAGGGTTTATTAATTTAACTTGCAGTTGACCTGAGTCTTTACCTGGACTTATGCATCTGCTGTCGCAGACTCAATATAGCCATTAATTAATAGCGATATTCAATAAGCTCAGTGCTTAGGAAATGGTGGTGGTTTTCGTGACATAATGGTTGTTCGGCTTGGCTCTCGGTCTAGGTCAATTGTGTATACATCGTGTAACCACTCACTTTGACTTATATCGGTAGGGGGTTTTTGATGTCAGATATCATATGTCGGACTGAATTATTAGACCGGACTAGCTATGGATGGAAGGGATTATATAGCCAAAGCTCGTTCGCAAGGCGCAAATTATATTTAGAGCAAGAGTGCGGACGCTATGATTAATATTTTGAATTGGACACAATTTACATTTTCTTTTGTAAAATGTTCTATGCATGTACCCTAAAGAAAACTGTATCACTCATAAACCCAAATATAAAATGACAAATTTCTTTAGCCATCATTAGCGCAGCGTCTGTGTGTACACATATTAATATGTATGATAATTTTTGAGTACAATATACTCTCCTCTAACTGAAAAAAAAACTCACTCAAAAGCAAAGCAAAAATGTCTGTCTTTAACTAAAAACGAAAATAATTTTTATGTGAAAATTATTTCGACATTTCGGTATTAAAAAAATGAAATAATTTTCGCGGTCACAAGGTAAATTTGTGGGATCTCCTTGTTGTGTTACGAATTGGTTTTGGACCGGGAGAGATCGACTCGTATACTCGTACTCGTACATATTTATTTTGTGAAAATAATAAATTATTAGTGTTATTTTTAAAAAAGAAATCTTATTCATATTTTTATATAAAAAAAAATATTCTACATATACATAAAATAAAAAATAAAAAATTTTGAAAAATAATTTACATATATACAATATAAAAAAACCAAAATATTAAAAAAAATATATATATTTTGATATAATAGAAAAAATGTTCATTCATTAAATTTTATAGTTTTGGCAACAACAGTCGTTGAAAAGGGACACCAAAGGATTACCCATGAAAACGATTGTTGAGCTGAAATTTAAAAAAATAATATAGTACATTTAAAAAACGACAATATTTATCGAACAAATACAATATATATATACATATATGTATATATTTAAACGAAACAATTAACGAAGTGAATAATTAAAATAAAAAAAAAAAAAAATTAAAAATAATTTTTAATAATTTTTTAAATAAATATTTTCAGTGCTTTTTAATTTTAAAATATGTTTTTATCAAAAAATATTAGTGATTTGAAGAAAATAAATAATTTAGTATTTTGTTAATTAATAAAATTATATTTTATTTTTTAGTGGATTTTTAATGTTTAGTAAATATTTTTAATTTTGTTTTCCAAATGCAGAATACGAGAGTGAAATAATAAAATAATTTTAAATAAATATTTTTAAATAAAATATTAAATAATTTATGAGGTGACTTAAAGTAATAACATTTTATTCAACTACAACTGACTGCTAGGATACTGGAATTTATACTGTAAATTGATATGGGGCGGATTACGTTTTGGTTCCTACTGGGACTAACATTATTTGCCGTCTCTTCTACTGGTATGTGTTCAGAAATCTTAATATAAAAAACAAAAAGCCTAAATATTCAATTTTAAAAATACATATATTTATTTTTATAATGGTGTGAAAAAACAGCTTAAAAGTTATATTCCTTTTCTTATAAATTATTATATAACAATTGGTTATCCCAAAAAAATTATGATCAACATCAGCAAACAGACATCTTGCTCAAAATGAACGAAATGATGACAAAAAAGTTGTCGGAACCCTTGTGTGTGCGTTTTACCAACAAAAAACATTTTCATAAAATATTCTTCTTATGAAAGCCAAAAATTATTATGCAATTTTCGTTTTATGTTTTATATTTTTTTCTCTACATTATTCTAAGAATAACAAGAACAAACATCGTAGTGAAATTTCAAAATTTCTAGTCAAAAATTAATATTTAAAAATATTCGTTGTATGTGTTCTGGTTTTGTTTTTTTTTTTTTTTTTTTTTTTAATTTTCCACTCATGCACGATCGCTGTCAAAAGAGTGTCTGTGTTAATATCTTAAAATATTTAAATGTGTATCTAAAAAAAAAGTAGTGAAATAGAAAACATTATCTCCCCGATGCGCCAAAAAGTTCAACAAAGAGAAAGCACAATAACAGCACTTTGCGTATTGCGAAAATATTGAGAAAAGTGAAAGAATAATAAAAATCTGTAGCAAAAAGGGAATCAAAACGACAATATCGCCATGAAAACATTCACAAGCCAAATAGAATGCTTCGTCTAGATAAATAATACCCAATACAACATACAGATGTGTACAAAATTTTAGTGGCTCTTCAGGGAATAATGTTAAATGCGTTCAAAGTATATAAAATACAAATATTGTACAATGACATACATAAATATTGAGCTACGTTCACAATGGCGGATACACTCCACTCTGCACTCCAGTAAAAATGTTAACTGTTCAAAATATAGAGTGAATCTGTGACAAAATTAATTGTCAATTTAATGTATTTGTAAAAAAAAATAAATCAAATAAATACAAAAGACAAAAGTAATATAATTTGCTGCTTCATCATTGTAAACGTATCTAGCTTTAGTATTATGTTATTGGAAAATTATATGAACTCGATTATTTCATATAATTATACAATAATTAAAAATATTTATTTATTGAATTAAACAACATAATTAATGTTCTGATATGTACTAAACAGAAAAATAATTCATTGCCATACATTTTCCTATTCAATTTTAGAACGTTGAATCCGAAACCTGCAAACTCTCTTATGTACCATTTTCGAATAAAAATTTCTATTTTCGAAAACCCATGTCATGCTGGCTTTGGTTATAGTTAATAGGACTATAACCAAAAGTTGGATCTATTCATTAATACTTGTTACGGGTCATAACTTTTCAAAACATCCAAAAAATTATAAATATGAATGAATGCTTTTTCTATTAACATAGCGGATAAAATGATAAAAAAATAATTAAATGGATTTTTTTTTTCGATAACTAAATGGAAAAACTCTTTGTCGTACTCACAATTAATCGCAATCATAATCGCACATTGCGATTACGATTAAATGAAACATTTGAAGAACCCAGTTTTAATAATAAATTTGAGTTAAAATATGTACCAATACATATTGAATTAACTTTTATAATAAACGCGAAACTTAATTCATATGTTTTATTAAATCGAAAAAAATAGTATTTGTGGATGAAGATATTTCAGTTTTGATATATGTACCTAAATTTAACTTGGAACTATTGCGTATCAAAGGTTCTTATATGAAAGTCCGACCGAAATACAATTATGCTTTGTACACAGAAAAAACAGATTCGTGATAGCAAACGAATTTGTTGCCAATCGAATGATTCGGTTGAAAACATAGAATTTTTTGTTTCTATCAACAGAAAGTCAGTTGCCAAAGAAGAATTTCGGTCAAAGCAACCAAACTTTTGTTACCTCTTTTAAAACTGTAAAATTCGGTCACTAAGGTAGAATCTAAGAAATACAATTTTACAACAATAGATCAGATAACCACAACTAAAATTGTTTATCCACAACTGAATAATTCGGTTATTGAAACTGCATCATTCAATTCGGTTATCACAACCTAAACCGTTTTCCCTGTTTCAAAAATTAAAAAAAAAACTTTTCTAGGACAACTTCCCAAAAATTAATGTATTGAATGAATGAATGAAAGCGAAAACATGCTTTTTGAACGAAATAAGATGTCGTCCAGGTTACCAATTATTAAATGTTTTATTTTGTTTAAGTTTTATTACTCAAAACTGTTATTTTATGTATATTTTCGAATAGATTAAACAATTAAATTTATCATATGTTTATAAAACTAAATTTTAATACAAAATTTGTATCATTCAAAAATTGTTTATGCATATTGGGGTTAATGTGTTATGTTTGATTCTATAATAAATTATATTTCATTATTATTTTTAATAAAAATGTGGAAAATAAAATTGCGATTAATCGACAATTGCCGATTGCGATTAATCGACTGTGCCGATTGGTACAAAATCGAACCACTTAACAAAAATCAGCACTAGCCCCATATAGGGTTAGGGAGTATGTGACACACCAAAACAATGTGTTGTTTATACCCCTCACCGTGAGAAGCAAGGGTATACATATATAAGTTTCTCATTCTGTTTGTAATTTCAATATTTTTCATTTGCGATCCCATAAAGTATATACATATATTCAGGATCGTTATAGATACCGAAGTCGATATAGCTATGTCCTGGTTATTACAATCATATTTTTATTGATCGGATGTTTTTTTTTGTGTGGTTCATACTAAAAATATTGTTAAAGCTAATTTTTATTTTTTTGAATTTGTAACGAATTACCAAAACTAAATAAGAAACTGAGTAGATAGAAATGAAATGTCTCATTATATCCATTTGTGATGCAAAATAAATAATTTCCTTTTAAAGTAGAAAAAGTTAGTTAAAATTTATTTTGTATAATAGGTGACCTTTTGTTTGTATTTTGAAAATTTTTTAAGCCTTACATTTTTTATTTTTCCAAATATCTGTATTCATGCTCCATTTTAAATTCGATATTGATTCAATTAATTTATTTTTAAACTTACTGTTTACTAACAAATATTTGAATATTCATTATTTTAGACTTTTTTTTAAATGTTTACCACAATTCTCAATTGACACAGTTTTATTGTGACAACCGAATTTGTTGCGAAGCTGTATTGACTGAATTTTTCAGTTGTGGATTGATAAACTTCTAGTTATTACTATCGTAATTTGTTTTTAACTAACGACTTTCTGTTGGAAAAACTTAAGGAATCTATTTGTTTTTTCTGTATACCAATCGAAATACAGATTAATCTGTTTGATAACTATTAAAATACCTTTACAATAAAATGGCTTTCTTAATTACAAATGAGACTTTTTGTTGGCGCAATATGTAATTTTATTGTAAATTAAAATTCCTGAAAAATGTCATGAAATATTTTTTGGACATTCCCATATTAAAAATAAAAAATATTTTGAACTAGCTGGCCACTGTTGCTGTATTACATAAACAAACTTAATTTTTTTTCTTCAGTTTTGAATTTCCCAAATGACATGGTGAAAATGTGAGTTATTGTCTTTCTATTGTACAAACGAATATAAATGTAATTCCATATTTGAAAAGGATAAGTTAAGAGGTTTTCGTGTACTTAAAATATAAAAGTTGGTGCCATCAATAAAAAAAAACTTTTCAGAAACCACGCCACGTCCTATAGAACATAAACATGTAATGTTCAAATTCGTGGCAGTAGTTCAACAGTTGTCTTTTATTAATATATGTAGATAAATTAAAAACAAAGATATTTACTAGAATTAACATGCTTAAAAGTATAGTTTGCAAAAAACCGAAGATTGTCGGATTTCAGTTTAGGCCTTAAAAACCCGCGGTTTTAACCGTGTTAGGGTAAAACCTAACACAAAACACTAATTAAAAGTGATTTATGTAAGTGAATTTAACTCTTTGTGAAAGCAGCAATATATTGCTATAATTTTTCCCACTTCTGTAAATATATAAAAAATTTAAGAAAATTAAACAAATCAAATTTTTTTTTGCTTGTCAGTTGTAGTCTGTTAAATTTAGAATAAATGTACAAAACAAAAAAAGTTTAAGAGATTCGTAGATACCTAAAGTACATTTTTCGAAATTTTATTTAATTTTTTTATGAAAATTCTAGAATATTTCAAAATATTTAATAAAAAATAATTTAATGCTTAATCTCTGTGAAAATATTTTTTTTTTTTTATTCAACACTTTATGTTTATTGATGTCGATTGGCCAATATGTAGTCGTGTGATAATTATTTCGTTCGTTGTAAACCGTGGGAAATGCCAAATTTTATAAGACGTCAATTTATCATTTATACTGTTGAAATCTTTTAAATAAACAATAATCTGTTGGTTCGTATTATTTTATTTATGTACGAATACACAAGTATTTAATTTAATAAACAATTTTAGCATTTCTGTAGTTTTTCTATGTTTACTTTTAGCACATACATATTTAATTATTTATTTGTTTATTTTTATTTATTTATACAAATTGCAATTATCTTGTTTTTCGTTAGAAGAAATTTATTAAAATTTAGTATATTTTTTGGGATTCTTTATCAGATTTCAGTTAAATTTAAATATTATGAAAATTGTTTATTTCAGAATTTGTGAAATCATAATTGAAATACATATATTTATTTAATTTTCAAAAATCGTAGTTTTCTTATTAACTAATTTTTCATAAACTTCTCTTTAGTAGTTGCTATTTATATGGTAACAGTTTATTTGTTTTCATATTAAAATTTGTTTGTTTTTATAGTTTGGAAATTTAAATAAACGATTTGTATGAAATAATTGAATATATTCTACAGTGCTTCCCAAAAATTTTATAATTTGTATTTATACAATTCTGAATTCGATAATATTTGGTATACATATTTCCCATCGGCTTTTAAAGTTCATATTATTTAATAGATTCATGCAAAATACTCGTACTTAAAGTACAACTGTTAATAACTTTAAAGCTTTTAGTCAGATTTTATCATTTTTGATCTTATATTAAAACAAGTAAGAAAGTATGGTCGGCCAAGCCCGACCATATAATACCCAACACTAAGTAAATGAGCAAAAACATTTTTCTTTTAAAATTAAAATAATTTATATTCGTGAGTGATTTTCGAAAGTGGTCCTTATATGGGAGCTATGACAAATTATGGACCGATCAACATGAAATTAAGTGGTGTGATTAATGTCTATATGAAAGTTATTTATGTTGCATTCTATGTGTATACCAACTTTTTTAGGAGATTTTTGCTCGTTAAAGTGATTATCGGAAGCAGCCCTTATATGGGAGCTATGACAAATTATGGACCGATCATAATAAAATTTTGGTGACATGAATTCCGTATATATAAAAGTTATTTGGAGAAAAACTTATAAATTAATCATTTATGACCGATAAAATCCAATATCGGGAAGACATTTGTATTTGGGCGTTGCAAACATCTGCTCAAATCCAGTATACCCTCCGCACTATAGTGGTGGTAGGGTATAATGAATCGGAGATTTAAAGAAATCTGTTTCTCATCAAAACTAGATATAGCATTGAAAGTCGTCCTTGCACAAAGGATATCTCAAGAAATGTATCTTTCGTTTTGAAAAGATTTTTCGTAAATATAAGTCATTGCTCGATAAAAACATATATAAAATTCAGAATGGGACTATGGGGGGTTCTCGAGATAATAGAAATTTAGGGAAATATGTGAACAATTTATTTACATTTTTGTGTATTTTTCTATAACAAATTGTACAATTTTTATAAACTTAATCTTATATTAATCCTTGAAAGTTTTTTTATTCTAATCAATTACTAAAAAAAACACATTTTTATCAGGAAGATATTTGGGGAAGAAAATGCGAATAATTGGTTATGGGATTCTAAGGATGTGATAAGAAAAATATTACTTTTGCCAAACACATACACATAAAATATTTATTTATTAATTAATTATTACTTATGAAAAATATTATTATTCAATATATAAAATATATTACAATCTTTTGATCTAGTATTAATTGTATCTACCTAATTTGAAAGTTAAAGATGAATAATATCGTCTCCATAATGAGAAAAGCTGAGAAAATATGCTTTTAATTTTAAATTAAAAATTCTGTTGAGTGTATGATAGAAATATAAGTAAAATTCAATATATAGAATTAATTCCGAGAAGGTTTTTTGGTGATATACTCAGCAAATTGAAGTCCCTACTTTGTTTATAAAAATCAGACAACTAATTACAAAGATATGCCTGAAAATATATTTGAAGTTTTTTTGATTGTTGTTCGAAATATCCCCTCATGTTCCCACTCTGAATACAATTGCTTATAATTCAGAAAAATCGTTTGAAAATGGAAGATACATTTTTTGAGTTCAAGGACAATTTTTTGATTCAATATCCTCTATTCAAATGAAAACATTTTTAGGAAAATGGATTGAAACTAGGTTTCATATATATTGTGCAATTGAAATTGAAGGATTTCACATCTTTTTTTTTTATAAAATATTAACTTTGAACATCTTTAAAAGACAAACCAGAGCATATGAAAAATTGTTGAGCAATTTTTAATTTATGTGTTAGCAAATTTGCCTTGTCGAACATTTATGTTTCCTCCCTATTATTTAATGTGTATAAACAAAATTTATTTGATAATATTAAATAAAAATTTCATTATGAAAAACTGTATTGGAACAATAAATCTAGAGATCTGCATCTTGTCAACTTTAAAACTGGTTGTATTAAAGTACAAACATCTTGATATTGTGGTATGCAAACGTTTTAAGTCCATTTTATTTTAATCAAATTAAAATACCATTTCTGCTCAACTATGGATACCGCTAGGATACCGTTACCGAAATAACTGCAATTACCGTAAACGATATAATCGTAAATAACGTTACCTCTAAATTCCGCTACCAATATTCTATAAATAATTTGAAATTATAAAAATAAAATTGTTTAATTCGAAAATGTTTTTAATTTTTGTAAATTTTGTTAATTTTTTAATTCAGCATGAAATCACCGTTACCGCTAAGCTACCGTTTTCGAAATAACTTGAATTACCGTTACCGAAATAATCAAAATTAGCGTTACCGTTTACTCTTTAGCTTTTTAAATTGGTAGCCAACCTTGCCAATAAGTAATAAAAGCGCGTTATTAGATTTTAAAAATATTTAGAACCAATGATTTTAGAAATAACATTCTAACATGTCTCATGAAAAATTTGTGAAAAGTGCACAAAGCTCACGTATAAAAAAGTCGTTTCAGAAATTTATAGTATAACCTTTTAACGGGTTTTAAGGCAGATTAGTTAAACAAATATCTATTGAAATGTAGTGTAAAAAATTCTTACATCTCTGAATGTATGAAAAAAAAAAAAACATTTTCTTTTAAAATTTGTTTATTAGCGATATTTGGAAGTGGGTTTTATATGGAACCTATGCATAAATATAGACCGATCATCATAAAATAAGGTCGAATAATTTCTGTATGTATAAAACATATTTGTTCTAAATTTAATTTGGATACAAAAATGTTCAACGATTTATGCCTTTAAAATTATTTTCGTGAGTGGGCCTTATATGTGAGCTATGGTCAACAGACATTTTTAAATCTGATTTCTTTTTATATAAAAAAAAGGGTTTGGGGTTTCCCGGATAATATTATATCCCGGAAAACGGGAATGAACAATTTTATTTCCCGGATTCCCGGAAATTTTTTTACAACTAGAAAAATAAGTAAAAAAGAAAATTATTTTATAAAATTGATTTATTTCATTAAAAGAAAAGCAATACATTACAATTCAATTGTACTAACATAAAACAAATATAAACATTGGTTAGAATATTTGGAGATCATTTGTTACTATAAAATTAAGTATTATTTCATAGAAATAATGTTATATGTTCGTAATTGCACTATTTTTTTTTTTTTTAAATGAGTTTTTAAAATAAGTCATTTGACATCCGATTTCTTATTTTAGTGGCAACATTTTCAGCCAGCGAGAAATCTCTTTAGGCTTTATCGTCAGTAAAGCATTATAAAGACAATCAAAACTTTTTGTCTGATTGCTACTTGCTTCAAATAAAGCTAATTCCCATTTAAAATTACGTCCAGCATTTGATTTTAAATGTTTAGGGTTTTGTTTTTCAATATTGATTGTATTTCGGAAACATCATCATCATCGCTTTGAACGGATGAGGGAACTTTGGGGTCAAACCCAAAATATTTGCTGTCCATAAATTTTTATTATAATTAAGCTCAATATGTTGTGAAGTTTTTAGATAATTTATCAGTGACTTAAGTCTGCTGTTAATTAACTTCACATTTTATTTCTTTTTTGAGAAATCGTATAATTTATAGATAACAGCTGTTCATAAAGAGTGTTCACCTATCTGCAAATGGTTTCCTTTCGGTCTAATGCTTCTAATGTATTCTTAATGGAATTTAAAACCTCTACTAATATTTCTAAATTTGGAACAAACAAAATTTAAATTTATTAAAGTTTTTTTTAATTAATTTTAAATTTCCCGTTTTTCCCGGGAAACAAATTTAAATCTTCCGGGAATTCCCGACAATAACTTTATGGGAAATCCCCAAACACTAGTGGCTACCTAATCGACGCAAGGAAATTTTGTTTTCGAAATATATTAAAAATTGTGACCTGTACTTTGCGGACAGACGGTCATTGTTAAATCAACTTAGAAACTGGAGACTACTGATGGCATTACAATGCAAGTTAAATCTTTGCCGAAAGTAGTTAATCTTTGTTGTCTTGTAATATTACATATTTGTTTTTACTTCAATCAATACACTGGCACACTACATTTTAGTAGCATTAAATTATTTAGCTATTATTTAACAATTTTAAGACATGTCTTTTGTTATCGTTTTTTTTCGCAAATACAATTTTTTAAAAGTAACAAAATTCGACATAGCTGTGGTCGGATTTTGTCAATTCAGGGAACATATGAAAGGTGGTTATGACCTCTTTAAATTTAGCAGCTACAAAATAATATTATTATTTAAAAATGCATTGAACTTGTATTAATGTTAATACAAGTTCTACCTATTTTATACCCTTCACCATGAGTGGCAAGGGTATATATAAGTTTGTCATTCCGTTTGTAATTTCTACATTTTTCATTTGCGACCCCACAAAGTATATATATTCTGGATTGTTATATATAGCGATGACGATATAGCCATTGAAATCAACTTTCCGTAACCCCCAAATAACTTACAAACTTAATTGATACATGAATATATCGGGAATTTTTCCGGCTCGGTCGCTATTTAAAATCGAGAAAATCGGCCCACAAATGGCTGAGATATACCGGGACAATCTCGATTTTAGGCCTATTTTTGATCTATATCTGGATTACTAAGTCATTAATATAGACAATGGATATCTAATAATAGATATTTCAAAGTCCATTGCAACGATTTATACAAAGCTATAGTAATTTGGATCTACAATGGGTCAAAATCGGAAAAATTATTTTTAATCCGAATGTTTTTTTTTACCACAAACATTTTTTTTTATAATTTTTTTTTCACTAATAAATTTAAAAAATTTTTTTTAAAAATTGAAAACAATTTTGAAAATTTTTTTTTTTTTTAAATTCTGAAAAACAATTTGAAATTTATTTTAAAGTATAATTTGGTGAAGGGTATATAAGATTCGGCACAGTCGAATATAGCTCTTACTTGTTATGTCTATATTTTGTATACCAAAATAAAATATGGAATGTTTAGTAAACAGCGCAATAAAAATTATTCTGGAACAAGAAGGTTCCAGCACTAATTGGGTGGTAAACTCCATCTAAAACTAAATATAACCATGATACCGATAGTAAACAAGTACCGTGAGGGAAAGTTGAAATTCGATTTATTTTTGTGGATAAAAAAATAAAATTTAATTAATTTTTTTTTATTTATTTACAAAAAAACAATTTTTGTATAAAAAATTTAAAAAAAATTATGTTTATTCAAAAGGGTAAAAATTTGTCAAAACTGCATTAGATAAGTGCATTATGAATGCACTTTTATATAAAAATATTTCTATGTATTTTTTTAATTGCAAGAAAACATAATAACAATTAACGTGGTTCCACAACCAACCGAATCGGACTTACCAATATAAACTTACATACTTTATCTAATTTTATCAATTATAAAAAATTTTAAATCGGAAATTAAATCGCGAGATTTTCAAAATTAAAAATGGAAATGTTAAAATGGTTTGAACAAAGTCTAAAAATGGAAATTTGAACAAAGTCTAAAGACCCTCGGTCAAAGAATTCATTATTTTTTTTTAAATCTTTCATGGAATGAATGATATATTCATCTCCATACTCAAAATTTCTCTGTAAGTTGTTACTTTCTTTATAATTTTTATTAAACGGTGTACATTTTATAAGTGTTTATTTACCCCTTTGTGCAAATCACTACTTTTATTTGTATACTCACTAAATCTATTTATCATACATATTTCTAATATGTTTACATTTCAAAAAATTTTCTTCTGATTTTCTTAATCAAGGTTGGATACCAATTGAAAACGATAAAAGGGTAACGGTGACTTGGCGGTAATATATTTAATGTATTTAATTAAAATTTAGAAAAATTAAAAATAAGCTGACAAAGTTGGTATTCTATTATGTTTTAAATTCTAAAGATTTCATTCAGTAAAGCCAATTATTAAAATAAAATTTGTATTTTTATAATTTCAAATTATTTATAGAATATCGATGGCGGTATTTAGAGATAACGGTATTTAAGATTATATCGGTAACGGTATTTTAGTGGTAATGCTTTTAATACTTGCTTTTAATACAAAATAGTATTTGAACAGGGTGGTAATGCATATGCACATACATATATATTTAACACATAGGTAATATTAAACATTTTTTTTTTTTTAATTCTTCTTTTACCAAATTAAAATGCTCAAATAAAAACTCATTAGTTATCACTCAATTTTTCTTCGCGACCTAAACACTCAAAGAGTAATTTCTAAAAAGTCCCATGCAATGCTCGATTTATTTCTACATACATATACAAAATCAAGAGAAAAATTAAATAATAAATCGGTATATACAAATGTTTTGTATTTGTATAAGCAAAATCCTAAATGTTTTTTTTTAAATCATCACAAGCATATAATTAATTATGAACAAATGGTGTAAACAATTATTAAAAATATTTGATGTTTATTATAAAATATTAATTTCATATTAAATTTGTTACAATATGATAATAATGACGTAATTAAAATTAAAAAATACAAATATACAGCCATGAAAAAGTTAAAAAAATAAAATAAAATAATAATAAGTGACCTCAACAAATATTGTTAAATAAAAAAAAAAATTAAAAACTGTATTCATCCAATACATGAATTTAGAACAAAAATAAGTAAAAGTCTATGAATAAGAAAGAACATTGAACAAAATATGTGTAGGAAGTAAAAGTGGCATTTAGCCAATTGTGAAAGATTGTTTTTTTTTTTTTTTATAAGTGGAAATTTATAAACAAAATATTTAAAGACATTTCATTTCTACACACTCTCATACGTAAACACATACATATGTATAAGTATACATATTATTTTAACTTAGTTATAAATAAAATTAAAAATTAGTAATTAAAGGAATTAATGTCAAGTTGGCAACAGAAATCAACAATCGATGCAAGAATATATTTATTTCGTTTGTATGCTCCACCTTTATCCGGGATTAGGGCATTAGAAATTACTAAATGCGGGTCTAACCTCCGTACTCCGAACCTGACAAACAATGACAACATTATAACAAAAATGTTTTTAATAAGAATTTTAATTTATAATTTTTACACTATCATAAATTTCACTATCCAGGGTTTTTTAAGAATGGCTCAAGAAAACAAAAATGCTTAATTTGTTTAAAAATTAATTTAAAAAATAAATAATTTAAGAAATATTGTGAAACTGTATATAGGATGGAAAATAACATTTTTGTTCGGTATCTAAATGAAATATTCATAAAATTTTTCCCAATAATTGCGTTTTGCCGAAATCGCATGTACGACAAAATTATGATTTTTATAGTTATACTCATATTATCCTTAATAAAATCCTAAAGAAAATTTCTTATATTTTTAAACCCTTATCATAATCAATTTTTAACTTTATAAAAGGTTTATAAAACCGAATTTCCATACAAAATTTGTTTTATAAACCTGTAATAAATTTAAAAATTGATTATGAATAAGGCCTTTAGAATATTTTTAGCAAAATTTTATATTGCAATTTTGAAAATGGTGCAAACAATTTAAATATTTTGTCAGCTGAGCTTTTGTGAATCTTGGAATGGTGAAAATAGTATTGCACTATAAAATTTCACAAAACTAATAAAATTGTTTCTGTATTTGTATTTACATATGACCTGTGATGTGACACAAACATTTTCTAAACGTTTTTTATCTTTTTAGAATCATAATTCTGTATAAATTACAATTCCGTTATAACTTTAATATGAAATTTAATATTTAATAACAAAAAATTTAAAAATATTAAATTGTTCCCCAAATTTGTAGAGTTGGATTATTATGTCAAGTGTAGCAATAATGCGATCGGTACTCCTTAAATTTCTCAAAAAAAAAAAGCCCTAATGTATATGAAGTGTATATTAAATATTTCCACTTTGAACCTATAGAAATATTCTAAAGGAATAGTTAGTTGTCTTTCGCTAATATATGTATGTATATAGATATGTCGTTATCCATACATATAATGGATACACAGAAAGTTCTTGTAGTTCAATATTTATATAAATCAATTGTGTATAGTTCAGCAAACTCTTCTTTCAAAGACCTAACTCAGTTGTCAAAAACCTAAGTGGAGAGAATGTACTAATACAATACAACACAAAAAATAAAAATAAATAACTACATATGTGAAAACAAAAACAACACTCGTATGTGTGAATAAATACTAGAGTTTGTTTGGTGACCAGGTCACTTCATTTGTTTATCGGGTATCCTAATTTTTTTTTAAGGTTTTTGAGTAAATAAAATCAGATTTGCAATATATTCAACCGTTTTTGCTCTACAGAAAAATGAGCTCGAAATCCGCAATTTTAGGTGCGTCGAACCACCTTAAGGAGTTAACTTGTTTCCATTATTTTTATTTACGCAAAAACCTTCAAAAAAATTATGATACCCGCAAATCAAATGTTTAAAATTTACTCTAATAAGTACACACATTTTACGAGGATAAGTCAATAATTAATCGAAAATCCTTATAAAACTAAGTCACAAAAATAGGCTTTATGAGATGAGAAAATTTACCATAAATAAGTTTTGTTCATTAAGTTTTTGTTATTTAACACTAGGTAACTGAGAGCCAAAAACCTATGTCTATTGTCAAAACCCAAATTCATGAGAATGTATTGCCTGTATTTTGTTATTGTATCACCCGTATTTGTGAAAAGTGAGTAAATTTTTCTATTGATATTTTCCTCTCTATGCGTTTATTCTATGGCTCTAACCACTTTCAAAAATAAACTTTGCATGTTTACATGCCCGTCAATGTAAATCTTGTAATCAATTTACAGGTCGCAATTTCAAATATAATTTGACAAAATTTGGTACAAGCTCTCATAAATATCATAGTTATAAAGATATTCAAACTAAATTCAGCAAAAATAAGTTTTATATAAGCCAAACTTGCATTACCAAATTTTGTGACGATGGGTTCATAATTTGTTATAGCTTCCATATAGACCCACTTCCGAAAATCACTTTAACTAGCATAAATCTATTAAAAATGTTGGCATTCAAATAAAATTCAACATAAATAATTTATATATATACAAAAGTCACGTCACTAAATTTTATAACGATCGGTCCATAATAAGTCGTAGCTCCCATATAATGCCCACTTCCGAAATTCATTTTAATGAGTATAGATTTATTAACAATTTTGGTATTCAAATAAAAATTTTATGGCGATTGGTCCATAATTAGATTGGTGTAGGGTATCATATGGTCGGGCTTGAACGACTATACTTTCTTACTTGTTTTTTTGTTCATTTTGATTCTAATTTATTTAAAAACTTTTTGTTATATATATCGTTAATGTTCAATGCTCAATACTCGTAAATTATAAATAAAATGCATTTTATTTGTTTATAAAGTTAAGTTTGATTGAATATATCTTATTCTGTTTATTTTACTAGATGTGTATGCTAGCTCTGATGTTGGACCCACTGAATCCGAATGTCGTCCTTACATTGAAAAGGCCATTAACGAATTAAAGACAGGTGATGAAAAAGGTAATTATTGTCTCTTTTAAATAAATATACATATTTATGTATTTAAAATTATACATAAAAACATATAAAAATATATACATATGTACATAGTTAAATACTGAATTATTAGTTTAAAATTGTTTTCCATATTCGAAAAATAATGTACATAAATTTGGCAAATATTCAAATATTTACTCAATATCATCTTCTTTCAATGCTAAACATTATATTTAATGAATACTTATGCAAGTTGTTTGTTTAATTTATTTATTTTTTACTTTTTAATGTCAAAATTGTTAATAAGTTTAATAAAGTCTGAAGCTAAAATGGAGATTTCCGATAGGCGCCATTTTGTGTCAATAAGTGTATATGTCAGGAATGCCTGACAATTGCTTTATGACATTTTGTTTAACATAGCTAATGGATTTTTAATTAAAAATTTATTTTTAATTCATAGAAGAAATTGTTCCTAGTCCAGATACGACTTCCGGTGAAGAAAAAACGACTATAGATACCGACAACCATGATACTGACGATAACGGAGCGTCCGGTGAAATGCTGGGAGATCAACCTGTTCATGATGAAAAAGAAACTGTTGAAATTACTGATGTAGATTCCACTGAAGAGCCAACTGCCGAGCATAAGGAAATTGATTTAGATGGCGACGGCATCCCTAATGAAAAAGACAGTGACATCGATGGTGATGTTATACCCAATGAAGAAGATGATGATATGGACGGTGATGGAGTTCCAAATATCCAAGATGATGATATTGATGGGGATGTGATTCCAAATGAAAAAGATCTTGACATTGATGGTGATGGAGTTTTGAACATTCATGATACCGACTTGGATGGTGATGGTGTGCCAAATTCCATCGATGCTGACTTGGATGGTGATGGTGTACCCAATATTATCGATGGAGATATCGATGGTGATGGCCTCCATAATGTCAGTGATAATGATTTAGACGGCGATGGTATTCCTAATGACGAAGATGACGATATGGATGGCGATGGTATCCCTAATGATCAAGATGATGACATGGATGGTGACGGCATTCCCAACGATCAGGACGATGATATTGATGGTGATGGCATACCAAATAGTGAAGATGACGATATTGATGGCGATGGTATCCCTAATCATGAAGATGATGATATGGATGGTGATGGTATTCTTAATATTGACGACAATGATATGGATGGTGATGGTATTCCTAATACAGAAGATGATGATATGGATGGTGATGGTATTCCCAATACAGAAGATGATGATATTGATGGTGATGGCATTCCCAATGATCAGGACAGTGATATTGATGGTGATGGTATTCCCAATGATGAAGATAATGACATTGATGGCGATGGTATTCCTAATGATCAAGATAGTGATATTGATGGTGATGGTATTCCCAATCATGAAGATGATGATATCGATGGCGATGGTATTCCTAATGATAAGGACGACGATATTGATGGTGATGGCATGCCCAATGAGGATGAACCTAAATCTTTAGATGTCGATAAAGATGGTATCACCAATGATGATGACAGTGACATTGACGGTGATGTTTTACCGAATGAATTGGACTCAGATATGGATGGTGATGGAACGCCTAATACTCTTGATAAGGATATTGATGGAGATGGTGTTCCAAATGTTCATGATGAGGACGAACATGAAGCAGCGGATATTCAACCAGGTGCAGTACCCTTCGAAGAAGATGTTGTTAAGCGTTCAAAGCGTTCTGTAGAAGCAGTTGGTGACATGGACAATGATGGCATTCCCGATGACCAAGATACAGATAAGGATGGTGATGGAATTCCAAATGAAAAGGATGATGATATTGATGGTGATGGTATACCTAATCATGAAGATAATGATATTGATGGCGACGGTATTCTTAATGAAAACGATGCTGATCGCGATGGTGATGGTTTGCTAAATGAACACGATGACAGTGATGGTGAGTCGGATGATAAGGCAACCAAACATGAAGCTGATGAAGATGATATTAAACCTGAAGACGAATTGTTATGGGTAAGATTTATTTTTTTTTTGTTTTGTAATATTATTGCTAAGTATATTTAATGTGGAAGACAATAAGTAATTTCCTTAGAACATTTCTCAGCATTCAGGATTTGTTTGCTAATTTTTAGCTTCTGGAATGCTAAAATTTTAGCCTGTGTGTCGAAAATTGTTTAGTCTACAGTTGTTTCTCAAAATTGAAGACTTGTATTCTCAAAATTATAATATGCATATTTCATGCACCAAAAGTTTATCTATAAAAATATTAAATAAATTGTGGCTACTATAACATACATACATATGTATTGACATCGATAATAATAATCAAATTATTTTTATATACATACATATTTATATAGACAGCAGAATTTTTGATTCTGCTTTAAAATTGTAGGAATAGTAATTTTGACTGTAAAGACAGAAATTGACAGAAAATCCAAAGCTCATGAGTCAGCATTATACTTTTTAGTGAAAAATAAATTAATGTTCTTAATATTGTATAAATCTGTATGAGAAGACTTATTATCTGGAAAAGTCTTCACAGATTTGATAATAACTATCACAAAAATGCACTTCCGATAATATTGCTTTATTAGGCTTTACCAAAGCATATCGATCTAGATGGCGATGGCATTCCAAATGAAGAAGATGAGGACATTGATGGAGATGCTAAACCTAATGAACAAGACGATGATATGGATGGAGACGGCATACTAAACATTCATGATGATGATATCGATGGTGATGTGATACCAAATGAAAAAGATCCCGATATCGATGGTGATGGTGTACTAAATATACATGATACAGATTTAGATGGCGATGGTGTTGAAAATGTTTTGGATGATGATATAGATGGAGATGGCGTGAAAAATATTCATGACGCTGACATCGATGGTGATGGTGTACACAATGTTCATGATGATGATTTAGATGGGGATGGCATTCATAATGAAAAAGATGATGATATCGATGGTGATGGAATACCAAATCATAAGGACACAGATATAGACAGTGATGGTATATCGAATCATGAGGACAATGATATTGATGGGGATGGTATTCCTAACGAAAATGACCATGATCATCATAAACCTGAGGTATTTTATGCGAAAAAGTTTTCAGATATTTTTGATATTCGAATTCAGTAAATATTGCAAAAATGTTTAAACAACTTCATAAGTTGCAAAATCCAAAGAATCTGAAATATCTGAGGTCTTTTTGTTTAAATATACTCAAGACCCGTCACATTTAAAGCGAAAGTTTTTAAAATTCACAAAATATAACTTTATTAGGCTGTGTATAAAATCATCGATTTAGATGGTGATGGTATACCAAATGAAGAGGACGATGATATAGATGGTGATGCTAAACCTAACGAACAAGACGACGATATGGATGGTGATGGTATTTTGAATATTCATGATGATGACATAGATGGTGACATTATACCAAATGTGAAGGATCCAGACATGGATGGTGATGGTATTTTAAACATACATGATTCCGATATAGACGGTGATGGAATAGCTAATATTATCGACGATGATATAGATGGAGATGGTGTAAAAAATATTCATGATGACGATATCGACGGTGATGGTGTACACAATATCCATGATAATGATTTAGATGGTGATGGTATTCCAAATGAGTATGACGAAGATATTGATGGTGATGGAATTCCTAACCATAAGGACCCAGATATAGATGGTGATGGAATTTTAAATCACGAAGATCATGATGTTGATGGTGATGGTATTCTAAATGAAAAAGATCACAATGAATCGAAATCTAAGGTATTTTAATCAGAAAACATCCTCAGAATCTTCGGTTTTTTTAATTAATCTAAAGAATGCATAGTTCAAAATTTAGTATTTATGAGAAAAATCTATAGAATCTGGGGTACTTTCTGCTTAAAAATGTTTATGTTTTCAAAATATTCCATTATTAGGCAATGCCTAAAAAGATCGATTTGGATGGTGATGGCATTCCAAATGAGGATGATGAAGATATCGATGGTGATGTTATTCCAAACGAACAAGATGATGACATGGATGGTGATGGAATTTTAAACGTACATGATGATGATATTGATGGTGATGTTATACCAAATGAAAAGGATTCGGATATGGACGGAGATGGTGTTTTAAATATTTATGATAGCGATTTAGATGGCGATGGAGTTGCAAATATAATAGATGAGGATATAGATGGCGATGGAATTAAAAATGTCCATGACTCGGACATAGATGGCGATGGGGTACATAACGTGAACGACACTGATTTAGATGGTGATGGTATTTCAAATGAGCATGATGAAGACATTGATGGGGATGGCGTCCTTAATAGAAAAGATACCGATATAGATAGTGATGGTATTTCCAATTTAAAAGATCACGATGTAGATGGTGATGGTATTCCAAATGACAGAGATGTTGATAAACACAAGGTGGAGGTATTTTATTCAGAAAAATTCTTCAGAATCTTCGGATTTTCTATAACACAAAGGTATGCAAACCGTAAGTTCGTAATTATGTCATATAAACTTCTGTAGAAAATCCTTGGAATCTGGGGAATTTTCTGTTTAAAGACTCTTTAATTTTTGGATAAAAATAGTTGATATATCCCTAACGTTACTTTATTAGGCCTTGCCTAAGGAAATCGATTTGGATGGTGATGGCATCCCCAATGAACGAGATGCCGATATTGATGGCGATGTTATTCCCAATGATCAGGATGATGATATCGATGGTGATGGGATTCTCAATATACATGATGATGATATTGATGGTGATGTAATACCAAATGAACATGATTCGGATATGGATGGTGATGGCATTTTGAATACCGATGACACTGATTTAGATGGTGATGGTGTAGCCAATGTTATCGATGATGATATAGATGGTGATGGAATCAAAAATATACACGATTCAGATATTGATGGAGATGGTGTGCATAATGTTCATGATAACGATTTTGATGGCGATGGCATTCCAAACGATCAGGACGATGACATCGATGGCGATGGTACACCAAACAGTAAGGATAATGATATCGATGGTGATGGTGTTTCTAATCTTGAAGATAGTGATATTGATGGCGATGGTATTCCTAATCACAGAGAGGCTATTAGGTCCAAACGGGAGGTATTATATTTGGGAAAAGTCCCCAGAATCTTTGGAATTTCTTTCCGAAACCACGTTCCGAGACACGTACTATGATGCTAAAAAGTATTTGAAGAAACATAACTGTTAGACGAAATCTCAAAGAATCAGGGGTCTTTTCCATAAAAACATTCTGACGGTTGTTAATTTGTTGGGTAAAAATAGTTCATATTTCCATAATATTAATTTAATAGGCTTTGCCTAAGGTAATAATTGATTTGGATGGTGACGGCATCCCCAACGAACAGGATGAAGATATTGATGGTGATACAAAACCCAATGAACAAGACGAAGATATTGATGGTGATGGCATTCTAAATATACATGACGATGACATTGATGGTGATGTTATTCCAAACGAAAAAGATCTTGATATAGATGGTGATGGGATTTTAAATATTCATGATTCTGATTTAGACGGTGATGGTGTTGCCAATGTGCACGATGACGATTTGGATGGTGATGGAGTTAAAAATATTCATGATCCCGATATTGACGGAGATGGTGTCCACAATATCAATGATACTGATTTAGATGGCGATGGTATTCATAATGATCAAGATGCTGATATTGATGGCGATGGTATTCTTAATTCAAAAGATAACGATATTGATAGTGATAATATTTCAAATCATGAAGATGATGATATCGATGGTGATGGTATTCCGAATCATCAAGATAATATTAAACATGAATCTGAGGTATTTTATTCATGAAAGGTCCTTAAAATCTTTGGATTTTCTTAAAATAATTGTTTGCGTAGTTTTTAGTCTTCTCTATAAAAAAAGATATCAAAATAGAAGCTCTTTTTTTATGGCAAATAGACTTTCGTGTAGAAAAACAAAGAATCTAGGGTCTTTTCGGCTTAAGCCAATTTCTCATGATTCCTTTCTTTTGGATATAAAGAGTTCATGATTTCATGTTTCATATCAGGCACCGCCTAAGCATATTGATCTAGATGGAGATGGTATTCCAAATGAACAGGATGAAGATATTGATGGTGATGTTATACCAAATGAACAGGATGAAGATATGGATGGTGATGGTATTTTAAATATTCACGATGATGATATTGATGGAGATGTAATACCAAACGAAAAGGATGTTGATATGGACGGTGACGGTGTTTTGAATATTCATGACAGTGACTTAGACGGCGACGGCATAGCAAATGTTATCGACGATGATATCGATGGTGATGGGGTGAAGAATGTACATGATGCAGATATTGATGGAGACGGCGTTCACAATGTACATGATAACGATTTAGATGGCGATGGCATTCCAAATGACCAGGATGATGATATCGACGGTGATGGCATTCCTAATCATAAAGATAATGATATTGATGGTGATGGCACTGCCAATCATGAAGATGATGATGTTGATGGCGATGGTATTCTAAATCGCGATGATGACGGATCTGAGGTAGTTCATAATTCAAATGTTCTCATATCTTTGAATATTGGACTTTCGGCGTCCAAATAGTTAAAATAGTTTTCTGTAGAAGACTCCAATATCAAAGAGTCTGAGAATTTTTGTTAAAAAATCTCGAGATTCATTATGAATAATGGTATGTTTTCGTAATGTTACTTTATTAGGCAGTGCCAAAACGAGTAGATGTAGATGGTGATGGTATTCCAAATGAAGAAGATGATGATATTGATGGCGATGTAATTATCAATGAAGAAGATGAAGATATGGATGGAGATGGTATCTTAAATATTCACGACAAAGATATGGATGGTGATGTTATACCAAATGAAAGAGATCCAGATATGGACGGCGATGGCATATTAAATATCCACGATACAGATTTGGATGGTGACGGTGTACCAAATATCGATGACCACGACATCGATGGTGATGGAGTGCCAAATACCGAAGACCATGATATTGATGGTGATGGAGTCCATAATATTCATGACAATGATTTAGACGGAGATGGTATTCCCAACGATAAAGATGATGATATTGATGGTGATGGTATTCCAAACCATAAAGATAAAGATATCGATGGTGATGGTATTCCCAATGTCACTGATCAAGATATTGATGGTGACGGTATATCTAATAGCGCTGATAGTGATATTGATGGCGATGGCATTCCAAATCACCAGGATGATGATAAACACGAGTCGGAGGTATTTTAATCAGGAAAAGTCCCCAGTAACTTTGGTCTGCGTTTTTCTCGGTCCGATTTAAGAAATTAAAAGTAGTTGCTTATTACAAATTGATATTAGTTTTGAAAAAATGAACCAAAGAATCTGGGGCTTTTTCTGTTTAAAAAAATGATAACGATTCGAAATGTTGTCAGCAAAAATAGTTCATATTTTCATAATGTTACTTTGTTAGGACTTGCCACGACTTGTCGATTTAGATGGTGATGGCATACCTAATGAGCAAGACAGTGACATCGATGGTGATGTCATCCCCAATGAAGACGATGAAGACATGGATGGTGATGGTATTTTAAATATTCATGATGATGACATTGATGGCGATGTTATACCAAATGAAAATGATCCAGATATGGATGGAGATGGTGTACTAAATATACACGATTCCGACTTAGATGGGGATGGCGTTGCAAATGTTATTGACGATGATTTAGATGGTGATGGTGTCCCAAATGTCATTGATCATGATATCGATGGTGATGGTGTGCATAATATTAACGATAGTGATTTAGATGGGGATGGTGTATTAAATATTGATGATGCTGATTTAGATGGCGATGGTGTACCAAATGTTGTCGATACAGATCTCGATGGCGATGGTGTGTTGAATGTTGCCGACGCTGACTTAGATGGTGATGGCTTGCTGAATGTAGCCGACACCGATATCGATGGAGATGGCGTTCATAACGTGAATGATAATGATTTAGATGGAGATGGCATTCCCAATGAACATGATGATGATGTCGATGGTGACGGCACAGTCAATGCCGAAGATGATGATATCGATGGCGATGGTATACCAAATGATGAAGATGACCTCATCAATATCTACGAATTTGAGGTATTTTCTTCTGGAAAAGCCCCTCCTTTATTAAACTTTTGGAAAATGTTTACTGTTTTCTTTCATATAATTCTCTCATAATCCGTTGATTTTTCTTTTTTCAAACCAGGATCTCATAAACTAAGTTATTTTTTATAGCAAATAGCCATTTCAGTAGAGGTCTTTTATTTTTGTATCTCTCTTAATAATTCATATTTCGAAATCTTTTCATACAGAAACAAAAGTTTTAAGAAGTTGTACTAACACAGGTGACATATCTACGGCACTATAATTATTACCCGATTAAATCGAAATATATTGGTAATTTCTCAATCGATCCTCCCCTCATTTCCTTTAAATCCAACTTCCGTTTTGTTAATTATTTGTTCAGTTTCTACATATAGTTGCTATATTCCATTAAGCAGTTATTTATCATAAATATATCAACATTTTAGGAAGGTGAAATCCCCGAAAACCGCAGAAGTCGTAGTCATATCTACGAACTGTTGCAACTTGACGATGAATCGAATGCCCGTGAAAATGCTGTTGACAATGTGGCTGAAATTATTTTGCGTGACATTAAACGCACCTACGAAAATGCCATCAAGCCTTTGGAATCCTTGTATAAATACCGTGATTTGAGCAATCGTCACTTTGGTGATCCTGAGATATTCTCTAAGCCCTTGGTGTTATTTATGGGTCCTTACTCTGGTGGTAAATCGTCTATAATTAATTACCTGACTGACAATGAATACACTGCCAGTTCTCTAAGGACCGGTAAGTTTGAAAATGTGAAGTGAAGCATAAATATTAAAGTTTTTGTTATTATACAACAGGTGCTGAACCTTCTCCCGCATATTTCAACATCTTGATGTGGGGAAATGAGACTGAAGTGTTGGATGGTACTCAACTAGCAGCTGACTATACTTTCTCTGGATTGCAAAAATTCGGACAAGGCTTGGAAGATCGCTTGCGCGGCCTGAAAATGCCAAACAAATTATTGGAAAAGGTAATTACAAAGTCAAGTATATGTTTAATTAATATAATTAAAATTGTATTTTTTTAAAGGTCAACATTGTAGAAATTCCCGGTATTTTGGAAGTACGTAAACAGGTTTCACGTTTGTTCCCCTTCAATGATGCTTGCCAATGGTTTATTGATCGTGCTGATATTATTTTCCTGGTCTATGATCCAGCCAAACTTGATGTAGGCCCAGAAACTGAGGCTATTTTGGATCAATTGAAGGGTCGTGAATATCAAACACGTATAATTTTGAACAAGGCCGATACTGTAAAACCGGAGGAATTATTGCGCGTACAAAGTGCATTGATTTGGAACATTTCTCCCTTAATGTCCTCTGCTCAACCACCATTGGTATACACCACTTCTCTATGGTCTAATCCCTATCAAGAGGGTTCACCTGCTCGACTATTATTGGCCCAAGAAAGAGCTTTTCTAAGAGATTTGCGTACCGCTGTCGATAAGAGGATTGAACATAAAATAGCCAGTGCGCGTCGTTTTGCTGTAAGTATTCCAGATCAAAACGCCATCATCTGAATTTAATAAATATCTTATAATATTTATTTTTTTTATATTGAAAAGGTTCGCGTCCGTAATCATGCTAAAATGGTTGATTGCTACCTCAATACTTTCTACAATCACAAGACTTTGTTCAGCAACAAGAAACGTATTGCCGATAACATTATTGAAAATCCCCAAAACTATCACATCTACGAAGGTTTGTCTACTCTTACAAATATCTCACGTTACGATTTGCCAGATCCTGAGGTCTATCGCGACTTTTTCCGTCTGAATCCCTTGTATGAATTCAAGAAGTTAGCCGAGACCTGCTCCTACTTCCGCGGCTGTCCCATAACCAAGCTGGATGTTGCCATTTCTTATGATTTACCTGATTTATCTGGAAAATACAAGAAAATGGTGGAAACTGCTTTAGTAAAAGTTGAAAAAATGGAATCATCGGCACCAGTTCAAGATGATAAAAACAAAAAGACCAAAAGTTGAGTTGAAAATCTTTAAGTTAGATCCAATTAAAACTCAAAACCATTAATGATTCAAACAATAAAGCGCTCTTAAACGAAAGCAAACTGTAGACCAAATGAAATTTGATGTTAATGGTTAAATTTATCAAGACAAAAGAGCGCCTTTAAATAAAAACCTTTTATTATTTTAAGAGAGTGAGAGAGTAATTAGACAAGAACGACAATATAATATTTTTTGAAAAACTTTAAATATCATCCAAAATTAAAAAAAAAGAGAGAAAGAGACATTGGTCGCCTTCAGCAACTACTGATTTGTAATCGCTTGTTCATCGAATCAATAATAACATAATATGCCATTTTGCTGAACTTGACCAGTAGAGAGTTTTCAAAAATCAAAATTATTAAACATCGTAATACCTTTCAAAAAAATAATAAACACAAAAAAATAATAACTATTTTAAATAATCAAAAAATATACATACACAGAAAATAGCAAAACGAATTAGCACTAACCCAAATTTAATTTAAAAAATGCGAGAGAGCGATATTTTAAGTTCTATAATAATTAACAAATAGGTCCGATTTTAAAATCTTCTTCTCCTATCCAATTTAAACACCACTAACTTATATGACGATAAAATTGTTTCTATTAATTGCTAAATCAAAACCATCTTTTACGATCTATCATAACGATAACATTGGATTTTCAAAAATTTACTGCAACTACAATATTATATTTATTTTAAAGCATTTAATTTATTTGTAAATTTTTGTTGTCTGTGCACACTTTTTACCTGCCAAATTCCCAACTCGTTCCTATCCAATGTTTAAACTATATGTTGTCATATTTATTCATGTCTCAGATTAAAAGTCCGCACAAAATAATTTTATTAATTATCACAATTCTATTTCCACTTCTTTATCACTTTGTTACTGTCCTTTTTTTCATAGTAAATAAGCTGTAATTGTATAATAAATTCTAAAACAGTGAAGACGTTCTGAAAAATTAAAAAAAATCTATATTAAAATTATAATTTAGTATATCAAATTTTTTAGGTAGTTTTTTCTTGTATAGAAAATGAAATAGTCAAAAGAACATTTTCTAGATAAACCAACGTAAAAAAATTGTAAGGATTTGTAATGCAAATTTAAGTAAATAAAATACATAAAAAACTCTAAAGAAACGAATTTCAATATAAATAGAATACGCCGTCCTACCATATACAAAGGTAAGTTAAACATATTTTGATCACCGTGTGAAATCTGTTTCAGAATAGAATGTTAAAGGTGCTCTATTTTAACCCTTTGACGACCACAGGGACACCGGTGTCCCAACACCAAAATATTGAATAACTAAATAACGAAAAACGACGACTTGTACCACCTGTATAGAAAATATAATTTAATAGCTGATTTCAGAATATCATTTTAATTTTTTAGCAATAACATCGAAACTATAAAATATAATTTGATGAAATCTTTTGAGGAATCTAGAGTAGAATATGCACAACTCCATGCATGAGTTTTAACCGCCCACAGCCACGCCTACTTTATGAAAAATTGTGATTTATATTTTAAACTTGATGTCTTAAGTACCAGGACACGCAAATTTGTATATTTTAAAATACACAGTGATACAAAATCAAACTTTTCGAATCGGAATGGAATGAAATCAAAAGCAGATGAAAGGTGACGTTTGCCATAACAAAACCCTCAAGGCTTTTTTTCAGTTCAGCGCTAGATTTTTTTTATACGCATTTGAAGTTGGTGATTTTGGAACGCTTTCTAACAAGAAAAAATCATTAAAAATTTGATAAAATAATGCTTATTTATTTTAATTAACCTAGAAAGTTGTGGTATCTTAATGTTTTCGGGGTCGAGGAATCCATTTTTGATATTTATTTTCACCTAAAACGCACGCTAGAGGGCGCTGCACAGTGGTATAGAAAAAAAATATGAAAATAAATCTGTAACATCTAAACGGATAGTCAAATTTGAAAAAAATTTTACATACGCAAAGAAAAAATGTTACCGAGTTAATGTTTTGAATTTGGACCACATTGGCTCAACAGGGGCGCGGCCAGGGCTCCCCAAAGTAGGACAACATAATATTATAGTAGGTGGATTTTTGTTTTTAATTTTACTCGTTCTGCAATAACTTCTAAACTATTAGAGGTAGGTAGTTGAAAACTTGACGATGTTATAGAGTAGGAGCTGCGCTACATAACTAATTCATTTTGGACCGCACACTGCCACGCCCACTTTAAGGAAAACTTACCTATTTATTTCAAACTTGAATATCTCAGACATTAAACAACGGATGTGTAATATTTCAACAAGTTATTAAAGACCATTTGTCGCTCTATCCACGTGGAAAATTTCAAAGTAGTCGGATGTAGGGTGTAGGATTTATAGTGAAATAAGTTTAGCTCTTTACACACCGGATATGACTGCTAATTACAAAACATTACTTTAATGTTTCAGCAATAACTTCGAAACTATAAGAGATAATTGGATGAAATCTTTTCGATATTATAGAGTAGAAGATTAGCTACTTAATTAACGAGCTTAGAACCGCCCACTGCCACGCCTACTTTATGAAAACTGAGGTTTATTTTTCGAAACTTTATATCTCAAGAACTAAAGCACTCATAATTGATATTTTAACGGATTATTAAAGAGCACTTCCGGTTCTGGCTGTGTGGCAAATTTCAAAAGAATCGGTTGTGGAATGGAGGAGTTACAACAAAATTTGTTTGGCGGTTAGCATAGTGTAAAAAATTGAGTAACAAAAATTATGAAAATTTTTGTCAAGTAATAGGACAACATAATCTTATAGTAGGTGGATTTTTGTTTTTAATTTTACTCTTTCTGCAATAACTTCTAAACTATTAGAGGTAGGTAGTTGAAAACTTGACGATGTTATAGAGTAGGAGCTGCGCTACATAACTAATTCATTTTGGACCGCCCACTGCCACGCCCACTTTAAGGAAAACTTACCTATTTATTTCAAACTTGAATATCTCAGACATTAAACAACGGATGTGTAATATTTCAACATGTTATTAAAGACCATTTGTCTCTCTATCCACGTGGAAAATTTCAAAGTAGTCGGATGTAGGGTGTAGGATTTATAGTGAAATAAGTTTAGCTCTTTACACACCGGATATTACTGCTAATTACAAAACATTACTTTAATGTTTCAGCCATAACTTCGAAACTATAAGAGATAATTGGATGAAATCTTTTCGATATTATAGAGTAGAAGATTAGCTACTTAATTAACGAGCTTAGAACCGCCCACTGCCACGCCTACTTTATGAAAACTGAGGTTTATTTTTCGAAACTTTATATCTCAAGAACTAAAGCACTCATAATTGATATTTTAACGGATTATTAAAGAGCACTTCCGGTTCTAGCTGTGTGGCAAATTTCAAAAGAATCGGTTGTGGAATGGAGGAGTTACAACAAAATTTGTTTGGCGGTTAGCATAGTGTAAAAAATTGAGTAACAAAAATTATGAAAATTTTTGTCAAGTAATAGGACAACATAATCTTATAGTAGGTGGATTTTTGTTTTTAATTTTACTCTTTCTGCAATAACTTCTAAACTATTAGAGGTAGGTAGTTGAAAACTTGACGACGTTATAGAGTAGGAGCTGCGCTACATAACTAATTCATTTTGGACCGCCCACTGCCACGCCCACTTTAAGGAAAACTTACCTATTTATTTCAAACTTGAATATCTCAGACATTAAACAACGGATGTGTAATATTTCAACAAGTTATTAAAGACCATTTGTCGCTCTATCCACGTGGAAAATTTCAAAGTAGTCGGATGTAGGGTGTAGGATTTATAGTGAAATAAGTTTAGCTCTTTACACACCGGATATTACTGCTAATTACAAAACATTACTTTAATGTTTCAGCAATAACTTCGAAACTATAAGAGATAATTGGATGAAATCTTTTCGATATTATAGAGTAGAAGATTAGCTACTTAATTAACGAGCTTAGAACCACCCACTGCCACGCCTACTTTATGAAAACTGAGGTTTATTTTTCGAAACTTTATATCTCAAGAACTAAAGCACTCATAATTGATATTTTAACGGATTATTAAAGAGCACTTCCGGTTCTAGCTGTGTGGCAAATTTCAAAAGAATCGGTTGCGGAATGGAGGAGTTACAACAAAATTTGTTTGGCGGTTAGCATAGTGTAAAAAATTGAGTAACAAAAATTATGAAAATTTTTGTCAAGTAATAGGACAACATAATCTTATAGTAGGTGGATTTTTGTTTTTAATTTTACTCTTTCTGCAATAACTTCTAAACTATTAGAGGTAGGTAGTTGAAAACTTGACGACGTTATAGAGTAGGAGCTGCGCTACATAACTATTCATTTTGGACCGCCCACTGCCACGCCCACTTTAAGGAAAACTTACCTATTTATTTCAAACTTGAATATCTCAGACATTAAACAACGGATGTGTAATATTTCAACATGTTATTAAAGACCATTTGTCTCTCTATCCACGTGGAAAATTTCAAAGTAGTCGGATGTAGGGTGTAGGATTTATAGTGAAATAAGTTTAGCTCTTTACACACCGGATATTACTGCTAATTACAAAACATTACTTTAATGTTTCAGCAATAACTTCGAAACTATAAGAGATAATTGGATGAAATCTTTTCGATATTATAGAGTAGAAGATTAGCTACTTAATTAACGAGCTTAGAACCGCCCACTGCCACGCCTACTTTATGAAAACTGAGGTTTATTTTTCGAAACTTTATATCTCAAGAACTAAAGCACTCATAATTGATATTTTAACGGATTATTAAAGAGCACTTCCGGTTCTAGCTGTGTGGCAAATTTCAAAAGAATCGGTTGCGGAATGGAGGAGTTACAACAAAATTTGTTTGGCGGTTAGCATAGTGTAAAAAATTGAGTAACAAAAATTATGAAAATTTTTGTCAAGTAATAGGACAACATAATCTTATAGTAGGTGGATTTTTGTTTTTAATTTTACTCTTTCTGCAATAACTTCTAAACTATTAGAGGTAGGTAGTTGAAAACTACATAACTAATTCATTTTGGACCGCCCACTGCCACGCCCACTTTAAGGAAAACTTACCTATTTATTTCAAACTTGAATATCTCAGACATTAAACAACGGATGTGTAATATTTCAACAAGTTATTAAAGACCATTTGTCGCTCTATCCACGTGGAAAATTTCAAAGTAGTCGGATGTAGGGTGTAGGATTTATAGTGAAATAAGTTTAGCTCTTTACACACCGGATATTACTGCTAATTACAAAACATTACTTTAATGTTTCAGCCATAACTTCGAAACTATAAGAGATAATTGGATGAAATCTTTTCCATATTATAGAGTAGAAGATTAGCTACTTAATTAACGAGCTTAGAACCGCCCACTGCCACGCCTACTTTATGAAAACTGAGGTTTATTTTTCGAAACTTTATATCTCAAGAACTAAAGCACTCATAATTGATATTTTAACGGATTATTAAAGAGCACTTCCGGTTCTAGCTGTGTGGCAAATTTCAAAAGAATCGGTTGCGGAATGGAGGAGTTACAACAAAATTTGTTTGGCGGTTAGCATAGTGTAAAAAATTGAGTAACAAAAATTATGAAAATTTTTGTCAAGTAATAGGACAACATAATCTTATAGTAGGTGGATTTTTGTTTTTAATTTTACTCTTTCTGCAATAACTTCTAAACTATTAGAGGTAGGTAGTTGAAAACTTGACGACGTTATAGAGTAGGAGCTGCGCTACATAACTAATTCATTTTGGACCGCCCACTGCCACGCCCACTTTAAGGAAAACTTACCTATTTATTTCAAACTTGAATATCTCAGACATTAAACAACGGATGTGTAATATTTCAACAAGTTATTAAAGACCATTTGTCGCTCTATCCACGTGGAAAATTTCAAAGTAGTCGGATGTAGGGTGTAGGATTTATAGTGAAATAAGTTTAGCTCTTTACACACCGGATATTACTGCTAATTACAAAACATTACTTTAATGTTTCAGCAATAACTTCGAAACTATAAGAGATAATTGGATGAAATCTTTTCGATATTATAGAGTAGAAGATTAGCTACTTAATTAACGAGCTTAGAACCGCCCACTGCCACGCCTACTTTATGAAAACTGAGGTTTATTTTTCGAAACTTTATATCTCAAGAACTAAAGCACTCATAATTGATATTTTAACGGATTATTAAAGAGCACTTCCGGTTCTAGCTGTGTGGCAAATTTCAAAAGAATCGGTTGCGGAATGGAGGAGTTACAACAAAATTTGTTTGGCGGTTAGCATAGTGTAAAAAATTGAGTAACAAAAATTATGAAAATTTTTGTCAAGTAATAGGACAACATAATCTTATAGTAGGTGGATTTTTGTTTTTAATTTTACTCTTTCTGCAATAACTTCTAAACTATTAGAGGTAGGTAGTTGAAAACTTGACGACGTTATAGAGTAGGAGCTGCGCTACATAACTAATTCATTTTGGACCGCCCACTGCCACGCCCACTTTAAGGAAAACTTACCTATTTATTTCAAACTTGAATATCTCAGACATTAAACAACGGATGTGTAATATTTCAACAAGTTATTAAAGACCATTTGTCGCTCTATCCACGTGGAAAATTTCAAAGTAGTCGGATGTAGGGTGTAGGATTTATAGTGAAATAAGTTTAGCTCTTTACACACCGGATATTACTGCTAATTACAAAACATTACTTTAATGTTTCAGCAATAACTTCGAAACTATAAGAGATAATTGGATGAAATCTTTTCGATATTATAGAGTAGATGATTAGCTACTTAATTAACGAGCTTAGAACCGCCCACTGCCACGCCTACTTTATGAAAACTGAGGTTTATTTTTCGAAACTTTATATCTCAAGAACTAAAGCACTCATAATTGATATTTTAACGGATTATTAAAGAGCACTTCCGGTTCTAGCTGTGTGGCAAATTTCAAAAGAATCGGTTGCGGAATGGAGGAGTTACAACAAAATTTGTTTGGCGGTTAGCATAGTGTAAAAAATTGAGTAACAAAAATTATGAAAATTTTTGTCAAGTAATAGGACAACATAATCTTATAGTAGGTGGATTTTTGTTTTTAATTTTACTCTTTCTGCAATAACTTCTAAACTATTAGAGGTAGGTAGTTGAAAACTTGACGACGTTATAGAGTAGGAGCTGCGCTACATAACTAATTCATTTTGGACCGCCCACTGCCACGCCCACTTTAAGGAAAACTTACCTATTTATTTCAAACTTGAATATCTCAGACATTAAACAACGGATGTGTAATATTTCAACAAGTTATTAAAGACCATTTGTCGCTCTATCCACGTGGAAAATTTCAAAGTAGTCGGATGTAGGGTGTAGGATTTATAGTGAAATAAGTTTAGCTCTTTACACACCGGATATTACTGCTAATTACAAAACATTACTTTAATGTTTCAGCAATAACTTCGAAACTATAAGAGATAATTGGATGAAATCTTTTCGATATTATAGAGTAGAAGATTAGCTACTTAATTAACGAGCTTAGAACCGCCCACTGCCACGCCTACTTTATGAAAACTGAGGTTTATTTTTCGAAACTTTATATCTCAAGAACTAAAGCACTCATAATTGATATTTTAACGGATTATTAAAGAGCACTTCCGGTTCTAGCTGTGTGGCAAATTTCAAAAGAATCGGTTGCGGAATGGAGGAGTTACAACAAAATTTGTTTGGCGGTTAGCATAGTGTAAAAAATTGAGTAACAAAAATTATGAAAATTTTTGTCAAGTAATAGGACAACATAATCTTATAGTAGGTGGATTTTTGTTTTTAATTTTACTCTTTCTGCAATAACTTCTAAACTATTAGAGGTAGGTAGTTGAAAACTTGACGACGTTATAGAGTAGGAGCTGCGCTACATAACTAATTCATTTTGGACCGCCCACTGCCACGCCCACTTTAAGGAAAACTTACCTATTTATTTCAAACTTGAATATCTCAGACATTAAACAACGGATGTGTAATATTTCAACAAGTTATTAAAGACCATTTGTCGCTCTATCCACGTGGAAAATTTCAAAGTAGTCGGATGTAGGGTGTAGGATTTATAGTGAAATAAGTTTAGCTCTTTACACACCGGATATTACTGCTAATTACAAAACATTACTTTAATGTTTCAGCAATAACTTCGAAACTATAAGAGATAATTGGATGAAATCTTTTCGATATTATAGAGTAGAAGATTAGCTACTTAATTAACGAGCTTAGAACCGCCCACTGCCACGCCTACTTTATGAAAACTGAGGTTTATTTTTCGAAACTTTATATCTCAAGAACTAAAGCACTCATAATTGATATTTTAACGGATTATTAAAGAGCACTTCCGGTTCTAGCTGTGTGGCAAATTTCAAAAGAATCGGTTGCGGAATGGAGGAGTTACAACAAAATTTGTTTGGCGGTTAGCATAGTGTAAAAAATTGAGTAACAAAAATTATGAAAATTTTTGTCAAGTAATAGGACAACATAATCTTATAGTAGGTGGATTTTTGTTTTTAATTTTACTCTTTCTGCAATAACTTCTAAACTATTAGAGGTAGGTAGTTGAAAACTTGACGACGTTATAGAGTAGGAGCTGCGCTACATAACTAATTCATTTTGGACCGCCCACTACCACGCCCACTTTAAGGAAAACTTACCTATTTATTTCAAACTTGAATATCTCAGACATTAAACAACGGATGTGTAATATTTCAACAAGTTATTAAAGACCATTTGTCGCTCTATCCACGTGGAAAATTTCAAAGTAGTCGGATGTAGGGTGTAGGATTTATAGTGAAATAAATTTAGCTCTTTACACACCGGATATTACTGCTAATTACAAAACATTACTTTAATGTTTCAGCAATAACTTCGAAACTATAAAATATAATTGGATGAAATCTTTTCGATATTATAGAGTAGAAGATTAGCTACTTAATTAACGAGCTTAGAACCGCCCACTGCCACGCCTACTTTATGAAAACTGAGGTTTATTTTTCGAAACTTTATATCTCAAGAACTAAAGCACTCATAATTGATATTTTTACGGATTATTAAAGAGCACTTCCGGTTCTAGCTGTGTGGCAAATTTCAAAAGAATCGGTTGCGGAATGGAGGAGTTACAACAAAATTTGTTTGGCGGTTATTAGCATAGTGTAAAAAATTGAGTAACAAAAATTATGAAAATTTTTGTCAAGTAATAGGACAACATAATCTTATAGTAGGTGGATTTTTGTTTTTAATTTTACTCTTTCTGCAATAACTTCTAAACTATTAGAGGTAGGTAGTTGAAAACTTGACGACGTTATAGAGTAGGAGCTGCGCTACATAACTAATTCATTTTGGACCGCCCACTGCCACGCCCACTTTAAGGAAAACTTACCTATTTATTTCAAACTTGAATATCTCAGACATTAAACAACGGATGTGTAATATTTCAACAAGTTATTAAAGACCATTTGTCGCTCTATCCACGTGGAAAATTTCAAAGTAGTCGGATGTAGGGTGTAGGATTTATAGTGAAATAAGTTTAGCTCTTTACACACCGGATATTACTGCTAATTACAAAACATTACTTTAATGTTTCAGCAATAACTTCGAAACTATAAGAGATAATTGGATGAAATCTTTTCGATATTATAGAGTAGAAGATTAGCTACTTAATTAACGAGCTTAGAACCGCCCACTGCCACGCCTACTTTATGAAAACTGAGGTTTATTTTTCGAAACTTTATATCTCAAGAACTAAAGCACTCATAATTGATATTTTAACGGATTATTAAAGAGCACTTCCGGTTCTAGCTGTGTGGCAAATTTCAAAAGAATCGGTTGCGGAATGGAGGAGTTACAACAAAATTTGTTTGGCGGTTAGCATAGTGTAAAAAATTGAGTAACAAAAATTATGAAAATTTTTGTCAAGTAATAGGACAACATAATCTTATAGTAGGTGGATTTTTGTTTTTAATTTTACTCTTTCTGCAATAACTTCTAAACTATTAGAGGTAGGTAGTTGAAAACTTGACGACGTTATAGAGTAGGAGCTGCTCTACATAACTAATTCATTTTGGACCGCCCACTGCGACGCTCACTTTAAGGAAAACTTACCTATTTATTTCAAACTTGAATATCTCAGACATTAAACAACGGATGTGTAATATTTCAACAAGTTATTAAAGACCATTTGTCACTCTATCCACGTGGAAAATTTCAAAGTAGTCGGATGTAGGGTGTAGGATTTATAGTGAAATAAGTTTAGCTCTTTACACACCGGATATTACTGCTAATTACAAAACATTACTTTAATGTTTCAGCAATAACTTCGAAACTATAAGAGATAATTGGATGAAATCTTTTCGATATTATAGAGTAGAAGATTAGCTACTTAATTAACGAGCTTAGAACCGCCCACTGCCACGCCTACTTTATGAAAACTGAGGTTTATTTTTCGAAACTTTATATCTCAAGAACTAAAGCACTCATAATTGATATTTTAACGGATTATTAAAGAGCACTTCCGGTTCTAGCTGTGTGGCAAATTTCAAAAGAATCGGTTGCGGAATGGAGGAGTTACAACAAAATTTGTTTGGCGGTTAGCATAGTGTAAAAAATTGAGTAACAAAAATTATGAAAATTTTTGTCAAGTAATAGGACAACATAATCTTATAGTAGGTGGATTTTTGTTTTTAATTTTACTCTTTCTGCAATAACTTCTAAACTATTAGAGGTAGGTAGTTGAAAACTTGACGATGTTATAGAGTAGGAGCTGCGCTACATAACTAATTCATTTTGGACCGCCCACTGCCACGCCCACTTTAAGGAAAACTTACCTATTTATTTCAAACTTGAATATCTCAGACATTAAACAACGGATGTGTAATATTTCAACAAGTTATTAAAGACCATTTGTCGCTCTATCTACGTGGAAAATTTCAAAGTAGTCGGATGTAGGGTGTAGGATTTATAGTGAAATAAGTTTAGCTCTTTACACACCGGATATTACTGCTAATTACAAAACATTACTTTAATGTTTCAGCAATAACTTCGAAACTATAAGAGATAATTGGATGAAATCTCTTCGATATTATAGAGTAGAAGATTAGCTACGTAATTAACGAGCTTAGAACCGCCCACTGCCACGCCTACTTTATGAAAACTGAGGTTTATTTTTCGAAACTTTATATCTCAAGAACTAAAGCACTCATAATTGATATTTTAACGGATTATTAAAGAGCACTTCCGGTTCTAGCTGTGTGGCGAATTTCAAAAGAATCGGTTGCGGAATGGAGGAGTTACAACAAAATTTGTTTGGCGTTTAGCATAGTGTAAAAAATTGAGTAACAAAAATTATGAAAATTTTTGTCAAGTAATAGGACAACATAATCTTATAGTAGGTGGATTTTTGTTTTTAATTTTACTCTTTCTGCAATAACTTCTAAACTATTAGAGGTAGGTAGTTGAAAACTACATAACTAATTCATTTTGGACCGCCCACTGCCACGCCCACTTTAAGGAAAACTTACCTATTTATTTCAAACTTGAATATCTCAGACATTAAACAACGGATGTGTAATATTTCAACAAGTTATTAAAGACCATTTGTCGCTCTATCCACGTGGAAAATTTCAAAGTAGTCGGATGTAGGGTGTAGGATTTATAGTGAAATAAGTTTAGCTCTTTACACACCGGATATGACTGCTAATTACAAAACATTACTTTAATGTTTCAGCAATAACTTCGAAACTATAAGAGATAATTGGATGAAATCTTTTCGATATTATAGAGTAGAAGATTAGCTACTTAATTAACGAGCTTAGAACCGCCCACTGCCACGCCTACTTTATGAAAACTGAGGTTTATTTTTCGAAACTTTATATCTCAAGAACTAAAGCACTCATAATTGATATTTTAACGGATTATTAAAGAGCACTTCCGGTTCTGGCTGTGTGGCAAATTTCAAAAGAATCGGTTGTGGAATGGAGGAGTTACAACAAAATTTGTTTGGCGGTTAGCATAGTGTAAAAAATTGAGTAACAAAAATTATGAAAATTTTTGTCAAGTAATAGGACAACATAATCTTATAGTAGGTGGATTTTTGTTTTTAATTTTACTTTTTCTGCAATAACTTCTAAACTATTAGAGGTAGGTAGTTGAAAACTTGACGATGTTATAGAGTAGGAGCTGCGCTACATAACTAATTCATTTTGGACCGCCCACTGCCACGCCCACTTTAAGGAAAACTTACCTATTTATTTCAAACTTGAATATCTCAGACATTAAACAACGGATGTGTAATATTTCAACATGTTATTAAAGACCATTTGTCTCTCTATCCACGTGGAAAATTTCAAAGTAGTCGGATGTAGGGTGTAGGATTTATAGTGAAATAAGTTTAGCTCTTTACACACCGGATATTACTGCTAATTACAAAACATTACTTTAATGTTTCAGCCATAACTTCGAAACTATAAGAGATAATTGGATGAAATCTTTTCGATATTATAGAGTAGAAGATTAGCTACTTAATTAACGAGCTTAGAACCGCCCACTGCCACGCCTACTTTATGAAAACTGAGGTTTATTTTTCGAAACTTTATATCTCAAGAACTAAAGCACTCATAATTGATATTTTAACGGATTATTAAAGAGCACTTCCGGTTCTAGCTGTGTGGCAAATTTCAAAAGAATCGGTTGCGGAATGGAGGAGTTACAACAAAATTTGTTTGGCGGTTAGCATAGTGTAAAAAATTGAGTAACAAAAATTATGAAAATTTTTGTCAAGTAATAGGACAACATAATCTTATAGTAGGTGGATTTTTGTTTTTAATTTTACTCTTTCTGCAATAACTTCTAAACTATTAGAGGTAGGTAGTTGAAAACTTGACGACGTTATAGAGTAGGAGCTGCGCTACATAACTAATTCATTTTGGACCGCCCACTGCCACGCCCACTTTAAGGAAAACTTACCTATTTATTTCAAACTTGAATATCTCAGACATTAAACAACGGATGTGTAATATTTCAACAAGTTATTAAAGACCATTTGTCGCTCTATCCACGTGGAAAATTTCAAAGTAGTCGGATGTAGGGTGTAGGATTTATAGTGAAATAAGTTTAGCTCTTTACACACCGGATATTACTGCTAATTACAAAACATTACTTTAATGTTTCAGCAATAACTTCGAAACTATAAGAGATAATTGGATGAAATCTCTTCGATATTATAGAGTAGAAGATTAGCTACGTAATTAACGAGCTTAGAACCGCCCACTGCCACGCCTACTTTATGAAAACTGAGGTTTATTTTTCGAAACTTTATATCTCAAGAACTAAAGCACTCATAATTGATATTTTAACGGATTATTAAAGAGCACTTCCGGTTCTAGCTGTGTGGCGAATTTCAAAAGAATCGGTTGCGGAATGGAGGAGTTACAACAAAATTTGTTTGGCGTTTAGCATAGTGTAAAAAATTGAGTAACAAAAATTATGAAAATTTTTGTCAAGTAATAGGACAACATAATCTTATAGTAGGTGGATTTTTGTTTTTAATTTTACTCTTTCTGCAATAACTTCTAAACTATTAGAGGTAGGTAGTTGAAAACTACATAACTAATTCATTTTGGACCGCCCACTGCCACGCCCACTTTAAGGAAAACTTACCTATTTATTTCAAACTTGAATATCTCAGACATTAAACAACGGATGTGTAATATTTCAACAAGTTATTAAAGACCATTTGTCGCTCTATCCACGTGGAAAATTTCAAAGTAGTCGGATGTAGGGTGTAGGATTTATAGTGAAATAAGTTTAGCTCTTTACACACCGGATATTACTGCTAATTACAAAACATTACTTTAATGTTTCAGCCATAACTTCGAAACTATAAGAGATAATTGGATGAAATCTTTTCCATATTATAGAGTAGAAGATTAGCTACTTAATTAACGAGCTTAGAACCGCCCACTGCCACGCCTACTTTATGAAAACTGAGGTTTATTTTTCGAAACTTTATATCTCAAGAACTAAAGCACTCATAATTGATATTTTAACGGATTATTAAAGAGCACTTCCGGTTCTAGCTGTGTGGCAAATTTCAAAAGAATCGGTTGCGGAATGGAGGAGTTACAACAAAATTTGTTTGGCGGTTAGCATAGTGTAAAAAATTGAGTAACAAAAATTATGAAAATTTTTGTCAAGTAATAGGACAACATAATCTTATAGTAGGTGGATTTTTGTTTTTAATTTTACTCTTTCTGCAATAACTTCTAAACTATTAGAGGTAGGTAGTTGAAAACTTGACGACGTTATAGAGTAGGAGCTGCGCTACATAACTAATTCATTTTGGACCGCCCACTGCCACGCCCACTTTAAGGAAAACTTACCTATTTATTTCAAACTTGAATATCTCAGACATTAAACAACGGATGTGTAATATTTCAACAAGTTATTAAAGACCATTTGTCGCTCTATCCACGTGGAAAATTTCAAAGTAGTCGGATGTAGGGTGTAGGATTTATAGTGAAATAAGTTTAGCTCTTTACACACCGGATATGACTGCTAATTACAAAACATTACTTTAATGTTTCAGCAATAACTTCGAAACTATAAGAGATAATTGGATGAAATCTTTTCGATATTATAGAGTAGAAGATTAGCTACTTAATTAACGAGCTTAGAACCGCCCACTGCCACGCCTACTTTATGAAAACTGAGGTTTATTTTTCGAAACTTTATATCTCAAGAACTAAAGCACTCATAATTGATATTTTAACGGATTATTAAAGAGCACTTCCGGTTCTAGCTGTGTGGCAAATTTCAAAAGAATCGGTTGCGGAATGGAGGAGTTACAACAAAATTTGTTTGGCGGTTAGCATAGTGTAAAAAATTGAGTAACAAAAATTATGAAAATTTTTGTCAAGTAATAGGACAACATAATCTTATAGTAGGTGGATTTTTGTTTTTAATTTTACTCTTTCTGCAATAACTTCTAAACTATTAGAGGTAGGTAGTTGAAAACTTGACGACGTTATAGAGTAGGAGCTGCGCTACATAACTAATTCATTTTGGACCGCCCACTGCCACGCCCACTTTAAGGAAAACTTACCTATTTATTTCAAACTTGAATATCTCAGACATTAAACAACGGATGTGTAATATTTCAACAAGTTATTAAAGACCATTTGTCGCTCTATCCACGTGGAAAATTTCAAAGTAGTCGGATGTAGGGTGTAGGATTTATAGTGAAATAAGTTTAGCTCTTTACACACCGGATATTACTGCTAATTACAAAACATTACTTTAATGTTTCAGCAATAACTTCGAAACTATAAGAGATAATTGGATGAAATCTTTTCGATATTATAGAGTAGAAGATTAGCTACTTAATTAACGAGCTTAGAACCGCCCACTGCCACGCCTACTTTATGAAAACTGAGGTTTATTTTTCGAAACTTTATATCTCAAGAACTAAAGCACTCATAATTGATATTTTAACGGATTATTAAAGAGCACTTCCGGTTCTAGCTGTGTGGCAAATTTCAAAAGAATCGGTTGCGGAATGGAGGAGTTACAACAAAATTTGTTTGGCGGTTAGCATAGTGTAAAAAATTGAGTAACAAAAATTATGAAAATTTTTGTCAAGTAATAGGACAACATAATCTTATAGTAGGTGGATTTTTGTTTTTAATTTTACTCTTTCTGCAATAACTTCTAAACTATTAGAGGTAGGTAGTTGAAAACTTGACGACGTTATAGAGTAGGAGCTGCGCTACATAACTAATTCATTTTGGACCGCCCACTGCCACGCCCACTTTAAGGAAAACTTACCTATTTATTTCAAACTTGAATATCTCAGACATTAAACAACGGATGTGTAATATTTCAACAAGTTATTAAAGACCATTTGTCGCTCTATCCACGTGGAAAATTTCAAAGTAGTCGGATGTAGGGTGTAGGATTTATAGTGAAATAAGTTTAGCTCTTTACACACCGGATATTACTGCTAATTACAAAACATTACTTTAATGTTTCAGCCATAACTTCGAAACTATAAGAGATAATTGGATGAAATCTTTTCCATATTATAGAGTAGAAGATTAGCTACTTAATTAACGAGCTTAGAACCGCCCACTGCCACGCCTACTTTATGAAAACTGAGGTTTATTTTTCGAAACTTTATATCTCAAGAACTAAAGCACTCATAATTGATATTTTAACGGATTATTAAAGAGCACTTCCGGTTCTAGCTGTGTGGCAAATTTCAAAAGAATCGGTTGCGGAATGGAGGAGTTACAACAAAATTTGTTTGGCGGTTAGCATAGTGTAAAAAATTGAGTAACAAAAATTATGAAAATTTTTGTCAAGTAATAGGACAACATAATCTTATAGTAGGTGGATTTTTGTTTTTAATTTTACTCTTTCTGCAATAACTTCTAAACTATTAGAGGTAGGTAGTTGAAAACTTGACGACGTTATAGAGTAGGAGCTGCGCTACATAACTAATTCATTTTGGACCGCCCACTGCCACGCCCACTTTAAGGAAAACTTACCTATTTATTTCAAACTTGAATATCTCAGACATTAAACAACGGATGTGTAATATTTCAACAAGTTATTAAAGACCATTTGTCGCTCTATCCACGTGGAAAATTTCAAAGTAGTCGGATGTAGGGTGTAGGATTTATAGTGAAATAAGTTTAGCTCTTTACACACCGGATATTACTGCTAATTACAAAACATTACTTTAATGTTTCAGCAATAACTTCGAAACTATAAGAGATAATTGGATGAAATCTTTTCCATATTATAGAGTAGAAGATTAGCTACTTAATTAACGAGCTTAGAACCACAGATATATATACAGATTCGTCAAAACTGACGTTTACGAAAGTGGTTTATCAGCTTTTCTTCATTTAACCCCGTCAAAGAAAAAGGATAGCCATACATTTTATATACATATTTGCTATTCCTTTCATACGTTGGGGTTAAATGTGTGATGCCGCTTTGATACATTTTAACACCGTGGCGTATCTGCTCATCATCTGTGCTTAGAACCGCCCACTGCCACGCCTACTTTATGAAAACTGAGGTTTATTTTTCGAAACTTTATATCTCAAGAACTAAAGCACTCATAATTGATATTTTAACGGATTATTAAAGAGCACTTCCGGTTCTAGCTGTGTGGCAAATTTCAAAAGAATCGGTTGCGGAATGGAGGAGTTACAACAAAATTTGTTTGGCGGTTAGCATAGTGTAAAAAATTGAGTAACAAAAATTATGAAAATTTTTGTCAAGTAATAGGACAACATAATCTTATAGTAGGTGGATTTTTGTTTTTAATTTTACTCTTTCTGCAATAACTTCTAAACTATTAGAGGTAGGTAGTTGAAAACTTGACGACGTTATAGAGTAGGAGCTGCGCTACATAACTAATTCATTTTGGACCGCCCACTGCCACTCCCACTTTAAGGAAAACTTACCTATTTATTTCAAACTTGAATATCTCAGACATTAAACAACGGATGTGTAATATTTCAACAAGTTATTAAAGACCATTTGTCGCTCTATCCACGTGGAAAATTTCAAAGTAGTCGGATGTAGGTTGTAGGATTTATAGTGAAATAAGTTTAGCTCTTTACACACCGGATATTACTGCTAATTACAAAACATTACTTTAATGTTTCAGCAATAACTTCGAAACTATAAGAGATAATTGGATGAAATCTTTTCCATATTATAGAGTAGAAGATTAGCTACTTAATTAACGAGCTTAGAACCGCCCACTGCCACGCCTACTTTATGAAAACTGAGGTTTATTTTTCGAAACTTTATATCTCAAGAACTAAAGCACTCATAATTGATATTTTAACGGATTATTAAAGAGCACTTCCGGTTCTAGCTGTGTGGCAAATTTCAAAAGAATCGGTTGCGGAATGGAGGAGTTACAACAAAATTTGTTTGGCGGTTAGCATAGTGTAAAAAATTGAGTAACAAAAATTATGAAAATTTTTGTCAAGTAATAGGACAACATAATCTTATAGTAGGTGGATTTTTGTTTTTAATTTTACTCTTTCTGCAATAACTTCTAAACTATTAGAGGTAGGTAGTTGAAAACTTGACGACGTTATAGAGTAGGAGCTGCGCTACATAACTAATTCATTTTGGACCGCCCACTGCCACGCCCACTTTAAGGAAAACTTACCTATTTATTTCAAACTTGAATATCTCAGACATTAAACAACGGATGTGTAATATTTCAACAAGTTATTAAAGACCATTTGTCGCTCTATCCACGTGGAAAATTTCAAAGTAGTCGGATGTAGGGTGTAGGATTTATAGTGAAATAAGTTTAGCTCTTTACACACCGGATATTACTGCTAATTACAAAACATTACTTTAATGTTTCAGCAATAACTTCGAAACTATAAGAGATAATTGGATGAAATCTTTTCCATATTATAGAGTAGAAGATTAGCTACTTAATTAACGAGCTTAGAACCGCCCACTGCCACGCCTACTTTATGAAAACTGAGGTTTATTTTTCGAAACTTTATATCTCAAGAACTAAAGCACTCATAATTGATATTTTAACGGATTATTAAAGAGCACTTCCGGTTCTAGCTGTGTGGCAAATTTCAAAAGAATCGGTTGCGGAATGGAGGAGTTACAACAAAATTTGTTTGGCGGTTAGCATAGTGTAAAAAATTGAGTAACAAAAATTATGAAAATTTTTGTCAAGTAATAGGACAACATAATCTTATAGTAGGTGGATTTTTGTTTTTAATTTTACTCTTTCTGCAATAACTTCTAAACTATTAGAGGTAGGTAGTTGAAAACTTGACGACGTTATAGAGTAGGAGCTGCGCTACATAACTAATTCATTTTGGACCGCCCACTGCCACGCCCACTTTAAGGAAAACTTACCTATTTATTTCAAACTTGAATATCTCAGACATTAAACAACGGATGTGTAATATTTCAACAAGTTATTAAAGACCATTTGTCGCTCTATCCACGTGGAAAATTTCAAAGTAGTCGGATGTAGGGTGTAGGATTTATAGTGAAATAAGTTTAGCTCTTTACACACCGGATATTACTGCTAATTACAAAACATTACTTTAATGTTTCAGCAATAACTTCGAAACTATAAGAGATAATTGGATGAAATCTTTTCGATATTATAGAGTAGAAGATTAGCTACTTAATTAACGAGCTTAGAACCGCCCACTGCCACGCCTACTTTATGAAAACTGAGGTTTATTTTTCGAAACTTTATATCTCAAGAACTAAAGCACTCATAATTGATATTTTAACGGATTATTAAAGAGCACTTCCGGTTCTAGCTGTGTGGCAAATTTCAAAAGAATCGGTTGCGGAATGGAGGAGTTACAACAAAATTTGTTTGGCGGTTAGCATAGTGTAAAAAATTGAGTAACAAAAATTATGAAAATTTTTGTCAAGTAATAGGACAACATAATCTTATAGTAGGTGGATTTTTGTTTTTAATTTTACTCTTTCTGCAATAACTTCTAAACTATTAGAGGTAGGTAGTTGAAAACTTGACGACGTTATAGAGTAGGAGCTGCGCTACATAACTAATTCATTTTGGACCGCCCACTGCCACGCCCACTTTAAGGAAAACTTACCTATTTATTTCAAACTTGAATATCTCAGACATTAAACAACGGATGTGTAATATTTCAACAAGTTATTAAAGACCATTTGTCGCTCTATCCACGTGGAAAATTTCAAAGTAGTCGGATGTAGGGTGTAGGATTTATAGTGAAATAAGTTTAGCTCTTTACACACCGGATATTACTGCTAATTACAAAACATTACTTTAATGTTTCAGCAATAACTTCGAAACTATAAGAGATAATTGGATGAAATCTTTTCGATATTATAGAGTAGAAGATTAGCTACTTAATTAACGAGCTTAGAACCGCCCACTGCCACGCCTACTTTATGAAAACTGAGGTTTATTTTTCGAAACTTTATATCTCAAGAACTAAAGCACTCATAATTGATATTTTAACGGATTATTAAAGAGCACTTCCGGTTCTAGCTGTGTGGCAAATTTCAAAAGAATCGGTTGCGGAATGGAGGAGTTACAACAAAATTTGTTTGGCGGTTAGCATAGTGTAAAAAATTGAGTAACAAAAATTATGAAAATTTTTGTCAAGTAATAGGACAACATAATCTTATAGTAGGTGGATTTTTGTTTTTAATTTTACTCTTTCTGCAATAACTTCTAAACTATTAGAGGTAGGTAGTTGAAAACTTGACGACGTTATAGAGTAGGAGCTGCGCTACATAACTAATTCATTTTGGACCGCCCACTGCCACGCCCACTTTAAGGAAAACTTACCTATTTATTTCAAACTTGAATATCTCAGACATTAAACAACGGATGTGTAATATTTCAACAAGTTATTAAAGACCATTTGTCGCTCTATCCACGTGGAAAATTTCAAAGTAGTCGGATGTAGGGTGTAGGATTTATAGTAAAATAAGTTTAGCTCTTTACACACCGGATATTACTGCTAATTACAAAACATTACTTTAATGTTTTAGCAATAACTTCGAAACTATAAGAGATAATTGGATGAAATCTTTTCGATATTATAGAGTAGAAGATTAGCTACTTAATTAACGAGCTTAGAACCGCCCACTGCCACGCCTACTTTATGAAAACTGAGGTTTATTTTTCGAAACTTTATATCTCAAGAACTAAAGCACTCATAATTGATATTTTAACGGATTATTAAAGAGCACTTCCGGTTCTAGCTGTGTGGCAAATTTCAAAAGAATCGGTTGCGGAATGGAGGAGTTACAACAAAATTTGTTTGGCGGTTAGCATAGTGTAAAAAATTGAGTAACAAAAATTATGAAAATTTTTGTCAAGTAATAGGACAACATAATCTTATAGTAGGTGGATTTTTGTTTTTAATTTTACTCTTTCTGCAATAACTTCTAAACTATTAGAGGTAGGTAGTTGAAAACTTGACGACGTTATAGAGTAGGAGCTGCGCTACATAACTAATTCATTTTGGACCGCCCACTGCCACGCCCACTTTAAGGAAAACTTACCTATTTATTTCAAACTTGAATATCTCAGACATTAAACAACGGATGTGTAATATTTCAACAAGTTATTAAAGACCATTTGTCGCTCTATCCACGTGGAAAATTTCAAAGTAGTCGGATGTAGGGTGTAGGATTTATAGTGAAATAAGTTTAGCTCTTTACACACCGGATATTACTGCTAATTACAAAACATTACTTTAATGTTTCAGCCATAACTTCGAAACTATAAGAGATAATTGGATGAAATCTTTTCGATATTATAGAGTAGAAGATTAGCTACTTAATTAACGAGCTTAGAACCGCCGACTGCCACGCCTACTTTATGAAAACTGAGGTTTATTTTTCGAAACTTTATATCTCTAGAACTAAAGCACTCATAATTGATATTTTAACGGATTATTAAAGAGCACTTCCGGTTCTAGCTGTGTGGCAAATTTCAAAAGAATCGGTTGCGGAATGGAGGAGTTACAACAAAATTTGTTTGGCGGTTAGCATAGTGTAAAAAATTGAGTAACAAAAATTATGAAAATTTTTGTCAAGTAATAGGACAACATAATCTTATAGTAGGTGGATTTTTGTTTTTAATTTTACTCTTTCTGCAATAACTTCTAAACTATTAGAGGTAGGTAGTTGAAAACTTGACGACGTTATAGAGTAGGAGCTGCGCTGCATAACTAATTCATTTTGGACCGCCCACTGCCACGCCCACTTTAAGGAAAACTTACCTATTTATTTCAAACTTGAATATCTCAGACATTAAACAACGGATGTGTAATATTTCAACAAGTTATTAAAGACCATTTGTCGCTCTATCCACGTGGAAAATTTCAAAGTAGTCGGATGTAGGGTGTAGGATTTATAGTGAAATAAGTTTAGCTCTTTACACACCGGATATTACTGCTAATTACAAAACATTACTTTAATGTTTCAGCAATAACTTCGAAACTATAAGAGATAATTGGATGAAATCTTTTCGATATTATAGAGTAGAAGATTAGCTACTTAATTAACGAGCTTAGAACCGCCCACTGCCACGCCTACTTTATGAAAACTGAGGTTTATTTTTCGAAACTTTATATCTCAAGAACTAAAGCACTCATAATTGATATTTTAACGGATTATTAAAGAGCACTTCCGGTTCTAGCTGTGTGGCAAATTTCAAAAGAATCGGTTGCGGAATGGAGGAGTTACAACAAAATTTGTTTGGCGGTTAGCATAGTGTAAAAAATTGAGTAACAAAAATTATGAAAATTTTTGTCAAGTAATAGGACAACATAATCTTATAGTAGGTGGATTTTTGTTTTTAATTTTACTCTTTCTGCAATAACTTCTAAACTATTAGAGGTAGGTAGTTGAAAACTTGACGACGTTATAGAGTAGGAGCTGCGCTACATAACTAATTCATTTTGGACCGCCCACTGCCACGCCCACTTTAAGGAAAACTTACCTATTTATTTCAAACTTGAATATCTCAGACATTAAACAACGGATGTGTAATATTTCAACAAGTTATTAAAGACCATTTGTAGCTCTATCCACGTGGAAAATTTCAAAGTAGTCGGATGTAGGGTGTAGGATTTATAGTGAAATAAGTTTAGCTCTTTACACACCGGATATTACTGCTAATTACAAAACATTACTTTAATGTTTCAGCAATAACTTCGAAACTATAAGAGATAATTGGATGAAATCTTTTCGATATTATAGAGTAGGAGATTAGCTACTTAATTAACGAGCTTAGAACCGCCCACTGCCACGCCTACTTTATGAAAACTGAGGTTTATTTTTCGAAACTTTATATCTCAAGAACTAAAGCACTCATAATTGATATTTTAACGGATTATTAAAGAGCACTTCCGGTTCTAGCTGTGTGGCAAATTTCAAAAGAATCGGTTGCGGAATGGAGGAGTTACAACAAAATTTGTTTGGCGGTTAGCATAGTGTAAAAAATTGAGTAACAAAAATTATGAAAATTTTTGTCAAGTAATAGGACAACATAATCTTATAGTAGGTGGATTTTTGTTTTTAATTTTACTCTTTCTGCAATAACTTCTAAACTATTAGAGGTAGGTAGTTGAAAACTTGACGACGTTATAGAGTAGGAGCTGCGCTACATAACTAATTCATTTTGGACCGCCCACTGCCACGCCCACTTTAAGGAAAACTTACCTATTTATTTCAAACTTGAATATCTCAGACATTAAACAACGGATGTGTAATATTTCAACAAGTTATTAAAGACCATTTGTCGCTCTATCCACGTGGAAAATTTCAAAGTAGTCGGATGTAGGGTGTAGGATTTATAGTAAAATAAGTTTAGCTCTTTACACACCGGATATTACTGCTAATTACAAAACATTACTTTAATGTTTTAGCAATAACTTCGAAACTATAAGAGATAATTGGATGAAATCTTTTCGATATTATAGAGTAGAAGATTAGCTACTTAATTAACGAGCTTAGAACCGCCCACTGCCACGCCTACTTTATGAAAACTGAGGTTTATTTTTCGAAACTTTATATCTCAAGAACTAAAGCACTCATAATTGATATTTTAACGGATTATTAAAGAGCACTTCCGGTTCTAGCTGTGTGGCAAATTTCAAAAGAATCGGTTGCGGAATGGAGGAGTTACAACAAAATTTGTTTGGCGGTTAGCATAGTGTAAAAAATTGAGTAACAAAAATTATGAAAATTTTTGTCAAGTAATAGGACAACATAATCTTATAGTAGGTGGATTTTTGTTTTTAATTTTACTCTTTCTGCAATAACTTCTAAACTATTAGAGGTAGGTAGTTGAAAACTTGACGACGTTATAGAGTAGGAGCTGCGCTACATAACTAATTCATTTTGGACCGCCCACTGCCACGCCCACTTTAAGGAAAACTTACCTATTTATTTCAAACTTGAATATCTCAGACATTAAACAACGGATGTGTAATATTTCAACAAGTTATTAAAGACCATTTGTCGCTCTATCCACGTGGAAAATTTCAAAGTAGTCGGATGTAGGGTGTAGGATTTATAGTAAAATAAGTTTAGCTCTTTACACACCGGATATTACTGCTAATTACAAAACATTACTTTAATGTTTTAGCAATAACTTCGAAACTATAAGAGATAATTGGATGAAATCTTTTCGATATTATAGAGTAGAAGATTAGCTACTTAATAGGACAACATAATCTTATAGTAGATGGATTTTTGTTTTTAATTTTACTCTTTCTGCAATAACTTCTAAACTATTAGAGGTAGGTAGTTGAAAACTTGACGATGTTATAGAGTAGGAGCTGCGCTACTTAACTAATTCAGGAGCTGCGCTACTTAACTAATCCAATTGCCACGTCGACTGTATGCAAAACCTATTTACTTCCATTCTGTTTCAGCATAATAATTTTTATAAGGCAAATTTAATTTAATTTTAACTATATTTTATTGAATAACATTTCTTGCTTAAAGTTTGTAATGATAACTTACACTGATTATGCTTTTTTTTATTTTGTGTATGACCATATTACCGGACACATACATATTTTAATATATAATTATATATTAATATATAATTATGATATCCTGAATGTACAATATTAGTAATAAATATTATTTTTATTTTTTAATTTCATTAAGTAATATTCAATTAATATTGATTTTCCAGGGTTATAATTAACAATATGATAATATTTTTTTCATAAGTTTGTGTCATATTTCTGTATATAGAATATTTAAAATGCTTAAATTATAATTAGATTATGTGTATATGCAAATAACCCATATTTAAAATAAATACTAATATATGCATGTGTGTGTATTCTTTTTAAATAAAATTTATATTTAACAATTAAAAAAATAAGGCAAATGGAATAGTATTTGACAATGCAGTTGGAATAAAGAAAAAATAAAAAAACATAATGGTCATGGCTTTAATGATTTCAATAATGTTTTTAGGCGAAATTTTTAAAATAAATTAATTAACAAATTATAATATTGTTTATATAGCACCGTTTTGCAGAAAATAAAATAAGGTGGTTAAAATTGGATAAATATGTATTTTTATACATATGTATATTTAACAATTTAGTAATGCTATATAAAACAGTTTCTTAAAATTAAAGCTGAATTTCTAAAATAATTTGTTTGTACATTTTTTTTTTTTTTTTTTTGAAAATAAAATAAAAAAATATCTATGTTTCTTAAACTTTTAAATCTTAAAATCAATTAAATTATTCGATAATAAAAATTAAACGAGTAGTAGACGAATTTAATTGAATATTTAAATCGTTGTTTGCATTTACTTTAAAACGGCTTTCATTTGAGAAAGATGTCCTCATTGACTTGGTAAATTAAAGTTTAAGTTTATGTTTTATTCAACTTGTATGGTTAAAACATTATATTTTAATTGCAGGCCTAATTGACTTAATATTATTATTTTATTTTTATTTTTGTATTTTATAATGTATTTTTCGATAGTAATATTTAACATTTCATTTTACGTTTTTTTGTTTCACATTGTTTGTTTATTTAAATTTATTAAATTCATCATTTGTGTGTTTCATCCTAATTAAATCCTTAAAATATATTTCTATATTTTTTGTTTGTAATACATGATAGGTACATGAAAATTGCTATAATGTATCTCTTCTTTTCATTTCCTTGTTAAATGATCATAGTTAATTTGAATTTTATCAGTTCTATGAACTTTTGTTTTATTTTTATTTTTTTTAAAGCATTAATTATATGCATATTGCCCCATAAACTCCAATATTAACTATAACATACTTAGACCACTTCTACGAAAGGAATATTGTTCATATCATAATATAACAATAAAAGGTAGAATCACTACAAAATATGTTCTCAATTATACATGCCTTGAATTGTCAGACTTAATATAAAATAAAAAATAAAAGTACAATTGAAATAAAACATAAAAAATTAACTAAATTGAAAAATAATTTAAATTCAATTTAAAAAATATAAGAAGAAACATGCGTGTTAAATGTTGTTTGTGTAAATGTTCATTTGAACAAAATCTCGTAAGATTTCAAAAATGTCCTGTATTTCAAATATAAACAAAATATTTCTCAATTTTCATTTGTTATTTTTCGTATTTTTGGATTTCTGTTTTTTATTTTTCTATTATTTGTTATTATTTGTTACGTCAAACAAAGCATAGCATTTTAAACTCTCTCCCTAGTGATTCTACCTTCTAATTGTTGTATCATGGTTCATATTAATTTTACAATATATATAGATATAACGATATATATTTATATTATGAACAAGTAACAAAAAAAATTAGGAAAAAAAAACGATTCAATTTAAAGTCTTGTGCTTGCTTTTGAATATGTTTTGAATTCGTTATAAAATGCAAATTAATATTTTAATAATATGCTAAATTTTACTCCTGTCAAATTAAAAAATCTTGATAAATTTTAATGAAAATTTATTAATGATATGGTTTTTGGATTTCATATGACTTCAAACAGATTTTTGAATATTCAACGATATATACATGTTTTTAACATGAATTTTAGCAAAATTCAATAATAAATTGAAAAGTTTAAGATTTTGAAACTGAACACAAATTAAATTTTTATTTAATATAAATTGTTGTGTCCAATTGAGAAAAAATGCAAAATGCTTTTTGAACATCAATAAATTTATCAAGGACAAATAACTTTATTCTAGAGATAATGGAACATTTCCCATATTAAAAAAAACTAACAGCTGATTTCTTAACAAACTGAAATTCATAAATTTGTTTTTACACTTAGCAAAATCTCTAAAGGTTAGCAATAATTCGAATTTAAACAAATAACTGTTTATTAATGACAAACATTAGTTTTTGTTTTAAATCTAACGCCAATTTAAAGTCCAATTTATAGTTATGTTAATTAATAAAAATTATAATCCTTTCTAAATACTAAAATGTTTAACAATTTAATTATTTCTTAAGTCAATCGAATATGGCTTAACATATGTACTTTAAATTTTTATTTCTTCAAGAAGATATTCATTCCTTTATGTGTAATTTTATGTTTTGAGAATATGAATGTAGTGATATGTTGAAGTTTCATATTATTTCATTTAATGCGTTTTCATTTTCATATAATACTTATTTATTTTTTTAAACATACATATATTTCTTTGTTTTAGGTAATTTGTTTAATAGACTATAATTTAGTTTCAATATAATTAACAATTCTAACAATTCTTGTCCATAGTTTTCAAATCAAAATCAATAAAATTAATTTTTTCCTACTAAAGTCTTTTTTATTCTGGAAACAATTTATCAGTCAATTAAGCTTTTTATTTTTCTACATCAACTTTTGTTTATACATATGTTTTTTAATTGATTTTAACAAATTCAGGAAGTTATTTTTTAGTCTACGTTTTTTTTTTTTTTTTTTTCAAAAGAAAATTTGTTTTGTTTAGTTTTCAGTATTTCATATGGTATCATTTTGTTGGCGATACATCATACTTACTTAAGATAAATGCATTATTGTAATTTTGTGTTGACATAAAATAAATTGTTGCGTTTTTTGTTTTCTGTTTTGTTTAAATATTTAACTATTTTTGTTGTTTGTTGAGGAAAATGTTCAAATTTATGAATAATAATTATTGCGTTGCTGGTATATCGGCAGTGGTTGGCTAGGTGACTCTGATTTGCGTTCATCGTCATCCTCATCGCCATTTGGTGAAATGTCATCATCTTCCTCATCATCATAATCGTCATCATTATCAGCTCCATTATCAACTCTAGACATCGCTTTTTCTGTTTAGATGAAAATTACAGTAATTATTTAGTATAATGTTTTCAGAAAATATATGTTAAAAGGGCATTATTAAGACAAATATTTCCCGTAACCAGTGTAATTTAGTAGTTAAAATAAATATTGGGTTTTCTTTAGTTCGTGTACTTACACCTTTGTAATTGGTACTGTGTTGTTCTTGGTGACTGTTATGGTGGGTGTTATTAGGTATTAGTGTTTTAGCTAAATCTAAGTGTTTCTATAAGGTGCAAGTATAGTTTTTGTAAGTCTTTTAAGGAATTCCACATGAATTTATTTCCAATTTCAGAGCTTGAACAAAAAAAAAAAAAAAATTTACACGAATATTACAATGTTCTGTTCAGTAAATCAAGTGATTTTAAAAACAAGCGATTTTGTACTAAAATGGGTTTGTTAAATCATGTGGATTCGTCTTACAGAACACCAAAATATGTATGTAAATTCGTTAGTTAGCTTAAGAAAACAACTGTTACCACGTCAAAAATCCTTATTTCTACCTGACCTAGCAGAAATAACAAAATTGCGACCAATCGAGGAATATATTAGTGTTGGTCATAATCGTACATTTTACTGATTGTTCGAAAAAAAATTAAATTAATAAGTTCGTTATTTTCGTTCAGTTGCTCTTTTTATTCCGAGATGTTTTAATGAACCAAGTGATTGATCGTTTGCTCTTCGGCCAAATTTAACCTAATATTAGGTCGGACACTGATCTACAGTAATGTTTAATGAATTAAAAATAATAAAAAGAACAACTTCAATTCTAAATTCAATTAAAGTAGTTCGTACATGAACAACACAATTCTAAAAGTATTGGTGAACTGTAAAAGGAACTTTCAAGAATACAGTGTCGTTAAAATTATATTAGTCAAGTGTGACTATTTTAATGCGAAAACTGCTTTAAAACATAATCATTAAATGCCAGGAAGTTATAAGGTCGAAAATAGATTTTCGTTAAATACTAGTAGTAAAAATGTTGTTCAAGGCTTAAAAGGCTTCGTATTTAGTTTGAACTATATGATGGACTCAAAATTGTGCATATATGTTTAAGAAAATACAGAAATCTAAAGGATGTCTACCATAAGAAAATACAAAATTAATTTAATGTGCATTCAAATAAACTATAACAGCCGTATCCAAAATAAAAAACAAAAAATTTCCATTCGTTAGTTGGCGTACAGTTTTTCATTTTGAATACTGCTGTAAATATACACACTATTACAATTCTTTGCTTTTTTTTAGTTATGAAAACAATTAGATTTATATTGTAAATCTCTGGTATATAGTGTAACATTTAATATAACCAAGTGCGTATTATCTACATTGCAAAAAAGCTACAGCTGCAGCTGAGTGCTAATGTTGCATGAATGATCTGGGTTAAATGAGCTAAAAGATATGTACTAAAATTTTTACGTGTGGTTTATTTGGGGGTGTGTGATAATTTCAGGTGTTATATGAATTTTATGAAAACTTTTATGTTCAATATAATATAGTTTTTTTTTTTCTTTTTTGAAATTCTCAAAATTAGTATTAAGCAAATTTTGTTGAAGCAAATTAATTAAAATTTAACAATTAAACGTATTACATTCTTATAGAGTTAAAATTAGAAGCAAACAAATAATACACATTTATGTTAATATATAGTAAAACCAATACAATACACTTAAGTAAATATACATAATTAGGAAATAGTAATGGAATTTGTAATTATACAAACCTGGTACAATTTTAGCGAGCTGTTAAAAAACCATTCAAAGTTCTGTTTTTGTTTCGTTTTGTGTTTTTTGTTTTTCAAACCGAACTTTTTCCTGCTTTGTATGTAGTTGTACATTATGAGTTGGTAGTGGTAATTTATTTTGAAATATTGATTTTGTAGGTTGATAGTTGGGTATAGTAGTAGAAGTTGGTAATAGTAGTAGAGTAGTAGTAGAGTTTATTATATTTTTGTATGTATTTTTATGTAGTATATGGCATATGACTTAATTTTCATTTGTAATTACATATTTATTTGTATTGTTTTTATTTTCTTTTAATGGTGAACATGCGTTTGCGTGTCAATTGTACATCATGTTGTAGGAGCAGAATTATGGCAATTGTTGTTTTTAGCTGTTTTGTTTCAAATTTGTAATTTGTTTAATAATTAGTTTTTTTTAAAGGAAAGTTAGTTATTTTTTTTAATATTGTTTGTTGTTGTTGGTTTTTGGTAATTTAGCAAAATGTTTTGTTAATGTAAATGTTATATAATATGTAACAAGAACGAACAAATGAACAATAATCAAAATGTGGCCAGACAGCCCAGCGTTTTCTTTTATGAAATTTATGAACTTATGGCTATGGATAATGTTCACATAACAAACAAATAAAATAATTGAATATAAAACTCAACATTAAAACAAAAACATAATAAAAACGAAAACAATTTTTGTTTCTCAAACACTTTTTATACACAAATGTATAAATTGAATTTGTGTGTTTACTAGGATTAATTCAAACAAACAGCAATTATTTTGGATTAGTTTGACTATGGGGATTACCTAAAAATAAAAAGAAAATAAAATGCAAAATAAACAAAAAATAAAAAAATAATGAAGAAAACATAAATAAAAACATACAAGCACTATTCAACAAAACAGATTAGTTGAATCTTATGTTATTAATTACAATAGAAAAAATATATAAATTAAAAACATATTTCTTAGTGTTTATCTAGAAAACATAAATACAAATATTATTAATTAAAACTGCTTTTACCAAAATCCCTTTGATTTCATGGATCGACAAAGTAAGACTTTTTGTGAGTAGATCTTTTAGTTATTAGATTTTCTATACCTTCAATTTATCTTGTTAACATTGGGTATTCGTTAAAAAAAAAAAAAAATGGAAAATTACACTCTGATGGTTATAGCTTATTAAAAATACAAATTTTTTTGGAATTTATGACTGAATTGTATGTTGACTACAAACCTTAAATTACTACTAATTAACCTATTCTCTATATTGTTGTATCCTTATGGATACACAAAACACTTTTTGAGCATATGATAATTTCCAACAAAACAAGCTTTTAGATTTCCACAGATTATCATTTTTAAAGTCCTAGGACTTTAAAAAAGCTTTATTTCCTTTCACAAAAAAAAAAAAAAAAAAATATTACGTTTATTGGTGTACGACTTAATTTTTTTTTCATATTTATATTTAAAACAATTTTCATACAAAATTTGTTTTATAAACTTGTAATAAATTTAAAAATTGACTATGAATAAGGGTTTAGCTTTGAAACTTTTCTACAACATACATATATTAATTCAAAGTAGTGGCAATTGTTAGCTAAGATCTTTTCCCATCTTTTTGGCAACATAAGGATTCCGAGCCAATTTCGCAAACTCTGTTCCAAAGTGAAGCCTATTCCAAAGAGAGCGTTCTGCATCGATCGGAACAAATAGTAGTCGGACGGAGTAAGGTCTGGACTATAAAGCGGGTGAGTCGAAACTTCCCAACCACTTCATTATAAATAGTTTTTAACAGGTAATGCAACATGTGGGCGAGTTGTCATGATGGAATATTACGGTAATCGGTGGAAAAATGATTTTCTTTTATAGCGTTCCAACATCATTTCAGACATGCAAAATTGTCTTTCAAGTTTTTATCGCTTCAATTCTTATGATACCCAATTTCCCTTTTGGATGAATCCTGCTGCTCAGAATTTTTATTAATTTTAAATTGCTGTTTGAGTAGCTCCCAATGATTTTGCAAGCTCTTGTAACAATCTTCATGGAGTAATGCCTTCAATTCTTCAAATTTTTTTGGCTGCCCCGGGCGATCTTTGTCTTCCGTGTCAAAATCACCACTTCTGAACCGAACAAACCATCTAATAAACTACAATAAAACCTATCCATAAAACTTAAACGTCTCACATTTAGAAAACTGGAAATAATAACATTCCATCCATTCATTAACTTTTACTATGAAATTGGTTTCATCATCAAGTCGCATACTTTGTCTTGGAGATATTTTCTTCAAAAAATTTACAAATCAATTTATGTTATGTACGATTTTTATACTATTTGGTTAATAAGGAACGTGTGATTATTTGTTAATAAATAAGCAGATAATACTATGATAATAGAAAACTATTTTTGTAATTAACAATACCGCGTTTACATTTTTCCATATTTTTTGACCAAACGTTATTTATTCTAAGGCTCATAGACGGAATTGTCACTTTTGTTTAACAAAAATGGTACAAAGCAATCCAATGATATTGGAAAAATCAAACCATATGAGAGTATTTTCGTAACATTCGCCACAAAATTTACAAAGTAATAAAATTAATTGGGATTTTGGTAAAAACAACTAATATAATTTAGATAAATAAAAAAATTACTATAATAAAAAATTCAAATCGGATTTTAAAATAAAATAAAAAGAATTTTTTTTAAAAGGTTTAGATTTATAACATAAGCAAAAATTTCATTTGACAAACGAATTTAGGAACTAATTAAAAAAGAAATAAATTTCAAACCTTCTATAGAATTATTTATATAATAATATAATTCACGGCAACGTTTTTGACTCTTGCGAAACTGCGAAATTTCGCACAATCACAACAACCACACGTTGTATGTATGTTGTTTTTGTGATTGTGCGAATTTTCTCAAGGGTCAAACTGTGACGTGAACTATCTTAATATTTCTAAATGTTTAAATAGATTTTCCGCTTCTGTTATAAAATCAGAACCTTAAATCATACATAACTATAAATAATAAAACCATACATTTCTTTACATTTTTTTTTGGTAAAAAAAATGCGTTAAAATAAAACAAATTGTATTGTTTTTTAATTAACAAAAATATAATTTATATTATACAACTTTTTCTTTCTTTTAATTATACAACTTAAAATTTTTTATAATTTATCATAATGATTGAATGATGATGATGTGCAACTATGAGATTTGAGAATGTACTAAGTAGAGTTAGTTGAAATAATGAGCAGATTTTTTATTTAAAATTACGGTGCAATGGGAAATTTTCTCTATGATCTCTGGTGGTTGTGGATGTTATTAACTGATGATGACTTTTACAAATGATGCCAAAGTGATGATTAGTGAATTTTGTACGTGATTTTCTTTTTTTTTTTTTTGTTATACGAAATAATTATAATTTATTGATATTGTTTGTTAAGTTTAAGACGTAAGACACATTATTGTTTTGTTTTGTTTTTTTTTAATTATTCTTAAGTGTAAACATTTTTATTTATTAATTTAATCATCTAGAAAATTAGATACGAAAAGAAAATAGTATTTGTTTTAGTTTAGAAATAGCAAATAGTTTATAAAGATATACAGAAATGATAAATGGATTTTTTAAACAAAGAAATTAAATATGTAAAGAAAATATATATGTACGTAAATATTTTGTAAAGAAACACCGATTTGAAAATGAATAAAATTCGTAAAATATACATTTTAGTAATTTGTTTTAAATATACATAAAAGAACATTCATTATACAAAAAAATTATTAAAAACATTTATAACGCAAAATTGTTAAAGTTAAACGAAAACAACGTATACTTGTAAATGAAAAAACAAATTGAAATATAAGTATATGTATTTTTGAACACAAATTCAACAAAATTTTAAAAGTGCTTTAGTGTTTTTTTTTTTTTTTTGCAATTTTTTCATGGCTGTTGGCTTAATTTAGCATAGCATGCTTTTTAATAGTTTTGCTTCAATTTTACTTACCAGCTACAATTTTGCTCATTTGCATAACTTGCTGTGCCAAAATTTGATTCAATTGTAAAAGATGTTCTCTTTGCTTCTTTTCTTCATTAATTTTGCTGGGTGGTAAAGTAGCAGTTGTCTCCTACATTGGAATAAAATAAGAAAATAAATGTAAATATCTTAAAGTTTTTAACTATATAACTTTATATTTAAAAAATGGAAATTAATACTACTTTACTCTAGTATTGACATATTAGAACAATAATTTCGAATTTTTAATAATTTTTGTAAACAGATTTTAAAATTTTTGTTAGTTTGAAAGTTTTAATTGGGATATCTGAGAGTATTAAAATAAAAAGATCATTCGATCAATGCTGTTCGACCATATAATCTGCTTCGGATTCCGTCAGTAATCGATATTAATATTTCTAAAATGAATTCAGTTTTTTTGTTTTCAAGAATTTAATACAAATTAGTCGGACAGTATACAGAAATTTCTTAGTTATTTTAGCAGTGGTTACCATTAAAATTATGTATATTTCGGGAACACACAATTGTTATCATCCATTTTTAATAAAAACATTTCAGAATATTAAAAATTAATTATTACAATTATATGTATGTATATGGAAAATTAATTGATAGACTTTGCTAATTTATAGTAACAATATCCTCGAAAAGGAGTAACTGAAGGTACAGGAATGTTGATTTTAACATAAAACCGATTTCCTATCTATAAGGATACTAGTATAAGTATATATATATATACTAGTATAGTATATATATAGTCTAATAACTCCAGATATGATCATTAAAAATGTCATATTTTTTTTTATTATTATTTATAATTCATAATTCGCAATCGATCATATTAGCGTGGCCATATATGATTTTGGGGTATAACCAGAAAAGTTCTGATATGATTGGACTTGCTCGGAAACTTCATTATCTTTTGGAACAAATAATATACAGCACCTTTTATCATATAAATTAATATAATACAACTTTAGCCTAAGCTTTCAATTACTTAAAATATATTATGTTTTTTCTAACTTACATTTGCTGTACTTATGGGTGCTTCGGACAACATCTTTTTAATTGATTCAACTTTTTCTTGACGTCTCTTTTTCTCCTCGGGTGATAATTCGGGTGTCTAATGTTGGTTAAAGTGATTTTAGAAGAAATTTTGATATAAATTTTTAGTTAAAATTTTGTTAGGTCTATTTTAATTTTTTGTATCAAATTACCGTTTCGGGTATGTAACGTTCGGGTATAACAATTTTATTAGGTGCCAATAACAAGTTATCAATTGTGTTTTCAGATATTTTTTCGCCATGTCTTAAAGCCGAGCGTACTACATCGGGAGCATTTATACGTGGTCGTAATGCGACTTCCATATCTAAATCATCGCGAGCACGCCAATTAGTGTTCTAAGAAAAACATACAAACAAATGAATTAATTAATACAATACATATATATGTATGTTGATTTAAACTTACGTTTCTATTCATATCATTTTCGGTTTGACCGTTTTCTATGGTCTTAACTGGCACCACGTTATTGGGAGCTGTATAGTGACGTCTCTTTTCTTTGGGCACTGCTCTTCGGTGTTTGTGCTGTGAGGGAACTTTATCATGTACCTTTTCAGTATCTTCTGACGCTGATCCTGCAGACATTTCATTCATTATTTGTCTAGCGGCTTCACTTTGAAATGAGGGTGTTAAATCGCTTAAACTTTTATTTAGACTTTGCACCGAATCGGTCTTCTGGCGCAAAGCACTTTGAGAGGAATGACGTGAATGAGATGAGTGATTATGATGAGAATGGGAAATTTGATGCTTTTGTTGCTGCATTTGTTTTGCAAAATAAGCATTGGCTAATGGATTTAAATGTTCACGAAGTTGAGAATTACCATGACCATTTGTTAATTGATGCTGATGATTATGTTGCGAAGTTGGCTTTTGGTGTTGTGGTTGATGGTGTGAAGAATAATTACTATTTTTATCGTAAGCATTAGAAGTACCGTTATGGCCATAATAATCGTTATAACTAGGAGCAGCTGAAGATAAGGAGGTGCTGGCGCTGTTATGATGACTACTACTACCATGCTTATGCCTGTGATGATGTCTCGATGATGATTTTGGTGGTTCACTGTATGTTCTTGGTAATGATTTCGATCTTTCAGTAGTTTGATATTCTTTAGCATGATAATTACCACCCATTTCTATTACGCTACCACCATTCATAAGATTATATTGTTCTTCCTCCGTCACCTGATCAAGATTTTGAGTAGAATTACTTAGACCAGAACGTTCGCTGCGATCTCGATGTCTTCTTTCAGATTCTCTCTTAACTATACGCACTGTTTTGATTTCCTGCTTCTCCTGCTGTGTTAAATTTGCAAATGGATTAGTTTCCAAGAAACCATCACTATCCACACCACTTGTCTCTAAATTGTCGCTGGAATCATTATAACGATAAGACGAGGAACCCATTCTTCTTTGTGATTCGTTGGTCATACTGTCGCCTGTGTTGTAGTCGCTTAACTTACTTGATGTTGATGAACAGTTTAATAAATTGCCACTGGTATTGTTGGAACTAGTATCCACATACAGAGGTGTCGATAGATTCATAGTAGAATCGCTGAGAGTTCGATTTACACACATCATAGTATCCAAATCGGTTTCTATCCAACATCCCGAATTGGTTCTTTTCTTAATACTGCCATTATTACTACTGGTTTCTCCATTTCTTAAACTGCCATGTTCTTTGTTGCCAATCTCTTGATACAATCTATTTGAGTTTTCCGTCAATTGTTTAACGGCCGAACTGAGTTCCTGGCGCTGCCTTTGCATATCACCCACTAGAGTTTGTACTCGTTTAAGTTCTGATTCTAGCATAGCTGTAGTGTTGCTGGTGTATGTATCGGAGACTTGTAGAGCACTTTGACTTCCTCTTGATGCTTGAAGTTTTTGGCGTAATACTAAGAGTTCTTGCTCTAAACGAGCATTTCCAGCTACTGTTTGCTCAAGTTTCTATATATTTTAACGAAGAATTTGTTATAAAACAATTAATATGGTTTTGTGGACACAATAGTAAATATATTAACATGCTGTATAGACAACTAAAAGCATGATATTTTTATGTGGTTCATGAGTAGTCAGAATGTCGTCTATTTTTGGGGGTTTGGAATGTAAAAGTTATAAATTAAGTTATTCAAACATCTTTGTGGAAAATAACATGAATAAGTATACACAAATTTTAATCATCGTTGAAATTTCTCTTGAAATTAAAGTTCCAAATCACACTACGAAGATAATATTTTTTAATCTGTGCTCTACCACATTTATTACTCAAAAGGTCAGTTTATTTTTCTTTATATCTGTGGTCTTTTTTTTAATCAATTTGGGAACAGATATACTGACTCAAAGCGTCTCAGTTTTTCCAACTCAGATTGTGCGAAAGTACTTTTAGGGGACTTTAAAAATAGACTGTATAAAATGTGTATTAATGTTGTATCGTTTTGATTATCATGTCATTGTTAAGATTTCCGTCTCAGTTAACAGTTCTAAACTAAATACTTTTTTAAATATTTTATGTATGTTAGTAATAATTATACGATAATTAAATAAGTGTTTTAGTGACAAAAGCATAACAGTCATATAAAGCTTTTAAAAATTAATTTTGACGAGCACATGCTTTCTGGAATATTATAAAGGGAAGTATGTATGTATATCGATCATAAATAATCAGATACATACGTTGATGTATAAAGCGCATAATATATGAGCATTATAAAAATTACATAAACAAAAAATAGACGACAAACTTCTACTAGGCACCTCGTCTACCTTAGAATTTTCGGCCAGCAACTGATGGACTCTAGATAGTTCACGTTCCAACATAATTTGTTGTTTTTTGGCGGCTTCCAAAGCCAAAGGAGGACCACTAGTATCCTGTATGCGAGCCTTTAAGCCACCTAAGGCTCTTTCAAGATCCTCTTTGTCACGTTGTAAATTTTGTAAAGTCCCAGATTCCTCTTGCAATAATTGATCCAAGTGATATAATTGACGAACTTTAGACTATTAATGAAAAATATTAGAGGTTTTTATTAATTGTCACAACGGATATCATTTACCTGTAATTCACTATGATCTGGATTTAAACGATCCCATTGTTTTTGCTCTTCCTGCAACAAACGTTTCTCTTGTATTCTCTGATTAAACTCCAAACGATCTAATGTGACCGCCTCAGGTCTCTGAGTTCTGCCGTTGGCATCGTTGCGATAAAGCGAACCAAGTTTAACCATATTATCCACTAGATTCACCAATGGTTTACTCTTTTCATATTGTCGCTCCAGATCGAGCAAGTGTTGTTTCAAATAATCCAAACGTTGTATACTTTCGGCACGCGTCAAGCCTTCAGCTGTACGTAAACGATTCTGTGGATTTGGTAAAGTGCAAAATTAAATGTTAAAAATTGTTTAAGATTTTCCGAAAGAATATTCCCACAAAAACCGAAACCATACACAATTTAGGAATAATGACATAATTTCTAACACTAAATTCATTATTAGTATATATATTGTAGGGTGCTTTTGTACTAAATTATAGTTGTTCCGGTTCCTTTGGGTAGAACCGCCAGTAGTTAAGTTATGTACAAATATTTTTAACATTCATTTGGAATTTCACTTCCCACTTTTATAAACATCGATTTTCGTTAAATCTCACCAAATTTAACTGCGTTAATGAAAAGTTTAGATTAATATATCTAATATATGAGGAAAATCAAAAATGTTGTAGAATTTTTAAAGCTAAATTCTGATGGCTTGTATTTTTCATTTGGTTTTCGAAATGAAAAAAATCAGTAACACATTTCGGTAGAACATAGAAAAAAACCTGTGAATCCCAAATCTTAGGTTACTAATCTGTCACCTGTTAAAGTTATAAAAATTTAATAATAAGCTTTGAAACTTACAGGAGTCTTTTCACTAATTTCACATCCGTACTAAATGTTTATAACTTAATACAAGTGAAACCAAAATTTAAAGATTTTTAAATTATTAGCATTAGTCAAATAAAATTATGACAATAGCATTTTAAAGATATTCAAATTTGCAACAGTTTATGGTATTTCTGTTGATGGCTTTTAAAGAATTGAAGTAAATTTTTAGAAAATTTATTTTTTTTTTACGAGAACCATTCTAAACTTGGCTATCATATGCTTAAACACAATTTCTCGATAAATTAAAAAATGCTAAAGTTTTATGTACTTCAAAAATTTCGCGAAATTTCAAAATTTGTTTGTCCGATTTTTTTTTTTTTTTTTTGTAAAATATCAATTTATTTTATTTATATCCGGTATAGTAGCATTTATTTCCAAAACAGATTTTGCTTGCAGACAGCTGCAACGACGTATCAATACCATTAACGTTAGTGCATGTTTTCATTTAGCTTGATACAAAAGTCCTGTGGGCGTTTAATTAGTGTAATAAAAACAATGTTTATTTTATTTCCGATATTTTGCTACTTCATTGGGGGAAATAAAATAAGCAATGTTTTTATATAAAAGCGACCTAATGCTTAATAAATTATAATATTTAAAAATAAAAAAAAGGTCAAATGAAATAGAATTAAAATTTAAATATTTCATATTATATTTTGTTTTTGAAAGTATTGCTTTCTGCATTAAAAAATAACATTTCAACCAAATGTAAATGTTAAAATCTGCCATATAATAATTTTTGAAAAACTTAAATCGCGTGTTTTAAAGGATAACTATCATGAATAGCAAGTTTTGTATGGTTGTAACTTTTTAACCAACATTGATATCAACTTGGATTTTCCTGCAGAAATTAGGATTTTAGTCGAAATAAAAAAATTGTAAACAAACATTTCTTACTATTGACGAATTCGTGCAAAAAATAAAATTTTTCTTTTCAGTGTATTTTAATAATTACTTAATATGTAATAAATTTTTTTACACACGCTGATAGTTCCGAGGGAGATCTAAAAATGGTATCATTTTAATTTCAATTAAGCAAAAGCTGTATTTTATTATTATTATTTTTTTTTTTAATTTTCAACTTTAAACCAACATAACCGTTTAAGCCATAAGACTAAACGCTCCATTAAAAATATATTCACAGTTTCTTGTCCGATTTGTAAAGTTTTTGTTTAGTATTTGAGATTAATTTTTTGAATAAAACATAAATAAATTCCAGCAACCAACTAAATACTTTACATTATAAATCACCAACACCTTGTACCAAAAAACCCCAGTAACAAGTTGGATAACAAAAAAACAAGAAATAATAACCTGAACATCATGTATATCAGTGCAACACTGCTCAATGGCTCGAGCTGTATTGCTATTTTGTCTTCTCAATTGTATCAATAATAAAACCAATTCCTCATGAGTACGACTTAATAAATCGCCTGCAGAAACATCTAAATTCTGCATACAAAATATACAAATTTTAAAATAAAATAAAAAAAAAATATTCACTCATTTGTTATAAATGAAAAATTTAAATAAATATTAAAATTTTTCATTATCATATTATTTATCAACTTACACGTATTTGTGAGCTCGTTTCACGTTCCAACATGTCAATTTCAGCACGACTGCCAACACGTCTCATAGGATGTGCCATTAGTTGTTGTTGCTGCTGTTGTTGTTGTAGCAATTGTTGCTGGTATGTATTGTGCATTTCATATATATTACCGCTTGTGCCATAATAATCCTGCACCATAACACCGCCAGCACCACCACCACCACTATTACTAGAACGATGCAAAGGTGTAGAGGTGGCATATGTACCACCACTGCCCAGCAATGGCTCATTTATTGCTGTATTGCCTCCAGTCACTGTATTACGATCTGTCAACAATGTGGTCTTTGCATATTTCATATCGTGCGCTGTCCCATAATATGAGTTTTCTAATTTTTGCATTTGATCATAATTGTATTGTTGCTGTTGCTGCTGCTGGAGTTGTCGCAGTTGGGGATCCGAGGGATCTGGTTTAACAGTCAGGTTGCCCTTAGGCAAGTTGCGTACATTACGTACTGATATGGATGCTACAAAAATGTTTTGTTTGAGGGCGAAATAAAAAAGACAACAATATGGAAACAATTTTTAATTTTCTTGTATTTTACATTGGTAATAGTTTTTGGGGAATAATTAAAAAAATAATAATAATGCTACATATGAAAAATATGGAATTTTTTCGTTTGTTTTTAAAACATACAGATAAAATAAACAAATTTATATCTAAATTTTCTTTAATTTTGTATGCATATACATAAGTAAATATGAAATATTAAAAGTTTTGTTTTTTTATTTAAAGCATTTTTTGTGAGTTCTATAAAGTTAAAAGTTAAATCTAATTTATGAGAATATATTCAAAATCCTCAAACATAGAAATCTCGAGTTTTCAGGAGACCAAAAAAACTTACTTCTTACTTCTACAATATATTTTCTAAGGCTGTTACTATAACTTCTTTATACAAATTTACATTATTGACAATTTATTTCAAGATAGAGGGTTATTTCAAGTAAAAAAAATGTTCACACTATTTGTACACCATTTTTTGAGAGATTCTTCAAAGGTATTGTTTTCATGTATAATTTTCATTAAGTGGATTAAAGGCATTTTAATTTTCTTGGCGTATTTCTTTTCTGAAGTTGTGATAGCTTAACTAACTTCTAGTTCGATTTATCGTTGTTAAAATGTTGCCATTAGCGGAGTTATCTATTTTAAACAAAATAAAAATGTTTGGTCTATCATGCCTATTTTCGAGTAGTCGGGGCTACAATATTTCCCAATTCCAAAAAATTTATTTTTTGACTCGATATTAAAAAAAAAAAAAATCGGAACAAAGACCAATACGAGTAATAATCTACATTACTTTCTTTAAAAGTCAAGAGATTAAGTTTTAATTTAATATATAATATGACTCTGTATGTAATATAGATCTGGAGATATTAGAGAAATGATATTAAATCATTCAAAATGTTTGTAATAAATAATAAATAAAATTCAACAACAGCTGTCACAACATGCATATCGATGGTACTTATTTATTTTAAATGATCGATAACAAGTCGACATCAACACAACAATGTTAGTAAATACCGCTTTAGCGTCGAGATGATGTTGGCTCGAAATGACAACGACTACGAAGTCATATAGACGTCGACAACGATATACACAAAAAGGGTAAATATTAGGAATCTGTTAGGAAAAATTCAGAAATAAGTTTTGACTAAGGTCTTCAGAAGAGAATTGAAACATTTTCTGATTTTTTCTAATAGTAAGATAAAATAGCGAATCATTTCAACACTATTTGCAAAAAAATATCGGACACTTTTCTCCATTGATTCTCAAAAAGTACTTTTATAGATAAAACTATTAAAGAAAAATAATATTTTCCCATAATAAGCGACGCTATTTGAAAAAAAAAAAAAAAAAAATATATCGAAACAATTTCCGTATATTTTTTTAACAAACTATATTGTGTCGTAGTAGTAAACTAAATATCTAATTATTATTTTTATTTACCCCGCATTTATCACATCAATACGCATCGTTTGAGGGGTATTTGTCATAAGGGATAGTTTACTATAAGTACATATGTATATATGAATTACTGTTTATGAATAAAAGTAATTCATTTCAAAGCAAAAGTTTTATAATATTTATTTATCTTTCTTTAAAAAAATGTTTGTACTTTAGAGGGGAAGGAACCGATATACCAGAAGTCAAATCTATAAATTGATATCAGATTGAAAAAATCATGAACAATGATATGCGATATATTTTGATCGGTTTTCAAATGGCGACGCAAAATACAAAAAAAAAGGGTGGTATTTGGGGGCCTGTCAAAAAAATTAACATTTCTGAAATCGTATTCAACTAATCTTTAATCGTAGGGGGTGACTGACTCAACTTTATTTTTTATATTATATATAGAAATCTTCAATATAAATTTAACAATTATCGGGAAGTTATGTTAAGGTTTTTTGAGTAAAATAAATCACAATGATATTAAAAAAATAATAAAATAAATAAAACAATTTACACAATAGAATTGTAGAAGTCTAATGAATTATAAACCAAAAAAAGCCTTAAATACATACATATGTTTCAAAATACATTAAATTTAATTGTACTTACAATAAAATGTAATCATAGTTACATATTTATACAAAACAAAAAAATTAATATATAATTAATGCAAATAGAAATATGATTATAATTGATATTTAAACAATTACATACCTACATTGATACAATCGAAATAAAAAATACTATAACAAAAATATGTCTTACCATTATTTGTAGAACAATTGAAAAAACCAACAAAAATTCAACAACAACAAAAACAATATTACATACAAACAAAGAGACAATGACAACAACAATATGTATACAAAAATAACAAAAAATTAAATTCATTTACCATTGCAAATTGTTGCCACAAAATGACAGCAACTTCAACAATAACAACAACAACAGCAGCAACAATAATAATGCAGTAAGTGAATGACTGACTGGATGTATGAGTGAGTGAATGAATGAGTAGTGGATAAGTGGTAAAACTCTAACAAGGATAAATGTGTAATTTTGTGAGAGAATGATTGTAACAGTACAGTAGCAGAATATGGTAGTGGTAGTAGTGTAGTTTACATACATATGTACATACAAAGAATATAATGGAATGAACGAATAAAAATGAAGATTTGTTTAACAAACAGATTTGCATTAGATGGTGTATTTCAAGTGTTAAAAGTGTAGTATAAACAAATATAAACAAATCTAATTGAAAAAATAAATAAACTTTATATAGATATTTAAGTCAAAAACACAATTAAAAATAAACTAAAATAACTAATATTGCAACATTCAGCGAGGCCGAATACTGTGTTGAAAAATATTTACCAACGCGCCTAAAAATATGTTTTAAAAGTAATAGCCTTAAAATAGGCCTTATATTATTTTAAACCCTCTGTTATTTTTTAATCAAAAACCTGTACTACGAGTACTTCCAAACATTAAATAATGGGTTATTATTATTAAAAAGCTTTTCAGTATTTAATTTTACTTCTAAAAATAAACATAATTCTTTGCTAATCTAGTTACAAATTAAAATCGATATAAAAGAAAAAATATTAGGAAATAGAGTCCACTAAGTCCACAAAAAGTAGAGCTAATTGTATTTCGAAAGAAATCGATTAAAGCTTTCATATGGAAGTTTTTCGTTGTTTTGTTTTAAGGTTGTACTCAAAGCGTTTTATCACAGAGTTTTAATGCTGTAAACACATCTGCTCTCATTTATCTTCGCCCATAATATTTGGATTGTCATTGTTATCACAATTTGAATTCAATTGATCGATAATTGACTTAACGTTACTGCTGGTGGTGAGACTTTGTTCTAAACTTGTGGGCATAACGGAGTTTTTCATCAAACCACTTGACATTGAATCCCATTGTCGTATTGTTTCTCGATCAATTTCAGTTGATTTGGTAGACGATATATTGGAAGAGGTTTCTTCGCGCAACACTTCGTATAGATCGCAATTAAGATCGTCTGGTGAGAGAATATTTTCTGTAAGCTGTACATAAACATCATGATCATTAGTTAAGACCTGAGATTCTTCATTAATCGATTGGTCGTCACATACCTCATCGTAGGTGCTGTGTGAATTTGGGTTCGAATGGCGTAATTTAAAACTTGATCTCAAGTGTTGTGAGACATTGTCGTTGACATAAGTTACATCGCGTGATAGACGAGGTTTTCTATTTACCTCCGGCGCAAGTATATGAGATCGATTAAGAGTTGTCATTCTTGCCGGACTAACAGTTATGCGATCTAGATCGTCCAGAGAACGAGCATGTCTCTGTGATACTCTTCTTAGACTTTCCCGCCACAGAGTATCTTCTTCCCATAGTAATTCACCACTTACAGGTCCACCTAGAACTGTAGATGTATCCAAATTATTTGATGGTTTTTGTGTCTCATTTAATTTAGAAATATTTGCAGCAGCTAAAGAATTTTGTGCCACCAAAGCAATGTTACCCATTTGTAAATTGATATTTTTAGAGTTTACATCAACCTTATTATTAGTGTGTGTGGAGGTTGTAGTTGTAGTTGAAGGTGAAGATGATGTTGATGAGACGGTAGTGTTGACCACCACTGAGGCTGGTGAATTCGCTATGGCTGGTTGTGTTATGGACTGTGAATTAGGGTTAGTCCCATATATTGTACTTAATGTTTGTTGATGTCTTAAATTAATCTTATAGTTATTTATTTTAAAGGCTGGATTTTGCATTTGTTGTATATGAAATGTTTGTGCGGCGAATGATGTGGATGGATTGGAGGAACTATGATGGAATGGTTCACCAGCTTTCAAGTTTTTGCCCGAACTATAACTTAATTTTTCAATATTTGTTTTCATTTTATATAAATTTTTACTATCTATAGCTTGATCTTTATCGGCTAATATATCCATGTTGATGTTATGGGCTCTTTCTATGGGATTGTGAATATGATCTATATTGGAACCTTGGGCGTGAATGTCTCTTTGATTGTTTAAAGTGGTGGGAGTAGAGAGCAATTCCCTACTGCTGCTCAACTCCGAGTAGTAATAAGGAGCTGATTGTTCCGATATATTACTGTTATTGCGACTATGCAAAGGTGTCATATATCTAGTAGGGGTTAAACTGGCGGCTCCCATAACATCAAATTGGTCACTGGGCCCTTCCAGTTTCTGCAGAGAATCAGTGGACGAAACGAAGTGTATATTACCATAGAAATGTTCATCATCTTGATTGCGAAATATCTTAGGAGGCTTTATAAGATTTGTTAGAATTCCAGCACCTTGAGCAGCTGCCGCATCTGTTAAAATTGCTGTTGCAGATGTTTCAAATTTAGTATTTTGATAGAGATACAAATCACTAGTTTGTAAATCGTTAAGATAAGTATCCAAGTCAGCCGTCTCCAAAGCATCTTCAAATTTTTCACTTAACGATTCTATTTCACTAATGGATTCCTCCGAAAGTGGTCTTCGCGATCTTTGTCTATCCAACTCAGAGTCAGATCCCTGTCTATGTCTTAGCTCTACGGTATCTGTTTCACTATTATTTCCGGTACCTGGTAAGGAAGTCTTTTGTTGACTTAAACTCAGTGATGAGTTCGATTGGTATCGTATGGGTGTGGCTATATAAGAAGGAGAGTTTTGCTTTAATTTATTATAGAGATCAAAATCGGATGAATTATTTGAGCTGTTATCGGTCTGGAAACTATAATTTGAATCGGATAATGTTCGCTCATGTTGTTTTAACAACTGCAAATGTGGTGGTGTTTTAAGATTTTTGGCTTTACTAAATTGATCGGGCAATGAAAGACGACTTGATTTCAGAGCAGCCTCATTTTTAGCAAAATTAAGAGACGTATTACTGGCGTGTATTTTTGGTAGTTGTTCATAGGAAATATTAAATTTACTGCCTGAAGAACTGTCCCTACGCTTAACAGTGTCATAGTTTTCAGCTGAAAATATTTCCTCTGTTTTTAATTCTTCCATGGGTGGCGGTGAGTTGGGTATGGGTGGAGGTGATACTATTTCGCTATCAGAACTTTCTATACAATTATTTAAAGGCGTAGAAGCTCCTAGATAGTAAGAAGCTGGTCTAAAAGTATCTGACAGACTAAATCTAGTACGAGATCTCATTTTTTTCGAATCCATATGTTTGGAGGATTCATCATCAGCATCCGAACTGTCCGAGTTTAAGATCATCGAATTTTGTGGTGGCTTCAAAATATCTGGTAAATCTTTACGCTTATGTTGATTGCGATCTTGCTGAGATTTTTTCGCTTTCTTTTTCAAGGTATCGGATGTTTTTTTTGATTTCTTTAATGTTGAGGTTTTACTCAATGCAAACAGATTTTCCTCTTTGGTTTCTGCTGGTTTTTGAGTCGGTTTGCCACCTTGCAATTCCATGTATAGAGGTTCATTCATAGTTTTAAATTGCTTTGGCTTACAGCCGGCTTCATTGGACGAATTATTAAGGCACATAATTTCGTAATTGTTTTTGGAATCTTCGTCCAGTAATTGTTTTGTCATTTCCACATAATGGTTTTCCTCTTCTTCATTGGTGGAGTCTAGGATAGAAACTAATGTTAAAGTTCCTCCAGTGTTGCCTGACTGATCTGATTCTATTTTCTTGGGAGTCATGGGCAAATAATGTGACTCGTCTAAATTGAGCTTGTTTTCTAGTGGTGTCAAGGGTTCATTTTCGTATATCTTGGAAAGTTCCTTGTCATTAGCTAACTCATGTTCAATTTGTTTGGTGTCCATGTTAGTATTTTCTTCTACATCAGCTTCCTCGGCTAAAGCTTCATCTAAGTCATCATCGGTATATTCACAAGTGGTATCTTCATCGTCTTCTTCTTCCTCTAGCCCAAGTTGGGTATCAATGGTATCTTGAGTGGGCGTAACTAACTCATCTTCGTTGGTTTGTATCTCCACTAAGTTTAATTGTAGTTTAAGGCGTTTTTCCTCCTTTTCTTTAAAACGTTTTAGACTCATTAGCATGGGTGTAGCCTCGTCATCTTGTATAGCTTCTGTTTCGCTTTCAATACTTTCCAAATCCTCTATTGTTGTGGAGTGTTCGTTACTTGTATTTGCATTGGAGGTTTCTGTATCACTTTCGTAAATTTCTACTTCTTTAATAGATTCCTCATCTCTTGTGTAAGTTTCACTATCGTTTTGCAGTTGTTGTTTATTTAACTCCAAAGATTGTATTTCCATATTTTCATAATTATTGGAAAGTGTTCGAGTTTTAGTAGGCACTACGGTTTTGGTATTATAAACAGGTACGTAAGATGATATTTGGGGTGAATTAGGTTCGCATATGGTCTTCTCATCTAAAGTTACTGCTATGGCATTGGGTATTTTAGGTAGAGTTATTTTAGTTAGGGGACTTGTGCTATCTAAACTATCTTCTAAGTTTGATTGGAAAAAGGAGGCAGATGGAGATGTTTCTGTTGGTACTGGTTTAACATTAATTATTTTAGTTTTTAAAATTGGTTTTAAGATTCTTGGAATTTGTGGTGTTGATATTGTTTGGGATATTGTTGCTGTAAAGGTCGAGTCAGTTGAGCCAGTCGAAAAAGGGGTCATTGGATAATCTGCAATATCTTGTGGTTGTTGCTGTATGTCATTGATTGCAATTGTTTTCTTTGGTCTTGTTAATGTTGTACTGTCATTGTATAAATTGCTTGTTGCATTGTATGTTTCTAAAGCGTGACCACCTACAGGCTTTGGGCCAGAAGTGGTCAACATTTGTGGTTTTTGGGTGATATTGGTGCTGGTTTTAGTGATGGTGGAGGTAGTTATACTAGAAGAGGTTGTGTTGATAATAAATCTAGTACTAGTGTTGTGGCCATATTCCGAAGTTTTGGCACGTAGAGAAGACCTTCCTGCCGGCGCTTTCGTAATAGTTCCAGCTATGTTTATGATTATTCGTATGTGTTATTTATTGGTTTGACATTTCGTTTATTTCATATGTTTAATTTTTACATAACAGTATTATTTTATATATAAACAATTAAAATAAAAACAAGATAAAAGAAAAAAATTATAATTTTAATAATACAAGAAAACACTAATAAAAATTTAAAAAAAAAATATATTGAAAAATGTTCTGAAAATTTATTTAACAATGATGGTATTTAGTGCGAAAACGAACAAAAAATTAGGTATTAAAATTAAAAGAAAAATTAAACCGTATAACCCAAGAATTATATTTGAAAACAAAAAACAACTACAGGAAACAAAGTGTAAATGGCATGAAATTTAAAAACCGTTCACCCCAAAGAAAATAAAAAAATATATTTATGAGTTTTTTTGCAATAAAAAAATCCAATTCCACAAACTAAACAAAAATCTAAAAAAAACTAAATACTAAATACAAGAAAAATAATGAAAATAATGAAAAACAATATAATATATAAGTGTTTAAAAATTTTACTAAAACAGAATTGAAACAAATCAAACCTATACACATATTGGCGCAAAAAAGATCAATCGAATCTTAGAAGTTTAAAATAAAATATAAATTTCTGACTTTTCTTACTTTGGAGCAAATGGAGAATTGAAACAAATCAAATCTATAAATACATTTTCCTCAATACAGTTTCAGTTGAATAGAAGTTTCGGGGTAATAATAAAATAAAATTTTTTGATTAATTTTACTTTAGACCAAATTAATTATTTGTAATGATAGAAACTCTCGAAACTGTCATTGCTTAATAATACTGTATCCTGCTGCTTGATAAAAAAAAAAACAATAAAAAGGTCATTGTATACAGTTTCAGTTGAATAGAAGTTTATTTTTTCAAATAAGTAATTTGAAAACGGAAATCAATTCTAACATTAATTTATTTTATTTCTCAAATTATTTCTCAAATTCTGTTAAAGAAAACATTCAAGTTACTACAATTTTTACTATTTTAACCCGAATAGTCCCAGAACTTTTTATTTAGAAATTTGATTTGTGTGACATAAATAGAACAATTAGTTTAAATTTATTGTAAAAAACCCTTTTATTACAGTCTGATATACAAAGTAAGGGAATAAGTGGTTTGTCCAGTTTTTGTTTGCATTTAATGTGCACTTTTTGCAACATCTAATGTATGTGTCCATATGGATACACGGGGACAATTGGGGTTAAAATCAATCTTTTATAATATTCTACTTAAAATAAAAATTCTAATAATTATAGGTAAATAAATGTTTGCTAAATTATTTATCTGTGTACATTATAATTGTAATATTAAGTATTTATGTATGTAAATTATCAGTATATATAAAGTATTGTTAATGTATTTATTTGGGTTTTTATGCAATTTTTATTTTTTATAAACTAATTAATAGTTTGGTTACAAATACCATTATTTCATTATTTATTATTATTATTTATTTTTGTTTTGTTGTTAAAACGCTCGGCAGGAAGGCTCTATTGTTGTTGAATTTTGTTTATTTTTTCGTTTTTTTTTTATAAAGTAGTAATAGTGCTTGAAAGTAATTCTTTGTAAATGATAAATTTCAGATGAAAAACAAAAATCAAATAAAAAGAACAAACAAATGTGGCGATAGATAAAGAGTTGATTTAAGCAATTAGAAATAGTGCAGGCAATATAAATCCCAAAATTGTATTTAAAAAACATCCTTAACCATACATATATGTATAAGCAATAAAGCAACTCAAAAAACAACAAAGGAAGCAAAGGAAACTCACATTTAGAATTAGATTTTAAAAGGAAACCTAAGTAATTAATTTGATTGCTAACTAATAAAGTAAATTGCAAATATATAAACTATTATTTTTATTGGAAATTTATAGGTTTTGTTAGGCCGTTTCAAGGTGTATTGAAAAGTTAGAACCTTTGGAAGAAATACATAGCTTTTTTTAAATAACATGTTGAATTAATTTCAAATCAAGGACTTGTTAAAGCAAATGACAGGAAGAACACCTAAAATTATCTAAAATAGTCTCTCTCATAACTACGAATACAACCATAAGCTGCCCTATAAACAGGGATGTCCTAAGGACAGTCTGCAGAAGAAACGTCTTCTATTGATGAGACAGCACAAGATTTAAAATAATGTCATTATAGCAAATGTCACTTGGATTAACCAAACAAAATAACAAATGATTAAGAATTTCACAATCAAGAATTTTTAGAAAATATTGGTAAATTTCATAATAAATTTAAGTAATAGTGCTATATTCGGCTGTGACGTTCTTATATAAATCATCATTGTAAGTTATTTGGGTGTTTCGGAAAGTTGATTTCAACAGACATACGGACATCGCTATTTATATGGATCCAGTAGATACATATATATATATATTTATATTTGATCTATGTTCGGTAATCATGTTTTCAGGCACCTTAACGACGTCTTGGAGTTGCGATTTGATTTTATTATACTTTTTTTTTCTGGATGTTCTTAAAAATCAATGGTCATTCCGTTTGTTATTTCTACATTATTCATTTGCTATCTTTCTAAAGTATATATATTCTGGATCGTTATAGATAGCGGAGTCGATATAGCCATGTCCGTGTGTATGTCAAAATCAACCAAATTCACGATTACCTCGATTTTCTGGATTTTTAAGTCATTAATATAGACAGTATAAATATCTAATGATAAACATTTCAAAGACCTTACCAACGACGTATGTAATACCATATTCATTCGGGCCGATAATGGGACAAAATCGTGAAAAATATTTTTAACCCGAGTTCTTTTTTTTCCACCAAATGCGGGATTTTTTAAAATGGTTAGTTTTTATTTTGAAACATTTGTACAATATAAATTTATTCAAAGTATTGGTCATATGGATTCCGAGTCAAAGGAACGGCTCATCTTTTGAGGCCGAGAACGAATCAAGCCAATATCGGTTACTCTGTTCAAAGTAAAGTGTATCCCATAGAGATCATTCTGCATCGATCGAAACAAATACGGCGAGGCAAAACTTCCCAAGCACTCCATTCTAAGTAGTTTTTAACAGGTATGGCATAACGTGGCCGAGAGATGTCATAATGGAATATTACGGATTCATGTTTGGCCGCATATTCTTGGAGTTTTTCGGCCAATGCTCGCTTCAAACGAATTAGTGGCATTCGGTCAGATTTCAGCAGCTCATAATAGATAGGACCCTTTTGCTCAGAGAATTACCTTAGCGGATATTTGGCTTTGGTGTCGATTCGTCTAGTTTGCTGGGCTTCACATACGATCTCTTACGCTTCGTATTTCAAGGTCTCTCGATTCTTCAATTCGTATGGAACTCAATTTCTCTGCTTTTGGATGAATTCTGCTGCTCGCAAACGTTTTGAAATTGCTGCTTGAGTAGCTCCCAATGATTTTGCAAGCTCTTGATGAGTTTGACAACAATCTTCATGGAGTTATGGATCCAATTCTTGGTCTTCAAACTGCCCTGGGCGATCTTTGTCTTCCGTGTCAAAATCACCACTTCTGTGCCGAAAAAACCACCACTCGCACATTATTACCAATGGAACACATTCACCATTAGCTTTGGTGAGCAATCGGTCTGCTTCAGCGGCACTATTTTTCAAATTAAAGAAGTGAAGTAAAACTTCCCGCATATGACGCATTGTTGGCACAAAATTCGACATTTTCGTAGCAAAAAAAAAAAAAAAAAAAAATCGTTGGTGTTTACACTATAATGTTCAATAACTATGTGAAAATAAATGACAAAATGTTATTAAAAACAAAATCCGCGTTCAAAAGATATGCCATCTATTGTAAATCCCTCATTTTAAAATCATACACCCAATATTTTTAATCTTTATTTAAAAGTATACTTTGGTGAAGGGTATATAAGATTCGTCGCAGACAAATATAACTCTTTTACTTATTCGCTTTTTATGTTGTTAATTGTACTTAACTTTTAAAAGCTCTATTAGCTCTATTTTGCATAAAATTATTGTAGAAATTTGTAGTACATTTAAACATTTTGGAGTAGATTAGGTTACGCTTCGAATGGAAACCCGATTTCCATGAAACTCTAATAGTAATTTGCCAATAAATAATAAAGTTTTAAGACACAAGAGAAAATAAATAAAACACACTTCAACTAAAATAATTTAGAGGTAAATGGATGATTTTACTTTTTTAGCATAAATGTAATTTTGTTTATAGATAAACAGCACTACACATCTAATACTTCTTAAATACCACATATAATTTTAGTTCCTAAATCCTTTTAAGTATTACAAATTAACCTTGTCAAAAAAAAAAAAAATTTAAGAAAATTAAATTTATACAATCCTCTTTTTATCGCTAAAATTTCACTACATATACAGATTTCACAAAAAGACCAACATTTCTATTTTATGTATAAAAAAGGTTAAACAAATTTAATAAATGTGGAAAATTAAAATATGCATATAAAAAATTTAGCTAGCAAATAAAATAGCAAACAAATTAAGAAGTTAAAAACAAACACACGCATGCACAAAGTTTACATAGAAAAAGTGTAGTCAAAGAAGGTGGTAGAGAAAGAGCCAAAGAGAAGCGAGAAGGATAGCAGAAAAATATTTTAAAATGTAAAAACAAACAAACTAGAAATTCACACACATACTACAGAAATAATAACAACAACAAAATAAAGGTTAAAGCACAAAAAAAAAAAAAAACAAATTAATGCAAACGCAAAACTAATCCTTTTTCAAGGGTTTGTATTTGTATTTTAATTTAAGCCATAAAGTCTACGAATAATTTACAAGTTAAATATCCCGAAAGAGTATACATAGAGACTAATAGCAAGAGGTAGATATGTTCAAAATAGTCATAGACAGAGAGAGGGAGAGAGTAAGAGCAAGATAGGGGGAATCAAAGAAATAGGTTGGGAATTATTTGTAACACAAAATATTTATCAAATAGACAAATTACAAATATAACGACTATTCAGCATATTTGAAAGAGGTATTTTAAAGAATAAACAATTTAGTACATTTCTCATTTTCAAATTAAAATTTTAAATTATGGCATGTCGGTCGTTTTATTTGTAATTTGGCTCAAGTGCTTACAAAATTTTTATTTTTATTTGAGAGCATGTGGTTGGGTGCATTAATACAAAATATTCTGTAACTTACCTTCATCATCCGAAGAATAAGAATTGTAGCCAGCAGTAGGTCCTGTGTTGGCATGAGTCTCCGAACGACTACGTTGTATACCGCCAGTCGAATTAGCTGCTGAAGAGATGGCTCCCTTAGTGGTGGTTACGGTGTTGGGATAGTGAGCGCCACTGGCCACAGCTGTAGATGCCAATAGAATGTTGGGATTACTGCCCAGTTTAGACATGGCTGACATATTACTACTGCCTGCAATGGCTTGGGCACTTTGTGCGACAGACGCCGTGGAATGCTGACCACTTTTACGTGTAAGAGGTGATTGTAACATACGCTGCTTCCATTCCAATAAACGTTTCATTGACTCTTCACGTTTACGTTCGCCATCCAAGTGAGAGGTGGGTGTTGTTTGTGTTAAACCACCAGTTCCTCCAGCTGAGGCTTGTGGTGAGGTTGGGCCTGTGGGTGGAGAAGTAACTGTAGTAGGAGTGGTAGGAGTAGTAGCTGTCGTTGAGGGTTCATCGTCAAATGTCGATGAACGTTTAGGTAAACGAGCACTAGCTGAACGTAGGAACTGTTCATTTTGTTGAATAATTTGTTGAGTGGTGAGACCTGATGAAAGTAATGACGATTGTGACGTTTGTTTTTGTTGGTATGCCGGCGATTGGCCTAATTGTAATTGCTCTGGTAGTTGTTGTTGCTGAGATGGTGGTGATTGTGAGTGATGGGGATGAGTGGAGGATGAGCGAATTTGTGAACCATTACCCATTGTTTGTGAACGACTCATACGTGGTATGCTAGTATGTCCTGCTTGATTACCTAAAGCATCTTGTAAAAACTCATTACGTTTATACGTCCTTTCGTAAGGATTTTCATAACCGATTGTATTCATACCACTCGCTACGGGACTTAGGAAGTCCGTAGATCCACTTGTGGTACGATATGTACCCGCCTGCTGCGGTTGAGCCTGGGGATTTTGTAAATACAATGCGCTTTTGCGCATCTTTTCAGCATAATTTTCCTCCGAATAATAAAAGCTATCTGGTGTACGATTAATGTCTAGGCTAGATTTAGGACGTGGTGCTCGCACTGGATCCGGTTTAATCATTGAGGCAGTGGCGGCTATGGCGGCAGCATCTGCAGCTGCTTCGGCTCTAGCTTCATACTCTAAAAAGTCTGCCGAATGAGGACGCACTATAGCAGCTGCAGGTCTGGTGGCTCTTATGTTCATATTGCTGCCAGCAGCATTGTGTCCAGGTGATGACTACAAATAAAATGGAAAATATTTTCTTAATTTTTTTTATATTGTTGTAATTTTCTTCTATTTTTAATTTGGTTATACTCATCTTAAAAAAATTAAAAGTACATGATAAAATTCCGAATAATTTTCTATTATTTTGTTTCATTACAATGCTTCCTTCCGTCCATACTCACACTTTGTTATTTTTAGTTTTGAAAACCCTCTTAAATCCTTAAAAGAAAACTTGGTCTTCTATAAACATGTTAAAACTTGCAGTTTGAACAAAAAAAATAAAACTTCAAGAAAGTATATATAATACGAGTAGTACATACTACATACATTGTATGTTATGTTTTTTTATTTTCTTAGGAACTCAAAACAACAAAGTAAAAGAAAAATATGTATGTAAGTGATTCCATTACATAAATGTACGAATGTGCACACTGGGATGAAAAATGCTCAAATATGTCCTCTACTGACCTATAAAATCTTCAACAATGAACTATGAAACACAACTGCATACTAATGCAAATACTGTACAAATACATACATATTTGTTTTAGTGTTGTATACATTTATACTTACATAAATACTAACATTTCTATTAATAAAGTTCTCACATTTAAAACTAAATGTATATATTAGCTTTTTTATTTAATCTAGACGAAGATAACATGATGTCCTGTTGTCCTGTTAACAAAAGTCACGGCACTAGTGTGTTTAAAAAGGGCCCGCCGCGAATAAGTTTCATGTAAAACGAAATCACAAAACGATACTTTGTTTGAATCGGGCCATATTTGACCACTTCCTAAAATCATATAGTCGAAAATAATCTTAATTGGTTATAGCCCCCATATTCAGTCGACTTACTAAAACCAATTAAATACGCATAAATCTTTTATAAAAATAATTATCAAGTTAAAATTCAAGATAAATATTCCTAATAAGTAAGTATATACGAAAATTGTATGAAGATCGGCTCATACTTGGTCATAGCTACCATATAAGGATCACTTTCCGAAAACAGCTAAAAATAATCTTCATGCGGATGCAATAGAAATGTACGGAAGCAATACAATGCTTCTACGTATTATAGCTACTCTCTGTAAAAGCTTACAGAAATGCAGCAAAGAACTAGTAATGTAAAGGAGACTTTTGCAATTTTAATTTTTATATTATGTACTATGTATCGGAGTATTTCAGAATTAATTGTTATCAATTAAAAGAAAAAATATATTTTCTATACCAAATTTAAACGTGTTTCTTATAAATTCAAAATAAAATGTTTTATTTGTAAACCTAAAAAAAAAATTAATTCATTAAAAAAACCATTTCATGTATTAATAACTCTACACTAATACAAACACGAAAATCCTTTAGAGACTCCTACAAGGCTTCAATGTGAGCACGTACAATGAAAACAGAAAATAAATTTGTTCACGTGATAGAAATTTACACGTAAGATAGTGGGAGTATATAACACACCTGCACTGTGTTACACTTACACACATATACATTACGAATACCTATAAATTACCCAGCAGTTCTAGGACACTGTCCCGAACTAGTGATTTTACCCATCATTTAGGGTGGGAACTAGTTATTTTAATAGCAACGTGACTAGTTATTTTAACACGTCCATGTTGACGCTTTTTGACTACAATGAGACTGTCCAATAGCTGGTCCAAAGTAGTCATGGCATTGGATTCACATACTGGTTAAATAGCGTGAGTTACCTTACTAGCTACCTAACTAGTTATTTTAACACGCACGGGTACTAATTGACCTCAAATAGTCAGCTAAAAAGACATATCATAGGCAGTCCAATAAACGATTACTTGTAAACAAACCTTTCTTCGACAACTCTCCAATGGATTGCTTCTGGTGGGTAAATAACTACTTTCTAAAGTTCAGTACAAGATAAACGTTTAAAGTGACCTCACTATAGGTTACTAAGAGGCACTAAAGTGACTATGACTTCATGCTATGTTAAATGGGATATCAGTATACTTAAGAAAAAATAAAAATTAACTGTATGAGAATTATATTAACACAATTTGTATAAAAACAGTTTGAACGAATTACTCCCAAAACGTTTAAAGCGACTACACTCCAGATTACTTAGGGACACTTAAGTGACAGTTGTCTCCACGCTAGATTACCTAGGATGTAAAAAGTAATCAATCGTCTACTCTCTGCACTACAAAGAGCACATACGTGTCAAATGACCAAAATATATAAATTGAAGTCAGCCAAATAATAAGACATTTGTGACGATTACTGTCTATTAGGGATACATTGACTACCTGCTTAACTGCTGGGTGTCATTAATAAAATTGTGTGGATGTTTCCAACTAAAATAAATGTTTTATTCATTCTAAGACGCCGCTTATTAAAATTGTTGTCCTGAGTTCAGTATTTAGTTACTTGTATAAAGCGGTATTTTTTTTAAGGTTTTTATGATTTTGTTTCACATTTCTCGCAAAAACACATATGATATATTAATATCATGTGAAAGGCGCCTTCAATGCCGTATCTGAAATTATCGTATAAGTCCAAAAATATTCAAACTTTTGTATTTTTTTATTTCAAAGTTTTAAAAATTTTACGTATAATTATTTAAAATAATTAGAAAAAATTAATATTATAATCCTCATATAATTTGTATTTATTGCTTAAAATAAACAACATCATTGATACATAACTGCTATCGTTTGCGTGAAATATTGCAAGTGTTTTATTCAAAGTAAAATTTATAAAGTGTTGAAAGTTTATGAAATTACGCTTATTCTGATGTTCATATTGCAATTGTATTGAACATATAGCTAAAATCTTTTTGGTGAATTTATATAGAAACATAATTAAAACTACTACTTCAGTGTGTCAACATTTAAAAAAAAACTTTAAATTTTTGCCAAAAATTATAAAACTTTTAATATTTTTGAAGTTACACTATAATTTTAGATATGAAAGCGCCTTTTGAAAAAATCATAAAAACCTTAAAAAGGACTTTTTTACCCTTGGATCGAATTAGGGGCCACCCTACTATACATAGGTATAAAATTGTGGTAGCAGCAACACTATTTTACCGTGTTGTATTCAGATGCTTTTTTTATCTGTTGGTGTTGCTGATTGTTGAAATGTAGGTTGCACTTTATATTCAAGTAACATTGTAGATGATGGGTGAGTGGGTGGGTGTGTTTTTGGCTGGTGGCAGTTTCAACAATTTTTTACATAAGCGAGTGAGTGTGTGTATTACTTTGTTATAATGTCATACCTGCTACATTCATCTATCAAATGAAAGTTGTTTGTAACTACAGGCTGTTTGTTTAGTTCTGTTGTGTGTTGTTGTTGGAATGAGGATGAATATAAATTTTCCCTTTAAGCCGTTGCTACTACTGACACACCAAAAGTCTGATTAAAAGTTCAACTCATGTCTGTAACAAGTCTTTTAAACAAATAACTAACAACAAAAACACATCATGGGCTAAATGGGGTTTTTATAGGTTTTTGAACAGAAAAAAAGAAAAAAGAGAAAATTTTAAATTACAAATTGGTGTCACTTTTCTTTGAGTTTCTTTCTGGGCTAAACTTCTAATTAGGAATGAAAGAAAAAGTGTTACGAATGTACTAAACATTTAAGAAACAACAAAATGTCAAAATGTTTATTCTTTTTCATAGTACTGTTAACATTTCTATTTGCAGACATAACCAAACAAAAAAAGTATGAACAAAATTTTGTATTTCTCTTAATTGATATTAAAATAATTGCAGCAAGTTAGTTTAGTAAGAAACTGTAATTGGGGGGAATACAAATTAATAATTAATATACTGAAAGGTCCATTCGATGTTTCATTATTAATATGTTTCTATTAAACTAATGCATTTTGCGACGTAACCATCATTTGACCATACATTTGCTTATGAACATGGAACATTTCGAGAAAATAGTGTGTATTTGCAGTGGATACCATTTGACCGATTTGCTATTCCATATATAATCCAATCAAGTGTACTTTATGGTTCAATAAAAAATTACCATCTACAAAAAACAATTTAATAAAATGTTTATATGAATTTCAGTATTTACATACATCTATTTGAATATATTTCTACAATGTTTTTTAAAATTTAATTTAAAACCATGTACTCGTGGTCAGTTTTATGATCCTATTGCATCTATCGAATAAACATTAAACATTAAAAGTGATCATCTTAGGTCACGCGGTCATTTAGCTAGGCAATGTTGTGTTTTTTATTCGGTCGTTTCTGACATGATGTTACATATGATTTCATGCCGAGCATGTTTAAATAGGTCGGGCTTAACAATTCAATATATATAGAGAGATGTCAAACGGGACTGGTTTTTGAAAATCTCGACCAATGTTTTGCTCTAAGGGCCATTGACCTCAAGTATCCCGTTTTAATATTTATCCACCCTACGTTCGCAAAAAAAAAAATAAATAAAAATTTTTTGTAACTGTCTTGCAGAAATACAATATATTAGGGGGGACCTGGAATTTTTTTTTTATGTACGGTCTAATGTACATTATGGCTATAACCAAATTTTGGCCGTAGCACCACGCGATGGCAAATTTTGTGTTATTTACTACAACATTTTTTTCGGGTCATTTTGGAATAAAAACCTTTGTGTGAGGTTTTTATTCCAAAATGAAAAACGATTTTTTTAAAGGTTGATATATTTATAAAAAAAAAATAAAAAATGATCTCCAAACTTTAAGCGTATTAATACCATTTTTTTAAAATAAATTTCAATGGTCTAAAAAAATTTAAAAAAAGTTATAGCCCTACTGTACATACTGGTAAATAGCTTCTTAAGAATACTATTGCATCTATGGTTTAATCTGCCATTCTGAAACGAATTTTGTTTTCGACATATGCTGCTGCTGAAAAACATCTTTCACATTGGCAAAACCGTTTTCAAATACTTGAAACAAATCTTGTTCCTTCAGAAATAAAATAATATATTTATTTTGCAAGTTGCAAATCTACATTATAATTTGGTTTCGTTATTGTTATTTGGGGGCTTGTACATTTATTAATAATTTAATTTTGTGCGAGCTCCTCATCTGGGATAAAATCAATTTACTTTGAAGAGAATTTTAATTCAGTTTTATTAGATAACTTATGAAAAATTGATTTTCCAGGGATTCCCCGTTTGGCATCTCTAATTACGCTTTTTTTAACACATCCCCACAAATCATTTATCATGTCCATCTTTATTAACTTCTGTGACGTGAGGTTATTATTTTCTTCTCTTATCGAAAAATACAGACAATCCCAAAAATTCTACTTTATTGCCATATTTTCTTTTAGTTTATAAAATGTATGTGTGTGAATGGACAATTTCAGAATTTCAATTAATTGCTCAACTTCATGCACAAACATTTGCAAAGGTACAAATACATGTTTGATGTATGTTCTTTTTTTAAAGGAACTAATCTTGCAGCCAAAAAAGGTCATAGTAAATTTGCGAACATGTGCATGTGATTCATAGTTATCTATGGATGTTCTGCATCCTTTTTTTGTTTTTACAAATGCCAATAAAAATTTATGTAATTTATTTGGTACACTGGAAGAAATTTCGTATCTTTCACAACTTCATATCAATAAAAATAATGAAATGCAAAAAGAAGAACATTTATCAAACCAAAACCCTGTAGCTAAATTCATTTTTCATTATTTCTGAATTGAAAATTTCTGGAGACCGACCGTAACTAATATTAACTAGTCCAAACAATTAATATTCGACTTAATGCAAAACTAACCAAATTTGTTTAATATGTAACCAAAATCTAAAAAAATATTAATTCTCTAAATAAAACCGAATATTCGGTCACACTCTAAAAATTTTACTCTTTTTCAGTTCTTTTGAAGATATTTTTTGCAACTTCAGTTTTTGTGGGTGTACCATACACATGCATTCATGTTTGCAAATAAGTCTTAGATAAAGCTCTTAATACTACTTTCAAGAACTGTAGATAGTTAAGAAAACAATGTGCAACTAATTTATGTATTGTAACTGTGGTTGTAAATTGCAAATAATGTGATTTAGTATTATTGTTCTAATCCGAGTAGGAGTGCACATTATATACTCACCAAACATAAAGTTATTTTAAATTGCATTCGAGAGTTACACTGTGGAAAGCACATAACTATATGAACAATTTAACCAAACCTATTGACTTTTCATTTCCAAACACAGGTCCGTTACACTCTGAAGTAAAAGTCCTGTAAATGTTGTATCACTCCAATCATTGTTAATTCATACTTTGGCCTTTAAAAATCATCGACATGACATACAAAGACAAACACATCTCAAGTATTATAATAAATGAGCAACACGTGTGAACAATAATGCTACTGCACAGAGAAAACAGATTCGTGATAGCAACCGAATTTGTTGCCAATCGAATGATTCTACCTTAGTGACCGAATTTTACAGTTCTGTCTACAACATTTTGGAAGGAGTAACAAAAGTTTGGTTGCTTCAACCGAAATTCTTCTTTATCAACTGACTTTCTGTTGATAGAAATGAAAAATTCTGTTTGTGCAACCGAATCATTCGATTTGCAACAAATTCGGTTGTTATCACAAATCTGTTTTCTCTGTGTGGATTTGATAATAGGAACATCACATCCTTTCTCTGGGTGCTGTGGGACACCGACAAATTAACTAAAACATGCTCTAAAATTAATATAATTCATAGTATCGATGGAAATCCATGAAGTTACATAAATAATTAAAGTTGAAGAGATATTCTTCTAATTACACTGTGCTCGAATTTGACATTTTTCCATTTTCCAATTTTTTATGCCGTTTTAAAAAACTAAAATTTCGAAATTGTATTTCTAACCCGACTGCGCATATTAAAAAAAAGTTTGTCTTACTTAAAGGCAATTTTATTGCGGAATATCGATTTTTTTACTTTTTCAATAAGCTAAACTATTTTTGAGATCCGCGAAAGTATGTTGTACAACCTTCGCCATTTTCGAAATAACGGTATATCTCAAAAACAAGAGCTAACCTAAAAAAACGGTTAGCACCACTGGATTCAGCGTACTCGAATTAGGTTAATCCGGGTGTCCCGCTTGACAGTTTTTTTCAACTAGCACAGTGTTATTAATCAAATGTATGTAATCAAATGCCCATCAAATTAAAACCAAATTATTGCCCTGCAGGAACTGTTTGGGCTTGTGCTTTTCCGAGGTCAATCTGGCCCGTATATGAAGCTGGCAGGGCTAATTTACTTATAGGATTCCGACGCGAGCAGATAATTGTATCAATAATTACAGGACAACTACTAAGTATAATAATATTGAGTCTACTGTTCAACAACTACTCACGCTTTCATAATTAGGAAGAGACAGTGTCTCACTTATTCTGTCAAAGTCCAGCCTGGGCCAATATGAGGGAGCGTACTTTTGGCTTCTCCTCTCTCTTATTATTATAGGACACATCTATTCTTTTATCACATAATCTGGTTGATTCCATTTGGAAACAACACATGAAGATTAAGAGACCTGCATTTTACTTCTTGGAATCAGTTTTGGATGCCCAGTTTTGGCTTTCCACGGAATATAGTATAAAATATGTGTAAAGATCTTTTTCAAAGGTATAACAAATCCTTCCGAAATGATAAATCATCTAAGGCTTTAAATTTCTATCTAAGAACGATTTTTGATAAACAGTGGTATTTTCTTTAATGGCAGCCTGCAACAGTTTCTGCGGAACTTAAAAAAGTCGTACGTGCTTCATCTACTACTCTGCTTCCAAATGTTTACTTTAAATCGCAATAATAATTAAATTCATTTCAAACATTAAAAGTAAGTATATCCCAGAACAAAATTAAACACATGTTTCTCAACTCTGTTAATTTTACAAAACGAGCCACTGTACAGAAATCCCAATTTTGTCAATTACAACATTAAAACGAAGTATTTTCTTTTTTGTTTTAATTACATACAAACTCTGTTATATACAATTCAAACATTATTCTCTAGTATATTTTTGTTAAAAATAAACAGATTTCAATTAATTGAGTCAATTTTATAAACTCCTTGTTTTTTTTCTAACAGGTCGGTCGGTCTACAAAAAAACATTAATTTTAAAACAAAATATACAAGAATTACAAAATGCTTGATGGCATCGGTGATGGTATTAAGTAACACATAACCGGTGCTAGAGGAGTAAAACGTTAAAAAAATATTGCTCCTGAATCAACAATTTATAAAATGTTTTTGGTTTACGTAAGTACATTCATTTTCATTATGTCCTTACAAATTGTATTTTTTCTTTCATTCATTTAAAATCATGAAACGCATGTTATTCTCTATCGTACTAATAATAAAATAAAAACTATGTTATTTAGTATACAAAGTATGGTGCTGCAAACTTTGTATATATTTTCCAGAAAATGCCATCTTTTCCTTAAAAGAAAGCTATAAAAAGAAAATAAGACGGAATGTTGCTGAGAATTTGAGAAAATTTGTTGGTAAGTTAGTGACAGTTTAAGGCATACAACATCTCTATTAAGAAAGACAAATAGTACAAAACATTTCCAGAAATACCTGAAGCAACGAATGCAAGGACTATGAAGCGTAAACACAGCTAAAGAATCCTTTTTGTTTTAAGAAAATTTTATGATTGCAGAGAAAAGGAATACATACTGCCAGGAGCAAAAGGACGCTGTAAAAACTGGAAATTCTTCTGAAATTACAATTCAAAATAAAATGTTAAAAATTTAATTTGTATTTTAGTTTTTGCATTCCTAAGTTATTGTGTTAAATTTAAACTCAAAACCAACATCACCAGCTCGCTTTGAGGGTTGTTGGCGCACATCATAAGTGCAACCTCAGTGCTTTATTTTTAGATTTGTTTCTATTTCAAACTACTATTTAAATCTTTTGGTATCACGCATATGACACGACCTATTTCCTCCAGGTATAGTACACATGATGACTCCTTTTCTATGTGTTGTATGCAATATTTATACAACTTACTAGGTGTTGTCGTTTTTTATTCTTCTTTTTTTCATTCTCCTTCTTTATTTCTTTTTACACTTTTATCTTTATATTTTTTATTTGTGTAAGTTTGAATGTGTTGGTCTGGTAACAATTGAAAGTGTGCTTGTATTGTTGGATATGTATATGTAGCTTGTTTTTTTTATCGAAAATGTAGAAAAAAATTGCAGGTTACATTGTATTTGTATTTCATGCATTTTCTACATAAATACACACTTTTGCAACATATGAGGGCTAAAGAAGTTGGTACAATTCTGCTTCTTTTTTTTTTGGTACAATTTATACATGAAAAGTGTGAAAAACAACATTAATGCACCAGAAATCTAAATCCTTTAGTACTTTAACGAAATTGTAAGGATGTATGTTAAGTTTTTTGCATAATATTGTTTTCAATCTTTAATAATAACAGACTTGCGAAAGGGACTTTGACACCTTGAAACATTTAAGGTAGATTTCAAAGTACCATAGATAACTAATTTTATACTAACTATGAAATATTTATACAATGTGGTCTAAATACAAATATTTTTAAATCATATGTTATTTCATCAGTGATAGATAATAGTGTTATCAGGCGTCTTAGCGATGTCAATTGGCTGCCTCGGAGCTGCGATTTGACCCCTATATGGGGTGCCGTTAAATACCAATGCTATGTGAATAATCCAGAAAGGATTCACACCCTTAGGCTTACATCGTCTGCGCCATTCGTGGGAAATAACCAGAAACCGTGAACAACCTCTTGAAAAATTGGACTGACATGATAAGAAGGTACTGTTTTATAAATAATGGGAATATTTGTTATTTAAAATTAATCCACTGTAGTTAATTTTTAAAAAGTTACTTGTATTTGGATCACTCCGCATTTTAAACTCGTCAATTTTGATAAATTTTATTGCAGACTTTGCATAGGTCATGGGCAGTACTATATCAATCCTTCAGTACTAAAACCAAGTCATTACTAATCATTTATGTCACGGTTGTTGGGACTCCTAAACAAGAGTTTAATATAACTTATTGATAAAGCGTACCATAATAAAATAAATTTTACTTGACTCAGAGATTTCTATAACATTTTAATAGCAGACTTTACACAGGTCAATGGCAGTGATTTAATACAGCAGAAATGTTTCGGAACCAAAATGGGAAATTTTTTGTGAGATATGTCTGAAATTTCGACATAAAATGGGTAACATTTCAAAGGTCATCTATTAAAAATTAAACACAATTTTTATGTTGGAATAATCTATGTAATTTTAATTACATAGATTGTAGATATATTGGACTAGTACAAATTATTGATTTCTTAATTGTTTCGTGTAATCGGAAAGAGCATTTTCTAAACCAAATTTCGAAGTAAAGCTTTCGGATTTCAGAAAATTTAGCTTAATTCAAAATTTCGATTAATTTAAAAGGACTTCTATTAATTTAAATTTTAAAGGTATTAAATTTAAAATAGCCTTTCAAAAAATATAAAAAAACATTATAAGTTCCTTAAGAAACGTATTTTCTAGAAAGGTCATCTATGCATCGTTCATTTTTTATGTTTTTTTTTTTTCTGAGAAGCGGACAATTTTTATAACACCGAATATCTAGTTCCAAAAAAGTAAAAGACGGATGAATTAGGTTCACTTTGAATTATTTTATAATCCTCTAAAGACATTAGATTTGTAATTTCTGAGAAAAGAAAATCATATTCAAGTTTTAAGCTGATCTCGAAACTTTTCTTTGAATTGTATTAATAATAACATTATGAATACCTTAACAAATCTTTTTGGAACAAATTTTTCCAATTAGGTACAATTTTGTAACATCATTGGAACAGTTTGTAATTTGCCAATATGCATCCCTGACATGTATTTTTATTTTACAAAATATACTAAACTACTGTACATGAGGGATTATTTTGCAAATACACATTATATGCGGGGTTAGAGAATAGAAAAATGTTGTAGATGTAAAGGAAAAAAACATACATATCAGCTTTGTTAGGAGCAAAATGTTAGGATTTGAAATAACCCCGTGAACCTCATTTTAAGAAGACAACCATTGTCGGATTTCGGTGAATGTAATGCCAGGAACGTAGAACCAAGAATAAGTCATTAGGAAATATGGATTACAACCCCTAAAGATAAGCCACAACTTAATGTTGCAAATGTCTGTTTATTTTTTTTTAATTACTAATAAACAATCAATAACCACTTACCTCTAAATTATTCGGTGTGTAGCGCGCTGTCATCGCAGAAGGTACATGTTTATTGCCCTCATAGCTAGGTGGAGATAGGGGACGACGATAACTGGCTGCCTCTTGCATTAAAGCTTCCTGAGCTGATGTATTTCCTGCGCCAGCAGTCAAATTGTAAATATCTTCATAATCCGAAAAAACACGATTTTTCGAACGACCGTAAGCGTCGGGTGTACGACGTTCGGCTGCTGAGACATAGGCCGCCATGTGGGGAGGATAGCGCTGTTGTATAAGACGTTGCATATATAATTCTCGTTCTCCATAAATGTCATCAACGGCAACACGTTGCTGTTGCAATTGCATTATTTGTTGTTCCATTTGAGCGTCCATGTATTGTGCTGAGGGTGATTGAGGATAATCGTCAGGACTGAGTGTTAATTGTTGTTGATACTGTGATTCTAAAGTATCTATGGGGTAGTTCGATTGTTTTTGTTGTGGTATTCTCATGGCTGAGGAGACGTTACCCGTGCGGGTGTCATATATGGCATGATGTTGGGATCTCGATTGTTGCTGATGTTGTTGTTGATACTGTTGCATTTGCTGCAGCGTGGGAGACATTATACCTGATCTACGACTAGATTGCTGCTGCTGCTGCTGTTGATGTATTTGATGTTGTCTCATACCTTCATTATCAATAGAATGTTCGGGACTAGGTGAGGAATAGCCACCATCTGTGATACGCCTCGGTTTGGGAGGGGCATTGGCGTAAAGTGGTTGTCCACTGCCACCCGCTCCACTACTACTGGATGTTGTCACACCACCATTGTCTGAGGCTGGCGTTACTTGTCCTTGACCGGACATTTTACTTTGTTGTGATTGGAGTGTATGAATGCCTGAGTCGGAATTTTCACCACTATGATTTAGAGAAGAAGAACCACTTGGATGTTCCGAAGACTCGCCAGCACTGCTGGGAGCCTGCATCATTGTGGCCGCACTTAAAGCTCTCACCCACTGCACCATAGACTCTGCATTTTCAGCCGCCAGCCAATAAGTTCTCATATTTTGATGTTCGCACTTAAAGGCATATTTGCGATAGATTTTATCTTCGGGGAGACAAGCAGACACCTTATAGGAGGGCAATAGTATGGAACCCAATACTTTATCCTCTTCCGGTCCCTTGTAGTAGTAGATACAATATTCCGCCAATACAAACCATCTCTTACGCCACACTTTAAGCCCGTCCGAGCCTTGTTTGTACAACCAACCCGATATGGTAACCGGAGAATTTGGTGGTCTTTTGGTAATGGGGGACTTAAGGGCTTGTGAATTAGATATTGAACCAGCGCCAGATTTTTTACGATCCAATGGAGCATGCGAAGGACTTTTGGCCGAAGCCGATGAAGATTCCTCCGAACTGGGAGTTTTGGTCATCTGTGGAGGATTACTGGAAGTTTTTGCCACTGTCGAGATTTGTGTTTGTACTGCCTGATTGACTACATGACCAGGATGATTTTGTTGTATATAAATGGGACTTTGATCACTGCTCTGTGGTGTTTGCAAGTCAGATTTGGATCTTTGTTGTAGAGCATGATGATGCTGTTGCAACTGTTGTTGATGATGCAATTGCATCTGTAATTGTTGATGCTGATGTTGGCCATAAATTTGTTCTTGTTGCTGCTGCTGCTGTTGATGATAATGTTGAGCTGATTTGTGGGCATTTTGTTGAGTAACTTTTAATGGGCCAGCAGCTGGTTGAAATTGATTTGTTAAATTCAATGATGAGGGAGGCGCTCTTTGTTGCTGTTGTTGCTGCTGCTGTGTTTGGGTTGGCTGTTGTTGTTGTTGTTGCTGCTGTTGTTGTGTTAATGTAGACATCATACTTGATGACTGACTCATATGATAATGACCCTGTGGCACAGGAGGATTTATCATTTGTCGCAAAGCAAATTGCCTCTGTTGATTTTGAGCTGCCTCATTTTGTGTTGCCAATTGTGCCTGTAATTTAGCCTGTTGCAACTGTTGATATTGTAATTGTAAACTCGAAGCCTGATTATGGCCAGCATTAATACGTCCAGATGCCGCTAAATATGTACGTTCTGTTGGCGATTGATACAATTGGTCTGTGGCACCAGTACCACCCGTACTGCTTGTGGGATAGCCCGACGAGGTGGAGGCCTGATGGTATGGAGAACTATGGGCAGAACTACCACCACTCCCTGAACTTTGTAATTGATGTTTCAACAGTAATTTACTGGCATGTGGTTGTATATCGATTGGTGTTAGTGGTCCTGATGATGACGTTGTTGTTGGGCTTTGTTGATATTGTTGATGGTGGGCGGCTGCTACATGTCCCAGATGATAGTTGCCATGCTGTTGCTGTTGGAAGACTGGTGAATGTGTTGACGTACGATAGTCAGCAATGTTCGTTTGATACGCTAATGGTATTTTCTTTTGTAAATGTTGTGCTTGTTGTAATTGCTGTAACTTTTTTGCGTCCATGGTGCCCGCATTAAATAGCGGAGGCGCCTCCAACCTACAATTACAATGAAAATAACATTTAAAAAATCTTAATTAGTCATTTCAATAGCTCATTTCCAATTAAATAGTATGATAAGGCAACTACAATATTATCTTTTTCTAGGAAATAATTGTAAAAAATTTATATTTTCCAAAAGCTTCGCAATTTAAACCTTTTCAAAACTATGTATGTATTTTTCAACTAAACCACCTGTTATTTTATGTGCTGCTGTCTTGCTCACAAAACCTAATTATACACACAATTTGCCAATTGTTTAAATGTCCCCATATTGCTGTTCAAATCTCTTTCTATCGCAATTTCAACGTTTCTAACCTGCAACAAACCTCTGAACCTCCTACATACTATCAACTAGAGTTTCCAAAAAAAACCGAAGAATTTCAAAACCGCGTTCGGTTTCGGTTTTTTTCGGTTTTCTGATAATTTGTTTAATATTAAGTGTTATAGAAACAAATAATATCGGAAATGCTATACAAATTTAAAAATACAAACTTGAGGGGTGTTGGCGAAATATGCTTTTCAGTAAATAAATAATCGAGAATAGGGGGATCAATGGTATTATGATACCAAAAAAAATCAAAATAGTACTTTTTGAATTTTCTATAATATTGAACCTAGAATCAAAAAATTACTTTGATTTCAAACTTGACGGGGGTTCAAGTGTGGAAAATTGGTACTTATTCTTCTAATGTTACTTTCTTTACATTAAATTAGTTTACTTATATGTTGGCTGATATGCTTTTGAGTAAAGAAAGAAAGTCATTAAGCCATCTATATGACATTGAGGTAACAAAAACTATTAGTATTTTTTCGTTCTTCGAATGGTATTTTTTGAAATTTCTATAACAATGAAAGCATATGATCCTGACCGAGTTAGAATCTAAAAAAGGGACTCACAGGTATTTTTTCCCAACTAATAATACTTTTTGACTATTTAATAATACAAAACCTAAGAATTAAATATTAGGCACACATGATTCTGAATGAGTTAGAATTCATCAAAGGTGACTTTAGTATAATAATACGATTCGTATGAGCTAGAATCCACATTACAATGAATCAATAAACATTCATAAAGGGAGACTTAATAGTACTATTTCTTTCTTCCAATTGGGGTGGCAAAGCACACCGGGTCAGCTAGTACTCCATACTTTTATCGGAAATTTTATAGAAATCTTAAGATATTTTTACCGATCTGTTTTTAAAGATATTGGATGAATCATTGGATGAAAAAGTTTGTTTCTCATTTCTAAATTTTTAATTTTTCTACTGAAAATAGATTAAAAGTAAAAACCAAAGAATAATTGTCGGTTTTAGGCCTTGAAAAACAGCGGTTTCGATTAAAACCGAACTAGAAACTCTACTATCAACATACCTTCGCAAAAAGTAAAAAAGAACACAAAATATAAATCCTAATATGAGCGTATATGAATAACTATGTAGTAAGACCGTTCATCACATATAATTGCTTTTAATTGATTAAATACGAACAAAAGTATGTTACAAAAAGTCGCATGGTCAGCATCAAACTAGATACATGTGAATGGGAAAAATATAAAATATGCACATGTGTCGCAGCAGCAGCACACACACACACACAATATAGCAACTTTTGTGATGATGCAACAATGTGTTTTCTATTACTTTTGTTTTACTAAATGGCCAAACTCTGGGAAAAAATATGTTAGTTAGAATAGTCCAACAAAACCGACCCTATGATACGCTACACAAATTAAGATTATACAAACATTAAAGTGATTTTAAATTAATAAATATGTTTTTGCTGGCCAAATAAAAAATAATTGAGCTATAGGTTTATCAGACTTCATTTTGAATTACGTTATGTTTTTTCATAATAGTTTAAGAAACCATTTCAAATACTGGCTTTTAGTTATTTCAAAATGTTAACAAAAGAAGAACTACCTTAAAAAAATATTTGTATTTTTTTCGTTAATTTTTCTATTTACATCGAAACTATTTGCTAAATTTTACCTCAGGTGGCAATGAGAGACTGAGCAGTGGATTTTTTTGGAAGTAAAAAAACCTATTATTGATAAGATATAGAATTAGGAATTTATAAAAAACCGGTTTGTCGGTTAACCGAAAATTGGGTTTTTGTAGAAAACTGGTTTTTCAGTTAACCGACTTTGAAAAAATCGGTTTAACCGGTTAACCGACATTGAAGAACTATTTTAAAAGTTTAAAAAATACATACATTGAGTATAAATATCGAAGACTCCTTTGCGCGAAATTAACGTATGTTACAAAAACCAAATTTTACAGGAGAGCGTTATAATTATTAAATTTCTTTGCTTTGGCTGGTATCACAATACCAAATTTTAAATCCGATACAATGACCGATTTGCTTAGTAAATTAAATTTCACATACGATAAAATTAAATTAGTAATATTTCAATAAATATAGCGAATATCGGTATAATATTTTACTATGTAAAAATGTAACATAAGATAATTTCGCGCAAATATATAATACTTGTTTTAATTATTGGTTTATTCATTAGATTTCAACCAAAAATTTTAAAATTTTTGATAATTTTGAAATTTATTATCACCTCGACTATCTGATATGAAACAGAAAATGTTCCAAGTCCCAGAAAAGGACCTATAAGATGCAAACGCACTTTTTCATTACTGTGATTATTTCTAATTATAAATCATGCCAACTAAGTAATAAAACTGCATTAACAGATTTCACAAATTTTTAAAAACAGGGATTTTAGAACGTTTTTTGTCTCTCCTGTAATATTTCTGAAAAGGAACTTAGCACATTTGTACACTAACCTAACGAAATGATTAATAAAATAAAATTTTAAGAACAAAACACACTAATGAAGTTAAATTTATTGAAATAAGGTATGTACATCAAATTCTATTTAACGTTTGGTAAAATCATCTCAAAGTTTTTAATGAATCATTAGTAAGATTCAGATACTAAGCTTCTAGAAGGTGAAGGAAAATCACGGATACTCGGGATCAAATAGCGATACTAAAACATCTTTTGAATTTGTGCGATTTTAGTGTGCAAATTATCTATAGTTTCCTATCTAAACTGTTTATCCGAAAAAGGTAGCCTATCTCTACTTTATTTGTTGGAGTATACAATCTGATCTTGTAAAAAGATTCGATTGATGAGGCCGAAACTGTATTGACCATCTTCAGCCTATAAAGATCGGATTGCTTGGAATGAAGGATCAAAATGTTGTACGAATAGCTATTTATTGATGTAATCATTTTGGGAGACAATTTTTTTGTGCTGTGAAAATAAGTATTTAAACTAACGATTTAATGAGTAGGAATTTATGAAAAATAATTTTAGTTACGAGGTGTCAACATGTAATCATCGATATATTTTATAAAGATAGACCTACATGGCACATGTGTATCTTCTTTATTATTAAAGGAAAAATATAATATTTTCAATATATATCAATACCTGACTTTAATCATCTCACTAACACAACATAATTTCCAGTTGGTACAGTTTTCAGATCTCATTTTTTACTTATTAATAAGTACATCATTTTATTTTTAATCTTAAAAGCGTGTCTCTTATGAAACATACCTGCTTTAGCAAACATATGTAAGTGTTTTATGTAACATCAGTAAAAGTAGATTAAATTTTATTATTATTGCGAACTATAAACATATTTTATAATACACACACACACATATTTTTTAACTTAAAAAACAGCGAAAACTTACCAATCCCATAACTGATAGATGCAACCCAACATGATGAAGGATTAATTTCTCGTTTTCTTTTTTTTGCGCAATTTTTTTTTTTTTATTATTTATGCCACTCAGATGATGATATCAAAATATGATTGATGTGTTATATTTACGTATAATTAATAATTGATTTAATTTTATAAACTCTTTCTGTTTTAATATATTTTTGCATGTTGTTTTAAATAAGTTGATTTTATGTTTGTATGTATTTTTTAAGATTTTATTTAATCAAATTTTATATATTTTTATGATTGTTATTAATATGATATGATTTATACTAAAATTTAAAGAGACACAAAAAAAAAAAAAAAAAAAAAGAAACGCATAAAATATATAATCATTATTTATATTGTTTGTGCAGTTTAAATGTCCAGATTTTTTAAACTTTTTTTGTTGTGGAAGAAATTATTTTCATGGTTAAATTTTCATTACTTTTATTGGTGTTATTTTGCATGATCATGTAATATTTTTTTTGGGGATTTTTATACTGCCATAAATTTAAATAAAAATCTCTGTATAACAGCATTTTTCATTTTTTGTTTGGAGTTTCTTTTGTACAATCTGTGTTTGCTTGTGTATTTTGTCCGTAACCAAAATATTTGGAACATGGCATTTGGCTTAAATCCAAGAAATACATTTTTAGGCTGCTTAAATATGAACAGTCTACATATCTATACACACTCTGATATGCATATGCACACACATTTTTTAAAAATTTAAAGAAAGCAAAAAAAAAAAAAATACCGATTCACAATAAAACATATTTAACAATTACATAAATACCACCATAGAAATGGTAGAGAGTGTGTGATTTTTTGGTTGGTCTTTTTTTTCATAACTATTGCCAAAAAATTTTTTAATTTTTTTCCTTTATTCTTTTTTACATGCAATACAAATACACAATGCACTGTGGTTCCAATTTCAAATCAAACTGGACAGAATTATTTATATTATTTTATTTTGATAAATTCAAAACCAAGTCCATGGACCCAAATATGGCTTATATTCTTATAATTATAACAATTTGTGTCTTCAAAATATAATAATTTATAATTTACAATAACTTGCACTCATATAATGCAAAATAAAATGTTATTGGTTTTCATGATAGAACCGCGAGAAGTTTAACAATTCTTTGTTCTTTTAAGTTTTTTTTTTATAGATTTCTAACAAATTTATGCCTAACTAAATAACTTGTAGTTCATTTGTTCTAGCACATAGAAACTAGGGTTTTTAATTTTACGACCTTTTTTGATTTCTGGGAAACGGGAAATTTTTTATTACGTGAATTCCCGAAATATTTAATTATAATGTAAGTCAGGTATATTCTCGCTGAATTTCATATATAAACTTAGTGTTATAATCAGTATGTTTGTATATGTGTGATAAAGGGTATTTTTTTTAATTTTTTTTATGGTCAGTGTATACTCTGGCAAATCATCATGAATAGATTGACGCTTGAACAACGCTATCAAATTATCCAAATTTACTTTGAAAATCAGTTATCGATTCGCGCAATTTTCTTGATATTTATGGCGCACATAATCGTCCATGTCAGAAAGCCATCCTGTGGATAGATTTCATACAACATACTCTCTAAATGATGCAATAACACCAACACGTCGAAGAAATGTGCGTACTGAAAAGGCCAATATTGTTCCAGTTATTCGTGACATACGACCAGCAATGCTCAAAAATGTGGCCCAAGTGGCTTTGTCAAGAACAGCCGCGCTGGCCATTTGCCCGAAATCATTTTTAAATGTTAATGTCATGTATTCGAATAAGTCTTAAAAAACACCCTTTATGAACATTTTCATATAATGTTATATTAATTACAAAATATAAAAGTTGAAGTAGCCCATAGACTAGTAATACTGCTGACAATGAAAACATTATGTTGTCTCTGATTTCCATATCGTCACCTAAAATGCAAAACAACGTATCATCAAAAAATTCGAAATTGATTTTATTATCGATTACCATTCACTACATCAATTACATATGTGTACAAAATTTTAAACTTTTAAATTCAAAAATAACCAAGTTATAACCAAAATTTAAAACATCGTGTCATCAAGTGCACGATTTTCTTAAACAAAATAACGTATATGTTTTCAGTAATTCATAGATAAATAAGGAGTAAGATCGAAAAATTCTTAACATACATATATGTTAATAAAAACGAAACCACTATTTGATTGAAATTATTATTACAATTTACAAAAAAAAAATATATATATTTTTATATGTAGTCTTAATCACTAGTGATTAAATTTTGAACCTTTTTCGGAAACCCTTCCATTGAGGTTTTTATAGTGCTTTCCGTCACTTTGCTCGAACAGGTTGTCCATCTCCGTTTAAAATCTACCACACTTTTGGACACCTTTTTTGTGCTCTTCAATTCTTTTTTAATAAGAGCCCAATATCTCTCCACTGGCCTTAGCTCCGGGCAGTTTGGAGGATTTGCCCCTCTTGGTACAAATACCACATTATTGTTTTGTACCACTCAAGACCTTTCTTACCATAGTGACAGATGCCAAATCAGGCCAAAAATAAGTGGACACATTAAGAAGTCTTATGAGTGGAAGCATCCTCTTTTGTAAACATTCCTTGATGTATTTGTAACAAATGATTGGCTTCTTTTTGCACCAACTGCATATTGCTTGCCATACCAAGAACTTTTTGGGAAATTTTGTCTGCTTTTGGGTCCTAAACTTTTCTTCAACATTCCCTCGAGCATCAGCTACATAAAATGTTTTACCAGGAAGTTGCGAAAAATCTGCCAGAACATACGTTTCGTCATCCATTATGCAGCAGGTATATTTTTTGTATAAAATTTGACTTCAATTTCCGAGCTCTGTCTTTGGCCTCTAAATTTTTAGCAGAGTTCCTGTCAGGAACTTGTTGAGCCTTGTATGCTTTTAAACCTTCATTGGCTTTAACTTTTCGTACCAAATAGTCCGAGCACTGAACTAACCGGGCTGCTTTCCTACTGGATGTGCTGGGAGCTCTTTTGAAAATGCTTTCTATTTTTTTGGCTTTAGAAACATCATGTGGACCATTCCTTCTACCTGAACCATGTTTTCTATCAACGGACAAGTTCTCCCGTTGGAAACTTTTTGTAGGACCAAGGTGGATTTTGTTGAAAATATTTAATAATTTTAGTACGCACTTTTTTCTGGTCACTCATTTTAATCAGATTAACAACAAATGAATATAATTGACATTAAACATAATAACTGACATGTTTTACAAAGGTAACTTAATAAAAAAAAAAAATCAAATAATACTCGAGTTAAAAGTTTTAATGAAAAAAGTGTGTTAAGAATTTTACGATCTCACTCCTTAGTACTTCCTCTTTTTATAGGTAGTTTCCTAATATTTTTTAATAAATTTGTTGCAATTCATTGAATGTCTTTTGCAGTCTTTATGAAAATTTAATGAAGTATTTTTTTTTTAGTTTAAATAAGTAGTTGTTAGTAATTAAAATAAAAATAAAAAAAATCTATAACTGCTTTTGTTTAAAGTAAAAAATGTTTTAATATAAATTTTGATTTATTCATACAAATTATATTGATGATACGTTATTTTGGTTTTAGAAAACAACAATTCACAATAACATACGTTTTTTTTATAAAATATATTTCTAGTTTCATTGTAATTCAGATTTGAAAATAGTGTTCATTTTATATTGATTTTTGCTTCTTCTATAAACTTATGAAAAGAGATGTTACGTTATTTTGCATTTTAAGTGACGATATATTTTATCAATCAAATCTTTCATATCTTCGTTTTTCAAAAATATAATGATGGACACATCAAAGATGGAATTAAATAAATTAATTTGAAATTAATTCAAGATATTGAAATCGGATCGAGAAATTTGGCATCATTTTTAATTTTTTATATATCCCACTTCCACTACCGCTCCCCGTCCCCCTTTGGTGTTTAAAGTCCAAAACATGGACCTCCTCTATAGTCACGGGCAATTTTATTATATTTGGTCTAGCTTACTGTCCGATATATGTTTGTATACCTCTATTCTAAACCATATAAGTAGATAGCGAAGTCGATAGAGCTATGTTCCTATGTTCAGATTAACATTCCAGAAATCAAAAACAGTGAATAATGAGCGGTCCATTATTGTTGAGATATAAGCGAAAAATTGTAACAAAACCATTCACTTTTTTTGTGAAATAATTAGCGTTGCAACATGTCTTCTTTGTATGTATGACCCCAAATTCATATAAAAATGCCACAAAACAATTTTGTCCAGCTGGATTTGAATAAGGAACCACAGTGCAATACAAATATACATATGTATTTGCATGTATTTATGAATGTATGTATCTGTATTATAAAGAATTTAAGAAAATAATTCGTACAATTACATGTTGTTAAGCCATTTTTATAAAATTTGTATGTACATATGTATATTTTTTAAATTAAAAATAAGTTTCTATGTATGACTACAATATTGCATAATTTATATTCATTTATATTTAAGTGAGAAAAAATGCCAATTATTTTGCGAGGAAATTTTGGCGCAAAGTAAAACAAATTTTAAATTGAGAAAAATTTAGTTGAAATTAAAAAAAAGTATAAAAATATGATTTATATGAGCAAAAACTTTTTTTTTGTTTTGTTAGAGACTTTCAGAAGTGGGCCTTATATCGGAACTATGACTTAATGGATCGATCGCTATGTAATTATGTATCTTAATATCCTCTTATATAAAACTTATTTGTGTTGAATTTGATTTGAATATCAAAATTTATGAGAGATTTATGATCGTTAAAGTGATTCTCGGATGTGAGCATTATAAAGGACCTAAGTATGACAAATTATGAATCATAAAATGAAAAAGCGTGATTTCTGTATATATGAAACTTATTTCAATTTTATTTGGATACCAACATTTTTAGTATAGTTAAATTGATTTTCGTAAGTGAGCCTTAAGGCAAATATTTGACGAAAAAGACGTAACCACTAAATAAAATATATTTTATTGTAATTATTTTATTTTATAAACTCCTTTTACTTAGGACAATTCAAAACAAATAATTAGTTTTATTTTATTTGACGGTGTTTGATCTTACAAATCACTTGTAAGAGCAAACAACGTCAAACAAATTTGTGCTAAAAAAAGTGGTTACGCTTTTTTGAGAAAATATTTGCCCCGTGTGACCATACCTTTATAATGGGGCCTATGGTCAATTATGAATCGGCCTGCACAAAATTTGATTTAAAATGTAATTTATTTTTATACAAAACTTATTTGTGGAGAAATTTGTGTAGATATATTTATAAATCAGACATTTATGATCAATAAAGTCCTATTTTCGGATATTTATAGCCAAGGGAGCTAGGTAACGTTCCTAATTAACCAGACTTTTTCTAATCTGTTCATTCCCGGCAATTTTTGTCATATGTACTAAATTAAGCCAAAATGTTTTCAATAATCGTTCAAAGTTCAATAATGTATGTATACTAGGGTGGGTCAATTTTTTTCACAAAAAATCGTATATTAGAAACGCATTCTACGGAAAATTCTAAGAAATTTTCCCCAAGAAACTATACGTCTAAAATCAAATCCTATCTTGCGCATTTCGTATTTCTTTCAATGATATTCAGTATTATTTTTTTTTATTGGGTAAAAGACGAAATGCACAAGATAGGATTTGATTTTAGAACCTATTGTTTCTTTAGGAAACCATAGGAAACCGTTTCTGCTATACGATTTTTTACTTTTTGATTGTCCATACAAATCGTCCCAGCCTAATGTATATACTTTAATTAATCGAGTAACTAAGCTAAATCTGTTTCGAAAGACACATATAAAGAAATTTAAACATGTATTTATAGGATAACATAGAGACGAGACCTAATTGTCAAAAACGTAAGTCTGTTGTAAAAAACCTAACTCTAGCAACAACAAAATACATGCTAGTTAATGTATTTTGTTGTTGTATCAAACATGGGGTGACAAAAATTCGGTTATTTAAATTGTTGCTACTACTGTTAAGAGGAAAATGTATAATGAAATTACCGAAACCTGTACTTGGCTCACATGGACAGTTGACATGGACAGTCAGACGGATGGACATCATTAAATCGACTCAGAAAGTTATTTTAAGTCAATAAGGCTATAATAAAACCGACATTTATTGCTTAATTTACATACAAAATTCTGTAATTGAAATTTGAGAATTCAAAAGAAAAATAATAATAATAATATTCCATTTTAGCAATTCAAATTTACCACGAACGAGTACGTACAAAATTATTCAATAAATGAAGTTAAATTAAATATTGAATGCAATTCGACCATACATACAAACACACACAAACCCACAAACAAAAAAAGCAAGGTTGGCAACCGAAACGAATAACGGTATCGGTAACGGTATCGGTATTAATTTTATTTTTATTTCGGTATCGGTATCGGTAACGGTATTTAAATTATATCGGTATCGGTATACCGGTATAAAACTAATATATCGGTATTTATACCGGTATAAAAATTAAGTACATCAAACCTAACAAAAACTTATAAAAAATCGAAATATATGAAAGAGCTACAAAAAAATACAATATGTCAAAACAACAGGTACTTTGTTTTTGTTAAAAGATAATTCAATTTTCAAAGTTGCCTGTTGTTGTTTTTGCTTGAATTGACAATCCAATTATCTATACAAGTGAACAAAATAATCAGCTGTTCTTCTGAGGTCACCTGCTATAAATTCGCCTTGGTATGTAAGTAAACAACTAAGACAGAGTTGCATTAGTTGAACATCAAGCAGGGATGGACAAGGCTCAAATACTATTTTCTAATAGCAGCAAAGTTGTTAAATTATGTAATTTTAACAATTTTGCAAAATTTAATTATAATGCCGGTATGATATCAGTATTGAAACTTGTATGATACCGGTATTGATTTGCAATTGATACCGGTATAATAAAGGTATTGATACCGTTATGATAACGGTATTGTACCGGTATGATACCGGTATTAAGGGAAACGGTATTTGAATACCGGTATTTTACCGAAATAATTATTTCGGTATCGGTATCAATACCGGTACTCAATTTTAAACGGTATTTAATCGGTATCGGTATTAATAACGGTATCGGTTGCCAACCTTGAAAAAAAGCAATACATGAGAGTACAATAATGAAACACTTTAACATAAGCTCTTAACATTTAAAATAAGCTTATACATTAGGGTGAACCTTATATTTGACTTTTTCGATTTCGGTGCTCCAAGTGCATTAAATTTTAGCAAAATTTTTTTATTTTTTTTTTTTATTTATTTTCAACAACCTAGCCTATACCGGCCATAGGCGGTTATAAATTTTTACTTAAACAAATTTTAAAAAATTGCATATTTTATTTGAAAAATAAAAAAAATCTGAAACATTTTGCTCGATTCTAATAAATACCAATCTCCTAGAAATTTAGAATTACACAATAATGAATTTAAACCCAAAGAAAATTTTTGAAATTAAATATTAGAAAATAAGTGAAGATTTTTAAATAAATAATTTAAAAAAAATTATGACCAAAAACCAAATTTCCTCGAAATCCGCCAAATTAAAATTTTATTTTTTTATTTTTTATGACAAATAATAATTTTAGATCCTTGGAGCACAGAAAATCAAAAATGTTAAGTATAGGGGCCACTCTATTATACATAGATGTGTTGGTGTATCTGCTGCTGTATGTGTGTGTAGTAACCCTGCAGTTTTGCAAGAAGTCAATGAATCCTCTATGGAAAGTAATTTTCACTAATATCTGATCAGTTGACTGACTCAAAATTTAAATTTGGGTCATTTGACACGTACATATGTGATATTTGTAGTGCAGATAGACCTTAAACGTTTATTTTGTTCTGCACTTTAGAAAACAGTTACTTTATCCACCAGAAGTAATCTATTGGAGAGTTAGATGTCACTTAGTGTCCGTTTGTAATCTGAAGAGTATAGTATGTTTAAATCTCTTATATTCATTTCACTTTAGGGATAAGAAATTTTATTTTACTCACTATAAAGTGCTAAGCGCATAATTTTCCTGTCTCTTCTTATATATTTACCCCCATATTCATAAACAATTTTTAATTTTATAAAAAGTTTATAAAAAAAAATGTTCATTATTGATTTAATGAACATTTTAAAAACTTTTTATGAATATGGGCCATAAAGTCTAATTATATTTTTCTTTACTCCCCTTTAATATTATCTGACAAAGTCAACTTATGTGTTACTGTCCCTTATAAGTGACATTGAAAATAGTTTTATATTATACTTAACATTATACGTGGAACACTTTGGACCAGCCGTCAGAAAGTCCCTTTAGGACATATACATGTTAAAATAACTAGTTACGTACATAGGTATTTATGTAACTAGTGGTGACCGCAAATGATAGGTAAAATAACTAGTTCGGGACAGTCATCCAGAAGTGCTGGGAAATATGTCGGTTAACATAAAATGGCTATGGTAGAATTATAGCTTAAACAGTGCCATAAATAAAATACTACTCGTATTTACAAAATAAAGTACTCATACATAGTATAGTACAATCATAAATTCAAATGCATTTGAGTGTATGAATGTAAGCAATTGCATGATAGTAAAACTATTTATAACAAGCTATGTAGCTATTACACCGTTATTGTTGCTGCTGCTGCTTGAAGTTGTTGTAATCGCTACAGATTTAATGTAAAACAAAAAATACAGTGAACAAAAAAAAAAAAAAAAAAAAATGGTAAGTAGTAAGAACAGAGCTTAACAAAACAAAATACTTTTAAAACAGGATATAAAGGTCGTTGTAATGTTGTGTGCTGGTATTTTAGTATATGAGTGTGTGTACATGTAGAATCTGTAAGTGTATGAGTAGATACAATAGTGTATGAGTATGTATGTATAGTTCTAATAACTAAACAATATAAAATTGTACTCAAAGCGGCTTTTTAGATTTATAATAGACTCACTCTACAAACTCATGACCCCAACCCTACCTTGCACAGTGAAACAGATTTTAGGACACAAGTTCGTAACTTTTAATTGTAACTATTTATAAAGTACTATGTAAATATTGGTATTGATTCATAATTAATCAATAACATCCTTTTCAATAACAACTGCATGCCGTGTGCATTACATAGAAGAGGTCCAATAATGTCTATTTATTATCAGATACATAACTTCTTATTTAGTAGTCATTTGCATGAGCACATTATTATTATCACTAAATTACTTTTTTCACAAAAAAATTCGGGATATCCATATTGTCTATATTTGTGACTTAGTAAAGATATAGATCAAAAATAGGCCAAAAATAGAGGTTGTCTCGGATTTTTGCTCATATCTCCGTTATTTATGAACGAATTTTGCTGATTTTAAATAGGAAACTTCTCGAAAGCATGCCTGACAGAATTATTGAAGCTTTGGATCCCGAAGATATCTGGGGTCTTCAGAAAATTGATTTCAACAGACAGACAGACGGACATGGCTAAATCGACTCCGCTATCTATAAGGATCCAGAATATATATACTTATATATTGTGGAAATTACAAACGGAATGACAAACTTATATATACCCTTCTCACGAAGGTGAAGGGTATAATTATCAAAATTGCAATTTTAATTCGTTTTGTTTGTAGACTAGAATTACACTAAGAATCATGGCTTGAATAACAATGTTTTTTAAAACTTGAATTCAATTATTTTTTCATTGTATTAACACAGTAATGTTCGACTTTTTTTTTTTAAATAGAATTGTTGTTTAGAAGCTATTTTATGGAGATCGGATCTACAGTACATTGCTATATGGGCAATTCCACGAAAATGACAACCACGACTGAAAAAACCAAAACCCTTGAAAAAAGAATAATTTAAACTGACTATATTTAATTTTTTAATTTAATTGGTATGTTTTAGGCTAAAATTGTGCCGAAAACTAAGCTCCCAATTAGCATGTAGTATGATATGAATTTGACTCTGATTGTTTTTTTGCTATTATCAAATTGTTTATTGAAACCGAATATATATATTATATTTATTTTTTAATGAATGTAACATAAAGACCAAATTATTTTTCAAATACTCTTATTTTTGCAAAATCTATTCCATTCTATAGGCGTACAAATGTCACGTACGATGACATGGAATTGCCCATATGCAATATTCTATGCACTACAGCAATACAAAATAGCATGTGGTTCATATGTATCCGTTTTTGTTATGTTTCTGCAATTACAATAAAGTATCGATATTAAACGGAAACAGGATGTTTTTTCTAAGTAGTTGTTGCAGTTGCAGTTAAAACTAAAAAAAAGCAACAACTACAACAAATGAATACGTAAAGTAGCAACAATATACAGGGAAAGAGAAAAAACTGTTATCATTGTATTATTATGGTTAAAAAAAAAAAAAAAACAGAGCATTCATGTCGTAGGAAAAATTGTAACAATAAAATTCCACATCAAACCTTTTTCGATTAAACCCTGTAACAATTTTAAAAATTTGTGAATACACATGGAAAAATTTATATGTATATTTGTTCAACGTGTCAGGTGTCCTTTTAAATTGACTTTAAAATTTCAAAGGATAAACAGTTTGCAAAAAATTATATATGGGTATAGAATAAAAGCTAAAAACTTCAGCATTCTATTAAAGGTACATGTCAAAAATACAAACAAAAACCTTTTTTTTTAATTTTCGATTGAAAAACACACATAAAATATGATTTCCAAACAAATGCAAAAAAGAATATCTGAATATCCGACCAAGAAAAACTGAGTACGCAGTGTTACTTTGATAGGTCTCTACATTCACGTATGTAACGATTTTTCCATGTGTACAAATGGCTGTTGCACGGTGTTACTTTCCAACATAAAATTGCTAACAAAACAAGGAAACAAAAACAGAAAACAACACATGTCAACTTTAAGAGACAACCAAAAACTGGAGTAAAAAAATGTAGGAACTGTGAAAGGATTACCCGTTATGTTCATAGTAAAATATAGAAACATTTATAGGAGTAAAAAAAAAAATACTAAGAACTTTTTAAATCTGTAAATGGGTAAAATACATACACGCAGCGCACATTGATGGTGACATAACAAGATTTTCTTTACTTGCTTACTGTAAATAACAACAGCCACAGCTAAAAGAGAAGCAGGAGAGTATGTCACCATATTATTGGTGAGGTGAAACAACTGCACTATGCAACGAAATATGCAAAGTGACATTATTTTTGAACTGAATTTAATATCAGAATGCTGTGTGTCAATGTGACCACAAACGTCCTATTTTTTAAGAAATTAAGCACTAACTTTGTCTTATTTTACAATTTTCGATAGTCTCAAGGTCAAAAATTTAAAAAATAAATAAATAAAATTAAAAAAAAAAACGCCAATTAATTTAATTTACCTAAAGATGTTTAAGTATAAAATATAAAAATATTCTGACATCGATAATCCATTATTATTTGATAACAAAAAGAAATCATAAAATTTCATGTATATTTCAAATTTCAAGTTTTACATTTTTAAACATTTTTTTAAAGGAAATTCAAAAAATGAAAAATAATGTTCTCGATTCTAAAACACGCTAAACAATGACTAGACACCCAAATGTTGTCAGTTGTACCTATTATGGGTTAACGTAGGGACCGATTTGAAATTCAAGGATTTAATATTTGGTCACAAATTTGTTAAAATTATTTCTTAAAAATACATTTTGTAGCCTATTATCTAATATTTAATTTAAAATTGTTTCTTTGGTTTGCTTATTTCCGATTTTGTAATTTAAAATTTCTATGACATTAACACTTTTATATCTTTATTCAAAATTTTCCAAGACAGCGAAGTTAGACCTCTATATTAAAAATTATTAAAAATATCAAATAAATAAAATTTATTTGTTATTTGCACAATTTTAATACTCGTTTAGTAGTTATTAGGATTGAAAAAAATTTACTTCATTTTTGAAAATTCATTTAAAAAAATTTCGAAAATTTAAAATTTGGAATTGGAATTATCGATGTCAGAAAATGTTTATCTTTTACTGCCTGTTCCTCTAAATGCGAACGAACATTTTCTTTCGTATTTTATATTGAAAACAACAAAAAAAAATTAAATTTATTTGTTGTTTTCAATTTAAAATACGATAGAAAACGTTCGTTCGCATTTAGAGAAACAGGCAGTTATATTTAATTATCTATGAGTAAATAGAATACAAAAACTATTTTTAATACATTTTTTTTTAGCCAAAACAGGAAAATTCGGGTCAAATTTGACCCATTTTGAAATTAAAATTTAATTTGTTCTAAAAGTGAGTTGATATTTTATGACTTTATTTTAAAATGTCAAAAAAAAATATATATTTTCTATTGGGTCAAATTTGACCCGAAGATCGTTAACATCAGTAAATTTGAAGAATTTAATTTTTAGATGACGGAAAATAGTTATAGACCTTGGGAGCATCGAAAATAGCAAAAGTGGAAAAAAGGGCATTCACTAGGCATTCTCTTTTGGTTACTATACTTTGGTACTTTTCAGTTACATGTGATTCGATATATACATATCTTCAGCTGAAACGACTTGTGCTCCTAATTAATCTGTATACATAAGTATGTACGTTTATAAAAAAAATGTTTTTGAAATTGCAACCAGCCGTTTACAATACAATTTGATATAAACTTGTACACATAACTGCATACATGTGACTGTGATTGTATATGGACGGGCTAAATATTGTGAAGCTGTGATATAAATTTCACAGCAGTATTTACATTGACATTCCGTTTGATACAAAATGAACTTGTCGCAAATGTTTTAACAAACACATACACATACAAACGCAATGTCACACCAGCGTAAACACGCGTGGATAAACACATACAATATAATACTCATACATATCTACATATATACAATATAGCTTTAACTCTTATGTCTTTGTGTTTGTGAGATGAAGAGTTTTTATTCTGAGAGCAGCCAACGACTATGGATTAGTGGTGACATAAAAGAGTATCTACATCTGTGGTTGCTATTGTTTAAATACCCTTATATAGCCATGTTGCAAACCACATACACAATGTTTATGCTACAAGGAGTTCATTTGCACACAAACATTGCATGGAACATAAAATAAAGTTAAATTGTTTAAAACGCCAATGGTGACGCAAATTTGATTTTGATCAATGGTGACGCCGGTCTTACGCACCGGAGTTTTCAACTGAAGATTTTTCGAAACGAGTTACTAATAGTTCATGTAAACAGTTTCGAAAAAGTTATTCGAATTTTTTAACACACCCGGTCTCACAGACCGTGTGTCACCATTGGCGGGTTAAATAAAATAAAAAATTAAATTAAACAGAAGTTGTGACAGTTTGTAAATGTATGCAAATATTATAGGAAACAGCTGCATACGTTTACAAGGTAAAGGATTGGTAACATGCTTTCGGGGTAATTATTTGTATAAAATATGTTGCCTATTTTGGGGAGCAATTTTTTTATACCAATTTTTGTATTATACAAAATAGATTGCACACTTTTAGATTTTTATAAAAATCGTTAAGTTATTTTAAGACTTATACAAATATTTAATAATATTTCATTTCAAAATTGTTTGCCTACATTCAGGCTAAAATTTTTTTATACATTACACTATTTAAGCATTTTCAAACTTTTATTTTAAAGCAAAATTTAACTTTGGTTATATGCAATTATAAATTAAAAAAGTATTATAATGTACTTTCGGGCTTAAATATATTTTATATATGGGGCATTTCATGTCAAGTGAACCAACTTTTGAAATCGATGTCTTCCGATTGGGATGCAATTTGCACCATGGTTAGTTCTACAATTTTTCAACAAGATCGGTCAAGAACTCTTTGAGTGAGAAGGGGTCATAATTTGACGTTTTGGCCAAACAGGTGTTTTTTCTCATCCATGTAACTTATTACTTATTGTTCTTAGACACATTTTTCCCAAATATTTTAGATAGCTATTTCTTCAATCTTTCAGAAATGCCCCATATACTTATGCTGATCTAAATACAGCGATACAAAATAATATAATTAATGTTAATAGAACATTTTTGTATTGTGCTGCCCATCAATATCCAAATCTGAAGTTTGAGCAACCAAATTTTTGAATTCACTCGCTTAACTAATCATAACACTGTAATTTGTAAATCGCTTCAAGGTTTATTAAAAAGGAATAAAAAACGGCATTCGATTTTTTAAATAACGTTTATATTTGTATGTTAAACCAAAAGAATTTAACAAACTTTCAACTTTACGTTATTTTAAAAATTTAGTTTGAATACATTTTTTTTTTTTAATGTATTCAATTTCTTATTCTCTTATTCATAATTAAATTTTTATTTTTTAAAACAAAATTGGTATTTGATGGTTTTATAAACCCTTTATTAAATAAAAATTTCATTATGAAAAATCTCATTAAGAGATTTTTATTAACTAAGGAACTATTTCAAGAACCGTAAAGAAAATCATTGAATCAAGATGAAAACGAACAAGTATTTTTTCTGGAGGCTTTACAAAATCTACAATGAGCAAATTATGTTAGTTTTAAAATTCAACCTTTAACCTCAATTGGCTGAAATTTTAAACACAGACGTTTTAAATGCAGTGGTACAATATTTTAACCCTCACACTTTAAAATCCAAAGGTCATGAAAGGGCTGCTACCATAATGGAAATAATTTTTTAAAAATTTTGAAAAATAGGTTTATGAAATCCTCCATTATGCCAACAACCTGCACTTTGTCATTTAATGAATAATTGTTCGCTGTAACACAGTGTAATTATTGTAATGCAATAAAAATAAATAATAGCGATATTCACAATATTGTGCATTTGTATTGCAAATTCATGCAATGGTGTATTTCTGTATATTTTGTTAGTGTAAGACCATTTGCACAAGATTGTTAATTGGCCTAATGATTCTGACAATTGCATTAAAGTACATTGTATATACTAAACTTTTTGACGTCCCTGAAATTGGCTTAAAAGAGAAATTAGTTAAATTCATTAAAGAAGTAATATTTCGTTGTATTCAAAATTGATCCAAATTAAAGCTTTAATCAAACCAATGGCAACTCTGAGTCTTTCCTATTGACATTTAACTAAACATGAAATAAAGACAGACCGTTTTCAAGTTTTTTAACTGGATCCAAACAATTTTTTATATATTTTGATAAATATAAATAGGAGTTTATCTTTAAATTCCATTCTGTACTCAAACGTATAATTCGAGAATAAATAATAAACAGTTTTCTAAATTTAAGTTTATTCATATCAAAGTGTCAAAATGCCAAATTTTATACAAAAAAATGTTATGCATTTTCAATATGAATAAAATTCTTTTATGAAATTGACAAAGAAAAAAATGGCTTAACTTAACAAATATTTATCATTTGTTGTCTAAAGTTTATTTAAGAATTATATGTATGTATTTACTGTAAGTAAGTAGAATTATTGTGTGTGCATTTATATGTATATGAAATTCTTAAAAAACTCAAGAACAAACCCAAAGACAATAAAAATAAAAGGAAATACAACTGACAAATTGGTTTGGCATATTTTATTGAAATAAAAAGGAAAACACAAGAATCGGAATAATACAAACAAATTCCACAAAAAAAAAAAACATTTTCTTTTGTTTTGCCAATAAATATATATTTGTTATCCTTTATTTTATATATACATACGAGTATTTGGCAGTTTTTTTTTACACAAATATAGGAAAATAATAAAACTTATACGAGCATAATAATGAAAACTTTGCCACTGCAGTAGACGGATGATACTCAATTATTTTATACAATATATATACATATATATATATGTATATATATTTATAGAAGATTCTTAACCAGCATGTGTTGTTTGTTCATACCCAACAAAATCTTTTAATTTTAAATAAAATACAAAAAACAAAATAAAGATAAATTTCAACAATGCATACCATAACCACAATAAAAGCTTTTCAGACATTCAATTCATTTTGACTCAACAAGATTTGAGATTTTGTGTCTTGTTGTCATTTCTTCTATTGCTCATCCCATACTTCATTCAATGTTTCAATGCCATCAGGCATTGTTAGCATTCATTATATCTATGAATGTATGTATGTAAGGATAGGGAGAAATGATTTTGGCCCCCAGCAAAATGGGTTTTGAAAAGAGGACAGTATAATATTTAGTTGCAAAATATTATAGTTGGTAATATTGATATTTTTAAGCGGAATAAGACACGAAGAAGATAAATGAAACTGCTACGATAATGTTTCATAAAACATAAAATGCCATAAGGGATTTTTATCAAAGATATGAAGGATAATATAAAAAAGGAATGAAAAAAAAAAACTGTTTAAAATATCTGTTTTCCAAGGAAAAAAATTCCATACAGAAATTATTTTTAAATTTTTTATACAAATAGAAAATAAAAATAGATGTTTATAGAGCAAAGCAGTAGCCTTTAAGTAGGCAACAGTTTATTTGTATTCTAAAGGGAAATTTTAATAACTACAGTGCACTCGCGGTAACGTGAACACCGTCTAACGTGAACACCGCCTAACGTGAACAAGCTTTTATTTACATTGACTACTCTGTAACGTGAACAAACTCAGAAAGCGCTATAACGTGAACAATTTTTTTTTCACTGTATTTGTTTTCTAAGCACTGAAATACATACATTTAATTTGATTTTCAAAGATTAGGGAATACCTTTATAATAATAATGTGTTTGTGTCCTCTAAATTAATGTTTTTAATGAGTAATTTTATTAGCTACGTAATTTAATTTCAATATATATTTGCTCGTGATATCGTTTTGTTTTGTAATGCATTTTAATCAATAATTTTTGTTTTATATTTCAATAATGAAAAAAATAATAAAAGAATTTCACGTTCACGCGTGTAAAACACAGTTTTTTATTATAAAATTTTATATTTATTTCATGAAACTCGACAATCGCTAACGTGAACAACTTCACTAACATGAACTCCCTTGGTTTTAATTAGTTCACGTTACCGCGAGTGCACTGTATATAATAAACTGTGGTATTTGAGTGAGATATATAAAGGGTCTTCCATTAGGGACTTTCGAACTTTGACAGTTGATAGCGGCCATATTGTTGAACCTATATTTTTCGAATTGACTGTTATTTATTCAGTTTATTTTGCCAAATCACCATGGACGGATACAGAGTTCAACAACACGTGCAAATGATAACATTGTTTATTAATGTTTCTTTCTTCCATTGACCTTAAGAAAGAAGAAACTGTTTTACCTACTGTTTGAATGTCCTGTCATTTATTTGTTAATATCAAGGCGAATTCATATAAGGTGTACTCGTTAGCCCAGCTGATCGTCAGCTGTTTCATCTCAACTGTCAAAATTTGTGTTAATATTGGTGCGCGTCATATATATGTGTGTGTTTGTGTTTGTGTGTTTTTGATGCGTCCACTTGTTTACTATTGTTTTATATTCAATTTCTTCTGTTTCTCCACGCGTTTGAACTTTTAATCGAACATTTTAACATCCTACACATGAAATAAAGCAATAAATATAAAACTTACACTGGTTTGTTGTTAAATTCCAGTTTAATATTGAATTTGCCGTACTTGTATTTTTTGACAGATGGGATGAAAAGCAAAAACAAAAATGTATGTTGTTTTTGTATTGTTGTATTTGTTGTAGGGACGAGTACACCTTATATGAATTCGCCTTGGTTAATATATAGATTTCTGAGCTTACGTATAATGTACAATCTATCTGAGACATCGTGTACCAGTCTACGTTATCTTGGTTGGATCTAGTACTCATTTCACTTGATGTATTTTCAACGATCACAATACATAATACTATTTTTATAGGGTCACACCAATCATTGTCAAGATATGTCCTACTTTTCAAACAATTTGGAAAAATAATAGAATTAAACATCGTGACAGGCATTCAGTCATGGATAAATGATTATTATAAATTACACAGCAAAAACTTTGTAATTACTTTCAATTACTGAAAAATATACTTTTATTACATACCGTCTGCATTAATTAGCACTAGTGGAAGTGACAGAAATTGATCATGTTAACTCATTACTTGATAACGAAAGTTATTGCTGGATAAGTGACTGCCTCTATGTGCATTTTTAAATGAAGAAAATGTAGCAAATTATGTCCATCGGAATGAAAACGTAAAAGAATAAATTTCCTAAAAGTCTTTGGAAAAACACGGAATAGCTGAAGCCAAACAATGATCATTGTCTGCTACAAAAATGTGAGATGTCAAATAGAGATCGACTGAAATAAGTGAATTTTTGGATAGTAATTTTGAGTTGAATGTCCGTGTCCTAATTTAACATTCAATGCCTACTTTTTTAAATACATTAAAATAAAATGGAAACATTGTAATGTTAGGCTCATCGTATGTTCAAAGTATTAACATAGTCATATCATTGAGAAGATCTGTGAGAGCTCTCATTTTTGGGAAAGATATGAATAAATGACAATTTTTTACAAGTTTGACATTTTATTACTTTGCTTATAACATGTATTCTTTTAAAAATTTATTACGCAATTTATTTGTTATCATTAATACTTATTACATAAACCATTTAACCAGTCAAGAAACTTGACACTAAAATCTTTTTCAAAAACAACTCTCATATTTATAAAATTTACAACTGACAATTATTTTGATATAAAAAATTCCATTTTTTAATAAAAGTAACTTTAGCAAGCAGCTTACACAAACATACATACGAGTGACAGGGCTCAAGGAAAACTCTTCACTATCATCATCATTTAAAAGACACAACAAAATACAAAATAAAGAATACTTAATGTTTTTATTAGTACAATATTATTAAGTAAATAACCTAAATATGTTTGTTGTCATACAACAATAAAACTTACACACACTCATTCTACATGTGTATGCAACAATAACGACAACAATATAAAAAAGGTCATTTAAACAATAGGAAATCCTGTATAGAACAAAAAAAAAAAATCATTTATAAAGTTTTGATATGTACATTAGGTTGGCCCTTATTTTACACTTTTAAGATTAGATTCAATGCTGCCAAGGAAAAAAATTGTACTCCGTCATGTATAAACCAAATGCTTAAGAAATCAGTTTAACAAATTTGAGTCCACAAACTAAAATTCCTTAAAATCTGCCAATTTAAAACCCCACTTATGCGGAACAAACATTTTGATGGTGGCTAAAGAAAAAATACTTGAGATTTAGATTTTACAGGACTTATTTTGAATTATGTTATGTTTTTTTTATTATACTTAAGGACTGAGATTGAAAAATTTGTAACATACATATACGTTAATAAAAATGAAACAGTTTTGAATCTTTTTTTATTTGATTGAAATTATTGTTCAAATTTACAAAAAAAAAAAAAAATATTTTTATAGTTCTAATCACTAATGATGAAATTTTGAACCTTTTTCGAAAACCGTTCCATTATGGTTTTTATAGTGCTTTATGTCACTTTGTTCGAAAAGGTTATCCATCTCTGGTTAAAATCTACCACACTTTTGGACACCATTTTTGTGCTCTTCAATTCTCTTTTAACAAGAGCCCAATATCTCTCCACTGGACTCAGCTCCAGGCAGTTTGGAGAAATTGCCTCTCTTGGTACAAATACCACATTATTGTTCTTGTACCACTCAAGACCTTTCTTACCATAGTGAAAGATGCCAAATCAGGCCAAAAATAAGTGGACACATTAAGAAGTCTTATGTATGGAAACATTATTTTTTGTAAACATTCCTTGATGTAAATTTCGGTATTTATAGAGAAATTTGTAACAAATGTTTGGCTCTTTTTTGCCGCAACTGTATATTGCTTGCCATACCAAGAACTTTTTGGGAAATTTTGTCTGCTTTTGGGTCCTAAACTTTTCTTCAACATTCTCTCGACCATCTGCAACATAAAAAAATGGAACCAGAAGCTGCGAACAATTTTCCATACCTACATTTCGTCATCCATTATGCAACAGGTATATTTCTGTATAAAATTTGACTTCAATTTCCGAGCTCTGTCTTTGGCCTCTAAATTTTTAGCAGAGTTCCTATCAGGAACTTGTTTAGCCTTGTAGGTTTTTAAACCTGCATTGGCTTTAACTTTTCGTACCAAATAGTCCTAGTACTGACCTAAACGGGCAGCTTTCCTACCGGAGGTGTTGGGAGCTCTTTTGAAAATGCTTTCTATTTTTTGGCTTTAGAAACATCATGTGGACAATTCCTTCTACCTGAACCAGGTTTTATATCAACGGACAAGTTCTCCCGGTACTGTTTAATAACATTGGAAACAGTTTTACGGCAGACCTTTGATTGTTTGGCCAACTTTTGTAGGACTAAGTTGGATTTTGTTGAAAATATTTAATAATTTTAGTACGCACTTTTTTCTGGTCACTCATTTTAATCAGATTAACAACAAATGAACATAATTAACATTAAACATAATAACTGACATGCTTTACAAAGGTAACTTGATAAAAAAAAATAATAAAATAATACTTGGGTTAAAAGTTTTAATGAAAAACGTGTGTTAAGAACAATTTGTCATATTTTACAGCGAGCGTCAATTTTTTTTTTGAAGAAAATAAACGTTTTATAAACGCATTAAACGTTTTCTAAAAAAAATTTTATGACTCTAAATTGATCTGCTGTAAATTGCAAATTTGGACTTTGATTTGGCCGCCAATTCTAATTAAGATATTAAGAAATGTGTACACAAAGTAAGTTTCACGAAAAGAAACATTAGATTAATTTAAAAAAAGTTATTATTTACTGTTCGAGCATCCAACTACCACGCCCAGACGATTTTGGTATTTTTTAACTCCCATCAAAAATGTTTTCAAATTGATTCGTTTATGTTTGGACTTTTGTAAGTAAAATAGAGTTTGCAGATTATTTTAAAATAAAAACCGAGAAAAAAAAGACCACCATACTCAAATAAAAGCTGAAAAAAGTGCGAAAATCATTTTTAAACATCTGTCCATAAAATCCTTCCAAACTGCCACATAAGTATAACATAAAGCTGTAAAAATTACCCTTTAAAGCTAAGTACTCTGTTCAAAATTTCGTGCGAACTGCTGTCAAACTACGTATCAAATATTTGGAATGAAATATATGCGAAATAATTTCGCAAAAGCAGTACTCTGTTCTTTTTGTGGAAAACTTGAGAAATACATCTGGCAACCTTAATTTTCCACACAAAATAACATAAGCAGCACTTCTTTCGCACGAAATTACAACCAGCAGCAGATCATTTGTTGCATATACAATTTTTCGTATGAAAAAACCATAATTTTTCGCAAATATGAACAGAGTACTAGGCTTAATATGATACTGTCCCAAAAGTTTGTCGTAAAATGTAATCGTGTAAAGGAAGCTTTTCAAATTATAATGGGATATCGAAGTCAACAAATTTTTAAAATGTTCGTTTAAACATTTTTTGGTAAATGAAATTCAAAAACTATTTTTAATTGGAATTTTTTTCAACATAAAATTTTTGGAAAATTTGTGCAACCACTAAAGTTATCCGATTTTGCTAAAATGTTCAGCATTTGCTTTTTATATGATGGAGAACAAGCATCGAAAATTATTAAGGTGCTAAATAAGGGTCACCCTAATATACATACATATGTAGGTATGTGTGTGTAAGTGTGTGTGAGATTGTAGCATAACAAAAAAACTATAAAAAAGAGGAAAAAAATAAAAAAAAAATTCTGACACACTGCCACTAACCTTACAAGGTCAATGCTTTACAAGAGTGCACTAGAAATTTATAAACTAGAGCAATGACGATGACGAGCATTAAAGTGATGACGATGATAAAATTGGTGCTGGAGATGGTGATGAGTACATTGACACCTTTAGTTTTTAACCAAAAAAAATAGTAATAATATCCTCTAAGAAGTGAAATAATGTGTAACTAAATATGGTGGCTTTATTATTTGCAAAGCTAAATGTAATGAGCAACTTGGAGTGTTAAAAAGAAGCAAAATTAAAATGTTGTGCAATGTAATCTGGTAAGATTTTCTAAAGGACTTGAAGAAACTACAATACAAGTAAGGATTGCCCCATAATCAAGATAATTATGACTGCGCAAACAGTATTGCGGGGTGACATTTGTATGGAGGCTAGGTGAAATCATGGTATTAAAAATGGGCAATATCGGTCCATGATTTCAACGGATTACCGCAAAATGTGTGGATTATGCGGTAATCCTGATAAAATTTTGCACTAATTAGCTCTAAGTACTCTGATTTTATACTTTAAAGTATGGCGAAAATCGAGATTCATTTTTCCCTAGTCCCCATACAAGGACCACCTCAGAAAATTACTTGAACATTCATAATTGTTTTATAATAATTAAAATCATAATGATATTGGACATAAACAAGTTTTGTATGAACCTTAATCACAAAGTATACAGAGGCGACAAAATTGACAGTTCAAAAACACTAAAATCAGTTTTTTTTGAAATGGTTTCGGTAGAAAGAGAAAACAAATTTGCGGTTTAATACAGACAGTGCGTTAAAACAAACAACACTATATAATGCTATTTTGTAAACGAAACAAGAAAAAAATAAGCACAAAACCAATTGAAATGGTTTAGAGCGAAAGAGACAAATATATTTTTTTGCCGTGTCGCCTCTGTATAATTTGTGCCTTAATCTTTCTACCAATTTTTGTGAGGATCGGTCCATAATTGAACCTACCCCCCACATAACCCCTATTTCAGAAAAATATTTTATTGTCACATATTAATGGTGGGTATATAAAATTCGCCACAGCCGAATATAAAACGCTTACTTGCTTTTAGTTGAAAAGTGCTCTCTTTAGCGTGCTTATTGATTATTTTTTGCTTTTCTTTTAATTACATTTATGTATGTAAGTATGTATGTATATTTAAATAATTTTCTTTTTTCCTTTCTCTTTTCGCTGTTCTCTATGAAAACAAAAAAAAAAATTTTTGTTAATGTTAAATGGCCTTAAGTCTCAAAATAATTGCCTTAAAGCTTAGAACTTAAGTATATTTCATACAGTTTAATTTTGTTGTTGTTTTATTTTTTCTCTTTTTTACACTTATTCAGTTAGTTATTCGGTTTTTTCTTTTCTTTTATTTTACTTTGTGTTGTTTTTGTATTTCCTTTTTGTTTCAGCTTTTCTTCATTAACTTTTACTTTTTTCACTTAAGATTTTTCCAACGCCTTAAGTTTTGCTTCTAATACAGTCTGTGTCCATAATGCTTGTCATAATAATTAAGTTTTTAAGGGATTTATTATTGTTGCTGTTCTCAGCTTTCTCGGTTTTTTACTCTCACTTCTGTTACAATTAAAGGACACTTATTGTAATCAGATTTGCGAAAAGTGGTACTTTTAAAAGTACTTTTTAACAACATATCTGTGATGAAAGTAACAAGTAATAGCGCATATTTTTTTAAGTTTATATGCCTTTTGCAAAATAATTGTAAAAGAAAAGAAAAATAAATCGTGTTAAAAACGGTTTTTCATAACCATTTCACATATCTCAGCTCTTGTAAATATTATTAATAAATTAGACAAATAATTTATTTAACTAATAATAATAATTTGGAAAATAAATATTTATAATTGGAAACAAAAACTATTATAATATAAAAAAATATTTATATTTTTTATTTTATTCACAAGTTACAGCTATGAATGAAACGATTTGTATTAATTTGCTTCGTTTAATATTATATTAATATATCGCTCATTTGCTGCAACAACGTCATAATTCAAAAAAAGTCGTTTCGAGAAAAACTGCTTTGAATGTTTTATGACAATTTACTATTTCTTAAATAAATTTTCAACAAATCATGCGGTTTCAGAAATAAAACCTAATTTAAATAGTAAATGTTAATATCCTTCTAATCTGTATTTAACCCAAATTTTTCTTGTCAAATATACGAGAAAACATGAATTTTGATTTTGACGTTTACAACGAAAAAACACTCTCACGGGAAAAATTATTGACTTTTTTGAAAACTGATAAAACTATATGAAAGACTATAGAACGGCGCATATTTTGTATTACCCAGTTCAAAACACACGGATTTTGAATTATGTCGTTGTTGCAGCAATTGAGCGATATATATATATTGGAAACCATATAATTCTACCATTGATTAGACGATTTATTTTGTATTAAATACGATTATTCTTTTAAAGCAGTGGTAGGCACTCATCGCCACAAGCACCTATAAGCCAACACTATCATATCAACTTAGTATTTAATGACTTTAAAATTAAATGCTGAGTTAACATTTTTGGACGTTAGTATAATTGTGATTCGAAAATTGGTACAAATTGGTATCGCAAAAACAAAATACGTATGTACTTATGATATACATTAGTAAGTTATTTTGGGGCCACTCTAAGTTGGTTTCAACATAATTCTGAATTATTGACATTGCTGTTTAGTTTTCGTTTGTTTACACACTTTAATTTAGTAATATTTATAGAGCAAAAACAATTTTATTTTATGAAGAAAAAAGTACAATTTGTTGGTACTTATTTGTAACAGTGTAATTTAAAGAGCTGTCAAATTATTTTGCTTGTACGTACAGTAAAACTGAAAAAGTGACATCATATGGACACAGGTTAGAGGGATAAACTACTTTATTTATTAACATTAGTTGGCAGATTTTCGTAATTTCTGTTCGTCAACTGTCAGATGTTCTGTTCGTCAGATGTTTACAATAAGCCTATTTACAGTAAATGGCAAATTAATGAACATTTAAAAATGTTGAACAATTTGCATAATACATATAATTATTTTAAAATACAAAGATTTTTTATATTTAAAGTTAAAAATTATTTGATAATCTTTTATTAACAATAAACAAAAATCAAAATCAAGTAGAATCACCGAGCATAAAAAAACACTTATAAATAACCCAAAAATTAAGAATTATGCAGGGTTTCTGATACAGAAATTCTGTTTTATTGGAGTCCATAAAATCCATAAATAAGGACTGAGATCGAAAAATTCTTAACATACATATATGTTAATAAAAATTAAACCACTGAACTTACAGTTTTGATTTTTTTTAGTTGATTGAAATTATTTTTACAATTTACAAAAAAAAAAAAAAATGTTTTTATAGTTCTAATCACTAGTGATGAAATTTTGAACCTTTTTCGGAAACCCTTCCATTATGGTTTTTATAGTGATTTCTGCCACTTTGTTCGAACAGGTTATCCATCTCCGTTTAAAATCTACCACCCTTTTGGACACCTTTTTTGTGCTCTTCAATTCTCTTTTAACAAGAGCCCAATATCTCTCTACTGGCCTTAGCTCCAGGCAGTTTGGAGAAATTGCCTCTCTTGGTACAAATACCACATTATTGTTCTTTTACCACTCAAGACCTTTCTTACCATAGTGACAGGGTGCCAAATCAGGCCAAAAATAAGTGGACACACTAAGAAGCCTTATGAATGGAAGCATCCTTTTTTTGTAAACATTCCTTGATGTAAATTTCGGTGTTTATAGAGCCCTTTGTAACAAATGTTTGGCTTTTTTGCCGCAACTGGATATTGCTTGCCATATCAAGAACTTTTTGGGAAATTTTGTCTGCTATTGGGTCCCAAACTTTTCTTCAGGATTCCCTCGAGCATCAGCAACATCAAAATTTTGAGCCGGAAGCTGCAAAAAATCTGCCGGAACTACGTTTCGTCATCCATTAATAGCAGGAATATTTTTTTTTATAAAATTTGACTTCAATTTCCGTGCTCTGTTTTTGGCCTCTAAATTTTTAGCAGCGTTCCTGTCAGGAACTTTTTTAGCCTTGTATTTTTTTAAATCTGCATTAGATTTAACTTTTCGTACCAAATAGTCCGAGCACTGAGCTAACCGGGCTGCTTTCCTACCGGATGTGAAAATGTTTTCGATTTTTTTTGGCTTAATAAACATCATGTGAACCATTCCTTCTACCTGAACCAGGTTTTCTATCAACGGACAAGTTCTCCCGGTACTGTTGAATAACATTGAAAACAGTTTAAAGGCAGACCTTTAATTGTTTGGCCAACTTTTTGTAGGACCAGTAGGGTTTTGTTGAAAATATTTAATAATTTTAGTACGCACTCATTTTAATCAGATTAACAACAAATGAACATAATTGACATTAAACATAATAACTTGATAAAAAAAAATAAAAATAAAAAAATAATACTTGATCTCAGTCCTTATTTATAGTCCATAAATATATATACCGAAAATTTGTTGTAGATTTTCTAAATTAACTCATTGAATTAAATTTGCTTTGAATTTCGTCCCACTTTTCGCTGAGAATACAGATTTATATTGAGATTTTTGGGCGATGTTAAAAAAAAAAAAACTACAAAATATGCACTTGCTTTTAATTCGTGAGAGATTTTAACACTTTTATCACAAGCTCATTCATTTTGTCAGCCACTGTATTTAATTGTCATTATTTTAATATAATTTTTATTATTATTATATTTTTGTTAGTTGTAAAGCCTTATGAATTTATTATTACTTTCAGGACTAATAAAATAAAAAATAATAAAGAGTTTTTTTCGTTTTATGTCCTGCGTTATTTGTGCTTTTTTTACTTTTTTGTTAATGACAGTTTTATGAGTTTGATTTAATTTATAAAGAATTGTATAAATATAGAAATACACTGAAACCATTTATATATTAATTATATTTAATTGTTATTGATTTTTTTTAGTAAATTTCGTTAAAAAAAAATTCAATTTTCCATTAAAAAAGGCTGCATACGTTTGGGCTTGTAATTACAACTAAAGTATAAAGTATACTATAAGGAATTATAATTAAAGTACAGTATAACTTTTAGTTTTTTCATAGCCTATTTATAGGGATATTATTAACATTAGTTTAATACTGCTACAACCCAAATATATAAGCTATAATTGAAGTTTTTGAAAAAAGTTAAATATTTTGTTAATATTTTGCTTTATATGTAAAAAAAAAAACAAAACTATGTCTATTAAAATTCATTTTATTCGAAACTGTACATTTTGAGTTAAGATAAGTGCACGACCGCACTTATACCAAAAATACAAATTAAATAAACTTTAAACTTTCATGAGAAACTCAAATACTAAATATGTATATTCTTTTTGCTGCAATGATTTAAAGAAGATTGTTGCATATCTTTAGCCAACTATTTAAAACTTTGATTTTATTTCTTCTTTATTGCACAGCAGTTAAACAGGAACAAAAAAAAAATGATTTCATTTGACCTCATTATAAACAATTCTTCTTCCATTGTTCTGCCACAAAACCAAATAATTTGTCTACTTTAGCTACTGCTTAAACTTCAAATTTAAAATCTATTGCATTTCATTTGATTTCAGTTCAGTTTGTTGCTGGTTTATTTTCATTTTGGAAATTTAGTTTTCACACTATTGATTTTTGTGTACTCAATTTGCAGAAGAAAAAAAACAAGTTTTATTGTGTTGAATTCTCTAAAGTATGCTTGAAAATAAATGTTTTTCACATTTTATGCAAAATGCAACAAACAGACCAGCCAGCAACGCCTAAATGTAGGCAACAAGAATTTTATGCAAATGTTTTTAAACTAATTACTTCCTAATGTTGTTGCTGGAGTAGTTGTTGCTGCTATTGCAGTTCTACTAAACAACTACCAACATTACATACATAAACATTTAATTATTTAAATACTACCCCCATTTCCCTTCAATAGGATTGTAATAGCAATTTAATTTTTCTATGCCATTTATAAAATATTGAGTCATTTCTCGTATGGCCCATAAACAATCACTGGCTGTTGGGACTTAGTTTTGAAATGAATTTCCCAAATAAATCAGTTGATTTTGAATAAAACTCTAAAGTTTTGTTGGGATTCAAGGCAGCAATTTAAATTAGTTTTACATTTTAAATACCAATAGTAGGTACTTTTTTATATTTAGCCAAATTGTTATGCATGAGCTTTCAGTTGAATACAGCTGACAAGGAATTTTAAATTAATTTCCAGCTGATTTTAAGTTTTTCTCTTCTGTATCATTTACTTAACATGCTCTTCAGTTAACAGCCGCTTCTTCAGTTCAGTAATTATTAATGTTTTAATTACTTTGTGTCCAAAAATAAGAATATTTTATGAAAAGTTTACATTTCATTTACTGATATAATAGCCACAAGTAAAATGTCCTACTTTTTTTTTCTTTTCAAGAACAATTTGGGTTATAATTTTTGCTTTTTTATACATATGTAGTATGTGGCGGTGTGATGTTTGGAAGGATGATTTAGTAACAGAACTGCTTTTCCTCGAATTTTAATAATTCAGCTGTAGTGGAAAGTGTCAAGGTGAAAACGGGTTTTGCTTCGGACTTAGAAAGCCACACAGCGCAGTACAAGTTTTCTGTGTATCTTGAGTTAATGACCACGTTGTTTACTCTATATGTTTTTTGTAAGTTCAATAAAATAAAACTAAATATTTGTAAGTGAAATAAGTATTTAAAATAAATAAAATAATTCGAATATATTTTATTTAAGGACTGAGATTGTAAAATTCTTAACACACGTTTTCCATTAAAACTTTTAATCAAATAATACTTGATTTTTTTTGATCAAGTTACCTTTGAAAAGCATGTCAGTTATTATGTTTAATGTCAGTTATGTTCACTTGTTGTTAATGTGATTAAAATGAGTGACCAGAAAAAAGTGCGTACTAAAATTATTAAATATTTTCAACAAAACCCAACTTGGTCCTACAAAAAGTTGGCCAAACAATCAAAGGTCTGCTATCAAACTGTTTCCAATGTTATTAAACAGTACCGGGAGAACTTGTCTGTTGATATAAAACCTGGTTCAGGTAGAAGGAATTGTCCACATGATGTTTCTAAAGCCAAAAAAAAAAGAGCTCCCAACACCTCCGGTAGGAAAGCTGCCCGTTTAGGTCAGTACTCGGACTATTTGGTACGAAAAGTTAAAGCCAATGCAGGTTTAAAAGCCTACAAGGCTAAAAAAGTTCCTGAAAGGAACTCTGCTAAAAATTTAGAGGCCAAAGACAGAGCTCGGAAATTGAAGTCAAATTTTATACAAAAAATATACCATGACGAAATGTACGTATGGAAAATTTTTCGCAGCTTCTGGTTCAATTTTTTTATGTTGCAGATGCTCGTGGGAATGTTGAAGAAAAGCTTAGGACCCAATAGCAGACAAAATTTCCCAAAAAGTTCTTGGTATGGCAAGCAATATACAGTTGCGGCAAAAAAGCCCAACATTTGTTACAAAGGGCTCTATAAATACCGAAATTTACATCAAGGAATGTTTACAAAAAATAATGTTTCCATTCATAAGACTTCTTAATGTGTCCACTTATTTTTGGCCTGATTTGGCATCTGTCACTATGGTAAGAAAGGTCTTTAGTGGTACAAGAACAATAATGTGGTATTTCTACCAAGAGAGGCAAGTTCTCCAAACTGCCTGGAGCTGAGTCCAGTGGAGAGATAATTGGGCTCTTGTTTAAAGAGAATTGAAGAGCACAAAAAAGGTGTCCAAAAGTGTGGTAGATTTTAAACGGAGATGGACAACCTGTTCGAACAAAGTGATATAAAGCACTATAAAAACCATAATGGAAGGGTTTTCGAAAAAGGTTCAAAATTTCATTATTAGTGATTAGAACTATAAAAATAATTTTTTTTTTGTAAATTGTAACAATAATTTCAATAAAATAAAAAAAAGATTCAAAACTGTAAGTTTAGTGGTTTCATTTTTATTAACATATATGTATGTTAAAAATTTTTCAATCTCAGTCCTTAGTAGTTACGTAATTTTCGTCAAATATTTGCCATGTGTGAAACTACCTTTAGTATACAAGACACAGCCAAAAATGTATATTCATTTTTAAAATAATGAATTTTTGTAATTGTAATCAAATCTGGAGCGGTATTGCTATTGATTCGTTTGCAGCCACAAACTGAGAGACAGATTAATATTTTTCCAATCGATCGAGATATTTGTTTTTGAATGTTTAAGAGAACGTTTCTGTTTCCAATATTAATACCAAAACTAATTTATTACATCTTTATTTAACCATTTATTTTCCTATCAACCCTAGTGTAAAGTATATTAAAACATCTTATTATTAAAAAAAAACATGTTTTAAGTATTCCCATTCACACTGTAAGTATTGTAAATATTTATTAACATTAAGAGTGTTAGCGCATATTGTCTTATCATATAATGAGATTTTTGTTGTTGCTGTTGTATCCATTGAATTTTCGATTTTTTTTATCTTCTCATTTCCAATCACACAACAAAAACAACAACTTAACAGAAGAGAAACAGCAACAAGAACAATAATAGTAATGATATCATTATGGTCATACATGACGTATGAAGAATATTTAATTTAATATTATTAAATGTCATACCAACGAAGGATGGCAGGAAACAACAATACATAATATAAAATGAAGAAATAATGGAAATAAAATGAAAATTCCATTATAATTTGTATAAAATAAATAAATATAAGATATCAATTTGTATTATAAAGAATTTTATAATTGCCTACGGAATAAACCAACAACAAACATTAAATGCAATTGTTAATTTAAATTATGAAAACGGAAGTTTCAATGCGATCGATTTAAATTCTTTTTTAAATGTTTAATTTTAAGTTATAATTTAATTTCAATACTTTTCTTATAAAATACCTTTCTAATCGTTCATTTTAGAATATGAACCATAAACATTTGTACATATTTAAACAAGTTAAAAATATGAACTCAATATTAAGTACATGTTTATTTGTTCATATTGAGAATTATGTATGTGTGTTGTAAATTTCTTAAATTCCCCACATAGATAAGTAAAATATATTTTGCTACGTTTATGTAATTGTATGCCAAAACTAAAATTAGTTTAGCTTTACTTTATAGTATTTGGCATTAAAAGATTATTATCTGTAGGTAGAATGAACTTGTGAGTTTATGTGTTTCAAAGAGAGAGTCTAAATGATGTTATGAAAACATTAATGAAAATCTGTGATTCTGGCACATTTTGAGGCTTATTAAAATGTTAATGCCTAATTTTGTGAATTTTGTTTATTTCCTTATTTCAAATAAAAGAAACTGTAATTGAAAGTTGAATTGTAGGAACGAAATTAAAATTCTATTTTGGTATGCAGGTTTTCTAAATGAAAAAAACAAAAACTTAATATTAATGTTAAAGAACATTAAAAAATAATCCAAATGCAAGACCAACGATTTAGAAATGTGTTTTTGGAAACAACATAGGTATATTAAAGATATATATTTTTTTGTTCAGAATACGAGTGTTACAACATGTTTTCAGTTATGACAAATCATGACTAGAACTAAAACTGATCTAGAACTGAACTAGAACTGAACTAGAACTGAACTAGAACTGAACTAGAACTGAACTAGAACTGAACTAGAACTGAACTAGAACTGAACTAGAACTGAACTAGAACTGAACTAGAACTGAACTAGAACTGAACTAGAACTGAACTAGAACTGAACTAGAACTGAACTAGAACTGAACTAGAACTGAACTAGAACTGAACTAGAACTGAACTAGAACTGAACTAGAACTGAACTAGAACTGAACTAGAACTGAACTAGAACTGAACTAGAACTGAACTAGAACTGAACTAGAACTGAACTAGAACTGAACTAGAACTGAACTAGAACTGAACTAGAACTGAACTAGAACTGAACTAGAACTGAACTAGAACTGAACTAGAACTGAACTAGAACTGAACTAGAACTGAACTAGAACTGAACTAGAACTGAACTAGAACTGAACTAGAACTGAACTAGAACTGAACTAGAACTGAACTAGAACTGAACTAGAACTGAACTAGAACTGAACTAGAACTGAACTAGAACTGAACTAGAACTGAACTAGAACTGAACTAGAACTGAACTAGAACTGAACTAGAACTGAACTAGAACTGAACTAGAACTGAACTAGAACTGAACTAGAACTGAACTAGAACTGAACTAGAACTGAACTAGAACTGAACTAGAACTGAACTAGAACTGAACTAGAACTGAACTAGAACTGAACTAGAACTGAACTAGAACTGAACTAGAACTGAACTAGAACTGAACTAGAACTGAACTAGAACTGAACTAGAACTGAACTAGAACTGAACTAGAACTGAACTAGAACTGAACTCGAACTGAACTAGAACTTAACTAGAACTTAACTAGAACTGAACTAGAACTGAACTAGAACTGAACTAGAACTGAACTAGAACTGAACTAGAACTGAACTAGAACTGAACTCGAACTGAACTAGAACTGAACTAGAACTTAACTAGAACTTAACTAGAACTGAACTAGAACTGAACTAGAACTGAACTAGAACTGAACTAGAACTGAACTAGAACTAAACTAGAACTGAACTAGAACTGAACTAGAACTGAACTAGAACTGAACTAGAACTGAACTAAAAGTAATTCCGTAGTAATATATATATTGAATATTTAAAGAATGGAATCTTTTATCACATCATTTCTTCGTACATTTTATATATAATTCTAGTAATTAAGCTTCTCAATTTTACCTCATTGAGTTTGTTTATTACATTTTCTCTACAGTAATTATTTACACATAAAATACAAAAAAAAAAATATATATATAAAAAATTAAATTAATTACATTAATCGAATTCGGTCTATTTTTAACCTAAAAACAAACATTTTGTATATCAAAACCACAATAAAACCTTGTGTTGTTAAGGAACCATTACAACTGAAAAGAATATAACACCAACAACTATTTTTTTTAAGGAAATAGAAAAACTGTTCACTTTTCTAAACACATATTAATGGAAAGAAGTAAAAAAATGAGTAAATAATAAACAACAACGGATAGAAATAATAAAAAAATAAAGTCTTACAAAAAGATTTGAGATTAAATACAAGGAAAACTATAACAATAAAACAAAAAAAAAGGAAAAAATTGTGCTAAAAGTGACAGCATGTCACTTACGTTAAAAGGAACAACAAGCGTAGCAACAAACTTTGAAATAGTATTGGGAGCAAGGATGGCATAAGAAAATTATACAGTGGGATGTAGACAGTGATATTTTAGAGTTTTGTTTATGAAAACAAGGCTGATGGTCTCTTCAACAGCTGTTAGTAGGTTAGTACATACAAATTAATCCTTGATTTTCATGCTTATATGTTCCATTTTTTATATATTAAACTCTTGTCGCCCCACTGTGACGTACGATGACAACAGTGACACATAATATGCAAAAATACAGGTATACGGAAGTAACTGTAGAACTTAAAAAGACACATTAACTATAGAAACAATATGTAAGTTCCATATGAAAGTACACAGTCATAAGCTTACATTGACAGACATACCACATCATATCGCCGCTGCGCCAACGAAAAGTTATATATGTTTTTTACAAAAACTGGGGTAGGAGAATATGGAAAACACTGCACATAAGACTTTAAGTTCGTGCAAGTTTAATTCTTTCTAAGATACCGTTTCCCAAAAAGTGTGTCTTGGGTTTAGTATTTTTTGAGCAGTATCAAAGGATACCTTTTCAAGGTTTTCATTATTTGTTTAATATTACTCGCAAAGGTGAAAGGTAATTGAAAGGCAATTCCAAAAATACGAACGAACTTTTGTCATTTTTTGCAAATATTTAAAGTTCTTTATAGTTTAGCATAAAAAAATTTAAAATATTTGCCAAAAGTTACAAAACTTCTAATATTTTTTGAATTATACGATAATTTAAGATATGTCATTGAAATCGCTTTTCAATGGCCTTATACGTGATACCATTATTTCATATGTATCCTTTTAGAGTAATATTGGGGAGCTAGGGCATACATTTTGAGAAATTGTCTCCTCGAACAAACAAAACTTTCATTTTAATTGGAAACATTGACACCTTTTTTTGCTCCACCCTAATAAATATGCATACATTTACAAGACAAATTGTAATATAAGATAGATGTATGTATATGTTTATGTATATGTACATAAGTGTATGTGTATGCATAAAGAAAACACTGTACACGTTTGACAACAAAAGGAAATAATGACACAAATGACACCAGGAGGTTGGATGACTACAAAATAAAAACTCAAATAACAACAGATATGTACATCAACATACATACATTATACACACAACATCGCAAGTACTCTTACACAAACTGTGTCGGTTAAAACATATTGTACAAAAATTGCTTCTATACTATTTCTATATGGAAAACAAAATTATAGTATGATAAAGAAAGTTCCAAATATTTTTGAACTTAAAAAGTAAGAAAATTATTTTATTATTTAATTGTATATTATATGGTGGAGTCACACGGTATGTAATGGATGTGCATTGTGAAATTTTTCCACATGTAAACATGTACATACCGTATGATCCATATGAAACTTTGTGTATGTAAAATACAGGTGTATATGTCTTATGACATTTTTGGCAATTAGAAAATGTTCTGTTTTCTTTTATTTTGAAATACAACACTGTGTGAGTGCAAAAGAATAACCAAAACAAAAATTATTGAGTTTATGTTACACGCAATCAGTGTTGCCAATTTAGCCCTTTTCTGGCTAAATTTAGCCCTTTTCAATCTTGTTTAGCCTCAAAATAATTTATTTAGCCATTTTTATGGCTAAATTATAACTTATGTATTTACTCTAATAATTTTAAATTTTTTGCTGTTGAAAATTAGTAAAATCAGTTCAAAAAAATTGGCAGGAATATTATGACAAAAATTAACTGAAAATGTTGAACCAGTAAAGAATTAAGCACATACAAATTGTTGGAATCTTCCATATATTCTTCAAACTTGCACTAGTTCTCAAATTATATCATTAAATTGTTGCTCGAGTATTTTATTATTTGCATAAAGGACGCTTTCAAAATACATGTTGTATTCTTGCCTGGGACGCACAGTTGATCATAATTGTTTTTCATTTGCCAAAACTCTGTAACTTTGAAACCATTGATATATTTTAGTATTTTTTTAATGTGACGATAACTTCTTCAACTCCCATAGTTAAGGCTTCGCGTATAAATATAAGCAGGTAAAATGAACACGACTACAAAGATTTAAATTAAAATGGCATAAATAATATAGAGAATATTAGCGTTATTTGAAGAAAAATGTTTAATATTTAAAAATATGTACGGGCGGGTCCGGGCGTTTATAAAAGTATATATATAGGATTTTATTTTGACCAATGAAAATCAATTCTGTCCGACGACGTGAATAATTTTTTTCTGCATTACTGAGAGGCATATATTAGCCATATATTCACTTATCAAAATATTCTCCATCGATTTCGAAGTTATCACAAAGGATTACTTTAAAATTTGGCTTTCATATAAAAAATTTGAGCAATTCTGTAACTTTTTATACTTTCCTACCGATGTCGTTAAGTAACGAAAAATATCGGTTGCTGTAACGAATTTAATATTCCCTGTTTGAAGATAACGATTTCTCGTTATGGCTTAACTAGAACATTTTATTTGTCGTTAACCTACCGACAAATTTCGTTATATACCGACAATTTTTAACGAAAATAATCGGTAAAATTTAATACGGAATATCTCTTAACGATTAATATTGTTAACTAACGAATTTTGATTACTTAACGACAAAATTTTGTCGTTAAAAAGTTACAGAATTGCGGTACAGGTGATAAATACGAAATTTTGAAAACATCGGCATATGATATAAGTGTTGCCAAGAATAATAATAAATATTCTTAGTTTCTTCCATGTGAACGTTTGTTTTATTCATACATTTTTGTTTTTTCTATTCGGCATAACCTAATGGCCTTAAGTTGTTTTTTGTGTAAAATTTATGTGTTCTTTAATTTAAACATTTAGCGTATCTATAAAGTGAATTTTGACATACACTTGGAATTCCATATGTATCGAATACATGTCCCAATACATATGGAATACATACCGAAGGAAGGCGTTAATGTCATGAACTTTCCAGCACAGTCACCCGAACTTAACCCTATAGAAAATATATGGGAAATAGTTAAAAAAAAAGGTAAATCGGGAATTGGTACATCGATATCCAAACAATTGTATTGTATCAAGCTATAAATGAGGCATGGTCGTCTATTCCAATGACAACAATAGAGAATCTTATTAGTTCTATGACTAAAAGATGTGTGGCAGTTTGAAAAAGAATTGCAGTTATGCAACAAAATATTGATATGTGTTATATAATCCAATATGTTTTGTCGCATCTTATCTTTTTTTACTTTTTCTTAATATTTTTAATAATATTATAAGAAATATTGAAATTCGTTGTTAATAATACTCAGGATGTATTTTTATTTTAGAGTACATTTGTAGTTTCTAAAATCTTTACTATCTTTGGAATTGGAGAACTAGTTATAAAGCGAATTTTGTCCAATATGCTTTGACCGATACTGTAGATATAAATAGTAGGAGTATGAACAAATATCCCTGTAAATAAACCAATACACCAAGAGCAATAGTACTAGATGACGTGGAAACTCAAAGCTATAGAAAAGAAAACAAATGAAAAAGAAACGGTAAACATAAATAAAAACAACATCAAAAGCAAACAACAGCAGAGCTGAACAGAACAGTCAGTCAGGCCTTTATAACGATTCTGACAATGATGATGTTGTTGTCATTGTTGTAACTTGTTACATTTACTCTTGATGATGATATTTTTCAGATAATATTTGTATTTGTATGCATGAGTTATCTACGTACTAACTACCACCACTGTTTACTATTGCAACTACCCAGCAGTTAAGCAAGTAGTCCCTTATAGACAGTAATTGCCACAAAAGTTTTATCACTTGGCTGACTCCAATTTATATATTTTGGTCATTTGACATGCATGTGCTCTTTGTAGTGCAGAGAGAAGACAATTGGTTACTTTATACATCCCATGTAATCTATCGTGGAGACAATTGCCACTTAAGTGTCTCTAAGTAATCTGGAGAGTAGTCACTTTAAGCGTTTTGTGTGTAATTCGTTCAAACTGGGTTTAAACAAATTTTGTTGATATAATTCTCATACAGTTAATTTTTATTTTTGCTTAAGTATACTGGTATCCCATATAACATATCATGAAATCAATAGTTACTTTAGTGTCCCTTAGTAACCTATAGTGAAGTCACTTTAAACTTTTATCTTGTACTGCACTTTAGAAAGTAGTTACTTTACCCACCAGAAGCAATCCATTGGAGAGTTGTGGAAGAAAGGTTTGTTTACAAGCTATCGTTTATTGGACTGCCTATGACATGTCTTTTTAGCTGACTATTTGAGGTCAATTAGCACCCGTACATGTTAAAATAACTAGTTATTTAGCTGATAAAGTTACCAGTTAGGTTGCTAGTAAGGTAACTGACGCTATTTATCCAGTATGTGAATACAATGCGTTGACTACTTTGGAGTTGCTATTAGACAGTCTCATTGTAGTCAAAAAGGGTCTTAGGATACGCACGTGTTAAAATAACTAGTCACGTAGCTATTGAAGTAACTAAGGACTGAGATCGTAAAATTCTTAACACACGTTTTTCATTAAAACTTTTAACCCAAGTATTATTTGATTTTTTTGATCAAGTTACCTTTGTAAAACATGTCAATTATTATGTTTAATGTCAATTATGTTCATTTGTTGTTAATCTGATTAAAATGAGTGACCAGAAAAAAGTGCGTATTAAAATTATTAAATATTTTCAACAAAACCCAACTTGGTCCTACAAAAAGTTAGCCAAACAATCAAACTTTTTCCAATGTTATTAAACAGTACCGGGAGAACTTGTCCGTTGATATAAAACCTGGTTCAGGTAGAAGGAATGGTCCACATGATGTTTCTAAAGCCAAAAATATAGAAAGCATTTTCAAAAGAGCTCCCAACACATCCGGTAAGAAAGCAGCCCGGTTAGCTCAGTGCTCGGACTATTTGGTACGAAAAGTTAAAGCCAATGCAGGTTCAAAAACATACAAGGCTTAAAAAGTTCCAGACGGGAACGCTGCTAAAAATTTAGAGGCCAAAGACAGAGCTCGGAAATTGAAGTTAAATTTTATACAAAAAATATACCTGCCGGATGACGAAATGTACGTATGGAAAATTTTTCACAGCTTCTGGGTAAATTTTTTTATGTTGCAGATACTCGAGGGAATGTTGAAGAAAAGTTTAGGACCCAAAAGCAGACAAAATTTCCAAAAAAGTTCTTGGTATGGCAAGCAATAAGCAGTTGCGGCAAAAAAGCCAAACATTTGTTACAAAGGGCTCTATAAATACCGAAATTTACATCAAGGAATGTTTACAAAAAATGATGCTTCCATTCATAAGACTTCTTAGTGTGTCCACTTATTTTTGGCCTGATTTGGCACCCTGTCACTATGGTAAGAAAGGTCTTGAGTGGTACAAGAACAATAATGTGTTATTTGTACCGAGAGAGGCAAATGCCCCAAACTGCCTGGAGTTAAGGCCAGTGGAGAGACATTGGGCTCTTGTTAAAAGAGAATGGAAGAGCACAAACAAGGTGTCCAAAAGTGTGGTAGATTCTCAACGGAGATGGACAACCTGTTCGAACAAAGTGACACACAGCACTATAAAAACCATAATGGAAGGGTTTTCGAAAAATGTTCAAAATTTCATCATTAGTGATTAGAACTATAAAAATTATTTTGTAAATTGTAACAATAACTTCAATCAAATACAAAAAGATTAAAAACTGTAAGTTTAGTGGTTTCATTTTTATTAACATATATGTATGTTAAAAAATTTTCGATCTCAGTCCTTAGTTCCCAAATTAAATGAAGGGTAAAATCACTAGTTCGGGACTGTCTCCTAGAACTGCTGGGTACTGTTACGACTACAATATGTATGCAGCAGTTCAGGGTGACTGTTCCCAACTAGAGATTTTATCTATCATTTACGGTCACTTCTGAATTATAGAATTAGGTATGTTTGACGTGTTGGGCGAAAGTCAATAAACTCTACTGGGATGTATAACCAATTTTTATATTTAAACATTAATGGGTAAATGCAATACAGAAATGTTATTTAATTGGAACTTCAAATAAAATATACATCCTCTAAACGTTATCAGAATTAGCTCACATTTTCGGCATTTGGTTTTAAGATGACGGTTAACAATCGAAAATACAAAAAAAAAAAAAAAAAATGCAAATCAAGGGCCACCCTAATGTGTAAAGTGTTTGTTTTCTTTTTTTTTGCATTTTGCTTTTACTTTTTGAAAAATAAAAAGTGCATTTGAATAGCAGGCAATACACAAACATACCTTTACAGAAAATCGCATACAATTTCAGGTTATGTTTATATAAACTTTATAAAACAAATGTATATAAATTAAAAATGACATTTACCTACTCGGTACACAGATATAAACATAAATGCATACCTGCACAATTCATATTACGAAACTATATTGTTAACCTAAACATATATACAGTTGTGTTTATAACAATATGAGGGCCCACCAATTAATAAATTTTTAACTAAAAACATGATGTATTCTAAATAATTTTTTGTAATGTAATTTTGATTTATTCCTAAATTATAAGTCTAATGCATAAATCAATTGAAGCTTACATGCCAGTTAACGTGTTCTTGGACGAATTTTAATCGTACGGTTACTTGTTTCTTCACCAGTACTGGGTCTTTTTCTGGACTTTTAGGATATACATTGTTTTCAGTTCAACGTCGAAGGACAGCACTAACAAAAAAAATTAGCTCCATTTGAATTTTGTTTGACAAAGCAAAACGTACAACTTTCGTAAATGGTATTATGCGTCGATCATCTACCACCGTTGTTTTACACTTGCATCCGATAGTTTCGAGTTTTCATTACAAAATTAAAAATATTTTAATAAAAAAACTACTTATAAGTTCCTCGCATATGTTTTTCATAATTACTTTTCAATTCCATATATGATCTTTAATCTTAATCACTTTAATTTGTAGTGAATCACTCATCACCTATTATTTTGATCAATACAATTCATAGGAAAATTTAGAAACGACTAAATAAAATCGCAATAAAATAGACATCGTGATCATTGATATTGTGTTTTAATTTTAACTTTCCGTTGTAAGTAAAGTTATAAAAGTATTTGGTACCACCACTCCTATTAATTTGAACATAGCTGTATGTAGATAAATGTATACTCATGCAAATATCCTCTTTTATGTGTGAAAATGTATTTTACACTTAGGTAAAATTTAAGTAAATTAACTAAAAATCTAATCATTTTTGTTTTAGTTAAAACATGAACTCAACTAATACTCAACTGGAAATAATCTAAACTAAGACTGTGCTTGATTAAAAGTAAAACCGAGCTATAAATAATGTTAAAAATACGTTATTTTGCGAGTGTACAATTGTCACATAATTCCTGAAAAAATGTGCAGCATACACTATGGGATGTAGTTGAAAAAAATAAAGTTTTAATTTATTTTAATCAAATTCTGCAAAATTATCAAACTTTATTTCAATAGTTCAAACAAACAGAACAAGAAACAAACTAAATAAGTTCATAACTTTATTATTATTAAGGATGTATGAATTTATTTCATATAAATTTTAAATTCGTTTTGAATAATAAACTTAAAACAAATGTTTTTAAAACGCAAAAGGAACTGAAATTTTGTAAAACTATGATAAATACTTAAAGCTTCTTAGAGAACCAAGAAAAAAGTAGCAAAGCTTTGGTTTTTATTATTTTAAATTAGCTTCAAAATCCACAGTAAAAAACTTCATGCTTTTCCTCCATACAAATGGTAATCATGTGAGACTCACATGAGGTGTATGACTACACATTTCCTTTTAATTATAGCATAAATGTCAATGTAAATGGGAAACTTTGTTTACGAAGTAACATTAAAAAATATTTGTTTGCTAGAACTGCATCTAAATACATGAACATATTTTCTCTTAAATGTTGCCACAAGAGGTCTTTGTGAGTTGAAACAACAAAGACATCATCAGACAGACTCCTTAAATAGTTGATTGTTATGTAAATAAATTTGTAAAGTACTTTCGTTTACTTGTCTCTAGTCCTCAATAAAGTCCTTAGTGTTTGTAGTTGTGGGGGTTGGCTAGAGCTGTTTGCATAATATGATGGTTTCGTTTGATAATATTCGCTTTTATTGAAAAAAAGGGAATGTAACCAAACATACACCTGCACATATTTATGGGATCTTCCATTTTATTGCAGAAGAAAAACCATCATCGAGTGGTAGTAAGTGTAAAGAGAAAGTATCACTTAAAATAAGAAAAAAAATTATATAGAAGAAAATAAAAATGTGGTGCTTTAAAAGCATTTTATACACCACAAGTATGGTTTGAACAATAAAAAGTTAACAATCTTTTCAACAAATTTCTTCTTTTCCGAGATATTTTAACAAAATGTTCCTTAAGGTAACTAAAAACTCCCAAACTTCTACAAGAGCTTATGGGCCACATGAAAATGTTTACAGTTTTTTTATCTTGATTATAAAAGGTATCGATTTTACAACAATTTTATAATATAAATAAATAAGGCTAGTGCGTTTTCTGTTGCAGTAGCCTAGTTTTAGGCTACTGCTATGCAAATATTTTATAGTAATTACTTTCAGTTTTCAACAGTTGGTTGTTATAGCAAACAAAAGCGAAGTGGAAAAAAACTTTAATCGCTTTAAGTGATAAAAATTGTTAAATGAATTTATCGAAATCTGTGTCATACTTATGGAGATTTTTTTTTTTTTTAATTAATAATATAATAAATATACTCGTTTAACAACGAGCTACGTTGCTAAATAACAAAAACTTACTAAAATAAAAATTTTGTTTTCCAAGACATTCAGTTCTAGTTCAGTTCTTAGTTCAGTTCTAGTTCTAGTTCAGTTCTAGTTCAGTTCTAGTTCAGTTCTAGTTCAGTTCTAGTTCAGTTCTAGTTCAGTTCTAGTTCAGTTCTAGTTCAGTTCTAGTTCAGTTCTAGTTCAGTTCTAGTTCAGTTCTAGTTCAGTTCTAGTTCAGTTCTAGTTCAGTTCTAGTTCAGTTCTAGTTCAGTTCTAGTTCAGTTCTAGTTCAGTTCTAGTTCAGTTCTAGTTCAGTTCTAGTTCAGTTCTAGTTCAGTTCTAGTTCAGTTCTAGTTCAGTTCTAGTTCAGTTCTAGTTCAGTTCTAGTTCAGTTCTAGTTCAGTTCTAGTTCAGTTCTAGTTCAGTTCTAGTTCAGTTCTAGTTCAGTTCTAGTTCAGTTCTAGTTCAGTTCTAGTTCAGTTCTAGTTCAGTTCTAGTTCAGTTCTAGTTCAGTTCTAGTTCAGTTCTAGTTCAGTTCTAGTTCAGTTCTAGTTCAGTTCTAGTTCAGTTCTAGTTCAGTTCTAGTTCAGTTCTAGTTCAGTTCTAGTTCAGTTCTAGTTCAGTTCTAGTTCAGTTCTAGTTCAGTTCTAGTTCAGTTCTAGTTCAGTTCTAGTTCAGTTCTAGTTCAGTTCTAGTTCAGTTCTAGTTCAGTTCTAGTTCAGTTCTAGTTCAGTTCTAGTTCAGATCTAGTTCAGTTAAAGTCCTATTATGGGATTATATGTTTTGCATACCTGTGAAGAATTTTGCAATTGTTGATTTTTTTGTAATTTGATCAACACAATTGTTTTATGTAATAATAAATAAAATATTTCAGTTTCCATAAATTTTTTCAGTTTTAACGAAAAAGAAATATGAAACAATTTCAATGTTTACTCCAATTTCAATAATATAAATATAGTATTTTAACAATATTATGCACATACGCTTACACAAACAAATATGAATACATTTCACTAGGGTGGCCCTTATATACTTGTTGGATTTTCGATTTTATATTATTAATATTTACTACTGAGTTAGCTCCAAATTAAAATCGATCTTACGCTAACACAACTGTTAAAATTAGCATTTACATTTTTGATTCTCATTTATCGATTATTAGAATCAAAAATAATTTTTGGAAATTTCTTTAAAGAAATAATATGAAAATGTTAAATTTGGGATTTGAGATGCATGAAATATTAATAATTTTTTCTGTATCGATAAATTTATATTTAAACATCTATGGGTAAATTAAATACAAATTTCAAAATTGGAACATGCAAAATAAGGGCCATCCTAATATGTACTGGTTGTATGTGTTTTGTATATCCTTAATACAATCATAATCATAATTAAGTATTATAATACTGACGTATTGTAGATGAACAGAATAATCTATTTTCCTATTTCTATGTAGTTTTTGCATTTATTTCTCATTTTTGTTCGTTACGCATACTTGAATTTCAATTTAATTTCATGAAAATAAACAGGGAATATTTGTGCAAATATTTTTTCTTTCTCCTCTATGTTCGTACAAAACTAAAAATATTGTATAAATAAGCTTTAGAATTTTTTATTATTTTTTTTTTTTTTAAAGTTTCTTGAAATTTCTATCTAAAGAGAAACGCAATTTATCTGAAAGTGAAATAGATAGGGAAACGGCGAAAAAAAGGGAAAATTGTGTATGCATTTGTAGTAGTTGCATGTAGTTTTATTTTATTTTTCCATTTTCATTTTATAATAAAAACATTAGAATTAAAGGAAAATCTGTTTTTTCTGTGTGTATGTTTTTGTTTTTTGCTTTGCAACATCAACATGCCGCATTATTGTATATTAGGAATATTAATACTTTTTGTCTTACAAATTTTGTTTTCTAAAGGAATTGTGTACTGCGTGATGCGAAAGTTTGACAGCAATCAGTCTATGGGTTAAAGCTGGATTTTTCTCCGAAAAGGAGAATTACTGAAACTTAAATTTGTGTTGTCTTTTCTCAGATTTTGTCAAATTATATTTTTGTTAAGTAGTGTTTTAAGAATTCGTTATAAGTTTGTACAAGCAAAAGTTTTTTTTTTTTTTTTTTAATTTTTTTACTCGAGGTGTGTTATTTCTTATCAATTATTTTCCATGTTTTGTTTTCCTTCCGGTACCTTTCGTTTTTTCCTAAGGCTCACAACTTCTGTGAGTTTTTATTTGTGTGTTTTGTTTTTCTTTCATAGAGAGTATCATTGAAATGCATTCATTTATTTTCATTCATTTTAATTTATGCGTATTATAAAATATTTTTATTTTCTATAGACGTGAATTAATGTTTTGCATTTTGCTACTTCGTGTGAATATGAAGTCCTTGAGCTAAATTTAATTATTTTGCATAATAACTGAATGTAAATAGCAATATTATTTATGTGTGCTGACTTTATTTAAACAACACGCATATGAAATATCGTTTAATGCGAAACTATAACGGTGTGGCACATTTTATAAGAGAGATCCATATTTGAAATACTTTTAAAAAGGATTAAAATATAATTGTTTTGAATGTACGACGATATAATGACTGGAGCTTTATACACCAACAATATTGGGTTTATTTGGCATTGTCTGAAATACCCATGTACCCAGTCTACTAAGGACTGAGATCGAAAAAATCTTAACATACATATATGTTAATAAAAAAGAAACCACAAAACTTACAGTATCGATTTTTTTTATTTGATTGAAATTATTATTACAATTTACAAAAAAATATTATTTTTATAGTTCTAATCAATAGTGATGAATTTATGAACCTTTTCCGGAAACTCTTTCAGTAAGGTTTTTATAGTGCTTTCTGTCATTTTCTTCGAATATGTAGTCCATCTCCGTTTAAAATTTACCACACTTTTGGACACCTTTTTTGTGCTCTTCAATTCTCTTTTAGAAAGAGCCCGATATATTTTCACCTTAGCACCAGGCAGTTTGGAGGATTTGGCTCTCTTGGTCCAAATACCACATTATTGTTCTTGTACCACTCCAGACCTTGCTTACCATAGTGACAGGATACCAAATCAGGCCAAAAATAATTAGACACATTAAGAAGTCTTATGAATGGAAGCATCCTCTTTTGTAAACATTTCTTGATGTCATTTTCGGTATTTATAGAGCCTTTTGTAACAAATTTTTGGCTTATTTTGCCGCAACTGTATATTGCTTGCCATGCCAAACACTTTTTGATAATATTTTCTGCTTTTGGGTCCTAAACTTTTCTACAACATTCCCTCGAGCAACATAAAAATATTGCGAAAAATGTTCCAAAGGTACTTTTCGTCATCCATTATGCAGCAGGTATATTTGTTGTATAAAATTTGACTTCAATTTCCGTGAACTGTCTTTGGCCTCTAAATTTTTAGCAGCGTTCCTGTCAGGAACCTGCATTGGCTTTAACTTTTCGTACCAAATAGTTCGAGTACTGAGCTAACCGGACTGCTATCCTACCGGATGTGTTGGGAGCTCTATTGAAAATGCTTTCTATTTATTGGCTAAAGAAACATCATGCGGATCATTCCTTCTACCTGAACCAGGTTTTCCATCAACATACAAGTTCTCCCGAACTTGTGGAATCAGTTTGACAGCAGACCTTTGATTGTTTGGACAACGTTTTGTAGACCAAGTTGGGTTTTGTTGAAAATATTTAATCATTTTAATACGAACTTTTTTCTTGTCACTCATTTTAATCAGAGTAACAACAAATGAACATAATTGGCATTAAAAATAATAACTGAAATGCCTTAAGGTAGGGTCACACATGGCAAATATTTGATGAAAAAGACATAACCACTAAATAAAATATATTTTAATTCTGTTATTTATTTCAAAAACTCCTTTTACTTAGAACAACTCAAAACAAATATTTTAGTTTTATTTAATTTGATGTTGTTTGATCTTACATAACACTAGTAAGAGTAAACAACAACTAAATGTATGCTAAATAAAGGGGTTACGTCTTTTTCGTCAAATATTTGCCATGTGTGACCCTAAATTTACAAAGGTAATAGATAACAAAAAAAAAAAAACAAATAATACTTGGGTTAAAAGTTTTAATGAAAAACGTGTCTTAAGGTTTTTTCTATCTCAGTCCTTACTGTCGAAGTTATGAAAATGTTATTTATTATACAAATAATGAATTTGAAGATTTCACTTCGTTGCCATATATTGTACCAGTTGCATATTTTTTAGCCCCTCACTATTGAAAGATATTGAAATATTGGTCGTAGAACCAAAAAGTATATATATTCTATGTCATCATAAGATTCTAAGACGGTCTAGTCCGTCCCTCTGTCTGTCTGTCTGTTGAAAAGGGCCCAAACAAAAAGCTAGATGAAATTTTCCACAAATTGAAAATGGGCACCGGAATACTGTTTGGGCAGTCATAAATATGTCGATTGTGCGCCAAACCTGATAAATTTTTGCACAAATTAGTTTTAAGTACATATTCTGAATTTATACAGTAAAGTATGGCAAAAATCGCGCAACATTTGGCCCTAGTCCCCATACAAGATCCGCCTAAAAAAATGACCGGAATATATATAATTGTCTTATAATAATTAATAACGTGATAAAATTGGACATAAAGAAGTTTTATATGAACCTAAATCTTTCGACCAACTTTTGTGAGGATCAGTCCATACCATAATTGAACCCATATAACACCTATAGCAGACAAATATTTTATTGTCACATATTGATGGTGGGTGTACAAGATTCGGCACAGCCGATTATAACACTCTTACCTGTTTCATTATTTTTTTGCAACAGTTCATTTAAAGTACATACATATGTGGTGCACCATGAAATTGTCAACTGCCACTTGATACAAAAAATCCACTATAAATTGCAAATTTGAATCAGAGCTGTTGAAAATGCTTTAACTAGATAAGTGCTCGCATGTATAGGCAAAAATTTACACAACAATTACATGCAATAAACCAAAAATTAAATAAATTTATTACAAATATTTTCACATTAAAAAACAAATGTTTTGTATAAATAGCAAATAATCATTATTTTATTTATATAATTAGTGTATTTCAAAAATAAGTGGTTAAAAATATCACAAATTTATAAATATAAGGAAACATAATTTTTCAAATACCTCCATGAATGCTAGATATACATAAATGTCTGAATGGCTTTGAAATTTCTCAATCTAGCTGACTGTTTCAGCTGGATTACACTTAAGCTAAATAGACTTAAGTTTATCATACATTTATTTATTCAAATGTAAGCATAACATCATAAAAGCTTAAAATACAGATGAAAAATATTTAACTTTGTTGATATCTAAACAATAAGACTAGGAATTATCCGAATTTCCTTCATGAAGTAAAATCGTTGAACTTAAAAATGACAATCGTATTTAAATAAGTTCTTACAGATTTTTTAGGTAATAGATTACGATATTGTATAATCTTTAACGAAGTAACTATTCAGTCTTTTTTTATATTAAGAATTAAAACATTGGAAATATTTGTGTCTTACATTTTGGTTTATAACTTTTTTTCTACTAAACCGAATTTGATGATGTCTAATACCAAACTGCCTAGGAAAATGGTAAATATTTCACGTTAATCTCAATTATATCGGTTTTGTATTTTCTCAATTATTTCGGATGTACATTTAATTGGAAAAGTTATATTTTCTACTGGGTTGCGTCTGTGTGTTATATTTCATTTTGTATTTGATAAGTTGTTTTGTTCTTTATTTCTCTTTTACCACTGATCAAATCAAATTCTTACATGCTAAAATATACTTCAAACAAAGAGTACCGTAAACTTAAATTATTTTAATAAATACATACTTATATGTATATTAGGGGAAGGGTACCTTTTATATACACTACACTTTTCCCCCTTAAAAATAATGAGATTACAAAATTTTCAATTAAATAAAAAATGGAATAAGTAACAACAGAATATATATTTATAAATCTAATATACATTTATATATTATGGATAAATATAATGAATATTTTAACAATATAATACAAACGGATAAATTTAACGTTATACTTAAAGCCTTTTATAAAAAGATTATAAATAGGTTAAATATTTATATATTAAATATATCATTTTAGAAATAATTTAGCCAGGAACATACCAATCAGGTTTTCTAACTGACCTTTTTGGTCGAATTTCGTATTCTTCATCCTCACTATCTGAAAGATTGTCCCGACTTCTTTTATTTATTTGATTATTGTTGAATGTTGGTGAATTTTCATTTTCTAATATTTCACATTCTTTAGGTTTTATGATTACTTCCTTTCGTGGGTGATAATATTTTTTTATTTGGTTTAGGTGTACATGTTTAATATTATTATTTACAGAAATAACATAACGTTGAGGACTTAAAACCTCAATAATAACGGCCTTAAGCCATTTAACAAAATTATTAGAAACATTTCTATAGAGGACCATATCACCCTTTTTAAAACACTGACCTGCTTGCTTTTTGGTTATTGAATTAATAATTTCAAAATTAACATTTTCGTTATCACTGACAATTTTCTGCAATTTAGGATTTAAAATGTCACATTTAGTTTTTGGTAAAAAATTAAATAACTTTTGGGAGGGCGATTTTTTTGAGATGGCGTCTGGCGTATGACGATAATAAAATAAAAAGCGCGTAATTTTGTCTGAAAATGAAAGATGATTCGAATAAGTATCAATCCAGAATTTTTTAAGTGATTTTTTGACAGTTTGGACAGCTCTTTCGGCTATGCCATTTGATTGTGGATGATAGGATGGACTTTTAAGAACCTTAATATCAAGTTTATCACAAAATTCTAAAAACGTAAAGCAACCAAATGGTGGACCATTATCTGTGCAAATACTTGTAGGTAGGCCAAAATATGAAAATGTACTTTCTAACATTTCTATTACATCTTTTGAAGTAGTCCTCTTCATTTCCTTTAACTCCAACCATTTTGAAAATACATCTACTAAAAGTAAAACCTTTTTCCCTTGGAAATCAAAAAAATCAAGATGTATCCTCCCAAATGGCCTTGACACTTTCCCCCATGGTATTAATCGTTTCGGTTTCTCGTTTTGAGTAACTTGGCATACGTGACACTCACGGACAAAATTTTCTATATCTCCATCCATTCCCTTCCACCACACATATGTTCTAGCTTGTGTCTTCATTTTTACTATCCCCGCATGTGCGTCATGTAACAATGTTAATATTAAACCGGTTATTTTCTGTGGAATAATAAGACGAAACCCATAATACAAGCACTCATTTTCTACCGATAATGATTCCTTACGTTTAAAAAAATATTTTAACTCTACCGACAAATTATTATCTTTTCTCGGCCAACCTTTTATGACATAATTAGATACTGTACTTAGTACAGGGTCTTTCTTCAATGCCATAGCAATGTCCTGTTCTCTAACTGGATCTTCGTTTGTAAAATATTTAATAGCGATATCCCCCTCCTCAGAATCTCCATCATTATTATCTAAAGGTAACCGGGATAAGCCGTCTGCGTTACAATTCTCCTTTCCTGGGCGATACCTAATTTCACAGTCATACATTGAAATAATGACCTGCCACCGCTGTATCCTAGCTGCCGCTACTGCAGAATAACACTTTTTAGGATTAAATAAGTGTTTCAAAGGCTTGTGATCTGTGTAAACTACGAACTTGTTTCCGTATAAATATTTATGGAACTTTTCCAACGAAAAAACTATTGCCAAACCCTCCCTATGAATTTGCGAGTAGTTTTTTTCGGCCGGCGACAAAGTCCTAGATGCAAAATAAACTGGTCTTTCTCTACCATCTACTATATTTGCCAGAACTGCACCTACTCCATATGGGCTGGCATCACATGAAACTATAATCGGTTTTTCTGGATCAAATAAATACAATACAGAATCATCTGTTAGTAAAAGTTTACTATTCTCAAAACATTCCAATCTATGTTTCGTCCAACAGAAATGTTCTTCCTTTTTAATGAGCTCATACAACGGAGCTAATTTAGTAGAAATCTGAGGAACAAAGTTACTATAATAGTTTAATAAACCTAAGTACGATTGCAAACTTTTAATATCCTGAGGAACAGGAGCTTCAATAATCGCTTTTATTTTTTCCGGGTTTGGACGAATGCCCTCACTTCCTATTCTATATCCTAAAAATTCTACCTGACTAACAAAAAACTGACATTTTTCCTCCTTTACTCTCACATTGTAATTTTGAAACCTACTCAACACATTCAGTAAACATTTCTCGCATTCCGCACGCGTATTGCCATAAATTAAACAATCATCTAAATAACAAACAACTCCCTCGCAACCAATTAAAATTTGATCCATTATATACTGAAAAATAGATGGACTTGATGCTAGTCCAAATGGAAGTCTCTTAAACTGAAATAGGCCTTTGTGTGTATTTATGGTCAAATACTTTCTTGAATTTTCACTCACTTCTACCTGTTGGTACGCCCCCGCCAAATCTATAACACAAAAATATTTCGAACCGGCCAAACAACTTAAACAATCATTAATAGTTGGTAAAGGATAATGTTCCTTTTCTAAGACCCTGTTTAACGTAACTTTAAAATCTACGCAAAGCCTTATGGAATCCTTTTTTGGGACTACAACAATTGGACTTGCCCAATCACTATACTTTATGGGTTCAATTATTCCACTGTCACATAAACGAGTCAATTCCTCTTCAACTAACTTACGCATTCTATATGGCACTACATACGCGGAACGAAATATAGGATCCGTTTCACTCTTTATAACTACGGATGCTTTAAATTTTCTAATGGGTTCTGCTGAACTTTTTGCAAATACTAATGGAAACATATTCTTTAGTTTCTCAAAATTTGGTACAGGCTTGATTAAATTAATATTTTCAATAAAGTTCTCACGCCACCCTTTTTTTAAAACATCCAACCAACTACGACCCAATAATGAATCAAATGGCTTCTCCGATTTAATTATAAATAAGTCCAACAAAAAATCACTTACTTTTACTTTAATCACACCGCACAAAGATATTTTGTGTCCACTAACATTTACTAATGTATTTTCCACATTTATAAGTTTTTTTTTGGAGCCAAAATATTTTTTATAAACTTCTTCAGACGCCACTGACACTGCCGCTCCCGTATCAATTTCAAACTTTAATTTTACATTTTCGACTAAAAGATAAACAAAAACTGAATTATTTTCAATACCTACGCCATTCAAATTCGATAATACATTATTAACTCTTTTCGTTCTGCACCTATTAGCTAAGTGACCTTTCAGCCCACATCGATAGCAATTCCAGTCCCGAACTCTACACATATCTGGGTGATGTTTCCTTCCACACCTCTCGCATAACATATTATGCTTATCTTGTTGCTCCACATTCCCTTTTTTCGACAATCTCATAATTGGGTAGTTACTACTGCCACTATACTCACTTCCGTTCTCCATAGCTTCCTCATACACACGTGTTTTACGTATTGCCCTTTCATTATACATGTTTTCCATAACATTTAAATTCGTTTGGGTTTGGTCTTCTATAAGAGCAATATTTTTTGCTTCGTCCCATGATAATGATATCTGGTTAAGCAATCTTGCTCTTAACCTTTTGTCAATAACGCCACATACCAATCTGTCTCTTAAAGCTTCTGACAAAAATGTGCCGAAATTACAGCTACTAGCCAAAGACTTCAGCTCCACAATATATTCACCAAGAGGCTCACCCTCTTTTTGATTGCGCGTATAAAATTTGTACCTTTCAGCCGTCTCATTTAGATTTGGAGCATAGTGTGTCTTTAAAGTTGTTATTATTTCTTCAAGAGGTACTGCTTTAGGTTCTTTTGGTGAACACAATGACGCTAGCGTTTCAAACGCAATTGGACCAATCGTAGTTAGCAACACCGCCACCTGTTTTGAACTTGGAATATCGTTGACTACGAAGTATTGCTCCAAACGTTGAAGGTATAATTTAAAATTTTCCCCAGGTAAAAAGGGTTCCATTTGTCCAATTAAAGCCATTATAATTTCTTAATTTATTACTTTTTGTTACCACGTGTTAGATTTTTTTATTCTCGTCGCCACTGATAAGTTGTTTTGTTCTTTATTTCTCTTTTACCACTGATCAAATCAAATTCTTACATGCTAAAATATACTTCAAACAAAGAGTACCGTAAACTTAAATTATTTTAATAAATACATACTTATATGTATATTAGGGGAAGGGTACCTTTTATATACACTACAGTATTATTTGAATATTTTTTATGTAAATATTTAATAACTTGTGGGTATTTTTTTTACATTGTATTTGTTTTTAGTTTAAAATAAACAATACAATACAGTATAATAATGTGTAAAGAAAAACGAACAATTGCTGCAGTAAATCAATATAAAACATACAAGGTGGCGCAAAAGTAAACTTCCGATGTTTTTTGGCTGTAATTAAAAAAAAAAAAAAATGAAAAACTTTGATTCTTCTTGTGGATTATTTTTATTTGGTCTTTTAATTTTTTTTACATCAAGTCGAGAATATGATGTCATGTAAATGGCCGCCGCCACAGTTGATTGTCATTTGAGCCCTTTTTATGGCATTTTCCATCACTTTGGCCAAAACTTCCGGCGATAGGTCCTCACATTCTTGACGGATATTGTCTTTAAGAGCTGCAAGAGTCTGAGGCTTGTTGACATAAACCAGCGACTTCAAAGGCGCCCGGGAAGTGCATCCTTCAGCTATCGGTTGTGGCACGTGCAGTGTGTGCCGTTGCACCGTCCTGTTGGAACCACATGTTTTCCAATCCCAATTCATCAAGTTGCAGCAAAAAGAACTCGTTGATCATTGTTCTGTAGCGCTCACCATTCACAGTAACCGTTTGGCCCGCGACGTCTTTGAAGAAAAAAGGTCCGATGACTCCTCAAGCGAAAACAGCACACCATACAGTGACTTTGAGCGGGTGTAATGGCTCTTCGTGGGTTACACGCGGATTTTCATTGCCCCAGAAGCGTAAATTTTGCTTATTTACGTACCCGCTAAGATGGAAATGGGCCTCATCAGTCATGATTATTTTTGATGAAAAATCATCTTCCTCTTGGTGGTGATTAAGGATGGCTTGAGCGTATGTTAGACGCGATTGGCGGTCAGCAGCTAACAGCTGATGCACCGTCTGGACTTTGTACGGAAACATCTTCAAATCTTGTACCAAAATTCGCTGTAAAGACCGTCGACTGATACCCATTTGCGTGGCACGTCGTCTGGTCGATGTCGACGGCGCTTCCATGACATCCTCGGCTACAGCAGCAATATTCTCTGCAGAACGTCTACTCCGGGGTCTGCCACGCCTGGCAGCATCTCGTGTTGTGCCAGTCTCTTCGAGGCGAGCGGCTAAACGTCGCAGTCTTTCACCAGTAGGCGTTGGACGGCCAGGAAATCTGCGACGAAGTTCACGTTGTGCCAAAGTCACCGACCGATTATTGGTCAAATAAATAGTCAGCAATATTCCGCGTTCTGGAGCAGTATAGCATAACATTGTTGATTAACGTGTATTTCGCATGTGTTTACTACACAAATGTCAAAACAGAACTGACCAATCGCAAAATTTATAGAATTTTCTGATAGGATTACTTTTGCGTCACCTTGTATATATAATAAATTGTATAAATTTCAGTTAAAATATGTTTTAAATACGCAAAAATAAACATACGCAAAACGACAGGTTGTTAGACAGACAGGTGTGGCTGGACTAACGGAAGGTAATAAGGGCATCAGATGTTATTATGTATTTTGGGATGTTAAATAAATTTAAATAAATAAAATTATTGCATAGTTTTATGAACTATTCAAATTATTCTACTAAAAATATTGGCTACTGTTTAAACACTAAAATATGAACTATTTTACAAAAAAACTATTACACAAATTTGTAATTACTTTGTAAGAAAATGGAAAGAAAAGTTAAATAATTAACTAATTAATGCAACAGTAATTCAATGATTTTATATGCAAGAACTCAACAAACAGGTTTACTTACTAAATTTATTACGAGAAGCTACAAAGTAATAATAAAAATAATTTATACGATCCACTTCTATATTTCTTACATAAAGCCCTGATATATGCAAATATACTACATTGTGCAATGTTTTAGAACTCATTAAACAAAATGTACTTTTACTTTATACAAATAAAACTAACTATCTTTCATACAGCAAAAAGTAGACAAAAATAAAAATACTATATGTTTGTAAGTGTAACAATATCTAAGACATAAATCATTTAACTAAAAGTAACCAACATATATTGGCAAACGACGAAAGAGATATAAAACAGGACACTTTTCCTTCCATAGTATTTTGTGTGAAGCCAACAAACCGCATGCCTACTCGCCTTTACCTATTCAAGCAAAATTCATTTAGTTTATGTGACTCATACTGTGAAATTCAAGATTATGAGGGGAGTGACAGCCAAACTGAATAACAGCAGTTAAAATAATGCGACAACTTTAACTGCTGACAAAGTCATAAAGAACACAAGAGTGAGTGAACATAAAATTTTGCAATATTGCAGGAAAACTTTTGATGGAAAGAATATAAGTTTCATCAAAAAGAATATGATGGACATTTTTTTTATGAATACAAATTTAAAACTAGTAAGAAAATCATAATGAGCAGTTGTAAAATTTTATAAAAAAGGAGTAGTAAGGAAATTGAAATAATGAGGATGAATCTTTCAACCATGAGTATAGATTTCTCTAAATAGATTTGAGTTTTTGTTTGTCATATGACTGCCATTTTTGACAAATCTGAAAAACAGATTTAGTTTTAAATCGGTTTTAGTTAAGTTCTGGTTCAGTTCTTGTTCAGTTCTTGCTCAGTTCTTGTTCAGTTCTTGTTCAGTTCTTGTTCAGTTCTTGTTCAGTTCTTGTTCAGTTCTTTTTCAGTTCTTGTTCAGTTCTTGTTCAGTTCTTGTTCAGTTCTTGTTCAGTTCTTCTTGTTCAGTTCTTGTTCAGTTCTTGTTCAGTTCTTGTTCAGTTCTTGTTCAGTTCTTGTTCAGTTCTTGTTCAGTTCTTGTTCAGTTCTTGTTCAGTTCTTGTTTAGTTCTTGTTCAGTTCTTGTTCAGTTCTTGATCAGTTATTGTTGAGTTCTTATTCTGTTCAGAATTAAATTGGATGGTATTTCACAAAAAAAAAAAAAAAAAAAATCAATCCATTAATTGAAATTACAAAAACATGTTGTGACTTATCCCGAAATTATGTCAATAATATTTGAATAATGATTCGTATTACATTTATCGGATTGGCAATACTATTTTGAAAATTGGAACCCCAGCATATTTAAGCTATTTTATTTACAAATTAATTAAGCTAAAAATAAAATTGTCAGCCCATTTCTTGTCTCATTTGCTAAATACAGCTGTCCTTTTGCGTTCTAGCTCTAACTTTCGTTTGACATTTTTAACACAATAACAATTTCTTGCTAATTCTTATTACTTTCATTATTTTTAATGTTCATATTGCTGTTTTCAACAACAATGTCACTGAAGAAAATATAAATAAAAAACATTAACAGTAAAACAACGACAGCTCTTAAAAAAAAAACTTTAAAGTTTGATGACAACAAAATTATTGCTAACATCATTAATTAGTTTTCGTACTTTCACCACCAGTTTTCCTCTTACTTTTCTCTTGAACTTAGAATATTTTCTTGATTTTATGTTATGACAGAGAAACAAAAATATTGCTTTTCTATTTTTAAATTTATTATTTTCTTGTTTCCACTACATCTGAAAGACTGGAGCACAGGACTAGAATATTTTTTATTTTAGAACTATTTATACGAGGGAGTGGGGTATTCCACTATAATGCTGTAACTCTTGATACGATTTCACAAAAAAAAAAAACCTTATTTTAGCCTGATGTAGACAATTGTTATTATGCTAGGTACAACAAAATCGATTTTGTACCACAATCAAACCATAAACCTTCAGAGTTGCATATTGGTCAAGCACAAAATGAGCTCTATAGAAGACAGGAATGGCAGTTTCAACTTAAAATTTTGTTGGGAAAAATGGTTCTCATATTACAATATTTTCCCCTTCAAAGTTGTAAGGGGAAAAAAAGTAAAAGTTTTACTTGTGTATAAAATAGATTTTCTTTACTTTCCTTTTAAGTCGTTAGCAGCAGCATCAACATCCATTGTACATGACACAGCCAAATATTTGTACTCTTTAATAAGAAAAGTATTTTGTTTCCAATAAATCTGTCTTTTTAGTTTATTCTATACAGAATTTAAAAAAGTTTCTTATTTCAAAAATTGTTCTCCAGGAAATACATTTCCAAAGAAGTCACAAAGATCAACAAAGTACTAATAACTGAGAAGAAACTTGAAAAGTTAATAGCTTTTGTGAGGCCTGGAATTGAGACCGTATACAAAATGTTCTGAAATACGTGCACAGAAAAAAAAGTATCAAAAAATAAATTTTACAAATTAATTTGTAAAACATTTTTTTAAGAACAAATAAAGTATCAAGAACAATTAAGAAATTTAGATTAGTGACATGACTTAGTCTTAGTACCAGTTAGTCTAACAGATTTTTATTTTCTTAAAATATAAACAAATTTGCATTAACACCATGTTTAAAAACTTAACAGAATTTATATCTCACTTCTCGCTCAGGAATACCGAATGTGTTGGCAAAACCATCCACACGGTCTTGGTCTGTGTCTGAAAATTCCGTTTATTTATACTCGTATGTACGTATGCATTATATTGAGTTTCCAAAGCACGTTATGCCTTATTCTAATACTCCTACAAATAAATATATCTTGGAGCTTAGACCATTATAAAAACAAATTACAAACAACATAAGTACATACATAAAGATGGTCGAAATAAACAGAGGATGTTTGCAAATTATTTCCAGGTTCAGTAAAATTAAAAGATGAACAAACACATTGTATTTTTTGTAAACTAATTTTAGTTAAATAAAATAACTTTTATTGCGAAATTCAGTCTTTAGCACAGAATTATTTTTTTTTAACGGTTGTGAGGACCAACCGAATTATGTTTGTACCATATATTCAGTGACTACAACCGAATTATATAATAGTACGCGGAACTGACAAAATTCGATTAGCGACAAATTCGATTGTGATCACGAATATGTTTTCTCTGTGTACATGTTACCTTTTTTTATCGACACTCTCTTCATACACCTATAAAGTGCAATTGAACTGTAATTAATGTAATTTAATAATAATTATTAGAAATGTGTGTATAAAAAATACAAAACCCAAATAATTTATATTAACGTAAAATATTATATTAAAATATAAATGTTCTAAGCAATTTGATATTAAAAATCAGTTTAATCGGTTTAGTATAAAAAAAGTTATAAATCAAAATGAAAGACAATGTTTAACCCTTTGACGACCACAGGGACACCGGTGTCCCAACACAAAAATATTGAATAACTAAATAACGAAAAATTGAATGAGTTCCATTTTAATTTTAATTAGTTCGTAAACGTGTCTCTTATTAATGTGTTTAGATTAAAACAAGTTCGGTTATAGCATTTATTTTTTATTTTCTTTACGACCAAAATTCCATTAAATCCGATAAAATTTTATAAACTGATTCACATTAAATAGAAAAAATTATTACTTTTATCCAAATAGTCTTATGGTCGTGAAAGGGTTAATAATTTGTGTGTTTTTATTAAAACGATTTTCATTAAATATTAATTAATATAATACAAATGTAAATAAATTTAATATAAAGTATTGCCATTTTCAGATTCACAGATTTTCCGACCTTTTCCTACTTGTTCGGACACATAATTTCTTTGGTTTTTACAATTTTGTCCTGCTGACTTTTTATTAAATGTATGATAAACTTATGGGTAGTTAGCAGTTAGCAAAATTTCAAAGTTTTAATAAGAACATATTTTGTGACATAAATACATAAAATAATGGTTATTGCACACAAAAAACTAATTTATCTGAACGCGATATTTAGAAATAGTCAAACTGAATGCTACTAGGCACATTTACTACGCCCCTTTAAAGTTGCATTCAAATATCCAAGATCTGAACGCTTATTTTGTTGTTTACTACGCGACGTTCAGCTCGTAATAGACCAAGCAAACGTTTTTCTGAACGCAACATATTAAAACCCAATCCTTTCTACTAGCGACCTGAACGTTTTGTTCAGATTTTTAGAATCAACCAAACAATTCTTCGCTGAACACACATTTAGCATAACTGAATGCAAAATTCAGTAAAGTTCTTCATAGATACCGTAAAACGTATCGTTCAGCATAGTGGGATAGTAAAAAAAAAAACTAAACGCATCGTTCAGATTTACTGTCCTACATTAATATTGAGCTTTGCTAGAGCAATTAAATTTCTATAGCCGGAGTTAGAAGGTAAGTTTTATATATGTGCATATACCTATGTAGTCAATATTTAATAATTGTTTTATATAGAAGCAGGAATCTGGTATGAATTTCGTAAGAAGCCTTTTAATAAGAGGAACCAGACAGTGTGTATTTTAAAAAATTGTGTTACTGAAGGCAGTATAACTTTTTTGTCATCTGAGTACAGATACAAATTAATAAATATAATCCTGGAAAACGCCATCATTAACGGAAAAATGTTAACACCATCTGATTTTAAGGTAATTATCGATGACATAAACAGGGAATTTCCTCAGGAAGAGTAGGTTTCGGTGAGTTTTTAGAAATAGTTGTTTATGTAAACATTTATGTATGAATAATGCTTGTAGAATATATTGAATAAATTTTGTTAATTTTAAAAAACATTTGAAAATCTTTTATTTAATTTTCTGAACGCAGCTGGTAAAATAATAAGCTTACGTTCAGTAATGAAGAAATTAAACGCATCGGATAAAAAACTAAATTCTCTTTCAGTATTGCGAAAATTAAACGAATATAGTTAAAACCTGAACGCCCGTTTACCTTTGCACAAGCTGAACTCTATATAGTAAAAAAGCTGAACGCATGTTCAACGTAAAGCTGAACGTATTATTCGGTTTTCTACTACAGGAATTCAGGGTGCAAAAAACCTAATAAATATTCCGAAAAACTAAACGTTTGTTCAGTTTTTTACTATTTAATTTTTTCTGTGTAGCTATTTGCAAAATATTTATTTTTTAATGAGAAAACATCTATACAAATTAAATTTAATTTTAGTTTATTTCATGTAATTGTTGTGTAACTTGTGCACTTATCTATTTAAAGCATTTTCATTTTTGTTATCAAGTGGCAGTTGAAAATTTCATGGTGCAACACATATAAAACATAAAAAAAAAATAAAAATACATCAATTGCTAGCTGAAAAATATCCAAATGGTACAATATTTTGTAACAAAATTAAATAATATATCTTCCAGAAACAGATATAGCTGGTACTAGAAATGTTAGTAAAATTTTTTTTTTTTAAATTTTTATCTAATATTTTGTTTAAAAATAAATCTAAAATAAAAATGCCACAAAAAATGGTTCAACTTAAAATGTTCACTTATTCAACTCTATCTTATTCAACTACTGCATTTACATGATACCTTTTCTAATGACACACTCCTAATGTTTAACATTACACAAAAGTAATGCTTTATTTAAAAATATTAATGTAACACTAAAGGTAGGGTCACACATGGCAAAAATTTGACGAAAAAGACGTAACCACTAAATAAAATATATTTTAATTCTTTTTATTTATTTCAAAAACTTATTTTACCTAGCACAAGTCAAAATAAATGTTTAGTTTTATTTTATTTGATGCTATTTGATCTTACAAATCACTTGTAAGAGAAAACAACGTCAAACAAATTTGTGCTAAAAAAAGTGGTTACGCTTTTTTGAGTAAATATTTGCCATGTGTGACCGACCATACCTTAATACTCATTCGTCATGAGAAATATTCTCATGCTAATTTTGTATATGTATTTTCTAGGCGTATGATTAATATGTATGTATTAAATAACACAATTAATATTAAGTATACGACTTGTATCTTAACAAAACATAAACATTTTTATACATACATAATTAATAAAAAAAAAAATATATTTTTAAATGAGTACAAAACAATTTGTTTCTACACCCAAAACAAATAAATACACAAAATTATAAGAAATCATTTATGTATATAAAAAATGTTCTTAATTGATTAATATCTTGAAAAAAAAGCATTGCTGTAAGTGCTTAAATAAACTGTTCGAAGAAAATACTTATAAAGAAACAAGAATGTGGTATTGACACAACATTCTGTGTCCAAAAAAAATATAGATTTCTCAAATTTAGAAAACTGTTTGCCCTTTTTTGCTTACAATTCTTCCACATCTTTTCAATATATTTTTGGTTTTTTTTTTATACAAAATAAATAAAACCAAATACATACACAGATACACAATTTAGTTCAGTCGTTTCTATTTTGCTGGCAAGAAAAGACATCCAAAAAAATGGCCAAGAACTAAAAAGTATTGACCTTTTTAGGATTTTATTTGTTCAACAAATAAACACACACAAAAAAAGGAGCACAAAATAATTTATATTTATTTTCTTTTATCTATAAATCATTTGCAATGGATTTTTTTTTTAGCAGAATCTTATTTCGAAAAGTTAAGAAAATTGTTTTCAAATTTGATTAAAGCAAATTTATTTAAATTATTAGCAATCATCGCTCTTTGCTAAATTCTTTGCCAGACATTTAAATTATGTTTGAACTTACTATAACGCAATTAGTATTTATAATACGAGAGTGGGTCAATAAGTCCGCGACTTTTTAAATTTCCCGCCTTTTAACTGAAAGAGCAACACTGCTCCTGTCAACAGGCATCTGTCAGTTGACTCCTGTCAACAATTGAACAAGCTGCGTCATTTAGTTTGTGTTTGACAGCCATTGCTTGCAGACTACCTCGAGACTTGAGGAGAAATTGAAAGAAATAGGAGATTGAAAGATTTGAAACCATAGGCATCTCATATGGCTCAGTGGTTTCAAGTTTGAATGATCACTTGGGTATGATAAAACTTTTCGCAAGATGGCTGCCGCGCTTGCTCACAATCGGGTGCAGTTTCCATGGCTAAAACACATGAATTAGGCTACGAAATGCACCCTCTTCCGCTCTATTCTCCGGATTTAGCATCGAGTGACTATTTCTTGTTTCCAAACCTAAAGAAATGTATCGGCGGAATGAGATTTAACTCCAACGATGAAATCATCTCACAAAAGATACCTATTTTGATGACCTCGACAAATCTTATTTTTTGGAAGGGATAAAGAAAATTGGAGAAACGTTGGACAAAGTACAAAATAACTCACAACTTTTAGCGTATTTTTCAAGTACTATCTAAATATAAATTTTTTTGACATTCAGATGAAAAACGAATTTTTGATGATTTTTTTAAATTTTGTGGGCCCAAGGGGAGCTACCATCAATGTGAGATGGTTGTGACTTCAAATATCTGCACAAATAGTAAGCTAATGGTGTTAAATCATTCGCTCTAGTGGGCCAATTCTTATCAACGAAACGAGACAGTACACGATTAGTAATGTCTCATGCAGTACTTGAATTGTTTTACAGGCTGTATGATATGTAAATCCACAAGTCGCCCAAATCAATGTAATCCAATTTGGCCAACAAGAACTCTGTTATCATGTCGAAATATCGAGCGGCGGTATCAGTTCCAACAGGTCAATGGCTGTATTAACTGGAAATTTGTTATAACAACAATAATTTCACTTAAAACTTATACACATTATAACAACAAAGCCACAGTAACAATATTAAAAGTTGTTTTTGTTAAAAACATCAAAAGCTATCTCACAATTTGCATCATAACTTTGTTTCTACTCAACAGATTTGGCTAATTTTAACATTGTTGGATAAATCTTAATAATGTCGACTTTGTATTTTGCACATAAAAGCAACGGTCATATTCAACTAAACTTAGGAATACGAATTAAAAACATATTGAAATTATGATTACAAACAACAACATGATGATGGATGATGGAGAAACAATTCGGCATCATTACCTCAGTGTAATATAAAATATATTGTAAAACCTCAAAACCATCCTAACCCGCTTGCAAGACTACTTTGTGTAGAGCCAAACCCGATCAAGGCTTCGTAGAACAGATCTACCACCCCCGCTAGGCTGAGTGCTATTTATCAACTAGTTATAAGATTTAAATAATTATTTTAGGCCTATAAAAGGCAGATAAGGCGTATGTTCTTGATCATGTTGGAAAATAGGAGCCAACATAAGGAAAAACTTATACACACCGCTTTTTACAGCGAATGTAAATGTAAAAAATAACAAAGCATACTTTTAAAGGCAAACAATTCTTTCACAAAAAAATACAAAATTATTACATGTAAACAACAACAATGTTGCTTAAGCATACAGAACAATTAAAATTCTCGTTTTTAAAACAGTAATAATTCTTTTTAAGGTTTTATTAAATATTGTAAAAAAAAACAACTGACTGACTGACTGAATACAGCTTCTTGTGCACTCATTGTCTTGTAAAGTATGCAGCATATTTTTTTCTGTCTTCTCATTCATTTAGACTTGTTGTGGTTTGCCTTTCAAAACACATAACACATAACACGTACACAAGTGTCTGTTAATTTAACTGTCATTCATAGATAATAATTTTATGGAAAGTCTTGGTGTGTGTAGAGAAGTTTTGGTGGGTGTAGAGAAGTGTATATATGTACTATGTACATCATTGGCCATAACTAAAGCACCCCCTCAATGGATTTTTTCATATCATAATTTTTTGGATAAAAAAGGTTTTTTTTGGGATGTATTTTGTATGTATTTTATTAACTTATATTGTTAATGTTCATATTATGTTCATTAGGAAAGGATAATTTTATGAACAACTAATTTAAAATGATAAAACATACAAAAACACAAAACGCGATGGACAAAACAAAAGCACCTTATAAGATGTTTATAAATTTGACTATGCTACTGCATATTTGCAATGTCAGTTAACGGGACTCACAACGGATGCATTTAAAAATTCCGCAAGATAAAAATAAAGGAAGGAGTAGTCTGTATAATTTAAGTTATATACAGTTTATTGTGATAAAAACAATGGATGGCAAGGAACAAGTACTCCAGTGAATTTAAAATTAAATTTATTGAAGACTGGAAGCCGGGCTTATGACGGCATGAATTGTATAAAAACTATTCAATTAACAGGTCAGTTATTTCCCGGCTGATTCCAAAGTTTTTGCAGACTGGTCGTATATCATCGGGGCATTCTGGAGGACGTCCTCGTATCATATGTTTCCTTGATCAAAGGAGCAATGCAAAAAGATCCTACAGCATCTGCTAGTCAAGTAAGAACAAGTTTAAGATTATGCGTTAACGAAAGAACAATCCGTAGAAGAGCTGTAGAAGCACGATTATTCAGCCGATGACCAGAAAAAAAACCGTTTATATCAGCTAGACTGGAGTTTGCCAGAGCCCACATCGACTGGAGTGTCCAAAAATGGAAGACAGTACTGTTCTCTGACGAATCCAAATACAAATTAAAAAGTTCTTATGGAATAAGGCGTGTACGCAGACGAAAAGTAGAAAGACTGAATCCTAAGTATTGCAAAGGAACAATTAAACATGGAGGAGACAATGTAATGGTCTGGGGTTGCTTTTCTGGTCAAGGAATTGGGCCAATTCATAAAGTTAATGGGATTATGGATCGGTTCAAGTACCGTGATATGTGAAAAGATGTAATGTTGCGTTAAGCCAGTGAAGAGATTCCACTTATAGGGAGGTTCAACAGAAAAACGATCCTAAGCACACCTCCAAAGTTTGTAAGACTTGGCTACAGAGCAATAAGATTCAAGTTCTTCATTGGCCTGCTCAATCTCCCGATCTCAATCCTATTGAGAACTCTTGGGAGATTGATAATATGAAAATAAATAAGGCTCGGCAATTTTCACGATTAATTTCAAGGCGTTATTATAGCCTGGGATGGAATATTGCAAGACACCATAAAAAACTTAATATATTCTATGCCTAATAGGGGGGTCACACGGCATGTATTGCATGTGTTTTGTGACATGTATTGGGACATTTTTCCACATGTAAACATATACATACCGTGTGATCCATATGAAACTTTGTGTATGTAAAATACATGTGTATGCCTTATGACGTTTTTGGCAATTAGAGCATGTTCTATTTTCGTGTGTTTAACATGTGTATTTTAAAATACAACACTGCGTGAGAGCAAAATAAAAAACACAAAACAAAAAAGAGTAGAGAAAAATCATAACAAAATTAGTTTCATTCCATTAAATATATTTATTGTGATTTAAAAATGTTTTAAATAGATATATTGTTAAAAACAACAAGCATATAAACTAATAGTGGTTATGTCACATGCAATTACACATGTACGTGTGAACGTGGAAATTATGAATCGCATGTATGACGTGAAATTTTACATACACATGGAATTCCATATGTATCGAATACATGTCCCAATACATATGGAATACATGCCGTGTGACCCCCCTTTAAGAGATGTGCTTGTGTCATCCAAAACAAAGGATTTGCAACAAAATATAAATTAAAACATTTTTTATATTATATCCATGAAGGGGTGCTTTAGTTTTGTCCGTTTTATTTTCCAGCTTAAAATATTTTTTGATTTAATGTTACCTCTTACAGAAAGATTAAAAGTATTTGTTTATCAATAGTAAATATATTAACAATTGAAAATTATACATAATAAAAATTTAAAAGTTAGTTTTTATACAAAAAAATATAATATGAAAAAAATTCAATGACGCGGTGCTTTTGTTATGGCCAATACTGTATGTGGTTGTGCTGTGTTGTTTCTCATTATTTTCAATATTATATATTCATATACATACTTATTTACTTGTAAATATAATTATACAAATGGTGTATGTGTTTGAGTATATACCCCTCAACATATACAATACAATATTCATTATTAATTATGTTTAAAGAAAATTGTAAAACATTTGCATACATTTTCTTTTTGAGAGTGAATGAGTGTGTGTGCGAGTAAGCAGGCGAATGAGTGACTAGAGTTAATTACAGAAATAACAAACACTTATACGCCCCGTTGGGCAAATAATAAAACATGACTTATGAATTATCGAAATGAAGAATGCACAATGGGATCAGCATAATGGAAATTATTCATTACGTTTTAATTTGTAATAAATAAGTTAATTAATTATTTTTTTAAGCAATCAAATTCTCATCCTAAAGAAAATTTTTCAAAATTACATAAAATTCTCAATAATAACGTAAGCGGAAAAAAATTTTAACAAAAATGTTTACACTGACTGAAGCAAAAGAACATGAGATATTAGTGTTAAAGGACTTATTTTAAATTACTGTAAGTTTTACCTTAATACTTTAAACCAACATTTGAAAATATGGCTTTTAGTTATTACGAAATGTTAACAAAATAAGAACTACCTTACAAAAAAATATTTGCAAGATTTTCCATATTTTATCTATTTTGTTATATTTTACATCAAGTAAATAAACGTATTTTTGATAAGATGTGCAAAGTGGAACATAATATTTTTCTAAAAAAATACATATGAATCTTAATCGATCAGATGTAAATTGCTAATTTTGACTTTTTTGGAATTTGATTTGACCATCAATTCTAATTAATATGTTATGAAATGTGTAAAAAATAAAGTTCTTAACTGTTCCAGCATCCAACTGGTACGACCAGATGATTATGGTGTTTTCCAACACCCTTCAAATTCTAGACATTGCTAAAGTGAAAAAATGTCCGAATGTTTTTAAAATAAAACTAAATTAGAATTTTTGGACCTTTTTAGATTATTTAAAATAAAAAGCGAGAAAAATAAGACCATGAAACTCAAATAAGAACGTAGAAAAGTGCAAACATCGGTATTTCCAACACCTGTATATAAATTTCTTCATAACTGCCATAAAAATACATGAATATGATCATTTTTTTGCTTACATTTAATTAGTACAATGAGTTATTTTACAAAGGTTTTATATGTTATTTGGTTTAACGTTGGAAACATATATAGCGTTTTTTGTTTTGTTGCTAATTTTCCCGCATAGGTTATTCAAAATTTCGTCAAATAAAACATTTTGTGTTTATGTTTACCACTTCATAAGACCTTTTCATTTATAAAATTTCAATTCTGTATATTTAAAAACTACCTTAACATTATTAAAATAACGAAATTTATGACCAAATTATGGCACCAAAATGAAAAATTACTAAAATTACCTAAACGTATGTTTGTATAATCTTCCAATAAATCACTTTTATAGCAACACATATACATACAATTATACTTCCAACTTTAGCCTTTAATCTCCGTAAACATAAATCAGAAATTTTGAAATTTGTTGCTTCTATTATTCTCCTCCAACACAAAATGAAATTTATTAGAAAACTTGCATAGTTGAAAGATTGTGTGTGTGTTGGTTAAATTAATTTAAAGTTTTTTTTTTTACAATATTGACAATTAAATTTCATAATGAAACTAAAACAACTTTCAAACAAAGGATGTTAGTTTATTTTTTGTACTTTTCAAAAGGTATTTGCAAAATCTGAAAAGAATATTGACGTGTTTCTAAAGCAAACAAACCCATTGACGTTGACAATAGACAGCACGGAAAAAAACAACAACAACAACACGAAGAACAAGCAATTTGGGGCATGTGAAAAACTTAATGGAGTATGAAACAACCTAAATGGTGTATGAAACAATAAAAAAGAGTTGTATGAGAATAAAAGAATAGAATAGAGAACCTAAATAATGTAATATACAATGCTTAGATTGCAACGGTAAAAAACAGTTTAGAAAGGGCTGAAGGAAAAGTGGAAAAATTGAAAGAGACAAGACAAAATAGATTTTTTGATAATTTGTGTTCAAAAAAGGAGCTAAAAATTCCTCATTTTTTAATTCATACACATTCCTTTTTTGAACACAAATTATCAAAAAAGGAATGTGTATGACTTAAAAATGAGGAATTTTTAGCTCTTATTTTGAAATATTTTTACAATATAAATTTATTCAAAGTATTGGCCATTGTTAGCTATGCCATTGTTAGCACAAAACTTCCCAACTAGTTCTTTCTAAATAGTTTTTAACAGGTATTGCAACATGTGGCCTAGAGTTGTCATAATGAAATATTACTATTTCGTGTCTAGCCGCATATTCGTCCAATGCTCGCTCCAGGTGTTTCGGTACAGGCTCCCTGGCCAGATTTCAGCACCTCATAATAGATTGGACCTTTTTGGTCCCACCAAATACAGAGCATTATCATAGCGCCATGGATACTTGGCTTTTGCGTCGATTCGGCTGGTTGTCCGGGCTTCAAATATGATCAAATGGATCCATTTTTCATCACAAGTAATGATTCGTTGCCAAAATTATTTTCTTTTGTAGCTTTCAAGCAGCATTTCAGACATACAAAATCGCCTTTCAAAGACTCTCAGCTTCAATTCGTATGATACCCAATTTCCCTGCTTTTGAATGAAATGCTTTTGAATGAATTTCAGTTGGTCGTTTAAAATATTTGATTCCGGTGCAAAGCAATTTTTTTCTCAAACAGCTTTTTTGCGGAAAAAACGTTTTTTTTTTTTAACAATTATTTTAAAATACCTATATTTTTAGAGATCATGCATAATAAATTTTCACTGTAAAAAGATATGATATCATCTACCAGGTCGATCACAAGGATGAGCTCTTATGAAAGAACGGTTATTGAGCAAATTTATTTCATAATTTCATCAGAACACAACTATTGTTCCCGCTTGATTTTTAAATTAAAAATTGGGGCATGAATTAGTAGAACTTAGTTATTCAAACCAAATGGTTGCCAAAGCAATAAATGGATTCGGTATACAGCTCTGCTATGACATACAATGAAGGTATGTTTTTAAGTAACCCATTGAGAGTGGAAAAAATTCTTTGAAAACCGGTTCAAACTTATGCAAAATTATATTGATCATCATCATTGAAAGTTTTTAAATGACAATACAGCCACTTTATATACTAATGCTTGTATTTACTGGATTTGTCTTAAAATATGAGTACTAACTCTCGAATCGATTAATTGAGGCACTAAAGGTCAAAGGTCACAAAAATTGGAACACATTCTAACATTCTTATATACTTCTTAATTTCCATAAAATCCTAACAAGTTTTCATGTTAAATTCCATCATTTTATTTAAAACATATTTAAATTTTTCTTTGTCTTTATTATTTTTTGTTTGTTCTGGTTCGTTTATTGCTAAATTAATTTATGTTCCCTCACATGTAATCTCTTTTTTTAAACTTGTAAAATTTTCTATATTGTACATGAACGACGATGATAAATTCAACTTATAAATATGCGAAACACAAAAAATATATATATAAAAAATTGTACGATTAATATACAACACTTTTCAAAAGATTAAACACATAAATGATTGTAATTATAATGAAAATGAGAATGAAAGAAAAAAAGAGAGCGAAGAGCAAAAACAAATAAAAGGAGAGAAAAAATGTTTATGACATAATAAATTATATTATTATTACAAGGATACAAAAGTGAGTATGTGAAAATAACATACCGTGAAAATTCATTGCACCAGACGGCAGGAGTTTAAGGTATTATGTATATTACTCTATACAAAAAAAATCTATAAATTCTTTCTGGACAAAAAGAAATGAAGAACTCAGTGTGAAGTTGTTCATTCATTTAACACTTCATTTGAACATTTTCAGAAACAGATTAAAAACCAGAATTGCAAATTCTTCAACATTGATTAACATTTTTCTTACAGGGAGTTTTAATTTCTTCTTAAGTCACATAAGATTAAAAACCCGAATTAAAAATTATTCAACATTGATAAACGTTTTTGTTACAGGGAGTTGTATTAATTTCTCCTTAAATAACATAAGTACTCACAAAAAGTCCCAGACTTCAATCTGACTACAGTCAGAGTGCAGTAACAACTGTATTAAATAAACATTTACTGCTAAAATGTCCTGGAATAACTGAATCTATGACAAAAATAATGTTAACAATTCAAATATTATAATTAAAAATTATGTTTAAAATCAAAATTTGGAGATATTTTTGTTTTTTAGAAATTTATTCATTTGGAGATAGCTCAAATAACCAAGAACAATTTAAAATATTGCTCATTACAAAAACTCCTTTAACATCCTTTACTTTTTATACACATAATATTAAAAATGTTGTCCTGTGTATGTAAAAAAAAGCTTTTCAGTTGTTTTAATTTCATTGGTATAAAATATTAAATTTCCTTATTAATGAAAATGAACGTAGAAAACCAGACAACGAATAGCAAGAACGACAAAACAAATAATTAATAAAGTATTTGTAGAAATCACTATGTTTGAAGTGGACTCAAAGTCCAATGTAATGTAAATAAGACTTCATACAATTAAAACTTTTATGCAAACTTTGCATGAAATCCTGGAAAAGTCAACATTGTTATATACTGAGCTCACTTCTTGACCTTTATGATCAGTATACTCTGGCAAATCATTATGAATAGATTGACGCCTGAACAACGCTACCAAATTATCCATATTTACTTTGAAAATAAATCATGGATTCGCGCAACTTATAGACGACTTCGTGATTTTTATGGCGCTCATAACGATGAGACTAATTTTTTGCTTAACGCATTTGTAAATAAAGTGAGAAAATTGCACTGGATTTGTTAATAAACTAAACTGCCGCATATGAAGTGAGACCAATCCACAACAACCATACATACTCCATTACTTCTAGAAAAATGCACTGTTTGGTGCGGTTTACAAACTGGTGGCATAATCGGACCTTATTTCTTCTAAAAAGGACGCCCAGAATGCGCTTCGTCAAGAACGGCCACGGTGCTCATATGCCCGAAATCATTTTGAAATGTTAATGTCATGTATTGATCTCTCGAATAAAAAAATTTGTTTGATAAAATTTACTTTTTTGTGTTATTTTTTACCATTTTATGTTCTATCGGGCTTAAAAAACACCCTATATTAATAACTTTTTCAGCTTCATGTGTTGTCTAAAAACAAATTCATCCGCAACGTGTCACTGTTTGGTCCAAATTTTGAGGCTGGTCAAGCAGTGACTGTTACTGGTGCTCGATATCGCGACATTATTATTTCTGCCTAAATTGTAAGATATTGATGTGGACGAAATGAGGTTTCATACAGTCCGTGCAACAATTCAACTACTGCAAAAGAAGTTTCCTGATTGCATACTCTTTCGTTTCGGTGATCTGAAATTGCTCCCAATGGTATTAAATCACACGATTTTAATACCATTGGATTTATTTTTATGGGATTATTTGAAGTGAAAGGTTTATGCCAACAAGTCATAACCACCCGAACATTGAAGCAGAAAATTCAACACTGCATTAGCTAAAGTTCTGGCTCGACTGCTAAATATAAAACGAGAAAATCGCCCTACAAATGGTTGAAATATAATACATTTTATTTCACTAAAATTTTGTTTTTACCAAAAATTTTGTTTAACCATTATTTTTTTTTCATCACAAGTATACTTGAAGTATACTTTGGTAAAGAGTATATTAAATTCGGCACAGCTGTTTACCACTTTCATTTGTTTGAATTATTCAAGTAGTTTTGAAAATGTTTCGATTTTATTAAAGAAAATTTTACATTTGTTTAAAATGTGAAAAAGAAAAGGTAAAAGTATTTTAAATTTATTGAAAACTTATAAAATGCAATACCAATAATACTTAAAATCGCTTTAATATTAAACAATTATTTTAAATATTAAACACTTGCTGTAATCAACATCAATATGTTGATTACATAAAATGAATAACTCTGATGATGACTGTCTTCTCATAAGTGTCATTTAAAATATATTGCAGAAATTTCAACAGAAGGACTAACAATAATACGTATTGATAAGCAGTCATGTACGCAGTTAATAAAGAAATAGTCTTTATTTATTAAAGTGGTTTTTTTGTTTCTTCTTCTTTATTAGTTTTAAATATGATTGTAATTTCGATACACTTAAATGTAAACAATTATGTGTTTAAATTTATGAAAATTGTATTTCAATTTAAGCAAAAGAAACATGAAATTATACAAGTAAACTTACAGCCAGCCACCACATACACATGTGTGTACACAGAACACGGTGTCTGTGTATTAATGTGGAAATACAAATGAGAAGGAAGAATCAGCGGCAGTAACAGCAGCATAATAAGGCAATTATGTTTAAATGCTTGGAAAACAACGAACACAGACATGTAAACAGACATCTACTTACATAAATATGCGGACAAACAGCGATATTTTTTGCAAACACACTCTCAGACCTGCAAATGCCTACACAGTTGAATATGTAAAAGTATAACCACACACACAATCATTCCCCAGCAGTTCTTGGTGACTGCCACGAACTATTGATTTTATCATTTAGAGTGACCACTAGTTACATAAACAGCTACGAGACTAGTTATTTTAGATTACAAAGCGTTTACATAGAGTCAGATAACTTTCTTAGCTACATAACTAGCTTTTTTAACATGTACGAGTGGTAAGCGTAAGCTAATTGACCACAAATAGTAAGTTATGAAGACATAAACAAACCTTCCTCCGACTACTCTCCAATAGATTACTTCTGGAGGCTAAAATAACTTTCTTAGACACTAAAGTGACAATTGAATTCACGTTAGATTAACTGGGATCCAAGTATACTTAAGCAAAAAGAAAATAAGCAGCATGAGAATTATATCAACACAAATTGTAAAAAACGTTTAAAAAACGTTTAAAGACAATAGTCGCTAGATTACCAGGGATTTATAAAGTAACCAATTGATTTCTCTCTGCACTATAAAGACCATATGACCCAAAATACATATATTGTAGTAAGTGATAATTACGATCTCTAAGAGATACTGATAAAACTGCTGGAACGCAAATACACTTACAAACACCAACGCACGCACCTTTTTCAACATGTTTTTATACAGATTCAAGTTAAATAACAAGAAGGCCATGTTAAAAAGGAAGTACAAATAACAAAAAAAAAAAAAAAAGTATACAACTTTTTCTACTTTTTTATCACTTCTTTTGTGTTTTGGGCTAAAAGGTGCGTTTGTTTATGTGTATGCGTATATTTTCCTTTTTACATGATTTTGCCTTTAAGTCCTTTCTTGTTCCCTTTTTCATTTGTTTACAGTAAATTTCTCTTTTTTTTCCTGTGTTTTACTTTTGTTTTCGTAGCCAACTCTACGAACAGCTGAGTGCAAAAGAAAAATTATATGAAATTTATTTGGTTGATAACAAAAAAAAATCTACACTCACTCTCGCAAACTGCTACACTTTCTTTTTTAAACACTCATACTCAAACAAATATCGCACTATTGTTGTACATTTGCACAGTGGGTTGTGGAAATGTAAACGTGTTTGTTTTTAAATTGAAATCAAATTTGGTAGTGTATCTGAGTAAAAAGTTAGGGAATTTCATTCAAAGTTCTTCATTATAATTGAAGCTGGATGCAAAATTAACGTTACTCATATATCATATTCACCACTATAATTTTACTTATTTAAAATGTAAAATAAAAGAACATATGCACGTATTTCATATCAGCAGAAAGGCAATATTGGATTCTCCTTCAGCATTCCATATTCCATGTTGTTTTTTATACCCTACACCGCCATAGTGGGGACGGTATATTGGGTTAGTACTGATGTTTGTATCGTGCAAACATATTGTCCCAACACCCAATTTAAAGTATACCAATCTGCTCAGGATCACTTTCTGACAAACTACAAGTCGCAATTTTGAAAATAATTCGACAAAATTTTGCACAAACTTTTATATTGCCCCAAGGAATAAACCAGTATTTCTCCTAGCCCCCATACAACTGCCCTATCTGAAAATAGTTAAGCTCTCATAAATATCTTAATTATAAACATATCCAATCTAAATTCAGCACAAATAACTTTTATATAAGCTGAACTCGTACTACAAAATTTAGTACCGATCGGTCCACAATGTTCCATAGCTCCCATATATGGGCAATTCCATATCATCGTACGTGACATTTGTACGCCTATAGAGTGGAATAGATTTTGCAAAAATAAGAGTATCTATTTATTTTTCCTTTACAATCC